>JANKKI010000068.1:0-1313423 GCA_025175665.1 Cinchona pubescens | reverse complement strand
TTTTTGTGGTATGAATTTGAATTGAAGTGGGTTTGTACCTTTTGTTATTGAATATGATCAATTGTGTGTGGGTTTTCCATATTGATTGTGAATTTACAAAAATTTGGTATTAGATTACCGAATTTGGTTTTTTGTTAGCATTATTTTATTTGCATCTATTTTTGTTGGTTTGATTGTTAATTTGGTTGATAAAAATGGCAGGGGATCTGTTTGGTAGTGCTTGAAGAGGTATGGGTAGAGGAAAGGGGAAACATCTAAGATAAGAAAAGCCGGTAAGGGGCCAAGTATGGAAAATTTAGAATTGAGCAAGGATTTCATTTTTGCTAGTCATAGAGCTAAAGCAATATTTTATGACTACCAAAAACATGATGTTATGAAGGAGTGAGCCTTTGATTTGTTTGGGCATTGAGAGAATATGTTAGATAAGAGTTGGATTCATAGTTAACTGCAAGAAATTGAGGCCACTTCAAGAAGGGGGTTAAATCGGTTGTTACACTAATCTAGTGAAAGAATTTCATTGCAATTTGTATGACTTGGTTGATAATAAGTGTCGAGTATATGGTGTTCTTGTTGATTTTTCACCTAAAAGTATTAATGCTTTTTATATTGTGGCTGATGTGTCTTATGATGAATATCTAAACTTCATAAGGGGAAAGAAGAACATGGAAGCAATAAAGAATGTGTTGAGTGAGCACGCATGAATTGGATCATGAACACCTCTGGTACTAATTATTTAAAATTGCCTCATACAGGCTTGAAATTGCTGCCTAGGATTTTGTTTTATTTTGTGAGGTGCAAGATTTGGAGCTCAACTGCACTCAATGTAGTCCAAAAAGATAAGGCTTATCTTATTTGTGCTATTATGCGAGGCATGCTTCTAAACATTGGGAAATTGATTCGATAGTGTCTTATTGGGAATGGGATCTCTAACCAACCTAACTTTTATTTACCCAAATTAATTTCTCATTTATATGTTGAATCAGGATGCCAAATTTAATAGTCGAGGTGAGTCCTAAACACATGAGAGAGGAAGAATTAACATGAGATATATTTTTAAAATAATCAAGGATCCCGACAAGCATCAAGATGGACCTTCAGTGTAACTCACTCAGTCCATTTTCTTATAGCCCAAGAATGCCTTCAATGCACCCTAGAGGAGGAAAAAAATGAGTTATATGGGTACTGGATCTATAGCCACATTCTACTTCATCACAACATGGCACTCATGGCACAACACTTGTATCTTGCTATTATGAGCTCATAGATCCGTCCATCACCAACACCTACTTGGCACTATGAAGTGCCCTGCGAACAATTTTTATACACCACAGATGGGAACTACTCAAGCGGAGCAAGGACAAGTAAGTGGAGCAAGCCCTATAGAGGAAGTTGGTGGAGTTCAAGAGAAGGATTTTGAGGAAAACCATCATGGAAGAGCAGATGGGCCAATAGGCATCAAAGACATCAATGAGATCAATGATGAACTTTGAGACTAGGCAGAAATTGTGAAGAATCACTACTTCTCTTCTTTATCTTGCATTAAGACTTTGAGACATATTCCTTATTTCATACCCTTAGCACCTTTAGTACTATTTTACTTTATTTTCTTTATCATTCTTTGGATATTTTGATACTTTGGTCTTTGTTGGAAGTATACTTTCTATACAAGTTTACAGATACCAAGTCGACTATTTATTGGTACTTGAATGTTTGACTAATTATGTTGAATTCATATAGATGAATACTTGGTTTTGGGCTAAATGTTGCTCTTGGTGACTTTTTCATTGGACTTGTTTGATTAGATTTTGTTTTAGTTTGTCTCATTATGGTTTTAAGTTTGTTAGTATGTTGTGTTATGTTCGTTGAATTTTTGGGTGAACGGTTGGATAAATTTTAATCATCAATTGAATAAAAGTGTTTAAGTTTGGAGGTGCCCTTTTCTTGAGACAGGAATGGTACTTTTTGCTTGTAAATATGTGTGTAATTGATGATATTTAGATGAAAATTGAGTATTTAGTAAACAAATTAGTACTAATGATGTGCAATACCATATCTTTGAATTATTTTAATTGAATATTTCATGAATTTTAGTGTGTGTTCCGTAGTCCCTTTGCAACTCAAAGATTTCAAAGACCATGTATTATTGTTTTTCAAAAAGTGAGGGACTCAAATTTTTGGCTAAATTCATTTAAAAAATTACTTTTGATCCAAAAACTACTATTACTTTGTGGTCAATTCCTACTTTTGGAAAAAAGTGGTTACATGATATAGGAGTATACACATCTAGATTTGCATATTTGCATAGGGAGTGTTATTCTAACTTGTAAATGATTGGTTTTGAATATTAATTTTGGGTACGTTTTACTCCTCTTCCTTAGTTTAGGGCCATATAAAAAAAATATTTTGCTTTTAGAAATAAGGCGTGTATAAGAGACAGCTATTAGGAGCTACGTTTTCGAATACCAACAAGTCAAGGAAGAAATGCTTATACTACTAATCATTAATATCATGCTACTCATTCCTTGATAGTTTAGTATTCCCAACTTTCTATGACATCTGCATGTAGGTATAAGGGCAGGATGGAGTGGGGTATGTGATATTAATGATTAGATGTGTATAAGAGACAGCACTTAGTTGGTATTCTTTTGATTTGAGCAAAAACTATGTTTTGAATGAAAGAAACTTGCTTTTCGAAAACCTTTTTGGGAATGGTTAATACTTGGTTATTTGAAATTTTGTGTGGCATTTGAACTTGTGATTCTTGGGAAATTTAAAAATTTGGAGTGACTAGTTGAAATAATTCAATTGTCATATGGTATTTGAGCTCCCTTAAGAGGTTTCCTAATTGTTCATAAGTAAATCCATTGTTCATCTTTCATGTAGTCATCTTTGGTGGTGTGTTTTTGTTCATGTGTTTTAGTAGAATTCTTTTTATTTCTTGTTTTATTCGCTTTTTTAGACTGGCACGCTAATTAGATTTGGGGGTCTAATAACTCTAATATACTATAGTTATTTTACTTGTTTAAACTAGATTATTGTTAGTGTTTTCTATATGTTACAATAGATTTATGTGTTTTTGCTTAAGGTTTACTGCATTTAGTTGTTGCATTTGCATTGGTGTAAATATCATCATTTTAGTGTTAATTTTTAGCTTAATTTGTTATTTATTATATTTTAAATGTTTTATAGGTTTAGAACAAATGATATGGAGCATAGAGGATTGAAACTATCAAAGGAAGAAGGGCAAAAGAGGAATTTCAAGTGTTGGATTTATCTCCATATCGCAATATGGAAATTAGACTTAAAGTCCATATCGTGATATGGACATGGAAGCAGCAAGGGCTAACTTATGCTCTATATCGCAATATTATATTCCATATCGCGATATGGATGTAGGATTCAGCAATTGTAATTTTGCCAACTTTTGTAATTCTAAAACTCAACTTAGTCCTTAAGTCTAGTACTTGTGCAAAGGAAGTAGTAAGTAGTAGGTAGTTTAGAAAATACACATAGTAGATGTAGTTGGTAATTAGTAGATTAGACTAGTTTAGTTTTAACTTCAGACTCCAGTTTCCTTTTAATATAAAAGTTCTCTTTTAATTTCATCTAGATATTGTTTTTAATTCCTAAGAAGTTTAAATTTTGATTAGTTAATTTTAGTGGGCATTTCATTTGTTACAAGTAGATATAATTTTTTTTTGTGCTTTCTCTTTAAATTTCTCGCAAATCAAGTTACTTCCATTTCAAGTTTTCTTTTAAGTTTTTAGGGTTCTTGTTAATCTAGTAAGTTTTAGTTAAAATCTTCATTTCCTTGCATTAATTCCTAGTAATTTTTAGTGGACTTTCTTTGACTTAATAAAAAATTCAAAAATATTTAGTTTTAAACTAGTTCTCTTTACAAATTTCTATAGCATTAATTAGTAGAAGTGGAGATATCTTTATTTTCATGCTTTCTTTATGCTTTTCTTAAGTCAATTTAGGATTTTTTTTGTTGTTGTTGTAATTCTCATCTTTTTTTAGTTAATTTTGAGGTAATTTTACTTGCTTTCATTAGATTAGTTTAGTTAGCTTTTTAATTAGTTGTTGATTTGCTTAATTAGAGGAAAGTTTACTTGTTTAATTACCTTGCTTTGAGATGTTTATACTAATTTTTAATCTTAATTTGTTTGAATGTTTGATTTATGGATTTACTTAGACTTAGTTTCCTCTCTATTTGGATTTTGCCTAACTATGAAATGACTATTAAATCTTGGTAATTGCCAACCAACAATCTTTATAAGAAACAATACCCACTTATTCTTATACACATCTAGATGTGTATAAGAGACAGGCCTCAGGCCACTTAAATCTCTAAAGTATTTAATTATTATTTATTTTAGTTAAACTTGATATCTACCTAAGGCGAACAATTGCATGATCTAAATTTAGACATATCAACAATATGTCTAAATATCAAGAGATTGATGATAGTGGCGTTGAGGCAGATTCATTTTACAATTCTCGTGAAAGTCTTCTAATATTTGTCATTAAAAAAAGAGGCAAATTTCACTTATATTTCCTGTGGTTGATTATTTTCCACATTATCCCTATATGATTAAAAAATCTATAAAATACCCCTATACTTTTAGTTTAAGTATCCAACTTAGGGAAAAACCTTCCAATAACAGAAGTTTGGAGGTCACGTGTGAAGGAATCGATCAGTTTATGAAAATTTTAGTATCTTTCAACACCTCTTCCCAATTTACCTTTCATAAATCTCAATTGAATTATATTCAATTACTTTTAGGGAAAAATAAAATTAACTTTGGGGCAAGTGATCGTCCTTCCCTATCAATCACAACCAGACAGCGTCCTTCCCCAACAACCATAACCACCCTTCTGCCACCAATCATAGCCTTGTTACCCTGGTCCCCAATCCCAACCCCTCATCCTACCAATCTCGGTACCACAACCCAACTTTTCCATCCCATCTCGCTACTACATCCCAACCCCAACCTCCTCTCCGCTACCCCAACCCCTCTTTCCCTACTTAGATTCAATCCCCAACCCCTTCCCCATGACGTTCCACCACCATATCCTCATCCCTAGTGCCTTGCCTACCATTCACAACCCCCACCTACTAGATCTATCCCTTCATACCCTAGATATGTCACCCCAGCCAATTCATAACGCCACCATCCTGAAACAATTTCTAACGATTTATTCTTATCATACCCTCACCCCAAGCCTGATATCTGTCTCTTATACACATCTAGATGTGTCCACCATACCCTAGCCCCTCTACTCACATTCGTCTTCCGTAGCCTTCATCCATTTTTCATTCTATTATTTTTTTTGAATTTTTTTATTTACTTTTGATTTTTCTTATTTCTTACTTTTGTTTTGTAATATTTTACCTTTATTCTATTTTTTCTAATTTATTTTGACTTTTATTTTTAATTTTATTCATATTTTTCTATCTAAACATTGTTTCCTTTTATTATTGCTTTTTATTTCAGATGACCAGGGGTTTTATTCCTTTTTTGATTTTATGGTTTTTCAAAGAATAATATAATATTTAAAAAAAAAAAAAAAGAAACAAGGGCATAATGACCAAACCACATAGATGTATGTGAAATGTTATTATAAAAATCTAGAAAACGATGAGACTCATCAACTAAAATTTTTAGTCCTATTTCACATACCCTAAGCCTGTCTAACTTATATCTACATTGATAAGTAAAAAATAAATAAAATACAAACCATATTTTAAAATAGAGGTTATGGGAAGATTTTTCTTTTTATTTTTTTTTGAAATGGAAGTTATGGAAAGTTGAGGGTTGGTTAAACTATTTTGTAGAAAATAATACCAAATATTAATTATACCAAAATTACTTTTTCATTATATAAAGTAGTAATATACCTTCTCCTTCTCGAGTTATACAAAGAAAATGAGAAAATACAAAATACTCATTTCTTTCATAAAGTTTGAATAGATGTATTAAGTCAAAGTCTTGGACACAAATGATTGGCTTCGTTTGGAATGTAAATAACTTTGTCTTATTTATCAAATAATATTTGGTAAAAAAATTTGGTATTTGGTCAACAAATAGTTACCTAAATCATATTTTACACTATTCATATTTTGTCTTATTCATTATTTATTATTCACACAACCATTATTTGCTCTATTCATGTCCCATTCATCATTTACATTTTAAAAATATTAGTTAATAATTATGTACAAGCAGTGGAATTAATTGTTTTTTCTTTTTGCAATCCCTACTTTCATGGGGTGTCTTAATCTAGTAACTATTAGAATCGTATTCTTTTATCATAATATTTATTTGTTGCAATCTTTTGTTAATAATTTATGAATATTAATCTTGTGGATATAGAGATAATTCGCCTTTGTGCGTTCGCTTTGAACAATGAACATACATTTATGATTGGTTTAATTTAACTTATTTGTATGTTTAATAAGTTGCGTGCAAAATGTTTATATATATGTGTGTGTGTATGGTAGTTCTCTTAATAATGCCATCAAATAATTAGGTAATGATGTGCAGATTGTTGATTATTTTTTATCGTTGTTGATTTTGGTACTTTTTTTTTGTTTTTATTTAGTGTTAATTTGACTTTACCCTTTTAACATTTAGGATCACAATCACTTTAATTTCTAACATTATTTTTTAGCCACTATAATCGATAGACTAATAGTCAATTAACTAACGGACTAGTCTTTTATACACATTTAGATTTGTATATCAGATTATTGATGTGAACAAATTTTTTCATAACACCTAAAATATCTTATTTTATTTCTCTAAATGTGTATAATGAAATTTAAGATATGTTGATTAATGATAAAAAAAATTATTAAACCATGTTAACAAAATGAGAGAGAAAAAAAATTGAATCAAGTAAAAATGAGAAAAGAATAAGAAAAACAGAGAATAAAGCCATTTTTCTTAAAATGATATTGAATATTGAGTTAGATTTAATGAACATAATTTAAATTTTTTTTAAATGAAATAGACATTTTAAGTCATATTAAGTATATGTGTATTCCAGAGACATGCATTCTTTCTGTGCGTAAAGATTTTGTTAACATGGTTTAATAATTTTTTTTATCATTAATCAACATATTTAATATCACACATCATTTAATGTCTATCTCTAAAAAATCTTCATAACTGTTATTTTTCTAATTGATTTTTATTTTTAAATGAATCCACCAATAATAGGTATTTCTGATCAAAATGGTCATTTTAAAATATTATTTTATATCTGAACAATTATTGTATTATTGTAAGGACAATATTATTTTAAAAAATTACTAAAATCAAAATATTAATATTATTTACCAAATAACACGCTATTGTAATCTAAATAGACTCAATTGTTTTTACTTTTCGAAAGGACTCCCAGTTCCCCAAAAAAAAAAGCCACCCGCGTGTCAAAGTCTCTGACCAAAACGATTTTTTTTTACTTTTCCAATGGACTGTCTCTTATAAAAAAAAAAAAAAAAAAACAACTCCACACACATATATACCAATATTTGTAAGATGGAACAAGAAAAACAAACCAGAGTAGCAATGCTTGATTTGAGATTTGCTGTAAATTGAAATTCAAAGATACAATCAACCGAAAAAAAAAAAAACCCCCCTTTTCTGTATTCCATTCCCCACCCCCCCCCATCTTAGTTCTTAACAATATTGTACACTTTGTACTCACTCTGAAATATACCGTCATTACAATTTCTACACCAACCCCTTCTATCAATTTTTTTTCGGGTAGAATTACTGTATTATTAATTTATATCAGAAAATATCATATATAAATATATATACCGTTTAGGGTCTACAATAGACAGTGAAAGGAATAAAGGGGTTCTGTGCATGGTTTGTAAAGAGAGAGAGAGAGGAGAAAATGTTTGAATTGTTAGTGGGAAGTTGCCATCCAAAGGCATTGGTTGGAGTTTATGTGGGACTGCTTTGTGTTGATGGACTTCTTGCTATAATTGCATTTGCTCAGGTGTGAATTTTACTTCTTTTTCGGAGAGTTTTTCATTTTTATTTCTATAGTTTGTTAAAAAGTAAGGTCATTGTTTATCTACTCGCTTTTCTTTTGTGCTTTTGATGATTAAGATAATGGTTTTGATTTCTGGGAATGGTCTGAATGGTTGAATGACTAGATTCTTCTGGACTGAGGTTTTTTTGGAAGAAGAATGGATTGGGTAGTTAGTAGGGATAGTGATGTAGTTAAAAGGATTGATGTTTTCTTCACATTTTTGTATAATTGGTTGAAAAGGTAGCAATGTGGCGGTAATATGAGTTTCTTTTTCCCCTAGATTCGCAATGTGCTTAAAATTTGAGGGATGGGAATGGAATATTGTTTTGATATAAAGTGGTTTCTGACTTTATTGATGCAGCTCCTGTGAAATTTGTAAAATAATAGGTATTTTCAGTTTTATGACTTCTAGGATGCATTTTCCCTGCATTCTGAGTTTGAAGTGTTCTTATACAAATATTTATTTATTTTAAAAAATTTTTGTTGTTGATGATGGTGGCAATGTGTTTAAAACTTGAGCTAGGAGAATCTGGAGAATTAAAAGATCAGTAGCTCCATTATATTTAATGTTGATGCAATTAATAGCTGTAGATATTGTTTTGGTGGCAATGTAATAGATATTTGAAGATACGAAGTTCCTTGAGCTATTTTCCTTTGTCTCATTCTTTTACTAAAAGCGTTTTCTCTTAACTGGCAATTTGCATTGATAATTGGGATAGCAGCTGGATTTGTCAGCTAGTATGCGTTCAGGTATAGAACTTGCTGCACAACACACGTTTTATGGCCCACATTTTTTGTGTAATAGTAGTTTAAGCATTGAAATTATTGGCCAAGACACGTGGTTGGTGTGGAGTCCTTTGTGTGTGCAGAAGGGTTGCCATGTGTGGGATCAGTTTAATCATATGTTTTAACTGAAAATAGGCATCACAATCTTAACCTTGAGCTGTTACTACCCTCATGCATTGAGAACAAGGGGAAATTGATCTCAAAATAACTGTGAATGTTGAATTATTTTTGTGAAAGGAGATTCTACTTGGTAACTGCTATTCAATTCATTATCCTCTATATAATACAATAAAGTTATATTTGGTTCAATTGTTCTATGAGAAAAGTTATTGGAGTATTTTGCGTTTTGTTTTATAGCTGTTCTGTGTATAAACATAGATTCAATTGCCTAGAGAAGAGCACCTATTTGTATCTTTTTGACGGAAAAATTTCTAATTAGCGTTTATTGTGCATCTCATCTTGATGCTATTGTTGCACAATTATTTCTGATACTAATCTTTTTTTATAAAATACATACCTAGAGGTTTTGATCACATCCCCACCTTTTATACCATAACTTAAGCAACATCCAAAGTGAACCTTTATGCATTTCGATTGAGTTTCAATGTTGAAGGGCAAGCTGTCCACTTTGGGCCTTCTTGTTAATCCTTCCTCTGCCCACTCTCAGGGCCAACCTTACCCTTTATAACCAAGAAAGTTAAAAGTATCTTTAAAACACCTTTCTTTCAAGGTTGTTACTAATTATGGATCATTCTCAAAATCTTAACCATTATGAGAATATGTGGTGCAGAAGAAGTTGCTAGAATGTTTTGGGATGTCAGAAGTCAAATCAGAATGGGTTGATACACTAGAATGCGAGAAATAGAAGGAAAGAACCATGATGTATACTGTTATACACGATTCTGACATTTATATGGTCATTTGCCGTAGATCACCAACTATCAGATTATGGTAATCATTTTCCATTATAATTAATATGTTTCTTCTTTACGCACAGAAAAGTGCAGAACCACAAATGCACTATTAGAGGATGAGTAATCAATAATCATCTCAAGCAACTTCCAGAATATTCATTTAAATGCTGTTGACTATATACAGTTGTAGCTAGTTGCCAATTCCCTTTTTCACAGTACTAGGAAGAGGTTCACTTTCCTTTCTCATTGGAATTCTGAAATGTGAAAAAATTGCCTTTTTGGTTTCCTTTTCCTAAATTATGGGCTGATATTAAACAATGTCAACTAGCTAGTAGTAAATAACTAACAAGCAAACAAAACAAAACAAGGACAAACCAAGCCTTAATCCCACTAAGTAGGGTCAGTTACATAAATCCTACTACGCCATTGTGCTCTATCATTAACCATATCCTCTTCAATTCTTAGATGGGCTATATCTTTCTTACAAGTTACCCACCAAGTCTTTTTCAGTCTTCCCCTACCCCTCTTATGTTGACTACTCTCTCTGAAATCTACTCGCGTGACAGGCGCTTCTACCAGTCGTCTTAACACATGACCTAACCACCTTAAACGTGTTTCTCTCATCTTCTCATCAATAGATGCTACTCCAATCTTCTCACGAATATGCTCATTGCGTATCTTGTTCATCCTAGTGTACTCACACATCCATCTTAACATTCGCATTTCTGCTACTTTCATCTTTTGCTCATGTGTGTAATTCACTACTCAGTAGCACTCAGAAGATAAAGCATCGTGGTAGTAAATAACTAGCTAGTGGTAAATAGTGTCAATTAGGTGGCACTATGTAAAATGTATGGAATGCCATTTAGTTACAAGAAAAGGGCAAACAACATCATTCTACAAGACTAAAGAAAAGACAAGCCTCCTAAAAGTACAAGAAAATAGTCAAAAGATCATATTGGTTTCTCTGGAAGGGAAAAGAAATGAGTATCCAAAATCTGTTTGTCTTTCACATCATCAGTTGTACTTTTATCCCGTGTAACTGCTATTGCTTTTGCCTCAAACAATCCATGGCTTAAGGAGCATTCATTCTAACTTGTAGTTCATAACAAAGTTTAGCATCTCCAATACTGCAAATTTTGAAAAAGCATAGTTCTTTAGAATGATGGTGGTATAGATAGTGATGGTACAAATTGGATACAAGTGGTTTGGATGAAATGGAGAATGACATCGGGGATGTTATGCAACCACAAAATTCCTTTAAGACTAAAGGGTATATTTTATAGAACAGGCATTAGATCAATGATGTGATGTAGCATAAGATTGGAGTATCTTGTGTACAAGTGCGAGTGGAAGAATAAGGGGGATTAGGGGCGGTTTTAGGATTCTGAGCTTGTACCTGTGAATAGTAACCAAGGGGGACAAATCAAGAAAGAAAGAAAGGACTCTAACATATTCTCAAGGAAGAAGAACAAAATAAACAAATACAAATAACTCAAATCTTTGATTCATCATTCTCTCGATCCAATAACTCCATGTAACAAGAGTATTTACAGACAATAAACTAACTAAAACATAAAATTCTAATCTTCTTGAATATAATTACTACTTCTATACTAATCAGATAAGTAAAAGACTCCTAAACTATTCCTACAACAATAACAACTCTAATAAGCTCCTAATATAATAAGATAACTAAATAAGACTCAACTACTAACAAATTCCTGCAACAATATAAAAGACCAAATACCCCTGAAACCTAAAATCTGACATCTATGACCAATCAAAGCTGGAACAAAATCTTGAAAATCAGTGAATTTAGCTTTTCTTGAACTCATGATTGACTGCATCATGATACTTTATGGGTGAATGTTGGGCAGTGAATATATGCATGAGCAGAAGATGAGAGTAGCAGAAATGCAAATGTTAAGATGAATTGAGCTGAACCCACTTAGTGGAAATAAGAGTTGATTTGTTTGTCTTAATAATTCCCTGTACCTCAAAGAAGGAGAAATCCGATGCCCAATGTGCACTTGCTGCTGAATAATGAAGAAGGAAGTAAGGGATAATTCCTCTGTTTTGGTATCTATATCACCAATTAGGACAATTGTTTCCTTGTCAAAGATTACCAATGGTACGAATGCTATCTAGAGCTGCTCTACAAGTGAAGAAGCTTCCTCTATGTTCTGTAGTTTCATGCCTTTGTCATATATGTATTTAGTGGGTCTAGATGCAAATTAGCATGATGAACAAATTATTTATCAGTTTAGTTCCTTTTATGGCTATCCTCAAATACGGTTACTCATGCCTTTGTTGTCATGTTCATTATTGTTTACCTTTCTGTTTACCAGTTGCTGAGGATTCATTCAAGAAATTCGCAAATCGGCTCTTTTAACTATATTTCGAATGCATTATGGTATGTCAATAACCATCTGATACCACCCATGCTTGATGTAATATTTTTTGCAAACTTAATTATGAATTTCATGGCACTTGCCAAACTAAACGAACTTTTATAAGTTGCATTATAACAGAAGATGGATTTGATCTATATGTGTGTTGGATCTTAAAACGATTTTTTTTATTCTATGGTTGCTTTTTGTTCTATGACTTTATTATTATCTTTTGGTCAGTAAACTGCATCAAAAGTTTCCATGAACAAACTAATAAAGATTTGACTCTTTGGCTCAAGACTGTAAAAGCACTATATACCATTTAAAGGTGTCTTCTTTATGAAAGAATGCAAGTACATTGCTTAGTTGAAAGGCGAAGCCTTACTGTTAAGTTATATTTTCGGAAATAGAAAATTCAAAAAGCGAGAAACATATATGATTTTTATCCTAAATAGACTTGGGGATTTATATCGTTTGAGTTCAAAGTTCATATGCATTAAGCTGTTTAGGAGTAAGTTTTTTAGTAAAAGAATCTAGAACACCTGTCTTATCTGTAGGTTTAATTCTTCTCCGATAGGCCCATGACATTTCTTTTATAATGGTTAGTTGTTGAAATCGAATCTGAGTCATTTTTTACTCTTTGATATTGTACAAATTACGACTTATCCTTCTTTTATAAGTGTTAAGAGGATAGAAATTTAATTCTTTAAGCATTTAATACCTCTCAATGAACTTACTAATCATCAACTTGTGTTCATTATATGAGATGGATGTATATGGTTCTACCAATTATTTTCTTAACTTGGTTCTTGTATTTCTCTCTCTTTGAAGATTTTGGGTCGGGTTTAACAGAAACTTAATGTTCAATTGCAGGTTTTTCATCTAATGATGGGATCCTCTAATTTAGGTAAGGAAAAATGATTCTAATTTTGTGCTTGTTGTTTATTCCCAGATCTTTTTTTTTAATATATATATATTTATAAATTTAAATGTTGACTCGTTCCTCTTGGACAAAAGCCTTAAATGATTCACATTCTACGGAAGTTGGGCATTGAGCTTTTGTCATTTCAAGAGTGTCTAAATATGTTCAGTTTAATTCCAATTTGCTTGTGTCTTAATTGCAGCATCCAGTTGTGGGTAGTCTTTGAAAGCAAACATAAACTGCAATTTCAATCTCTTGACTAATTCTTGTTTGCTAGTTTGTTGTAAGAAATGCCAAAATATGGTCTATGTTCAGTCAAATTTTTTCTGGATGCAAGATTTTACTCCTTGTTTGAGAACTTGGGTTATTGACCAACAACATATGCACGATGTCATCTTTATGTATTTCCCAGATTTTGTAGGACACCATGGAGAACTCATTCCAGGTTTAACAATTCCTCACCAATGATTTTCCCTCTCAATTAAAGTGGAACATAGGATGAAATACAAACCGATACTAAAAACACGTATGAAAATTTAACATTTAATCAAAATATGCTAGAGCAGTTGCTTTGTAGCTTTTGCTTTTACTCTTCACATGTACTAAGAATGTGATACAACGAGCCTGTAATTTCAATTTGTTGACACTGTAGAATTCAGAAGTTGAAATATTCCACAAATTCAACAATGAGGATAAGGGGAAGAGAAAAAAATGAGGGAAAATCATTGGTGAGGAATGATTAAAGATGGAAAGAGTTATCTAATGGTCAGAGTTCAGAACCAACAAAAACAGAAAGAAGTTGGAGGAAATATTTAGATGTCTGATGATAGGAGATAATTTTTGAAGATTGGTTGGTCCATTTTAGATTGTAGAGATTATAAGTACATGGTCAATTTTATACTTTTATCCAATTGATGATTCTAATGACGGCAGATTCACGTAAATCTTGATAAGACCTTTCTTTGGGTATAATATAGTGGTTTAATGTTTTACTTCTTGTAATGGCTAATGTGATCTAATTACCAACTGGCAGGTTGTTTCTTATACATTGTATTGACGCTTGTAGCTAAGAGACAGCCTAGATTGCTGTCTCATATTCATGTGGATTCACCATTATGGGTAGGTGACTTTCCAATCATTCTTTACATTGATAGCCATAAAGGTTTAAGATAAGATTATAGTGGCCGGCTAAACTAAAAATTTATTTCTGCAGCATGCCCACAAATTATATTTTTGGCTGCATTTCTTCTGCTTCTCTCGCATTCTGGTAAGTTGCTCAGTTGTTACAGGATTTTGAAGAAATTTTCATGTGAATCTATTTTTATGTACTTCCAATTGGCAATATTTAGCAACCCCATATGCTGAATGTAGATTTTGTGAAATAAAGGTTGGAATCCATCCTTTGCAGTTACATATCTAGGGTTCATCACATAGAAATTGGCATAACTTACAATTTACTGTAATATATTTTAAACCATTGCATCAGCAGTATGTCTTCCAATCACCTAATAATTTGAGAATTGTTTTCCACTCCATTTTTATGTCTACACATTACTAGGCAAGAGATATATGATCTGCATTAGTGTCATGCTTGTTGCTTTACAAAACTTTTCCTCATTGCATCATTATTTCATTCTGAGGGATCTGCAATATTGAATTATCATCATAGACATTCCTTCCCAATTTAGGTATCTACAGTGTCTAGTAAACTATATAATATACTACGTAGAGTATGGTATGAGTGTCAGCTGGAACTATCTTTATATGACATGGGTGTGTTAAAAAATTTCAAGTTCATTTGTACTTTTGGGAAACTTAATCTGGTATTTTTGGCCATTTGAGATATGTAAAAGAAAATGAAGAGTCTGATACCTTTGACTTGAGAAGAACAATGATAACTCTAATGATCCAATCATGTCACATGGTGTTATTGGTGCATAATGTGTATTGGCATGCTTTATGGTCCAAAATTCTGAACCGTAGGTTTAGTTCTTCCCAAAAAATTTCTAAATATATCATGTATTATTGGTTTTATAATATGATTAGTTTAATTACCATCTTTGTTATAATGAAAGAGTTGAAAAGTCACTTTTAACCTTGTTATTGAGAAAAATATCTTGTTTATTCTCACACACTTTTGTCAAGAGTACATAAGATCTATATATATACAAGTGTAGAATAATCTAGATCCTAAAATTAAGCTAATCAATTTACATCCTTACATCCTAAAATCAAGCTAAGAGAATTAGCCTACAATCAGGTAAATCAATTAAATAGCCTACAATCAAGGTAAATCAATTAGCCTACAATCAAATCCTACAATTAAGTAAATATATTTACTTACCATATTTACAACACTCCCCCTCAAGATGGAGCATAGATGTTAATCATGCCCATCTTGTTACAAATATAATCAATCCTCGGACCACTCAAAGCCTTGGTGAAAAAGTCAGCTAACTGTTCTCTCCATTTACATGATTATATTACATGAGAATAGGTTTAAGAGATTTGATAACACAAGATCTGCTCTAAAGCTGCCCAATGAGTGGTTCTTGTGAATACAGAAACTGGCTCACAATGTTGACAGGATATGCAATAATCAGGACGAGTCACCGTAAGATAATTCAATTTTTCAACTAATCTCCGGTACATTGCAGGATCTGAAAACAACTCTCCATCATTTGCTGTAAGTTGCATATTAGTGATCATTGGTGCACTACAAGGTTTAGCATCCAACTTCCCTGTTGCTGTCAAAAGGTCAAGGATATACTTTCTTTGAGACAGAAAGATACTCTTTTTACACCTAGTAACCTCAATGCCCAAGAAGTACTTTAACATCCCCAAGTCTTTGGTTTGGAAATGAGTTTGAAGAAAAGATTTAAGGGCTATATATGGTACTATTACTACCACTAATAACAATGTCATCAACCTAAACAACCAACAAGATAAGGCCAGCTTTAGACTGTTGATAGAAAACAGAATGGTCACAGTAACTCTGTCTTCATGCCACACTCTTGATGTGTCACTAAATCGCCCAAACCAAGCACGAGGACTCTGTTTTAAACCATATAATGACTGTCGAAGTCTACAAACCTTGCTGCTACTCCCCCTGACCAACAAACCCAGGTGGTTGCTCCATATATACTTCTTCTTGCAAGTCCCCATGCAAAAATGCATTTTTGACATCTAACTGGTGCAAAGGCCAATCATTAGTAGCAGCAAGGGAAATAAACAAACAGACAGAAGTAAGTTTTGCCACAGGAGAGAAAGTATCAGAATAATCTACCCCATATGTCTGAGCATACCCTTTTGCTACAAGACGAGCTTTTAGCCATGCAACAGACCCATCAGGGTTAACTTTAACAACAAACACCCATTTATAACCAATAGCCTCTTATTGATAATGAACCACCATTAGATGTGCTGCAAGAGAAGGACTTGTAGTTTAGATGCTACCATCTCTTCTTCCATAGCAGCTCGCCAACCAGGATGAGCCAAAGCCTCAGGAAGAAGATTAGGAGCCGACACTGAATGTTAAAGAAGCAATGAAACACCTCAAAGAAGGAGACAAATGTTCATATGAAGCGAATGAAGAGATTGGGTCATTGGTTGTCTTTGCTATGGAAGATGGTGGCTTTACACAACCTCAAGACTTAGATCTCTAGATGTGTAGGAAGAGACTGGCTTGGTGTAAGAGTGTGTTGAGTCCGACGAGTGATCACTTGAATGATAGGTGGTCTCGTAGGAATAGAAGGACTAACGGGGTTGTCACAAGTATAAACTAGAATATTATCTTCCTCCCTCACAACCATAAACATTAGATTCAGGAAAGAATGGAGTGGTCTCAAAAAATGTAACATCAGGTGAAATTAAATGACTGACCCAAAGTAGGAGAATAGCATCTATATCCTTTTCACGAAGACGAGAATATCCTAAAAAGACACACTTGAGACACTTAGGATCCAATTTAGAGACTTGAGGGCGAACATCACAAACAAAACAAGTACTTCCAAAAATACGTGGTTCAATTTGGAATAAGCGTCGAGAAGGAAACAAAGTCGAGTAAGGAATCTTACTAGCAAGTACAGATGATGGCATGCGATTAATTAAGAAACAAGCTGTTGAAATAGCATCCGCCCAAAATTGCTTTGGGACCTTCATTTGAAAAATGAGAGCTCTAGCAACTTCTAGTAAGTGTCTATTTTTCCTCTCGGCAACACCATTTTGGGGTGGTGTGTCAACACATGAAGATTGGTGAAGAATTCCATTTTTTGACATGTAGGAATCAAAAGGATGAGAAAAGTACTCTTTTGCATTATCACTTCTTAGAGTGCGCACGGAGATATTAAATTGTGTTTTTATTTCAGCACAAAAGGAACAAAAGATGTTGAATAATTCTGATCTATTTTTCATTAAATAGAATAACCAAGTAACACGAGAATAGTCATCCACAAAGGTGACAAAATACCTAAAATCAGACTCAGAAATCACTGGACAAGGACCCCTAACATCAGAATGAACTAATTCAAAAGGGGATGCAACCCGTTTATTGACCCTAGGCAAATAAGAGTCACTATGATGTTTGGCAAATTGACACATCTCACAATCTAAATAGGATAAACTTTGAAAATTTGGAAATAACTTCTTCAATATCGACAAAGGAGGATGCCTTAATCGATAGTGAACTTCAAGAGGTGTCAAAGTGCTTGAACATGCAATGGGTTTCGGCGCTTTCATTGAAGGAGTTTCGAGTAAATAAAGACCGCTAGACTCACGTCCTTTACAAATAATCTTCCTCGTCATAAGATCCTGAAACACACAATGATCAGGAAAAAATTAGACAAAACAATTGAGAGCATGAGTAATTTTACTGACCGAAAGTAGGTTGAACGAAAAATTAGGCAAACACAAAATAGATGACAACGAGATAATGATAGATGTTGTAGGATTGGCTATTCCAGAACCCACAACGGAAGTCATTGACCCTTTAGCCAAAGTAACACTTGGGAGATTTGTGTTAGAACTAAAGGAGGAAAGGATACTTGTATCACCTGTCATATGGTCTGTAGCACCTGAATCAATGACCCATTTGCTAGAGGATGACACAAGACATGAAGTAGGTTTACCTGACTCATTAAAAGAAGATGGAATAGTTGACTTTAGTGAGACTTGGTACTCGGTAAAGCGAGCAAATTCATCAGCAGAAACAAGTATGTATTTATCCACAGATGAAGGCTTTGTAGACTCATGATTACTCTCTTGAGATGCAAAACTGGCAATCTAAGAATGCTGTTGAGGTTTGCCATGAAGTAACCAACACGTATGCTTCGTATGACCAGGTTTTTGACAATGTATAAGAGACACGTTGATTTTGGTCATGTTGTCCATGACTAGCATTCCCTCCATCTTGAAAACCATGTCCATTTCGACTACCATTGCTATCAACAGTCTAAACCTGGCAACAGCAAGTCTTAGATTGATGACATTGTTGCTGTCTCAAGATACGATCTGAGTTTTCACATCAGCACTCAAAGGAAGAAGAGTATTCAACTCCTCATAGACCCGTTTAAAATCCATAAAATACTCGGTAAGGGATCTATCCTGTTTTGAATGGACTCTTCTTCCTTACAGTGTATCATATATATGATTGAGATTATTCTTACCAGAATACATTTAAGCCAAGTAATCCATAAGATCTTTAACAAATTCACAGTGATTAATCAAACCGATTACCTCGGTATCGATAGAATTTCGGATCTGCAAGCATATTCTTGCATCTTCTCTTAACCAAGCCTTCGCTTTGCAGCATCATCTAATGGTGGTTCATCAATAAGATGATCATCTTTATCAATTCGACTAAGATACACCCGCACAGTTTTACTCCAATCCATTTAGTTCCTGCCATTGAGTTTGTGTTCGTGATTTTTGTAGTCATAGGAATAACATCGAGATAAGCGCCTTCATCTCTCTGCTATTACCCACTTGTGTTGTTTGCCATTACAACTCGGTGTAGGAATTTTAATGTACCAAACTAGAGATTGAAAATTGACTCAACAGGGTCACGAAAAGATAACAAAGCCTAAAGCTTTGATACCATGTTATAGAGAGAAAAATATCTTGTTTATTCTCACACACTTCTGTAAAGAGTACATAAGATCTATATATATACAAGTGTAGAATAATCTAGATCCTAAAATTAAGCTAATCAATTTACATCCTTACATCCTAAAATCAAGCTATCTAAATCCTACAATCAGGTAAATCAATTAGCCTACAATCAAGGTAAATCAATTAGCCTACAATTACTGAAGACAGCTTGCAAATCCTACAATTAAGTAAATATATTTACTTACCATATTTACAACAACCTTTAAAAAGCTACACTTTATTATTACAAAAAGAAATTGGCCACATCAGAATTTTACTTTGATTTATAGTTCTTTCCTCATTAGCAATGCGTTTCTTCTTTGGGATGATTTGCTAGGGTTGACCTCTGCCATCAATCTAATGATGACGATGAAGAAGATGACGGATACAATCCCCGGGAAGCTCTGTTGGAAAAGATGAATAAAGAAAATGCAGATATTCATAGTGGCAGAAAATGTTGCTCTTTTCGGCAGTTCATGTTGGTAGCCGTCAAAAAATTGTGATTCTGGTACATTAAGCACAAGGATTTCCTTCCAAGCATTTGTTGTCTATTCTTATCATATTTCCCATGCAGTCTATTTAATGCATCTTTTCCTTTGTATTTGTGGTGTTGATTCACTTTTCCAACAGTGCTGATTCAGGTGCTACAGATCCATCAACCTGGTCTCTTAGTACATCAGCAATGCTAATTCATGGATTGGGAAGGGAAAAAATCCCATTGATTCATCATTAGTTGCTCACTTATAGATACACATATGCCTTTTTGTTTACCTTGATTCTTGTTATTTGTAATTACTTGACAGACTGGAAACTCTAGACCTAATAATAATATATTCCATAATATTGAATCATGAAGATGATGCAATGCCTATTCTTCTTTGTTAATCTTGTTACTTTCCATAGGTTTGGTGGAGGTTTTAGGGAAATAGTTTATGGAGCAGAATCCACATATCACTACACTATAAAACTTCATACTTGATGCTCTATATCATAGTTACCGGAAACTCTCCCCACTCTTACAAATTACGTATCAATTCATGTGTATTGAAACACGATTCATTTGCCTCTCGAAATACGGTGATTCACATTTCGGAGCGTTAAAGGTAGCTAATCCTTATTTATTGAGAAAATGAGAAAATATTCTCTAAATTTATCCAATTAGAACTATTTAGTATTGGATTGAGACATAATGGTTATTGAAAGTTGAGCATATTCTATTCTTTAGTCATTAAAAATTCAACATCTTTTAAAAATTTAATATTATATACTACCAACTACCTTCTTATCCCTATAATGTAATAACTTCTTCTAAGAAGGGGCGTACCGTGATGTATCAACTAAACTTATCCTATATATCTTATACTTTAGATGTGTATAAGAGAATCGTGTCCCGTACCCATAGGAAATTAGGTATGGGTACGGGACCTGTCTCTTATACACATCTAGATGTGTATAAGAGACAGACACTAACATATATGTAGTTTATGGTCTTGACTATTTGCGTGCAATGCCCTTGATTATTTGTCAACAAAATACTAGTTTGAGACGGGTTTTCCTAGGAAGTGTTTGATGCTTGAAAATTTTAAGTATTTAGGATAAGTTTTTCAGAGTGATGGTGGTATAGATTGAGATGTTACACATCGGATACAAGGGGGTTGGACTATATGGAGAATGGCATCGGGAATATTATGTGACCGCAAAATTTATTTACGACTTAAGGGTAAATTCTATAGAACGGCAATTAGGCCAGCGATACTTTATGGGTCTGAGTGTTGGACAGTGAATTACGCACGTGAGCAAAAGATGAGAGTAGCAGAAATGCGAATGTTAAGATAGATGTGTGGGTACACTAGGATGGACAAGATACGCAATGGGCATATTCGTGAGAAGATTGAGTAGTATCTATTGATGAGAAGATAAGAGAAACACGCTTAAGGTAGTTAGGTTAGGTGTTAAGATGACCAGTAGAAATGCCTGTCATGCGAGTAGATTTTAGAGAGAGTAGTCAATATAAGACGGGTAGGGGAAGACCGAAAAAGACTTGGTGGGTAACTTGTAAGAAAGATATAGCCCATCTAGGAATTGAGGAAGATATGGTCCATGATAGAGTGCAATGGTGTAGCAGGATTCATGCAGGCGACCCTACTTACTGGGATTAAGACTTGGTTTGTTTGTTTGTGTGGTTTTAGTAGCTTAACAGTAATTCCCAGAGCTGGGTAAATATCATCAATATGCCTATCTGTATTTGTTGAAGGGTTTTACATGTGTGTCAATGTGAGTGTGACAGAGAGGAACACATTTGGCATTTTGGAACCCAAGTTTTAGAGTTTCTTTTCTTGGATATTCTCCATTTTGCTGCACCCTGTTCTTATTTATACTCGAAAACAGTTCTCCTAGGTCACAGATAAGGCAGTCAAACAATTTCTTTTCCAAGAGATCTGGACAGGAGAGGTTGCTTATAGGCCTTTTTCCCCTGGAATGGGTGGATTAAATGTTATTATATAATTTGGGGCCTATTTGTTGAAGCATCATTCAAGATAAACATGTGAGGTATTTGCATGTCGTTATTATGTGTGGATTCATGTTATACATTCTTGGTTTCAATTCCTTGTCTGAAGTATGTTTTACTAAATACACAAAAGCAAAGGTTTTAGCTGAATGCTGCATATGTATTACTGATGTCTTACTTTCTAGATGTGATAAGAAGAAAAATAACATGATTCATGAAATTGACGTTAGTTGCAATGCAGGTATATGTAGATCTTTTAGCCGTTGCAGTTCTTTTTCTGGGAGGAGCACTGGCATGCTATGGTTAGTAGTTATAATTTGGATTAATTCTGTAGTAATCATTCTACAACATTTGTCATCTTGAGTTGTTTTACAATTATTACCATTGAATTTGCTAGTGACATGCAATGTGCTTCTACTCAGACATGAGGGATTCAATGGTATTGGATCTATTATAATTGTAGATAACGAACATACTTTTCCTTCCAAGAATGGACTTGTATGTATCAGATTAAACTTAAGATGTGTTCACTTATTTTATCTCATATTGTTACATGTCAGGTTACAGAATAAACGACAAAAATGTTATACACATCTAAATTCTTTTTTATTTTTAATGTAAAAACAGTGTCTGAATTCCTTTTTTTTTTTCTATCTATTTTACTTGAACAAGGTGATAAATAAGAAGCCAACCCTACTTAGTGGAAATAAGGTTTGGTTTGGTTGTTTACGGTGATAAATAAGAAATCAACCTATTTCTTTGACAATTTCAAATCCAACTGAAGGAATAAATTTCCGGTACTGGAGAAGGTATGAATGTTTTATAGTCTAGTGATATAGCTGTCTCTTATACACATCTCAGATACACAATCTAGAAGGATTATAAGAGACATCTATTCTTGAGTTTTTGTTTTTTTTCGGTTCATGCATTAGCCTGACAAATGTGTGAGTGGGTGTGAAGAGAATTGAACTAAGTCTACATCTCTAAACTAGATATAGCAGTTTGCAATACATATAAAATGAGCTCCTCTACTTAAACTGACAATCTAAGAGATTTTGAACAAAACAATCTGCCCTCCTCTGGAGGAGAATTCTTATTATATATAAGAAATACAAACTGATAAGCTAATAATCAGCCCCTAAATTAGCTAAACTATCATATACAAATCTGTCATACAACTAGCATATCCTAATACAAGGAAAGAATATAAATGCTACCATATATATACAAATCTGTCTTATATTTAAGTGCAGAAAATGAATGCAGAAAATAAGCTATCAAAGCTGTAAAAAGCATAAAACAAGGCATAAAATCTGCTGGCCTTAATTAATGTAGAGTAGTGGATATATGTGGCGAGTAATAACTTGATGATCATATGCCTTCGGATGGAATGACACCACCTCTATGTGCTTCGTCCTTTCGTGATAGACTCGGGTTGGTGCAATTTGGATCGCACTAGTGTTGTCCGCATGTAAGGGAGTAGGTTGAGCTTGTGAGAAACCAAGCTCGCAAGAAGACCACGTAGCCAAGTGATCTCGAGCATGCGCAGACATGGGTTTGGACATTATGCCTCAAAGACTTGGAAACGGAGTCTTGTTTCTTACATTTCCAAGGAGACAAGAGCATCACCAAGAAACATACACCACCTCCTAAGTAGTAGATTTCCTTGTGTCTGGACACCCCGCCTAATCTGCATCACCGTAGGCTTGGAGTGGAGAGAGAACCACTAGGAAATGATTCAACAAATGATCATTTCTGCATTCTCTGCCTTAGGACTCTCAGGTAAACCTTTCTCAAGATGTTCATCTATCTTATGTCACATGCTAGCCATCTAACCATATGACCAACAAGGCCTGAAAGTTTTGGTTAGATAGATAAGACTTCCAACCAACTTTCGATAGAAAGTAGGATCCTCAAGAAGTTCTCCTTCGTTGGTCGATTCTTCACTTTAAGGATCCATAGGAGATCGAAAGTTATGTAGTGTTGGTGAGGCCAAAAGGTAAAGACTTCTTTTCACACATTCCATTTTTAAAAAAATACCTTGAGGCCGATGATGCACCTCTAACCCCAAGAAGTAAGTGAGCTGCCCAAGGTCTTTCATGTGGAAAGAAGAGTGCAACAAATTTTGAATTGTGAGAGATGCCATCTAGATGTCAGTACCAGTGATAGGTCTATGTCATAGTTCTAAACAAGAAGGATCTCATTGGTAGATGTGTATAATGACTAGATGAAGAGAAAGTGAGCAACATCGGCTTTGAGTCAATGAAAACCAAGAAGAGTGCAGCAGCCCAGCTTTTTGATCTATTTTAGAGCTGTCTGCTTATACACATCTAGATGTGTATAAGTTTACAAACAGTAGTAGGTGAGGAAGTAGGCATACCATGTGGAAGTTTTATGTAAACTTCCTCTTTTAGATCACCATGTAAGAATGCATTCTTAACATCCATTTGATGTAGAGACCATGATTGAGATGCAGCAAGAGCCAGTATGGTTCGCACAGTTGTCATCTTGGCTACCGGTGCGAAGGTCTCATCATAGTCTAGACCATACTGTTGCTTGTTGCCAAGAACTACTAATCTAGCCTTGTAACGATCTATGGATCCATCAGGTCGAAGCTTTATAGAAAACACAAGCTTACTTCCAAGGGGTTTCACAGAGGGGGGACATGAAACAACATCCCAAGTCTGATTTTCTTCAAGTGCCAGAAGATCTCTGTTTTTTATATTCTTTCCTTGTATTAGGATATGGAGCTGTATGAGATTTGTATATCTTATAGTAATAGCTAGATTTAGGGGTCTGCTTATTAGACTTAGGCAGTTTGTATTTGTTCAGAATCTACAGAAGAGTTGGTAGTAAGCAGTGGTTTTATAGAGAATGACGACTGCTGACAGGATCATAGATCGTTAGCAAGGCTAGATTGTAGTTTTGGCAACAAATGTCACATTTCAGTATCCGTCTACGACTAAATGACTGTCTCTTATACACATCTCACATTCAACTATACTGCCAGGACAAGGCCGATGATGAAGGACAAGATCGCTGAGAAGTTATGCCATTAGTTTGTAGGAACTCCTGGAAAGAATTAGACATGTACTCACCCCCATTGTCAGAGCGAAGAATTTTGATTTGCGCAGAAAATTGGTTTTGAATATGTGCATAGAAAAGTTTAAAAACAGAAAATACTTCATCTTTAGAATGGAGAAAATAGATCCATGTGAAACGACTATAATCATCAATAAAAGTGACAAAGTACTTGTAATTAGCATGAGAAGTAACTATAATTTCATGGTCTAGTAATTCCATTAGAGATCCCTAGTAAACACATCTAATTTAATAAGAGACATGGAGTATGTGTGTCGGAGAAAAAAAAATTTTATATCGTAATCAACCCGAGATCTACACTTGATAGATTCTGCTAGATGCTGTCTCTTATACACATCTAGATGTGTATAAAGACAGTCCTACTTTAGGCCCCCTTGCAATTTTCTTCCCTGAGACTTGAGCACTATTCATATGTTTTTGTTGCAGAAAATTCCACTTTATAATTATCGTCAACCAAATCGACCAATAGAAATAAGATTATTTGTAAGGCTAGGAGAGACAAAAGCGTTAGTTAGAGAAGGAGAAATGTCACCTGCTGTGATAGGTAAAGGGTTCCCATCAGCTGTATAGATCTTAAGATTTCCAGTGTATTTCTTTACATTGGTGAGAAAATTAGCCTTGTTGGTCATATGGTTAGTGGCCGCGGAATCAAAATACCAAGGAGATGACGTTGAGAAAGGTTTACCTGAGAGTCCTAAGGCAGAGATCTCTCTAGACCCAGCAGAAATGATCATTTGTTGAATCATTTCAGGAGCTTGGTTTGTCCCAAGCTCACCCTACTCCCTTACATGCGGACAACACTAGTGCGATCCAAATTGCAGCCAACAACGGACACTGTATATGCTGTTTCAGATTTCTTAGGAGGTCGAGTAGGACATTCTTTAATGATGTGGCCATCCTTTTTACAATAGTTGCAGAACTTTTTCGAACAGTTTGAGGCATAATGTCCAAACCCCTTGCAACAAAAACATTGAATAGTGCTCAAGTCTCTACCTTTTGGCTTGCCTTGTGCTACATAAGCCATTGGAACTGAAGTAGATCTTTGTTGTTCCATGGTGGATTGGGTGAGAATTCGCTGCTCCTCACGAAACAAAGCATTGAGGCATACATCCAAAGAGGGAACAGGTTCCCGGTTCATAAGACTAGACCTGGTGCTTTCAAATTCAGATCTAAGTTTCATAAGAAATTGATCCTTTTTAGTAGTTTCATGGACCAATTGAACAGAACTAAGAGAACTAATATTTTGGCCATGATTTGAGCATCCTTGACCTCCCATTTGGCATGCTCATCCTTCTCTTTGTCTTTGTCTGGAGCAGGTTTGCTGCCATCAATATGTCCCCATAAATCTTTCCCTTTGACAAAAATTTTGAAGTGAAATGCCCAAGCTGAGTAGTTTTTACCATTAAAACGAATCAAGACAGACTCATACCTGTCTCTGGTAAAAACTACTAGAATTGAAACAAGGAAAACAGAGATCTTAGAAACCTTGCTCTGATACCATGACAATCTAAGAGATTTTGAACAAAACAATCTGCCCTCCTCTGGAGGAGAATTCTTATTATATATAAGAAATACAAACTGATAAGCTAATAATCAGCCCCTAAATTAGCTAAACTATCATATACAAATCTGTCATACAGCTAGCATATCCTAATACAAGGAAAGAATATAAATGCTACCATATATATACAAATCTGTCTTATATTTAAGTGCAGAAAATGAATGCAGAAAATAAGCTATCAAAGCTGTAAAAAGCATAAAACAAGGCATAAAATCTGCTGGCCTTAATTGCCAGCTAATTCCTTTGCACAAAATCTGCTAGCATTTGATTCCAGCTAATTCCTTTGACATAAACGTCAGTAAGAGATCACTTGGACCCACTTATTTGGCTTTTATAACTATGGCAATTTATATCCGTCCCAAACTAAGAGATTGTCATCAAATTAGACTCTTTTGAATCATTTTGTAATCGACTTAAAGAATCTGATAAAGTAAATTTAACAGGATGGACATAGAGCAACACTTTTCTCCATTAAGGAAAACGCTTTACAAGAGCCTATAGAAACATTATACTTGGGGGCTAGAATCTGATTTCTGAACTATCTAAATTGCGGCTTCACTGTGATGGGCTAAAAATAGTCATGAAATGATTCATATATTTTAATAATTGCAAGGTAACCTTTCAGTGAGTGTACATGTATCATGGAAAGATGTTGATGAAATATCTGTTACTTGGTAGCTTCCTCAGCAGATGCATTTTCCTGTATGGTACTCATCGAATAAATTTCATACTCAGGGCTTGTATTGTTCCTGAAAATGAGCAAAGTTAGATCTGAGAGAGTCTCTTCAGAAAAATGGAAGGTACTTGCTTCATCATCCTTCTGTTCAAAATTTGATGTATCCACATACAGCTCATATATTTTCTTTTTGTCATATGATAAATGTGATCATCCTGGAGTATAATTTTAACATACTAATATAATACATGCTGTTTAGACTTGGACAGAGTAACCTAAATACAGTTTCAGTGTGTTCTGCTGCGTGTGTGGTCTGTCATCTAGTTGTTGGAGTAAAATGGAACTGACTTTTAACTCTTTTCTCTTATTTCTGAGCCA
This sequence comes from Cinchona pubescens, assembly GCA_025175665.1. Taxonomy (NCBI): domain Eukaryota; kingdom Viridiplantae; phylum Streptophyta; class Magnoliopsida; order Gentianales; family Rubiaceae; genus Cinchona; species Cinchona pubescens. The sequence goes on along the minus strand of JANKKI010000068.1, from coordinate 1,285,983 downwards.
ACAGGGGCATAACAGAAAAAACTGCTTTGTTGCATGCTTGTATACATGTACTTGTCTCTGAGATTTAGTTAGTTCTTTGACTTATTAAATTTAATCATTTTTCTTATATTCTGCTGCGTGCAGGTTGCTGGATTGGCCATTGTCTCTGTTCTATGTTTTACTTCAAATGCTTTCATTGCAATATTTACAAATACACCTGTAGGTGCTGGTTTCTTTGATGATCTCTTCAATATCTATGATTTAATGATGCATCCCTAAGAGCCAAAATTGTCATTATTGCAGCTTCTTTATGACTGGAGTCAACAAACAATTAGTGGTGTTTATACCTCTCTTCTTCTGGTGTTGCATATTACTTTTTAGGTACTTGTAGCTTCTTCTAACTATGCTTTTATACTCTTTTTCATTGATGTAAAACCTAGTATCATTTCTTATCCTATTTAGGAGCATTTCTGTTGCAAGCCTTGGAATGGAATGTAGTCATAGGACGATTCTGCTTGGGTTTTCTATGAGAACCTATGGTGCGAGAATTGGAGAAAAGTGGAGCTCTTCAAAGGGGGCTACCAACCGTGGAGTGAGAGAGAGAGAGAGAGAGAGAGAGAGAGAGAGCTACCTATTTCAAGTTGAATGATTTTCTGCTTGCCCTCTTGCATTACATTCAACTGTTTAAATAACACGATTAGGCTGACTAATTTAGGTAGTGCATAAGAGTAGGTATTTCTAACCCCTTTATTATGGGGCTTGACTAAAATATAAAATCCAATAGGATTCTAAAATATTCCGTAGAGTAATTAACTGATATTATTCTTATTGTTGCCTTAATTTGTGGACTATTGATCGCAGCCTTGATTATGTTTTGCCATGCCATTCTCTTTCCCTTCTTGAACTTGATCTCCTTCCCTGATCTTATTCTGCCTTCTTCCATTTGCTTACCCTTCCCTTCAAGCACGAGCATGTCCTCAAGCTCGAATTCGGGATAGATTTGGCGGAACCCGTCCAGAGGTTCCCAAGTGGCTTCTACAGGGGGCAAACCATCCCATTAAACCAAAACTTCCAAGGCACCCCAATTCAGGTGAGAGCAGAGAATATAGGGAGGAGTGGGCTTCACGTGTCCATCCGTTTATGGAGCGATGCTCGGAATATTTCGTTCATGAGAACTTGGAAGGTGGGGGGGAGGGAGCATTACTCAGGCCAAAAGGCATCACCAAAAATTCGAAGTGACTGTTGGGGTGCGAAAAATAGTCTTCTCAATTTTTGGGGCATCCAACGGATTTGATGATACCCAGAGCGAAGGTCAAGCTTGGTGAAGTATTTGGAGCCATGTAATTCATCTAGTAGCTCGTCCACCACAGGAATGTATAAGAGACAGGTGCATAAGTTCGGAAACTTGTCCTTCACTGTTTTTGCATTAAGCTCCCCGTAATCTACACAAAAATGCAAAGATCCATTGTGTTTTTTTACCAGCAAAACTGGTGAGGAAAAAGGGGATTGACTAGGGTGGATAATTCCTTTGGTAAGCATGTCTTCATATTGCTTCTCTATTTCCTCTTTCTTCGAGAATGGATAACAGTAGGGTCTGACCACCACAGGACCCATTCTCGGTAACAAAGGAATGCAGTGGTCTTTTGCACGAGGTGATGGCAATCCTTCTTGCTACCAAAATAAATCTTGATATTCCATCGGTAACATCTCTAACGCCACTTGAGGACTTGCTGAAAATACCTTTGGTGCGGCTTTCATACTTTCCTCTCTCCATGTCACTTTCTTCTTGTTGAGTGAAAACGAAGGATCAAGGAGGAGAAGTCCCATACAATTGTACCCAACGTGCGCAACCAATTCACACCTAACACCACATCGAAACTGTCCAATGGTATGATATACAAATCAACATAGAAAGAGTCAAAGGAAACTAGTAAGAACACTTATTCACACAGGCCAGGATTTGGAATTTTTTCACCATTTGCTACGGAGACTTGGAGGCCTGGCTGTTTCTGGTAAAGGTAAGAGAGTTGATGTGCGACTCCCTTACTAATGAAAATATGAGTGCTTCCAGACCTCCACCATAAACAGAAGCTGCCGCCCTTGTATCCATGCTTGATTCTGCATAGTTTGCGAGTTTCACACTCCTGTTATTGCATGGAGAGAGACCTTAGGCTCCAGGCAGTGACAATGCTATCTACATCTTCATCCTGTTCAGTGTTTGCTATTTCCAACCAAAAAAGGTTTGTTTACATTTGTTGACTAGTGTATGCCTCATCGCAAACACAGTCCCTTGGCCCTCCTTTTTGCCATTTTAGCCCGGTTCAGGTGTTTGATAAGGCTGGTGGATGCGCTTGTTCTCCTAACTCCACACTGCTATTCTGTCTTGTTCCTCTTTGAGTTCCTGCAGATATTCTGTATCTATCTTGATGTCCTACTGTAACTGTGGTGTTTCCCTTCATTGAACTGGAGCTTTCTTTCAAATGCCCTAGCAAGGATCATGGCTGACACCAAATCTATAGGGCGGTGGATTTCCACATCGAGGCAGTTGGAGTCAGACAGTCCCGTTGTGAAAATATCCACGTGTTGGTCTGCACGCATAGTGGTGGCCCGCGCAAGCAGACTCTGAAATCTATAAGATGTATTCTTCTAGTGTCCCTTTTTGTCGAAGGGTGATGAGTTCTCCAAGGGGATTGATTTGTGTTGGCGTCCCAAAATGGAGATGGCACAATTCCTTGAAACGTTCCCATGATAAATCTTAGTTTCTTGGGATAAATTAAAAACCATAGTTGGGCGTCTCCGGTCATGTGGAATGAAGCGAGTCCAAAACTCATCAAATATGTTTAGCCATCCAAGCAGGTCTTCCATTCCACCATATGAAGGGAAATCAAGCTTTGCATATTGGGGAACAAGACATGAGATTGCTGTCTGGGCACCCCCCCCTAATGCAGATTCTGGTTGTGCAGGTGTTGGCGCCTTGCTGCTGCAGTTTTCCGGCTCGCGTCTCTGGCCTGTCCACCCTTCTTGATTTTGGGACAGATTGTCAATTCTGGCGGTTAGGGCAGCAAGTGTTGCCTGATGCTTGGCCCTATGTTCCTCCAGCATATGCTTCATCATCTCCATTATTTGATGCATTTGGTTGCTTGAATCTCCCATGACTTCGATACTAAGATGTTGCAAACCTTGGAATGGGATCTAGTCATGGGAGGATTTTGCTTGGGTTTTCTATGGGAACCTATGGTGCAAGGATTGGGGAAAAGTGGAACTCTTCAAAGGGGGGCTACCAACCTCGGAGCTCGAGAGAGAGAGAGAGAGAGAGCTGCCTATCTCAAGTTGAATGATTTTTTGCTTGCTCTCTTTCATTACGCTCAATTGTTTAAATAACAAGATTAGGCTAACTGATTTAGGTAGTACATAATAACAGGGGTAGATCTTACCCCTTTATTATAGGGCTTGACTAAAGTATAAAATCTAATAGGATTCTAGAATATTCTGTAGAATAATTAACCGATATTATTCTTTCTGCTGCAAAGCCTTGATTACTGTTTTGCCATGTCATTCTCTTTCCCTTCTTTTGCTTGATTTCCTTCCCTGATCTTATACTAGGTTCTTCCATATTGCTTACCCCAGAAAGCGTCATTAACAATTTCTCAATATATAATTTGAGAGAGCATAATTATGATTTCAAATAGCTCAAGAAAAAATACATTATGTCTCTATATATTGACTAACAGGCATGGGTCTTTTACCATCAACGCATTGAGCAAGGAAAATTACTTGTTCCTTTCTCTGAAGCCCTAAAAGTGCACTCTCTATTGTCTGAACTAGTTATGTAAGAATAAATTCTTAAGAGTGCTGTAGAAAGCATGGGTGCAGGTGTTGTCATACATGCATATATGAACTATCCACACTTAGAAATATTTAACTTCTATGTGTATTGTAATATTTCAGTTTCTGGTTCTACATTTTCTTCAGTGCATGAGAAGTCAAGTAGGAAAAACTATCTTCCTAGTTTCTGTTAGAAGTGAGGAAGCCAAGCAGAATTGGCTAAATTTTGGGTAAGGAGTTCCAATTTCTGGTTCTGTTGGAATAGTTTTGGTGTTTATTTATTTATGTCTCCTCTTCGAATTAGCTGGACTGGGTTTCCTAAACAAAATCTAACAAACACGAAATTTCTTTCATAAATGCTCGATTTGCTAATGTTAAATATAATCGGGAGAGTCAAGTTTCTGAAAACAATAGAGGGATTGATTGAAAGGGGAAACCCCCAAATATGAAAACACAAGGGTGGTGATCTGGATATGACATGATGACATGCAACCTGGAGCTAAATTTCAAATGTCTTCCAGGGATATCTGATGCTCCTGTTTATATGCCATATGGTAATTGCATAGTTTTTCAAGATAATGCAGGTTGCTTGTTGGTATCTTTCCCCGTGACTTGGAGATATTTTTGTTTTTTTATTAGCCATTTATACTCTTCAGTTAATGCACCCAAGATTTTGGGAAAACCTTTGAAGATGTCAATTTAGCACTCTATAGTTGAAGAACTTATGCACATGACATGCAGAGCGTATTGCTAAGTTCATGTTGAAGTTTGTGAGTTCCAGTCTCTTGTTGAGAAAAAACTCCAATACATATATGTCAAACATATTTCAACTCTTGCCTTTCTGGTAAAATTATGTGAACTCACCTTTAGTTGATTTGAAATAAAAATGCTTATTGATATGCTCGACAAGTGCATAACTTTTTGAGCTACAGTTCTTGTTACCTAGTCTTGAAGAACAGCTCTTAGTTTATTGAGATGAATGAGTAGTGGTCATCCAGGATATTTATCTTTTTCTGAAAATAGTGAGTCGGTCTGTGAACCTGTACATGAGACTAGTTTTAGTGAAGGAGACAACTGGTAGAAACCGCCCTGTTTGGGTAAGAGTTCAATATTAGTCTGTGAAACTTTTTTTCCACTTTTCCTGAATAAATAGCTGGAGTCCAAATTCATATGTTACTCACTGCAGGTTCTTCTATACCCTCTGCATTTGTACTGTGGGTGATGAGAGAATTACCACCTCCACTTGTAACTAATAGAGAGGAAGAATCAAGAACGATTGCTTTCATCAGTGATAGCTCAGTAACAGTGCATCCCCAGCGCTGGACAGCTGCAGCAAGTTTGCAGAATCAGGTCAGAACTTCCACTTCTATTTTCTGATTGCAAATATATATATATATATATATATATATATATATATTTTGCAATACTGATCTTCATGATGAGTTGCATTTGCATGAATAATCGGTAACTGTTTATGTCTATTAGATCTTTGTGATTTTATATGTTTCTAGTTTCAATTTGCCATTTCCCTTTATGCCTTTAAAGCAGCAAACACGATGCGGAATGTCTGTTCAACACATCATATTTGTAAAGACTGTGTTCTCCAGATAAAGACAAGACCCAAAAAAAGACATCATATAGAGAATGAGAAGACACAAGAATAGAGGACAAAAAATCCTATCACCGCTGTAAAGACTCACTAACGAGTGCCCTCCCCCTCTTGAGTATCTGTCAACCTAATACCCACTATGCTACAAATACGAAAGCCAAGATAGCTCTACTTTATTCAAGTAAACCTACCAGTAACTGAATGATTGGTGTACATGTCCTCTTCAGGATAACCCCATTTTACATCTGCCAAGCTACCATTGAGTAGAAAGAAGTCCTGTCTTTCCACCTTTTAAACTATTGAAATGAGGAGATTATCGCTTGCCTTTCTCTAAACTCCCCTATATGAAGATTACATGCATGTTTAGGAAGATTGAGACACAAACACCTAAGTTACTAATTTCTACGACAATTTGTCGATGATAGCACCTAACACAAATTTTTACCATTTGGCAACCTATTGAACAAGGTCACTACCGTTCATTCCTTCTGTCTGGATACACAAGTGATCCTGGATTACATTTGCATTTTGTCACAGATGCTAAATGCAAGGCCTCAAAGACGTTTCCTTTTCCAGTATTAGGAAAGGAAGCAAATAGAAATGGATAAATGCTAATTTCTGGAAAGAGGTTCAGTGATATGGTTCAAACAGTAGTCACAAGCATTTGCTTATTGATACTCTGATGGGATGGAGTGTACACTGTTGGCATATTACCACTTAGTCTCCACAAGCTTTTCTTCTGTGGGAGAGGGTGATAAAACTAAGGCAGAACTGTCAAATAAAAGGGTTCCCTATCTTCATGTAGTGTAGCAATATTAGCAAGTGGCCTGAGGGATAAAACTATCATAGTTGAATAACATTCCAATTGTAGATCTTCATTCACTAGCCTCCATGAGCGACTGTAGTCTACTTCTACTATACTCATTCTTGGCTACTGTGGTAAACTATATGATGGATCATTGGAAACTTAATCCATCAGTGCTTTGTTAAAACTTACTGACTCGTTGAGCTACTGATTGGATCATCAAGTTGCCTATTTAATAATTTATTACCATGCACCATTATGTTAGTGTCATATACATAAAGGAGTCAGGATATGCATACAAGAATTACAATTTTTAGCATAATTCTAGAATTAAAATTTTACCATCTATTTGACATATCTGTCTAGCTGTTCTTCCCAAATAGTTGAACCTTAATAGTTACTATTCATTATTGAAGTAAATAATATTGTCAATTTTGAAAGCAACAAACAGGTTTACTAACACATATTTTGTAGGCAAGAATTTGTCTCTTTATAGTTTTCTATACATGCCATTTGTAGTTTTGAGAGGTTATATAGTCTTAGTTCGATAAAATGATAATCTAGTGATACAAAGCAAGATGTACGTATAGTTTAGGTGTGGGTTTGATAAAGTGCATTTTACTATGAATTAATATAAAAATCAAGTCATGGGAGTATCTTGCATCCGGGACGTCCTTTTCCTCATTGAATTTTCTGCCCATTCAGCCTATGATTCTTACATCCAATAGCTTCTTCTGCAAGTCTTAGAAAACGAATTTGGCTGTAGACATGCATTCAAACTAATTATTTCGGATTCCTAAGGCCAAGGAATCTGTTATTTGCTTGAGCAATTTTCAGGATTTTTTTTTGGCCATTGAAACAGCCTTTGGAGAGTTTGATAAATTTTTGGAGACTGCGAGATCTCCTTATTTTTAAATTTTGGGTTCTCATTCAAGTGTCATCTACCACCCATGGAGATTGAAACAGCCTTTGGAGACTTTGATAAATATTTGGATACTCCAAGATCTCCTTGTTTTTAATTTTTGGGTTCTCACTCAAGTTTCATCTACCACCCATGGAGGTGGTCACACAATTTCTTCTGTAGATTTTAGAGGCATCTTTCATATATATTAATTTGGAGAATTTCTAGTTATAGATGTGCTTATTGAAACCTAACTTAATGATGGAAGACTACTACTAGTTTAACTCTGTCAGACTTAATGCCTCAATAGTATTTCTCCATACAGGATGAAATGTGAATCTCGTGGTTGAGCTTGTTTTACGTGGATTGCTATTTCGAAAGAAACAAAGATCTCGCCTAAGATATTGTAATGCCTTTTTTACCTATAATAGGCATTTACTATTTGGTAGCACTCAGAACCATATTTGAAATAAGGGCAAAAGGCCATACACCTTAATAAACTTTACATAGTTACTAAGTTTTGTCACTAAACTTTTTTTGTGGCTATAAATCATCCAGATGTGTATAAGAGACTGTGCTTTTGAGGTGTTAAGTCTACCATTATCTCCAAATCATAGGAGACACATGATTTTTTGAGGGGGTAAAAGTGTCAGCATATAATATGATGCAGTCAACAAAAGGCTCGAGAAAAAACAGAATCAAAATTTTCATAATTGCGTTCAAGCATTTTTTATGGACTCTTTGGAAGACAAGAAGCCTTTTTGGAATCAAATTAATAGAGTTTATTTAGGTAGGAATCAGTTTTTATGGTACTAAGGTCTTTTATGGTTTTTTAGATTAGTTAGGGGTATTTTTGTAATTTAGCTATATTGCAGGAATTTAGTATTTTAGTATTTTATCTTAGAGTCTATGTACTTCGCTTCCATTTGGGTTTAGTAATAGAGTTAAGTTAGGATTGTTATTACTATAGGGAATAAGAGTTGAATCCTACTGAAAATAGGATTTGTCTTTGTTCTCTATAAATAATTTACTTCCCCATATAGAGAAGGAAGATTTCAGTTTAATAAAATTCCAGCAAACTTTATTTTCTTAAAGGGTTGTGTGATACAATCTAGCCTTGGGTTTGATGCCGAAAGATGCCTAGGAGTGATTCCCAGTTTTTCCTAGCAATTATTCCCTTAATTTCCAGTTTTTTTGGCAGTTTTACTGTAATTTTCTTTCCAGAATTTCTAACTTTCTTATTCCTGTGTTCTCTAATAATTAAAGTTGTTATTTACTGCATATTTTAAGCCCCTAAATTTTGTCCTACTAGCCTGCTGGCCTAGATCAGAACTTGTGCGGTGCGTCAAGGACTCTTTGGAAGACAAGAAGCCTTTGTGGAGTCAAATAAGAGTTTTAATAGAGTTTATTTAAGTATCAATCAGTTTTTATGGTATCAAGGCTTTTTATGATTTTTTTAGTAGTTAGGGGTATTTTGGTAATTTAGCTATTTTGCAGTAATTCTGGTTTAGTAATTCAGTACAATTTGTCTTAAGAGTCTAGTATGGACTACGTTTCCATTTGGGTTTAGTGATAGAGTTAAGTTAGGATTGTTATTAGTATAAGGAAATAAGAGTTGAATACTAATCAAAGTAAGATTTGTCTTTGTTCTCTATAAATATTGTACTTCTCCATCAAGAAAAGATAGTTTTCAGTTTAACAAAAATTTCCAGCAGACTTTATTGTCTTCTCAAGAGTTGTGTGATACAATCTAGCCTTAGGTGTGATGCTGTCTAGGAGTGATTCCTAGTGTTTTTAGTCATTACTCTCTTAATTTTTAATTTTTCAGCAGGTTTTCTGTTAGTCATTTTCTGATTCTGGAATTTATCTTTCTTGTAATTTTCTGCGTTATAACTCTGAGTTTAAAGCCTTAAAATCTTGATGGCCTAGCGCACAGCTTGTGCTGCATCAATTCGGTAATCAGAGCCAAAATCCTGACATTTTTTTTCTCCTAGTATGTTACATATTTATGGATGTAGAATATTTTGATGGATCAAGTCATCCTACAATATTCTCCGCTGGCTTGATTCTTTGGATGGTTACTTCAAGTAGTATAGGCTCCCAGGTTACAAGAAAGTCAAATTTTTGAAGTCAAACTAAGTAGAAAAGCTGATTTGTGGTGGTATAAGGTTGCATCGGAGTAGAAAGGTATTCCTTATACTTGGGAAGAGATGAGAGAAAAGCTTTTAGAAAACTATTCGCTGTCAACTCTATGGTCTTGAGCAAGGAAACATGTCAACAGAAGATTATGTGGTGCGGTTTGATGAACTACTATATTATTCTCAAGTTGTTGAGGATCCTTGTACACAATTGTCAATTCAATACTGGTTTAAGAGATGATATTAGGCAAGAATTGCGAGGTAAAAGATATGTATAGTATTCAAGATGCTTTTCAAAGTGCAATTAATGTTGAACTCTGGTTAACAACCTTGAAATTTAAAAACAGCAGATTGCAAGACAGACCATGGACCTACCAGAGCAGTTCCAGAGCCAACATTTTTTGAACAACAGGCTTTACATGAATCAGCTAAGGTTGACAAGCCATTAAAACAGCCAAAAGAGTGCTCTTTGGTGATTAATCACCAACCAGAAGAGATAGATAGCAAGAATCTGGTTGCGAATCCTTCAGTAGAAGTTGAAATTTCTAAAAACATTATTGCTCATGCTTAATCAGGAACACTTGTAGAGATCTCTGAAATTTCAAATTCACCTAAGGACCTTAACGAGCTTGACAAGGAGGAAACAAAAGCGGAGGAAACAGAAGTAGTTCATAACAGTTTTGAAGAAGAGTCCAAAGTTGAAGTGGAAAACAACCTTGTAGCCAAGAAAGGCGCAGAAAACAAGTTAGAAGCAGACACTGTTTTGGTGAAGGAGGTCATGAACATAAAGTTGGATGAATTTATGATAATGGAAATTCCAAATGTAGACATTGTGGAGTCAATGTTTGATAGAGTATGGGAACAAATCCAAGAGAAGTTTTCAGTTGTATTTTCTCCTGCTATTGATGATTCTATTTCTGGAGAATTTTGCAACAAGCACACTAAGGCATCGCAATTGTTTTTTCACTAAGAGTGAAGATGAAGAGGTCAAGAGTTCATCCTAGACATAATTACACTCCTGACACATGGACAAAGTTTCAGATCTTACATTTCTTTATTCTCCAAATCTTTAAAGTTGAGTTTTTCCAACTATGGGAGAATGATGGAGTCAACAAAAGGCTGGAGAAAAAGCAAAATCAAAAGTTTTCATAATTGCATTCAAGAATTCTTTACAGACTCTTTGGAAGACGAGAAGCCTTTCTAGAGTCAAACTATAAGAATCTTAATAGAGTTTATTTAAGTAGGAATAAGTTTTTATGGTATTAAAGTTTTTTATGGTTTTTTAGTAGTTAGGGATATTTTGGTAATTTATATATTTTGTAGGAATTTTGGTTTTAGTATTTTGGTATTTTAGTATTTGAGTATTTTAAAATAGAGTCTAGTATGGACTTCATTTCCATTTGGGTTTAGTAATAGAGTTAAGTTAGGACTGCTATTACTGTTGGGAATAAGAGTTAAATCCTAATCAAAATAGGATTTGTCTTTGTTCTCAATAAACAAGGTACTTCTCCATAAAGATACGATAGTTTTCAATTTAATAAAACATTCCAGCAGACTTTATTGTCTTCTCAAGGGTTGTGTGATACAATCTAGCCTTGGGTGTGATGCCTAAAAATGCCTAGGAGTGATTCGTAGTGTTTTTAGTCATTACTCTTAATTTTCAGGTTTTTTTAGCATGTTTTCTGTCATTTTCTTATTCTGAAATTTATCTTTCTTGCTTGAATTTTCTGCGTTATAACTCCAAGTTTAAATCCTTTAAAATGTATTTTACAAGTTGACGGCCTAGCCCATAGCTTGTGCTGCATCATAGCGGTTTTGTTTAGATATTTTTTTCTTTTTTTTCCCCTTCTTCAGCCCTACCCTACTTGACTACTGATGCCTCTCTCTCCCCTTCCCCACCACCCGCTATCCCTTCTTTCCCCTTCTTCACCAGCCTTACCCTCTCTCCCTTCCTCACCATCTGCTGTCTCACCCTCCACCACCACCATTGTTGTCCCTCGTTTCCCTTTCTCTTCCACTATTGTCCATTCCCATTCCACTGTGTCCCGCCCCTTCCCATCCCCTACCCGTCCTGACTCACCCACCCTATTCCTCCACTCCTCCCGCACCACCTGCTGCCCTTTCCCCACCACCTGCTGCCTCTTCCCGCCCCTCTACCTCGCATCCCCCATCCCTCCCGACTCTCCCCCACTCCTTCCATCTCTTCTCTTTCCTCTCTGACCAATCTCACCTCTCTCTCTCACTTCCCCTTCCACTATCGCCTCGCCCCCTCTCTAAGCTCTCCCTTCTCCTCCCCCACTCTTCCTGCCTCTCATCTCCCCTCCCCTTTCTCCACCGATTGGATTTTCTTTTATATTAGATATGAAAATTCTTTTTGTTGGATTGGTAGAATTTTGGTGAAATTAATCAATGTGAAAGGAATTATACAATTGATATTATGAATTGATTGTTGGCGTGATGGATTTCATTTGAAATTGGGAGGAAGTACTGGAGGAGGGTGGTGGGTAAGTGGAGTTTAGGGAAGAAGAAGATATGTTTTGGAAATTTATTTTTCTATCCTAATTTTTTTAAAAATTATCATTTCGATCCACTAAATAGAAAATCACTTTTAAAAGATTCTACTTTGACCACATGAAATTTTTTATAAACTATTAATTTGATCCATTAAAGAAATTATTTATCTTTGGACAATTTTACTCTTTAAAAAACCCACATGCATGTCAAACCTTACCATTTAATGGCTAATCTAACGCCTAAAATAAACGGCATGGCCATTGGTTAGTGATTTTGGGAGTTGAGTGACCAATTTGGCCACATAAGAAGTTTGATGGGCAAAGTCAGTAACTTGGAAAAGTTTAATGAGCTGTTTGGCCTTTTGCCTTTGAAATAATTCAAAGATCTTTTAGAAACCTTTATTCCGTGGATTTTGATTTTAGGAATTTTGAATATCCTTCCGAGTAAAGTGAAATCTCAATGTGAAGCTTTGATAGTTACTAGGCAAGCCTTATATCCAGTGGTTGGATTAGTACTTTCACATCCATAGTCGTTGGAGGAGCTTTCTTTTGTACGAGGCATGGGATTCATGTAACTCTTTAAGATTTATGAATGTTAACCTTGATCTATTGCATTCTTAAATTCCCTGACTTGGAAAAAGTCTGCATCAGACATGAAAGCTTTCAGAATATTACCGATGGTTAGTGCGTTTATGCTCTCAAAGTTTTATATTGCGTGAAAGCTTACTCCTCAAATGGTGGACAAATCACGTTTAACTAAGGAAGATAGGTCAAACATTGATGAAAGTTGAGTTTGAGGCTTCAACTAGTGGTTATAAGGCCCATGTTTAGAGTCAGAATATTACCTTTCAAGGTATTTACTATATTTACTGTTAAGAGGTACAAAATGGTTGGCAAACAATGTCAGTAATTTTGTTAAAACATACATTAATACAAATTCAGGGGATTCCTTAGTCCTTTAGTTCCTAAAGGACACCTCAGTGTTATTGCATCCCTCCCTTTCTTTTCTTCCTTTTGGCAGTAAAACTGCCAATGGCATATTGAAAATGAATTTGAGAATGAGCAAATTTAGGTTGCCTGATGAAGGTTTTGTCTTTCTTGATTTTACATTTTGATGGTTCGGAGTCAATTTGCTTCATAATAGGGATTGAATATTCACTAAGTGAAATAGGCTCATCTTTTGGGTTATCATGAATAAAATACAACTTAAATAAAGTAATAATTTATGGACATCCAATTATTTCTGCATACTGAAACTGATATGCATGTTATCATTCCCAGACATGTGGAAGGAGACAATTGGGTGGGGGGAGAGGGGAAGATAGGGGGACGTGAAAGAAAATTCTGTTCCAATATGACGGATGGCGAGAATTGTCATTGGTAAAGTTTGTCAATTTAGGAGATTTTTCTCTTTTCTCTTAATGCTTCACCAATGTGACAAAACAAAAGGCAAAAATATAAAAATGGTGTATCTTGCGAAACTGAGTCTTTTATATTACTTTCTACCTTTCTGTTTCGTATTGTGACAATTTTCTTAACCATAGAGCTTGCTTGTACCATTTGTAACTGCAGGTATTAAGAGCAAGCCCTATATGATTGAAGCTACCTCATTTTGCTGCAGGGATGAGTGGCTTCTCATTGTAGGCTTATAAGAGAAAAGGTGGCCTTGATGACATCCCCATCCAAGGCACTAGGAGTACATAAGAGACAGCCGATGCCATCGCTCTGACAACTTTAGGCTTTTGTACATAGCGACGGAACATAGAGGTTCATCGTTAGAGATATGGGTTTATTGTGAATATACTAGGAATTAGAATTGGATCTGGTTAACGTAAAAGTGCTTTTTTGGTTTTATTATCAATGACCAGTAAAATTTTACATTTAAGAATATGTTTTCAGCTAAAGCTATTTTTTAGCGCTGGGTATATAGGTTTCTAGATGTGTATAAGAGACATTTTCTAATTATCTTGCTTTCTATCTTTCCCAGAGATGAGATTCTTTAAATGCCTCGCTCAAGGAAATTTTAGACTCTTTTACCAGGTGAATGTTTTACAGGTAATTTGATTAGCTTTTACCTAGTTATTTAGAAATAACTTCTGCCTTGGGAATGGGCACTTTCACCCTGAACGATTCACTGAAAATTAGAAGAGGAAGAGAGGGGAGGGGTGGGGAGGGGGACGGTGTGCACTCGTCTACTTGAATTAACAGCAAGCGATGGGACTGTGAAGTTCCTAAGAAATTTCAAATCATTAAATGCACCTCAGTGCTCTGACTGAAGGTGCATATGACCCCATGGCTCATGCGCCTTTTAAAGCTCTATAGAAGCATTTCATTTTCGGTGTGATTGCTCTTCATTTATTGGGGAATGAAATACAGTACATGGATGATTTTTATTGGGCAACACACAAAACGATGATGAAAGTAAAAATTACAAACCTTGCAACTGGATATGATGAACCTATGATTTTTTATATCATGAATTCATCTTCTGATTAGTTCGACCATCGGTCTAGTGGAAAAAATACCAATTTAGTCCTATCAACCAATTTGGTCCGTTATCTAACTCAACAAATTGATTTGGTCCATTAAACAAATAAAAAAAAATTAAGTTTTGATTTCACTAAGTAGGATCAACTTATTAAGGTTTATGACAAAAATTATGGACAAATTAATAGAGAAGTCACTCGATATTTATATGGCCGTTGACTTGTAATAAATATATTGTCAACCATTTTATTAGTTTGTTTGATAATTTTCAAAATCATAAATTGGTTAATTTTTTAATAATAAAGAATTAAATTAGTCTTGTAGATAATTTTTAAGGGACTATATTGATCCTGGTCTCTATAGGACTAAATTGACATTTTTTCCTTAATATATTTTAAACATCTCTTCTTTTGGTTAGAGTTGTTCAAAAGTCAGTCGAGTCGAATCAAGTCGAAAAAAAAATTTGAATTAATTTGTTCGACTTTCGACTCAACTTTAATTCGAAATCAAATTAACTAAACGACCCAACGACTAGACTTTGACTTCAATTTCAAATCATCTTGTGTCTAGTCTAAGCCTCTTACTCCTATCTTGACTTATTTGACATTAATGTTTGCCTATCAAATATCGATCAAATAAGTCGAATAATTAGATTTCTTTTGATATTTTAGCATATATTGTAATAATATATTAATATATTTGCACACATAATATTTTAAATATAATATTTTTAATTCGTAATAATTAAATATATTAATAACTGAAACTATTATGAGTATTTATATTTCTTAATACTTAAATATCTTTTCTTTATATAATTATTGGAGTTATTAATGTAAATATAATATTCACATTATGTATAATTTATGTACTTATACATTAATACAAGTGTACAATTTATTAATGTACCACTTTTGTTTCAGTAATTAAATGAATTACTAATTTTTTTTAAATACACATATATACTAGAGTTAAATAATCATATATACTTTAATATCTATATATAATATATCTATACATACTTGTTTTGATGTTCATATACTAAGATTTGTATAACTTTTAATAAAAATATATTTTACACAACGTTTAATTTTTATACTACATAACTATTAATGTAATATTTTTCCCATCAACAAATATATTAAATGCATTATTAACTTACTATTGTTAGTATACATAGAATTTGGTAATAATACACACACACAACAATAGTAAGGTGATTCAATAAAATTTTACTTTGTGAATTGTCTTTGGTAAATGATTCTAAATTTGTGACTTTATAAATTATTTTTAATATCTATATATGATATACACGCTAATACACATTCATGTATTAAGATTTATAACTTTTGTATATATATATGAACCCACTTCACTATACACACAAAGATATAAAAGTATAACTTTGTGCATATAATCTATTTTATACTTGTATATATAATATATTATGAATTACATTTTGGTACACACACATTGTTGAATGATGTGATTGTACTTTGGTGAAGTGTTTTTCTTTTTTTTTTTTTTGGTATTGCCTATGAACTTGATTATCTTGTATTTCTATTACTCCTTCTATCCCACTTACTTTGTCATAATTTGACTTTTCTGATCAATTAGATTAATTTTATAATCAATAATTCATATAGATTTATTTGATTTTTTATGAAATTTTTATAACAAAAGTAAAATTTATATAAAATATTATGACATGAAACTTAACAATTTATAAAAAAAATTTAAAAATCTATAAAAGATTGAGTCTTGAAAACTTGACTCATTGATTAAAAAAGTCAAATGTGATAAATATATTGAGATGGAGGTAGCATGTGATATTTTAAATTTGTGTAATGACATGTCTCTTGTGAAATGATATATTAAATTTTGGAATTAGATATTGAATGGAAGAGAATTTATGTTCGACTTATTCGACTTATCGGTCGAACTAGTCGAATTTAAACAATTTGACTTTACTTGACTTTGGCTTCATATATTTGATTTTGACTTTGAGATTTTCAAGTCAAAAATCAAACAAGTCAAGTCAAACAAGTCAAAATATTGAACATAAGTCGAATAAACACCCCTATTATTAGCTATGCTTATGCACCGGCCACTCTGGCTAAACAACCTATTTCACCCAAATGATATCAACAAAACACCCTTTATGTTCTCTATCAACCAAACCCCCCTTTTCTTCTATAGAGTGTAAGAAATAATAACCATGTCACTATATTACTTAACTGTATTAATGTCTAGGTGTTATTTTATATTATTTAATTGGTAGAAAACATTATTAACTTGAGGGTAAGCCACGCGTGACTGCTTCTTATAGTGTAGTAGTACTAGTCATGGTTTTTCACAGAATGCAGGTTTTTAAGCCTCTGTTTTGTTTGATATAAAAAAAGTGGCATACCTCAGGTTTTTTATTTTTTATTTTTTCTTAGATTTTGTTCAAGAAATAAAAGAAAAGTTTTTGCCCAAATTTATTTGTATTCCTCCATGATTCTTTGAGTAATTATTTCAATTGGGTCCATCAAAGAGGTATAACGGTTAATTCATAGTTATAACACCCACAACTATTTGTTCAATGCCAAAACTCAACAATAAATCTGAGTACATTTATTGGAAGAAAAATATGATAACACATCTGAATGCATATAGGTTGGAGAATTATATTCCTGAAATAGTTGATGGAGTTGATAATGAAGTAAGGGTGAAGACAGATAATCAGGCTTGGTTATCATAAATTTGTTAGGCAATTGATATTTCAATTTTTGAGAAAATTGCCATGGCAAATACAACAAAGGAGGCTTGAAATATTTTGGAGAAGATATATCAAGGAGTATATCGAGTCCAATAGAATAATATGATTTTGTTGAACATTCAAGTTTCAACTTTTGATGATGGAAAAATATGAATCTATTGAATCTTATTTTTCCCGATTGACGAAGATTAAGAATGAGATGGCAATCAACAACCACGAATTGACTAACAAATTGTTTATGGAGAAAATCCAGAATACATTATCGGTGAAATTTGACCATGTGGTAGCAGTAATTCAAGAATCAAAAAATACATAAAAAATTTGAATATTGAAGATTTATAGGGTTCGTTAATTCTACATGAATAAAGAATTGGGAAGATGGAAGATACTATGGAGAAGGATATATAATAGAGAAGGCATAGCAATTAACAGTTGAATTTGAAGTAAAAAGATAAATTTAAGCAACAAGGATAATCCATTAAACAGTTCTGTTTGAAAAATCAAGTTTGCAACAAGAGATCGTGGTTACAACAATAATAAAAGTAAAGGCAGATGGAGTCCTGGTCGCAGTAGAGGTAACAATTTTAATTTTAGAAGTGGTCTCAATAGAGGTAAAGGTAATAATTGTAGCAAAGATAATAATTTTAATTAGAATTTTGGTGGTGGAAATAATTTTAATCATACCCAAAATAATCAAAAAATTCAGTGTTATAACTATGAAAATTTTGGACATAATGGATCCAGTGAATACTTTAACAAGAATTTTCACGCTAATGTTGCTGACAATCAAGCTTAGAATAATAATCAAAATTTTGGAAACTTTATTTTAGCATGCAATGTTGTAGACAAAAATAAATTGTTTATGGATACTAGTTGTAATAATCATGTGTGGTAAAAAACAATTACTCTCTCCGTCCTATTTATACCTTTACACTTTTCATTTTGCGCTGTCCTAATAAAAATATCACATGATCTAAAATGGATATTTTGCATCTTGTTAAAATTTCAATTTAAACCTTTCACACATTCAAAATATTCCCAACTCCAATAATCAATGAACCCCAATAATCAATTCATCATTTATCTATCATCTTCTCTCTCCTCTCTCCTCCCAATTAAAACTCTTTAATTGTAAATATTTGTCATTTAATGATACTAAGTCAATTCAACTTAATAAGGGTATTTGTAGACATTTGATAGAAATTTATAGCTACGTAAAACTTTATCAAATGTCTAAGAAAACAATTATATTGGACGGAGGGAGTGTTTTCTAAGCTTGATGAATTTATTCGTGAAGTAAGATTTGACAATAATACTACTTTGCCTATTTTTTGGAAAGGAAAAAATTTCATTAGCCTGAAAAATGGGTCTAGCAATTGTATCTCGCATGTTTTTTTACGTTTCTGGTTGAATCATAATTTATTGAGTATGAGTCGATTGTCAGAGAAAAAATTATGATATTCGTATCAGGCATGGCATGTGTACTATTTCTGATGAACAATATTGAGATGATTGCAAAAGTGATGATGACTCGTAACCACTTATTTCTATTAAATATGAATTGTCAAAATTTTTCTTGTTTGAATAGTATGATTAACGACAATAATTGATTGTCGCATTTACGGTTTGGACATTTAAATTTTGACATTTTGAGATCAGGACTAGTAGAAGAATAGTTGGTAGGTTGGCTGGTATTAATTCTTGGAATACAGTTTGTGATACTTGTGTTTTGAGTAATAACAAGCACGAGGATGTTTTTCAGATAGGAAAATCATAGAGAACAAAGAGAACATTGGAGATTATGATTCACACTTGTGTTCAGTGTGTGTTCCTTCTAATGGCGGTTGTAGGTATTTTATTACTTTTATCGATGATGTTAGCAAAAAAGTCTAGGTTTCTTTTATACACATCTAGATGTGTATAAGAGACTTTTAAAAATTCAAGATTTTTGTTGAGAAGCAAAGTGGCTGTTAGATAAAAATTTTGAGAACTAAAAGAGGCGAAGATTATCTTTTCTGTGATAATTTTCTTGCAAAAAATGGTATCCATCTTTAATTGACCGCCACGACACAGTGTTTATGTTATTTATCTAATTTCTCCCAGAATTAGTGTTCTGCGAATGTTCTTGTTTGTATTTTGTTTATAGTTTTAGTTAGTGTTTAAGTGTTATTTTTGAGTTAAAATTTTGATATTATTGTCGTTTTTTGTTCTATGGTCATGTAGGAACAAACAGTGCATCAATCGTAAGTCGGACGAAGATTTTAGAGGCAAAACGACGAAATCACGTGAAGTGCCAAAAGCTAATCACAGACTGCGATTGACAAGGCAAAATCAATCATAGACTGCATTTGGGATAGAAGCGTTATCACAGATTGCAATAATCACAGACTGCGGTTGGTTCGATGCTACTACGTGATTTTGACGATTTTTAGTGTTTCAAGTGTCCATTTTTGGGCCTATAATGGTGCGTTTCGAAGCTTATTCAGACCCCTACACTTCGTAACTCTTACAGAAACTATAAATAAAGATCTTTAGGACCTCGAAATCACATTTTTCTTTTAGTTCTCTTAGGGTGATGCAATATTAGACTAGGGTTTTCTCTTCTTTTTTTTTCAAGAAGAGTAGGAGAGAAGGTTCAAGATTGACAACCTTGGACCAAGAATTTGCGATTCTTCATTAGAGAAGTTTTCTTAAGGATTTTTAGATCATTATTATATTATTTAATTCCATTTTTATTGTTCTTTGTCATTTGCCTTCAATCAATGCTTTCTTAATTTTCTTTTTTAGATTAATGTTTAGATTAGTTTACATGCTTTCAATGTTTTCTTTTACATCATTCCTTTCATTCATGTTTTGAATAGCATGGATTTTGGTTGGATAATGCCAATTCCTTTGGGTAATGATTAACTAGATCATAAATTGGAATAATCATAACAATTGGGTAATAATTACTAAATTAGCGAATCAAGAACTTTATCCCACTCTTGTTTGGGATAGATTGGCGAAGGTGATATAGAAGTTGATCCCCATATCATAGACCTGTATTGATTGTTTGATTAAATTAATTCGTGATCAAAGTAGCTGGATTAATTAGTTAGTTCATGATAATTCCATACGAATAGGACTTGAGTTGATTAATCTAGGACATAGAGGAATCTATCCCTAGTTAATTAATATAATAGGACCCAATTGTGCAAGGAATTGGGGATTGGGTTGATAATTCGGAATTGAACTTTCGTGCTTTATAATTGGACCAATTAATTGAATGAATTAATTTAAATAGGGAATTGGCTAGGTTTAACCCTAATCCATTATTTTTATTAGTTCAAGTCTTTAATTCTAGTTTAATTATATCTCTCCTCCATTATTGATTCTTCAAATAGCGTTTTAACTAAATAACCAGTATTTGTTAAACCAATCCTTCTGTGTTCGACCCGTAGTTCCGCTAAATATTATTTGACGCCATACATTTGAAGTGCATTATATAGCTAACAGTAAAGTTAGGCGATTATAAATTTTATAAATAGACAATAACGTATTATAGCTAGGCAATTTTGTTTGACCGAATCCCTTCTTGCTATACTCCCTACTTTTCTTAATCAACCTAGCAGGAAGCACTATATTTTGTTGAACAAGAAGAATTCGATACCCTAGAAGTACAAAAGGAGTCATTGTTTGACCAATTTACCTTTGTGCCTTATTTTCCTTGGAAATCGTGTATAGATACTTTCCAGTAGTAGTGGACCTCCTTTAGGCAAACTCATTGCAATTAGCCTATAAAGTTTTATTAGGAGGCTTCGTTTATTTCCTACTTCTACTTATAACTCATCATCGGCCTCACAGAAGGTTGAACCCTCCAAGAAATGGAAGAAAGCTTCACAAGGTAATCTAACTCTAGGGGTTGATGCTTTTGAAAATACTTCAAGATAAAGTTTAACCCATTTCGTCGACAAGAAATACTGGTCAAAATTGAAGAAATATCCCCCAAAAAATAGGTCGAGATCATTATTTGAGAGAGTACAGTTTTGGCTCTAGATGCATGACTATCCCAGCTATCGCACTTCTGAGGAGTTCTTTTGAAGTTGTATTTGGCATGCTCCCAAGCTTCCTTCAGCTAATTTCATATTCCGAATGAGTATCGCCCTAAACCTAGTGAATGTGTTACACTTACTAGTCACTATGCTCATCCTGAAGATTGAAGGCTATCGACCGGCTTAACTTTTGTTATTGGGGACTTTTTGCTTTACTAGATATTTGTTTTCATTCACCTTTTCCTTTTTTTGGTATACTCTTATACACATCTAGATTGTATAAAGACAAGCCTATCGATAACCCATGAAAAATGGGTCCTTTGATGATGATGACAAGATCATAGTCACCCCGTGTTGAAAGGTTACTCATCACACCAAGGCAAAACAGGTAATGTATAATTTTATTCATAACTTCAATTATTCAGCTTTAACATACCTTGGTTGTCTCAAAATTGTGTATCTTATCAGGCTGTCATAGTTATAACAAAATTAGCTAAACAACCATATAGAAACCTCCGTCTAGTGCCCCCAAGAAACCACTAAATCTTCTATCACTAGGTCGACTCTGGCTGTTATTGGTGACTTGCCGGAAACTTCCACCACTTCAATGCCTGTTGAAACATATCAATTGGCAAAGGAAGTCATTGATTCCTCTGGATCCATCAACAAGCATGGTCTCTCAAAACCTAGCACCCATGTTAATGTGGAGTTAGTCAAACCCGAGGCTTCACCTAAGACTATCCCAGTAATTCTTCCATTTGTATTTTGCTGGTTATCTCGAAAATTATCATCATGTTAACCATTTCTTTTACTTGGCTATGTTTGATTTAACTGCCATTCACTTCCTGCCCGGGTTTTCTTCTTTGATCAGAAGTATCAAAAGCTTGACTGAGTTGCCTTTTGCTTTTTCTGGCAATTCGGCCCTTTCAAGTATTGCAGTTGGCCATTTAGTTGATATTCGGCACACCCTTTTCTCCCTTATCTATTATTGGGCAAACTAAGGCCTTTGCTCAACAAGGCTAGAAACTTTGTGCACTCTCTCTCAGCCTTTGTATAACCACAGTAGGCCAACTCTTTTACCAACACTAAATTTGACTCATACATTTCTATGCTGCCATCTTGGTCCAAGGCTTATAAACATGCCGGTTTGTTACGTGTTAAATCTGTTCACTGCTATTAACTAATTTTTCTCACACATTTTTCGCAATAACATGGGTCGCGTAGTAGCATATAGCAATAGGGATTGTTCACATGAGAAAATAAAACAAGTGATTACCGAATATTGAGTGTTGATCAGTATTTAGATGGTCGCAATTGACGGTATCTTTGAATTTTTTCAATACTAGATTAAAACAATTAGAATTACCTAATTAACGGAAAAAACAAGTAACCTAGAAAATTTATTTAAAGCCTGATTACACTAAATAGAAAAATAAATAAAACTTTAAACCAGATCTAATTACATAATTCAATGAGAAAATGCAAGCTTTCTACTTGAGTCTATTAATTTAATGCTAAAAGCAATTAATAAAATCAATAGAACAATAATAATTGCAAGGAAATGAAATAAGAAAAATAAACAATTCAGTAATGAAGAAAGTGTCCTCCAAAGATCTCCAAGTGATCTTCAAGAAAAATCCGAAAATCTATAAAGAGTAAATGATTTAAATCTACCAATTTGATCAATGAATCTAAAAACGAAAAGCTCCAGGATTTAATGTGAAAAGAGTGTTTTGTAGTTCTAGAGAGAAACCCTAGCTAATGCTCTAAAACTACTCTAACTAATAGTGCCTCAAGTGTCTGCGAAAGGAATATTTATAGACTTCAAGGCCCTCGCTGGTAGTTTGCAGCGATGAACCATTTTAAACTAAGGAACCTCACTGCGATGAGGAAGTCTTCTATCCGGAATTTCACAAGGCTCACCATGGCGGGCCTTTTTTTCTTGGTACCGTTTGCTGCGGCAAAGGTTCTTCAGAAAACTTTACTCCAACTTTCTTGTAGCTTTGTATTGATTCCTCTATTGGAAGCATCCCAAGTCCACAAGCGGACATAATTACCCTTAACTTGCACAAAGTTGACAAATAAGTAGCCATTTCAATCCTAATTAAACACAAAATAACTAAAAACTCAATAAACACATAAAAACCCATTTCACACCAACATTACTAAATAATACCAATAAAATACATGAAATGGGATTAAAAGCATAAAAACTAAGTCCAAAAGGATAGTAAAATAACCCTAAATTTTGAGGCATCAACTCTCCCCAACTTAGCATTTTGCTCGAACCTAACACAACACAAATAACATAAGCACAAATTAACTCTCTCAATGTTTCAATGATAACACATTTAGTGAAAAATCAAAATTTTAGTGAATCATCTATATGACCAATGATTCCACGCTCGTTATGAGAATGCTAAACACTCCAGTCACAAAGAAGTAGGAAAGCAGATATCTCTCCATCTCACAAATCTTAACATACATCTCTTAAGCTTGGTTTAACAAGAGATGAAAGAGACCAAGTATAACGTAAATGTTTTCATCCCATACGCACTAGTATGAACTATTTCAAACCAATAATCAAATATGACTTTAAAACTTGTAATGTCGGCTAAGGGATAAATGTAGGATAAATTTGGATAACGTAGCTCAAATCACCATAGTTACATCAATCAATAAATATTGAGCCTTAATCTCAAGGCCACTTCCAAACCACCATGTCTTCCCAAAACACCATCGAGGGCAATAAAAATATCTCCTTTATTCACAACATAAGACAAGAAGAAACATAACTTTTTTATTCTCAAACAAAGAAACACTTGAACTTGAAATACATTTTTTTTGGAAAATAAACAATAAAACAAAGAGGACTATAATAACACATTGCTATTATATTTTCTTGACTTCTTTCCCAAACAAACACCAAATCTTCCTAACTATCTATCATAGGCAATAGAAATAATAGTATCAATGTTGTGCACCACCAACATTAACTAAGTTGATGGGTTGAAAAACTGGCTAGAATAAAATATAAAGGTTAAATTGGCTAAATCATATGGTTTTTGAAGAAAAATAAAGTTTGTTTGGCTCAAAGGATATACTAGGGATAACATAATTGAAGGTAGGCTATTTAAACTCAAACGGTCGAAAGAAAATGCCTGAATCATTTCCTAAGTCCAAATTTCATTTATATGTCGCAAATATGGAACTAACTCAACCAATGTCACAAGTAAAACTAAGCCTCAATAGGTCATCAAGATTATTACTCATAAATGTGTTGGCCCCAAAACCTACCTAAGAGGGGGGGGGGTGAATTAGGTTGTCTCTAAAACAAACCTTTTTATGTGCTTAATAGAAATTCAAACTTTGTGCACCAAATGAAAACTTAAGCACAAATGAATACAATAGATATTCAACAATATAAGCTTAAAGAACAAATAAGAATATTGAGATTAAGAGAATCAAACCAAACTACCAACCTTCTCAAGCTTGGAGCTTTCAACTACAAAGAGCTTCTTACAAGGAGAGATCAACTACCAAGTTTACAACTTGAAGTTTAGCCACTAAAAGTCTCTTCAAAGTAGGTGAGACAATAACCTCTTGTACACAAATGAGGATCACTCTTGCTCACACTAATTTCCTTTAGTTGAGCCAAGAGTTTTACACTCACAACCTCCCTTTGTTACAATTGTTATCTCTCCACTCTTACACTTGAAGAACTCTTACACTTCTAAGCTCTTTTCACACTACCTGCACTATTACAACACTTGTACCCACTATTTCTCCCAAATAGCTCAAGAATTATTTGTAATCAATGTAGAAGTATATAGTTGCTTAATTCAGACCTAGGGGTATTTATAGTTGCCAAATATCTGCTTCCAACAACTTCCCAACGGCTATTTTCTGTTTCCGAAAGGTCCAGGCCGTTTTCCAGTAAACAGTTCGGACGGCCGCATGCAATGGTATTCGTCGGACGTCCGAGGATGCGCCCGAACATGCGTCCGATCGAAGTAAAGTCTTCTGGAAATATGATCGGACGCTGTTCTTCGTCCGGGACTTGCTTCAATTTCTTTGTGTCGGACGATTACCATCGTCCGAAGCTCTGTCTTTCGGACTGTCATTTGCGTCCGTGGAATCTTCTGGTTGTTTTGTTTTTCTGCACCCTTTTCAAACAATTAGTGCGATTTGGTCATCATTAAAACATGATTATCATAACTGGGGTTCAACACAATGAAATAACAAAGCTCTTTCACTTATTCACATCACACATTGGTCTACATATATATGGACTAGTAACATTCCATGGATCAATGGGGTCAAAAAAAAAAAATTCCCTATACATATGTAGATTCAAAAAGTCAAGTTATTTTAAATCATATATATATTTTTTCAACATCATTGATACATAAATAAACGAGCTAATTTGCACAAAATTATCCAAAGAAAACTCCTAAACACAAACAAAACCCAAAGTGATAAAGACAACACAATTTTTTTTATTTTTTTATTTTTGAATTTCTAATTTATTTTTCCTAAACAAACATAGAGAAAACTAAAACTAGCATAACGCCACCAAAACACAAAACATGAATACACCATCATCCTGTGCCAAGTTACTTGGAACATTGTCCCCAATGTTTTTGAACATGGCAAGAAAAGTTAAAAACAAAACGAATTGTCCTAATAGAAACTAAAAGATGTAATAAGAAAAATTAATGTTCAAAATAATAGGAGTAAGAAATGGCTTCTAAAAACAAGCGGTAGCAAGAAATCCTCAAGTAGTCCCCGAAGGACTTGCTATATCATCAGTATCTTTATCATCCTCATCTTCATCTTCCTCACTTTCTTTATCCTCCTCTGCATTCCCCGTGCCCAAACCATCCTCTGGGGTCCAAAGTGCCACTTTGAAGTTTCCGATTCTGTTGGCCAACTCTCAATGTTGAAAGGATAGACATTATTCAATTGATGAGACAGGATGTCACAATTTATGGTAAATTGCATGGAGACTCCAGCTTGATGAGACAGGATGTCCAATTTATGGTAAATTGCATGGAGACTCCGGGTATGGTAAACGGCCAATGAGGGCACGAAAGCATCAGTATATGGCGGCAAAAAATATAGCCGGTATAAGCTAGAGGAGGCGGCTCTGAAAGCCTCTGTTGGGATTTAGGTGATGGCCATTTATCATGTTCTGCCTACATCGTACGATGTTGTTTGGTTATCTAGTCCTAAACAGCTTGTCATTTTTCTTCACTGTATTCCTTAACCATGAAGCTGTGATGGGTTTGTTAGGATGGATCTTCAGACCACTCCTCAAATTAACACCTCCATTAGAATACAAATATGATATAAGCAGTTGAAATATCAAACCAACTAGCTCTTTGTGCCTATCCTTGATGATTTCCTGCTGAATATCTAACCCAATGTCAACGGACTACCCCTTCACAACTAACCCAATGTCAGTTAGTTGATGTCAACTTCCTAGTTTTAACATGCTTTCAATAGATTTAAGTCAGTTATTTAATTGGTTTCTTTTGATTTTTTGAATTGTGATTTTAAATTTCAGTTTTAATTGCTTTGATTTTGTTTCTTAGTTGATTTAATAGTTTGGATTAAATTTTTTCACTTACTTTAAATTAGATAAAGGACACTTTTTTGATCTCTCAAATAACATTTATGTTTGAATTGGGATTAATTGTGATTGTGTTTTGTTTATATAATCTCCATGCGAACAATACTTTTACTTATATATCGCTATTACTTATTCGATAAATGCATATGCTAGTATAATTAGCTAGATCTAGCATCATATGAACCAAGTTTAAGAAAACAAAACTAATTATATTATAGAGAGAATTGTTGTTTTGATCCCCAAACCATGGATAGTATCAAAACTGGTTTTCAATCTATGTGAAATTGCGATTTTGGTCTCCAAATTATCAATTATGTGTAAAAGTTGGATAGATGAAGAAAGAGTTCAAAACCCTAACGGTTTTGGTACATGTGCAAAGCACATGGCCATTAACTTTAAAAGATTTTGTCAAAATTCATGCAATTATGTATGAAATTGATCTCAAATCTTTATGAATTTTAGTGAAATCGGTCTCCATTCTAGGTTGATTTTCCAGATTATAAATGATTTAAATACACGCCATCTAATCCATATATTTGTTGGCCCCAAAAGCAACCTAAGAGGGGGGGGGTGAATTAGGTTGTATCTAAAAACAAATCTTTTTAAGTGCTTAATGAAAATACAAACTTTATGCACCAAATGAAAACTTAAGCACAAATAATATAATAGATATTCAACAATTTAAGCTTAAAGAACAAATAAGAATATTGAGATTAAGAGAATCAAACCAAACTCCCAACCTTCTCAAGCTTGGAGCTTTCAACTACAAAGAGCTTCTTACAAGGCAACTACCAAGTTTACAATTTGAAGTTTAGCTCTTAAAAGTCTCTTCAAAGTAGGTGAGACAATAACCTCTTGTACACAAATGAGGATCTAGATCGACTCTTGCTCACACTAATTTCCTTTAGTTGAGCCAAGAGTTTTACACTCACAACCTCCCTTTGTTACAATTGTTATCTCTCCACTCTTACACTTGAAGAACTCTTACACTTCTAAGCTCTTTTCACACTACCTTCACTATTACAACACTTGTACCCACTATTTCTCCCAAATAGCTCAAGAATTGTTTGTAATCAATGTAGAAGTCTCTTATGAATTAATTCAGACCTAGGGGTATTTATAGTTGCCAAATATCTGCTTTCAACAACTTCCCAACGGCTATTTTCTGTTTACTGGAAAACTAGCCGTTGGACCTTTCGGACGGCCGATGCAGCAAGAGTGCGTCCGAACAAACTAGCCGTTGGACCGTTCGGACGGCCGCTGCTAAACCTTGCGTCCGACACTGCGTCCGTTCTCTGAGGGTATTCAGTTTGCTGCATCGGCCGTCCGAACATGCGTCCGATCGAAGTAAAGTCTTCTGGAAATATGATCGGACGCTGTTCTCAGCAAATCGTCCGAGACTTGCTTCAATTTCTTTGTGTCGGACGATTACCATCGTCCGAAACTCTGTCTTTCGGACAGTCATTTGCGTCCGTGGAGTCTTCTGGTTATTTTATTTTTCTGCACCCTTTTCAAACCATTAGTGCGATTTGGTCATCATCAAAACATGATTATCATAACTGGGGTTCAACAATATTAAATAGTACAATAATAACATCTTAATACACATACCCTTTGGTTCTTTTTTGAGTATGATTAAAGTTAAAAAAATGTTAAAAAAATTTAAAAAGAGTAGGAAAATAAAAAAGAGGTCAATGACTATATAATACACTAGTATAGAGGATATTAATTGAGTAAAATAAGAACTGCTTTTCGATAGTGAGTTGGCGCACAAGGTTAGTTAATTTAATTCACAAATCACATTCACAATTAATATAGACACTTTTATATCAGAAAAAGATAACTGCTGCCATTCCGAAAATTATAATAATTACAACTACATGATTGTATATAGGTCAAAATTTACAAGTACTTAAAATAAAGAGAAACTAATCAATTTTTAGTCTTGAAAATGATAAAAATACAAAAATAAAAATAAAAATTAGAACTTATAGTAAAGGGAAAGTGCAAAAAAAAGAGAAATGTGAGAGTTGTAATGCTGGTTGACTTCTTTGAGAGATATTTAGGAATCCTTGCTATCGGGTAAAATTTCTCGATTGCTATAGAATTAGTCTTGGATAATCGATTATGGTACAAATGCCTTTTGTATTATTAATTGTCCATACAAGTAGATGTACTATTGAAGAAAGTCTCGTTCCTTGCCATCCATAGCACCCAGCAAGAGTTGAGATATTTCATTAGAAGACCATAACCACCATTGATTTAAAAGCTGTAAAATAGATGGGGCCGAGAGAATTTTGATCCCACTTAACCGTGCAAAGTAAGACCAAAGGGCAATGGCTTGAGGGCATGAAAGAAATACATGTTCCAAAGTTTGGGAAGAATTGCAGAAACAACAGGCTTTAGAAGCCAAGTGAAACCCCAATGTCAACCAAATATCTGGAAATGGAAGCAAGTGATTCAATAAGCGCCACATAAAAATGGATATATGCGGCAGCACATGGTAGCTCTATATATGTTTGCCCGTCAAAATAGGCCAAGTAGGTCTCACAATTTGGAAACCCGAGGCTACAGTGAATGTGCCGCTGCTAGTAGGATCCCATACAATCATAATTGAATCAGTTTGAGTAGGAGTAATGAGTGTTGAGAAGTGATCAGCTGTTACTCCTTGCAGTTGCACCATCTGTTTCCAAAGCGGGGACGCATGGGATGGTTTCCTGGCTGAGTAGGGGTACCTAGAACGCATGTACTGTCACACCCCAAACTCCTATAATTTAGAGTGTGGCACCGGCATACCTCCCAAGAGGATACAAAGACGTCTATCATGTTTATAAGTAACAATTGCCAAAATATACATACACAACCTATATAAAATATTTACATAAGCTCAAACCATAAATATTACAAGTTTTCAACCTAGAAGGAAAGCACAACTACAACATCACACTAGAATCACCATAGGCTTATATATATACAACTACACAAAGACTTCTATACAAGGTGAAACATAACAAAACTAATTCTACTCGACAGTATATCAAAACTCCGCCAGAAAGCGATCTAAACGTGATCACCTACAAGGGCATAAGGTAAGTGGGACGAGCATTCATTTGCTCAGTAAGTAACTCAGTCATATCTCCACTGGATTTAGCACGTTAAAAGTACATATTACATTTCATGAAAATCATTTCACAACAATTCAACCATAATCAACCATCATATGTGCATGGCATACACAACTATAACAGACACATTTTCTCATATTTTGTTCTATTTATTTCTTATAATCCATTTCTTTTTCATTTTCCTTCAACTAAAGAATATGTTATGGTCACTATTATAATCCGTAACAGGACCGTAACCCACTATTCTTACCCGTGGTAGGGCCATATGTCAGTTAAACGTAACTCATACTTGTATCATACTATGGTCACTATTATAACCCGTGACAGGGCCAATTTGTGAAGAGAGTGTATCTCGTGGAAGAGCCATACCGGCATTTTAACATAACAATTCAATAGCATTTCCTATTCCTTTACTAATTTAATGAGTTTAATGATACCAAAGATAGCATAATAAACAATCATTCACAGACATATAATCACCAAACAAATTATCCATATGCTCAATCCAATTTAATACACAAATAGATTTTCAAAGCATTAACAAACATTTAGTATAAAAGTAAATGCATCAATTTTTAAAAACAATAGCAGATATGAATAAGAGACTTACCAAGTAATCAAAATGTTTCCAATTCGAAATCTAAGCTACTTGAACTCCTGTTAATCCTTCCTAAATAATAAAATCAGAACATAAACCATCTCCTCATAACCTAAGAGATAATCTACAATAATATTAGCCCCATTAAATTCTAATAAGGCATGATCTATAGCATAACAAGGTTAGGTATGACATTTTCATCACTGACAGTGCCGAACAAAAATGACCATAACTCAAGTTATATTCTAGATGTGTCCCCAAAACTGATTCCGATAGAAACTAGACTCAATTTACTAGATGTTTCAAGAAGACAACATTTCCCATTTCAAAACACAAATTGCTCAAAAATGGCTCGCAATTCAAAAAATACTCTACTGCAGAACAAAATTTTCAGTCCACTTTATGGACAAACTGCTGTTAATATACTGGGCAAAAAAACAACATCTTTATACCGTTTCGAAGGGTATAAATCTAGTTTCCAACGCAACAAATGGTGTGCAATTTCGATATTCTTACACTGAGATATGACCAATTTTCTAAAGTTATGCAGTGCTGTCTGCGAATTTCCTGCTACGAATTTAGCAAATTTCTTGCCTTTTTCTTGGTTATTAAACCATCCAAATCCTTTAAATTCAACGCATACATCCATAGATTTAACTTTAATAACAAAGGGCAAGAAAATAAATCCAATTAAACTCAATTTCTAACCATTAAATCATCACCAGAACCTAAGATTTTGAAACCCACTATATTTTTGAGAAATTCCTAAATCCTATCTCTTAATCTATCAAATTAGCTAATTGAACTCAAGAAAGAAGGAATTTCATACCTCAATTCTGGAAATTTGTGGTGAATTTGCTGTTTCTCCTCCTCCCTTAAGCTCTTGGAAGTCAAAACCCATGCTCTAAGTGGACAGAATTGGGAAAATAGAAGAAGAAAATTGTTTAGTAGTATATAAACTAATTTAATTATTTAGATTTGACCCCCAACCTTTGCTCTAATTATAAATTGACCCCAAAAATTTATAATCCTCAATATTAATTAACATGGCTAAATTATGACCAAAATATTTTTTACAACTATCACATCTAATAAATGTGATAAGGTGAATGTATTTGTCATATTTCCACCATATCTCAAGGTATAAGCATCTAGATGTGTAAAAGATTCTGTGCCAAGACCATTTTCTTCAACCGGAAATCAAACATAGAATCCCAGCACCTCCAATGTTGCCTAGAAGTTCCATCAATTTTTCCCCAAAAAAAAGTTTACCATTACTTGTTCTAGATGTTTAAGGATCGTCTTTGGAGGCTTTGACCTCTAAATTGTGGATTGGAATAGCAAAAAGAACATGCTTGATTAAGATGAGTCTACTTCCCGGAGACAAAAGGCGCTGCTTCCAACCCGCCAACTTTGCATGGAAGGTATCCTTAATTTTCTTAAAATAAACTGATTTCATTGCTCCTTTGAACAATGGACAGCCAAGTTATGAATGGAAACTACCCTGTTAATTGTTCCCATAACCTTCATTCAGAACGAGAGCATTAGGGTTAGAAACAAACAAATTTTACTAGAATTATTGTGTTGACCTGATCCTCTTTGATAGATCTCCAAGAAAGAAATCACGGATTTAAGGCTTTTCTTGGTTTCTCTTGTAAACAAAATCACAACATCCCCAAAGGCAAGGTGTGATACAAATGTACCTCCTTTCTTATGGTATTGAATACCTATGACTGGGATCAGCAAGCATGAGTTGGTGAATATCTCTACTAAGAGCTTTTGAACACAGAATGGATAATAAAGGAGACAAGGGATCCCCTTGTTTAATCCCTCCCGTGGCTTGAAAGAAACCACTGCTTACTCCATTGATCAACATAGAAAACCAACCATTCCGGAGGTTATTAAGAATAAGATTAACAAAGCAACTATGAAAGCCAAACTTGAGAAGCATAGCTTCAAGGAATGCCCAGGAAACTCTACTGAATGCCTTCATCATATCAAGCTTTAGGATTATGTTGTGACCCCTCACCTTTGTATTAATAGAGTGAATTAACTCCTATGATAGAAGCACATTGTCGGTAAGCCCTCATCCACGAACAAATGCAGATTGTTCATCTGAGATAAAGAGATGCAGCAGCGGAGTTAGCCTATTACAAAGGATTTTTGTGAGTATTTTAATAAAAAAATTGCAAAGCGATATCGGTCGGAACTCAGTAAAATCCTTCGGATTGGGAGATTTCGGAATCAAGACAATGAGAGTGCTTGCAACGCTTCTAGGTATAGGGCCCCCAAGAAAAATTCCCGGACAGCAGATACAAGATCATGGCATATGATATCCCAACAATGAGTAAAAAAGAACCTAGAAAACCCATCCGGGCTAGCCTCAGTATCACCATCCATGCTCCATACCACCTTTTTTACTTCCTCTTCAGAAATTGGCATGAGCAAGAGATCATTTTGCCCAGTGAAACTAGGGTAGGGATTACATCCACCTACTGAGATGAAGGTATTTGAGAAAAATCGAATACTTCCATCTTGAATTTCCTTTTGGTCCTCAATCCATCTGCAAGAAGAGTCACGAATCCTTTGAATAAATAACCTAGAATGTTTTTCTTGGACTGAAGCGTCAAAGAAGTCACTATTTTCGTCACCCTCCTTAAGCCACTTAACACGAGCTTTTTGCTTCCAAAACTCTTCCTCATCCTCGAGTGCAAAAGAGGTTTGGGGCTTGTGAGTGATGGTATGCTTAACATGTTGCCTCGGATGGATTGTTCTCAAATTCTACCTCTATTTGCTTGACCTCTTTCTTGGCAGTAATGGCATTGTGGAATATATTACCAAAAATTGTTTGGTTCCACTCTCTCTAAGCACCGTTAAGTCTTCGAAGCTTTAAAGAGAATCCAAGCATTCCAAATGTGTAGAGAGGAAAGGTCCAGTTGCGTAGTACAAGATCTTGAAAGGAAGCAAGACGCACCCAGACCATATGTTGAAAACCCGAAAGGCGAAGGGCCACATTGCGGGTTAGTTCCCAAGTTAAGAAGTAAAAATGAGTGATCTGACATCACTAGATTAAGATGTCCCATCCTCATCATAGGAAATAAATTTTGACATTCTTGATTGTACAACAATCGATCTAATCGCCTCCAAATCTGCCGACCATTCCTATTTCCTGTCCAAGTGTAGATGCCTCCCGAGAATGGAATCTCTTTGACACAACAATTGTTAAGTTGCATCGTTGAATTCATCCATGCATCAATATCCGAAAAATGCCTACGAATATATTCAGAAGTGGAAGCCACTATGTTATAATTGCCTCCAAGAATCCAAGGCCTTTGCATGGAAGCAGCCAAACCCTGCAAGTCTAACCACAACTGTTGACGTTCATGCCGTGCACACTTAGCATACAAGACCCAAACTACGCAGGTAGGACTCCAATCATCATGAGCTAAAACAAGATGCATGAATTGGTCAGAATCCCTAAGAACATTAACCTGAATTTTATTTTTCCATAACCGCCAAATTTTATTTGAAGTATTTAAATGACAGAAAGAAAACCCAAGAGAACCACAAACTTCTTCCATTCTAGACATCCGCCAATGGTTCAATAGCAGCTAAAAAAGAAACATCATGAATACGAATTTGGCTTTTTAAGCTATCTACGAGTTGATTTCCCTATGATACCATGCACATTCCAAACTAGTACATTCGTCATTGGGAACCATCAGGAAAAAGAGATGATGAATCATGAGTAGCTGCCCGAGTGATAATCGTTATTGTGATAACCGCCGCCTCCTTTTTTCTTTTTCTTTTTTTTTTTTTTATAAAAAAACTAGAACTTGATTTGTGGATGGGTCTGAAACAGAATGGTCAATTTGTTCACCTTTATTCCCCATGCGTTCGTTGTAGATCGTGAAGGAAATCATTGAATCCAGCCATAAAAGCCTCACCACCTCCAGTATTATCTGTCCTGACATCCATATCCATAAGAGATAGCTAGAGATAAAATTCACGTTTAATATATTAACATAATAATGCATAGACATATGACAAAAAAAACACCAACATTTGAGAATAATATTTTTGTCAGAAGAGCAATCAATGAGTTCGGTAAAACCAAAAATTTTTGATGAAACAAAACATGAATTGTATTGTTTGAATTCGTTTTATGAGTGGAGGAAATTAGTTAAAGCAACAAACCATTGAGCGGAAGAAATTACCATGGGAGAATCTGCCTTGTAGTCTATGTGAGATTCTCTGATAAAAGGAATGGTCAGATATTTATTTTGCATGCAATTCTTGGCGAAGGTAAAGAGTATGAATGTACGTGAGATGATGTGCAGTAATGTAGGAAGATGTGGGAGGTAACTGGAAAAATTTCTAAAAATAGGCTTGTTTTCAAAATTGTTCTTTTTTTATACCTATTCCAAAATGCAATTCCGGACAGTGGAACTCGCATTCGGAGAATGCGAGTTTCAGAAAATTTAAAAAAAAAAAAAAAGAATTTCTTCTTGACCTCGCATTCAGAGAATGCGAGGTCAAGAAGACCTTTATCAATTTGACTGACCTCGCATTCTCAGAATGCGAGGTCAATAAATTTTTTTTTTTTTTAACCTCGCATTTAAAAAATGCGTGGTAATGAATTTTTTTTTTTTTGATTTAGCAAATTTGACTATGTGTATATATATATATATATATATTTTTTAGGATTTACCAAATTTGACTATGTATATTGCGAATGGAAATTGTGCACTATTACAAAAATAGAATTGAAAATGAAGGATTTAGCAAATTTGACTATGTATATTGCGAATGGAAATTGTGCACTATTACAAAAATAGAAAAATGAAGGATTTGACTGTAAGATAAAATCATTTAAATACTAAACCGTAAATTATAAACTATAACATTAACGAAGTAGTACGATATTTGGGAATAGTAAACCATTATCTTTAAATCATAAACTATAACATTAACGAAATAGGACGCGAATGAAATCTGTAAACCCGCAAATTTATTAATTTATCGTATTTTTGATAAATTTTTGCGAGAAGTAATAACAAATGTCAATGTCCATGTCCATGATGAAATCGCCCGAGAAGTAATAACAAATCCTAGTCAAGAAAGGAAACAAGAATGTATAAACAATGTACTTCCCTTTCTAGAGAGAGGGATTTCATCCATTAATTTCCGCATATATATTTAAGCTGTGTGCAAGATTGTATAATGAACCTACTCGTGAGTGTATGGCCTAATGCTTTCTAGAGTGATTCGGAGATGATTCTTAATTCTTCTGTTCCTCTTTCTTTCAATTAACTATACTCCTTCCCTATTTCAATCACAAATTACTGTCTAACTATAAATTCCTGCATGCACTAAGCATTGAAGAGTTGGAAATAGAATCTTCTTGACCTCGCATTCTCTGATTCTCTGATGCGAGGTCAAGAAGAAATTCTTTTTTTTTTTTTTCTTAAAAAAAAAAAAATTTCTGGAACTCGCATTATCCGAATGCGAGTTCCACTGGTCCGGAATTGCATTTTGGAATAGGCATAAAAAAAGAACAATTTTGAAAACAAGCCTATTTTTAGAAATTTCTCGAGGTAACTGTCAGTGGTGGTTTTTTTTTTTTTAATTAAAAAAAACTATCGATCGTGAGCTGTGAACGTGAGGTCAATTGTCGGAGTGTAGTGGTGGTAAAATTTATTATAGTTATTGAACAACTATTTGACATCCTAATACTTGGTCAAAAATTAATGGGAGGAAGTCATTTGGACAAAATATGGCTCCCTTACTTGTTGTAAACTAGGCTACTCAGTATAAATGGCTTCCTCCCATTAGTTATTGAGTAAGTACTAGAATGCTACTAGTTACTCAATGACTACTATAAACCTTCTTGTTGGTTAAAAAAAATTGTCATTAGTAGCAAGTTTGTATGAATGTTAGATGAATTGCAAAAAGAGAGATCAAGAGAAAGACCATTAAACTAATTGTGAGCTTTTTTTTTTTCTTTTTTTTGTGTGTGTATAACTAGTGATTTTGACACATGTCATGTGTGTGTCTTTTAAAAAAAATTATAAATATAATTTTAATAAAATAATTCAGTGTTGTTAATTTAGAAAGATTTTTTAAAATAAATTTATGAGATAATTTTTTGTAAGTAATTAAAGCTTTGGTTAGTTTTCAACTTCTTTTTTTTTGTTTTTTTTTGTTTACTTGATAGTAGTTTTTTTTTTCTTACTTGATAGTGGTTATTGTTTAAAATTTAAAATTAATTAATTAGGAATCCAAAGGGAGAGATTACCATACCAAATGGCCAGTTTATCCCTTTATATATAATAAGATATGGATATAAATTCCCAGATAAGTAATGTTAATAGATAAAATATTTTCTATACTATTAAATGGCCCAAATAATGGTAGAGTGATACAACAATAGGTCACAAAATAGAAACATTTTTCTAATTGGTATTCAACTGTCGACAAATCTCTCCATATAGTATAATTTTAATAAATGTACAATCATGTGTAATAGAACAAAAAAAATCTTACTTACCTTTGACACTGTTATATAAAATTTTATAGTCTAGGTTTTAGAAACCATTTGTAATGATGGCTTATTGATGGTTAAATTAGATGTTCGTCACGATAATTATTTGGGTTTAGCGCAAGTAAAAAAAGAAAGTGATATTGTGGGGAAAAAGAAAGGAGGACTGGGAAGAAATATGTGACTAAACATCCACAAATTTTAGCCACTTTGAAGTCTAGGCGGCACAGAAAAAGTCATAATGGGAATATGAATATAATTACATCACCTTGGAAGTGTTTATTTTTTGAAAACAATATATATGTTTGTTCAGCTAAAATTTTTTGGTCAACTTGTTTACTTATTTCCCAAAACACTACTTATTATTTGCATAATTCAAAAAATTTTCACTACTTCTGACTTATATTATTCAACACAATCTTATTCACATCTATTTTTTGAATGTTTATCGGGATTTGAATTTATCCCTGTTTAGCTTACTATCCACTTGTAAAAGCTATTTGGGTTTGAACTTATCGAAGTTCAAATTTCCTATCCTCTTATAAAATCTGTTAGGGTTCAGACATATTAGGGTCCAGACTTCTTATCCTCTTGTAAAAGACATAAGAGTTCGGACTTCTTAGAGTTCAGACTTCTTATCATCTTGTACAAGCAATCCGGGTTCAGACTATTAGGGTTCAAATTTATCGGGATTCGGACTGTCATGTCCCGTGCCGGCATACGTCAACACGTGACAGTCCCCGTACTCTCAAGAGTTATCCCTCAATGGCACAAGGCACTAAAAACTACAAAATATAAGCAAAATATTTTCATTAAATTACTAAACAATCCATAACAATTGATCATCATAACTTGAATATGCGACTAAGCAAATATTGACTAAATCATCTAATGGTACCAAGATAACACAAAACGGAAACCAATGTATGCTAATATATTTTTTTTCAAATTCTTAGTCAACTAATAATACTAACTTTTCTTGGAAGTCAGAAGTCTAACTGTTGGCAAGCACCAACTCATACATATGATCGTCCTTTTACCATCTCTAATTATGCAAAAGTATTATAATGGAGTGACAGATAAGTCGCTCAGCAAACAACTAACACCGGCTTTGCTGAACCAAAACAAGTAACATATATATTTTACAAAATTTCATCACATAGTCATACATAAGTATTTCAAAATGTTATATTATAAATCAAGCAAAAATCTTATTTTCCATAATGGCAAAACTTTCTTTTCTAAAACTATTTTTGAAAATCTTACTTACAAATATTTAGAGAAAGTAAGCATTATGTCATGGATTTGCAAAATAGTTTTCACATAGATTTGAAGTTCAAAATCAGAAATGGAATAATAACTCAGAATCAAAAGTACAAAAGCAAAGTGAAAATCAAAATAGCAAAATCACAATTCATAATCAGAGTTCAGAAATTTGAAATCAAATATTTAGAGTCAAATTCATAATAGAAATTCAAACTTCATATTATGCTTCATTATAGGCTCATAAAATAAATACGCTATCATCGACTTACTGAGTATCTAGTGGAAAGAGACCCACTAGAAAAGGTTGCTAAGGGGTCTTACAAAAATCATCTTAATAATGTTCGGAATTCAAAGGGCAGAAGTTATCTTATCTGGCAGTCAAAAGTTCAGAACTATAGTTCCTACCTAGTATTCATGTTTATTTTAACATTATTGGTCCGTTATTAATTATCGCATAAATATTCCCAGCTTATACATATGCAAAATAACCATACAAAGTTCAAAATAATGCCACTCATATAAATTCATTACAATTTAAAACAATTCACTATTCATGTATACTCCAAGTTTAATAAATAAAATAATATGTTGCCAAAAATAATATTTAGACAAAATATTTTCAAAATTACAAAGGGGTAGTAACCACTTACCTCGAAATATAGATTATCATGTCGCCGATAAAAGTATTCAAGTTCCAGAAATATTTAGCCGATAAAAGTATTCAAGTTCCAGAAATATTTAATCATGTTCATATTATGATAAAATTTTTTTTTCCAAATATGTCTAAAGTATAACATTCAAAAAAAGTTATTATTATGACTAATGTTTCAAA
Organism: Cinchona pubescens; assembly: GCA_025175665.1. NCBI lineage: Eukaryota > Viridiplantae > Streptophyta > Magnoliopsida > Gentianales > Rubiaceae > Cinchona > Cinchona pubescens. The sequence goes on along the minus strand of JANKKI010000068.1, from coordinate 1,246,937 downwards.
ATTATTTGTTCAATTATTACAAAAAAAAAAAAAATTGTCCTTGAATACCCTTAAATTATTCCTATCAAAAGTATTCAAACTTCTAGTCCAAAAACCAATTCATAGTAACTTAAGGGATTTGCCATGCAACATCCAAAAATAATTAACCCAATCTTGTAAAAGTAGTACACTACTTCCCGTCAACTCCCATTTTCTTTCTCTTACTTCTGAATGTTTTCTTTTTTCTTTTCTTCCTTCTCTTTCTTCTTTCTTTCCTTTTCCTTTTCTTCCCCTTTCTTCTTCCTCTTACTTCTTGTTTTCTTTTTTCTTGTCCTTCTTCTCTTTCTTCTTTCTTTCCTTTTTAATGTTTTGAGTGAATGGTTATGAGTTTGTCTCACTAAAAACTTGTCACCTACAAGATAATTGTAGATTGCATAATGGTTGTATGACGTAATGTAAATAATGAATCTGGCCATATAAACTACAACAAGAAAGTTTAGACTCAATTTTATGCAAACATGTTCATGTTAGATGCACCCATAACACATGCTGAATTTGTGTTCAATTAGAATTAGTATATTTTATTCGAAATGGATTGCTTCTGAATGCTAACAGCCAAAGGTCTCATTGTTTGCCGCTTTCAATGTGGTAGTTTGTTATCACTATATTTTCATGATATCACAATTGCTTTTCCAAGTTGATTGTATAATTGCTTTTCCAACTTTGGTTGATGTCAGATGCAATTTATGTATTCGATGTAAGTAATTATGTGTTAGCTAAGGACAATTTAGTTAACTTTGCTTAAATTAGTTGATGAAAAGTAGTAGTGATGTTATGTTCTTTATGGTGTTTGTTTTGTTCATATGGTTGAGTATTTTGGTTATTGATTAGTTCTAAAAATTAGAAAAACAGTCGACACATAGGGGAGAATCTACCCAAATTTTTTTTTTAGAAATATTTGGTGTTATTAAATAAGTTTATTTTAAGGGTTTAATTAAAGTACAGATTAAATAAGTTTGTAATTTATTAGTTTTAGCAGACACTTTTAGTATTAATCTTATTCTTAAGGCTCTAGTAAATATTATGTTTATTAAATATTTTTAGTAGACATGTTTACTATTTTTTAAGGCTTTAGTACGTACAAAGATATTACTAATATTGTACAACTATTTTTAAAAGCACTAATACTAATTTACAATATCTGTCAAGTGTAGTACTATTTTTTAAGAGAATAACACTGATGTTATATTAGTTTGTATTATTTTTTAGTAATAAAATTTTAAAGGCACTATTGCATACTACTTTAATACTATTTTCCTTGTGTAGTTTCTTTTTTATGAGGTTTTAGTACTATTTTATAGATTATTTACATTGATATCAGTGGTATTACTAGTATACTGTAACTTAAAAAACTAATACATCGTTTGTTACCTACCAGGCAGACAGAGACTGAGATGTTGAGGTGCATCGACTTAGGGAAGAACTCTATCTCAAGGAAAAAATGATGCATATCATGATTCAGAGGCTAGACGGACTCGTCGATGTATTTCATGCTCTTTAGGAGGAGGTCACCAAATTGCAAAGTCAAAATCAGTCCAATTATTTGGTTGGTGCAACGGATTCCTATATTTTGGATTTTTTGTTTTTATATTTCATGTATTATAAACAATCATTTATATATTACAATTTCATTTTAATTTTTTATGTATTTCAATTTTTAATTTCATTTCTTTCATGTATTTCTATTTTTTTGAATTATAAAACAAATTCATCGCTAAATTAGTTGCTAAGCACATTTAAAAAAAAAAATTTAAATATCCAAATTTGTCGCTAAAACCGTTGCTCACTTTTTATTCATAAAAAAATCCTTAAGTTTTCGTCGCTAAAGTGGTCGCTATTGCCGTCGCACAACTCGTTGCTAATATTGTGTTTCTAAATTCGTCGCAAATATTGTTGCAAACTGCGTTACATATTTCGTTTCTATAGTCGTCTCTAAATTAGCAACGAATTCTTTTTTGCGTCGCTACGTGATTTATGACGGCGAAAAGATGACGTCCCATGTTTCATCATTAAATCTAACGCTTAAACATTTAGTGATGAAAAATGCATTAATTTTCGTCGCTAAATGCGTAACTTTTTGTCATGAAGGAAATTTGTCAAAAGAAAAGATGTGCATAAAAAAATTTCTTTTCTAATGTTCATAGTTGAGTTGAGATCCAAATAAAGTCTATGGTTGCATAATAAATCACACGAAACTCATTAACAAGCCTTTGGCCCAAAACTGCTCATCAATTAAAATGGTAAATTCCAATTAGGTGAAACCACAACTGGAGCAGAACATAATCGCTCTTTAAAAATATTAAAATGATTTGAACACTCTTCTTTAAAATAAAAAAAAAACATCTCTAACAAGCAAACTAGTCAAAGGTTTAGAAATGTTGGAGAAATCCTTTATGAATCATCTATAAAAGTCTACATGACTAAGAACACTTCTAATGCCCATCACTGTTGATAGAGGTCGTGAATTTGAAATAACATTTACTTTGGCTTTATCTACTTCAATCCCTTTTCTAGAAGTTTATGGCCCAACATGATTCCTTTTTGCACCATAAAATGGCATTTTCTAATTTACAACCTAGGTCGACTCTTCACTACCCTGCGAAATAGTTGACAGATTATCAAGACAGCTATCATAAGTACCACTAAACAAAGTAATATCATCCATGAAAATCTCCAAAAAACTATAATTCATTAAAAAAAATAGCCATCATTTGTAGCATTGAAAAGTTGCAGGAGCATTGCATAGCCCAACGACATCTTCTTATATGTAAATGTTCCATAAGGAAAAGTGAACGTCGTTTTCTCCTGATCTTCTGGAGCTATAACTGTCTAATTGTAACTTTAAAAATCGTCCAGAAAGAAATAAAAATAATGACTTGCAACACGCTTAAGCATTTGATCAATAAAAGGAAGTGGAAAATGATCTCTCCTAGTTTACTCATTTAACTTCGTATAGTCAATACAAACTCTCCAACTAGTGACTATGCATGAGAGTATTAATTCATTATTCTCATTCTTTACAACCATAATCCCACCTTTCTCGGTACCCCTTACTCTGGACCAGTCCATGAACTATCTAAAATGGGATAGATTATACCTGCATCAAACAACTTAATGACTTCTATCTTGATAACTTCTTTTAATGCAAGATTCAATATCCTTTGTGGCTGTATCCTTGGCTTGACATTATCCTTCATGACCATCTTGTGCACGAACAGAATTGAAGGCGATATACCTTTAATATTTTGTATAGTCCATCAAATTGTCTTTTTATGCTTTCTCAAAACATTCAACTACTTTTCTTTTTGTCATCTATCAACATTGAACAAATTATAATAGGAAATGAGTTAGATTCTAGAAAAGCAAATTTTATATAAGAAGATAATTCTTTTAGTTTATTTTTAGGAGTATTTTCTTTCTCTTCATGAGTGGATGACTTCTTTAACTTCTCAATTTTGTCACTAATTTCCTCCATATCTTGCTTTTGTGTTTGATTGTCCTCTAGTTATTCTTGTTCACTCCCAAAATTCATGTTAGCATCATTCTAAAACTCATTCACAACAAAACATGATGAGGAATCAATGGGTATTTCAAAGTTATTTATATCAAAAGTTAATTTCTCATTGTTTATTCTCAAAATCACTTTCCCATTTGGCACATCAATGAGGATTCATCATATAGTAATAAATGGTCTCTCACCCCTTGCTAATTCTGACTCCATAAACAGAAAAATTCGGATGATTCCTGAAGCCAAGATTATATGTATTACATCATGGATTGTTCCTGTTGATGGCACTAGAAACATAATTAGCACTTTTATTCAAATTTTCATTAAAATTGTTTCTTGCTTGATATTCATGATTAGGGTGATTTCCACCACAAAAATCATGACTACTTTAAAAGATAAATTATTAGTACTCCTCTAGATATCATCTAATTGTGCTGCAAAGGATATAGATGGATCCATACTGTGTAATCTTACAGCTCTCTTATTAACTCTATCATTTGACCATTGACATGAATTAGTAGCCATCTCTTCTAACAACTAATAACCCTAAGAAATTAGGGTTATTCCAAATCTATTCGTATGACTTTTGAATTAGTTTCAGCGCTTTTAGGTTTTTGTGTTTATTTTCGTGAATTTCCATTTCTATTTGTTTATGTGTTTAGTATATTGTTTTAGTGTTTATCCAATGTTATATACATTATATTTATGTGTGTATATGCTTAAGGTTGTGTTTTGGTTGTTTACCTAATTTTTTCTAGAGTTAGTGTTCTTTGTGTGTTCTTGTTTGTCTTCTATTTGTAGTTTAGTTAGTGTTTAAGTGCTATTTTTGAGTTAAATTATAGATATTAATGTGTATCTTTCTTATATGGTCGTGTAGAAAAAACGATGCTTAATTGGATGTCAGACGAGAATTTTAGAGATAAAATGACGAAACCACTTGAAGCTGTAAAGGGCCAATTGCAGACTGCAAGTGACCCAAGGCAAATCAGCCATAGTCTACAGTTGGACAAAAGCATACCTACAATCTGTAGGTGATTGAAGGCAAATCAACCGTAGACTATGGTTGGGATGGTTAGGGCAATTTATTAAGCAATTTTTATGATTTTTAGTGTTCTGGATGTTAGTTTCGGGCCCGTAAGAGTGCATTTCAAAGCTTATTCAAAGACCTACACTTCGTAACTCTTAAAAAGTATAAATAAGGGTCTTTAGGACCTCAAAAGCACGTTCTAATTCAGTCTCCCCCTTGGATGCTACAAATTAGATTACGATTTTAATTTGTTTTTCAAGAAGAGTTGAAGAAGAGTTTCAAGATGACAATCATGGATTGAATACACATCTGCGATTCTTCATCAAAGAAGCTTCTTAAGTATTTTCGAATCTATAAGCATGTTTTTGTCTTCAATAAAGAATTTTTGTTCTTTAGACAAACATGCTTTCATTCATGTTCTAAATAGTATGGGTTAAGGTTGGATGATATTGATTCCATTGGTTTTTCATTGTTTTCATTATTTAAAGTCTTTAATTTTGTTTTGTTCAACTCTATCTCCTATTTTATCGATTTTGCAAATAGTGTTTAAACCAAATAATAGTTACTTGCTAAAGTAATGCTTATGGGTTCGACTCCTACTTTCACTATATACTATTTGCCCCCGTATACTTGGTACGTTATCTAGTTAATTGTAAGTTAGGTGATTATAAGTTTCATAACTAGATATTCAACGTATCAAGTTTTGCTGCCGTTGCTAGGGATTGGGCCTTTTACAATATTGGTATAATTTGGCATGAATACTAATTTTAAGTGTAAATTGTTTTTTTTTAGTTGTGCTGTCATTGTGTGTTTTCAATATTTCAAAAAATCCAAAAAGTTTAATTACTTATTTTTATGTTTTGTTTTGTGTTGGTCTTGTAAGAACATGTGAAACATGAAATGGAACCAATCATGCCAAAAGGATAATATCATCCTTGTGATTATGGAAGCATGACTCAATGAGCATGATTCTTATGATGTTTTGTATGCGATTAGGATTGAAAAAATAGAAAAGATCATGATTGATTATGGTAAGACGTCAATCCAATTAGAAAATTTAATATAATAAGTAAGTGATTTTTGTGCTAATTCAATTCCAGATAATGGTTTATATTGTGATTCTTTCGCAGGTAACCATGCTAATTAGGAAGGTGCATACCAATGTGATCCCTACCCTTGCGGTTATCAAATGATACGGTCTGACCATCCAAATTCTTGCGTTTCCATCTTTGATTATCCTTATTCTTTTCCTACACTTCAAGAGCCTATGTATAACAAATGGAGCCCAATAGTGAATACACACGGTCCATAATAATGAATGCTACTCAAGAAAACTTTCATGATCAGCCAAACACCATGGAAGGGTATGGTGAAGAATCTTACATGAACAATTACTACACACCGTCACTTATGGGACAATGCATGTTTGGGGAGAATGGCATTCATGGAGATTCTTATGACTACTATGGTTATGACAACACTCAATTGCCACCAATTCAATAAGAAGATGCTAATGCAGGATTGGAAAAGATGATGATTGCCTATATGGAGAGCCAAGACAAAACTTTAAAGTGCCTATAGAGAATCTTTAAAACTCCAATACGAATCCATAAAGAGATTGCCAATCTAATTTGCTGAACTCGAAAATACGTTAGTGGGCAAAGTTCAAGGGACTCCAATGCTTCTTCCGACTGAAGGGGATGATGGTTAGCTTGAGGGTAATCCTTTGATATGACTGGGTCATGGAATGTGAACAATGAAGATGAACCAAAGAATTGCATACACACCCAACAACACATCCTATAGAGGTGCCATCTAGTGTGTTAATTTAGCTAGCTTGAGTAGTGAAAAATGTGGGCTATCTACTTGAAGGAATTAGGGATATGATGACTAAATATGCCAGAGTTTCACCTGTCCTTTAGAAATTTGGATGTGCCAGGCAATGTAGACAGCTTAGCAAAAACTACAACATTCTGGGCAAGCTTCCTTGGCTTTACTAGAGGAATGTTTCTTTTAATTTTGCTATTATTTGTATGCTTTTGTTTAAGAACCCGGTAGGGTAATAAAGGTTTGAAGTCTTGTGTCCTATTAGGTTTATGTGTTTTAAGTTGTGAACTATTTTTCATTATTCTTGGATAATGTATTTTTTGATGATGACAAATTTGTATAATTTAGCTACTGATGATGGATTATATGCATGCTTGATGAATTGCGGTTGTCATGAAATTCTCAATTGAACTTGGATTAGTTTTTATGTTTGGTTATGGGATTTCTAGTTTTTATGCATTATCTTTGCTAGTTGAGTAGTTTGATGGGGATATTATATGAATGCTTGTTTGAGATTTCAATTATTCTTGGATGTTGTGATAAGCTCATAATTGTTTAATTTTATGTGTTATTTGCCACGTATTTATATATTGTAAGCAAGATTTGAGTTAAGATTGAGCTTAATTTGGTTATTCTTAGTTGTTATAGGGTTGAAGTGAAAAAAGGCTGAATAGGATGAAAATGATGGAAAGAAATTCCAAGGACAAATTGTGCACGAGTATGGAGCTAAACTGGATGTTGTTTCATATTTTAAAAGCAACTTTCTGATCCAAACTCTGATTGCTTTGATTCAAGATGTGTTCGAAAGCTAAGAAAGAGAGCTACAACTTTCATGTTTTATACTTTCCTAAATTCTAAGAGCATCAAGGTTAAAATCGAAGTCGAACGTGTAGCATAGCATTAAAATTCATTAAGGGTTTCGCACACCTATGCAACCATCAAGCCGTGCACATGCGCGATTTCCAGAGAGCAAAGTTCCAGAATTGGTGTTCGTGCACATGTACAAGAATTAAGGCACGCACATGTGTGCGAACTAGTAGGGTTTTGTAATTTTTAATTTTTGACAGATTTCTTTGTCCGGTTGGACTTTTTTTCAGCCAATTTCACGTTTTTATCCTATAAGAATTGTAACCCTAATATTCACAATAAATACCCCATATAGGGTGAATAGAAGAGAACGAAATTGTTGTCTTTAGTTTTTATTGTAGGTTTTCAGTAAGAAATTGTTGTGTGCTCTTCCATGGCACTCAGTGCCTAAAACCCTTTTCTTGGTCGGGGGAATTGAAGCCATTCTCGGTTCTATTAAGTTGTGAGATTACTTGAATTTATTTATTTTTATATCAAGTATTGATTATTTTCTTATATTAAATTTATGATTGTTCTTTTCAATTTACTATTGCTGCAAAATAGTGAGTTATTGAGAATTAATCTACAACTAGAATTGTTTGTCTGCTTTGTTCAATTCAATCTGCAAAGCAACTAAGTTTAATAATTGCTCGAAGCATTATTGAATTTAGGGAAAATAATTAACTAATTGACATAACCATGTGTGTCTAGGTTTTATTAGCCTAATTGTTCTTGCTGCTTTTAATGCTTCTATTAATTAATCTTTGGCGTGTGTCTAGATTAAATTAATACTTAGTGCTAATTGGATCATGTGTTGAAACTTAACCAACCTTAGGGAAAGATATAAGAATCGACTTTGAATTGGATTTTGGGTTAATTCTTCAATTAGTTCTTGGTATAAAAAAATTGACCTACTTTTGGTGTCGATGATCAATTGATAGAATTTCGTGGTGGATATGACTGAAACCAAGATCCTTTTTTTATCTAACTCTTTTCAATTTTACTTCTTGCTTTAGTTTTTAGTTAACATTGTTCAAAAAACCCCATTTTTCCTTTAAGCACAAGAATAACTCCCATTCTCTAACGTGGAACGACTTGGACTCACCACTGCTGCATTGATAAGATTGAATTCGATTAGTTGTTGGGTACCAACGGCAGCACAACCAAAAATTTTGGTGCCTTTGCAGGGGAATGGTTTGATTTAATTTTGTGCAATTAAGTTCTATTTTTATTTTCTTTTATTTCTTCAACTAATTGTATATGCCAGTAACACGATATGCGGACAAGTTGAATTTCAATTTGATCCGAAAATCCAGAGAACACTATGCAAATTAGGAAAGCAGTTAAGAGAAAGACAGCTAGGGGAAGATCAACTTTTTAACTTCATTTTTGTGGAAAATCAAGAACAATAGGGTGAAAAGAGCATGTCGCAAAAAACACTTAGAGAACTAGCGGCGCCTACTTTAAATCAACAACCTCTTTGCAGTACTTATCCTGAGTTAAATGCAAAAATTAGTTTGGAATTGAAATTTGGAATAACTCATTTATTATCTTCTTTTCAAGGATTGCCAGGTGAGGATCCAAACAAGTTTTGCATATTAAGGAGTTTCACATGATTTGTACAAGTGTGAGACCCACTAGGGTTTTTGAGGAGCACATTAGGCTGAAGTATTCCCGTTCTCACTCAAAGACGATGCAGAGGACTGGCTGTTCGATTTACCTTCGAGCACCATTACAACATGGGAGCAAATGAATTAGATTATTTTTGGCAAAATATTTCCCAGCCTCCCAAACTATAAATGTTTGTAAAGAAATTTGTGGAATAAGGCAGTTTAATGATGAATCTTTATAGGAGTACTGGGAACTTTTCAAGGACTTTTGTGCTAGCTGTCCTTACCATTAGATCAGTGACTCCTTATTGATTCAATATTTTTACAAAGGTTTGTTGGTAAATGAAAGAAACATGATCAACGCTGCTAGTGGAGGGTGTGAAACCCAGTATTTTAATAGCCTTTTTCTTTGATTTTAATTGGTTTAAAATGTTTTTCATATTATTTTTAGTCATAAAGTACTTCAACTTATTCGTTCTTCAATTCCCAGTACTGGTAAATTTTTCGATTTACGCGATTTCGGTATCGGCGGTTAAACGGGTCAAAAGTTGGGTTAAGTGTAATTAGTGCATTGTGGTGTGTGAGTGTTGTAAGATGGCTGATTTATAATGTTAATTTAGTAGCAAAAAATTAGTTTTTGGGTCAAATAGTCAACTTGGAGACTATTTGGTCAATGGGGTACTATTTGGTCAACCTTGGAATTTCTTTTTAAGTCTTCTTCTTGTTTTTTTCTTCCTCATTTTCTTCCAGCAGCAGCCGAACTCCTCTCCTCCATTTTACACAACTAAATAATTTTATAAGAGACAGGCAATTAACAATAAATTGGAAGGTAAGATTTTATGTATTTTAGCATTTATGGCTTATGGGCTTTATGATTTAAGCTTTAATTTCAAGTTGTTCTGGAAATCCTCCTTATGGCTGAGAAAACCTCTTTGCAGCCTTATAAGTTGTGATTTATGTATATTATGGGTTGTTTTTAGTGTTTTGGAGGTTGGGAAGTGATTGGGGTGTCCTGATTTTTAACAACTTTCCATGGTTAGATTACAAATTTTAAGATTATGAGTTAGGGTTTTGTCTTCCATATGAGCCTAGAATGTTATGCTATGAATGCTTATGTCTATGCTTGTAATGATGTTTTAAGAGTGTTTTAAGGTTAGTTTGGATAGGAATTTAGACTTGAAACCAAGTGGAATTGATTTCCCTTCATTTTGTAAGTAAGCGGAAGTTTGGCGCAACTAGGATAATTTGGATAATTGGTTATGTTTGAAGGGTCTTTAATGATCTTTTGATGGTTTTAGGTGTTTTCCTTGGTAGTGGGATACTATTGATATAGTCCCGGCTATTGCTCCGGTGAATCTTTCCATTTATGCATTGGTTGATTAAATATGTTGTTTTGAGTTAGTTGTAACCAAGGTCAATGCACCTGTCTCTTATACATTTCTAGATGTGTATAATAGACACATCCAATTCAAAAGGTATTCAAGGGACCTTGGTTACAACCCAACTCAAAATGGCGGGAGGAAAACCTACTTATAGCCTAGGGAGGCGAAGTTTTTCAGTTTTTCTGGAAAACTGAGCTTATTATCTCCTAATCTAGCTGTAATACGAATTTGAGGGATTAACTAAGTGTTTTGACTGGGGTTTTAGCTTGTCGAAGTTGGTCGGTTTTTGTGATTAGGTCATTTTTGACCAAAGAGTTGTTGGTGTCGTTTTCTATCGTTTCGCAAAGGTAATACCTATGCTTCGGTTACTGAAGAAGAATCTGAATCAGATTCTAAGTCTTATTATATGAGACCAGAAAAAGAAATTATTTTTCCGCGGCGATCGCGTTCGTGATCTTTGTGCAGTTTTTGCTTTAATAGGTGGGTAACATAGACCCTCTTCCACTTGTATTTTGTTTAACGACTTTCGAAATATGTTTGGATGGATTTTAAAATGTGTATGATGTTTGGAACTGCACTTTTACCAAGTTTTGGAATTATTATATATGAAATCGGGACCAAGATATTTTATGTTAAATACTTATCAATTGATATATTTGCAAACTCTTTTGATATGAAAGCATTTTATGACTGTTTTGGCTCATAGGTGACCGAGGTATATAATTTTACCACACCTTGGAAATGACTGGGATTTCAAGTTGCACATCTATAGTCATCCATGGGACGCCATGGTGACTTCTGTGAATGTTATGAACTCTCTGATACGGGTCTTGTGATGGGATAACTTGACCTCCCAGTCAGACTAGTAGGTGTGGTAGATTACTAGATCTGGCTAGTACTGTAGGTCATACTGTTGAGCCTAAAAGATACTCATGCTATTTTATTATATTCTGGATTGAAACTGTACTTGGATTTGTTCGCTATGCTTTAGCATACTATGTTTTGAAATGATTGGATCTTTTTGACTATGTTTTGGACATGCCTGACGTTTAAATGGCATGATACATTTTAGAAACTACTTATGATTATGGTTTATTGACTTTTAAATGGCATGAGACATTTAAGAAACTGCTTCACCTCGCTATGGTTAAGGTAGTGTATTAGATAAGTTTTGTATTGATGAACTTTATTTTCGTTGTAGCATCTTTTGTACTAAGAAGGAATTTTGTAATTCGTATTTTTGTGTAAAATGAAATATTTGGTTTTATAGTTGAGAAATGGCTTGATGGTTCTATTACATTACGGTTAAGTTGTTGCTCTGTTCGTTTGTGCCTTGCGCTTTGGTCCGGTGTACCATTAGCGCGGCGTGTTACGGTCCCGTTTTTGGGGCGTGACAGACATCTTGGACAATTTCATAATATACTGGTGACACCACCCATGAGCTAATATCAAACATGGCAGCACATTCTCAAATGTTCGGGACATGACGTGGACAACCTCTAAAACATGTCAATGAGGTAAATGTTTCATCTTTAGAACAATAAATGGCCAGCCTAACTTCTTTTGTAAGTCAATTGGCTTCACGAACTACGTAGTCTGTGCAAAAATTTGCTCAAACAAGGAATGTCGAACTAATATGTGTCCCACATTGCAAGACAAGTCCCAAGAGTAGGTGAATGCTACAGGAGGATTTCCAGAACAACCCTGAGTGAATCATGATCTCTATTCTAACACGTATAATCCTGGATGGAGGAATCATCCTAATATGAGATATGGGAATCTAGAAAAATAATCACCTCAACAAAGTCGGCAGAATTTCCAACCGTATAGGCCTCCATTTTGTCAAAGACAACAATCTAATCTAGTTACTTAATCTGGTAAGTCTTTAGCGAAAATGCTAAATGCTTTGACTTCTAACACTAAGCAATTCTCCAATAGGACACGAAAGGCCAATATACAACAATTACCACCCAAATGGGACAAATGGTAACTATAACTAGCTGGTTGGAAGAGTAGAATTCTGACAAGTTACCCTCAGACAATTGTAAATTTAAAGGAAAATATTAGACAATTGTGTTGAGAAGTGGCAAGGAAGATGACGTGTTGCGTAAAATGGTTCCTAAACGTGTTGAGGCCTAGAAGAAGAAGACCAAAGATAAAAAAAAAAGGTTGTTCCAGGCAACAAGAAAGGTAGCAAAGGTGAAGAAAAAGGTAAATCAATTGTGTGACTAGAATATAAACCCGAAGCCCCATTCCCTGAAGCATCTAAAGGAATTTGCAAAAGAGGATCCTAATAGAGAGTTGTATGAGACTTTTCGTAAGTGTGAGGTAAATATTCCTTTACTAGATCCCATCAAACAAATACCTCGTTATACTAAATTTTTTAAGGGAATTGTGTAATCACAAGAGAAAACAAAAAGAGAGGAATGTTAGGAAAGAAGAAGTTGGGAGTATATTTCATCCATCATTCAGAAATCTCTTCCGGAAAAATGCAAGGACCCGGGTATGTTTTATGTTCCTTGTATAATAGACAATAAATGAATTGACAAAGCCATGCTAGATTTAGGTGCATCTATAAATGTAATGCCATACTCTATTTTTGATGCACTAAAAATTAGACCTTTGAATAAAACTGGCACGGTAATTCTATTGGCGGACAAATTTTTAGCCTGTCCAAAAGGAGTAGTAGAGGATATTTTAGTTCAAGTTGGGAATTTGGTATTTCTTGCTATTTTTTATGTGCTTGAAATGGAAAATGACAATTCTATTGCACTAATTTTATTGGGAAGACCATTATTAGCTACTTCTCAAATTAAGATAGATGTTCCCAATGGTACACTTAGCATAGAGTTTGGTGAAACTAGTGTTAAGTTCAATATTTATGATGATGTAGAATTTACGGAGCATACTAACCTTGTTTCTGTAATAGACGTGCTTAAGCCTACAAGATATAGGAAATTTCAAGTTTTAATAGCAACAAGGGGGTGGAAGAGTGTCTAAATAATCATGCTGAGAAAGATGATGAGAGCTTGTATTGCAGTGCTAATGTGCAACAGCCTATGTTAGTACTTATAAGTTTTCCCATGTTTCATAAGATGAGTGAGGTAGGTTCTTACGTTTTACCAATTCCTACTATAAAATTTGTGCTATCTGTTGTGCAGTAAGCAATTCCAAATTTCAACCATCTCCCTAGTGACCTAAAGTACTTGTTTTTAGAAGATAAGGATAAAGGAAAGGTGATCATTTCAAGTTAACTCAAAGCACTACAAGAAGAGGAAATTGTTCGGATCCTAAAAGAGCAAAAGAGGTTGAATCCATCCTTTATACGAACGGTGAAGAGAAAGACTCTTGGACTCCTCAGAATAGGGTTACTTATGTGAGAAGCAACAGCATCAAGTCGAGCCAACGACAATAAACAAAAGCACTGCATGGGAGGCAACCCATGTCCATCTACGTTTACATTTTATTTATTTTTGAAGTATTAATTTTGTTATTTTGCTTTTTAGAGTTTTCATAGTATTATTGTGTTTTTAGAGTTGGAAATCAACTTAATTAATAAATTGAACAAACAAAATGGCTGTTGTATGATGTTTAGGTTATTCAGGAATAAAAAGATTATGCTTGGAAGGGTGTTTTTACACAAATGGTTCACATGTGCGCTAAAACCAGTAGCTAAATTGCCCATCCGATGTTGTGTGCACCTCGCGCATATGTGCGAGGCTAACTTCAAGAACGGATGCAACTGCCATTTGCCACATGTAATTGGGCAAGTTGCGTATGTGGCAGTCACCTTATTAAAAGGGACTGTCTCTATATACAATCTACATGTGTAAAGATACAGTTCAATTTCTTCTAAGAGACCCTTCCAACTTCCCTCAACCCCCACTATTCCCCACCAATTTTTACTCATAAATTCACTCCCAATTCATCAAAATTCATTCAATTTCTTCAAGTTTTCAACTTTGTGGGTTTGCAATTGACTATTAAGAAGGTTTTGATTTTTCATGCTTTAATTGATTAAATTTGTTATGGATTGAACTTTAAACGTGTGATTTGAGTAATTTAGACATGATTTGTTGATTGTGGAATGATTACATATTCATTATATGTAGAAAAATTTGTTCTTTATCTATTCCTAAAAATGTGTTTAATGAATTCTATCAATGCATAAAAATGTTAAAACACTGTCATTATATATGGATAGATGTGTATAAGAATGATAGATTAGCCTTATAATTCACTCTTTTCAATTATAATGTATAAGAATGTTCTAAGAATGTGTATAGACCTTAGTTTTGGCACTAATTTATGGAAATTCCTCTTGTGCATTCTGAGGCTTGTTAGTTGGGGGCTGTGATTTTGTATAAGTGTGGGGTGTTGGAATAATTGTTTGGATTGCCATGATTTTCACATATAAATTTTGTAGGTATGGCAAGAATGGGTAAGAATACGGCTACAAGATCTCAAGAGTGCCGGAGCATCCTCTTTGGCCAGTCCTCAACGAGAAAACACGCCGGAGGAGATAGGGGGCCGCAATTTCTTAACTCAGCACAGTCATACAAATATGAGAAAGATATATGACAATTACTGCATTGTGATTAAAGAAAGGAAGTTCCCTTTGCAGGGGTACCCGAGATCAAATAGACCATTCACAACCGTGGGTGGAATCATTGTACCTCGACACACAAAGAAGCAGTTCTATTAGTGGTGCTGAATTCTACACCAAACTTAAGTCATTATAATGACGCTAGGGTGTATGTTCCAAGAATGTAGGTGGATATCTCTGCCAGTGAGATTAACAGGGTTTTGAAATCAATCGGATATGCAATAATGAGTGGCCAATAGTCAACGAAACCAATATAGAGCCGAATGAGATCATAAGCATCCTTTGTAACGGTGTTGTCGAATGGACGTATAATACGGTTAGGATAGTGGCAAGACACTTCAATGCTAATACACTTAAACTGCATTGGTTTGTATTCAGGTTTAAGTTTATTTGTGCACGCCTCATCTTGGTTGGCCATATCACTCATGTCACTCTAGAACTAGCCAAACTCTTGTACTGTATTGCTTTCAGAAAATCCATCGATGTGGGTCAACTCATCCATCAGCAAATTTGCTATTCTGCCACCAACAAGCAGTCAGGCTTATGGTTTCCTAATCTGATCACTCTTTTGTGTGCTGAAAGAGGTGAGGTGATTGAGTCTAGCAGAAAAAAACCTAAAACCTGGGAAGCTAATTACTATAGAGGGTGCGAGCACTCCAATTAGGCGTACTTGTTTGCAAGCAAGAAATGATGCTGACTTTGAGGATGAGGCTGAGCCACGGTGTACTCAAGAGGAGATCCTAAAGCAAATTCTAGCGGAGCAACAATGCATGTGGTAGAGATTTCACTCTTACATTCAACATCAGCAATGAGGACAAAGCTTATTTTAAGTGTGGGATGGGGATTTATCTAGATTCATAAGTTGTTTGGTGTATTTTATTCATTTTTGCGAAATGCAATATTTTGAAATTTCTTTTGATTTGAGAGCTTTTCAAAATTTTTAAAATTTTTTTGTGTGGATTAGTTGAAAAACCTTTGAAAATTTTGGAAATTTTTTCTTAACATGTTTCTCCATTTTTTTTCTTAATAACTCTTTAGTTGAACCATTCATGAGTGAGTAGTTGGTGTTAATATTTTTCATTCATGATATTTAAGAATTTTGAACAATTAGACATGAATTAATTTTTGGTTTGGGCACTTAGAGATAATTATGTAGATTCAATTATATTGCATCCCAGAAACTTGCTTTATTACATTTTTGAGGTGAAATATTTAGACAACCAGATTTGGTTTAAAGATAAGGATAGAGCCTTCTTTGGTCGTTTGAGTCTTTCTAGCCAACCCTTTTAAAATTTTTATCCCTAATATCCTGTTTGAGCCTTGAATTGTTATGAATGGAGAGAAACACTATTCGCCTTATTTCATTTGAACTTATTTTACATACTCTTATTGAGCCTAATATGATTTCTTTTAATTTTCTCTACCAAAATTTCTTTTAAAGAGCTTTACTGCACACATTATTTGTTAAGGAGACATTAGGAAAGGGTAGTGAGTGAGGGTGGAAGAATGTGAGAGTGGGTGGTGTACATTTATGGAGCAAGATGGGGTACTAAGAAAAAAAAATTGAATTGACAAAATTATGAAAGTTCTTGATATATATAGGTAGTGCCTATCACAGTAACTGTACTTACAGGTAGTGCCCATCTCTAGTACCTACGTGTTTATATGTTGCGGGTAGTGCCTATCCACTGGTACCCGTATTGTGAGTAGACATAATAAATAATATGATGAATAAAGGTTCGGAAGAATGTTGACATGTTTGGCCAAGTCGAAGTCATAAGCTCGTAAATGTCGTATATTTTATGTATATTTACCTTGTTTTCAGTGATGTATAAGCAAGAATTGAGCAATTATGTGTTAAAATAGTTTATTTTGAGTTTTGTAGAGTTTGAGTGAAGAAAGAGTCTATACACTCTTAAAATTGATCAAGAAAATGGACGAGAATTGCAAAATACGAGGAGCGATATAGACACAGTTTGGTAGATTGAGCATATCTTTCTTGTCCAAGTCCAATTGAGGTGATTCAAGATGTTATGGAAAGCTACGACATTGAGCTACAACTTTCATGTTTTGATTTTTTCCAAATTTTGGCTGCAACATGGCAAAAATTGATGATGAAATGAAGCAAACTTTTTGGAAGCAGCGTCCAGGCGCTAATTCCAGAAAGGCAATCTCAACTTATTGGAAGCACACCTAGGCGCCGATCGATGGATGGGCCCACAAAGTTACTTATTTTGCAAAATAAATAACTCGTGGGCCCAGTTAGGATGAAAAAACGTGTAAAGATCATCCCGGAGCTCCGAAACCCTGAAAACATCTATTAATACACCAAGAGAATCAGAAGAAATCATCATCATCATCAACCATCATTAGTTTCTTAGGTTTTCAATAGTTAGAGCGATAGGTTAACCATAGGGTAGATATATTTCTCAATCGTTCAAGCTAGAATTTCATTCTTTTGTCAAGAATTCAAGACTCGACGATCATCAAAATTTGTTTTTGCTGCAATTACTGAGTGTGATTTAATTTCATGCAATTTAATTTTTTTATTTATTTTTATGCAATTTAATTTTTGTTCTTATTGCGTTTTATTCTTGAATTATCGTTAATATTTTATTGCCTTTAAATTTTTAATTGCTTCTATAGTTAAGTAGTTAGGGTTTTAGCTTGTCCTTTTTGGTTGCTTTTATAGAGCAGATTAATTTAAATTTTTGTTCTTGATTAAATTCTCGTAAGTAGAGTATATTAAATTAGGGTTTTAGTTAATTATATTCAATTGCTTTCCATAGTGTTAGTATTTTACATTCTTGTCTTTATTTAATGTTAGTATTTTACATTCTTGTCTTTATTTAATTTCACATAATTAAATTTAGTTTAAGTTTAGTTAAAAACTCCTGATTAATTTGTTTAACTAGTAAATAGGCTTG
This sequence comes from Cinchona pubescens, assembly GCA_025175665.1. Classification (NCBI taxonomy): domain Eukaryota; kingdom Viridiplantae; phylum Streptophyta; class Magnoliopsida; order Gentianales; family Rubiaceae; genus Cinchona; species Cinchona pubescens. The sequence continues at coordinate 1,229,165 of JANKKI010000068.1, read as the reverse complement.
TTGAAAGGATGCTTATGACGAACCTAGTAATTGTTCCAATAGTCCTCGTGAGAACGATCGTTACTCATCCTACATACAAACTCACCTCGTATACTTGTGAGAGTGTGGGAGTTGATTAGGATAATTAAGGTTTTCTTTATTACTTGTTCATTGTTCTCAAAAACTTAATCAATATTCTACCGAACAAGTTTTTGGCACCGTTAACAAGTAATAAAGAAAACCATAATTATCCTAATCAACTCCCACACACTCACAAGTATATGAGGTGAGTTTGTATATAGGATGAGTAAGGATCGTTCCCATGAGGACTATTGGAACAATTACTAGATTCACAAGCCTATTTACTAGTTAAACAAATTAATCAGGAGTTTTTAACTAAACTTAAACTAAATTTAATCACGTGAAATTAAAATAAAGACAAGAATGTAAAATACTAACCCTATGGAAAGCAATTGAATATAATTAATTAAAACCCTAATTTAATATACTCTGCTTACTAGAATTTAATCAAGAACAAAAATTGTTAAATTAATATGCTCTATATAAGCAACCAAAAAGGATCCAATAAAACCCTAACTACTCAACTATGGAAGCTATTAAAAATTTAAAGGCAATAAAAATAAGGACGATAATTCAAGAATAAAAATGCAATAAGAACAAAAAATAAATTGCATAAAAATAAATCAAATTCAGTAATTGTAGCAAAAACGAATGTTGATGATCATTGAGTCTTGAATTCTTAATAAGAAAATGAAATTCTAGCTTGAATGATTGAAAAAATCTACCCTACGGCTAAATTATCGCTCTAACTATTGTAAACCAAAGAAACTAATGATGGCTGATAATGATGATACCATAGATGTGTTATTAAGTGTGATTATAGAATTGCATGAGTGTGGAATTGTGGTTATTCTAACATGTAATTTTTGTGGGTATGGGGCGTAGCCGTGACCTAGCAAAGGGCAAGGCTCGAGTGTCATTGTCTTCAGACCCATAACAAGAAGAAGAACTACCCCAGCAACCAGCAGACCCAGTACCATCCCAATTTTTGAATGTTGCCACCCACAGAAAATACGAGAATGACATATCCAAGCAGCCAGCAATTAAAGAAAAAGGTATATATCTACCTCTTGGATATATACCACATGGAGCACCGACACTTCACCAAGTCCTGAGGCAACATGCATGGAGCCACTTTGTTGCCAACCCTATTGATGCCGTATTAGCTGCAGTAAGAGAATTCTACTCTTCTTTGGCTCATCATAGTGATCAACGGGTATACATGAAAGGATGATAAGTTCATAATTGTGATATATTTTGTGTCATTTATCACGTTTTTATGTTTTGTAAGCAAGATTTGGGTTATTATTGAGCTTAAATTGGCTATTATTAGTTTTTGTAGGGTTGAAGTGAAAAAGAGTTGAAAAAGATGGAAAAGATGAAAGGAAATGCAAAGGGCGGAACATGCACGAGTATGAAGCCATTTTAGACACTGTTTTGTATTTTATGCTTAACTTTTGAGTTCGAGCTCAGACAGATTGAGGTGATTCAAGATGTGTTAGAAATCGAAGAGAAAGTGTTACAACTTTTGTGTTTTACACTTTCCCAAATTCCAAAATAATCAAAGTCAAAACTGAAGTCGAAGGCGAAGCACAGTGTTGAAGCCTAGTGCACATGCGCTGGGGAGGTGCAGCGCATGTGCACTGAGTCCTAAAAAGAAATTCCCAGAATGTGTTCTTGCGCACATGCACACAAAAAAGTAGCGCATGTGAGCCCGAAACAGCAGGGTTACTTTTTTTTTTTTATTTTTGGCAGATCTCTTCACCCGGTTAGACTCTTTTTCATACAATTTCACGTTCTTATCCTTAGACAATTATTTTAACCCTAATACTGATTATAAATACCCCAATTAGGGTGTTTATAAAAGACAGACACTTTATTTTCTCATTTATCTAGGGTTTCCAAATAAGAAAATTCTTCAACTGTTCTCTTGTGGCACTTAGTGCTTAAACTCTTTTTCTTAGTTGAGGGATTTGAAGACATGGTCAAAAATTCTACTACATTGTGAGACATTTTGTTCTTGAATTTATTCAATTATATATTAAGTATTGATTATTTTTCTGCCATTAAATTTATGATTGTTCTTTTTAACTTGTTATTGCTGCAGAATAATTAAGTTATTGGAATTAATATATAGCTAGATTTTTTTACCACGTGTGCTTAATTCAATCTGTGAAGTAACTAAATTTGATAATTGCTCGATTAGTATTATTGAATTTTGGGAAAATAATAAACTAATTGGCATAACCGCGTGTGTTTATGTTTAATTATCCTAACTTGCTCTTGTTGATTTTAATGCTTCTATTAATTAATCTTTGGCACGTGTTTGGATTAAATTAATGGTTAGGGTTAATTGGATCACATATTGAAAATTAACCAACTTTAGAAAGAAACAAGAATCAACTTTGAATTAGAATTCGGGTTAATTCTTCAATTAGTGATTGATATAGAAATTGAACTATCTTTGGTATCAATGATCGACTAGTAAAATTTCCTATGGTGGATATGACCAAAACAAAGATTATTCTTAATTGCATTCTCTCTAGTTTACTTTATTATTTTAGTTCTTAGTTTAAAAGCATTCAAAGCCCCCCTTTCTTTTTAGCACAAGAATAAACTCCATTTTCTATGGGAGGACCTGTACTCACCACTACTACATTATTATTGAGAGTTGTTAATTTTGGGTGCGTACAATAGCATTTGTCAAGAGGACAACAGGTGGACATATCGGTAGAGGCGATCACTCAAACTTGGAAACTAAACTGGATCCAAAGAAATGAGCGGCCTGAGATTCACGATGCCAATATGGAACTTAACACAATTATCAGTGTCTTATGCGATGGGGAGGTAGAATGGACCTTAACAACCACTGGTGACATAGCTCGACATTTTGCTTTTAACAGACTCAAACTTGAATGGCAAGTCTGGTTTAAATTTGTATGTACCCTACTTCTTCCTATAAGGCATCTCTCCGACGTTACTTTGGAGCGTGCTAAATTGGTTATAATGTATTGCCACTTATAAATCCATAGATGTCGGCCAGTTAATTCATAATGAGATCTGTCATTCAGCGACTACAAAGCAGTTTGGGTTATAGTATCTGCATTTGATAACAGCTTTGTGCTTAAGAGCTGGGGTGCCTATGGATCCATCTAAGCAACAATTGAAGGCAGAGAAAGAACTTGTTATGGAGGGGGTTGTTAAGCCACTTACGAGAAGGACACGCTCCTAGGTTTCTACTTCTAAACCACAAGCGAGTAAAGACGAGTCAAGGGCTTAAGATGAGCTCCTCCAACAGATTTTACACTAACAACAACATATGTGGAAAAGGTTTGATGCACATATTATGTAGCAGCACACATGGCAACAAACAATGTAGGCTCGTCAATTGCCTAGGGAGCGTGGCAGAGTCCATCGACGTTTCCAACCTTTCCTCCTTTTTCTCAAGAATTAAGCCTAGACGATAAAGATTGATCATAGTTTTAATTTCTCCTATTTCTTGCATCTTTGATTTAATCGTACTCTTTTACGTTTTCTGTCATTGCTTTAGTTTGTATACCCATAAGGGGTTAGGATGTCCTTCTTGGCTAGAAAATAATTTAGTTTCTTGGTTTATTTGTTTCTTACTATTTTAAATATTTTTATGTTTTGTTTCTGGTTTTAGTGATTGATGATTTGCACCTCGACTCCGGTGACTTTATTTCAAAATAAACGGCACCAAACGTTCTTCATCAACAGAGATGCTTCATTTTTTCCCTTTTTACTCTTTATTTTGGCATTGGGGGCAATGCTATACTCTAAGTGTGGGGTAGGGAGTTTTCTTAATTTATATCTGTTTGGTGGTTACTTTATTCATTTTGTTCAATTTTAGTTTCATATTTTTAGCATAACTTTTGATTTGAGAGCTTTTCAAGTTTTTGAAAATTTTGTTCACAAATTGCTTAGCATGTTTCTTTGATTTGCGACTTGATAATTTTTTAGTTAAGTTGTCATGAGTAGGGTAGTCGGTTCCATGTTAATATTTTCCTAGCATGATTTCTAATTTTTGAGCACTAATAGCCCTACAATTTTGTAGCTTTTTGGCAATAAGAGATAATTGTGTATATTCACTTATATTGCACTCCAGACACTAACTTTATTACATTTTTGAGGTAAAATTTTGGATACTTCATTTGATTTAAAGATGAGGGTAGGCATTTTTTGGACGTTTGAGCCTTTCAAGCCAACCTTTACTGTAAAATTTATCCCTAGAACTCTATTTGAGCCTTAATTTGTTTTGAATGGATACAAGCACCATTCATTTTTTTAAATCATTTTTTTATCTAGCTGTTTGAGTTATCCTAAATGTCCCTTAAGAGCTTTAATGCCGTACAAATTGTTAAGGTGATAGAAGGATGGATAAGAGGTGTATGAGAATGTTTGAATGAATGGTATACAATTTAAGGTGTAGGGGTGTTTAAACAAAATTGTTGACCATAACAGGTGGTGCCCATCACTGGCACTTGCATTGGAGTGTTAGCAAGTTAGTGCCTGTCACTGGCACCTGCATTGGAGTGTTAGCAGGTAGTGCCTATCACTGGTACCTGTTTTGGAGGAAAAAAAAAAGAAGAAAAACAAAAAAAATGGAGATATTTTTACAAGATGTTGGTGAGAAGGGTTGAAATTGAAAAAAACAAATAGCATTTTATTTTGCTTGTTGCACAAAATTTTTATGGATGTTTGGAGAATTAAGTGTGGGGTTACTTATTTGAAGGATGGATGTTTTAATGTTCAAAAGCAGTTTTATGTTGGTGTGTGGCTAGCATTAATTTAAGTCTCTTTTTTTTTATTTGTTTATCCTTTGTCCCTTCTTTGTTAGCCAATACCTTTGCCTTACGTTACAAGTTAAAGGTCCTACCTAATTTAAGTTCAGTCAATTGTCTACATTACTAGAGAAATGTAAGAAGAGTAAGTTATGGAGTGTTTAGAAAAATTCAAAGGGTTTGCATGATTTGATCTAAGTGTCTTAAAAGTTAATTTTTTATGGCTATGCACGAAGAAAAGGGACTTGTTTTCTTATTGTTTGTTTAGAATTTTGCATGGGTGTTTGTTACTCAAGTGTGGGGGTTATGCATATATGATTCTTCATATATGAAGAGAAGTTTTATTTTATTGTGTGGCCGGTATTACTGAAAAGCTCTTGTTCTTGTTTGTTATATCCTTTCAAGAGCACTTGATTAGCCAATACCCTAATGTACATAACAAGCTAAAAAATCCTACCTAATTTAAATTGAATCGGTCATCTAGATTAGTAGAAAGGTGTAAGAAGAGTGAGCTATGGGGTGCTTAGAAAAATTGAAAGGGTTTGCATGATTTGATTTAAGTGTTTCTAAATTTGAATTTATGAATGGCTGCACACATACAGATGAATCTCATATTTTGGTTTTTATTAGCATTTGAGCTCTTGAATTTTTAGACTACTCTGAATAGTGGATTGGCTTTTGGTTATTTATGTGGATACTTGAGAAAATATGTTGTGTAGGATTTGGATATGCATAGTTGAATTTTAATTTTATCTTTGCTTGAGGACAATCAAAGGCTAAGTGTGGGGTAAATTGGCAAGCTCAAAATTGTTTTATATTTTATGTGTTATTCACCGTGTTTTTATATATTATAAGCAAGATTTGAGTTAAGATTGAGCTTAATTTGGTTATTTTTAGTTTTTAAAGGGTTGAAATGAAAAAAGGCTGAATAGGTTAAAAAAGATGGGAAGAAATTCTAAGGACGAATTGTGCACGAATATGGAGCTAATCTGGATGCTAATTAGTATTTTAAATGCAACTTTCTGGTCTAAACTCCAATTGATTTGATTTAAGATGAATTGGAAAGCTAAGAAAGAAAGCTACAAATTTTTTGTTTTATACTTTCCCAAATTTCAAGAGCATGAAGGCCAAAATCGAAATCGAAAGTGAAGCATAGTGTTGGCTCTTAAAGCAACCTAAGAGGGGGTGAATTAGGTCTCTTTAAAAATACTTTGAGAAATATTGAGATTTTTAAATTAAATACAGATATAACAAAATCAATAGAACAGTAAAGTAAAGAGAGAAAAATTAAACAATCAATACTTCCAAGCTAGCAAGCTTGAAGTATCAAATCTCTTGAATGCTTCACACACTTGGTGAGCCAATAATCTTTACAAAGTTGGGAAGTTCTTGCTCACACCAAAACTCTTTTAGTTGAGCCAAGAATCTTACTTACAACCACACTTTTATACAAGATTATCACTCCACTCAAAGTTGAATTACATTCACAATTGCACACTAATACAACAAAGCACTATAGTCAATTTGCACTCAAATTAATCTTTTCTAAGGCTTGTATTCAATGTCTTAGATGATCTTTTCAGGTTATTAAAGCACCTATTTATAAGAGCAATAAATAGTGGTTTCAACTACTTCCTAACGGCTAAATAATAAATGCACAAAAAATAGCCGTTGGGGTTTCGGACGTCCGAGAAGTATTGAATGCGTCCGAGGCGGCTCCGATCTTCTTTCGCTTTGTTGAGAAGCTTCAAACCACTATTTATTGCTCTTATAAATAGGTGGACTGTTCTGTGAGTCCGAAAGATCTGTTCCTGCAAAAGCTTGTTTTACAGAGTTAAGTGTTTATGTCATCATCAAAATAAGGTTTGGAAAACATCAATCTCCCCCTTTTTGATGATGACAAACCTTTATGTAAAAACAATTGGATATGACTAATCAATTTGCAATATATCATATTTGGATATCAATCATGCTGCACAATATTGATAGAAAAGATAACCAACTGTATGTGTTATTTTCTAAAAAAGTTGTCTTGACACATGCAAGTAGTTTGACAGAAATGGAACAAGTTTCATACATCCAACTGAATTAATGGTGCTAGAGTCAAGGAAATGTACAACCAAGCCACAGAAATGCTGAAAACCAAAAGAAATGATGATGAAAGGTTGTAACAAGCAAGGAACTGCTGAAAACAAAATACAAATGTGAAAAGAACTAATGTGAGTCATTGCGCTTCTTGGAGGGCTTTTCAGTCTTTTATCGTTTGGATGGAACATCTTCAGCAGTGGCTTCACTGTCATCCTCCTCTCTAGTGCGACGTTGCATGATGAAGTCAAACGCGTCGTCAACATCCTCATCATCGTCGTCATCGTCATCGGCAGCTCCTTGAGCAGCTTCTGCATTGTCTTCATGGGTATGTCCATCTTCAGGTTCATCACTGTCAGAAGATGACTCAAGTGGATATTGGGACTGAAGATTAGTAAATTGAACCTGAGCCGAAGCAGACATGAAAGGGTGAGTGCCTCTTGAAGAATCATTTGACGAGTTTCAAGTCGCTTTAACTTTCAATTTGTGCGACGTTGAAATGAACTGACTTGAGTGCTCAGAGAGGAGAGAAGTCCACAGATATGTGAAAGAGATGGTTCAGATGTAGATGGTTCAGATGTAAGTGGAGGTGGTTGAGGAGTAGGAGAATGACTATAGAGGTATGATCGAGGTGGAAGCATGGGATTGTGACTGCAATATCAAAGGCTGCCTTAGTTAGCCATTGATCGTTGAAAAATAGAGGCCTTTTGCGTTCAATGTATGATTTGTTAAAATAAGGAGGATATTGTTTGTTTCACCGAAAGGAATGTTGAGGAAATCAAAAATTTTGGTGAGAAATTTGCCGAAGGAATGTTTCTTCGGTATCAAGAAGAAAGTGTTCCCATAGGGAACAAAAAAGATACCCAAAATCAAGAGGAATACCCTTGAAAACACAAAAAAATAAGTAAAGTTGCATTTTTCTGGGCTTAGTACGATGCCCGTCAGTTGGCAATAACAGATTTGTGACAAGAGTGTACAGAATATTGAGTTCAGAGCGAGCAATGTAGTTTTGGCTTCCGAGGCCTGTTTAAAATGGATGTTAAAAATAGCTCTAACTTCATCGATATCAAATTGACTATCATCAGCGGCAATATCCACTTGCACAAGATGACCCCAATTTTGTTTTTCACATCAAGATTTGACAATGGGAAGATTATATTCATCAAATAGACTATGAGAAGCAGGACGTTGAACGATTATAGATTTACTTAAAAGGGAAGTATACCGTTCGGATGCCTTGGCATCGATAAATTTTGATAAGGTTGGATTGGTGGAGACTTGAGGATTAGCTGATGATTCTCCGCGTACTGGAGCGTTCCCTTTAGTTTTTCAACCCCGATTTGCTGCAGAGGAACCTCCGCGAGATTTCACCATTGTGATGGAAGAAAAAGAAAAGAGGAGAAAATTGAAACATTTTTGAGGATTGGTGAGAATTTGAGGAAATGAGATGGTGGATGGGGGAAATTAGATGTGATTTAGGTGAGAAGGGCTTTGGGTAGGATAATTTTCCAATCAATTTTGGAAGAGAGAGTGGGAATTTGGAGGGTGTGGTGGAGAGACAAATTTCGCCAGAGGGTTTTCGTTTCTTGGTGAGTCCGAAATGGGGAAGATGGACGATTTTAATCAAACAGGGGCACCTTTCGGACGGCCGAACTTTTGTGTAAAATGAAATATTCGGTTTTATCCAAAGCCAAGAATGGACGGCTGAAGGAGGAGCCAATGCGTCCGAAGTTCTTTCGGCAGCTGTGGTGCTTATCTCGGAAGATTTCCAGAGTATGGTAGAAAAAAGAATAATGTTCGGACGATTATGAGCGTCCGAGAAGTAACAGAAGCTTTCGGACGATCCAGAGCGTCCGAAAGAATAGTTGTTTAGGACGAAGAAGTGCGTCCGAACTATGAACCTATGGCAAATTTATCTGTAAAATCTCCAAACATCTTTCTGAGCAATTCAAAGCGGTCTAGAGATAAGGGTTTTGTAAAAATATCAGCCAATTGATCTGAAGTAGGCACAAAATCAACACGAATTTCTTTTTTACAAACAAGGTCTCTAATGAAATGATGCTTAACATCAATGTGTTTGGTTCTAGAGTGCATAACAGGATTTTTTGTGAGATTAATTGCACTAGTGTTGTCACACAATATAAGAACACATGTCAATAAATACACCAAAATCTTTCAGAGTATGTTTCATCCAAAGAAGTTGACCACAACAATTTCCAGCAGCAATGTATTCGGCTTCAGCCGTAGAAAGAGAAATAGAATTTTGTTTTTTGCTAAACCAAGACACAAGACAATTTCCCAGAAAATAACACATACCATTGGTACTTTTTCTATCAATTTGACATCCAGCAAAGTCGGCATCAGAATAACTAATCAAGTCAAATGTAGAGGACTTTGGATACCACAGACCAAAATCCATTGAACCCTTCAGGTATCTAAAAATCCTTTTAACAGCTATCAAATGCGATTCTTTAGGGCAAGATTGAAATCTAGCACATAAACAAACAGTAAACATGATATCCGGTCATCGCGCTAAGTAAAGTAGACTTCCGATCATACCTCTATAGTGTTTTTCATCAACGCTTTACCTTCTTCGGCTTTTGTAAGTTTGGTTGAAGTGCAGATTGGCGTGCCAACTTGTTTGCAATCTTCCATTCCAAATTGTTTGAGTAGCTCCTTTGTGTACTTGATTTCTGTAATAAACGTTTCTTCCTTAGTTTGATGAACTTGTAACCCGAGGAAAAATTGCAACTTGCCCATCATACTCATCTCAAACTCTTCTTGCATTAAATGTGAAAAATCCTTACACAAACTTTCATTAGTTGCTCCAAAAATAATATCATCAACATAAATTTGAACGATTAACAAACCATTTGAATCATTTTTGTAAAAAGAGTGGTGTCAACTAATTTTCTCTTTTGAATCCATTTTTCACATTTACCCACTTGTAATCTTTCATACTGTCAGTTTGCAATGAGGATGCTCTGTTCTTAGAACCATATCAAATAGGTGGATGAGTTTGAAAACATAATTTGGAAGATCCCATTTTCAAAGCCCAGATTTTGTTCGGCGAAAACTTCTTGGTCGATAAAACCATTTAAAAAGGCACTTTTGACATCCATTTGAAATAATTTGAAATTATTGAAACATGCAAATGCAAGAAACATGCGAATGGATTCTAACCTCGCCACGGGTGCAAAGGTTTCATCAAAGTCAATACCTTCTTCTTGAGCGTAACCTTTTGCAACAAGTCTAGCTTTGTTTCTTATGATTTCACCTTTGTCAATTAATTTGTTTCTAAAAGCCCATTTAGTACCAATAACGGGATGAGAAGAAGGTCTTTCAACTAAGGTCCATACATTATTTTTCTCAAATTGACTAAGTTCATCTTGCATAGCATTAACCCAAGATTCATCACTCGAAGCAACATCAATATGTTTAGGTTCAATGTGAGAGTAATGCACACCTAATTACTATTCAAAGGTTTATGAGAACGAGTAGTTACCCCATCGGATAGATCACCTATGATTAAATCTTGAGGATGACTAGAGACGAATCTCCAAGCTTTCGGAAGATCATTTTGAGCATCCTCATTCTTTTCATCATCAATTTGATGGTTGTTGACATCAACGCTTGATGTAATCTCTTGATGATCTTCATGAATAACGAGCTTTTCGAGCTCCTTTAAAATGCCTACATCTTCATCTTCATATAAATTCTTTTAGATAACATCATTAGTTTCATCAAATGTAACATGCACAACTTCTTCAATCAAAAGCGTTCTTCTATTGTAAACTCGGTATGCTTTCTTGTCACTAGAATATCCTAGAAAAATTTCTTCATCCGATTTTTTGTCAAATTTTTCAAGGTTTTCTTTGATTTTTAAAATAAAAATGCAACCAAAAACTTTTCAATAGCTCACAACGGGTTTTCTACAAAAAAGGAGTTCATAAGGAGTTTTATTTAAAGAGGATCATAATAAAACTCGATTCATAACATAAAAAGCCGTGTTATCCGCTTCGGCCCAAAAGTATTGTGGTAAGTCACATTCACTAATCATAGTTCTAGCCGTTTCTTGAAGAGTCCTATTTTTCCTTTCAACAACACTGTCACGCCCCAAAAACGGGACCGTAACACGCCGCGCTAATGGTACACCGGACCAAAGCGCAAGGCACAAACGAACAGAGCAACAAAATCTAACCGCAATGTAATAGAACCATCAAGCCATTTCTTAACTATAAAACCGAATATTTCATTTTACACAAAAAAACGAATTACAAAATTCCTTCTTAGTACAAAAGATGCTACATCAAAAAAACAAGAGTTCGTTAATACAAAACTTATCTAATACACTACCCCTCTCCAAACAAAAGAGAAGCTTGGAAGATTATCCGCAGAGTCCTACCAGTAATGTGGAATCTGGAGAAAATCTAAAAGCTGCTAACGCGGTGGAGAGTCAAAGACGAGCACCTAATCTGAAAAATTATAAGTCACGTGGGGTGAGCATAACTAGCTCAGTGGATATCATAAAAGCTCTTCAAATGGGGCCAAGCATTTCGATAAAAAGAAAACATAATTATAATAACATTTGCGAAAATGTAGTCATGAAGACAGTTTCAAAAGAAATCACTTGACATTTAAGATTTTATGTCCAAAAGATAGTCAAAAAGATCCAATCATTTCAAAACATAGTATGCTAAAGCATAGCGAACAAATCCAACTATAGTTTCAATCCGAAATTTAATAAAATAGCATGAGTATCTTTTAGGCTCAAAAGTATGTCCAAAACATAGCCAAACAGATCAAATCATTTCAAAACATAGTATGCTAAAGCATAGCTAACAAATCCAAGTATAGTTTCAATCCGGAATTTAATAAAATAGCATGAGTATCTTTTAGGCTCAAAGGTATGTCCAAAACATAGCCAAACAGATCAAATCATTTCAAAACATAGTATGCTAAAGCATAGCTAACAAATCCAAGTATAGTTTCAATCCGGAATTTAATAAAATAGCATGAGTATCTTTTAGGCTCAATGGTATGACTTTCAGTACTAGCCAGATCTAGTAATCTACCACACCTACTAGTCCGACCGGAGGTCAAGTTATCCCATCACAAGACCCGTATCAATTAGTTCATAACATTCACGAAGTCAGGCTTATGTTATGTCACTTTTTGTTGTTCTAGATGTGTATAAGAGACAGGCCACCTACCGCCAGATTATATACCTCGGTCACCTATGAGCCAAAACAGTCATAAAATGCTTTCATTTCAAAAGAGTTTGCAAACATATCAATTGATTAACATAAAATAGCTTGGTCCCGATTTCATATATAATAATTCCAAAACTTGGTAAAAGTGCAGTTCCAAACATCATACACATTCTAAAATCCATTCAAACATATTTCGAAAGTCGTTAAACAAAATACACGTGGAAGAGAATCTATGTTACCCACCTATCAAAGCAAAAACTGCACAAAGGATCACTGAACGCGATCGCCGGCGGTAGGTGGCGTGGTACCTAAAACAGGTATAAGAGACTCTTAGAAGAGATGTAGAAGTTAAAGAATGACTAGGGAAACGAAAACGATGCGAAACGATAGAAAACGACACCAACAGCCCTTTGGTCAAAAATGACCTTTTCACATATTCTGACCAACTTCGAGACAGAAATGAGGCTAGCTACTAGTTGACAACCGTATACTTGCGGGATGCCATCTACTAGACTAGGAGATAATAAGCCTCGTTTTCCAGAAAAACCAAAAACTTCGCCTCCCTAGGCTATAAGTAGGCTATCCTCCCCGCCAATAAAAATCCAATTCCAAGGTATTCAAGGGACCTTGGTTACAACCCAACTCAAAACAACATATTCAACCAACCAACAAAATCCAATTCCAAGGTATTCAAGGGACCTTGGTTACAACCCAACTCAAAACAACATATTCAACCAACCAACAAAATCCATAAACGGAAAGATTCACCGGAGCACACATAGCCGGGACTATATCAATAGCATTCCACAACAATCCATACTCCATAACCACTACAATTAACTCTATTACAACATTAGAGCAACAACCTATGAATGAATTCCGGATGATACCAAACTGAAAATTTTACCTATTAGCCACACGCAGATTCAAACATGCTTCCTAACCATCCCACTACCAAGGAAACACTTAAAACCATCAAAAGATCATTAAAGATCCTTCAAACATAACCAATTATCCAAATTATCCTAGTTGCGCCAAACTTCCGCTTACTTACAAAATGAAGGGAAATCAATTCCACTTGGTTTCAAGTCTCAATTCCTATCCAAACTAACCTTAAAACACTCTTAGAACATCATTATATGCATAGACATAAGCATTCATAGCATAACACTCTAGGTCACATATGGAAGACAAAACCCTAACTCATAATCTTAAAATTTGTAATCTAACCATGGAAAGTTGTTAAAAATCAACCCCAATCACTTCCCAACCTCCAAATAACACTAAAAATAACCCATAACATACATAAATCATAACTTATAAGGCTGCAAAGAGGGTTTATTTTCAGCCATAAAGAATCCTTCAAAACTTGAAATTAAAGCTTAAATCATAAAGCCCATAAGCCATAAATGCTAAAATACATAAAATCTTACCTTCCAAGTGATTTCTACTTGAAATCCAAGAAAATTTTTGGGGAAAAATGGAGAAGAAATTTCGGCCAGCTGCTGGAGAAAATGAGGAAGAAAAACAACAAGAAGAAGACTTAAAAAGAATTTCAAAGTTGACCCAAATAGTACCCATTTGACCAAATAGTCTCCAAGTTGACTATTTAACCCAAAAACTAATTTTTGCTACTAAATTAACATTTTAAATCAGCCATCAAACAACACTCACACACCACAATGCACTAATTACACTTAATCCATGTTGTATTAGACCCGTGGAACCGAAATCGCGTAAACCGAAAAATTTGCCGAATTGAAAAACGAATAAGTTCTGAAGGTCTTTATGACTAAAAATAATATGAAAAACATTTTAACCCAGTTAAAATCAAAGAACAAGGCTATTAAAATACTGGGTTTCACAAACACCATTTTGTTGAGGGACTCTAACAACCGAAAACTCAAGAGAATGATTAGGGTTGCTGATCACAAAATTACTCCCCAAATTTAAATTCGGCAAATTCCATTGTCACTCCTTAGACGAACAATTTTTGTATCCAATAAATTTTGAATTTTGGAAAACAATTTTACAAATTTTTCAAATGCTTCATTTTTGTGAACAAGAAATAATACCCAAGTAAACCTAGAATAGTTCTCTACAATAACAAATGCATATTTGCAACCACCTAAACTAGCTTATTGAGTAGGTCCAAATAAGTCTAAATGCAACAATTCTAAAGGTTTATGAGTAGACACAAAATTCTTTGGTTTAAAAGAAACTTTGACTTGTTTACCAAATTGGCAAGCATCACAAATTTTATTTTTCAAAATTTCAGTTTTAGGCAAACCTCTTACCAAATCTTTCTTGGCAAGTTTTTCAATCAAATCCATATTAAAATGACAAAGTCTTCTATGCCAAAGCCAAGGATCATCTATGGAAGCGGTAAGACATTTTACATTGCTATTGCTAATTTTATCAAGATGAATCACATAAACATCATTGTGCCTAGTGCCTTTGAACAAAACAACATGATTTTTATCAAGGATAAGACATTCATGCTTGGTAAAGAAAACATATAAATTTTTGTCGCAAAGTTGACTAACACTTAATAAATTATAGTTCAAATTATCAACAAGAAGTACATTCTTAATCAAGGTTTCACCATTTTTACCTACATCACCAATGCCGATTGATTTTGCTTTGTTGTTGTCTCCAAAAGTGACTTTTCCACTATTTTTGGATGTAAGATTTGTGAAGAGAGAGGCATCACCCGTCATGTACCTTGAACATCCACTATCATTGAACCACTTAGCATTGTTGGCGATGTTAAGTACCTCATCATCTCCAATGGCCATGAAGGCCATTTGTGCCGACTCCATTTCTTCTTCAACTTCTCCTTCGTAGTTGCAATCATCCCATGTGATTTGAAAGTTGTTGAATCTTGGTTTTCTTCCTTCACTCCTTTTTCTTGGAAGAGACAGTCATTTGAAAAATGCCCGAGTTGACCGCATTCAAAGCATTTTTCGTTTTGCTTCTTCATTTCAAGCCTAGACTTCCCTTTGAAATTATTTGAATTTGTAGCTCCGCCTCTTCTCATTCTTCGTTTGTTGATGTAATGTTTAAGAAATCCTTTGGTGATGAGTACAAGATCTCCTTCATCAAGATCTTCATCTTCTGGATTGATGGAGCTGTTTTCATCTTCCTCTTGAGAGGTCTTTAAGGCAATGCTCCTTCTTGGTCTTGCTTCTTCATCATCCACTACCTTGGCCTTTAACTTGAGTTCATAAGATGTAAGAGAATTGATTAGAGATGCAATAGGCATTAAATTTAAATTCTTGGCTTCTTCTCTCTATAGCAATTGTTTTGGCATCCCATTCTTTGGATAAAGCATTTAGGATTTTTCTATTTTTTTCACCCAACGAGTACTCCTTATTCAAGGCTTCAAGATCCTTTATAATGTCATTGAACCTGCAGTACATTTTGTCTATGTTCTCATGTGGTTCCATCTTGAAGGACTCATACTTGGCAACAAGTAGGGATTTCTTTTGCTCACGAACATCATCGCTCCCTTCATGAATTTCCTTCAACTTATCCCATATTTCTTTAGCAAAAATGCAACCCTTCACGCGAGTTGATTCATTTTCATCCAAGGCATTATATAACACATTCATGGCTGTTCAACGTCAAGTTTGCCTTGTCTTGTGGAGTGAGCTCATTCCTTGTCTTTTCTCTTCTTCTATTTGTGTGATCATCAATGATAGAAGCTTCAAATGGACCTTCATTGACAACATACCACAAATCAATGTTAATATATTGCAAAAATATTTTCATTCTATCTCTCCAACTAATAAAATTTGCCCCATTAAACATAAGGGGCTAGTAACGGATTGACCCTCAAAAAATAGAGTATTGTTGGTTGCCATATTTCTTTACTCAAAAGCAGTTTAAGCAATATAATGAGACCAAGCTCTGATACCAATTGTTGGCCCCAAAGCAACCTAAGAGGGGGGGTGAATTAGGTTGCTTAAAAAATACTTTGAGAAATATTGAGATTTTGAAATTAAATGCAGATATAATAAAATGGTTAGAACAGTAAAGTAAAGAGAGAAAAATTAAACAATCAATACTTCCAAGCTAGCAAGCTTGAAGTATCAAATCTCTTGAATGCTTCACACACTTGGTAAGCCAATAATCTTTACAAAGTTGGGAAGTTCTTGCTCACACCAAAACTCTTTTAGTTGAGCCAAGAATCTTACTTACAACCACACTTTCATACAAGATTATCACTCCACTCAAAGTTGAATTACACTTACAATTGCACACTAATACAACAAGCACTATAGTCAATATGATTGCACTCAAATTACTCTTTTCTAAGGCTTGTATTCAATGTATTAGATGATCTTTTCAGGTTATTAAAGCATCTATTTATAAGAGCAATAAATAGTGGTTTCAACTACTTCCTAACGGCTAAATAATAAATGCACAAAAAATAGCCGTTGGGGTTTCGGACGTCCGAGAAGTATTGAATGCGTCCGAGGCAGCGTCCGATCTTCTTTCAGTTTTGTTGAGAAGCTTCGTTCGGACGTCCGTGCATGCATCCGTTCCTTCGTCCGATAGAGGTTTTGGACGGTCCTGAGCGTCCGAAGGAGAAGCAGTAGGATCCCATTCTTTCTGCCAAGAGTTCGGACAATGCAATGCGTCCGAGGAGTTTTGACCTAGTTCGGACGGTTCTGTGCGTCCGAAAGATCTGTTCCTACAAAAGCTTGTTTTACAGAGTTAAGTGTTTATGTCATCATCAAAATAAGGTTTGGAAAACATGACATAGCACACCCATCAAGCCTTGCATGTGCATGATTTCATTAGCAGAGAGCAAAGTTACAGAATTGGTGTTCACGCACATGCACAAGAATTAGGGCATGCACGTGTGTGCAAAACTGTAGGGTTTCGTAATTTTTAATTATTAATTTTTGGTAGATTTCTTCATCTAGTTGGATTCTTTTTTCAGCCAATTTTGAGTTCTTATCCTAGGGTAGGGATTGTAACACTAATATTCACTAGTGTAGGGAGAATAGAAGAGAAAGACATTCTTCTCTTTAGTTTTTATCGTAGGTTTCCATTAAAAAATTATTGTGTGTTCTTCTGTGGCACTTAGTGCCTCGAACCCTATTCTTGGTTGAGGGAATTGAAGCCATGGTCGGTTATATTAAGATGTGAGACTTTTGTACTTGAATTTATTCATTTTTATATCAAGTATTGATTATTTTTCTGCTTTAATTTTATGATTGTTCTTTTCAGTATACTATTGTTGCAGAATAGTGAGTTATTGGAATTAATTTATAGCTAGATTGTTTTGTCTACTTTGTTACAATTCAATCTATGATGCAACTAAGTTTAATAATTGTTTGATTAGCGTTATTGAATTTAGGAGAAATAATCAACTAATTGAAATAATCACGTGTGTTTATGTTTTATTAGCCTAATTGTTCTTGTTAGTTTGAATGCTTCTATTAATTAATTTTTGGCGCGTGTCTGGATGAAATTAATAGTTAGGGTTAATTGGATCGCGTGTTCAAAATTAACCAACCTTAGGGAAAGATTTAAGAATTGACTTTCAATTGGAATTCAAGTTAATTCTTCAATTAGTGCTTGGTATAAAAAAAATTCAATTACTTTTGGTGTCGGTGATCAATTGATAGAATTTACATATCTATATGACTGAAATCAAGATCCTTCAAAATTGAACTCTCTTCAATTTAACTTCTTGCTTTTGTTTTAGTTAAAATTGTTCAAAGCCCCACTTTTTCAATTTAAGCACAAGAATAACACTCATTCTCTGTGGAATGACTCTGACTCACTATTGCTACACTTTATAACTGTGAATTCGATTAGTTTTTCGGTGCCTATGATAGCACGACCATGAGAGAAGTTTTTGAGGCTTTAATATTGCTAAGCTAAGTTGAACTTCTAGAAATTAGGCATTTGTAGTGTTTGTTTTTGTAATCCCTTGTTGCCTGAAAGATTTTAGTTTAATTTGAATTGTTGAATCATTGTGAAGTCCCAATGAACCCTACTTAGTGTGGCCATGTTGGTTGAAAAAGAAAAACAATTTTTTGGACTCACTTTTTTCATTGATTCCTGCATTTATATGATTCACTCAAAATTACTCATTTGCATAGCAAGTTGAGATTCGTTTTATTAAGTAGCATTCGTATTCACTTATCATCGATTAGAGCTTTGGTTATCCAACTATCAGTATAGGTTGTTCACTACGGTTTTTGTGTTTCAAAAAAATAGAAAATTTCCAAAAAATTCAAAAAGATTTTGTGTTTTGAGTGTGTTTTTATTAGTCTTAAGGATCTGATTGTTTAAAAGAACCTCCTAACTATCGGATGGTAGCCTTCAGAATTTCTGTACCCTATTTGCTTGAAGTATTTTAAAGGGTTAAACAAAAATATATTTTTCTTTTACTTTTGTTAGGTTTTCGTATTTTTGTGATAATTATTTTGTGGCGTTATGGTGGAGTGGGACACTATTAGTTGGCTTAAGGTTAATTGTTAAGGATATAGTATCCTAGTATTTTTTTGAACTACGTGATTCCAAGTCGCACATCTTTTTCTTAAATGGGTGGAACTTGGAATTTGTGTCAAGTTGTGCTTTTGTGAATATAATTTTTAGAACTCAATGATATTAGAGAGAAATTGTGTCAAATGTATTTTGAGTGATAATAACTATTAAGAAGACAGCTAATATCGTCTCTTTGTGATTTGTCAATTGGGTTAGATTTTGTTATGAGGCAGACCTTTTGCCTATTTATATGTATGTTAGTTCATAGCAAAGTATTTGATTCTATTAGAGTTTTTTAAGTCTTACAAGTGCATAGAATCCAGTTTTTCCATGGCTAGTTCCTTGGGCTCCTAAGTGCTCCAGTGAGCTTATAAGAAAAATTGGCTTGCTTTACGTAAAATGGGTAACTGTGGTAAAAATGAAAATGGAAAGGAGCTTACGTGAAAAAATGTATTGCATTTGCCAAAGAAAAGAAAGGAAAGGAAAATATGAGCCAAATAAAAGGTAGTCATAAAGGAATTATGAAAGGTTGTGTTGCTGTTTGAATTAAAAAAATTTATTGGTTCTTTAATGCTTTGCCATTGGGTGACATTTGCTTGCTTATCATTATAAGGTTCTACTGATCTTTTTCTACTTTATTCATGGTTATAAGGTTTTGATCTTGATAAATTTTAGGTTGGTTGTAGGAAGTCAAAGTATTTTGCATGATGTGGCCTATTTTTTTAAGTTAAAACCCCAATGGAGTAAATTTATTGATTAAAGCAATTGGGAGTACGCCAAGTTTTACAATTCCTAATGTACGGGTATCATAATGTGTCCAAAAAACTATCTCTAGCAAGCCTTTTGTAGATGAAGGGATTGTGTTTTGGAGATATTCAACATAATGAGAAGTTCTAATGCCCTAATTGGCAAGCCAATCATCTACATGATTTGCTTCTCTAAAAGCATGTTTGAAAACAAAATGCCTATTTTGTGAGAACTATTTGATGGTTTGGATATGATTATCAATACTCCATGGGGCTGCAATTTGGTCGTTGAGAATGCTAACCAAGATCAAAGAGTCATGGCTGCTACTAGGTGGCTCGTATACTTGTGGAGACATGTGAGAGTTGTTAGTTAATAATGGTGAATAGTGATTTGTCACGAAATAAGTTTTTGGTACCGTTACTAGGGACTCATCTTTAGGCAATATTGTACTACTCAGCATTATTGCTAGTTTAAGTTTTTTTTTTTTTTTTTGTGTGTTTATTTAATTTTTTTGTATTTTACTTTTGCCTTCTTAACTGATTCCTTTGTTCATCATATCTTCCAAATTGTTACATTTAACTCGTGCGCTCTAGTGTTGTTTTCTAGTTTTATCATCCTTGGGGACAAAGAGTTACATCCTCTTAATTTGGAGATTGAAAGAATGCTGACAGGGTTAAGAAAACAAAAGAAGGAAACAAGAAGATCAAAAAAAAAAAAAAACTAACATTGGGAAACAAGAACACGCTAAGGAACGATGATGCGAGAGAAAATGGTGTTGGAAATGGAAATTGCAATTGAGTTGGAGATGGTAATAGAGGTCGATTATGAGCGACTATATGCGGCCTTCACTTGATGGAGCAACCTCTAGTATCACAAGGCCTCCAATACAAGCAAACAACTTTGAGATGAATCCAACTTAATACAGACGCTCTAAAGCCATGCTATGTTTGATGGTGGGACAATTGGAGATCCACATCCACATTTGCTAAACTTTGAAGAGGTGATAGGAATTTTCAAGTTTAATTGTGTTTTTTCTGATGTAATCTGTTGGTCCCAAAGCAACCTAAGAGGGGGGTGAATTAGGTTTCTAAAAATTTATATATATGCTTTCAGAAAATAGTAAGCTTTTTAAATTCAAATGCAGATATAATAAATTTACTAGAACAGTAAAGTAAAGAGAGAAAAATTGAACAAACAATACTTCCAAGCTAGCAAGCTTGAAGTATCAATTTTCTTGAATGCTTCACACACTTGGTGAGCCAATAATCTTTACAAAGTTGGGAAGTTCTTGCTCACACTAAAACTCTTTTAGTTGAGCCAAGATTCTTATTTACAACCACACTTTCATACAAGATTATCACTCCACTCAAAGTTGAATTGCACTCACAACTTCACACTAATACAACAAAGCACTATAGTCAATTTGCACTCAAATTACTCTTTTCTTAGGCTTGTATTCAATGTATTAGATTATTTTTTTAGGTTCTTAAAGCACCTATTTATAAGAGCAATAAATAGAGCTTTCAACTACTTCCTAACGGCTAAGTAATAAATGCATAAAAAAAAGCCGTTGGGGTTTCGGACGTCCTAAACATTGATTGTGTCTTCGATAAGGAAGCATCTAATCTTCTTTCGGTTTGTTGAGATGCTTCGTTCGGACGTCCATGCATGCGTCCGGTCCTTCGTCCGATAGAGGTTTCGGAAGGTCCTGAGCGTCCGAAGAAAAGGCAGTAGGATCCCATTCTTTCTGCCAGTTTGTTCGGACGATGCAATGCATCCGAGGAGCTTTTGACCTAGTTCGGACGGTTCTGTGCGTCCGAAAGATCTGTTCCTGCAAAAGCTTATTTTACAGAGTTAAGTGTTTATGTCATCATCAAAATAAGGTTTGGAAAACATCAATCTCCCCCTTTTTGATGATGACAAACCTCAATTGGATATGACTAATCAATTTGTAATATCTCATAATTGGATATCAATTATCAACATAACAACCATATCAAAGCATAACAATATAAACCTCAATTGGATATGACTAATCAATTTGTAATATCTCATAATTGGATATCAATTATCAACATAACAACCATATCAAAGCATAACATATATCAAAGCATAAAAGGTCAATATAACTACTCCCCTTTTTGACATCAATCAAAAAAGACTCCCCCTTATATCATGCAGGTAGTTTGATAGAAATTAAACAAGTTTAATACATTCAACTAAAAGGTTCCAATGGTGCAAGAGTCAAATACATAACCAAGCCACAGAGTTGCTGAAAAACAAAAGAAATACAATGGTAAAAGAACTAATGAGAGTCATTGCGCTTTTTGGAGCGCTTTTCAGTTTTTTGTCGATTGGATGGAATATCTTCAGCGGTGGCTTCACTGTCATCCTTCTCCCCGGTACGACGTTGCATGATAAACTCAAATGTGTCGTCAATATCTTCATCAACATCGTCATCGTCATCGGCAGCTCCTTGAGCAGCTTCTGCATTGTCTTCACGTGTGTGTTCATCTTATTCATCACAAATCAGAAGATGTCTCAAGTGGATGTTGGGACTGAAGATCAGCAAATTGGACTTGAGCCGAAGCAGACAAGCCAAGACTGAGTGTCTCTTATACACATCTAGATGACCGAGTTTCAAGTCATTTTAACTTGTCACTATTCACCATTATTAACTAACAAATCTCACAAAATGTCTCTTATACACATCTAGATGTGTATAAGAGACAGCTCACTAAGGCAGTCTTTGATATGGTTCAGAAGATGGATCAGAAGTAGATGGTGCAGATGTGAGTGGAGGTGGTTGAGGAGTAGGAGAATGAGGGATAGCAAAATCAGATGTGGAAGCATGGGATTGTGACTGGGCAATATCAAAGGCTGCCTTAGTGAGCCATTGATCATTAAAAAAATGGAGACCTTTTCGTTCAATGTAGGATTTATTAAAATACGGAGGATATTGTTTGTTTCCGGTAAAGGGAACGTTGAGTAAATCAAAACCTTGGTGAGAAATTTTCCAAAAGGAATGTTTCTGCGAGTATCAGTGAGAAAGAGTTCCCATAGGGAACAAAAAAGATACCCAAAGTCAAGAGGAATACCCTTGAAGACACAGAAAAATAACTATAGTTGCATTTTTTCGGGCTCAGTACGATGCCCGTCAGTTGGCAATAAGAGATTTGTGACAAGTGTATACAGAATATTAAGTTCAGGGGCGAGCAAAGTAGTTTTGGCTTCCGAAGTCTGTTTAAAATGGATGTTAAAAATGGCACAAACTTCATCTATATCAAACTGAGTATCCTCAGCGGGCCATTTATCTAATGAAAAGAAGTAGGAAAAATCAGAGGGGTTTGAGATTTCACATTCAAAAATGGTGTTGATTATGTTCGATGAAAATCTCAAGATCAGTGTTGTTAACACGAGAAATGAGGGTGCGAATAGTAGGACCTTTCCGAAGATTGGCCGTGAATTGAAGCACCATGTCATGATAAATAGGTAAATCGAGATGCACTAAATGACCCCAATTTTGTTTTTCAAAACAGGATTTGATAATTGGAAGATTATATTCATCAAAAAGACTATTAGAAGCAGGACGCTGAACGATTTCTGGATTTACTGCATCTTTCTTCAGTATACAAATTATATCATGCATTTGCATCGATAAATTTGGATAAAGTTGGAGGATGGTGGAAACTTGAAGATTTACCGATGATTCTCCTCGTACAGGAGCCTTCCCTTTAGTTTTTCTACCCCGAATTGCTGTAGAGGAACCGCCACGAGATTTCACCATTGTAATGGAAGAAGAGAAAAATTGAAAAAATTTGAAGATTTGTGAGATTTTGAGGAAATGAGATGGTGAATGGGGGAAATGAGATGTGATTTAGGTGATAAGGGTTATGGGTAGGATGATTTTCCAATCAATTTTGGAAGTGAGAGTGGGAATTTGGAGGGTAGTGGAGAGAAGAAAAATCGCCTAAGGGTTTTCGGGGGTAAGGGTAAGTCCGAAAGGGGGAATTTGGACGGTTTTAATCAAACAGGGGTACCGTTCGGACGGCCGAACGTTTGGGGTGCGTCCGACAAAGCGTCCGAAAGCTGAAGAACGGACGGCCGAAAGATGAGCCAGTGCGTCCGAAGTTCTCTCGGACGAAGCTGTGCGTCCGGAAGATTTCCAGAGAGTTTAAGAGAAAAAAGGAATATGTGTTCGGACGAATATGAGCGTCTGAGGAGTAACAGATGCTTTCGGACGATCCAGAGCGTCCGAAAGGAAAGTAGTTCGGACGAAGAGTGCGTTCGAACTGTGAACCTATGCCAAATTTATCTGTAAAATCCCCAAACTTTTTCTGAGCGATTCAAAGCGATCTAGAGCTAAGGGTTTTGTAAAAATATCAGCCAATTGATCTGAAGTAGGCACATAATCAACATGAATTTCCTTTTTACAAACAAGGTCTCTAATGAAATGATGCTTAACATCAATGTGTTTGGTTCTAGAGTGCAAAACAGGATTTTTTGTGAGATTAATTGCACTAGTGTTGTCACACAATATAGGAACACAATCAAAAATTACACCAAAATCTTTCAGAGTATGTTTTATCCAAAGAAGTTGAGCACAACAATTTCCGGCAGCAATGTATTCGGCTTCAGCCGTAGAAAGAGAAATGAAATTTTGTTTTTTACTAAACCAAGACACAAGACAATTTCCCAGAAAATTACAACACATTCCACTGGTACTTTTTCTATCAATTTTACATTAGTGCAAAGTCAGCATCAGAATAGCTAATCAGATCAAATGTAGAGGACTTTGGATACCACAGACCAAAATCCGTTGTTCCTTTTAGATATCTAAAAATTCTTTTAACTGCCATCAAATGTGATTCTTTAGGACAAGATTGAAATCTAGCACATAAACAAACAGCAAACATGATATCTGGTCTACTGGCAGTTAAGTAAAGTAGACTTCCGATCATACCTCTATAGTGTTTTTCATCAACACTATTACCTTCTTCGTCTTTATCAAGTTTGGTTGAAGTACACATTGGTGTACCAACTTGTTTGCAATCTTCCATACCAAATCGTTTGAGCAGCTCCTTTGTGTACTTGATTTGTGTAATAAATGTTCCTTCCTTAGTTTGATGAATTTGTAGTCCGAGGAAAAATTGCAACTTGCCCATCATACTTATCTCAAACTCTTCTTTCATTAGTTGTGAAAATCCTTGCAACAAACTTTCATTAGTTGCTCCAAAAATAATATCATCAACATAAATTTGAACAATTAACAATCCTTTTAAATCAGTTTTTGTAAAAAATGTGGTGTCAACTATACCCCTTTTGAAACCATTTTCTATCAAGAAGCCACTTAATCTTTCATACCAAGCTCTTGGAGCTTGTTTCAAACCATATAAAGCTTTGGAAAGTTTGAAAACATAATTTGGAAGATTCTTATTTTCAAAGCCCGGAGGTTGTTCGACGAAAACTTCTTGGTCGATAAAACCATTTAAAAAAGCACTTTTGACATCCATTTGAAATAATTTTAAATTATTGAAATATGCAAATGCAAGAAACATGCGGATGGATTCTAATCTAGCCACGGGTGCAAAGGTTTCATCAAAGTCAATACCTTCTTCTTGAGCGTAACCTTTTGCAACAAGTCTAGCTTTGTTTCTTATGATCTCACCTTTGTCATTTAATTTGTTTCTAAACACCCATTTAGTACCAATAACAGGGATGAGAAGAAGGTCTTTCAACTAAGGTCCATACATTATTTTTCTCAAATTGACTAAGTTCATCTTGCATAGCATTAACCCAGGATTCATCACTCAAGGCAATATCTATATGTTTGGGTTCAATGTGAAAAAGTAATGCACAATTATTATTCAAAGGTTTATGAGAACGAGTAGTTACCCCATCGGAAAGATCACCTATGATTAAATCTTGAGGATGATTAGAGACGAATCTCCAAGCTTTCGGAAGGCATCGTACTGCTGTCCTTATAGATTTCATCATCAATTTGATGGTTGTTGATATCAATGCTTGATGTAACCTCTTGATGATCTTTATGAATAACGAGCTTTTCGAGCTCCTTTAAAATACCTGTATCTTCATCTTCACATAAATTCTTTGAGATAACATTATTAGTTTCATCAAATGTAACATGCACAACTTCTTCAATTAAAAGCGTTCTTCTATTGTAAACTCGGTATGCTTTCTTGTCACTAGAATATCCTGTAGAAAAATTTCTTCATCCGATTTTTTGTCAAATTTTCCAATGTTCTCTTTGATTTTTAAAATAAAGCATTTGCAACCAAAAACTTTGAAATAGCTCACAACGGGTTTTCTACAAAAAATGAGTTCATAAGGAGTTTTATTTAAAGAAGATCTTAATAAAACTCGATTCATGACATAACAAGCCGTGTTAACCGCTTTGGCCCAAAAGTATTGTGGTAGGTCACACTCACTAATCATAGTTCTAGCCGTTTCTTGAAGAGTCCTATTTTTCCTTTCAACAACACCATTTTGTTGAGGAACTCTAACAACCGAAAACTCATGAAAGATACCGTTGTGATAACAAAAGTCGGGAAAACCCCCAAATTTAAATTTGGCACCATTGTCACTCCTTAAACGAACAATTTTTGTATCCAATAAATTTTGAATTTTGGAAAACAATTTTACAAATTTTTCAAATGCTTCATTTTTGTGAACAAGAAATAATACCCAAGTAAACCTAGAATAGTTTTCATCTACGATAACAAATGCATATTTGCAACCACCTAGACTAGCATATTGAGTAGGTCCAAATAAGTCTAAATGCAACAATTCTAAAGGTTTATGAGTAGACACAAAATTCTTAGGTTTAAAAGAAACTTTGACTTGTTTACCAAATTGACAAGCATCACAAATTTTATTTTTCAGAAATTTCAGTTTTGGCAAGCCTCTTACCAAATCTTTCTTGGCTAATTTTTCAATCAAATCCATATTAAAATGACAAAGTCTTCTATGCCAAAGCCAAGGATCATCTATGGAAGCGGTAAGACATTTTACATTGCTATTGCTAATTTTATCAAGATGAATCACATAAACATCATTGTGCCTAGTGCCTTTGAACAAAACAACATGATTTTTATCAAGGATAAGACATTCATGCTTGGTAAAGAAAACATATAAATTTTTGTCGCAAAGTAGACTAACACTTAATAAATTATAGTTCAAATTATCAACAAGAAGTACATTCTTAATAGTCCAAGGTTTCACCATTTTTACCTACATCACCAATGCCGATTGATTTTGCTTTGTTGTTGTCTCCAAAAGTGACTTTTTCACTGTTTTTGGATGTAAGATTTGTGAAGAGAGAGGCATCACCCGTCATGTGCCTTGAACATCCACTATCTATGAACCACTTAGCATTGTTGGCGATGTTAAGTACCTACACAATAAATCAATTGATAACTTTTGGTACCCATTCAGTGGTGATCCATTCTTTTCTTCAAGGAGGCTTGTTCTTCCTTGACCTTTGATCTCACATGCATTCTTTTCTTCAAATCACGATTTTCTTGTGATAGCCTATTGTTTTCATTCACAAGTTTAGAGTTAGCATTCAATAAGGCATTTGACTTTTTTACTAACTCCTTATTTCTAGCATATGATTCTTTTAAGCTATCATGCAATTTTAAAATGAAAGCTTCAAGATCATCTTCATCATTTTCATCATTAGAGTCATAGTTAGAATTTACCTCATCATCTCCAATAGCCATAAAGGCCATTTGTGCCGATTCCATTTCTTCTTCAACTTCTCCTTCGGAGTTGCAATCGTCCCATGTGATTTGAAAGTTGTTGAATCTTGGTTTTCTTCCTTCCTTCTTTTTCTTGGAAGGACACTCATTTGCAAAATGCCCGAGTTGACCGCATTCAAAGCATTTATCATTTTGCTTCTTTATTTCAAGTCTTGACTTCCCTTTGAAATTATTTGTGTTAATGCAGCTCCGCCTCTTCTCATTCTTCGTTTGTTGATGTAATGTTTAAGAAATCCTTTGGTGATGAGTGCAAGATCTCCTTCATCAAGATCTTCATCTTCTAGATTGATGGAGCTGTTTTCATCTTCCTCTTGAGAGGTCTTTAGAGCAATGCTCCTTCTTGACCTTGCTTCTTCATCATCCACAACCTTGGCCTTTAGCTTGAGTTCATAAGATGTAAGAGAATTGATTAGTGATTCAATAGGCATTAAATTTAAATTCTTAGCTTCCTCTATGGCAATTGTTTTGGCATCCCATTCTTTGGATAGAGCATTCAGGATTTTTCTATTTTTCTCACCCAAAGAGTACTCCTTGCTCAAGGTTTCAAGATCTTTTATAATGTCATTGAACCTGCAGTACATTTTGTCTATGTTCTCATGTGGTTCCATCTTGAAGGACTCATACTTGGCAACAAGTAGAGATTTCTTTTGCTCACGAACATCATCGCTCCCTTCATGAATTTTACTTAATAACCTTCAACTTATCCCATATTTCTTTAGCCAACAGCAACCCTTCACGCGAGTTGATTCATTTGCATCCAAGGCATTATATAACAATTCATGGCTTTTGCATTCAACGTCAAGTTTGCCTTGTCTTGTGGAGTGAGCTCATTCCTTGTCTTTTCTCTTCTTTTATTTGTGTGATCATCAATGATAGAAGCTTCAAATGGAATTTCATTGACAACATACCATAACTCAATGTCAATAGATTGCAGAAATATTTTCATTCTATCTCTCCAAATAATAAAATTTGCCCCATTAAACATGGGAGGCCTAGTAACAGATTGGCCTTCAAAGAACAGAGCATTGTTGGTTGCCATAGTTCTTTTCTCAATAGCAGTTTAAGCAATATAATGAGACCAAGCTCTGATACCAATTGTTGGTCCCAAAGCAACCTAAGAGGGGGGGTGAATTAGGTTTCTAAAAATTATGCTTTCAGAAAATAGTAAGCTTTTTAAATTCAAATGCAGATATAATAAATTTACTAGAACAGTAAAGTAAAGAGAGAAAAATTGAAAAACAATACTTCCAAGCTAGCAAGCTTGAAGTATCAATTTTCTTGAATGCTTCACACACTTGGTGAGCCAATAATCTTTACAAAGTTGGGAAGTTCTTGCTCACACTAAAACTCTTTTAGTTGAGCCAAGATTCTTATTTACAACCACACTTTCATACAAGATTATCACTCCACTCAAAGTTGAATTGCACTCACAACTTCACACTAATACAACAAACCACTATAGTCAATTTGCACTCAAATTACTCTTTTCTTAGGCTTGTATTCAATGTATTAGATGATTTTTTCAGGTTCTTAAAGCACCTATTTATAAGAGCAATAAATAGAGCTTTCAACTACTTCCTAACGGCTAAGTAATAAATGCACAAAAAATAGCCGTTGGGGTTTCGGACGTCCGAGGAGGATTGAATGCGTCCGAGGAAGCGTCCGATCTTCTTTCAGTTTGTTGAGATGCTTCGTTCGGACGTCCGTGCATGCGTCCGGTCCTTCGTCCGATAGAGGTTTCGGACGGTCCTGAGCGTCCGAAGAAAAGGCAGTAGGATCCCATTCTTTCTGCCAGTTTGTTCGGACGATGCAATGCGTCCGAGGAGCTTTTGACCTAGTTCATTCCCAGGTCTGTGCGTCCGAAAGATCTGTTCCTGCAAAAGCTTGTTTTACAGAGTTAAGTGTTTGTGTCATCATCAAAATAAGGTTTGGAAAACATCATAATCCATATGATAGCTTTCCCTTTCCTTTAAAGGATAAAGAAAATAGTAGCTACGAGGGTGTGACCAAGAGACATTCATAACTTGGGAAGATCTTGCCCCCAACTTTGTAACAAATTCTTTCCTCCCTCAAAGACTATCAAATTAAGGAATTAAACACAATATT
Source organism: Cinchona pubescens (assembly GCA_025175665.1). NCBI lineage: Eukaryota > Viridiplantae > Streptophyta > Magnoliopsida > Gentianales > Rubiaceae > Cinchona > Cinchona pubescens. The sequence continues at coordinate 1,199,861 of JANKKI010000068.1, read as the reverse complement.
TATGCAAGATATGGGATAAGGCACAGGAGAAGCTTGGGAGAGATACTAGGAGTTACTTAGACATTACCCATATCATGGAATCCCACTTTGGAATCAAATATAAAAGAATTTCAGCAATGGACTTTATCTAGATACCAAGACTATGGTTGATGCTGTAGTGAGTGGATCCATATCATTCAAAACACAGAAAGATGCTCAGTGGATGCCTGCTGCTACGGCTTCCACTTACCATCAAGTCGCCGTCAGTTAGTCAGTCCAACAAGAATGAAATGGTTTTCTTATTCTTGATCAAACTGATGCCATATTTGCTCAAAACAAGGTCCTTACATCCATGATAGTAGACTTCATAAAGAACTTGAGGAACTTGAATGTTAACGTAGTGACTTCAACACCATCTTTTCCAACTGTTTGTACATGACTAGCAAATGTGTGATTGAGGAGCAACCAAATTAAGAACAAGCTAGTATGTGAACCAACCAACCAACCCAAGACCCTAGAACATGATCCCTATATCCACAATTATAACTCTAGAGGAGGAATCACCCCTGTAGACACCTATTTTTGTCCCTTAAGTTCTCCCCTATTTTTCTCTTAATTTGACTCTCAATTACGTTGATTCTTTTTAATTTCCCTTTTAATTTCTTTTTAACCTGCTCTTTGATTTCCTCTTAATTTATCCTTTAATTCCCTCTTAATTTGTCTTATGGTGTTTAATTATTATGTGTTTTATGCATTTGAAATACTAAGAATGAGTTAATATTATTAAGTTTTCAGATTTTTCACAGTCAGCTCGACAAAGCTGTTTTGGCCACATTTTTTTCTGCATTTTTTCACCCATTCTCACCAAATATCAGATGCCCCATACTTCCAACATGACAAGGAATGGTCTTTGACCATTTTTACACTCAATCCACCTCTTTAAAGAGCAAAAAACTCAGCCTAAAAAGGGGGACGAAAATTTCTGCAGGAAGAAAAGAAAGAAAATTTTTTCTAAGTTTAAAAATCTTCCAAACAGCCAAGTTTGAACCAAAATTCCAAACGATTGAAAAGGAATTAGACTAAATTCAAAGAAGAAAAGTTGTATAGGGTACCTGGGACTACAACTTCTCTTTTTGAATCTCAAGAAAAATCATTCATTTTCAGGATCAAAAATGTGGTAGAAGAAGGCTGGTGGCCAAGAAAATCTGCAGAAAAAAAAGAGAAATTTTTCTAAGTCTGGAAAATTTTTCAGACAGCCAACTTTGAGCCAAGATTCCAAGCGATCGAAGAGGAATTATACTAAACTCAAAGAAGAAAAGAGTAGAGGGTACCTTCGACTACAACTTCTATTTGTAGAGATCAAGAAAAATCGTTCATCTGGTGGGTGAAAAATGTGGTGGAAGAAGGCCGGTTGATCAACCGGAAGCTTGGAGGTGCCGAAAGCAAATTTGGCTCAAACGCACTCCAAGCCAAGTATAACCAATTCCACCACATTCCTGAGGTTGAGGTGAGTTAAATGGGCTTTTGAATCGATTGTTTTGGTGACAAAATGCTTATCTTACTATTTTTACATTATTTATGACTTAATTTTTGAATTTAATTTTATAGTTCATAATGTTTAAATTTAATGTTTTTATTGGCTTTAGAGTAAATATTTTTGGAGTGTCTCTAAAGGTTTACACGAAAATTTTGTGGATGTTTTATGCAAGTTTGTGTTTGGTTCATATGCCCACTTTCACCTTTTGATTTATGTTTATGTAGTTGTTTATGTTAATTAATTGTTATATCTTCATGTTCTATGTAAAAATTAGAATTTTATGGCTATTTTCTTAGAATTGTTGGGTTAAGGTTTGAAGGTTTCACTTTTTGGGGTGGTTATGGAGTTGGAAGAATTTTGAATGGTTGTTTACCGTTGGGGAAGAAGAGGAAGAAGTTGGGAGAATGTAGAGAAACTTTCAAGTGTATAAATAAAAACAAACTGAACCATAACCCAAAATGGCTTTGGGCCAGTGGTTCAGCACCATGTATTACTTCGGGAAGTTTGAAATGGCGCCCACACTAGAGGAGATCGCAGGATTTCTCGGACTGGACTTCAAGGACTGGGCTATTATACTACCGTCCCTAGGTACAACAAGAGACTTCTCTTTGTTCACCGGCATATCGAGGCTGCGATACCAGGGGGACCAGAGGCTAGTTCGGTTACTTTGATATTTTTACACGAGCACTTCGACACAAAATAGGGATTTCACAGGAACAAGACTCATTTTTTGCATCCCACTGAGGAGTTCTGGGCTCAGAAGCAAGTCCAGGTTATTGCTCTAGCACTGACCAACACATATCTTTTTCTGAGGCCAGAAGGGAGGATTGCATTTAAGATGGTACGGATGCTAGCCGATTTGATATATGGCGTTGGTGGTCAAGACCTCACCATAATCCCTACTATTCTAGCTGACATATTGGTGGCTTGTACAAAGTTGTCAATGGGAGTCAAATTTTTCAAGGGTTCAAGCCTTTTGTTGCAGGTCTGGTTCATGGAACATTTGGGGCGACGAAAGATTGTTCGTCATGATTTTTCCTGGGGTAGAGTGAATTGGGTACAAAGTCACAATCAACGCATCAACCGGGCGAAGTTGCTGAAAGACAAGGAGAAGTACATACATTTTCTATTGAAGGAGTCGGAGATACAGTGGGTTCTAGAATGGGTAGATGTCATGCACCGAGTTTGCAATTTGCTAACCTTCCGTTCATACCCTTGATAGGAAATGAAGGCATTGTTCCCTACATGCCTTTCCGGGTCTTACGTCAGTTTGGGAGGGTTCAGACAGTACCTCCAAAATCAGCGACTGATCGGTTCAATGTTATGTTAGACAAAGGGATACGGCCTGAATCAATACCAAAAAGTCAAGTATTTTGTCAGCGTGGGCATCCAGATGTGCATGTCAGGAGTTGTTATACGATCCACAGCAGCGTGGAATTTCAAGGACCATACCTCAGTACGATGTATGGCTGGAACATTTGCTTAGCCGGCAACCGCAAGCTGTAATAGACCCTTCAGAAGAAGTTGCTCGGTTGACCGCACTATTGGAGGCTAAGGACAAGAAAATAGTGGAAAAGGAGATAGCTCTAGATAAGTGCGGAAAGCTTACAAAAGACTTCAAGAACAGCAATCCTTGTATTCGAGAGCAGGAATACAACTGAAAGAGGGCATGCACCGAGATGGCCGATGATCTGGGACGCCTAATGCACAATGGGGCTGCTGAATCAGCACGTAGCAAGCTTCGGCGGTACGAGAAGCAAATGATGAAGATACGAGACCATCTAAAGGAGCTCGCCAAATAAGTTCAAACTGGCTTCTTCCCCTTTAGAGCTTTTTTTTTGTTTTTAGGGTTCCTGGGGAAGGAACCACGTTTTATGCTGTAAACTTATGATTATGTTTGTTTATTTATATCTGAATTTTTTTATTATTATGTTTTAATATGAAGGTACTAAGTGTCAAAATAGCTGCCCAACGCAGCTCTATTTATACCAGCTCGCGTGCACGTAAACTCTGATTTGAAGACAGTATGAGCACCGTACCAGCAAAAGATGTGGAAGGGACCAGTGGAGATCAAAACCCATGCGTAATGTGGGACCACTCCTATTTAAATAACCCCGCCAATCATTAGATGCTGGTGCCTCCTCATAAGCCTAATGCCGGCATGGGGATGCTTGCTACCCCCACCACCACAGAATCAACCTCCTTCAACTCCAGTGCCACCACTGACAGATCTAGTTCCACCACCACCACCTCCTCCTGAGTTGGAGTATACCCCAGGAGGTCCCCTGAATTAATGCCAGGACCGCCTCCTGGCCGGGCAATGATGCATTACACAAGATGTGTATAAGAGACAGTCTCACGAACACATCTAGATGTGTATAAGAGACAGCATCCCTCGAATGCCGTTCCTACTTCTTGCTAATGAATAAATACCCCTAATGCATCATTGACAACCGGTGCCGGAGGCGGTGGTGAATAGAATTCAGTACAATGGCACTGGGGATCCGGTAGCTCACCTTAAAATGTTCTGCAACTTGCTGGGGAATCCGACAAGCGACCCTCGGATAGCAATGAGGGTATTTGCCTTCAAGCTTGGAGGGAGATGCCTTAACATATCATGGTATTTAATGCTTGATCCCAAAAAATTTGCAAAATTGGTCTCTTATACAAATCTTTTGTGAAATAGTATGAGTTTAACCGCGACCTAGAGCCGGACTCTTTTGCTCTGATGAACTTAAAGAAGAAGCCCTCAGAGGATTACCGTGAGTATGTGAAAAGATGGAGGGTGTTAGCTGCCAGAGTGAGCCCACCTATGACTGAGACTGAGATGGTCAAACTTTTTATTGATGCGCAAGAACCTCCTTACTATGAAAAGTTGACCGGGTCTATTGGCAAATCCTTTTCAGAAATCATCCAGCAAGCAAAGGCTGTCGAAAGGGGCTTGAAAATTAGAAAAATTATTGACATGACGGCCTTCAAACTTCAGATAGAGTCCATGCATGGGAGCTATCTGCAGCCTCTGAACCTGCCTTAGTGAAGATGTGACAAGAATCCTCTCTTGTGACTTTTATTTTCAACCAACCCAACCGCCAACCACCACGCAATTTCCATCAATACCAAAGACCCTAACCCACAACCCTTTTATACACCACCTCCACTACCACCTCAATACTACCCTCAACCCGTATACCAAACACAAGTACAAATGCCCCTGCCTAATCCACAGCTCCCATATTATAATCCAAGACCACAACCCCCAAACAATCAAAGACCCAACCAGCCGAACAAATTCCCTCCACCAAACTCCAACCAAGCCAGACCACATGGCAGACCACCCCGCAATTTTACCAACCTGGGACGGCCCATTGAGCAACTATATGAGCAGTTGAGATCAGCAGGGAGATTGAATCCCAGAGCTCCTCCTTAGTATCCGGGAGGGAGTTCAGGATAGGTTTGATGCCAATGCCCACTGTGCCTATCATTTTGAAGGCCCAGGGCATTCCACAGCTAATTGTTGGACGTTGAAGAACAAGGTGCAGGATATGATGGATGGACGTGAGATTGCCATTAGGAGGCCGGAACAAAGGGCTCCTGAAGTAAATACTAATCCGCTGCCACGGCATGAGCCTCATGTTGGGATGGTTTGTATAGAAGCGGAGACGGAAGAGGAAGAATGAGCAGTCGAAGAAGTGACAATGACTCAGACCAAACCGTTTTATTTGGATTTGGAGTCATCTGAGCCTTTTATCATAGACATGGATCCGTTTGAGGTAGAATCCTAGGAGCCTATTATGATTGAACTGCCAATACAATTGCCAATTGAGAGCACACAAGCAGTGCCGTGGAATTATCAACCCTCAGCTGTGATAGTCGGTGGAAGGCCAATTTCTGAGGAGGAAGTGTTCGCTGTCACAAGGTCAGGCCGAATCACAAAAAACAACAGTTTTGAGGCCGGAGAATCCAATAAAAGTAAAGAGCTTATTAAACTGCTCAACTACTCAAATCTTCACTTTTTTTGATGTATTATAAGCCTGATCAAAAAAAGTGAATATTCAGTCCTTGAGCAGCTGAATTGCAAACCTCACAAATTTCTATGCTGTCTCTTATTGTTAACATACGAGCTACACAGGGAGGCAGTCTTGAACATTCTCTCGAATTTGAGTGAGGCTCATGTGCCTCGTGATATTCCCACTGACAAACTTGCTTTGTTTGTGGGCAGTGTGCTGGCATCAAACCAAATTTGTTTTTTTGATGATGACTTAACTTCTGAAGGGAGCGACCACAACAAGGCTCTAAGCTAGATCTCGGTTAGATGTGAGGGGCGGCATTTGCCTAGGGTAAAACGTTGATAATGGGTCTGCTTTAAATATTTGTCCTTTGAAGACATTGGATAAACTGAAATCTATCATGACACGTCTAGATTATACACATAAGAGACAGGCTTTGGGGAGACCAGGTATAAGATTCCTTCAAAAGATAAACTCTTGATTTTTGAAGTGGGGCAACTGCTCATCCCCATTGCCATCTTCCAATAGTTGGGGTATACAATGCTGCTGGACTGTCTCTGGATACACATGCTGGGGCTATTACAGAGACTGCATCAAAGGGTTAAATTCATTTACAAGTTTAAGCTGATTACTGTATTTGCCGAAGATGACCACGCCATGATAGGGTCAAGGAGGAAGTTGGGGAGAGCAGTGACACTCCGGTGCCTTTCTTACCTTATGATGTGGTCTCTGTCAACCAAGGACCTGGAGAGCAGTCCTCAACAAAGCTGTCTGGGATAAGGCGAGTGTAATGATTGCTTAGGAAATACTGCGTGGATGTGTATAATCGGCAAGGTTTGGGGATGAATTTGCAAGGCATAATACACCCTATTGAGCTACCAACGCAGATAAATACATTTGGGCTCGGTTTTTGCCCTAATGCCGGCAGCTGAGGGAGATTAAGGAGCTGAAGAGAGCTGAAAAAGAAGGTCGAGCATTGCCTATGGTCATTTCACCTCTTAAGATTACTTTCCCACATTCTGCCGCCATTATGGCTCCTGAATGCAGATGAGGCTGAAAAGAAGGATCTTATCCAAGGGGTAGCCGAATTATTTGCGCGGGTAATTATTCAAGAGCAGACGGAGAAGGATAACACTGAGCTGCCATTTCCTGAGATCAACCAACTGCACAATTGGGAGAGACATCTGATGATCTCCCTAGTCATAGGGAGTTTCGGTAAATTTGAAAGGATATTGTTTTTAGTTTTGCTCCTTTTAATTTCATCTTTGTATGTATGTTTTGTACTTCTTAAGTCGTTTTATTTATGTCATCTAGTCAAGAAGTAGGTGCATTCACAGCATTGTATTCATGATTCATCTCATTCATCTGTTTTGGAAATGAATCTTAAAAACAATTTGATTAGTAAGGCAAGTACAATCATGATATTGCCTTCATGATTCATCTTATTCATCTGTTTTGGAGGTGAATTCTGAAGACAATTGATTTTTATAGGATGGCCAATGAATGTTAAGTTTATGTTCTCTAGGATCACTTGAACAAATCTTCGATTAATGAGAACTTTTTCTTCAAGATGTTTTAGCTCATTTTGTTTTCTTTCATTTCATGCTTTATTTTTTCCCAGATGGCCCAAAATCTCAGCTGTGTCTTTTGGATACTACAGTTTATGAAATCGATGAGTGCAATTTTGATATCACACCCGACCTTGATTTTACACAGTCTGAGAGTGGTGAGGACGAGTGTGATATAGAAAATGAATTCGGGCGACACCAGGAAAAACCAATGCCTAACATGGAAGAAACAGAAACGGTAAACATTGGAAAAGACACGGACGTAAGAGAGGTTAAAATCAGCATACATTTGACTAGAGGGAAGAGGAAAGAGATGATAGAATTTTTGATTTTGTTCCAAGACGTCTTTGCCTGATCTTATGATGATATGTCTGGCATTTCAACAGATGTCGTGGTTCACAAACTCCCCACCGATCCTAAATGCCCGCCTGTAAAGTAGAAGCCAAGGAAGTTTAAGCCGGAAATGAGTTTAAAGATCAAAGAACAAATCATCAAGCAGGTTTAATGCCAGAATCCATGTATAAGGTATGAGTGGGGATTCATGGAAATCGTACCTGTCTCTTATACACATCTGGATGTGTATCAGAGTTTGCGTCGACTATTGACACTTAAACAAGGCCAGTCCATAAGGATGATTTTCCGCTGCCAAACATTCACATCATTCTAGACAGTGCTGCCTGCCATGAGATGGAGACTTTTGTCGATTGTTTTGCTGGGTATCACCAAATCTTAGTGGACGAGGAAGACAGGGAAAAGACAGCATTCATTACTCCTTGGGGGACATTCTATACAGAGTTATGCCATTTGGACTCAAGAATGCTGGTGCAACATATCAACGCACTATGACCACCTTGTTTCATGACATGATACACGAAGAGATGGAGGTCTATGTCGATGACATTATTATCAAATCCAAGAAGGTCGAGGATCACTTGACCAATCTTAAGAAGGTATTTGAGAGGATGAGGAGATATAATCTGAAGTTGAACCCAGCAAAGTGCGCCTTTGGAGCTCCTTCCGGAAAGTTATTAGGTTTCATTGTCAGTAAGAGGGAAAATGAGATAGACCCAGCAAAGATATGGAGCTATCCGTGATATGTCTGCGCCAAAGACTCAGAAGGACGTTCGTGCTTCCTTCAGTGGGAAAAATCAATTTCATTACACGCTTCATTGCTCAACTGACAGCTACTTGTGAACCTTTGTTCAAACTGTTGAGAAAAAATGCGCCGATGTACTGGAATGATGACTGTCAACAGCTTTTGACAAAATCAAAGATTATCTTTTGAACCCTCTTGTGTTGGTCCCCCCAAAGCCAGGGAAGCCATTAATCATGTATCTGTCGATTTTGGACGGATCCATGGGTTGTGTCTTGGGGCAGCATGACGATTCGGGCAGAAAAGAGCAGGCTATCTATTATCTAAGCAAGAAGTTTACAGTCCATGAAGTCAATTATTCTTTTTTGGAGAGAACATGCTGTGCATTGGTTTGGACCTCCCAACGGCTAAGGCATTATCTACGGGGTCATACCACTTATCTCATTTCCAGGTGTGATCCCCTTCGCTATCTGTTAGAGAAGCCTATGCCGACTGGACGCTTGGCTAGATGGAAGATGTTGTTAGCAGAATTCGATATCATCTTCACTACTCAAAAGGCTAATTTAGTCAAAGGACAAGCGATAGTGGATCATCTTACTGAGAACCCAAGGGAGAACGATTATCAACCCTTGCACACATACTTTCCGGACGAAGACATCTTATTCATTGGCACTGTCGAAGACATGAAAGATGAATGTCCACATTGGAGGCTATTCTTTGATGGTGCATCCAACACTTTCGGTGCGGGCATAGGAACAGTTTTGATATCACCAGAGGGCAGACACTTCCCAGCAACAGCCAAGTTACAGTTTCCGTGTACGAACAACATGGCAGAGTATGAGGCTTGCATACTTGGTCTGAAAATGGCATTGGACATGGGTATTAAAGAGTTAGCTGTGTTTAGTGATTCAGATTTGCTCATCCATCACAGCTAACTCTTTAATACCCATGCCAATGCCATCATCAGACCAAGTACTGCAATTGTCAAACTCTTCAGATCAGTTGATGCAGATGTGAATAACTCACAGTCCCCTTATCCAGGAATGTATGGTAGCCGATGCTCTGGCTACCTTATCTTCCACCTATGATCAGACATCTAGACGGCACAGTGAGAGAAACCATAGAAGACCCAGGTCTGGAAAATATCGATAAAGTACATTGCACTCTTGAGGCGGAATCTGATAGACTTCCTTGGTTTCATGATATCAAGGAGTTTCTGGACAAAGGTAGCTAGGAATCAGGGGCTAGTACTTCAGATAAGAAGTTCCTACACCGAATGTCAATCAAATTCTTTTTAAATGGCAATGTACTTTATCGAATGATGATAGATCTGGGTCTTCTAAGGTACGTTATAAGAAAGAGGCCGCTTATATTATGAAGGATGTTCATAAGGGAGTTTGTGGGCAACACATGAACGGGCACTTATTAGCTAAGAAGATAATAAGAGCAGGCTATTTCTGGCTTACTATGGAGTATGATTGCATCGAATTTGTCCGCAGGTGTGTTAAGTGCCCAATGCACGGGGATGAGATAAGGACAGCACCAACTGAATTGCACAACATCACTACTCCATGCCCCTGTTCAATTTGGGGAGTGAAGACGTCATTGGATTGATCGAGCCGCCAGCTTCTAATGGTCATCACTTCATTGTGGTAGCGATTGAATAATTCACTAAGTGGGTCGAGGCTGAATCCTACAAGCACGTAACAAAGAAGGTAGTGGCGGAGTTCATCCGAAAGAACATCATTTGCCACTTTGGGATCCCGGATACATTGGTTACCGACAATACCAAGAACCTGAACAATGACATGGTAGATGGTCTTTGTGCCCAATTCAAGATTAAGGATAGAAATTCCACCATCTACAGGCCAAAAATGAATGGGGCGATTGAAGCAGCTAACAAGAATCTTAAGAGAATTATTCGAAAGATGGTTGACAGTCAGCGTGATTGGCATGAAAAGCTGCCATATGCATTGCTGCGTTATCAGGACTGCTTTTCATGCCAATACTGGGGCAACGCCTTCTATATCATGTACGGAATGGAAGCTGTTTTGCCAGCTGAAGTAGAGATCCCTTCTCTACGCATTCTTATGGAAACTGAGTTAGAAGAGACAGATGCAGAATGGGTGCGGCTCAGACATGAATAGCTTGCACTCATTGATGAAAGATGGCTAACAACTGTGTGTCATAGCCAATGTTATCAACGGAGGATGGCCCGAGCTTACAACAAGAAAGTCAAGCCCAGACATTTTCAGGCTGGCGATCTAGTCTTGAAACGCATATTGCCAATACAGGACGAAGCAAAGGGCAAGTTTGCTCCTAACTGGCAGGGTCCATTCATTGTACACAAAGTATTATCAGGAGGAGCTCTTATCCTTACGGAGATGGATGGACAGGTTTTTTCCCAACCGATAAATGCGGACATGGTCAAAAAGTTTTTCATTTGATTTGGTAGACTGTAAACCTTTAAGTCATTGCAGAACGTCAGATAGAATTCCACCTGTTGTTTTCTTTCCCTTTTCACCCACATCCGGACTAAATTCTTTTGTATCTCTTCTCTTTATTTGCCTATCTTTCGTTTCAATTGTGCTTTGTCCCAATCCTTTGCTGTAAAAACAAATTGGAACTGAGCTCATTTGCAATGTTGGGAGAAATTGTTGTTTTTGGGTGGCAAAAAAAAAAAAAAAAAAGACAGTTTGCCAAATGAACTGACCAAAATAGATGCCCAACAAAACTCAGTTTGTTATAATAAAACTGGGCAATTTTTTCAAATCTATTTCCCGTTGATCTTGCCTTCAAGTAAGACTCTCACCCAAAAGCTGGGCAATTTTTGAGAAAGGGACATAACCAGTTTTCCTCAGATCACAAACCCGCTCTTCCATCCCTTGTAGCTATGTTCTTTCCAATCAAAGCGCCCATCTTAAACTGGGGCAAGTTTTTGTTAAGATAATCCCAATCTTTACCAATCACACGACTTAACCCATTTTGACCCTAACTATCCTAAGTTCTGCATAGGCTTAAAGGGAGCAGTTTGTGCGGTCTCGGCAGTTGATGTTAACATGTCTATCCCAATTACAGGGAAGGCAGCCTTACTGATGCCGAAAAACTTTGAAAACTAAAGTTCGCATGAATGCATTGGAAAAGGCGATTATCCTACAGATGTCATCCGTTTACTCCCACACCTTGCCGTTTACTTGGCCCTCATAGGTGAAAACCCGGAAAGGGCACCTTTGTTTAAAATAAAATAAAATAAAATAAAAGGGAGGGAAACCTTAGTGAAAACCTGAAAAGGCGCTGAGGAAGGGGTAAACTGAGCAAATGGTCAAAGTCTGGTTTACGACTTCTCTGGGTCCAAGTCTGGGAAATTTTCAATCACTAAAAAGGCCATTTGTAAACAAAGGATACGCCCTTTTAGGGTGTTGGATGTCACCATGCAAGATAGTCATTGGCCTTTAAAAGGCACGTATCCGATGGATTCAAAGCATTGCCTGATCGGGTCCAAATCACTGTCTGGAATGAAAGTCAAAGCGGTGTTAATACGGTGATGGCACGATTTTTACATCTAGATTGCTCCCATGTGCCTGTAAGGCTGTCTCATTACTACTACATCTCAGATGCTGTATTTAGAGTTTGTAGTTGTTCTTACACGTTGTTGTTGATGTTTTAGTTGTCAAATATGTGAAAACCATCTATTTAATTGAACTACGTTCGACCTGATTCCCGTGGTGGGATACGTAGGCAACTCTTAGCGAGCTCGGTCACCTTGCTTATAGAAATGTTCGCTAAGATTGACATTTCGTATGTTTTGGCACTGACCAATTCGAGTTTTCTTTGCTTGATATCGTATTGTTTTGAGTACCTGCAGGTACATGAAAATAAAATGGATGCTAAAATCCACGACACTGGGGCAAATTTTATTGATTGGATATCCTTCATAAATAACAAGGGATACACTAATCCTGAGAGCTGTCTTGATACCCAACGGTCTTTCTTCGCATTTTGAAAGGGGTGATTCACGCCAACCCCTAATGAAGCAATCAACCTCACAGGTGATCGCCACCAATTGGGAGATGGTGTCTTGAGTGTCTCAGTACACATCTAGATGTGTATAAGAGACAGATTCATTTAATTTTTAGGACTTAAGGTCCCAAGTTACAATCCAGCATGATTAGGGTTAATTACTAGTTGCCTTTTACACTTCATTTCATGGGTAAGCCCAATGACATGGCTCCGTGTATGTATCATACTTATTGCATTTTCACCCGACAAATGAATTTTGGGTTCTCATTTCCATTTTTCATTAACCTGATAAACGAATTTCAGGTTTGCATTTTCACCCGATAAACGAATTTTGGGTTCTAATTTCAAGATTCATTTAACTGATAAACGAATTTCAGGTTTGCATTTTCACCCGATAAACGAATTTTGGGTTCTCATGTCCATTTTCATTAACCTGATAAACAAATTTCAGGTTTGCATTTCTGCATCACCCGATAAACGAATTTCGGGTTCTCATTTCCATCTTCATTAACCTGATAAATGAATTTCAGGTTTGCATTTTCACCCGATAAACGAATTTTGGGTTCTCATTTCCATTTTCATTTAACCTGATAAACAAATTTTAGGTTTGCATTTTCACCCGATAAACGAATTTCGGGTTCTCATTCAGTCCATTTTCATTAACCTGATAAACGTTTTTCAGGTTTGCATTTTCACCCGATAAACGAATTTATGGGTTCTCATGTCCATTTTCATTAACCTGATAAACGAATTTCAGGTTTGCATTTTCACCCGATAAACGAATTTCGGGTTCTCATTTCCATTTTCATTAACCTGATAAACGAATTTCAGGTTTGCATTTCTGCATCACCCGATAAACGAATTTCGGGTTCTCATTTCCATCTTCATTAACCTGACAAACGAATTTCAGGTTTGCATCTTCACCCGATAAACGAATTTCGGGTTCTCATTTCCATCTCCGTTAACCTGATAAACGAATTTCAGGTTTGCATTTGCACTCCCGATAAACGAATTTTGGGTTCTCATTTCCATTTTCATTAACCTGATAAACGAATTTCAGGTTTGCATTTTCATCCCCGATAAACGAATTTCGGCTTTCCATTCTATTAACCTGATAAACGAATTTCAGGTTTGCATTTCTGCATCAACCGATAAACTCGAATTTCGGCTTTCATTTCAAGTTTGCATTACCCGAAAAACTCACCGTTTGGGTTTTCATTTCACTCTTGTTACCTCGATGACACAAAGTCGGGTTTTCATTTTAATTTACATGTCTTTACCCCAATGACATAAAGTCGGGTGTTCATTTGTGTTTACATACCCTTGCCTTGATGGTACAAAGTCGGGCTTTTAATTCACATTGCTTGTTGAGTTTCATCACCAGTGGCGTTTGCATGTTATGGCAAGTTAGTTTTCTTTGTCATTCACAGCTGTGTTTCATTCTAAGTCCATGTGCTCCCGATAAACACCAGATCGGGATTTCATTCTTGTTTCCAAGTTTCATTTATGCCTCTTATGGTTCATTTCACTGGGCTTCTTTTTATTCACTTCTTTGTATAATGAAGACTTTTCTGCCCTGGATGAATAGATAGACCTAATCTCCCCGGTGTGTTTGTCAAGATGGTAAATTTCTTCTTTCATGACCTCATGAGCTTAATGTTAGACATGTGGCAAATTTTGTTGCATGATTGGAATCATCTAGTCATGCGGTGTCTACAATATTTGCCTAGAGTTTCTTCGATCCTCTTCGACACTCTGGCAAAGTGGGGCAAGCTGTAGACACCTATTTTTGTCTCTTAAGTTCTTCCCTATTTTCCTCTTAATTTGACTCTCAATTTTCTTTTTAATTTCCCTTTTAATTTCTTTTAACCTGCTATTTGATTTCCTCTTAGTTTATCCTTTAATTCCCTCTTAATTTGTCTTATGGTGTTTAATTATTATGTGTTTTATGCATTTGAAATACTAAGAATGAGTTAATATTATTAAGTTTTTAGATTTTTCAAAAAATAAAAATAAAAAAAATTTAGCGCGTGAACTTATACACATCCTTTGACCATTTTTACACTCAATCCACCTCTTTAAAGAGCAAAAAACTCAGCCTAAAAAGTTTGAAAAATTTTCCAGACAGACAAATTTGAGCCAAGATTCCAAGCCATCGAAGAGGAATTAGACTAAACTCAAAGAAGAAAAGTTGTAGAGGGTACCTGGGACTACAACTTATCTTTGTAAAGCTCAAGCAAAATCATTCATCTGGTGGGTGAAAATTGTGGTGGAAGAAGGCCGGTTCATCAACCGGAAGCTTGGAGGTGCCGAAAGCAAATTCGGCTCAAACGCACTCCAAGCCAAGTATAACCAATTCCACCACATTCCTGAGGTTGAGGTGAGTTAAATGGGCTTTTGAATCGATTGTTTTGGTGACAAAATGCTTATCTTACTATTTTTACATTATTTATGACTTAATTTTCAAATTTAATTTTATAGTTCATAATGTTTAAATTTAATGTTTTTATTGGCTTTAGAATATTTTTTGGAGTGTCTCTAAAGGTTTAGCACGAAAATTTTGTGGATGTTTTATGCAAGTTTGTGTTTGGTTCATATGCCCACTTTCACCCTTCGATTTATGTTTATGTAGTTGTTTATGTTAATTAATTGTTATATCTTCATGTTCTATGTAACAATTAGAATTTTATGGCTATTTTCTTAGAATTTTTGGGTTAAGGTTTGAAGGTTTCACTTTTTGGGGTGGTTATGGAGTTGGAAGAATTTTGAATGGTTGCTTACCATTGGGGAAGAAAAAGAAGAAGTGTTTCAGTCTGTTTTAGAAATCTTCAACACTTAAATCCAAACTCTAACATTCAACATGTTTTAAAGTTACAGGAGTAATACTTGCTGCTGAACCAGAAACTCAGGTAATACTCCATGGGGGCTTGTGTTTGAATCTCCTTGCCCCCATTTTCCTTAGGTTTTTAGTTCTTTCCCCTTGGATCCATAGGAAAATTTTTAACCCTCCAGATTTCAGATTTTTGCATTTTAGCCCTCAAATAATTTTCTAAATTACATTTAGGCCCTTATCAAGAATTAAGAAATTTTCTTTAATATTACTGTTTTTTCTTTTCAAATTTCTTCTAAGTTACATTTTTAATGACAATAACCACCAAGCTTTAATTTGATTTTTGTTTGACATTTTAATATGTTTAATTACCCTTTGATTTTGAAATTACCGTTTAACCCTTATGAAGTAATGCATGTAAATAGAGCTTGATCAAATTGCATTGTCTAGTTTGACATTAAACAAAATTTGAGGATGGGTTGTAAAATTGATAACGACCAAGGATGTTCAGAGAGACTCTGCGCACTGTCTCTTATACACATCTAGATGATGTGAATCTACTCTTCTGTCCTCAAATTTTGTTTAGTTGCACGACTAGACATTAAATATTTGAATCAAACTCAATTTAGTCCATGACTTAATAACTGTATCAATAATATAAAATCAGCCTAGAAGTAAACTCTGGCTTGCATGACGAACGACTGTTTTGCCCCTTGGGAGTTAAAGGGCACTACAAGCTAAATGTGTGCCACTTTAAATTGGACCCCGGGCTAGTAATTTACCTGTCAATGTTATTATTTACCATTTATTTTCATTTCCTCATTAATATGTACATATTTTATTACTTTTAAACTATCTCAAGCACACGTACGCTACAAAGTCGGCAATAATGAATACTAAAATTAAAAAGGGAAACGCGATAAAATCATGCAACCGGTCCAACGCCGGGTAAAGTGGGTCCCATTTTACAACAGGATTCCCGAACTCATATTTTTTTTGAATTACGTGGACCAAGAGTCAATCTAGACTAGGTTTATTTTCTCTTTAAATTTTGATTTACTTTTGTGTCCCGGCGCACCAACACACTAGTGGTGTATAAGATCCTGTGTTCCCTAACTTAGATTATTTTTGTACAATTCATAGTCGCATTTAAAGCCCCGTTATGTAATAGTAAACAGGTGATTCATTTAAATTAGTAATAATAAGTAGGTAATTTGTGTTTGTAAATAGTAAATAGGATTTTTGCATTTAATCACCTATTTCACGAGCACCACATGGTTGACGGTGCCGGTCCCAAAGGTGTTGGCCAGACCGCGGGTTGTGGGGGGGGTGTGAAAACCCCAATATCCCTTGGAGAGGCAAAAACCAACAACAACCATCCTATGCACAAGCCTTATTGCCACAACCAAGACCACCATTCAATTCTAATCATCAAAACCAATCCTAACAACAATTCCCACCAGCTAAAAATCAATACCAACCCCTTTCACAACAAGTCCAAGTGCAGTGTTCAAGAAGCACGGAGGAGATGCTTACCCAATTCTTGAGAAATTAGGAGTCTTCAAGAATTTGGAGAATCAAATGGGACAAATTAGCTAGGCAATTGGTTGAGAGGAAACAAAGAGCTTTCCCCAGTGATAACATTCCAAACCCACGGGATCTAAGTCCATTGTTCTAATAAGTAGAAAGGTGTTGTGGTTGGTGAGGAACCAAGTAAAATGTATAATGATGATATTGAGTTGGATGACAGCTAACCTGAGACATCGAAGCTAGTGAATATTCTAGTGGCTCTTGAAAGAAAAAGAACATGATTGGTCAAACAAGTACAATATTCCTACTAGAAAGAGTAAAGAAAATAAGAATACATCTCTTGAACCTTAAAAAAAAAGTGAAAATCCTATTCCCTGAAAGGCTCAAGAGTGATGATAAAGAGAAGCAGTTTAAAAGTTTTTGGAGATCTTCAAGAAACTAGAAATAAACATCCCATTCATTGAAGCCTTAGAGAGCATGCTGAGCTATGCGAAGTTCATGAAACAAATGCTCACGGGTAGGAGGAAGCTATTAGGGAATAAAGTCTTATGTTTGATCAAGGGTTGCAGTGCCTTAATTCAAAAGAACATACCTCCAAAGATGAAGAAACCCTGGTCATTCTGAATTCCATATAAGATTGGTGGATTATAATTTGAAAAGGTGACTCAATTCATCATATTTCCATTTTGTACTCGAAGACATGATTGCTCCAGTTCAAGTACAAACCCACACAAATAGAGAAAAAGTAGAAAGAAGTACCCAGAACTGCCAATAGAATTGCACCAACCACAATTTTTCCCATCAACGGAAGAACAAGTTGGATAGAGAATTGACATAGTAACCAATGGAAACTAATCAGTAATAGGAAAGGTCTTACTTGTCCAAAAGAGATTATGAAATTGAAAGTTAGTTAATTCTTATTACTCCCTTGAAGTTGTAAAGTTCCTACCTTTGCCTAGAAATTGCTTGAACGACGATAAACATAAAGGCTTTCGGTTGTGGGTAATGGTGTTTGAAGAGAGATTGTGGGTATTTTTGATGAAGAGGAAAGATTTATGGTGATTCTGGTGGATTGGGAATGGAATTTTATTTGGGGTTTTATGGAAGGAATAAAGAAAGAAGAAGAAGAATTATAGAAGAAAATAAGAAATTTCTGAGAAAGAAAATAAGAGAGTGATGTGTGGTTAGGGTAACTTTAAAACATGGGTTAAGAGATCTGGGTTGATTGCCACAATGAACATTTTTGGCTTGTTAGTGTTAGTCGTGAACTTTGACTTTTCCTCAATTTGATGGTTTGCCATGGCAAAGTCATTCATTTCGGTGAATGAACCTTTTGTCCAAATTTTTAGTTGGTTTGTACGATGAACCAAAAGGCTCTGGTTTGTTCACTGCGACAAACAAATTTCTATCCATGTTAATGTTTTTTTTTTTCAAAAAAAAAAACTCAAACATTCTCCCGTGCTCCTTTGCTCCTTTATCTATAATTAGCACAACCGTAAAACTAAACATGTAATTAGACATAATAAGGTATAAAACAACTACTTAAAGAAAAATGAAAATAAATAAATAAAATTCTTGGACTACCTCCCAAGTAGCACTCATTCTATGTCATTAGCCTGACTTCCATTGCTGATCATGCTAAGGGAACAGTTTCATGTACCTCTTCCACATCTCTTCATGGTACACTTTGAGTCGACCGCCATTGGCCTTGAATCCTGGCCTTTAATCTCAATCACTCTATAAGGAAATAATTGCACTAATTATATAACCACTTTACCTGAGACTTTAGTTTCCTAGGAAATTGCTGAAGTCAAAAATTATAAAGTATCACTTTGTCACCTGCATGGAATTCCTTGTACAAAATGCTTCAATCAAGCCACTTTTTGGTTCTCTACTTATAAAGCCTTGCATTTTCATAGGCTTCTCCTCGTAATTCTTCCAGCTCATAGAGTTCCAATAGCCTCTTTTCACAAGCTACTTTGTAGTCAAAATTAACGGCCTTGATTTCCTTAAATGCCTTGTGCTCCAGTTTCACCGATAAATAGAAAGCAAGTCCTAACAGCACCTTGTTAGGTGACATACCAATAGGAGTTTTGAATATTGTCCTGTATGCCCATAATGCATTATCAAGCTTGCGAGACCAATCCTTAGGAGAAGCATTGACTGTCTTTTCCGAGATTCTTTTCAATTCTTAATTAGATTCTTGAACTTGTCTAGAGGGTTACAGATTATAAGGTAATGAAACTTTATGTGTTACCCCATATTTTGGCAATAGTGTTCAAAACAAATTGAGGATTTTTGAAGTATGACCCTCCATCACTGATAATGGCTCTTGGAACTCCAAATCTTGAGAAGATGTTGTGCCCGATGAACTTGGTAACCACTCGAGCATCATTGGTAGGTAATGGCACTGTTCCTCCAATTTTGAGACATAATCCACAGCAATTAAGATGTACTTGTTGGAGAAGAAACTTGGATTGAACCATAAAGTCAATGCCCTAAACATCAAATAGCACTACTAGAAAAATAGCAAATAGCAACGGATTTTTTGATAAAATCCGTGGCTACTGACGTTAGCAACGGATTTTGCGACGAAAATCATCTGTCGGAAAATACCTCGTCGGTAAATTTTAGCGACAGATTTAGCGACGAATTTTTTTCCAACAAAATTAGCGACGGATTTTTTGTCGCCCTTAAACGATGTTAGCGACGGAAAAATCCGTTGCTAAATAGCGATAGATTTTTCGGTCGCTAATTAGCGACAAAATTTAAAGTTAGCAATGGAAATTGAGACAGACATTTCCGTCGCTAATTAGGATTTATGTAAAAAAAAATTGGGTTTGCGCAACGGAAAAATTCGTCACAAACCCAAAAGAAAATTAAAAAAAATACTAAAAATCTAGAAACCATAAAAATATTTTCGCAACAAAATTTGTTGTTTCGAACTAACAAATTTCATTCAAAACCAATCCAAATTTATCACTACATTTGTGCATTTCAAATTCAACACTAATAATTGGAAAAATGCCAAAATATTTACAATTAAATGCAAAAAAATTTATATAATAACTATTATTACTACTACACTGCTAGTAAATAATAATAATGTGAATAAAAAATACTAACAACACATCTTATTACTTACTAGTACTGTTTAATACTACAACTAATTCTATTTTATACTACTAGTACTAAAAATTTATATAATACTTATAACTACTACTATATTATATAAAATAAATTTGAAAAAGTAAAAACCATCCAATATTCAAAAAAATAATGTAAAATAATTTGAAAAATAAAAAAAACACATCCAATATATACTAATAAATATAAATAAATCCGAAAAGAATAAAAATTAGTGTACAAATACCTTACATTGCCAAAATAAATCCTTTTGTTGTCGTGGATTGGTAGTGAGCAATTAGTGATGGTGGTTATGATGGAAATTGATTTTTCAGGTAGGTGGAGAGAGATGGAAAAAAGCGAGAGGGGAATGGGAAAGAATATAGAAGGAAATAGGAAAATCTGGAAGAAAAAGGGAAAAAGAGGAAAGGAAGTAGGAGATTTGTGATGGAGGATTTATTTTAGGGAGGAGGAGGAAGGTAGAAAGTGATGGATAGTAGTTGAATCAGTGATTGAATATGTGGATCTAGATTGTGATTTTTTGAACAGAAAAGAGGTCATTTTCTATCATGCCTGTCACTTAGCGACGGAATTTTCCATTGCTAAATTATGGTTTTTATTTTTTTAAAAAAGTATTACTTAGCAACAGATTTTCTGTCGCTAATTTGAGATACCGATCTACTTAGCGACGGAAAAATTTTTCCGTCACTAATTGGAAATACCGATCTATTTAGTGATGGAAAAATCCGTCGCTAACTTTCTAGTTCAAATTCTTTTAAAATTTTAATTTGAATTATCGATCTCCTTACGGTTTTTAAATTTTTGAAAACATTACTTAGCGATGGATTTTTCCGTCGCTAAAATAAGATACCGATCTACTTAGCAACGGAAAAATCCGTTGCTAAATATTATAATCTATTTTTTAAAAAAAAAAATTTCCTAAGAAAATTTGCAGCGGAAAAATCCGTCTCTAATATTTTGAATGTTTAGTTTTCTTTTTAAAAAAAACATTTGCAACGGGTTTTGCGACAGAAATTTGGAACGAAAAATTTTCGTCGTAAAATCCGTTGTTAAAATTTTATGTCGTAAAATCCGTCGCAATTAGCGACGCAAAAAAATCTGTAGCAAAAATCCATCGCTAATACGTGTTTTCCTAGTAGCTCAATTTCAAAGTTATTGTTGATAAGCATTCCATCCTTCCGAGATATATATTCCCTGCATGTTGACAAGCATCACACTACTCTATAATTAATCTGGTATCCCAGAATAATGTGGGCCAGTATAGCCCATTCTACAGGATCTTTGCAGTTGTATGGTGCTTTCCATGGTTCTCCCTATAGGAGAAGAATGACACATTTTCTATACATTCTCCATCTCTTCCTCAAGAACATATCCCTAATCATTTAGTCTCCATACTTCTTATACAAATATGGTTCATTCCAAAAGAAGAATTTCAAATCAGAAAAAGAAAATCAGAAAAAAATTTCTTTTTCTGATTATAATTCAACCATGATGGAAGAATTTTTGCTGCCAAATAATTTGCCAAATCAGCATACCATGGGGTAATGCTAACTGTCATCAATCTTTCTTACAGAAATTACTCTCATATTGGTAACATCTCTATCTCATTTCCTGGTAGTAGACCCTATCTAGATAAGTGGTTGGCCACACTACCATCATTGTCTTTTTTGTCCACCATCTCCCAATCAAATTCCTGTAGCACATCTAATGAAATCCAATGGATTAGTCTCGGTTTCGCATAATGTTTAGGTAATAGATATTTTAATGCATAATGATTAGTATGCATAATCACTTTGGAACCTATCAAATAAGAACAAAATTTGTCAAAAGCAAAAACTACAGCTAGTAATTCTATCTCAGTTGTTGAATAATTAATTAGAGCTTCAAAGTTTTGCTATCATAGTAAATAATATGAAGAACTTTGTCCTTTTTCTGACAAAGGATTGGACCCATGGCATAATTACTTGCATCACAATCAACTCGAAAGGCATTGACCAATCAGGTGATAAAATCACAGGTGCTGTCACTAGTGCCTTAAGTGATGCCTACAAAGCTATGTCCAAGGCACGTTTACTGCATAGAGTGGATTGGCACAAAAGTTCTTTGCAACACTCTTTTCACCTTCAAAAACAGAAACAATAAGGGGTGAAATTACTTTTTTCAATCTAGATACCGGTGAAGGTACAAGTAAGACATGGGATAGATTCAAGCAGCTACTTCACAAACATCCCCATCATGCAATCCCACTATGGCTTCAAGTTCAAAATTTCTACAATGATCTTTATCAAGAGACTAAATTTATAGTGGATGCATCAACAGGTGGTTCTCTTTCATTTAAGAC
Source organism: Cinchona pubescens (assembly GCA_025175665.1). NCBI lineage: Eukaryota > Viridiplantae > Streptophyta > Magnoliopsida > Gentianales > Rubiaceae > Cinchona > Cinchona pubescens. The sequence continues at coordinate 1,177,809 of JANKKI010000068.1, read as the reverse complement.
TACCTAAATACCATGGCATAAAAATACTACCAACATGGAACAACTTCACCTCTTTTGGTTGAAAAACAAACAAAAATCTACCTTAAGGACAAAGACGGATTCTTCACTTAGACCATAATGATTCCTTGATGGCCCAAACTAATTTGATGACCAATATGATGGTAAATATTACCAATGCATTAGAGAACTTAGGAAGAGTAAATGCCATATCAACACTTCCTCAAATATCTTTGGTTTTTAACTTTTGTTCAGGTAATCACCTGAATGGTCAATGTTCAAATGAAGAACCATTTATGGGTAATGAAGAAATGAACTATGTGGGCAATCAAGCTTGTTCTTCTTCTAGACCTCCACTAAATGCCTTTGAAATACCTATAACCCATCTTGAAGGAACAACCCCAATTTCTCATGGGTTGGTCAGCCATTTGAAAATGCTCCTCAACAAATTTTAACAACCAAGTTTTCTCTTCCACATCTATTTACCACTCCGTCAAAGAAATTTTCCACCCAACTTTCAATGGCTCTCAACTTGGCAAGTCTTACCAAATAGAACCAACCAAGCTCTTCTATCAACCCCGTAACCAACCACAATCTAACCATAATGGTCAAAGTTCTCAAAGGGAAAGGGATTATATTTATGTCTAACTTGCAAAATTGGGAAGCGAGCTTGAAGCCTCAAGAAGGGAGAGTGCAAACTTAAGAAAGGAAAGTGAGAATGTAAAAAGGGAAAGTGAAACGGTAAGCGGAGAAAATGAGACTATTAGGAGAAATCATGAAGCCTTTGCAATAAAATAGGAGCTTCAAGACAAAATTTGGAAACACAATTGGACAAGTGGCAAGACAAGCCAATCAAAGACCAAGTGAAACACTTCCAATTGATACCATTCAGCAATGTCCCAAACCCAAGAGACCACCATACACATGAACATGTTCATGCAATCACTTATAGGAGTAGTGAAGAAGTTGACAACAAGGTGGAGGGTGAAAGAACGATTAATGATGTTGGCAAGTCTCTGACGAAACTTGAAAAATCGCCCGGCATGAAGAAGTTGTTGAATCTTCTAAAGGGAAAGTAAGGTAATTGATAAGCCTATGAAGTGCCAAATTCCTACTAGAAGAGTGCATGATGAAAAAAGTCACCCTTTAGAGCCCACAAGGAACATCCAAATTCCATTCCAACAAAAGCTTAAGGGTGAGAACAAGGAAAAGAAATTCAAAAGGTTCTTGGATATTTTGAAGAAGATTGAGATCAATATTCCGCTCATTGAAGCATTGAAGAACATTCCAAGCTATGCAAAATTCATGAAACAAATGCTTACAAGAAGAGAAAGTTAATGAGAAATGAAATATTGTGATTGAATAAGGGATGCAACGTTATAATTCAAAAGAATATCCACCTGAATTGGTAAAAATGTGCTTTAAGAGTTTACGGGTTCTTTGGGGCTTTTTAACCTACAAAGTTTAAAAACCTATTGAGCACTACAAATCCATGTTTTAGGGTCTGAGAAATGCAAAAGATATCATAGGAGATACAAGGAAGGGTGAGAAAGAGGGAGAGAGAGATAGATAGAGAGAGAGAGGAGAGAGATTAATGTAGATTAACCTAGCTGTAGCTATAAATTCATTAGAAGATTGAAGATCAACTTCAAAATGGAGATTCATCAAGATGAAGAAGTAAGGAACAAGACTAAGTATAGTTTTCCTTTGTGATTTGAAATACTCTATGATGTTTGTTAAACAATCTTTTGATGTACTTATGCCTATAATTTTGCAATAAATTCCTAACTAGGGTTTTATTCAAATTTTACCATGAAAATTGATTGTTGATATTTTATATGTTCTTTTTAATTTCATATGTCCTGTTTGCTTATTTTAATTTTTCTTAATGCCTCTAGACGACATGGCCATCCTCTAGAGTGAATTTTAAATCTTAATTGCAAATCCGAAGAAAGGACTTAGGATTAGGACGGGTTCAATTAGCTTTGTTTGGAATAAACATCCATAGAATGAACCATTTCATGGGTGTGGATAGAGATATATCTATTCATCTTAGATAGTCAATTAGGGTTATGTTTATGCACTAATCGAGGCTTTAATTCACATAAGGATGTAGTGGATTGGTCAAGGTTTGTAGATTTGCCTGATTTCTTGACCGAATCCTGCAATTACAAAAGGAACCCTAGATTAGTAAACAGACTATGAAATTGAAGCAATGATAAATTAAAGCAATTAATTGGATTGGTAAATGACGAGTATGCCCAAGGTTTAATATCTATTGATTTCATATTTTTTTTATTTAGTTTGTGTTTCATTATTTTCATCATTATTCAACTATTTTAGTATTTAGGTATAGTTTCGTATGTATTACTCTAATAATTGTCAATTGTTTTAAGCATAGTCCTACACATACTACAGTGGGGATGATCTCTACATACTGTGTATTACTTGTTTAATCTGTATACTTGTGGAGGTGAATTTGAGTCTATATTAGACCTCCTGCTCAACAAGCTCCTTTATAGATATGTCGATTGGAAATGTATACAATGCATTGGTGACCAATGAAGAAAGTAACAAACTTCAGGAGACACTAGACCTACATCCAATATGGTCCTTCAACATAACTTGGCACTCATCGGTCAAGCCCTTCAAACCACCACCTTTAATACATAGAGATCCATCCTAGACCACCTCCAACTTGGCAGTATAGAGCACCTCACGGGTAATCATTCTACACACCGCACACCGCATGAGGGGTTTGACACAAGAACCACAACAAGATCCAATTGGTGGAATAAGAGGCCTCAAGAGAAAGATTTTGAAGAAATTCAACACAATGGTGCAGAAGAAGGCAATGATGGAGTAGATGAAGACAACAATGGAGTCGATGATGAGGATTGATGGCTTGATTTCTTTTGAAGAAAACCCTTTATCCCCACTCTACTATTCCGTACCACCAGTAGTCATTGATCATGAATTGAGAGATGGAACATTTTCACCAACATTCCCTTTTCATTTCTTTAGTATTTTAGTATTTTAATATTTTATTGATTTGGTTTGATAGATTGTTAATTTTAGTTGGTTTTGAATAATTAGCTGAGTATTGAAATAGTTGAGCCCAAGTAGTTTTATTCTTGTAATTTGATTGACGATGATTGACTTATGTTGATCTCATTTGTGATAATTACTTGGTTTTGATTATTATGCATTGGTTTTTGATTGTGAGTGAATTCTAGGGATGATTTGGAAGGACTTTACTCTTTACTTGTGTCTGTTATGCTTTAAGTTTATCTTATTAGTATTTTTCTTATTCTATTTTGCGTGAGCAGTAGGATGAGTTGTACCCAACATTCGAATAAATTGTTGTGATTGGTGGTCTTCTTTTTGAGTTAATGTTGTCTTGGAATGGTTTTTGTGATTGTAATGAAATATATGTTGGTAGCTCTTGGATGGAAAAAAAGTGATAATGGCACTCAGTGATGATAATGGACTTGTAATAGTATATTGCTGCTATATTCGAATTGTACATTCCAAATTTTTGTATGTGATGTGTGTTGGTTCTCATTTAAGCAATGATACCAAAACATTACTCATTGATAATTTCAAAAAGAGAAAGCATTGTGGTTTTATTAAAAAAGAATTCACTTGAAAATCTTTTTATTTGATCTAAAATGTGCTCTTTTTTGTCAAGTTTTTCTTTTTAAAAAATGTCCGAGTGATAGGAAACTATTTGAAACATCTTTTATTTTTTATCTCAAATGTGCTCTTTGTTGTCATGCTTTTCTTTTGAAAAAATGTCTAAGTGATAGGAAATGAGTTAAGCCATTTGTATAGTTACTGCATGGAGTGTTATTCTATCTAGTGAATGTTTAGATCTTGATATGATTTTGGACGCATTTAGTCCCTTTCCTTAGTCTAGGATGTGTTATAACAAAATTATTTTGCTCTTAGGAATAAGGCAAGAAGAGGAATCGGCATCACCAATGTTGTGCCTTCAAAATATTCCCTAAGAATAGAAATAAGACTCGTACGAGATTTTTGCATCAGAAATGTTGTTTCTTAGAAATGGCCATTAGGATTGCTTTAAAAAATGAGGCAAGTAAAAGTAAAGTTTTCGAACTGAGTCTCTTCGCTTTAGTATAAAATAAGTTGGGAATACGGTATTATATTTTACCCATTATTAATATCGACCAAAGTATTCCTTGCTAGACTAATACTCCAAACTGTGGGACATGTACAATTTGGATAGAATCTTAATGATCCTTTCACAAAAGTTTTTGTCAGGATGGCTTGATTAACTTAAACTCCTTTCGAGTTGAATAAAACATGTTTCGAGTGAATTTGAACATTTATGGATACCATTTTTACTAAGGACAATGCTTGGTATTTTGAAAGTTTTATTGATAAGTGAACCAATTTTTTTGGGAAAAATGAATTAAAATTGAAACAATTGGTTTGAATATTTCAATTGTCATATCTATTTGAGGTCAATGAGAGGTTACCTAATCATTCAAAGTACTTCCAATTGTTACCTTTTATGTGTTTAACTTTGGTGGCATTGTTAATGTCTAGTGCTTTCTTTCTTGTTTTGCTCGAGACTAGCAAAATGCTAAATTTGGGGTTGTGATAACTCTAAGAAACTAGACTTATTTTGCTTGTTTAATCATAGCATTTTGATAGTATTATCCCAATTTTAGTGTTTAGTTAGGTGTCTTTGTCCAATTGTCTAATGCATTTAGTGTTTGCATGTGCATTTTGAAAATATTAAGGCATTAATATTAATTTAGAGTTATTTTGGTACAATTAGGTTATTGCATTTTGTGGTTACTTTACATGTACTAATTTAAAGGACCTAAGCTAGAAGAATGGAGAAGGCCAAGGACCAAAGTCATGGGCGGTCAATTGGGGCAGCGGAGAATGGCAGCCGCTCCCCCAAAATAAACCTTTGGGGGTCTATGTAGGTTATGTGTATTTATAAGGATTGGCTATTAAAAAAGTACAAAGTTTGCCACCCTATTTATTTATTTTTTTTTAATATTGTTGTACCTAAACTTTTAATTTTCATATTTTTCCCCTTGAAAATTTTAAAACATTGTTTATAACCATACAAAATTAGTCTTTAGACTCCTAAAATGTTATACAATTATGAAAAAACTAAAATAACTAATATCCAAAACAACATAATCAAAATTATAATATGATTTAACTATTTCAAGATATTTTTTCAACTATACTATTTTTTTTGTTAGCTAAACAGCAGACCTAAACCAAAACCAAGTCTCTCCCGACCTAAAAGTCTGTTTTCTCCCAAAAGAAAATAGCATAAAAAAGGTCCAATTGAGCAATAACCACATTGGGAGGATCAAGAACAGCCATGACGTGTATCAGAATTGACGACTGAACATGCTTAATCAAGACAAGATGAGCCTCTATAGATAAAAGCTTATTTTGATTCCACCAAGCCAACCGATCTCAAACTATATCCAGAATAGGTGCAAAACAAGAACATTTAGTCCTCCGGTGAAAATAGGTTAACCTAGGTAAGTGAAAGGCAAAGAAGCTTTCTTAATGCCTGAGAAAGTCGAGATTACATTAGCTACATGCCTCTAGCAGTTTTTGGAGACAAGAAAAAAGCACTTGTCAAAATTGTTTTTCGGTTAGATTCTTTCTAATAAACATCAAGAAAACCCATTAACTTCTTTAGTGAAACTTTATCCCCTCCAAAAAAAATCAAAATATTGTCTAGAACGGCCAAATGTGTCACTGTAAGGAAACTCCGAGGAATCACATAAGGTTTGACAGCTCCTTGCACGAGCAACTTCAAAGCTTCAGACGAAACAATGAAGAGTAAAGGAGACAAAGGGTCACCTTGTTTCATGCCACACTAAGACTGACAAAAATACTTGCTTTCCCCATTCAAGAACACTGAAAACCAACTCGCCTTCAAAATTTGCATATGGAAAATCCTTACAAATAACGAAGGAAATCAAAAAATACAGAGGATTGCTTGTAAGAAGTCCCACGAAACTTAGTCAAAAGCCTTCATCATGTCAATCTTCAAAGCAACGTTGTAACCACAAACTTTTTTGTCCAGGGAAGCAAAGAGTACCAAGGCTAGAAGAATGCTTTCTGCTACCGTCTCTCCAGATACAAACCTTGATTGCACCTCTGAGATCAAATCTGGAAAAATCTTAGCAAGACGATTAGAAAAAAATCTTTGTAATAATTTTTTTGATACAGTTACACAAAGAATAGGCCGAAAATCATTGAAAGAAGTCGGATTCTACCTTTTAGGAAAGAAAATAATCTGCGCACTAGAAATAATTTTGGGAAGTAAGGCCATTGCAAAAAACTCTTGGGTCGCCAATAATAAATCTTCCAGAATAATGTCCCAACACTAGACATAAAAAAATCTAGTAAAGGCATCCAGAACTGGTGAACTGTCATGATCCCTATGAAACACCACATGTCTCTTATACACATGAAATGTGTATTAATGAGATCAGACTACTGGTCTACAGTTGCCAAAGAAGGAATAAACTTAAGCAAATTATTCATGCATTGAATATCTTCTAGATGATAAAAATTGATAACCTCATTAGTAACTTTCACAGGAGAATCAATCCAAATCCATAGAGAATTTTTGATTCTTCGAATAGTAAGCCAAGCCCTCTTATGTGTAAGAACTGAAGCATAAAAAACTTTGTATTAGCGTCACCTTCAGAAAGCCACTTACAACAAGAATTTTGATGACATTCCTCTTTTCAATTTTTGAAGCAGGTTGGCCTTGGCATGATGAAACGACTATCGATCCACTAAAGATTGTGTGACTTCAAATCTCTTTTCTAAATTAGTAACCAAATTTTCAGCATTCCTGACAGAATAAAAAATATTACGAAAAATATTAGAGTTCCAATGCCTCAGATCCATTTTCAATCATTTAAGCTTCCACACAAAACCATGCAAACCAGATTAGTAGCCGTAATCGGTGCTCTCTAATAAGAAGCTACGACATCCATAAAAGAAGAATGCTCCAACAACATATGCTGGAATTGAAATGGCTTCGACACAGACAAAACACAAGATTGAATATCAAGCAGGAACGGTGAGTGATTAGACCCTACTCGATTTAAGTGTGTACCTACGTGTCAGGGAAAGCCGAGAGCCATTGAGAATTAACCATAAGTTTATCTAGTCTCTTCCAGATAGTAGGACCTAGACGAAAACCATGTAAAACTACTACCCAAAAACTAAAGCACAAATACCCCGTAGTCATGCACAGCCACTTTGAACTCCTCCATAACCATGTGATCTTGAACCGTAGAGCCAAGATACTCCGAAATACTCAAAATAACATTAAAGTCCCTCCAACAATCCAGGTGAGCATGAATAAAAGAAGCCAATGACGTTAAAGCTGACCAAAGGTATCTCCAATTAGCTCAAGTTCATTTGCCATAAATAAATGAAGCAATAACAGGCAAAAGTGATCCCACATGTCATGCATAACCATCAAGAGAATACAATGATCGAAGAGATATTAACATGAAAAGCACCACTCTAGAAAATCTAAATATTATTAGATGGATTAGAGAAACATAAATGAAACCCCGATTGAAGACAATATTCTTCAATCATCAATGACTCAGAGACAGCTTAGAGATAACCAAAAATGATATATTATGAAGGAGAATTAATTTTTTTAGACGTCTGAGAGAAGATTTTCCAAAATGCCGCTAATTTTCCAAACAATATCATTAATCATTGAGAATTTGGAATAGGTGATTGAGCGAGGGCACGCAAAGCTTGCCTAGATGTCTATCAATTGTGCAAGTGATCGGATAAATTTTCCACTTATGAATTCGTTATGGCAGGTTAGGCGGCTGTTAAACCCGTTGTTCCAAAGCCTCAACATGGCTTGGGAGTCACTTTAGAAATTAGATGGAATACGCCATTCAAAATAACCTGTGGACGGTACTCCCATTCAACTGTTATCCTGAATCAGAGAGTGAATCAACAATATCTGTTTCTCGAACCGATTTTTTCGATTTGATACTCAAAAATTTTGAATAATTGTTATCCTAAATAATCAGACCAAGTCGATTATATTCTAGATTGACATAATCAGCTGCTAACGCATGCATGGGATTTGCATGCATACCATACACACAAACCCTAGCCTCAAGTATTTCAATCGGAGGAGGTTAAACACCCGTGCCAACCTTCACCATTGCTGTCACGTCACTATTTTTGGATGAGCAAGCCTCTATCAAAGCCACCATGTCATCACATCCCAAAGCTTGATCGTCCATATTAACAACTTGGGAGTAAGTCGGGATGGTCTTCTTCTCTTGAAAAGCTAAACCCGTTAAACCTGTAGAAATCCTAGCTTGTGTTTCAGAAACATCTTTAACAACCACCCCTTAGGAACCTATTGCTGTTTCATCTGAGAGTTTGGGTTTGTTGTCTACTTTTCTGCATCATCAGGCTCTTTAGGGTTTAAGATCATTCAAATTCATCGATTGTGATTGGGAGGGTCCAACCTTACTTGGAGTCCAGCAACAGAGGGATTCTTAGTCAAACACTTAGATTCAGAGTAACCCATTTTAAGACAGTGGTTGTAGTAGTGAGGAACATTGTCATATTGGATCGACTACTATTTTCCTTTATCACCATTATTAACCCGAACATGACAAAGGAGGGACTTTTTAACATCAAGATCAATGCAAACCCTAGCATTTATTGTCAAGCCCCAAAAACGGGACCGTAACACGCCGCGCTAATGGCACACCGGCCCAAAGCGCAAGGCACAAACGAACAGAGCAACAAACTTAACCGCAATGTAATAGAACCATCAAACCATTTCTTAACTATAAAACCGAATAAGTTCATTTTTACACAAAAATACGAATTACAAAATTCCTTCTTAGTACAAAAGATGCTACAACAAAAACAAAGTTCATCAATACAAAACCTATCTAATACACTACCCCTCTCCAAACAAAAGAGAAGCTTGGAAGATTATCCGCAGAGTCCTACCAAGAATGTGGAATCTTTATACAATTTGCAGATTAGGTGCGCGGTGGAGACTAAAAAACGAGCGTTTTTGTGTAAAAATGAACTTATTCAGACTTTATCTTAAGAAATGGCTTGATGGTTATCATTACAGGTAGTGTCTCTTATACACATCTTTCTTCATCAGGGGAAAACATAAAGATAATAACATTTGTGAAAACCATAGTCATGAAGCAGTTTCTAAAATGTCTCATGCCATTTAAACGTCAATAAACCATAATCATAAGTAGTTTCTAAAATGTCTCAAGCCATTTAAACGTCAGGCATGTCCAAAACATAGTTTTTGGTTCTTAAAAGATCTTGATGATTTCAAAACATAGTATGCTAAAGCATAGCTTATAAATCCAAGTACAGTATAAAACCGGAATATAATAAAATAGCATGAGTATCTTTTAGGCTCGAAGGTATGACCTACAGTACTAGTCAGATCTAGTAATCTACCACACCTACTAGTCTGACCGGGAGGTCAAGTTATCCCATCACAAGACCCCGCAGTCAAATAGTTCATAGCAGTCACAGCAGTCACCATGGCGTCCCATGGATGACTGTTAGAACCGGTTCTCCCCGAATCAAACATTTCCAAACACATCCAAAATTATATACCTAGGTCACCTATGAGCCAAAACAGTTATAAAATGCTTTCATATCAAAAGAGTTTGCAAACATATCAATTGATTAACATAAAATAGCTTGGTCCCGATTTCATATGTAATAGTTCCAAAACTTGGTAAAAGTGCAGTTCCAAACATCATACACATTTTAAAATCCATCCAAACATATTTCGAAAGTCGTTAAACAAAATACAAGTGGAAGAGGGTCTATGTTACCCACCTATCAAAGCAAAAACTGTACAAAAGATCACTGAATGCGATCGCCAGCGGTAGGTGGCGTGGTACCTAAAACAGATATAAGAGGACTCTTAGAAGAGATGTAGAAGTTAAAGAATGACTAGGGAAGCATATTGTAACTTTGAAACTCAAGAAATCATACTGCAAATGTACCTTGAATGTGTATAATTCGTATTACTGACTAGATTAGGAGATAATAAGCTCAGTTTTCCAGAAAAACCGAAAAATTTCGCCCCTCCCTAGGCTATAAGTAGGCTATCCTCCCTACCAACAAAATCCAATTCCAAGGTATTCAAGGGACCTTGGTTACAACCCAACTCAAAACAACATATTCAACCAACCAACAAAATCCAATTCCAAGGTATTCAAGGGACCTTGGTTACAACCCAACTCAAAACAACATATTCAACCAACCAACAAAATCCATAAACGGAAAGATTCACCGAGCAATAGCCGGGACTATATCAATAGCATTCCACAACAATCCATACCCCATAACCACTACAATTAACTCTATTACAACATTAGAGCAACAACCTATGGGTGGAATTCCTCTTTACTACCAAACTGAAATTTTTACCGATTAGCCACACGCATGATTCAAACATGCTTCCTATCCAACCCACTACCAAGGAAACACTTAAAATCATCAAAAGATCATTAAAGACCCTTCAAACATAACCAATTATCCAAATTATCCTAGTTGCGCCAAACTTCCGTTTACTTACAAAATGAAGGGAAATCAATTCCACTTGGTTTCAAGTCTCAATTCCTATCCAAACTAACCTTAAAACACTCTTAAAACATCATTATGTGCATAGACATAAGCATTCATAGCATAACACTCTAGGCCACATATGGAAGACAAAACCCCAACTCATAATCTTAAAATTTGTAATCTAACCATGGAAAGTTGTTAAAAATCAACCCCAATCACTTCCCAACCTCCAAAACACTAAAAACAACCCATAACATACATAAATCAACACATATAAGGCTGCAAAGAGGGTTTTCTCAGCCATAAAGAATCCTACAAAACTTGAAATTAAACGTGGCTTGCTTGGATCATAAAGGCCATAAAGGAAAATAGTAGTCGATCCAATATGACAATGTTCCTCACTACTACAACCACTGTCTTAAAATGGGTTACTCTGAATCTAAGTGTTTGAAGAGGAGTTCGGCTGCTGCTAGGAAGAAACAACAAGAAACAACAAGAAGAAGACTTAAAAAGCTTCCAAAGTTGACCCAAATAGTACCCAAGTTGACCAAATAGTCTCCAAGTTGACTATTTGACCCAAAAACTAATTTTTTTGCTACTAAATTAACATTATAAATCAGCCATCAAACAACACTCACACACCACAATGCACTAATTACACTTAGTCCAACTTTTGACCCATTTACCCGCCGGTACCGAAATCGAGTAAATCGGTCAAAATTTGGACGAATTGAAAAACGAATAAGTTGAAGTACTTTATGACTAAAAATAATATGAAAAACATTTTAAACACATCTAAAATGTAAAGAGACAAGGCTATTAAAATACTGGGTTTCACATTTATCGTATAGCTTTGCACCGGAAGCCGTTGAGGCATCAATTTTAATAAATTGCCAATCAACTTGGCAATGGAAAACAAAGTGGCTTAGTGAAACAAATAAGCTGGTCGTCCATCAAATGTTATCCAAACCGACACTAAGGAAGATTCTACATCTAAATCAAAATCCGGCATCTATTTGAAAATCCTTATGGATAAACCTTAAAATGCAAGAAAACCACAGCAATAGCAATGTAAGTATTTCTCTTCTATGTCAAATTTGATTAGAACATGCCAATTATCTAATAACCCTAATGAGAAAGTCCCTGAGTAACCAATCTTCATGAAGTCATGCCTTAAGAACTCCATAGATGGCCAACCCCTAGCAAATTTCACTACTAAGATATAGCGGAATGGAACTGCAAGTTTTTGTATTATCTCAACTGGAAAAAAAATACCGCGGGTTCCCATAGTTGGTAGATGGAGGAACAAGCATAATATGCATCCCCTGATGAAGAAAGAACCCACCCAAACAAACACAATTGACCTTGGGGGAGGGGGACGCCATTCAGTCATGGACTGAAGGGTAGCCATGAATATTAAAGAAGAAATCAAATGAGGAAGATGAGTGCAAGAGAGAGGGTGGCCAAAACCCTAGGATCAACTACTATACTTTTTTTATTATCTCTATAGTTCTTTTAATCTCATCTTTAAATAGAGTATCATCCTCAATTATTGTAGAAAGTAAATTCTTTTCATATTATTATCCCTCTTCACTTCATTTGTTTATTAACTTATTCATGTTGAAATATCAATTTAGTCTTGTTGTACCATTATTTTATTTTTCAATAAATCAATATTTTAGTAGTAAATTTTTGGTGTCCATAGCCTCACTTCAAATTAAAATAAGTTAATATATGGTTTCCTTATATTTTATTCTACTAAAAGAATTTATGATTTGTTGGTTTTTTAATGCCTTAATTTGAATCATTTATTAGTTAGGAGAGTCTAACATGTTTTAGTAATATGTAGTGTAAATTATTTAATTAATTTTTCTATGTTAATAATTTACAAATTAATTTTTTTAGATTTTATAATTATTAGCAAATGATTAAAATTTTATACCATTAACTGTTACGGTATTTATAAATTACACAATTAAGTTAACAATGTCCCAAAATAATTTATTCTTCCTTTAAAAAAAATAAATCTTTAATAGAATTTTAATAAATAAAGATGCTCCATTTACTTTTGTAGGAAATTTTCCTAGAGGCAAGCCTAACATGGAGACTTTAAGGAAGAGCTTCCATACTATCAGTATCAAGGGTAACTTCATTGTTTGTTTTTTGGATCATAAACGTGCTCTTATTCATTGGAGGTGGATTATCTTCGCTGTTGGCTTAAGAACTCATGGTTTATTAATGGTTTTTAAATGCATGTTCTTTAGTGGCACCCATTATTCACTCCGAACATAGAACCCTCCATTGTGCCTATTTGGATCACTTTAGAAGGACTCCCAGCTGTGTTCTTTAACAAGCACTCAGTGTTCAGCCTTGCTCAAATACTTCGGAACTCTACTCAAATTTGATGTGGCTATAGAAAATTTCACGCGTCCAAATATAGCCTAGGTTTGCATGGAAGTGAACCTCTTGGCAATCCTTCCCTCCTGGTTAGAAGTGGGTCTCTTATAGAAAATGCCAAAAAAAAAAGATGAAGAATTGTCACTCTCTCAGTACTAAAGCATAAAAGCTCTCAAAAAGATCCAATAATCGATACCGGGTGTAGCCAAAAAGATCCAATCATTTCAACAAACATATCAATGGGGCTAAAGCAATTTTACCAAAAAGAACCAATCATTTAAGATGTGTATAAGAGACACTGGACTCCTATACACAAAAAAATTGCAAATTTCATGCGGATTTTTTCCCCAGGAATTATATACGGATTTTACTGCAAATTTTAGTTTTCTAGGTTTGGGATTAAAATTTTGCTACGGATTAAAAAATCTGCATCAAAATCCGCAGATAACATCCCTCCATAAAGCGGGAACGTATTATGTACAAAAATTACGCAACAAAAATCGAAGCCACTGTACATATAGTCAAAAGTTGGACTAAGTGTAATTAGTGCATTGTGGTGTGTGAGTGTTGTTTGATGGCTGATTTATAATGTTAATTTAGTAGCAAAAATTAGTTTTTGGGTTAAATAGTCAACTTGGAGACTATTTGGTCAACTTGGGTACTATTTGGGTCAACTTTGGAAGCTTTTTAAGTCTTTTTCTTGTTGTTTCTTCTTCATTTCTTCCTAGCAGCAGTCTCTTAACTCCTCTTCCTCCATTTTCCCCAAAAATTTTCTTGGATTTCAAGTAGGAATATTACACTTGGAAGGTAAGATTTTATGTATTTTAGCATTTATGGCTTATGGGCTTTATGATCCAAGCTTTAATTTCAAGTTTTGTAGGATTCTTTATGGCTGAGAAAACCCTCTTTGCAGCCTTATATGTGTTGATTTATGTATGTTATGGGTTGTTTTTAGTGTTTTGGAGGTTGGGAAGTGATTGGGATTGAATTTTAACAACTTTCCATGGTTAGATTACAAATTTTAAGATTATGAGTTGGGGTTTTGTCTTCCATATGTGGCCTAAAGTGTTATGCTATGAATGCTTATGTCTATGCATATAATGATGTTTTAAGAGTGTTTTAAGGTTAGTTTGGATAGGAATTGAGACTTGAAACCAAGTGGAATTGATTTCCCTTCATTTTGTAAGTAAACGGAAGTTTGGCGCAACTAGGATAATTTGGATAATTGGTTATGTTTGAAGGATCTTTAATGATCTTTTGATGGTTTTAAGTGTTTCCTTGGTAGTGGGTTGGATAGTGTAGAAGCATGTTTGAATCATGCGTGTGGCTAATCGGTAAAAATTTCAGTTTGGTAGTAAAGAGGAATTCCACCCATAGGTTGTTGCTCTAATGTTGTAATAGAGTTAATTTTAGTGGTTATGGGGTATGAATTGTTGTGGAATGCTATTGATATAGTCCCGGCTATTGCTCCGGTGAATCTTTCCATTTATGGATTTTGTTGGTTGGTTGAATATGTTGTTTTGAGTTGGGTTGTAACCAAGGTCCCTTGAATACCTTGGAAATGGATTTTGTTGGTTGGTTGAATATGTTGTTTTGAGTTGGGTTGTAACCAAGGTCCCTTGAATACCTTGAAATTGGATTTTATTGGCAGGGAGGATAGCCTAATTATAGCCTAGGGAGGGGCGAAGTTTTTCGGTTTTTCTGCACAATATGGGTTGAACTTCTGGAAAGGTAGCTGTAATACGAATTTGAGGGGTTAACTAAGTGTTTTGACTGGGGTTTTAGCTTGTCGAAGTTGGTCAGAAATTTGTGAAAAGGTCATTTTTGACCAAAGAGCTGTTGGTGTCGTTTTCTATCGTTTCGCGTCGTTTTTGCTTCCCTAGTCATTCTTTAACTTCTACATCTCTTCTAAGAGTCCTCTTATATCTGTTTTAGGTACCACGCCACCTACCGCCGGCGATCGCGTTCAAAAGAGTGAACTATTTGACTGCGGGGTCTTGTGATGGGATAACTTGACCTCCCGGTCAGATTAGTAGGTGTGGTAGATTACTAGATCTGACTAGTACTGTAGGTCATACCTTCAAGCCTAAAAGATACTCATGCTATTTTATTATATTCTGGATTGAAACTGTACTTGGATTTGTTCGCTATGCTTTAGCATACTATGTTTTGAAATGATTGGATCTTTTTGGCTACACTATGCTTTAGCATACTATGTTTTGAAATGATTGGATCTTTTTGGCTACGCTATGCTTTAGCATACTATGTTTTGAAATGATTGGATCTTTTTGGCTACGCTATGCTTTAGCATACTATGTTTTGAAATGATTGGATCTTTTTGGCTACGCTATGCTTTAGCATACTATGTTTTGAAATGATTGGATCTTTTTGACTATGTTTTGGACATGCCTGACGTTTAAATGTGTATAAGAGACATTTTAGAAACTACTTATGATTATGGTTTATTGACGTTTAAATGGCACAACTAGGGGTAGTGTATTAGATAGGTTTTGTATTGATGAACTTTGTTTTTGTTGTAGCATCTTTTGTACTAAGAAGGAATTTTGTAATTCGTATTTTTGTGTAAAAATGAAATATTCGGTTTTATAGTTAAGAAATGGTTTGATGGTTCTATTACATTGCGGTTAAGTTTGTTGCTCTGTTCGTTTGTGCCTTGAGCACATGGACCGGTGTGCCATTAGCGCGGCGTGTTACGGTCCCGCCTTTTTGGGGCGTGACAACACTTGCTGCGGAAATTAATATAAATTCCGCAGCAATTGTGCTGCGGAAATTAATTCCGCAGCAAGTGTGCTGGGGAATTAAATTTCCGCAGCATATTTGCTGCGGAATAAATTTTCCGCAGCAATTTGCTGCGGAATTTAAAGTTAATTTCCGCAGCAATTTTGCTGCGGAAATTCCTGCGGAAAATTCCGCAGGAAATTTCAATTTACAGTGCAGAAACCCAGCACATTTTGGACAGATCTAATCGGGGAAAAATCACTTTTCCTCTCCATTTCCTACACCACCGGCCACCATTCACCCTTCACCTTTCTTCCAACTACCATCTACTATTTCCAAGCCTAAATTTCATCCCTTCTTCCTCATTTCTTTCTCTCCTCAAGCCATTTTGCTCCATCCTTCCTCTTGAACAAGCCGCGTGAACTTGGTGTTCATCTTGGATTCGATTTGTCCAAAATGAATCTCCTCTAGCTGCAACCGTCACATCCTGAAGCCATTTCCAAGGTGATTATTGATCTGCCATTTCAATTTTTGTTCTGCAATCTATTTTTATAATTCTTGACAGTCCATAAATACATGAGTGGTATATTTTAGTTATTTTCACCTTTTTTGATTTTTTTGCAGCTGTTTCTTGTCACATCTAGATGTGTAGGATTTTTACTATGTCATTTTCATTTTTTTTATCCCTAATTTCTGTAAGATTTTTGCTATAATTTTTGCAGTTTTATTTTTATTTATTTTTATTTTTATTTTTATTTTGTTTGTTATCGTATTCAGGTCTGCCTATGTTACTATCCCCCATCCAAGATGGTTTTCTACCATCTTTTCAATACTTTTCGTAGGCTTATTTTTAGGCCTATTTTTATTTTTTTTATTTTGTTTGTTATCGTATAGATTTTTGTTATGTTATTTACATTTTTTTTTCAACTGTTTGTTATCCATAATTTGTCTAGGATTTTTGCTATGTGATTTTCAATTTATTTCCATATAATGACAATATTTAACAATTGGCCTATACTAAACTTGTTTGTTTAGGGATTTCTGTGTTCCTACAAGCTTCACACTTTAATTAACATTATCATAAATATATCGTCAACCTTAATATAACAACCAACTTTATTATATGAAAATTAAAATAATAACAAAAGAGACTTCTATAGTTCATCTAATTAAGTTCTCGAGTCTAAATATATTGTTGATCTCAAGACTCTCCGGCCGGGATATAGCCTATCATAGTACGCGATTCCTAACCTTGCCATTTGGGCCTTAATTTAACCAAGTAATATCTGGAAACATGTCCCTTGAACGAAAAGTTGGATGATTAATTTTTCTTATTATTTTTTAAATAATATTTTATAATTATTTTATATATTTTTTTAATATATATATATATATATATCTTAATAAACATTATTACAGTACTCTTTTAAATAATATTTTAAAAATAATAACTATTTTAACAGAATATGTTTCAACCTTTTGTCATTACAGAATATTTAAATAGAATAATTTTGCAATTCAACCTTTTAAAAATCTTCCGTTTAACTATTATTATAGTTTATTTGTCTTTCGTTTAAGTAAGTAATTTTTCGTTTTGTGTTTACGAAATAACTCCTACTTTGAGTTGGTGGATACGGATTTAAAAAAAAAATAAATTCGTTCAATTTTACTAAAATATAGGTTAAAAAGTGACCAAATTACACTTATTTTTCCTAACGACATAATTCGCTCCTTTAATAGATATACAAACACTACATTTTTCTTAAAACAATTCCATTTCATGAGATATTCAAGTTTTTTACTAGGATTATACAATTTGGGTTGAACAAGTTCATAATGCATATTATATGCAAAATACTAAACCATGAATAATGTTTCTAAATGAAATGTTATATAAATGTATGTATTGGAATGATACTTAGTAGACTTTAATTATGAGATAATAGGGAAAAGGTGATTAAAATAGTTGATTATATTAATTTTTATGCAAATGCATGGTAAAATTAAAAAAAAAATTATTTACTATGCGTTTTTTAATTTTTGATAACAACAAATAATTTAATATAGGATATATTGTAAAAATGATAATTATTTTAAAATAGGATAGTAAAAGTGAAGGGAACAACATTTGGTATCTATCATTTTTTTTTATTTGTCAATTATACCCTCTACGCTCCCTTTGTTAATCTTAATTGCATACTCATAACTTTCCGTAACTACGTAATAAAAATACATTTATTCACCAACTATTAGGTTTAGATATTTGATCATTTATTTGGCAAATTTGTTAACACATCAATTATTTTGACACTTTAAATAAATGAATTGATTTATTCATTTAAGCCAAACATCGTAATGTTATTAATTGGATTAATTTTTGCTAATAATATTACCCTACTACTTAAAAGTTCTAGTTATGCCTCCCTAACAATGTAAATGTGGTTAGGCTTATATTAATTAAAAATTGTCAAATAAATATGAAAGAGTATCATTTAGGATATTTATATGTAATTAAATAAAGAAAAACATGATGATACACATACATATATTTGTGTTGTTGGACTAGTCAACTTACTATCATATACTAAATATTTACTCTAATAAGCAAGTGGAAAATTTTCATGAAATTATATTCTTATATTTGTCTGGAAATTAATTGTTTAATAGGAGACTAAGTAAGTCAATAGTTTGGTTAGGCAAAATGGAAGTTCCGGAGCATCGAAGGTGGATGTACAATAGGCTTCTTCCAAATCGTTGGGGATATGTGGAAGAATTTTTGGAGGGTTTGGCTGGGTTTACAATTTTGCTTGTCAACAACCAAAATAACAATTACACTCATAAGGATTTATTAGATGAATCCATGTCATCAAGAGACAAAAATGAGCGACACCATGTCCCCGATATGGTGAACATTCACCACTGTCTCTTATACACATCTAGATGTGTATAAGAGACAGTGACCTGGCTAAGTACTTTTTCATTGCATGCATAAAGACCAAGTTTGAAGAAGGCAAACCCTCGTGGAAGAAGTTTTCTACGGCCACAAGAGACAATACTGTGGTTTGAGGAATTTCAGGTATTATGGTCTATATTGTTTCAACGTATTAATTGACTACGTAATTATATGTTTCATATTGTTATATAAAAACTTACTTTGAGCATTGCAGAAAAAATTTAGATGGCCACCTAGGCACAATGCAGCGGTGAGAGAGAATTTTGAGAAGAGAGGGGCAGGTAGGCTGGCACAGATGCTACAAAAAGTTTGAAAAGATGGTAGAAAACCATCTTGGATGGGGGATAGTGCATAGGCAGACCTGAATAAATATTGGCAGTCCCAAGAGTTCAAACAAAAATCCGACCAAAATAAGAAGAACCGGGATTCCAATGCAGGTGCATCACTGCATACAGGCGGTTCTATACCACACAGAGTGCATTTCAAGAAAATGGTAATACTAATTAATTTCTTGTACTTTTAATACTTCATTATATTACAATGCCTTTGTTATTGATGACTTGAAAATATTTATTTCTTTTAATTACAGAAGGCTGAGAGGGGTGAAAAAAACCCCAATCTGCCATTCTCTGATTTCTATTTCCGTACCCATAAGAAGAAGGAGGGAGATTGGGTTCATCCTCGGGCCCAAGCTGCTTATGTAAGTCATTAAGGCTTTATTACAATCTTTTATGATTTGTCCTTTAATATTCTTGTTTCCATAAAGTTGATCTTTGTTATATGACTTTTGCGGGAGAACAGTTGAGAAGAAAAAGACTGAAATATCTCTTCAAAAATCACCGTTGGGACATGATAATATGTCTTCTGATGGTTCTCAACACTTGTGTACACATCTGCCATCTGATTTAGATATTTGGAATGGGTTTGAAATCACATTAAAAGTTGAAGTGGTTTCTTAAATACATCTAGAAGTGTATCAGAGTATTCGTGATTAAAGCGTTGGACTTTCTTCATGGCTTCTTCTTTAAAGAATCTCTCCCTATGATTAGGCTTGTAGTCCGGCCCGGAGAGTGCCGAACTCAAAGCCCAACTTATAAGGGAGAGATTGGAAAAGGAAGAAATGAAGAAAGAGCAAGCTTCCTTAACAAGCCCAACTATCTGAAACAAGAAACCAGTTGCATATTTTGATGGAGTGATTAGGCGTTCTTCCTGGATCCTCTCGCCACTAGCGTTCCCCACCCCTTGATGCAGATGATGAGGATGCATGCAGAGTTGTAGGGTTTCTTAAGAGACAGGAACCTGTCTCTTATCTTATATCTAAATGTTATATATGCAACATATTTGAATTTGTTTCGTATTATATTTCTTTCAATGCGAATTGTTTTTCATGAAATTGCTCGAATGTGACATGATGATCAATGCGAATTGTTTTTTGTGATGAAATTGCTGGAATGTGGCATGATGGTACAGGGGGAAGAAAAAACCAAACAATACTAACAAAAATTTTCTGTGAAATTATTTGGGGATTTTGCTGCGGAAAATATATGGGGATTTTGCTGGGGATATTTGATGGGGATTTTGCTGCAGAAAATTATATGGGGAATTTGCTGGAGATATTTGCTAGGGATTTTGCTGCGGAAATTATATGGGGATTTTCCGGAAATTATATGGGGAATTTGCTGGGGATATTTGCTAGGGATTTTGCTGCGGAAATTTACACAGGGATAATTTCCGCAGCAAAATCCCCATCAAAAATCCTTGTAAACATGTTTTTATGACGAAATTTTGTATGCGGAATTACTAGCGCAAAATATCCGCATGTATATTTCCGTAGCAAAATCCCCATCAAAATTAGCTGCGGATTTTATAATCCGCAGCAAATTATTATCCACGGCCTTTTTACCTGCGGATTATTTTTGGTGCCCAAATTCGCAGAAAGTCTTGTTTGCTGCGGATTTTTCATTATAATCCACAACAAAATATGCAGGTAATTAACAGTTTTTTAGTAGTGTATTAAACATCATGAAGTTGGTCCTTCTGTAGTTGCTAAGAATAAACCAATGGCGGAAAACCCTACTTGTGATCAAACTTCAATAGGTACAAGAGACTCAAGAAAATGTTCAAGTGGTGGCTCAACCGGTTGAAATAATGGAGATATAATGGCAAAACAAGTGGAAGAACCACCAAATCCAATAGTGGTAGACCTGGGTGCACTTCCACCACTAAACCTGGACTTTCAAAATTCAAATCCCTTAGATGAAGGGATTGAGAAAACAAATTTTTATGAAGGTGCATTGTTGCCAACAGATTCGATTAGCAAAGGGTTGACCAGTCAGAAGGAAAATCCACTGCCAACAAATCAGCCAACTCCCTCTCAATTTCAAATTTCAAAAAATGTATCCAAGGATGATTTCACCAAGTCACATGCCAAAAAATTGGAGAACTTCCCTGTTATTTCTGGCATACCGACTTCCCTCATGCTCAAGACATTCACTTGCCACCTCTAGAGTTGAATAATTGTAAGCTACAATCAGGAGGTAAGCTTACTACAAAAAATAAAGGCAAGCGTAAGAGAACTTACAACATGCCAAGAGTGATACGTACTAGGCTTTCCTCTAAGCCTTTATCCCTGAGCCCTACCTCACATGCTTTAAATGGATAGAATCCTCTACCTGTCTAGAACACAAGGGGGATAGGTAATAAGTCCTTTATTAGGAGACTCAAGCTGCTTGTTAAAGAACACAAAATAAAAATTCTTGCTTTAATTCAGCCAATGGTGGACAAAGAAAGGATTACTTCTTTCCTACTCGATTAGGATTTGATAGCTGCAAATGAATTCTAATGGGAAAAATATGGTTATTCTGGGATAAAGAATTTGTTATTACAAACATTTTCTAATCAACTTTTACATGTTTCAATTTCCTCTAGTCTTCTTCAAAGAGATGTACTAGCCTCTTTTATTTATGCCAAGTGTGCTAAGCTTGGGAGGAAAAGTTTGTGGGAGGAACTACGACCTGCCAACTTGTCTCATGAACCATGGTTCATGTGAGGAGACTTTAATGTCATTGCAAACTTAGATGAATACAAAGGCTCCTCCACATTGGACCTTGAGGCGATGAAGGATTTTAATGATTATCAACTTAACTATGGCTTTATGGACTTAGCCTTCCAAGGCTGCAACTTGACATGGCTGGGTGATAGATTTGGCAACGAAGTGTGGAAGCGGTGGGATAGATATATTTGCAATAACGAATTCCTCACAGCTTTCCAACATGTCACTGTGGAACACTTACTAAAAACTTGTTTTGATCACTCTCCACTCCTTCTCAAGATCTCTAATGTGTCCTCTCCAGGGCCAAAGCAATTTAAATTCTTGAATATGTGGATTAAACATCCCAAATTTTTGTAGGTTGTACAAAATAACTAGCAGTTACAATGTGGTGGTTCTCTCCTCCTTATGCTAGCTTCCAAGCTCAAACGATTGAAGGCTGAGCTAACAAACAGGAGCCATACATTTTTGGAAATGTATTTAGCAAGGTTACGGAAGCAACATAGAAAGTCAAGAGCCAAGAGAATGCTTTCTTACTCCAGGAGAATCAAAGTAACCAAATAGCTCTAGCTCATGCACAAGCCCACTTCACCAAATGCCTTGTAGAGAAAGAAGCTTTCGGAGGCAGAAAGAGCAAATGGGATGTGGTAGTTGAAAGAAAGATACCAGAATTTCAAATTCTTTCATTCCTCTCTGATGGCCTAAAGACATAGATGGAATATATCAAAAATTAAGGCGCATGGGGCGTGGACAGATGACATGCAGCTCATTGAAGCTGAGGGAGTTGATTTTTTCCACAGGCTTCTAGTAGGGATGGACTCCTCAGTCATTGACCATTCTTTCCTTGACACTCTCATGAAAGTAATCACGAATACTCTGATAGCACTGATTCTTATTTAAGAAACCCTTCAACTTTTAATGATTTCAAACCCATTAGCATTTGTACTATTTTTAAAAATATATGTACACAAATTTTGGCTAATAGATTGACTTCTATTTTGTCCAAAATCATTTCCCATGAAAAGGTGGCATACATGCATGGAAGGGAGATTATAGATAATATCCGGCTTATTCAGGAAATGATCAATTTTATTGATAGGAAGACAAGGGAAGGAAATGTGATCTTCAAGTTGGACTTAACAATTCCAGGCTTTTGATAGGCTCTCTTGGCCTTTTCTTTATGCCACCGTGAGGAAACTCATCACGCTGGAGACTTTTTCTAAAGGCCTTAAAAATCAATTCTAATCAAAGAAATATTTGGATTATGAGAAAATCAAGTATACACATTTAGTTTTCCACATTTGGCTTTCACTGATGACATTGTAATCTTCATTCCTAGGGGAAGCAATATCCTTTAAAAATCTTATGGTCTTCTTCTCTCAATTTGAAGCATCTTCGGGGCAGCTTATCAACAAGTCAAAAATTTCCTTCTATTTGCCTAAGAAGGCACCTTTGTCTCGTACCAGATTGATCCAACAGAAGACGGGGTTTGTGAAAAAAGCTCTTCCATTCACCTATTTGGGATGTCCAATTCAGAAAGGCAAGAAAAGTAAAGCTGTTTTGCAACCTTTGGTTGAGAAGGTATCTTCAAGGATCCCAGGCTGGCAAACAAAATTCCTCTTCCATGGAGGAAGATTAATCCTCACCAATCATTTTATTTTTTTTAATCCTCATCAAGCATTTTATTTTTTTAATCCTCAATAAGCATGTTCATAGAAACATTCCTATCATTCTCTTGGCAGTGCTCCATCCTCCGAAAATAGTGTAAAAGAGACAGGAAGACAGTTGGCAAATTTCTTTGGGAGCTTCAGATTCTGGAAAAGAGCATCGTTGGATTTCATGGCAAACAATTTGGAAGCCAACAGCCTGAAATGGCTTAGGAATCTCTTTTTTTTATAGATTTGTCCAAGGGATTTAGCATCAAATCATGGTGGAATTTTTGCAAAGGGAACTCACTTTGGTATTCCTTCCTTCATGGAAGATACCTACGAGGCAAGTTTCATTCTTGCTTGGTGAATGAATTACCTAGGGATTCAATCACATGGAAAAGAAAGTTGAGGAGTGGCAATGTAGGAGAGAAAAAAAATCTTGTTCTTAATTAGAAAGGCACATTCCCCGTTCTGGTTCGACCCTTGGTTAGAGCATGGGCCATTAGCAACTGAAGTAGAACCAAGTTTTTGACAAAGACCACTTGGTTAAACATATTTGAAACTCTAATATTTGGGACCTCTCATCCCTAGTTAGCAAATATTCTTATGGAGCGAAGGAAAAAATAGGCGCAATTTTGGATGGGAGAGTGATTTCTTTGATGAATGAACCCAACAAACTTGTTTGGACTAAAACGGACGAAGGCAATTTTTGTTTCGTCTACATTCAACTCTTACTCAGAATATTTTTCCAGAAAGATGATTTGGGATGATATATTGCAGTTCAAAATTTCCATCTTTATGTGGAAATTATTGACTAAGAGGCTTCCTCTTGATGATATCCTTTCCAAAATTGGTTTTGCTTTGGCTTTCAATTGCTGTTTTTGTGGTAACCAAGAATCTTTGGACCATTCTTTAGTGGAATGTGAAACAACAAAGAAAGTGTTGTTATTCTTTGAATCTTGGCTTGAACTGATATTTCCTTCCTCATCAAACATCCTTGAGAAACTTAATGCTTGGTGGTGGCGTGATACTCTTTAAGCCACAATAAGAGCTATTCACAAACTCATTCCTTGCTTAGTTTGTTGCTTTGTGTGGAAGGCAAGGAATAAGGCAGTCTTCGAAGGGCAGACTACCAAAGTGCAACGCATTATCACTAATATTTGTTCCTATTTGAAGGATATCTCTACAATTCGTCCATTCACAAGATTTGAGGTAGCTGATAATTCCTTGCTCTCTCACGGTCTTTGTCAACAACTGATCAATATTAAACCAAAGTGTGCTATGGTAGTCAAATGGAATTCCCCCCTCTCTGATTTATTAAACTTAATCTGGATGGAGCATCCAAAGGGAACCCAAGTTTGGCAACTGGAGGAGGGATTCTTAGAGACAATAATGGCCAATTCATCAAAGTTTTTTGCAATTTTTATCATCAGCAATCTAATCTATAAGCTGAGGCAATGGCATTGGTTGATGATCTCAAGCTTTGTAAAACCTTGCAACTGTCATCAGTGGAAGTACAGATCAACTGGTCTTTAGTCTTAGTCAACATTTTGAGTGACCGACCTACACCACCTGGGAGGATGGACTTGCAGCTACAATTCATTAGGAGCTTTGTGTTAGGAAAAAATGTTTCATTTTTTCAAAAAGTTTAGAGAGGCCAATCCAATAGCTGATGTTTTATTTTTTATTTTTTTCCAAATGAGGACATTGAAAATTTTCCTATGCAGAATATAACCAAGAACACATTTCCTTCGACTATAAAATGATTGTTGATATTGGATTCCAAGAGCTGCCCTTACATTCAGCATTGTAAAGTTTGTTCACGATCAACAAAATTTCTTACCTTGTTTGGTTGTTTGCTTTTAAAAAAAAATTAATGTTACTATTTAAATATTATTCCGTAAAGTTATCTTTTTGTAAAATACTTTTCGGCCATGTGACACAGATCACAGATTCGAGTTTTTGTCTCAAGGAAAAAATTACTCCCTCTGTCCCATTTTATTTGTCATTCTTTCTATTTTTGTTTGTCCCAAATTTTTATTTGTCACTTCTTCAAATAAAAAATAAATAAATATCAA
Source organism: Cinchona pubescens (assembly GCA_025175665.1). Taxonomy (NCBI): domain Eukaryota; kingdom Viridiplantae; phylum Streptophyta; class Magnoliopsida; order Gentianales; family Rubiaceae; genus Cinchona; species Cinchona pubescens. Next base: position 1,152,309 of record JANKKI010000068.1, on the reverse strand, counting down.
TTTGTCTAATTTGCCCTTCATGTAAGTTCCAAAAAGGCAGCATTAATGTCATGTTTCAACATTAATTACTCTCATAAACCATTCCAAATTTTGAAAACCAAAAACCAACTAACAAATTTGGAATATTAATTGAGGGACAATAATGAAAAAACTATTCTACTAATTGGTTAATTAGTAACTATTCTTAAACTGTATCCAAGATTGACTATGGCAAATAAAATGGGACAGAGGGAGTACAAGATAAGACTATTGACTATAAATAAAATGATCTTACACTTTTCCAAACCTTGCACTTAATGGGAGTTCTAGGAGCCCGACAACACGTTCTCATATCCTTTTGGCCCCCAAACCTTGATTCTTGCGTCCGTCCCGTCCCTGACCAAAAAGAAAAAAAGAAGAATTCAAGACTTTTATAGGAAGTTGGTCCAAATCTGGGTTTCGAGAATACAAGTCCCTTAAAATCAAACGGTATCGATGTAGACTATTGTGCTTTTACTCTACTTGGTTTGAAAATGTTTAGTTTCAATAATTTCACCCAAATTATATCAAATTGCAGTCCGAGTCCCAAAACTGCACTTTTAATTAATGGGTGAAATTCTAATTCTTGTAGTGGAAGTTTCCTTTTAATTACTCTTGTATACTACAAAAAAAACACATATTTATTACTGTAGTTAGTACACAAGTTTAGAGCTGGCTTATTTCTTTCTTTACAAACTTTCTTAGTTTAAACTTTGTAGAATATTAATTTTATTTTAATTCAAGTTAAAGTTTAAATCTTTCTTAACTTAAATTAGTGGGCTTTTCTTTAGTTGCAAGTGGATATAAAAATTGTGGGTTTTAATTCACTTTTCTTGCTTTCCAAGTAGATTAAAATCTTAGTTCAACTAGTACTTTCTTATGTTCTTGTTAATTTGAGTTTTCTTAGCTTGAATCTTGTTTTCTTGTTCTTTTGTTTAATTTAATTTAGTGGGTTTTCCATTAGTTTTCATTTAATTTAAAAATTAGCTTTTAATTTACATTCTTTCATAGGCAAGTAAAACAATCTTCGTTTAATTAGTGAGTGGATATCTAGCATGAGGTAGTTGCATTCTTCCAGCACTTCCTTCGGGCAGAAAAAATCTCTAACATGGCTATGGAGCAACTCCTTGGTCACGTGCCAAATCTAATTTCAGGGGAGGACAATGCATCTTTATTACAGCCCATAACTTTGGAGGAAGTCAAGCAGGCAGTTCATCAGCTGGACAAGGAGAGTGCCCTAGGACCTGATGGTTTTACAAGACATTTTTTCGTCCATTGTTGGGATATTGTGTTGCACGATGTTCTCATAGCAGGGCATCTTATTTTTTTTGTAGGGACGCCTACATCAAACATACACGAATACCTTCCTTCAATCAAATAGATGGATTCCCAGGTCGAGAGAGTACTGGCATGGGGAAATCCTCTTGTCTGAATAAGGTGGGTAAATCCAGTTCCATCAGCTCAAATCTAGCTGCTCCCTTGTAGCAACCTCTGTAAAGAATTGGCGTGCACATTGATGGTGTTAATTCCTAAAACACCTAATCCCCAGACCTTTTCCCAATTTTGGCCAATTTCTCTTTGCAATTTTGCTAATACAATTCTCACCAAAGTGTTCTCTAACAGGTTGATGCTGTTATTGCATGGAGTGATATCTCCTCAGTCGTCTACCTTTGTTGGTGGCTCTGTAATATCTGACAATGTCTTGTTGGCCTAGGAGTTAGCTCATTCTCTTGATCATAAAGTTTGCGGGCATAATATGATTCTTGAATTGGATATGATGAAGGCCTTTGACAGTGTCTCTTGGGTTTTCCTAGAGTGGTTGCTACATAAGTTTGGTTTTTGCACCTCATTTTGTCTCTCTGATTATGGCTACCCTAAAATATAGCTGGTTCTCTTTTTTGGTCAATGGCAAGGTGACAGGTTTTTTCTAGGCATCACAGGGTATAAAGCAAGGTTATCCTTTACCGCGTCCCTGTATCTGTTTATTCATTGCTTGAAAGCTCTCGGTAGGCGTCTTAATGCTTTGCAGTCCTTTGGTGGTATCACCACTTATGCTTTACACCGTGGCGGTTTCCCCATTTCTCACGTAGGGTTGGCAAATGATTTGCTTGTTTTCACAAGAGGTGATAGGCGGAGTCTACATGGACTCATGGCATTCCTGGACACTTATCAAAGTGCATCAGGCCAGAAGATTAATAAAAGTAAAAGCTCCTTGATTACTGCGTAGAGATGTCTCTCAACATGAGCAACGAAAAAACATCACAGGCATTCCGTCTATAAGCCTTCCTTTATGTACCTAGGCTGTCCTATCTTTAATGGGAGGAAAAAGGCATCTTACCTTCAATGCTTAAAGGAGTCGTTTGCCTCAAAGTTGGTGGGTTGGAAGAATAAACTACTATCCCTAGATGGACGGCTCATTTTAATCAAACATGTGGTTTTGTTAATACCAACTCAAATATTAGCAACCATGGGCGATCCTCCGAAGATGATTATAAAGCATTTGGAAAAGGAAATGGCTAATTTCCTTTGCGGTACTGAGGCTCATGTTTCCAAACAACACTGGGCCAAATGGAGGAAGTTGTGTGCCCTAGTGGAGGATAATGGATTACGTCTTCGCAAGCAAAGTGACATTATTGATTATTTCTCGCTTAAGTTATGGTGGAATTACCTTAAACACTCTTTGTGCAACATATAAAAGGTAGGTCTATTCCGTAATGGACATGCAAGTGTATCGGCCGAGCCTAGTTTGGTGGCGGATGCTCGCAGTTATACACTTGGCCCTAGATGTGCATAAGAGACATTTGCATTCAAAGCTCTTTCTAGTATGATAATTGGTTGGGAAGGGACCTTTTTCTCAAGGGCAGCAACTTTTTCCACTCCAAGATGTTCAAGTCCACAAACTATACAACAATGAAGGGGGGGACGGCTATTATTGCCTATTGCTCACTCCTTCTCGCCTAATGAAATATGATTTGCAATCCTGAGCCACCAAATTTGGCTTTTAGAAGGTTGCAATGAGGTAATTTGGCAGCTCACGACCAGTGGTATTTTTTCAGTTTCCTCGGCTTGTCATTGCATACAAACTTGTCGACCGTTTTTGGCCTCAAGAGCTCTTATTTTGAGTAAGCGAAATGCTATTAAGATTTCTAAGTTCATGTGGCATTTATTAAATAGTTTTCTACCTTTTCCAGATGCGCTTATGTATATGGGGATATAAATGGTATCTAAGTGTCAATTTTGTCACTCAATTGAGTCTCTTCATCATGTCTTTGTTGATTGCCCTTTCGGTCATGACGTGTGGTCATATTACTTTACCATTTTGGAGTTCCTCATTTTAAAGGTGATTCGGTTTTGTAAACACTCCAAGGATGGTGGATAGGGATGGCTTTGTGCCCTTCTATGCAGAAATTATTGTGCTCGCTTCGATTTTGATTTGTTGGGAGTACGAAAAGCTCAAAAAGCTATTTATTTACAAGGGGAGTTGACTACGCTTATGGATGTTGCTTACCAAGATAATCGGCTCCTTCTGTACCTTTTTGCAATCCACCCAGTAGAATTATCAACACAGGACATGCATGCATTGCTTGGTGCAAGCTTGCGGTTCCCATGAAAGCCACCCAAGCTGTTGAAGCTGATTGCTGTAGTGTGGACTGCTCCATGTCCAGTTACGTAGAAGTTGAACGTAGATGGTGGTCCTTGGGGAATTGGGTGACGTAGGTGGTAGAGGAGTTGTTCGTAACCGTACAGGGGTCATTTATTCGACTTTACTAAATTTCACGGCCAGTGTACAAGTCATGAAGCTGAATTTAGAACTTTAATTACGGGGCTGACATGGTGCACAGAACACGGTTTCTATCCATTAGCGGTGGATATGGTTCCCAATAGCTCCTACACATTATACTTGGCTGATTCAAAGCTCCTTGGAGGTTGGATATTATCTTTCGCCATCTCAAGTTGTTAACTGCCCACGGAACAATATCCAAATCTGCACTCTTTTCAACATCAATTGCGTGAAACAAATGCAGTCGATGATTCCTTAACAACGTTGGCAAGTGGCTTACACATCACTTCTACATTTTGGATGAATTTGGTTCCTTTGCAAACTCGAAGATTAGCTACTATGGATGCTAGAGCTTTTCCATACATTCGCATGTGTAAATAAACTCTCATTAGTGCCATGTAATTTCTTGTTTCAATGAAATAAAAGTTCTCTGGCTAAAAAAAAAACGTTATTGAAAATTTGAATCTTTTCTAGCTTAATCTTTATTTTCTTATTTTTAATCTTAGTATAATCTAGTGGGTTTTCCTTTATTTCAATTTTGAACTAAGAATTTCAAGTTTTAATTATTCTTTCTTGTCTTTCCAAACAAGCTAGATTTTAGTAAGGAAATTGTGTTTTCTAATTTTTCATGCTTGATTAATTCTCTCTTAATTCAAATTAGAATTAATTGCTTTCATGCCATAAACATATTTTCTTTTTTTCTTGGCGCTACTCTACCCAAATTTTATTAATGATGATAAAATTTGAAGTACATGGAGGGGAACTATACCAAAACCTCTAGAAAAAGTACATGACATTGACCTAAACAATGTTATGATATAGCACAAATAAAAGGGAAACCCTGCCTGTCCATACTAAGCAAACCTAGAATACAAGGAAGAGGATCTAAATGATTAAATATAATATTACAGTCCAGCATTGAACTCCCTAGTTTAGCCAGTTTATCAGCAACACCATTTGCTTCAGGTAAGGTATGATGGAGGATAAAATTTCCAACTTGAAGAAGATCTTGAATCTAACAAACAATCGTGTCCAGAGTCCTAGGATATCTAACATTATTCATGACAATGTTAATCAGCATTTTAGAGCCCGCTTCTATTATAATGTGATAAAAATTTGCAGCCACACACATTTGCAATCCATGCAATAGAGCAGTGGCCTTGCATCTAGGTTAGAACTGCGGCCAAGATTTTTGGCAAAACCAGCAATTAACTTGCCAATTATCTGGCAGTCTCGAAGTACTCCCCCATAGCCAATAACTCCTGGATTTCCAATGCCAGAAACATCGACATTAAGGTTCCACCACCCAGAAGGCAATCTCGACCAAGTGATTGTATGAATTTGAAGTTATCGGTGAATAGGTTTAGCATCTAAGAGCAGCAAGAACATGAGGCTTCGAAAATGTGGGAAAAAAAAAATTGGTAGCCATGCAGCAATCAGTTAGATAGATTATTACCTTGGAAAATTTCTAAAAATATACCTCTTTTCAAATTTGTTCTTTTTTTGTGCCTATTGCAAAATGCATTTCTGGACTGCGAGTTCCAGAATTTAAAAAAAAAAAAAAAAAAGAATTTCTTCTTGACCTCGCATTCCCTGAATGCGAGGTCTATTTGACTGACCTCGCATTCCCTGAATGCGAGGTCTATTTGACTGACCTTGCATTCTGAGAATGCGAGGTCTTTAAATTTATTTATGTTTTTTTAACCTCGCATTTAAAAAATGCGTTGTAATGAATTTTTTTTTTTTTGGATTTAGCAAATTTGACTATGTGTATATATATATATATATATATTTTAGGATTTAGCAAATTTGACTATGTATATTGCGAATGGAAATCGTGCACTATTACCAATAATAGAAAAAATGAAGGATTTAGTAAATTTGACTATGTATATTGCGAATGGAAATTGTGCACTATTACAAAAATAGAAAAATGAAGGATTTGACGGTAAGATAAAATCATTTAAATACTAAACCGTAAATTATAAACTATAATATTAACGAAGTAGTACGATATTTGGGAATAGTAAACCATTCGCCTTTAAATCATAAACTATAACATTAACGAAATAGTACGCGAATGAAATGTGTAAACCCGTAAATTTATTAATTTATCGTATTTTTGATAAAATTTTGACATAACCTCCCCTATTTTACGAACATTCTCCCTGCCAACAACCAAACCCAACAAAGGCAACAAACATCCATAAAAGCCCGACAAGGACTAAAAAACATAAATACAAATCTACCTAATAACAATAAAAAAGCACCCGACTAGGGCGAACAATGATATACAAATAACATACATCAATCACACAATATTGCGAGAAGTAATAACAAATGTCAATGTCCATGATCTCCAAATCTGCCGCCCGTACCACAGTCTCTAGGTTTAGGCACCCTTTTTGATCGACAGACATAAAGTAAAGGCGTGTCTTGCTGTTGAGTATAGTGAGCAATTTCCGCCTGTGAAGGTATGCTTTGTTCGTGTTCGTGTTCATGTTCTTCATCTGAAACGGTTGGACCAGTATGTTCTGGATCAGGCACAGTGGACGACTGTCCGAAACATGATGGTCCCACCGGAGTGCGCATTGGCGAAAGTATCTGTGAAGTGTCACCCTCGAATGGTATGTTAACATGCGGGGATCCAGCATCTACATGGGGTTGCGGGGATGGAACTCGACGACGTCGACGACCACCGCCGTGTTGCCCACCTCGCCTCGGAGCCCGCTCTACTCTATGTGGATCATGTGCTTGGCTGTGGATGTCTAACGTAAACAGAAACTGGCGGAGGCCAAAGATCAAGACGAGTAGATTCGCCTACTGCATGTAGTGATTGAGAAGCGAAATGGCTGATCTGTGCCCATATACTACTATCCGGAGTATCGTCCTCAGTCATGTTGTCTAACGACATGTAGTACAATCTAGCCATGGAATCCATCTACCGTGAAAGTTCAAATTAGTTTTACTGAAGTAATTTGAAAAAGAAAAACAATAAGAAAAAATGAATAATTACTTACAAGATAATCTGCACGTGCACCATCGCCGAGGTAGCCTTCTGCAAAAGTAGGGCGTTGACTAGGATTGGATATGTACATCACCGTCCTCGCTCGGTACCATTGCATGTAATCACCCGATGCATGTGTAGTATCAACACATGGGAGACCAACCTCAACTGTATTCGTTCTTGCGGCCCAAATATCTATATATTGTCAGTGTGTCAACTCCCAATCAGTGTTTGCCCAACCACGGCGGTCTATCAAATGAAGTGGCTAGCTTGATTATCAATCAATCTCTGATCTGGTATGGGTTGGTGCAAACCGAACTGTCGCAAAACCCGATGAGGGAGATAACATTCCACGATCTCCCAACATATCAAATAAGTAACTGCACGCCATATGTCACGACCAGCAGTGCAGTAATGGGGAAGCATATCAAGCAGCTCATCAGAAAATGGCTGCCATAAAAACTAATACCAAAGAAGTCTAACAAAAGTTAGTAAATAAACGAAATTCGAGGACGACAATGTGCAAAAGAAATGAAATCGACGGATGTACCTCATTGGGTCGCAAAGTATGTAACTGATCTAAAAAAATAGATAAAACATGTCGAGGAGCATTGTGCAGATCAAATCCAACATCCCACCTGCAATAAAAATTAATAAATATCAAATCCAATGTTAACATATTTAATTAAACAGTTCAACAAAACATATGTACCGAGATCCATATGCTCCGTGATGCTCCTGTGAGAGCTCTAACCGGATAGGACGCAGTGTCGGCATGCGCTCCCAAGCCCATAACTGTATACAAATAAATGAAGATAAAGTACTCAAATAAAAATTATATGAATATAAAGTACTGGAATATACCTGTACTAATAGTACTGGTCCGCAAATATTTCTAGCTGTGGGTGAAGTGGCATCACACAAACTGCGATACAGTGTGCCTAAAACTGCTGATCCCCAACTATAACGGACCACAGTCTCCAAGTTCCTAAGCAACTGAAGATACAGTAGTGGCAGTTTATTGCCTGAATTATCCGAAAATAAAATGCCTCCAATAAGTACAAGTATGTACGTGCCATCTGCCGACACATGTCATCAGTCGCATCATCGGGAAGCGGACGATCTAATGCGGCGGACAAACATCCAACTTTCAAACGACCACCGTCAATGTCTGATCTGGCAGGCATGAAACCCAATAACTCCATGCATAATTGGCTCCAACCATCTGCGGAATGAGTAGTGTCTCTACCCGTCACGGGCGGGCCGTCAATGTGTAATTCAACCCCACAGGACCTCTACATGTCACGCCCCAAAAACGGGACCGTAACACGCCGCGCTAATGGCACACCGGTCCAAAGCGCAAGGCACAAACGAACAGAGCAACAAACTTAACCACAATGTAATAGAACCATCAAACCATTTCTTAACTATAAAACCGAATATTTCATTTTATACAAAAATACGAATTACAAAATTCCTTCTTAGTACAAAAGATGCTACAACAAAAACAAAGTTCATAAATACAAAACCTATCTAATACACTACCCCTCTCCAAACAAAACAGAAGCTAGGAATAATCATGCGCAGATGTTCTATTACAATTTGGTCAATTAGGTGCTCGTGTCTAAAGCTGCTAACGCGGTGGAGAGTCCAAAATCGAGCACCTAATGTGTATAAGGGAATCACGTGGGGTGAGCATAACTAGCTCAGTGGATATCATCTTTATGTCTTCAAATGGGGCCAAGTGTAATCGATACAAAGAAAAGTCATAAAGATACTTAACTTTTGCGAAAATACCATATGGTACGTGGTTTCTAAAATGTCTCATGCCATTTAAACGTCAATAAACCATAATCATAAGTAGTTTCTAAAATGTATCATGCCATTAAAACGTCAGGCATGTCCAAAACATAGCCAAAAAGATCCAAACATTACAAAACATCGTATGCTTTTCCAAAACATAGCCAAAAAGATCCAATCATTTCAAAATATAGTATGCTAAAGCATAGCTAACAAATCCAAGTACAGTTTCAATCCGGAATTTAATAAAATAGCATGAGTATCTTTTAGCATGAGTATCTTTTAGGCTCCAAGGTATAACCTACAGTATATGCCTATGAGCCAAAACAGTCATAAAATGCTTTCATATCAAAAGAGTTTGCAAATATATCAATTGATTAACATAAAATAGCTTGGTCCCGATTTCATATATAATAATTCCAAAACTTGGTAAAAGTGCGTTCCAAACATCATACACATTTTAAAATCCATCCAAACATATTTCGAAAGTCGTTAAACAAAATACAAGTGGAAGAGGGTCTATGTTACCCACAAATCCATCCAAACATATTTCGAAAGTTGTTAAACAAAGTGCAAGTGGAAGAGAATCTATGTTACCCACCTATCAAAGCAAAAACTGCACAAAAGATCACTGAATGCGATCGCCAGCGGTAGGTGGCGTGGTACCTAAAACAGATATAAGAGGACTCTTAGAAAAGATGTAGAAGTTAAAGAATGACTAGGGCAGATACGCGAAACGATAGAAAACGACACCAAAAGCTCTTTGGTCAAAATGACCTTTTCACAAATTCGACTTCTACTTCGACAAGCTAAAACCCCTAGTCAAAACACTTAGTTAATCCCTCAAATTCGTATTACAGCTAGATTAGGAGATAATAAGCTCAGTTTTGAATAAGAGACAAACTTCGCCTCTCCCTAGGCTATATTTATTTATCCTCCCTGCCAACAAAACACATCTAGAAGGTATTCAAGGGACCTTGGTCATAACCCAACTCAAAACATACATTATGGGTTGTTTTTAAATCCATTTCCAAGGTATTCCAAGGGACCTTGGTTGTTGTACCAACTCAAAACAACATATTCAACCAAGAAGTCTTGTACGGTGATCCCCCGAGCAATAGCCGGACACATCTATATGTGTACAACAATGTAAAACACCTAAAACCATCAAAAGATCATTAAAGACCCTTTAAACATAACCAATTATCCAAATTATCCTAGTTGCGCCAAACTTCCGCTTACTTACAAAATGAAGGGAAATCAATTCCACTTGGTTTCAAGTCTCAATTCCTATCCAAACTAACCTTAAAACTACTCTTAAATCATCATTACAAGCATAGACATAAGCATTCATAGCATAACATTCTAGGCTCATATGGAAGACAAAACCCTAACTCATAATCTTAAAATTTGTAATCTAACCATGGAAAGTTGTTAAAAATCAACCCCAATCATTTAAGTAGGTTGGTGAACTGTATAGTTATACATAAATCACAGACTTGTATAAGGCTGTTGGAAGGTTTTCTCAGCTGTAAATAATCCTACAAAACTTGAAATTAAAGCTTAAATCATAAAGCCCATAAGTTATAAGAAATGGCGCTCTGGAGATAACATTTAGAAATTGGACCGGATAATTAATAGTCGAGAAAGATGCTTGCTACTAAATTAACATTATAAATCAGTCATCAAACAACACTCACACACCACAATGTACTAAGAGACACTTAGTCTAATTTTTGAACCGTTTACCCGCCGGTACCGAAATCGCGTAAATCGAAAAATTTGCCGAATTGAAGAACGAATAAGTTGAAGTACCTTATGACTACAAATAATATGAAAAACATTTTAAACCAATTAAAATCAAAGAACAAGGCTATTAAAATACTGGGTTTCACACTACATCCTGTAACGTGATAGTGGCCTCTCCAATGGGTAGACGAAAAGAATGTGTCTCAGGTCGCCATCGCTCCACAAGACTGGTGATCAAAGCATGATCCACTGAAATGCGTCCTAAAGATGCGATGCCCTCGAAACCTGCCAAACAAATATAATGCCATACCCGCGCCGGTATAGGCATGTGATCCCAAAAAGTTCCATCACAACGCTTAACCTGTAATGTGGAATCATCGATAAGACCGTCAAAAATAGATCTAGCCCTATGCGGCGTCATAGGTGATATAATATCATGTACATATGGTCCAGGATGAACAAGCTTAGCTGACTGATCATCCATACCTAAACAAATAATCATGGAAAGAATGAACGATTGTACGATATGTTTTGATAGTAATCAATGATCAGACAAACATTTTTTTATAATACAATATTTTTTGATGAACGAATACATTAAAAACAAACTACATTCATATAATACAATGAGTATGTAGACAACACAATACATAGACAAATCATTATTGTCGTGAAGGGCAACTCCTGCGATGATGTCCCCGTTCATGACAATTCGTACATCTCCTTGGTTCACGGGGATCCTTAATATCCATCTCGTTTTGTATGCGCCTCGCACGTACCCGTCCTGCCCGACGTTCAACAGACATATTGTCATCACCACGTAACTGCCAATGAATAGGAGGCAACTCATCTCGATTAGATTGTGGAACAAATCTACTAACGCTGTACTGCGCTCGATATATGCGAGTGGTGTACACCAGATGGTCCGCAATCAGGCGGGCCTGGTTGCGGTCCACACCCACCCACACCACCAAAGCATGCGAACATGGAAACCTATACATTTGCCATTTACCACAGGTACATGTCTGCTGTACATAATTAACAGTTTGTACATTCCCACCACGACCAGTGACATGACGAGGTGTTTTAATTCGGTACACAGTAGTAGACTGATCAAAAACCATGACTGTGTGTCCTGCACCTTTTTTGTCTGCTGACAATAACCTTTTCCAATTCTTTGGTGTAATTGACGTGCGACAGTGTGCATCCCGTGCACTATTATCAATAAATACTTTTACGCACCGATGGAATGTACTATCAATTATAGCCTTTATCGAAAGTAGTCTAACTCCGCGCAACACGTTATTGTAGCTCTCAGAAGAATTTGTACCATGTATTCCCCACCTACGATTTCCATCATGAGCAAGGCACCACCGGTCAAGCCCAATATCTACCAGATATCTCCATGCCTCTGGATGTTGCAGCTGTATCGTTTGTTGGTGCAAATTCCATTTCCGCCTCTGTAACTTGACACCAAGAGACCAACACAACTTCTTCACTTCTCTTTGATGGGATTTGGTCATCAAATTACTCGAACGTGACGCATGAGAATCTATGATATGCAAATGGTTCCTGCCATAAAGGGGACTCACTCATAGCATGCACAATGCCACGATGCTGGTCAGATATGTATAGAAGTCAATATCTAGATGGTACCAGAACATGGTGTCTCAACTACTCCATGAACCAACCCCAACTTTGTATTGTTTCCTGATCAACAATTGCATAAGCAACAGGTAAAATTTGATTGTTAGCATCCAAAGCGACAGTAATAAGTAATTTACCCCGATAGTCCCCTCGTAGATGCGTGTCATCAACACATAGGACAGGTCTACACATATGGAATGCATCAATAGATGGCCGAAATGCCCAAAATATGTATTTGAAAATTTTCACATCGTCGCTACTGTTGGGATGATGTAGCCATTGCACTACGTTTGGGGATTGGAGCGTAGTACTTCTGCAACGTATTGGGGTAATTGTTGAAAATTAGATGCCCAACTTCCATATGCAAGCACAATCGCTTTCCTGCGAGCATACCAAGCTTTCTTGTAAGTGATGTCAACCTTCAAACTGTTCTTCACATATGCCTGAATTTGTTTGACCTTGTGCTCAGGATCATTTTCAATTAAGTGCATAATTTGGTTAGCAATGACTGTGGATGTAAGATTTCTGTTGTTGTTACCGGATATTTCACCGAGACATACGTGATCTTTTACCCATTTCATGACCTTCCACACAGTAAGAGATTCATTTCCACGTACCCGAATACTCCAATCACAATCTCCAGCCGCTAATCTGCCGGAGGACGCAGTCTTGCATTTAGCAGACCATGTTCTCTTCCGGCTCTCTGACTTTGAATTCTCGTTGTTGAACTATAGACCACATTGTAACTGCCTTAGTAACTTGGTCCTTGCTTTCAAAGTACATGTGCAACCGAATATCATTTTTTTCTTCATTCCAATAAATCAGCCCATCTTTATCACTGCGGTCCATGGGATCGTACTCACCGTAGTTACCAAGATCATTGAAAAAGCCATCCCCCTGGGTTGATAAGCAGGAACATCCTCTTGTGTATGACATTCATCGTTATTTATCCCCAAATCCTCGTCAGAATCATCATCCGATATGTCTTTCGAGTCTGAACCAGACTCGTCATCCTCGTCTCATGCATGCCATGACGAGTCACTATTACCACTATCCGCTGACAAACCCTCATCTACGAGACCTTTCTCCATATGTTGATATTGCATGGTACTTGGGCCTTCACCTGCTGTAGTGTCTCTATTACACTGCGCGCCAATAGCTTGATCAAATTGCATTGAGTTTGACATTGTGTAACAAGTTGGGTTGTAAAACTCAAACGACCATGGATGTTCAAAGAGACTCTGCGCATTGGACTTCAACGACTGGTCATCCATGGTCGAATGCATGAGAGACATCATTGTATGCCCCATACCATACACCCCTACATTGTTGCTTACATGTACGTGCGGAATTTCCTCACGTCTCGATAAACAATTCAGCACAAAAATTTGGATCTGCATCAAACAAATCAAAAATACCTTCCATACCATCATCATCTGTCAATGTAATGCCAGAGTAAACACCACGACTAAGGTGAAAAAGAACTAACGAATTCAATTTCATCTCGCTCCCTATCAACCTCCATGAATTCGTATATCTTGTCAACTAACTCAACAAAACTAATCCGTTGATTTATTCGAATAGTTTTTGCTCATCATTGGCCGGTAGGACATAGTACCGCCTTCATAGGTTATTTCTCCTCCCAATAAAGGAGAATGTGACGGGTCTATCAAATGCCATTTTCCTGTAAGGATGGAACATGTTTAGACCCCATTTTTGGATACGGAATATGTTTTTTTTAAAAAAAATTTGACAGAGTTCCTCTATATCTTTAAGATTCCCTCTAACACCGGTCATACTCGATAAGGGTAGTACAAACAACACAACAAATTGGCAACACTTATAACTAATACATGCTCGACAAGGGCAGTACGACCAATGCAATAACCTGTAAGGGTTACGAGTAATATATGCCCGACAAGTACTACAAAAAATGCAATAACATCCCACAATTTCAGTATAACAAACAACATAACCACAAATTTCACCGCAATCAACAGAAACCAAACCTACAACATATAACCCGAGTCAAAGATCATTCTCTCTAAATATTAAAAAAGACAGACAAATGTGTGAAGCATTCTAGTGGATTAATACAAAAACATAAAAAATATAAACTACCAATTGAAAATATATTTATAAAACATTTACATTAACAAAATTAATTATTTAAACAAAATTAAAAAAATATATTAATTAAAATTATTGGACTCCATAAAAAAATTAAATTTACCTGAAATATTTTAGTGGTGGGTGGCGATGGTTGTGTTGGTTGTAGTGGTGGTAGTGGTGGTGGTGGTGGAATGGAGGTGGTAGGATTGTTGTAGAGGGAAGGAAAAATAGATGGTGGTGGGGAGGAGGAGGAGAAGGAGGAGGAAAAGGAGGAGGAATGAGGAGGACGAAGGAGGACGAGGAGGAGGAGGAGGAGGAGGAGGAGGAAGGAGGAGGAGGAGGAAGGACGAGGACGAGGACGAGGACGAGGAGGAGGAATTTTTTTTTTTTTTTTGTATTTGGGGATTTATCTTCTGCCTCGCAAAAGATAAAGGTCTTCTTGACCTCGCATTCCTGGAATGCGAGGTAAGTCGAAGAAATTCTTTTTTTTTTTTTTTAATTTCTGGAACTCGCATTTTTCGAATGTGAGTTCCACTGGTCCGGAAATGCATTTTGCAATAGGCACAAAAAAGAACAAATTTGAAAAGAGGTATATTTTTAGAAATTTTCCTTATTACCTTGTGGATCAAGGCACTATAAGTGTCCACTTCTAGACATCTAAGAGAAAAGCATTCCTATGCAACCAAAGTACATATTTTCTTCTAAACATATTTTCTTAGAATATACCTAAACTAGTGGTATTGTAAATTGCTTTTAGTAGACTAGTTTAGTTAGTTATTAGTTTCTACTTGTTTACTTGTTTTACTTACTTTCCTTAGTACTAGTTAGGTAATTTGTAGCTGTTAATTGCCTTAATTAGTCTGGTTTCTTTGAAGTTAACTTCAAAAATCCTTTTATTTCTTGTCTCAATAGTGCTTATATTCTTAAGGTTTAGTAATTGTCGACAACATTCTTGTGGGAACGATACTTCTCACCATTAACTAGCTCTCTAGCCCGTATTCTTGTGCATGTGAGGATAATAGATCAATGATTGGAAGAGTTGTCATTAATTGTGTTGTTGAATTTTAAATCACCTTATCCTGATCACAATCATTAACTATTAGCATCAATCACATTTAGAAGAATATGTTTTCAGATAAAATTTTACAATATTGGTTAAATAGGAAAATATCAGTGATATAATATGTTGGTAAAACTCTATCTATATATACTATGTTAAAAGAGAGACTGATCGATTAGGATTTTTTAGATTTTCTTATTGAAGTTACCCTTACTACAAAATTTAATGACTAAATATATCCCCAAGGTTGAAGAACTTTTTAACAAATTCTTGAGACTATGTATGTAATGCCAACATTTGTCTTTTATTTTAGAAATAAAATTTTTATCAAAGTACGTTTTCTTAATTTTCTTGATTAACAAAGTTTTAAACTGGAAGGAAATAATTTCATAAGGGGTTTTAGTAATTTCTTTGGCATTGCTTTTGGAAATTAAAAGATACAAAAAGAAACATATTTATGTAATATTAATTTTACATAATAGGGAATATTAATATTAAATTAATATTTATATATCCAATTAAAATTCATGTTTTCAATTGTACGCCTCTGTCCCTCCATCTTTGACTGGAGAGCAAACACCAACTCATGCCCCCAAATCTTTCGTGGATGCCTTGATCGGATCTAATGTTCAAGTGTCACTCAAAAAACCTTTCCTCTTTTGTGGCAAACAGGCTCTTCACTTATTTACTCTAATGAAGAAATTGAGATTCTATCCCGTCCTGATTCTATCTCGTCCTTTAATGCACACTTTGGTGGGAAAATTTCTGTGTGAAAAACCTTGCAGGGCATCTTTAAGGAAAAGTTTCTTTGTGGTTCGATTCGTTAGTTCTTTTTCACCTTGGGGCTAATCAACTATCATCACATCCTTATCAGATTGATCTAGAGGAGGACAACCATCGATACTGGTTGCGTGGTTACTGGTCTTTTGATGGTTTTGGGATGCATGTTCTCAAATGGACTCTAGAGTTCAGTGTGGATAAAGAATCCTCTATAGCTCCTACGCGGGTTTCGTTGGATCATTTACCTCTTCATCTTTGTGATAAACAACCACTGTTCTCCATTGCCTCCTTGATTGGTACTCTCCTAAAAAAGAATTCTTCAACAACAACTCTATCCCGTTCAAGTGTAGCGCACTTTTGTGTAGAAGTAGATATTTCCCAACCTTTGTTACAAATATTCTCTGCAGATTGGAAAAGAATCAACTGTTAAGTGGCAATACATCACGTACAAAGACCTTCCTAATTTTTGCTCTATTTGATTCAAGTTGGGGCATGCAGCTGAAGATTGTCGTTTACCTCAAAAAGATTCAATTAGTGTTTCAAGAGATGATACAGGGAATCAAGCAAAACCCTAAAAAATTTAGGAAGTAACAAAAGTGTGGCAACCCAAGAAAGCTTCATCAATGAAGGCAGTATGGGCATCAATGGTGGCTCCAACTTTCGATTCTTCTAGTCTATCCATGCTAGAGAAAGAGAACATCCCAACCCTAGGGTCTAAGATGGAAATTATTGCAGCAACCAAAACCCTAGGGTTACAGACACCTACTTTATCTTTGGTAGATCATCAAGTTCAAGAAATTACTGTGCCTTTACCAGTCTTGGAAGCACCAATAACAATTGAATCCATCCCTTAGTCGATCTTCATTGTAAAAAAAAAGTTTTAGCTCACTCGTAGCCAAATTCATGCATGGCTTTGGATACTTCATCAACTCCACCATCAAACTACTTGTCAAGAGTGGAAACACATACTAGTCTAGAGGTTAAAGGAGTGGCTTTGTTGATTGCCCTTATGGTGGAAGCAGTTTCGGTGGATAAGGTGCAACCAATGCATGAATTTCCCATGCAATCAGTTGACAGATTCAATTAGCTTGGAACAAGTTCAATCTCTTATTGTTGATGTTCGAGATGATCATCATCATAAATTTAGATTGTTGAGAAAAATAGGCTTTGCTCCTTTCTGAGATTGTGGACTCTGGCTCCAATCCTGATTCAGTCTCCCAGCCGAATTTGCCTCAAGAGATGTTATCAGATTCATTGCACGAGTTTTGCGTTCAAATAAAAATGAATGTTGTCAATTCTCCCAATGACCACACAGTTTCTCAGAATGTTCCATGAAGAGGAAGTTTCCAAACAAAGCATTAAACAATTACTTGTATGATCTTGACAAGGCAAGCGGCAAGGTCCATCTCAAATTCAATACTTGATGTTTCTTAATGATTAGATGCTTGATTTAGAATATCTAAGGACTTTCAAAACAAATTTTCAATCAGACGCTTAAAAAAATTGATTTAAGCTCATAATATAGCTTTTCGAGTGATTATAGAACCGATGTTAGAAGCTATCTGTTTAGAGGAGTTTCGTATCTGGATAGGTTTTTATTTATGTTTGCCAAATGTTTCTAATAAAATCTAGTTCTTTTGGAAGCCATAGTATAGTGTTGATGTGTTGGTAAATTATGGTCAGTTTATTCATGTAAAATTGCGTAACAATGCTTGGAGCAATTCGGTTTGTACCTCGTTTGTATATGCAAAGTGTACACGAAGGGAACATATTGAATTGTTGGATGTTTGACCTCCTTCCCTTCTTCAATTTTGTGCCCTTGGCTAATTGGTGGTGACTTTAATATTATTTCTTTAGTGTCGGAGTAATTAGGGTCTGCTAACCAAAATGTTCAAGCCATAGATGATTTTAATAATGCATCCAATGACTGCTTGTATGTAACTCAACTTCCTCACTCTGGAAGTAATTACACTTGGTTAGGGGTTTGACAAGGCCGAGTGGTATTGAAGCATTTGGATAGAATCCTGGTTAATTCTGATTGGCTAGCTTTATCTTCTAGGTCATCGGTTCAACACTTAAATCGATCTACCTCAAATCATTCTCCGTTGTTTCTTGAATTGGACTCTTTGATTGATAATGTGCCTAAGCCTTTTCACTTTCAAAATATCTGGATGGATTACTCTGAATTTTTGTCTTTGATGGAAGAGGTTTGGTCTCGTCTGGCTAGTGGCTTGGGTAAATTGATGTTTGCCCTTAAGCTTAAAAGACTGAAGGAGGTTTTGAAGACTGGGAATAAAGGGGTTTTTGGGAATATATTCATGCAATTCAATTTGCAAAGAAAAATGTAGACGAAGCTGAATTGGATTATGATTCATCCGGTACTCCATCCTTTAGACAATGGTTGCATGGAGCTCAGGCTATCTTTCTTCAGTAAAAATTAAAAGTTTGAGGAAGATTATTGGCGTCAGAAATGTAAGTGCCAACAGCTGAGGGATGGTGACCTAAACTCTAAATCTTTTCATGAATTCGTGATCAATAAACAGGAAAAATCAGTTATTACAAGGGTCAAATGGGGATATGGTGTGTGTCTAGACTCGATGTTGGATATTAAGGTCGAAGAGGTATTCTTTTTGACATCTCTTTTTTTTGATTAAGGTGTTGATGAAGTTTGTTTGAATCAGCTTCTGGAATATATTCCTATGCGTATCACTCAGGCACAAGAAGGTTGAGTTGACCAAGGTCCCAACCATTGTGGTTTTCTCTCTAGAGAAAGATAGTGCAGTTGGTTCGGATGGTTTCACAGGCCTTTTCAATGCTTATTGCCTGGATATTATTGCTTCAGATCATTTTTTAGCAGTTAATGATTTCTTTGCTAGAGTTCCTTTGCTGAGAATAATTGCTATTGCGTTGTTAGTCCTGATTTTGAAATCAAATAACCCGAAGTCTTTTGCAGATTTCCGCCCTATATCATTATGTAACTTTGTGAATAAATTATTCTAAAAAATCCTTGCCAAGAGACTTGCTGACATTCTCTCTCATTTGATTTCGTTGGAGTAGCTAGATTTCACTAAAGGCAGGATGATTTCAGATTCTAGTTTTCTAGCTTAAGAGCAGATTGGCTCGCTAGAAAAGAAGATTCGCGGTCATAACATTATGATTAAATTGGACATGATGAAAGCTTTCAATCATGCCTCTTGGGGTTTTTGAAGCTTTTTTGTTAAATTTGGTTTCTCAGATAAGTTTATCAAGTTGGTAATGAATAATTTGAAGCTAGCTAGTTTTCTTTGTTAATTAACGGAGAGGAGATGGATTTTTTTCAATTGTCATGTGGAGCAAAACAAAGGGATCTCATCTTGTCTCATTTGTTTATTATTACTTCTCAAGCCCTGTCGAGGGGTTTAAAGGTGTTGGTAGAAAAATGACTTACTTTTCGTTTCTCTATTCCTCGCAGGTTTTCCCTATCATCACACACTTGGCTTATGCGAATGACATCATGATCTTTACTCTTGGAGATAAAGGCTCATAGAGGTGGCTTTTGTCTCTTTTGAATACCCATCAAAAATGTTTGGGCCATCATAGTTAACTTTGATAAAAGCTCCTTGATTGTTCCCCACAGGACTAATAAGGGTTCAAGAGAGGCAACATCACAGTTTTATAGGGATGAGGAGGTTGTCTGTGCCTATTAAATATCTCGGTTGCCCTCTTATTTGGGAAGGAAGAGTTCTCAACTTTTCCAGCAACTAGTGGAGAAAATTCAAAACAAATTGGAAGGGTGGTACACAAGCTGCTTTCCTTGGGAAGACGTCGTGTTTTGATTAAACATGTGCTCACCTTTATTCCATAATCTTACTATTATTGATCCTCCTAAAGGCATTTTTCAAGCCTTGGAATAGCACTTAGCTTTCTGTTTTGAGGGGGAAAGGATTTGGTGTGAAGAGAAATTGGACAAAATGAAAAAGTAAGCTGTGCTTCCCAACTCAAGAGAATGGGCTTGGGATCAGGAATTTCTAGACCATTATACAAGCATTCTCTTTGAAGATGGGGGGGAATTTTTATTCCTCCAATTTGACTTGGGCACATTTCACGGGAAAATGATATGGCCATGGTTTCAGTTCCAAACATTTATCGGCTTGGAAACGCATCTGTACGGTTAAAGAGGTGGCAAATATGTACTTTCATAAGTTGATTCAGAAAGGAGACTCGTCCTTTTGGTTTGACTATTGGACCAGAAATGGTCCTCTAGCTTCCATGGTTGACCACATTGGTAATCTATCCATTCAAATCAAAGATTTATTTGACAATGATAATGGCTGGGATTTTTCTAACTTGAAATAACTTCTTCCTACTGAGGTCAAAGCCAAACTGATTGGACATTTTTTATCAATCCTCGAACAAAGACACTATGATATGGAGCACTAATTATTCAGATATTTTTGTCCACTTTTTAACTTATGAAGTGACTAGGCAACATTGAGCGAAGATGAAAACACGAGAGTTTATATGGAGTTCTAGAATTCCCCTTAAATGATCTATCTTTATTTGGAAGCTTCTCAACAACTTTGTGTCTCTTGTTGATGTTTTAACAGAATTAGGTGTATTCATGCCTTCAAAGTGTTGGAGATGCAATTCAGGTGAAACTATGGACCACATATTTGTGCAATGTTCTTTCGCCAAGTGGATTTGGCATGAATTTGAGGGTATTCTTGGCATCCCAGCAATACCATGCAACCATGTTGGTGGCTTCACTCAACCAAAAACATTGTGAACAAGATATGTGTGCCTTCATTCCGCCACATATGTTGGTCCTAAAGAAACCTAAGAAGGGGGTGAATTAGGTTTCTAAAAAAATTAATTTGCAAAAAATGTACAAATAGAATCTCTTGCACTCAACAAGTAAGATGATAAAAATATAAGCAATTAAGTACATTTTGAATATAATGAATAAAGAGAGAGGTTAAATTAACAACACTTAACAAGCTAGCTAGCTTGAAGTAGTAATCTACTAAGATGCTCCTCCAAATTTGATGAGTCAATAATCTCAAATGTACACATTTGTAGAATCATCTTACTCAATATTACTTCTCTTATTAGTTGAGCCAAGGATTTTTCACTCAACCTTACTTTTCTACAAGATTATCACTGTACTCTGGAGTTTTCATCTAGCACTCTTAAGTACACACTAATACAATATCAATAAAGAGCTAATTTGCACTCAAATTGCCTTTCTTCTTGCTTGTAGTCAATGTGTAAGATACTTTTACAAAATACAGATGGGTTGTCATTTATAGATGCAATAAATTAGCTCCCAACCACTTCCTAGCGACTAGATAATAAATGCTAAAAAACTAGCCGTTATAGATTTTGAATGTCTGAGATCTTTATTACGCGTTCGAACAAGCGTAATCTCTGTGATATCAAGGAGTTGAAAATACCATTCGGACGGTCGATATTGCTTCTGTTTCTTCATCCGAAACAGATATGTGAATAACCTTGATGAGTTCAGTCATCGGACAGTGTAGTGTGTCCGAAAGGTTTAGTGCTTGACCAAGGTTGCTTTTCATTTGGATAGTTAGCCACGTCCGACGAGATTTTCTTAGGACAGTTCGGCTCGTCCATTGTAGGTGCCTCAAAATCTTGCTTCTACCTGACCTTTTGGACTGTGCGTTGTGTCCGAGGTGAATTCATTCGGACAGTTAGGCACTCCGGTGTTGGTGCCTCAAAGTCTTGCCTTCTACCTGACCTTTCGGATTGTGCATTATGTCCGAGTTAAACTCGTTCGGAGGAGCTTGTGCATCCAAGTAACTTAGTGTTGTTCGGACGATGTACATCATCTGAAAATCCTGTTATGAACAATTGAAATAGAATTCCAGCACAGCTTAAGTTCAGATGTTTATATTGAATTTGTCATCATCAAAACCAAGATTGTAGGTCATCAATCTCTCCCTTTTTGATGATGACAAATCAAAGGGAAAATCAACTCAATCAAAGCTCAGAATGTCTTTATCCATCAAGCATGTGTATAAGAAGACATGATCACACAATTAAGTATAAACACTCAAACAAACTATATTTCTCCCCCTTTTGGCATCATCAAAACAAAATATGCTCTCTCTTACACAAACCACAAGATGAATAAAGGTAAAAAATTCTCCATAAAATAAAAAAAAGTCAAGTTCAACAAATAGTCAAGTTCAACTACATCCAAGTTCAACAAATGTATTTAAGCATACATCCAAGTTCAGCAAACACATGAAGCTAAGGAGAAACTAGGGGTAGAATCTAACACATTTTTCTTCTTGTGGCGTTCCTCACGTTTGCGCTTTTTGGTAGGTATATCATCATCCGGAACCTCACTATCTTGTTCACTCAGGTCTGGATGATCACGGCATTGCATGATGTAATTGAATGTGTCATCAACTTCTTCATCATCATCAGCCTCAACGCTAGGAACAGTGGATTTTTTAGGATTGGTTGCACCAACTGGATCCCCACGGGCTTCGGGCTCAGTATTGGAATCATCAACATCGTCAAGGTTGTTGTCGTCTCTGTCGGAAGAGGACTCAAGAATGTATTGTGACTGAATATTGGCAAATTGAACTTGAGTTGAGGTAGACATTCCGAAACTTAACGCTTCTTGAAGGATGGTTTGTTTGGTCTCTAGTCTCTTTAACTTTTGAAGTATGCGGCGTTGAAACAAATTCATTTGATTACTGAGATTGGTGACAAGTGTCCATAGGTGGGAAAGGAAGGGTTCCAAAGAATGAATATGTGGGGAATGGGGCAGTGGAGGTGTGGAAGAGGAGGGTTGAGGAGGAGGAGGGTGAGGTAATACATGTCCTGACCTAGAAGCATGTATTTTAGACTTCTCAAACTCATAATCAACCTTTGTAAACCATTGGTCCTTTCATTCAGTATAAGCTATGCTGAAATAGGGGGTATTATTTTTTTCCAGAAAAAGGAATGTCAAAGTGATCGAACACTTTAGATAAGAATTTTCCAAAAGGGATGTTCCTACTAGTGTCAGTTAGAAATAATTCTCATATGGAACAAAATAGATATCCAAAATCAAGTTTGATTCGCTTGAAAACACAGTAGAATAAATACAGTTGCATTTTTCCTGGCTCAGTGCGATGCCCATCAGTAGGCAATAATAAATTAGTAACCAAGGAGTACAAGATATTGAGCTTAAGACTATACAGGGTAGTTTTGGCTTCCGAAACCTGTTTAAAATTGACATGGAAAATTTGTTTAACTTCCTCTATGTCAAAATGAGTATCTATAGCAGGCCATTATTCTAATAAGAAGAAATATGAAATTTCATTAGGAGAACGAACTTCACACTCAAAAATCATATTAATGACATTGGAAGAAATTTCATTGTTGATGTGATTCAGACAAGAAACTAAGGTTCGAACAGTTGAACCTTTGCAAAAATTAGCAGTGAATTGAAAAACCATATAATGATAAACAGGTAAATAAAGGTGAAATATATTCCCCCAATTTTGTTTTTCGAAGAATATCATTGATAAGAGGTAAGTTTAATTCGTCAAATAAGCTTTAAGAAACAAGACGTTGCACTATTATGGATTTGTTAAGCAAAGAAGTGTACCTATCTGATGTCTTGGAATCAATTAATTTAGGCAAAGTGGGATTGGAGGTGGGTTGAGGATTTGTTGATGTTTGACCTTACACTGGAGCCTTACCTTTCGATTTCTTCCCTCTGGTGGCTGTTGAAGATCCTCTACGTGAACGAACCATCTTGATTTGAAGAAGAAGTTGGAGAATGAAAATAGTGAAAGTAAATGGTTTTTAAGGAAATTAAAGAAATGAGGGTGTCAATATGGTGAAAAGCAATCCAAATGAGATAGGTGAAGAATTGGAAAGAAGAATTCCGTGAAGAATTTCAGAAGAAAAAGGACAAATTGAGGGAATTTGAGGGTTGTCTCCTAAATCACTAGAGCTACGGTTCGGTGGGGTTTAGGTGTCCAATAAGAGGAAAGTGAAAGGTTTTAAACGAATAGATATAGTCGTTCGGACGTCCGACCGATTGATCTACGTGCGATCACAGATGAATGGACGGCCAAATGCTAAGCTATGCATCTGAAAGTATGTCGGACGGTGGTAATCGTCCAAACGATTTTCCAGAGAGTTTGGTGAATAAGAAGAAATGTTCAAATGAATGGAAATGTTCGAGGGCAAAAGTAAAAAAATAAGGATTTCGGACAGTCATTTTCGTCTGAGATAACAGAAGACATAGGACGCATATTTGCGTCCGAAAGCATAATTCATTCAATTTTGAAATCAATATTGCCCAAGCAAGTCATGAGAAAACGATCCAAAGGCAAAGGTTTAGTAAAAATATCAGCCAATTGATCCTTTGTACATTTCTTCTCAACACAAATTTCATCTTTCTGTATACAAGATATCTTATAAAGTGATGCTTGACATCAATGTGTTTGGTTCTAGAGTGCAAGACAGGATTTCTAGTGAGATTGATTGCACTAGTACTATCGCATCTTATAAGCCCTTAGGAAAATAAAAAATAACACCAAAATCATTTAAGGTATGCTTCATCCAAAGAAGTTGAGTACACAATTTCCAATAGCAATATATTCGGCTTCCACCGTAGATAGAGAAATAGAATTTTGTTTCTTGCTAAACCAGGCCACCAAGCAATTACCCAAAAAGTGACACATACCACTAGTACTTTTTCTATCAATTTTACAACCAACAAAGTCAGCATCCGAATAACTGATTAAATCAAAACTAGTGGATTTAGGATACCAAAGACCAAAATTCAATGTCCCTTTCAAGTATCTAAAAATTCATTTTACAACAATTAAATGCGAATCCTTATGACAGGATTGAAATCTAGCACACAGACAAACGAAAAATATAATATCCGGTCTACTAGCTATCAAATAAAGTAGGCTTCTAAAGATACCTCTATAGTATTTTTCATCAACACTATTACCTTCTCCATCTTTAGATGGAGTTTTGTTGAGGTCCACATTGGCGTTCCGACTTGTTTGCAATCTTAAGCCATCCCAAAGCGCTTGAGTAGCTCCTTTGTGCACTTGATTTGTGTAATGAACGTTCCTTCTTTTTTTGATGAACTTGAAGTCCAAGAAAGAATTGTAATTCTGCCATCATACTCATTTCAAATTCCTTTTGCATCAAACAAGAAAATTTCTTGCTCAAACTCTCATTAGTTGCTCCAAAAATGATGTCATCAACATAAATTTGAGCTAAAATAGATCATCTAAGACTAGTTTTGGTGAAAAAAGTAGTATCAACAACACCCCTTTTAAAACAATTTTTAATCGAAAAGCCACTTAACCTTTCATACCAAGCTCTGGGAGTTTGTTTCAACCCATATAAAGCCTTTGAGAGTTTGAAAACATGATTTGGAAAATCTTTATTTACAAAACTAGGGGGTTGTTCGACAAAAACTCCTTGATCAATGAAACCATTTAAAAATGCACTTTTGACGTCTATTTGAAATAATTTGAATTTGTTAAAGCACGCATATGCAAGAAACATAGATTCACTAAGCGAGCAATGGGTGCAAAGGTTTCATCAAAATCAGTTCCTTTTTCTTGAGCATATCCTTTTACAACAAGTCTAGCTTTATTTCTAATTATCTTGCCTTTATCATTTAATCTGCTTCTAAAAACCCATTTTGTAAATATTACAGGATGAGTTGAGGGTCTTTCAACTAAAGTTCACGCATTGTTTTTCTCGAATTGACTAAGTTCTTCTTGCATTGCAAGAACTCAAGATTCTGTTGGACCACAATTATGATAATCATATTTCGACGATGACCAAATCATACTAACAGCTTGTAAACAAGTGTGCAAAAGAACATGGAGATTCTGACAATGAAGACCGTTCGAGAGAAAGGAGCTCGGATGCAAATTACCATCGTCCGACACAAAGAACCTGAAGCAATCTAGGACGAAGAATAGCGTCCGATCATATTTTCATAAAACATTGCATCGACCAGACGCAGGTTAGGACGCATCCTTGGACGTTCGAATGAATACCCTCAAAGAACGGACGCAACGTCTAACGCAGCGTCGGACGCAGAGTTTAGCAGCGGCCGTCTGAAAGGTCCAATGGCTAGTTAGTTCGGACGCACACCCACTGCATCGGTCGTCCTAAAGATCTAACGGCTAGTTTTCCAGTAAACATAAAATAGCCATTCGAGAATTGTTGAAGGCAGTTTTTGGGCATCAATAAATACTCCCAAGTCTGTATATGAGAAAAAATAGAGAGTAGAACTGTAGCATTCAATACAAACACTTGTAAGGGCTATTTGGGAAGAAATATGCTAAAATATTGTGTGTTGTATTGGTTTGGGTAGTGTAGTTCTCTTGGCTCAACTAGAGGGAATTAATGTGTGCAAGAGTAGACTAGTGAGTGATTTTCAAGTGTAAGAGTGGAGGGATAACAAGTGTACAAAAGTGAGGTTGTATTGTAAAACCCTTTGGCTCAACTAGAGGGACTTAGTTGGTGCAAGGGTGAGCCTACTTTGTGTACAAGGAGGTTATTTCTGCCTCACCTTCTTTGAAGAGGCAATACTAGTGGATATACTCCAAGCTTGAGAAGCTTGGGAGTTTGGTTTGATACTCTCTATCTCAATCTTTATATTTGTTCTTTGAGTTTCAATTGTTGAATATCTATTGTATTCATTTGTGCTTAAGTGTTTATTTGTTGCATAAAGTTTGCATTTCTATGAAACACAATTAAAAGGTTAGTTTTTTGAAATAACCTAATTCACCCCCCCTCTTAGGTTGCTTTAGGGGCCAACAATTGGTATCAGAGCACGGTCTCTTATATTGAGCTTAACTAGCTTTTGAGAAAAGATCGTGGCAACCAATAACGCATTGTTTTTTTAGGGGCATTCTATTACTAGACCTCCCATGTTTAATGGCATTAATTTTGTTTGTTCGAGGGAAAGAATGAAAATATTTGTTCAATCTATTGATATTGATTTGTGGTATATTATTTGTGAAGGTCCTTTAGAAGCTAATATTCTTAATGTAAATATTCATAGATTCTAAGGCCTAAGACTGGATATGAATTAAATGCACAAGATAAAGTAAATTTTTCTTTAAATGCTAAAGCCATGAATATTTTGTATAATGCCTTAGATGCAGATGAATCTTCCAAAGTGAAAGGTTGCAAATCGGCCAAGGAGATATGGGACAAATTGAAAGAAATCCATGAAGGAAATGAAGATATTAGGGAGAAAGAGAAGTCACTTCTTGTGGCAAAATTTGAATACTTCAAAATGGAACCTCATGAGAACATTGACAAGATGTATTATAGGTTCAATGATATTGTAAAGGATTTGGAAGGTTTAGGTAAAGAATATTCCTTGGATGAAAAGAATAGAAAGATTTTAAATGCTTTACCTAAGGATTGGGAACCTAAATCCATTGCTATAGAAGAGTCTAAAAATTCAAATTCTATGCCTATTGATTCATTGCTCAATTCTCTAACCTCCTTTGAATTGAAGTTGAAATACAAGTTACAAGATGAGGAGGAAGCAAGGGCCAACATAGAAGCATAGCATTAAAAGCTTCTCAAAATAATAGATGCTTCAACTATGGCCAAGCGAGACATTTTGCAAATGAAAGTCCATCCAAGAAGAAGAAAGGGTCAAGGTAGCCTCACTTCAACAACTTCCAAATTACATGGGATGATTGCAATTCGGATGGAAAAGTTAAAGAAGCATATGAGGAGGATCAAATGGTTTTATGGCTCTTGGCAATAATGAGGTATCCTCTAGTTATGATTCTAGTGATGATTCTTGTGATGATGATAATGATGATGTAGAATCATTTATTTTTAAAATGCATAAATGTTTGAAAGAATCATATGTTAGGAACAAAGAATTAAAAATTATAGTTAATTCTTAATTGAGTGCCGACTCAAAACCTGTGCATGAAAATAATTTTTTGACAAAAGAAAATGATGCTTTTATACAAATTTAGATGGTATAAGAGAAGATCAAGGAAGAACAAGCTTCATTGAAGAAGAGAATAGATGATCTTGATGTTCCCTTCTGAAAAAGGAAAAGGAAAATGTTTTTGAAAAGAAAAGAACTAGAATTATGCATATCAACAAAAAAAATTTCACCTGTAGAAAGGATGATTTGTACTTTATTAAGTCTAAATCTTCTTTTTATGACAATAAAAATATTATTTGCAATTATTGTCATCAACATGGTCATATAAAGAAAAATTGTTATGTTAAAAGAAATGAAAAGTTGGGAATAAATTCTATTTGGGTGCTTAAGCATGTCACTAACCCAATTGGACCCAAGAAAGTTTGGGTTCCAAAAATTGTTATTTAACTTTGCATGTAGGTATGCTTAGTGAGCACCAAAGGATTCAAGATGGATCATCAATGGAGGGTGTTCAAAGCATATGAGCTAACATGATATTAAAATGGGTAACATTTAAAATTTTTATCAAAATTGTGCTTTCACTTGCTAATGTGAACTATGATCTCTTAAATACTTTTCAGCTATGTGTTTAAATTTTCTTAGAATGCTTGGGTACAAGTTACATCCCCAATTTTTTTGTTTATAATAAGTCACTATTTGCAAAAGTAAGGGGGAGCATTCTCCTTTTTAATGGATTATTTTGCATCACATGAAATTGCATTACATTTGATGCCATAGAGACAGTTCTTATACACTGATAATGCTTTCAAGAGAAAAATGTCTTAATTCTAATTCTTTGCATGAATTCTTCATATCTACTTGAATGCAGTTTTTGAAGGGAAGAAATGTTTTGCACAGCTTGACTTATTTCCCATGTACTCACTTAAATTACATTCATCTTTTAAGGGGGAAAATAAACTTAGGGGAAGCTTAAAATTGCATTTTTTTTATTATGTTTTGATGATGCCAAAAGGGGGAGAAATAATGGAAAAAACTTCTTGTCTTGTGCTTCATATTTTATGGTTATTTTTAGAATTGTCCAATTGATTTGTCATCATCAAAAAGGGGGAGATTGTTGGACCCCAATTATGATAATCATGTTTTGATGATGACCAAATCATACTAACGGCTTGTAAACAAGTGCAAAATGATTATCATAATTGGCGAACAAGGAGGTTCGGATGGTAAAGGCCGTTCGAGAGAAAAGAGCTCGGACGCAAATGACTGTCCGAAAGACAGAGCTTCGAACAATGGTAATCATCCGATACAAAGAACATGAAACAGTCTCGAATGAAGAATAGTGTTTGATCATATTTCTAGAAGACATTGCATCGACAGGAAGCAGGTTCGGACGCATTCTCGGACGTCCGAACGAATACCCTCAAAGAACAGACTCAACGTCGAACACAGCGTCGGACGCAGAATTTAGCAGCAGCAGTCCGAAAGGTCCAACAGCTAGTTTGTTCTGACATACACCCATTGCATCGGCTATCCGAAAGATCTAACGGCTAGTTTTCTAGTAAACAAAAAATAGCCATTAGAGAATTATTGAAGGCAGTTTTTGGGCATCTATAAATACTCCCAAGTCTATATATGAGAAAAAATAGAGAGTAGAACTATAGCATTCAATACAAACACTAGTAAGAGCTATTTGGGAAGAAATATGCAGATATTGTGTGTTGTATTTGTTTGGGTAGTGTAGTTCTCTTGGCTCAACTAGAGGGAATTAATGTGTGCAAGAGTAGACTAGTGAGTGATTTTCAAGTGTAAGAGTGGAGGGATAACAAGTATACAAAAGTGAGATTGTATTGTAAAACCCTTTGGCTCAACTAGAGGGACTTAGTTGGTGCAAGGGTGAGCCTACTTTGTGTACAAGAAGGTTATTGCTTCACCTTCTTTGAAGAGGCAATACTAGTGGATATACTCCAAGCTTGAGAAGCTTGGGAGTTTGGTTTGATACTCTCTATCTCAATCTTTATATTTGTTCTTTGAGTTTCAATTGTTGAATATCTATTGTATTCAAAGTGATTAAGTGTTTATTTGTTGCATAAAGTTATGCATATACAAACTAGATGTTAAAAGGTTAGTTTATTGAAACAACCTAATTCACCCCCCCATCTTAGGTTGCTTTTGGGGCCAACAGATTCGTCATCCACACGTTTAGGTTCATTATGTGAGAAAGTAAGGCACAATTATTATTCAAAGGTTTATGAGACTGAGTTTTTACAACATCGGACGGATCAACTATGATTAGTTTTTTAGGGTGACTTGAGGCAAATCTCCATACTTTTGGAAGATCTTTTGGAGAGTCTTCATTCTTTTCTCCTTCTTCATCCAAATGATGAGTATCATCTTCATTGCTTGCCTTGGTCTCTTGATGTTCTTCATGTATATTGAGCTTTTCAAGTTTCTTTTGTATACCTATATCTTCATCTTCCCAAACATTCTTGGAAATAACATCATTAGCCTCATCAAATGTAACATGCACAACTTCTTCAATTAAAAAAGTTTTTCTATTTTATATTCTCGGTATGCTTTCTTGTCACTAGAATATCCTAAGAAAATTCTTTCGTCCGATTTCTTCTCAAATTTTCCAAGATTTTCTTTGATTTTTAAAATAAAGTATTTTCAACCAAAAACTTTGAAATAGCTCAACGGATTTTTGCAAAACAAGGTGAAGTTCATAAAATATTTTATTTAAAATAATTCTCAAAAGAACTCGATTCATAACATAACAAGCTTTGTTAACGGCTTTGGCCCAAAAATATTTTCTTAAGTCACTAGATCACTATAAGATGGTTCTAGCGGCCTCTCGAAGTGTTAAGATTTTTTTTTTCAACAACACCATTTTGTTAACCTCCAAATTTTACAAAATTCATGCGAAATACCGTTATGATCACAAAATTCGGAATAACCTCCAAATTTAAACTCTGCTCCATTATCACTCCTTAAGCAAACAATTTTCAAATTCTGCAAGTTTTGTATTTTAGAAAATAATTTTACAAAATTTTCAAAGGCTTCATTTTTTTGAACAAGATGTCACGCCCCAAAAACGGACCGTAACACGCCGCGCTAATGGCACACCGGTCCAAAGCACAAGGCACAAACGAACAGAGCAACAAACTTAACCGCAATGTAATAGAACCATCAAACCATTTCTTAACTATAAAACCGAATATTTCATTTTTACATTTTATAGTTAAGAAATGGTTTGATGGTTCTATTACATTGCGGTTAAGTTTGTTGCTCTGTAATTTGTGCCTTATAATCACGTGGGGTGAGCATAACTAGCTCAGTAGATATCATAAAAGCTCTTCAAATGGGGCCAAGCATTTCGATAAAAAGAAAACATAAAGATAATAACATTTGCGAAAACCATAGTCATGAAGCAGTTTCTAAAATGTCTCATGCCATTTAAACGTCAGGCATGTCCAAAACATAGTCAAAAAGATCCAATCATTTCAAAACATAGTATGCTAAAGCATAGCGTAGCCAAAAAGATCCAATCATTTCAAAACATAGTATGCTAAAGCATAGCGTAGCCAAAATAGAGATCCAATCATTTCAAAACATAGTATGCTAAAGCATAGCGAACAAATCCAAGTACAGTTTCAATCCGGAATATAATAAAATAGCATGAGTATCTTTTAGGCTCGAAGGTATGACCTTCAGTACTAGTCAGATCTAGTAATCTACTTGGACCTACTAGTCTGACCGGGAGGTCAAGTTATGTTTTGAAATGACCCGCTATCTTTTAGTTCATACAGTATAGCAGTCACCACGGCGTCCCATGGATGACTATAGAACCGGTTCTCCCCAAATCAAACATTTCCAAACACATCCAAAATTATATACCTAGGTCACCTATGAGCCAAAACAGTTATAAAATGCTTTCATATCAAAAGAGTTTGCAAACATATCAATTGATTAACATAAAATAGCTTGGTCCCGATTTCATATGTAATAGTTCCAAAATTTGGTAAAAGTGCAGTTCCAAATATCATACTCATTCTAAAATCCATCCAAACATATTTCGAAAGTCGTTAAACAAAACCACTACAAGTGGAAGAGGGTCTATGTTACCCACCTATCAAAGCAAAAACTGCACAAATGATCACTGAACGCGATCGCCGGCGATAGGTGGCGTGGTACCTAAAACAGATATAAGAGGACTCTTAGAAGAGATGTAGAAGTTAAAGAATGACTAGGGAAGCGAAAACGACGCGAAACGATAGAAAACGACACCAATAGCTCTTTGGTCAAAAATGAGCTTTTCACAATTTCTGACCAACTCCGACAAGCTAAAACCCCAGTCAAAACACTTAGTTAACCCCTCAAATTCGTATTACAGCTAGATTAGGAGATAATAAGCTCAGTTTTCCGGAAAAACCGAAAAACTTCACCTCTCCCTAGACTATAAGTAGGCTATCCTCTCTGCCAACAAAATCCAATTCCAAGGTATTCAAGGGACCTTGGTTACAACCCAACTCAAAACAACATATTCAACCAACCAACAAAATCCATAAACGGAAAGATTCACCGGAGCAATAGCCGGGACTATAAGAGATTGGCCTTTCCGTGGTTATCAATAGCATTCCACAACAATCCATACCCCATAACCACTACAATTAACTCTATTACAACATTAGAGCAACAACCTATGGGTGGAATTCCTCTTTACTACCAAACTGAAATTTTTACCGATTAGCCACACGCATGATTCAAACATGCTTCCTATCCATCCCACTACCAAGGAAACACTTAAAATCATCAAAAGATCATTAAAGATCCTTCAAACATAACCAAATATCCAAATTATCCTAGTTGCGCCAAACTTCCGCTTACTTACAAAATGAAGGGAAATCAATTCCACTTGGTTTCATGTCTCAATTCCTATCCAAACTAACCTTAAAACACTCTTAAAACATCATTATATGCATAGACATAAGCATTCATAGCATAACACTCTAGGCCACATATGGAAGACAAAACCCTAACTCATAATCTTAAAATTTGTAATCTAACCATGGAAAGTTGTTAAAAATCAACCCCAATCACTTCCCAACCTCCAAAATACTAAAAACTTAACCCATAACATACATAAATCAACACATATAAGGCTGCAAAGAGGGTTTTCTCAGCCATAAAGAATCCTACAAAACTTGAAATTAAAGCTTGGATCATAAAGCCCATAAGCCATAAATGCTAAAATACATAAAATCTTACCTTCCAAGTGATTTCTACTTGAAATCCAAGAAAATTTTTGGGGGAGAATGGAGAAGAGGAGTTCGGCTGCTGCTAGGAAGAAATGAGGAAGAAAACAACAAGAAGAAGACTTAAAAAGATTTCCAAAGTTGACCCAAATAGTTCCCCAATTGACCAAATAGTCTCCAAGTTGACTAATTAACCCAAAAACTAATTTTTTTGCTACTAAATTAACATTATAAATCAGCCATCAAACAACACTCACACACCACAATGCACTAATTACACTTAGTCCAACTTTTGACCCGTTTACCCGCCGGTACCGAAATCGCGTAAATCGAAAAATTTGCCGAATTGAAAAACGAATAAGTTGAAGTACTTTATATAGACTAAAAATAATATGAAAAACATTTTAAACCAGTTAAAATCAAAGAACAAGGCTATTAAAATACTGTGTTTCACACAAGAAATAGTTCCCAAATATACCTAGAATAGTCATCAAAAATTACAAAAGCATATTTACTACCACCGAGGCTAGCTTGTTGAGTTGGACCAAACAAGTCTTTATGCAATAATTCCAAAGGTTTAGAAGTAGATACACATTTTTTGGTTTGAAAGAAATTTTACATCTGTCTCTTATACAATTGGCATGCATAACAAATCTTGTTTTGGAAAATTTGGTAAAGAGGTTAAAACCTCTTACCAAATCTTTCTTATCAAGATTTTCAATTAAATCCATATTGAAATGACAAAGCCTTCTATGCCAAAGCCAAGGATCATCTATAGAAGTGGTTAAACATTTTACATTGCCACTACCAAAGTTGTCAAGATAAATCACATAAACATCATTGTGCCTAAAACCTTTAAATAAAATAGCAAAATTTTTATCAAGAAGCCATGATCTAAACATTCATGCTTGGTAAAGAATACATATAGATTTTTATCACATAATTGGCTCATGCTTAAGAGATTGTAATTCAAGTTGTCAACTAGGAGCACATTTTTATTTAAAGTCTCACCATTTTTACCTACATCACCAATGTCAATTGATTTTTCTTTCATGTTATCCCCAAAAGTCACATTTCTACTGTTTTTGGGCATGAGTTTGGTGAAGAGATATGCATCACTGGTCATGTGTCTTGAGCATTCACTATCTATGAACCATTTGACATTTTTGGTGATTTTCATTACCTACACAAGAAGCTAAGTGATAACTTTTGGTAACCACATTTTCTTGTGCCCATCAGAGTAAGTAAAATGACTATAAATCCATACTGTATCCATCCAAGTTTTTCATTTCTCTTAACATAGCAATTAATTTTCACATGTCCATGTTGTTGGCAATAGTTGCAAATAATATTCTTATTTCCATACAAAAGAGGATTTTGATTTTACAAAATATAACAATCCAGAGTCATTCCTTCTAAAAGTGACAAAGTTCTTGTTGATCAACATATTTCTATTATTTTTTTATATCAACAATATTTTTTGAATTTTTTATGCAAGAAAACATTCAAATTATCTTTTCTTCAAGCAGGCTTGTTCTTCCTTGATCCTTGTTTTCACATGCATTTTTTTCTTAAACTCAGCATTTTCTTGTGATAACCTATTGTTTTCATTCACAAGTTTAGAGTTAGCATTTAATAAAGCATTTGTTTTTTTGACTAACTCTTTATTTCTAGCATATGATTCCTTTAAACTACCATGCAATTTTAAAATGAATGCTTCAAGATCATTATCATCATTAGACAATGGCCATAAAGGCCATTTGTGCTGATTCCATCTCTTCTTCTACTTCTTCTTCGGAGTTGCAATCATTCCAAGTGATTTGAAAATTGTTGAAGCAAGGCTTCCTTCCTTCCTTCCTCTTCTTGGAAGGACACTCATTTGTAGAGTGTCTGGATTGACCACATTCAAGCAGCATTTTTTATTTTTCTTCTTAATTTCTAGCTTGGTCTTCTCTTTGAAATTATTTGAGTTGCTTGCTACTCCTTTTCTCATTCTCCATTTTTTTATGTAGTGTTTGAGAAATCCTTTGGTGATGAGTGCAAGATCACCTTCATCAAGATCTTCATCCTCTGAGTTGATGGAGCCGTTTTCATCTTCTTCTTGAGAGGTCTTGAAGGCTATGCTTCTGTTTCGTCTTGCTTCTTCATCATCCACCACTACTTTAGCTTTAAGCTTCAATTCATATGAAGTGAGAGATTTTATTAATAACTCAACGGGTAGGAATTTAAGTTCTTTGCTTCCTCTATTGCAATAGTTTTTGCCTCCCATTCTTTGGAGAGATTTTCAAAATTTTTCTATTCTTCTCTTAAAAAGAATATTCCTTCCCTAAGGCTTCAAGATCCTTAATGATATCATTGAATCTACAATACATTTTATCAATGTTCTCATGTTGTTCCATCTTGAAGGACTCAGACTTGGCAACAAGTAAGGATTTCTTTTATTCTTTAACATCATCACTTCCTTCATAAATTTCTTTCAATTTGTCCTGGATATCCTTAGCCGAAACACATCCTTTGACATGAGTTGACTCGTTAGCATCCAAGGCATTGTATAGCACATTCATGGCTTTAGCATTTAAGGTCAAATTTGCCTTGTCTTGTGGAGTGAGCTCATCCCTTATTTTTTCTCTTCTTCTATTTGTATGATCATCAACAATGATGGCTTCGAAAAGACCTTCATTAACCACATACCACAAGTCAATATTAATAGATTGCAAAAAGATTTTCATTCTATCCTTCCAATGAATAAAGTTTGCCCCATTAAATATAGGGGGTCTAGTGATAGATTGACCTTCAAAGAATAAAGTGTTATTGGTTGCCATAAAGGATTTTTACTCAAATGCAATTTAAGCAAAATAAAGAGACCAATGCTCTGATATCAATTGTTGGTCCCAAAGCAACCGAAGAAAGAGGTGAATTAGGTTTCTAAAAAATTAATTTGCAAATAATGTATGATAAGAATCTCTTGCACTTAACAAGTAAGATGATAAAAATATAAGCAATTAAGTACAAAATGAGTAGCTAGCTAGCTTGGAGTAGTAATCCATTACGATACTCCTTCAAATTTGATGAGTCAATAATCTCAAATGTACACAAAGTAGGATCACCCTTGCTCACCCCTACTTCTCTTTAGTTGAGCTAAGGATTTTATACTCAACGTTACTTTTCTACAAGATTATCACTCCACTCAATGTTTTTGAATAGCACTCTTAAGTACACATTAATACAATATCACTAAAGAGCTAATTTGCACTCAAATTGCCTTTCTTCTTGCTTGTATTCAATGTGTAAGATACTTTTACAAAATACAGATGGGTTGTCATTTATAGATGCAATAAATTATCTCCCAACCACTTCCTAACGGCTAGATAATATATGCTGAAAAACTATTCGTTATAGGTTTTGGACGTTCGAGATCTAAACGAATATACTTTATGACACGTCCGAACAAGCGTTAGATCTATGATATCATGAGTTGAAATACCATTCGGACGGCCGAGATTGCATCTGTTCCTTCATCCAAAATAGGTATGTTGATGAGTTAAGTCATTGGATAGTTTAGTGTGTCCGAAATGTTTAGTGCTTGACTAGGGTTGCTTTTTCTTCAGAGAGTTAGGCACGTCCGACAAGATTTTCTTAGGACAATTAGGAGCGTCCATTTTAGGCACCTCAAAATATTGCTCTCTTCCAGACCTTTCAGGCGGTGCGTTGCATCTGAGGTGAATTTGTTCAGACAGTTAGGGACGTTCAGTATAGGTGCCTCAAAGTCTTGCCACTGGCCTGACCTTTCAGACTATGCATTGCATCCGAGGTAAATTCGTTCGGACGAGCTTGTGCGTCCAAGTAACTTAGTGCTATTCTGAAACCCTGTTATGAACTAATGAAATTATAATTTCTGATGTGTATAAGAGTACAGATGGTTCTTTTTACATTTGTCAGATCATCAAAACCATGATTATAGGTCATCAACATATATGCTGGTATATGGCTAGCCGTAACAAAGTTTGGCCTGACAAGTCCAAATCTTCTATTCCCTTAACCATTCATCGCATTAAAGTTTCAATTACTGAAGAAAGCTTGGTCCGACCTTTAGAGATGAATCTCTTCTTGTTCTTTAGGGCTTTCTCGATTTTGGCTTGTTATCAAGTGTTTAAATCTTCTTGTCCTCCTATTCTAGTTTCTCAAAAGAGAACTCCATCGAGTTGTCTTAAACTGAACATTGATGGCTCCTTACATGGAAATCTAGGTAAAGCAGGAAATGGAGGACTCATTCGAGAAATAGCTGGATGATTTTTACATGGTTTTTGAGCTTCTTATGGTGTTGCAATCATTTTGTTTGCAGAAGCTTGTGCCTTACTCAAAGGATTACAAAATTGCTCGGGGCTAGGGCTTAACTCATTAAAAGTACAATCAGATGCTCAACTTTTGTGTAACATGGTGTTGTTAGCACAAGCTGAATTCCTTGGCAGATTGATGGAGTGATTTGACAAATTAAGCACTATATGTTGGCTGGTGGTTTTCATTTGGTTCATATATTTTGTGGGGCAAATTCAGCAGCAGATTTTTCAACTCGTTCAGGAACTACTGCATCGAGAACTACTTTCTTTGATTTTTCCACTTACCCAAAGGCTTTACACGGTATTCTTGAACTTGATGCTACAGAGTTTCATTCTTTATAGTGTAGCAAATAATGTCATTATTATTTACCTTTTCATCACACTGTGTCATTGACTGGGAGGTTTAGACCTAATCCATTTCCTTGTACTTTAATTTTGATTTAATCAGTAAAATATAGGAATCTGGCACCCTACCACCAAGGTACTGATGGTTAGCCAATTAAAAAAATATAATCCTAATATTGGTCTTTTATGTTAACTGTACAATTTTCTTAAAAGTAAGTTTCCTTAATTTTATTTGGAAGATTTCGAAAACCACCAATTTTGATATCTTCTACTCTAGGAATGAAATTTGATTCAAGTAAATTTGTTTTTTAATAGAAATTCAAGGATGTGTTTTACAAATTAAATGCTAAAGGAGTAGAACAAATAATAGTCTTATACACATCTAATGTGTATTATATACTATGGATTTAAATGTTATTAACCAATTATGGGATTTCAAGGTAACTTTCCTCAATCTTTTATGAGGAATAATTTGAGATAGAAAGAAATTGTTTAGGAAGGTGTTGAACCCAGTTATAATAATTATGTTTTGATAATGACCAAATTGCACTAACTGTTTGAAAACAAGTGTACAGAAAAATAGGGAGTTTCGGACGTAAATGATTTTCCGAACATAATCAAGAAAACAACCAGCAAAACTCTATGGACATTGATGATTGTTTGAAAGGATGAAAATTCAGACGATGATAATCGTCCGACACAAAGGACCAGAAGTCTCGGACAAAGAAATAATGTCTGATCATACTTCTAGAAGACTTTGCATGGACCAGATGTGTCGCAAGTTTGGACGCATCCTCGGACGTCTGATCGAATACACTCAGAGACCGAATGCAGAGGCCATGCATCGGACGTTCGAAAGGTCCAACGGCTAGCTCGTTCGGACGAACACTCACAACACTGGCCGTCCGAAAGACCAAACGGCTAGTTTCTTAGAAAATAGAAAATAGCTATTAGAGAGTTGTTGGAAGCAATTTTTGGGCTTCTATAAATAACCCCAAGTCTGTAAATGTAAAAAATAGAGAGTAGAACTAATGTATTCAATACAAACACTTGTAAGAGTTATTTGGGAAGAAATAGACTAAAATATTGTGTGTTGTACTGGTTTGGGTAGTGTAGTTCTCTTGGCTCAACTAGAGGGAATTAGTGTGAGCAAGAGTAGACTAGTGAGTGATCTTCAAGGGTAAGAGTGGAAGGATAACAGTGTACAAAAGTGAGGTTGTTGTGTAAAACCCTTTGGCTCAACTAGATGGACTTAGTTGGTGCAAGGGTGAGCCTACTTTCCTTTGTACTAGAAGGTTATTGCCTCACCTTCTTTGAAGAGGCACTACTAGTGGAAATACTCCAATCTTGAGAAGCTTGGGAGTTTGGTTTGATACTCTCTATCTCTATCTTTATATTTGTTCTTTAAGCTTTAATTGTTGAATATTTATTATATTCATTTGTGCTTAAGTGTTTATTTGTTGCATTTCCATTAAGTACTTTAAAAAGGTTTGTTTTTGAAACAACTTAATTCACCCCTCCCTCTTAGGTTGTTTTTGGGACCAACAATTGGTATCAGGGCATTGGTCTATTTATTTTGATTAAATTGCATTAGAGTAAAAATCATGCCAACCAATAATGCTTTGTTTTTAGAGGGGCATTCTATTTCTAGACCTCCCATGTTTAATGGAATAAATTTTGTTTATTGGAGGGATAGAATGAAAATTTTTTCTTCAATCTATTGACATTGATTTGTGGTATATAATTTATGAAGGTACTTTTGAGGCCAATATTCTTGATGAAAATACTTCATAGATTAAGGCCTAAGACTATATTTGAATTAAATGCACAAGATAAAGTAAATAAATATTTTGTATAACGCTTTGGATGCAAATGAATTTTCTAAAGTAAAAGGTTGCAAATCGGCCAAGGATATATGAGATAAATTGAAAGAAATCCATGAAGGTAATTAAGATATTAGAGAACAAAAGAAGTCACTTCTTGTGGCTAAATATGAATCCTTCAAAATGGAACCTCATGAGAATATTGACAAGATGTATTGTAGGTTCAATGATATTGTAAAGGATTTGGAAGGATTGGGTAAAGAATATTTCTTTGGTGAAAAGAATAGAAAGATTTTGAATGCTTTACCTAAGGAATGAGAATCTAAAACCATTGCCATAGAGGATTCTAAAAATTTAAATTCTATGCCTATTGAGTCTTTGATTAATTCTCTAACCTCCTTTGAATTGAAGATGAAATACAAGGTACAAGATGATGAGGAGGCAAAGGGAAAAAGAAGCATAACATTTAAAGCTTCAAGGAGAAAAGACTCAAGGAAGCCTCACTTCAACAACTTCCAAATCACTTGGGATGATTGCAATTCGGATGAAGAAGTTGAAGAAGAATATGCGGTGGCTCAAATGGCT
This sequence comes from Cinchona pubescens, assembly GCA_025175665.1. Classification (NCBI taxonomy): domain Eukaryota; kingdom Viridiplantae; phylum Streptophyta; class Magnoliopsida; order Gentianales; family Rubiaceae; genus Cinchona; species Cinchona pubescens. Next base: position 1,112,096 of record JANKKI010000068.1, on the reverse strand, counting down.
TTTATGGCACTTGGCAATAATGAGGTATCCTCTAGTTATGATTCTTGTGATGATTCATGTGATAATGATGATGATGATGTTGAATTATTTATTTTTAAAATGCATGAATGTTTGAAAGAATCATATGCTAAGAATAAAGTGTTAAAAATTAAAGTTAATACTTTATTGAGTGCCAACTCAAAGCTTGTGCATGAAAATAATTTTTTGACAAAAGAAAATGATGCTTTGAAGAAAAAATTTGATGGAAAAACCAAGATCATGGAAGAACAAGCTTTATTTAAGAAGAGATTATATGATCTTGATAATATTTTGAGAAAGAAGAAAGAAATGTTTTTGAAAAGAAAAGAACGAGAAATATGTTTTTGAACAAAAATTTTATCACCTTGTTTAGAAAAAATGATTTGTGCTATGTTAAATCTAAATCTTCTTTTTGTAGCAATAAGAATATTATTTGTAATTATTTTCATCAACATGACCATATAAAGAAAAATTGTTAAATTAAAAGAAATGAAAAATTGGGAATAAATTCTATTTGGGTGATTAAGCATGTTACTAACTCAATTGGACCCAAGAAAGTTTGGGTACCAAAAGTTGTTGCCTAACTTTGCATGTAGGTATGCTTGGAGAGCACCAAGGAATTCAAGATAGATTATCAATGCAGGGTGTTCAAAACATATGAGCTAAGATGACATTGAAATGGGTAACATTCAAATTTCATTTTTATCAAAATTGTGCTTTCACTTGCTAATGTGAACTATGATCTCTTTTTTTATTTTCAACTGTGTTTAAATTTGCTTAGAATGCTTGGATACAACTATCCCCAATTTTTTGTTTATATTAAGTCACTATTTGCAAAATTAAGAGGGAGCATTCTCTTTGTACTCACTTACAAATTACATTCACCTTTTAAGGGGGGAGAATAAACTCAGGGGGAGCATAAATTGCACTAATTTTATTATGTTTTGATGATGTCAAAAGGGGGAGAAATTATGGACAAATTCTCTTGTCTTGTACTTCATATTTTATGGTTGTTTTTTGAATTGTCCAATTGATTTGTCATCATAAAAAATGGAGAGATTGTTGAACCCAAGATAAGATAATCATGTTTTGATGATGACCAAATTGCACTAACAGTTTGAAAACAAGTGTTCAGAAAAATAGGGAGTTTCGGACGTAAATGATTGTCCGAACATAATCAAGAAAACAACCAATAAAACTCTTCGGACGTTGATGATTGTCTGAAAGGAAGACAATTTAGACGATGATAATCGTCCGACACAAAGGCCTCGGACAAAGAAATAGCGTCCGATCATACTTCCAGAAGACTTTGCATGGACCAGACGCAGGTTCGGACGCATCCCCGAACATTCTAATGAATATTTTTCTAGACCGGACGCAGAGGCGTATGCATCGGACATCCGAAAGGTCCAACGGCCAGTTCGTTCGGACACACACTCACAACATCGACCGTCCGAAAGACCAAATAGCTAGTTTCTTAGGAAATAGAAAATAGCCGTTAGAGAGCTGTTGGAAGCAATTTTTGGGCTTCTATAAATACCCCCAAGTCTGTAAATGTAAAAAATAGAGAGTAGAACTACTACATTCAGTACAAACACTTGTAAGAGCTATTTAGAAAGAAATAGGCTAAAATATTGCGTGTTGTATTGGTTTGGGTAGTGTAGTTCTCTTGGCTCAACTAGAAGGAATTAGTGTGAGCAAGTGTAGACTAGTGAGTGATCTTCAAGTGTAAGAGTGGAGGGATAATAGTATACAAAAGTGAGGTTGTTGTGTAAAACCCTTTGGCTCAACTAGAGGGACTTAGTTGTTGCAAGGGTGAGCCTACTTTTTGTACTAGAAGGTTATTGCCTCACCTTCTTTGAAGAGGCACTACTGTGGAAATACTCCAACTGCTTGAGAAGCTTGGGAGTTTGGTTTGATACTCTCTATCTCTATCTTTATATTTGTTCTTTAAGCTTTAATTGTTTAATATTTATTATATTCATTTGTGCTTAAGGTTTGTTTTTTAAACAACTTAATTCACCCCCCTCTTAGGTTGATTTTGGGACCAATAGAAGGGATTTCAACTATAAGTTGAAAGATAATTCTTCACTCCCGTTGAGGAAACCATCATGTTGTGCTTTTAAGGCTTCTACACAAAAACATTGTGTGCTTTAAAAACATGTACTGTACAAGTCCTCAAAGCCAACAGGATGATTTATTCAACGGGACTGTAGAATTTTCCCAAGTTTAGTATAGAAGTATGTGAGAAACATTGAGAAATTTGTTTGACTTCATCTAGAAGTTTTAAGGCGTTACAGAACTTTGCACTTCCTAAATTGTAGTTGATTCTTATGTTGTACCCTATACTTATTTCTTGGACATATTGAACCCCAAACTTTCAGATTTACCCCACGTTCAATTCAATTTTTAAAACTATTACTTGAATTTATGAATGTTAAGTGTGTGCATACCAGGCACTTGTTTAGGGGCAAACTGTACCAGTAGTAGTAGTCATGACTAATTCTACATTGCACCATTAACTTATGATAAATTCTCACTTTGCACCCCCAATTCTAAATTCTTGATGCATTACACCCTAACTTTTAGATTCTTCCCATTTTAATCCAATTTTTAGTATTGTTTAAAATTTTGATGAATTTTTTACTTTAGGTGTATGGTGTGCATGGTTGGCACATCTATCAACTTTGGTAACAGTATTAAAAGTTGGAATGAAATGTGATAAATCTAGGAGTTCAAGTTGTAATATATCCAAAATAAGTATCAGGTGCACAGTAAGAATTGGGTACAAATTAGGGGTTGCAAAGTGGAATAAGTCCAAATTTTTATAATTATAATACTCTCTTAAAACTTGACTGGATTTCTATAATAATTGGGGTTACTTATATAGAATCCTTATAAGGAAGAATAAAAGAACAAATACAATCAAATTTTGTATTTTATATTGGGAATTAGTTTTGATTCATGAAAATTTTCTCTTTTTTTTTTTGAAGAATGAAGCTTTATTAATAAATATGCAAAATACAACTAAGCATCTTAGCATCTGTGAATGTAAGTCTGTTTTAGAAGATTCTATTTAATTAGACCTGTTCTTATACACATCTAGAGAGAATGAAGTATAAGATTGTGATATATTTGAAGAACTAGCTAATTTTACAAGTGCATCTGTGACTAAATTGGTTTGCCGATATTTATGTTGAATGATTATGTCTTGTTGAACAATAAGATCCTTGTATTCTCGAGAAAAGTTATCCAAATGCCAAGGGCAGCTCTTGTGGTTTTGAGTGATTTCCAAAAGAACTTTAAAATCTGAATCAATTACGATAGAAATGAAATTATGCAACAAGCACTAATGAATGCCTTCAATAAGGGCTCTGAACTTGGCCTCCAATGAAGTGCGCTCGCCGAAGTGTATGAAGCTCTCGACAAAACCAGAGTAGAAAGCTCCATTGGGGTCATGAACTAATGCTTCCACAACCTAAAGGGCCAGAGTTACCAAGTACCAAACCGTCCATATTGAGTTTAAAATAACCATCCGAAAAGAAGTTCCACGAAACCGCCTTAAAGCTAGGACAATGTAAAACTGTCATAAGCGCTGAGTCGAGTTCACTATTAGCCGAAATGAGTGAGAAGGGATCTACAAAGGATCATTCCCATAACGAGTGATTGATCCTGGATATTACATGCTTAACTATAGAGAAAACAATCTGAAACATTGCTTGATTACTCACCTTCCATATCTCCCAAGAAATTAGAGAAGGAAATAACTAAATCATATTCGGTAGTTCTGTTGCACTAGACGAGCCAATCCACCAAGACTGAAGTAATACAAAACCCATTTTCTTCGAACCCTAGGAAGCCCTAAGGTGCTAGAAAAATGATCCCATATGGAAAGAGCAAAAGGGCATGAGAAAAATACATGATCCCCAGTGTTTCTCTTGAGTGACAAAATTGACATTTTGACACTAGTTGAAATCCGAAACCCATCAAAACATCTGGAAATGGAAGAATACCATTGAGAAGCCGGCACATAAAGATAGATACCTTCAATGGGATTCTCTTGCTCAAATTATGTCTCCTAAAAGAAAGCAAGGCATGAGGTCACCGAATGCAATGGTAAACTGAGGACAAAGTAAAGACTGCAGTTGTTGAAATATGCCAAATAACCGAGTCTTGTTAATGGGAACCCCTTAGATGAACTAATAAGACCCGGAATCGATACGGAATCTAGGAATGCCTAAACAATTCTGACTTGGCATATTCAAATCCTTTGATTAAGAAATCAAGAATTCGAAGTATCTACTCTCGACTGCATGAGATATCTACCCATTGTCTACATCAAGACAAGAACCAATAGTGTTCAGGATAGGTAATCGCAACAATCAATCTTACAAAGTACCCAAGCCTTCGGAAGACAAATTAGAGAATAAGGGAACTCACGTAATTTTGTTGCATGAAAAATGAATGCTTTGGCTGTATGGGGAGAATAAATAATTTGAAAATCTGCCCCTAACCCTACACATAGGTCCTACCAACACTAGGACATTTACTTACCAAATCCTAACTAGTTTATGATTGGAAGAATAGACAAAAAACCAGCTAAACTAATATGGGTATAGGCTGATATTTTCATCCCAAATAAAACAAAATCTTATAAACAAATGCTGAAAATAAATCCTAATTCAATTAGGATAGATGGCCGAATAGGTCCTTGGTCCAAATTAGGGTTTTTCAAACCCTTCTTGAAGCTTTTCAATTCTTGGGCTTCTTGGACTTTAATCTTCTAGGATTTGGACTTCTAATACATCGATGGACCACTTAACTTGAGTTTGAATGAATTCTTGACCTCCATTTGCAAACAATAATGCTTGTTGGTCCAAAATCTCCTTACCAAAGCCCAACATGACTTGATGCGACTTTTTGGCTTTCGACCTAAGTGATTGGCCTGATTGGAACTTGAATTGGATCCATTCCTTGGGCCCGTTCCATGACCACATCACTTGTTTCTTGGCTAATGTGTGCATTATCTCCCTTCCCCTTTAGATGATTCATCCTCGAATCACTTCCTACCTCAAAATGAAAAAGAGAAAGATCAGTAACATTAAAGGTTGAACCAGCATTATACTTACCAGGAAGGTCGATCTTGTAGGCATTGTCATTAATCCTTTCAAGCACTTGAAAATGTCCATCCCCACAGGAATCCAATTTAGATTTCTTTTTGTTTGGGAATCTTTCCTTTCAAAAATATACTCAAACACAATCTTCTAGTTGGAAGACCACTTGTTTTCGACCCTTATTGGCCTTTGTGGCATTATGTTGATTCATTTTAAGCATTTACTGCCTAGCGTTCTCAGGGATAACTTGATTAACTCAGCCCTTTTCTGCCCATAAAAAATGGTTAGTTCCTTTAGAGACAAAGGAATCAAATCTAAAGCTATTAGTGGATTAAAACAATAAACAACTTCAAAAGGAAAAGAACCATTGGAAGAATGAATTGCACGATTATAAGCAAATTCAACAAAGGGCAAACAATTCTTTCAAGATTTCAAGTTTTTCTTAAACATAGCACACAACAAAGCTCCTAAAGTTCTATTAGCCATTTCAGTGTATCAGTTTGAAAGTGACATACAGTAGAAAATACCAATTTAGTACCCAATTTCCCGCATAAGACATGCCAAAAGTGGCCCAAAAACTTGACATCTCTGTCACTAAGTATGGTCTTATGAAACCCATGCAAATGAACAACTTCTTTAAAGAACAATTCAACAACATGCATTGCATAATAAGTTTTATTACACGATATGAAACGTGCCATTTTAGAAAACCTATCCACTACCACATAAATTGAATCACGACCCTTTGGAGTCCTTGCCAACCGTAAGACAAAACCCAAAGACACATCAAACCAAGGGTGACTTAGAACTGGCAAAGGCTTGTAAAGTACTGTGTGAATTAACTTTGGACTTAGATTTCTAACAAGACACTTAGCACACACGTGTTCTACATATTTGTGCATGTTAGACAAGAAAAAGTGTTCTTTAAACATTTCTAAAGTCGTAGCCACACCAAAATGACTCATGACACCTCCATTATGTGCTTCACTAAGAAGTAATTCTCGTAATGAGAAATTAGTAATGCACAATTTATTCTCATGAAAAAGATAACCTTTGTGCCATAAAACTTATCAAAACTAGTTGACTTACATGCTTCAAACACATTTGACAAATCAAGGTCTTTAGCATACAAATTTTTTACATGTTCAAAACCAAGAAATTTAGTTTTTAAAGTTGAAATCAAAGCATGCCGATGAGACAATGCATCAGCAACCATATTATCTTTTCCTTGCTTATATTGTACAACAGAAGGGAACATTTCAATAATAAACTCTAATCAGCGTGCATAACGTTGGTTTAGCTAACTTTGGCCCTTTATATATTGCAATAAATTACTCATGGTCCATCTGAATTACAAATTCTTTAGACGACAAATAATGTTGACAATTTTGTAAGGCCCGCACTAATGCATGGAGGTCCTTATCATATGTAGAGTAATTCAACGACGCTCCACTCAGCTTCTCATTAAAGTATGCAATTGGATGTCTATATTGCATCAGAACTGCACCTATACTAATACTAGAAGCATCACAATCTATTTCAAAAGTTTTAGAAAAATTCTATAAAATTAAAATAGGAACGGTAGACAATTTGACCTTGAGCATTTGAAAAGCACGCTCTTGTGCCTCATCCTAATTAAAACCTACCTTTTTCTTGATTATTTCAGTGAGAGAGGCATCTACAGTGCTAAAGTCTTTCATAAACCTACGATAAAAACTGACTAAACCATGAAAACTCCACATTCTAGACACATTAGTAGGAGTCAGCCAATCATTAGTGGAGTCAACCTTTTCTCTATCAACCTCTAATTCCTTTAACACTAAAAACAAATCCAAGGAAAATAATTTCATCCTTGCATAATGAGACATATACAAATCTTAGCATAAAGTTGTTCTTTCCTTAAATTTTTGCTAAAGACGTACGTACACAAGGTTTTCATCTAGGGATTTGCTATAAATCAAAATAAACCATGACAAATTTCCTTGTGAAGGCATTCAAAATATGGTTCATTAATCTCATGAAAGTACTTGGTGCATTTGTTAAACCAAAAGGCATGGCTAACCACTCATAAAGAACAAATTTTGTTTTAAATGCAATTTTTCATTCATCTCTTCATTCATGTGAATTTGGTGATATCCACTTTATAGATCAATGTTACTGAAAACCATAGAACCATAATAATTCATCTAGTATGTCATCAACACGAGGAATATAATGGTGATACTTTACCATAATGCGATTTGTTGCGCAACAGTCTATGCACATATGCCATGTCCTATCTTGCTTTGCTAGCAAAATCACTGGCACAGCAGACAGACTCATACTCTGCCGCATGCGTGCCTTGAGCTATTAGTTCCTCAACTTGCTTTTCAATTTCCTTCATTTCTTACAGATTGGCTCTATAGGCAAGTTTGTTAGGGTGACCGCGCTCGGGATAAAATCAATATGGTGGTCAATACCCCTGATAGGTGGCATGCTAGGGGAAATTTATGCCAGGACTACATCCTCGAATTCCTGCAAAGGAAAGACAAAAGATCTCGGAAAGGCCGGATTCTGGTCTAGACTGTGCAAAATAATTTTGTTTAAAAATAAGCAAATGCATAGCCAAGTATAAACTCAAAGCTAACTAAAGTGCTTTGAACCCTATAAATAAATTAACTTTCCTTTTAATTCCTTACCCATAGAATTTTCAGATTTAATCAATTCACCTTTAGGGCTTTCAAATTTAAGGGTTTTATTAGGGTTTTCTACTTCCTTACCCTTTATCAGTTTAGTTTTTTTCCTTAAAATAATCAAGAGAAATGAGTTCTTGATGTATAATTGTTTTTTACTCACTTGATGTAGAGTCAATGGCTTCAGTACAATCGTTTGGCCATCTTTAAAGAATGTGTACTTAATAGTACGGCCATCATGGTTAGTGTGTTTATCAAATTTCCATGGTCTACCTAACAAGATGTGACTCGCTTGTATTGGCACAACATCACACAAAATTTTATCCTTATACTTTGCAATGGCTAATAAAATTAAAGCTTGTTTAGTTACTCTAACCTCACCACATTCATTAAGCCGTTGTAATTTATATGGACATGGATGTTTATGACAAGGCAAACTCAATTTATCGACCATTAATTTGCTCACAACATTAACACTACTACCACCATCTATAATTAAACCACATGCATGACCTTGAACAACAATTTAGTAAAGAAAAATATTCTCACATTGTACCTCATTTTGGTCATCTTTTATCTGAGTATGAAGTGCCCGCAATACTACCTATGTGGGTATTGAGAAAGATCCTTTTGCTTATCTTCCTCATCAATACTAAGGCCTTCCAATTCTGGATAGTGTCATTGGCTTCATCCTCACTGCCTTCACTTACTACTTCATTTCCCTGCATAAAAAGTGCATGTTTATTTGGACATTCATTTCCATAGTGACTTGCATCTAAACTGTCAGTTATACACTTTGTATGTCTCGTGAGTTTAGAAGTGTTAGAAGATGAACCTTAAACTAAAGAATCCATAAGATGTTTAACAAGTCTATGTTCGGACTCATTAGTTTTAGGGTTAATTGGTCAATTTTGAACTTGGTTAGGCCAAGAAGAGTTATTGTTAGACCAATTCCTATGCCGATTAGTGTTAGACTCACCTCTAGGTTTAACAACATTTTTAAGTTACCTTTCCAGTTTAATTACTTTTTCAACCATATCTTGCAATTATATGTAATGATGCAACTATACTATATTGTCAATATCTCTATCAAGTGCACATAAGAATCTAGGCATAGAGGATTCTCGATCTTGAACTACATTAGCCCTCATTAGACACCTTTGTAGCTTCCTATGATACTCTTCTATTGATATGGTTTCTTCCTTACCTTAAAGTTTACAAAGTTTGATGAAAATCACAATGATATGTAGAAAGTACAAATCATTTACTTAATGAATCTTTGAAGGATGTCCAATCATTGATTGGTGGTTCTCTACACCTAATTCTACAAGTTTTAAACTGATCCCACCATTCTAAATCATAATCACCAAATGTATGCATTACCTAATTGAGTCTTCTTTCTTTCAAAATAGTTATGACAATAAAAAATAACCTCTACCTTATTTTCCCGTTGGAGATAAACATTGGCATCTAGATTACCTTGAAATGTCGGGGTAGTTAATTTAATATTACCAGTATCATCATCAATCCTACCACTTTCTCACACATGTCATCGAGTCCTCGACCTTACACCTACATACGAATTGGATTAGTGATTAACATATGTACCTTGATGAGCTTGTGGGACTTTATGAGCTTGAGGCTCAGCTCGACTAGCTTGTGGAGGTGGCTCAATCCTCTCTTTAGTTAACATCTCCAAAGATAGCGTTAAGTACCCTCAAGAGATATTGCCATTTTGGCCACACGGGATTGCAAGGCATTAACCGTTGAACTTTCCCCATCTTGAGACATTTTAAACATGCAAAGAACAAAAAACAAAAAACAAAAAAAAAACACGACATTTTGATTGTGTTAGGTTAGTAAAAACTAAGAAGGACCTCACGGTACTCCCTGAGTGTTTATGCTCAAATTTGAAGATGTCACACAATTTCACTCATGTTTCACTCAAATCCGAGGCTTTTACCCTTTAATGAAGTCATCACTCTTGCCTTTTTCCTCTCGTTTAAATTCTTCTCTAAGTCTTTCACAGACTTGAATGTACCTAGTAAGAATGACACAAGTAACCACTAACACATAGAACACAATTAGTAGCTATAAACTAAGGAACCAAAGAAATGACAAAATAGTGGAAGATCGATTTAACATAGAACACACGCTACACACTTTAGAATGTCAAACAATAAGAGGATTAAAACAAACTGGGGGCATGCATTTCAAGCTAGAACAAATTAACCTGAAGAAACAAGGGTATTTTCAGTATTTTACAATTTTTAATGTAATGCAAGAGCAAAATATAGACAAATATTGAAAAATATAAAGAAATTTCAGTCGAGATTATGTCTTAGAAAAGCAGGAAAATTATAGTACTTTACGTCAAATCCAAATAGTCAAGGGATTAGAACTACTCCTAGTTGGAAATAGGAATTATCGTAATCCAAGTAGAAAAAGGATTCAAGTGAATGTTGTATTCCAACTAAGAAAAGCATTGAAATTCTGCAAAAATATGGAAACAAGGAATTAGCATAAAATTTCTAATGCAAGAAGGACATGAAAACCCTAATTGCACTAAGGATGGATTCGAAGATCTTCTTTTACTGATTTAGATTTTTTTTTTAAATTGGGGCAAAATTTCCAGCAAAGAATCAAGGCAAAATTTGCACTTGAAACAACTAGAAATTTGAAGAACACAACCAACAAAAGAAGGCTTTGCAAATAGGTAGGGTTTTTGGGTGTGATTTTCCTCTTTTTTGTTTTAAACTCAGCTGGTTTTTTATTATTTTTAAACATCAATTTAGAACAATTCTACCAGTCAATTCTTGAAATAAGAATGACTAGAAAAAATTGCACAAGAATCAAATTTTTAGCACAAAAGAACATAAGCAAGAAACGGCTAGGGTTTGAAAGATTTTTTTGGGATTTTCTCATATAAGAATATGGACAAATTCAGTAGCCAACGAGACCCTAAAAACAGTTTAAGGTTTTTTTCCATTTTTTGAATCAGATTTTTTTCCCAAATAAACTGAATAAGAAAATAAAGAAAACAATTTAAAAACATATAGAACAAGAAAACAAAACATGTTTAGGAACCAAAGCTCCTGATACCAATCTGATGCGAACCCCATAGATGAATTGATAAGACTCGGAATCGATGTGGAAGCCAAGAACGCCTAAACAATTTTGACTTGACAGATTCAAACCCTTTGATTAAGAAATCACAAAGAATTCGAATTGTTTACTCTTTACTGTATGAGATATCAACCCATTGTCTATGATGAGACAAGAATCAATAGTGTTCAGGATAGGTAATCACAATAATCAATCTTGCAAAGTACCCAAGTCTTTGGAAAACAAATTGGAGAATAAAACTCATGCAATTTTATTGTATGAAGAATGAATGTTTTGGCTGTATGGGGGAATAAATAACGTGAAAATCAGCCCCTAACCCTACACATGAGTCCTACCAACACATGGACAATAACTTGCCAAATCCCAACTAGTTTAGGATTGAAACACTTGACATAAAACCGGCTAAACTAAAATGTATATGGGCTGCTATTTTCATTCCCAAAAAAACAAAAATCTTAGAAAAAATGCTGAAAATAAATCCTAATTTAATTCGGATAGATGGCCGATAGGGCCTTGGTCAAAATTGGGATTTTTCGAACCCTTCTTGATACTCTTCAATTCTTGGGTTTCTTGGACTTGAATCTTCTTGGAGTTTCGGACTTTTAAAACATGTATGGACCTCTTAACTTTAGCTTAAATGGATTATTGGCCTCAATTTGCAAACAATAATGCTTGTTGGTCTAAAATCTTCTTGACAAAGCGCAACATGGCTAGTTCCACGACCCCATCACTTGTTCCTTGGCTCACGTGTGCATCACTTGTTCTGGAGATAGATAAGCCTTGTGACTTGCTACATTCAAAGCCTCCACATTTGATAAATGTCTTCAAAATTCATGGAGTCACCAATCATTCACCTCTAAACCAGGCTAGGTTAGAAATCGTAACCAGACCAAGATATTTGTTCCTTATTTAATTCAACCCAAAGTGAATGTAAATTGTATAGTTTTCACTACAGCTTTAAAGAGAAATCCAAAACAAATCTTCCAGTCTTCTAAGTCCCAGACCGTTTTCCTCCATAGGTGAGCATAATGCATGCCATTGTTTACAATCTAGTTTTGGCTTAAGATGATCATTTCCTCAAAAGAACTCTGTCATCTTTTTCTCTAAACTCTTTAAGACATGCTTTGGGGGATCCAATACTAAAAGAATATAAGTTGGGGTAGATGACAACACGTGTTTTTATCAAAATGAGTCGTTCTCCTAGTGATAGAAGCTTTGTCTTCTAGCTGGCAAGCTTCGAGGTGAATGAATGTTGGATAGGCTGAAGATAGCTAGATATTTTTTTCTTCCTTTGTACAATGGGCAGCCAAGATAGGTAAATGGAAGGCTCATAGATTAAATTCTTGTAAGCCACTCCAATCCCGAGAATGATCTACAATGTTTGCCAACCTCAAAAAACTTTTCTCCTTACTGATTTTCTGCCCCATACCCGTTTGGTAAGTGTCCAGAAAATCAAGCAAAGTCCTAAAATTACGCCTATGACCACAAGGAAAGATTAATAAATCATCAGCAAAAGAAAGGTGAGAAACTTGCTTATATTCTCTCGACAAAGCATAGGGCAAAAGGCATTGGTCAAGTAGAGCTTTTGCAATCCTATACATAGAGAACCTTACAACATAAAATGAATAAATAAGGTGACAAGGGGTGACCTTGCTTAATCCCTCTGGATGCCTGGAAAAAGCCTACCGGTTTGCCGTTGATGAAAACTAAGAACCATGCCTATCATAGATTGTCAAGAATAATAGACACGAAGTGAACTAGAAAGCCAAATCAAATTAGTAGGTGTGCTAGGAAGACCATGACACTCTGTCAAATGCCTTCATCATCTCCATCTTCAAGACCATATTGTGCCCCCTTACTTTTTTGTCAATTGAGTGAAGGAGTTCATGTGCAATCAAAACATTGTCTGAAATTCCGCAAACTCCTATGAATGCTGATTGCTTAGGAGAAATAAAACCTTGCATAACAAGTTTCAACCTATTACTAATAACTTTTATAAAAGATTTGTTAACAAAATTACAAAGAGAAATAGGCCTAAAATCTACAAAAGTATGGGGATTCTGTTTCGTAGGAAGCAAAAGAATGGAGGTGCTGGCCACACTTTTGGGAATGATGCCGACTAAAAAAAATCCCTAATCGCATTGAGTAGACCATTTGCAATAAGATTGCAAGATGAGACAAAAAATACACCTGAGAAACCATCAGGGCTGGCCGAACTCTCCTTGTCAAGCTTATAATCTACCTGCTTGACTTCTTCCATTGAGACCGCACACATGAGGGTTTCTTTTTGTTCATCAGGGATCAAAGTAAGGATATTATCCAACAAAAGATCCACGGTTGTCTAGTTGTCTTCCTCTGTCATCAAGAATATTTAAAATAACCTGACTGTTTCATTTGGAATGGCTTGATCATCCTTGAACCAGATAGCCAAGAGATGATCCTTAATGCGATCAATAGCCAACATTGCATGCTTTCAGACAACAATGCATGAAAACATTTAGAATTACAATCTCCTTCTTTGAGAAATTTAATACAAGCTTTTTGACGCAGGAATCTTCCTCTGTTTTTGAATACGACAGAAGATCTACTTGTGCTTGATTTAGTAACTAACGGTTCTCCGATAAGGAACCGGATGTTCTTGAAATGCTTGTTCCTTCCGCTTAACAAAACTTTCAGCACATAAAATATTGTTCAAAAAATTACAAAAAGTATCATGGTTCCAAAGCTTGAGAGCTTGTTTTTGCTGTTTTATCTTCAAAGTTAAAACCCTTATCCAATTACCATACAGAGGTGCTTGCCATGAGGTCTCCACTATTTCTGCAAAAGTATGGTGATGAAACCATATGTGCTGGAATCAAAATGAAGATGGCCCCCTATCAGCTAGATAAAGATTCCATTTGAGTAGTAGTGGAGCATTATTAGAGGTTGTATGGTTCAAATGTTGCACTGCTACATTTGAGAAAAGAGCTAGACATTCTTGATTAATCAGTATTCTATCAAGGCGATTCCAAACGGGACTTTTGCTATGAATACCCTTCCATGTATAGCTATTCCCAAAAAAAGGCAATTCCAAAATGTGACAGTCATTGATACATAAGTTGAAATCAGCTACTGGTCGAGCATCAAATGTTGACCAACCAATATATTCATCAGTTTGGGATATGACATTAAAATTACCACCCAAGAAGAGACTCCCTAAGATCCTTCTTGGATCAAATGCAAGCTCTCCCAGTTCCATGTAACCATTCTTGAATGTATATTTTGAATAGACAAATACGGCACGAAAGGTATTAGTAAACCCTTCTCCATTGATAATCACATGCATATACTGTTCTTTATTCTTCAAAAAAAAAACTTGAAAATCACTATTGAATAACAACCAAATTTTGTTGGATATATTTATCAAGAAGAAGAAAACCCTAACCTGGTTCTGATTTCGTCAGGTCAAGCAAAATCCAACAGAGGCTCCATTGTTGACATAAAGGAAATTTTGTGCAATCTAACATGCTTTTTGAGTCTTCGTTGTGAGGACATGCCTCGCACTCCCTGATTGTTCCATATCGAGAGTTATTTATTAGAACAAATAGAAGAATCATTTGGAGCTGACCTAGTACTAAGCTGAGTCTGAATGGTCCAAGTGAGGGCATAGTTTTTTCTTTTTGGGTTGTACTAATGCCTAGGTTCCCTCTTCCAATTCCCCTGTCAACGATGGCTGTCCTAGCCAGGAGCTCATTGCTGTCGAGAAATCATTGAGCTCTAGAATCGTAGGAGGAATATGGTCGACCACATTTGTGTCATCACGGCTATAATCATTAAGACTAGAGTTACCGACTTATCCAAAAGGTCATAGTCTGTAACTTCCTCTCTATCAGTGGCCGAGTCTGGGTTAGGGTTTCAAGAATAGCTCTTTCTATACAGTAACGGAATGAGTAGTTCAATCTTGTAGGGTTCTTAGGTGGGTCTAAGACTTGTAGTGGTAATGCATGGAGTCGTGCATGCATGTCGTTTGAGGGTTTGTCAGATGAAGAAGTAAAGATTTTTGGTGGTTTTACCGCCAATGATGCTTCAGAGACAGTTAGGGTTTATGGAGCATGGGTTTCTATTTGGTCAATGGTTGTAATATCAGTTGTGACATTTTTCGGTGGGGCTATTGGTGGCTCTAATGATGTCGTTTGTGGCTAAAAGGATGCCACTGAAGAAGATGAACCCTCCAATGCTAGCGTTTTAGGTTTCATCACCATTGATGAAGACTTTGGCTTCTATTACTTTTCCTTTCCTTTACCCGAGGGATATATCTGTTCTTTACCCTTAACTGTGTGTTAAGATCCTTCCATTTTCTGGAGGAACGGTCACCAAATCCTTCTCCTTGGTGGAGTCAAATTGCCTCTTCTCTTTTGAAATTGGCCTAGGGTTCGAGTTAGATTCAATTTGCAAACTTTAAGATTGTGACCTAACTTACAACAAGAGGAACAATATTCTAGTAGATTTTGATACTCAATGTATTACCATTGTGCTGATGCCTCCTTCCCAATCCAAAATCATTTGAGAAGTGGCTTCTGAACATCCTCAACACAAAATCTCACCACATTTGGACAAGAAAGATAGGCTGCAGATGAATCAAGCTTTAAGGGTTCACCAATCATCCTTGCTATTGAGTTGAGTGTTTTGCTTGTCTTAATATTGCACAGGCAATTTCTCCAATACAACACAAACTGGAACCACAAAGGATTGTACGTCAACATGGAAATCTAGTGCCTATTTTATCACCTTCATTATAAACCCTTGAAAGTTCCATGATTTTCACATCCAACACCATAGATAGTCCACCTCTAGATCAAACCGGATCAAGACATGGTGATAGTCAAGAACACTAGGGTAAAAGTAATTTTGAATCCCACCATTTATAAAATCCTTCCGCAAAGCTTCCCAAGTCTCAATCACCATTCATGAATTTCCGATTAGAGCATGTTTGAAAGGCTTAGACAGTTGATCTGTTTCTTCATCTATAATGATAAGGGCCAGTTCACCCTTATATAAAGTTGGCTGCTTAATTTTTGTAGAACTTTTGTTCTGGCCTAGTTCTCGATTCAAGTAAATTTTCTTTTATGATAGAATTTCAGGAATTGGATTTGAAAATTAAAGAAAAATAGTAAAAAATGATTCATAGGAAATCTTACTTTAAAAATTATCAATTACGATGTATTATTTTAAGAATTCAATTTGATTAAAGTAAATTTCCTTATATAATACAATTTTAGCCTTCCAAGAATGAGTTTTAGAAATTAAAGAAAATTTTATAGAATGGCTTTTAGAACTAAAATCTAATTGGAGAATAATTTTTATACATTAAAATATTATTCTCAAATTTCGTAAAAATAAAACAAGAATCACGTCATAAAACCTATACTTAAAAAAGTACTTATTTCGTGGTATTGTAATGTGATTTGCTATTGAAAACCGTTTGATGGATAATTATGACCGGCTTTTATTTATTTTTTTAAAAAAATTAGTTGACTAACAAATTATTCTTGATCGCCACATCTAGGCATATCATATCATGATTCGAGGTTAGTATATCTATAAAATGCATGAAATGGTTGTATATATTTTACCTCATTTCATGATTTTAAAAATTAATTAATTAATAGGTGTTAGAACTCATAAATATGATATTCATAGACGAGACTCTTATGACGTATATATATTTGGGTTACAAATTTGTGATGGACGAGAAGTTATCAAGGGACAAAGAAGAAAAAAATTACATAAAATTTAATTGGGCAGAAACTTTCTCAAATTTCAAAATGAACTTGGGGGCCACAGTTATAAAAACAAACAAATGAAATGGTTAAAATCAAAACAATTCTATGCAGGTACTACTTAAAAAAAAAATGAAAGACGCAGCTATGCCATTTATCTATTATGTTAAAACAATCTGTTTAAAATAGAAGCAAACACATATCGTTGATGTAACTATCAGCTTGTATAATAAGAATTCAAAAATAAGCGATATTGCCAGAGCAACGATTTTCCTGTCAATGCAAATTATCTATGACTGTTAAGAATTCCCCTCAAAGAGTCCCTTCCACTTTTTGACGCTTCTCTTTCTCCAATGTTAGAAACAGGCCAAAATCTCACCTCAAGGATGACCCTCAACTCTGTGCAGTTTCGTGGTTTTGCCTCTGTAACTCTCCGTTCGACATTCAATTGATGTGTCATTTTCTCCTACCAAACCTAAAACATAGGAGAATATTCTTAACTATAATAAACACTTAAAATAACTCTTAAATATTTAAATTAAATTCTCACAAAAAAGACCAAAAATAAAAGACAAACAAAGACGAATAAAAACCTCTCCCTCAATGGAAGTAGGTTAAAGATAAGACGCAAATTTTAAACAGAAAAATCTAATAAACATATAATAATCAACGTCTAAATAAGTACTAAAACACTTAGTAAATATAAACCAACACATTTTAACATATAAAAGTATAAATAGAGTGTTAGCACACACTTAAACACTAAGAATGCTCAAAACTAGAAACAAAACCATTAAATTTGGAGTATATATAACTCTTGTTTCCTAAATAGTTGGTGAATAGACTAAATTTAGGATTCAACTTCTATATTTTACCCTAAATTACCAAGTGAACTTAAGAATTAGCTACTTGCTAAAGCCCACCGAGAATCCACAAATTGCTTAAATGCACGAAATAGGCATATAGCATCCGCCACCTCTAGTAACGTTCGTGATATCTTGGGATCGCCTGGAAGTGAAATCTGGAGGTGAAACAACATTTCCGGAGCAACTTTGAAGAACTAACGGGAAGCATGGGGATCAAGACCTCTAATTATGCTGAATTTTCAGTTCTACCCTTGGTCTACCCTGTCAACAATATCCAAAGTGCAAGTCTTGGAAGCACCACCTAAAGACCACATTGGCACAAAATAAAAAGTTCAGCAGGTGCAAAAAAAAGTTAACATCTTATGTTTTGGTAAAAAAAAGTTAAGGAACTATTTTAGTCACCCCCGATTGTACGAATTCTAAATGTAAAAACTGGTGGTTATACTCCAATAATACAACAATACACCTCAGTGGAAATTGAACAACTTAAAGAATTCCATGGAGCCCGTCAACTTGGGAAGTCCATCATAGTCCCAAGGGTCCAAGAACTGGCTAAGGAGCCCATCTAAAAAATCCCACCTCGGTCTGTGCACCATGATCTAGAATCTCCCATTGTTTCTCATGAAAATCTGCTTCCAACTATACCTGTCATATTCAAGGATTGCTTTCAGAAAATTCCCTGGACTCGAAATTGGAGAAGCTTCGTTTAGATTGCAAAGAATGGGGTTTCTTCCAGGTCAGATAGTTCAGTTCCTCTTGTTGACATCTATTCTTATATTCTCTCTATCTTATTTTATTTGGTATAATCAAACTTGTACATACTTTAAAAAAGTTTATATTTGACCAACTAGTAAAACACATTTTCTATAATTATCCCTCGATTCAAATTCAAAATTTATTAGTTAATTGTGGAATTTTCAAATTTTGAAATAGTTTATGAGAGTAATTAATATTGAAATATGAATTTAATGCTATTTTTAGGATTTGCATTAAGGGTAAAATTGGAAAAAAAATCTTAATGCATTTTTCCTATTAAGAAATAACAAATAATTTGAGAGAAACAAAAATAAAAAGATAACATATAAAATGGGACGGAAGGAGTTACGAAACCTTTCTAATCTACGATATTGGAAAGCTGTTTTCAATTGGCAGAGATCCCTTTCAAGAAAACACAAACTTGAAGTGTATAAGAGACAGTCTTGTAAAATTGAGTAACTGTACCAAAAATTCAGAAGAAAATCAGTCTGTAACTAGTACAGCTGTTTCTACTGAATTGGGATATGTATTTTGAATTTTGGTTTGGTAATCTTAAAAAAAAAAAAAATCTCTGGGAAATTAAATTATTTTATGGTTTTCAAATTTACCACTTTCTATAGTTAATAAATGATTCTTTTTGCAGCTTGACTGTATTAAATATTTCTATTAAGACACCTAATTCAAAAGTTACAATCACCTCGCTTTTGTGATGTCTTGGTCGTAAGGAACGTTTCAACTAACGAATGCGTAGACTTTCTGGTGTTACTTTAGGCTTTAGACTTAAGCAGCCTAAGCAGATGATCAGTTATAGGTAAGAGAAAATGTTTAACTATCTTGAGACTTCCTTGAGAATAAATTATAGTTACCGGAAATGTAGTACGTTAGGATATGCAATACAAGTACGGAAACGTGATTCATCACATTTTAAAATATCGGATACGTTAGGTTATGTTTAGTCGATACGTCGTGGCGTACTACTTTTTAGAAAAGTTTCTACATTATACAAAAAGTTGCTACGTGATTTTAGTCGTTACACATAGAATTTTCTCATGAAAAAGAAGTATGATTTACTAGCCATTTATCGTGATTTTGCTATCATGGTTAACAGTTAGTTTTCTAGTACTATCAAAATTTTTTGTACTTATAATGTGATGGAATATAAAGAAACATCTCTTCTAACCTTCTTCGCGAAATGATAACCCTAAAAAATTAGGGTTATTCTTATTTATTTTTATACGGTTCTTGCATTAGTTTTGATCTTTTTATTGCATTTAAGTAATTATATTTATTCATTTTTACTTTTATGCATTAATATATGTTTAATATGAAGTTTTAATGCTTGTTTGATGTTATTTAACTTATATTTATGAGTGTGTATATTTAGGATTGTGCTTAGATTACCTAATTCCTACCGAAATTAGAGTTTTTTGTGTTTTCTTGATGGTCTTTGTTTGTAGTGTTTCTAAGGGTTTATGTGTTATTTTAGTAAAATATTTTGTATATTAATGTGCATTTTTGTTCTAGGATCGCGTGAAAAATGGCGCATCAATTGGACGTTGAACGGATATTTTAAAGGCAAAATGGTGAGACTGCATAATGTCGGCAGAAGGTTACTTCGCAGTAGCAAACGAAACCAAGTGAAATTGCTATGCCACGGCAAACCAATGTGTTGTTTCACGATTTTAAGCATTTTTGGGGGTTTAGGTGTCAGTTTTGGGTCTATTTTAGTGCATTTTGAACCTTATTCAGAGCTTTACACTATAACTCTAAAAATCAATAAATAAGAGTCTTTAGGATTCCAAAAGCATGTCCTCTTTCAACTTCCCTTCGGGCGTTGCAAAATTCTTTTAGACTAGAATTTTCTTTATTTTTCAAGAAGAGTTAAAGAAGAGGTTCGAAATTGACAATCTTAGACTAAGAACTAGCAATTCTTTGTTAGAGAAGCATTCTTAAACCTTCTTATATCTTTATTATGTTATTTAATTATAGTGTTATTACTCTTTATCGATTGCTTTCAATCTATGATTTTTATTTCCTTTCGTAGATTAATGTATAGATTGGTACTAATTTATTTTCTTTCAATATTTTCTTTTGTGTTATTCCTCTCATTCAAGTTCTAAGTAGTATGGATTAAGGTTGAATGATGTCAATTCTATTGGGCGATAATTAACTGTGTAAATTGAATAATACAATTGACTATTAGACGATTCTAACGAATTTTAATAACTAATTAGGAAAGGAATGGAAGTTGAATCCAATTAAATTGTAAATTGAGAGAAGGAATGGAAGTTGAATCCAATTAAATTGTAATTGAGAGAAGGAATGGAAGTTGAACATTTTTTTTGACGTACTTAGTAATCGGCAACACGATTTTTCCATGAATCAATTCAAATAACTATTAATTAGATCAATTAAAATTTTGGTTAATCATTATAACAACTTAGACAATTCTAGAGAGTAGTTAATCTAGTTTTAGTTAGATTGGCCTAGATGACATAGGAGTTGACCTTCTGTCATAGATCAGGGGTAATTATTAGATTAGATTAATTTGTGGTCGTCTGACATAAGTTTCGAGTTGGTTCATTGTAATATTATATGTCAAATCACACAATTTTATTGGATTTAGGTGTAGAGAGATGTACACCTAAAATTAATTGATTGACAGGACTCATCATCGCGAAGGATCGGGACTGGGTTGATGATGCGAATCACATCTAGTTATAAATTTATAAAATAGCTAAATCCTATTATTGACTAGATGGCTCACCACAAGTATATGGGGGTCAAATAAGAATTGAACCCACAAGGATTAGTCAGAAATTACCGATTATTTGATTGAATTACTATTTGAAGAGATTATATAGATTCAGGAAGAGCTTTAATTAAAACTAAAATCGAAGAAACTAAGAAAGGGATTTAAGACAAGTTAGAGTTCGATTAGCCAACTCCCAGGGTTTAATTAGTTGATTAGCTGAAATAGCTCTATGGGTATAAGTAGGTATTCTCTCCCACTATAAATTAATCTCTTGGCCTGACTTATGATTCTAGTCTAATTATCCAAATAGAGTTCATGGAACTAACCTAAAAAAACTAACATCTTGGCCTAACTACTAACCGTGCTAATCAAGTAATAAACCTGTCAGGAATTAATGCTCAAGGCTTGTATGTTGTGCTAAACCCACTAATCATGGTTCAAAGAATGATCATTTTTTCTCGTCAAGCCTCCAAACCATTTACTACTACTCAATTATTCACCATTTCCACCATTCAACCCATCAATCAATCAAGATCTATGGAAAATTGGTATCGTCAAACTTTAACCTAAACTAACTGGTGAATAATTAAAGGAAATAAATGTTAGAAAAACAAAAAAAAAAGCATGTTAAAGAAAATATATAATAGAAATGCATTTTAAGAGAGTATCTAAAATATTCTATCAACAAGTTACTACTAAGAAAACATAGTTGGTGTGCGCAAAATGATGCTGCTGTCGAGTTGCAATACCGTCGTAAGCACCCAAAATTAACAACTTTAATGTAGTAGTGGTGAGTCGAGTTCGTCCCATAGAGAACGGGGTTTATTTTCGTGCTAATGGAACAAGGGGGGTTTTGAATGCTTTTTAACTAAAATTAAAACAATAAAATAATTGAAGATAATTCAATTAAGAAAGATCTTGGTTTTGGTCATATCCACCATGGCAATTTCACTAGTCGATCATTGACACACAAGATAATTCAATTTATATCAAGCACTAATTGAAGAATTAACCCGAACGAATACCAATTCGAAGTTGATTCTTATTTCTTTCTAAAGTTGGTTAATTTTCAACACGCGATCCAATTAACCCTAACTATTAATTTAACCCAGATGCACATCCAAAGATCAATTAATAGAAGCTTTAAGATCAACAAGAACAATTAGACTAATTAAACATAAACACACGCGGTTATGCCAATTAGATGATTAATTTCCCTAAATTCAATAACACAAATCCAGTAATTATCAAATTCAGTCGCTCCATAGATAGAATTAAGCACACACGGTTAAAACAATCTAGCAGTAGATTAATTCCAATACTTAGTATTCTGCAGCAATAACAAGTTAAAAAGAACAATCATAAAATTAATCGCATTAGAAAATAATAAGATACTCGACATATAATTGAATAATTCAAGCACAAGAAGTCTCACAACTTTGTAGAATTGACCATGGCTTCAAATCCCTCTACCAAGAAAAAGTTTAGGCACAAAGTGCCATGAAAGAATAAAGAGGAATTTCTACTGCTAAAAACCCTAGCCAACAAGAAAATAAAAGTGTCGATCCCTTTTTCTCACCCAACTTGGGGTATTTATAATGAGTATTTAGGGTTACAAATAATGCACACCCTACAGATAATAACGTGCAATCGGGTGAAAAAGAGTCCAACCAGCCGAAGAAATCTATCAAAAAACTCAAAACACGCTTCTGCTACTCTACGCACACATGCGTTGAGGTTTTGGGGCGCATGTGAGCACGAGGCAGTAAGTTCCAGGTGGGTTTTGTCCTCTGCGCACATGTGCGCGCGAGCTACTTCTGGAATTTAAGAGGACACACATTTCGCTGCACGGCTCCAGCGCATGTGCGCTGGCTTCCTCCACTATGCTCCACCCTTCGGCTTCAATTTTTGGCTTGATTCTTCAGTTATTTGAAAATATATAACACACAAAAGTTGTAGATCTATCCCGTAGCTTTCCAATGCATCTTGAATCACCTCAATCGGAGCTTGGAATCAAAAGTTATCCTCGAAATACAAAATAGTGTCTGGAATAGCTTTGTACTCGTGCATGTCCCGTACTAAGCATTTTCTTTCTTTGTTTTGCATCCTTTTCAACTCTTTTTCACTGTAACCCTACAAAAATTGAGAATAACCAAATTAAGCTCAATAATAATTCAAATCTTGCTTACAACACATAAAAGCGTGGTAATTGACATATACAATATAATACAATTATGAACTTATCAAATTACCCCACACTTAGCCTTTGATCGTTCTCGATCAAACATAAAATTAGAACACTTAAGCACAACAAAGTTCTTCTCAACATATTCCTTCAAATATTCACATAAATAATCAATAATCAATCCAACAATCAGAGTAGTCTATCAACCCAAGAGCTCAAATGCTAATAAAAACCAAAACATGAAATTCGTGTGTATGTGTGTATAGCCATTCAAAAACTTAGATTTGAAAATATCTAGATTAAATCATGAAGAACCTCAAAAATTTTCCAAACACCCCATAGCTCACTCTTCTCACACCCCTCTACTAATCTAAACAACCGATTCAATCTAATTTTAGATAGGACTTTTAGTTCGAAATATAAGTTAGGGTATTTGTTAGCCAAAGAAGGGAAAGGATTTAGCAAATAAGAACAAGAGTTTTATAGTAATGACGGCTATACATTAAAATAAAACTTCTCTTCACATGCGGAATAACAAACATTCACAACCCCACACTTGAGTAACAAACACCCATTAAGAATTCGAAACAACCAAACATGCCAACCTCCCTCGGACATATATACATCACATCATCATTTTTTTTCTATGTCCGCTCACAGTATGGGTACCAGTGGTAGGCACAACCAGCAACATATAAACACGCAGGTACCAGAGATAGGCACTACCTGCAAATACAGGTACCAGTGATAGGCACTACCTGCAAATATCAAGAATATGCAAGTACCAGTGATGGGCACTACCTGCTTATTAAGAACTTCCTATTCATTTTTTTTCAACAATTTTTCCAGTACCCCATTTCGTAACAAAAATGTACATTTACTCACTTCTCACAAACTTCCACCCTTATATCCCCATAGCAAATAATGTGCACCATAAAGCTCTTAAAGGGAATAATTTACAAGGATAAAACAATGAAAAAAACATTAAAATCAATAAGGGTAGGTTAATGAGTTTATGTGAAAGAAGGTGAATGATGTTTCTTTTCACAAGAATATGGCTCAAATAAGGTACTTAGAAACAAATTGTTAAAATAGTTGGCTAGAAAGGCTCATCAAACAAAAACGCGCTACCCTCATTTTAAAACTAAATCGGGTCGTCTAAGAATTAGCTTTGAAAATGTAATAAAACAAGTTTTTGGGAAGCAACATAATTGAGTCTACATAAATTTCTCTAAATGTCCCAAATCAAAAATTAAAGTATGGCTTAGTGCTCAAAAATCTTGAAAATCATGAATGAAAAATATTAACACTGACTACTCATTCATGCATGGTTCAACTAATGATTAATCATGCAGAAAAATGAAAAAAAAATATGTTAAGCAAAAATTTTTGAGAATTTCTAAAAATGGTCAATATATCCAAAAAATTTTCAAAAATTTTGACAAGCTCTAAGATCAAAGGAAAAGATTAAAATATTGCAGCAAAATTGAGCAAAATATACCAAACAACTTAAAAATCCAAATAACTTCCCCACCCCACACTTAAAAATAAGCATTGTCCTCAATGCAAAAAATAAAAGCATAAAATGGGAAAAAGAAAAGCTTCTCTGGATTTAATTCGCGTTTGGAGCAGTATCCGCTATAAATAACCCCTTGTCGCGAAAGAAAGCTGGATAACACTAAACAAAACAAAACAAAACAAATAAATAATTCCCTTGAGATAATAAGAAAAACAAGAATATTGTAGAAAATAATCCTACAATAATCAAGAAGACTTACTCCCTTAAGGAAATACAGAACCAAAATAATGAAAACAAACCTAATGAAAAGTAAGTTAACCAACTAAAATAAAACCTAACCAACGAAAATGAATGTCAAATAAAAGAACAAAATAAATTGTCTAGGAAATCAGTACAATAACTATCAACGAAAACGGCCCAACAGATAGGGCATAAACTATTTTTCAAGAGGCCATGAGCGGGGTGAGAATCCTTATGACAGAGCTAAGATGACACCTGAAGGACTTTCCCGCTCTCTGGCCATCTAATGAGCCTCCATTGTCTGTTGCCAAGTAAACTGATAGTGCATAAACGTATCAAAATGTTGGCTCATCCGTTGTTGTTCAGCCAAGATCTGATGTAGAAGGTCCTCCTGAGACTGTGGAGGAGCAGGTACTGGCTCGTCATCTGAATCCTCAGCTTCCTCCACTTGTGATGTCTGCTTGGGCTCTAGTACGTTTAAACGGAGCTCGTATACCCTCCCAAATGGAGAGAAAGAAGAAGACTAACCTAGCCTACAATAACACATACTAACACACTTTAACTATGTTACAAGAGAGGCTTATATGTGTTATATATAGTGCTAGGATTGGGAAAGAAGTTTCAGCCGCAAATCAGTCATGTTCTGGATGTTATTGCCCTTAGAAAATCTCAAACCGATGTGTCATTTCGTGGTTTCTAGATCCAGTAGGTTCTGAGGATTTGACACCGTACATGTCTTATTTTTCCTTCTTTAAATTTGACTCATCAGTGTCAAACATCTAGTTTTTTTTTTTTTTTCAGCAGTCTGATTTGACTCCTTCATCCTATTTTGTCTTGATTTGATCTATTTTTTATTCAATTGTCGTGTTGTTTCCTACCAAACACTAAAAATAAACAAAATTTATTAGTTACAACAAAAATACTAAAATAACATTAAAAATACTAAATTAATACAAACTAACATATTCTAGAACATAAAAAAATAAAAAATAAGCAAAAACAACATTTAAGCCTTAAAGAAGTTTGAAAGCCAAAACACTAAAATTTAGTGTACATATAACTTTAGTTTTCTTTAGTTATCACACCCCCAAATTGATGTTCTTTCTCATCTAGGGCAAAATAATGAAAAGAAAAAAAAAAAGAACAACAAAAACAAGCAACACTAAACACATAAAACCACTTAGAAAATTAAAATGTTGAACTCTAGTACACTAGTCAAAAGTGAAAATGGGGTTGTGTGTTAACTCAACAAACACAACATTTTTTTTTCACTCCTTCATTTAAAAAAGAATACACTAGTTCTTGGTTACAAACATTACTTTGACTGATGAAAACCTAATACAATATCAATTCAAATGTAAGTTGCCCATTAGGACTCATCGTGAAAAGCACAAACCAGTGCAAATGAATACATAAGGATATTTGTTGGCACTTGGAGGTTTAGCAAAAGAGATCAAATACACTTCACCTTCGACTAACTAATACCCATTAGCCTAGATTAAGGATCATTTAGAACTTTTTAATGCATGTAATGCAGGCTAAGTTAATAGGACAGGATAAATTTGGATATAAGTGACTCAAATCACCTTAGTCATTTTAATAAAAATTCTTTGACTTCTATCCCATACATACAAGTCCCAAAACCAGCACTACTACCAACACTTCGAAAAAAAAATGTTATTTTTAACTGAATTAACTTTTAAAAGTAAGATGAACCATCTTTATTTAAATAAGGACTACAATGCTTGAAGGGAATATAATTGTTCATTTGTTTAAAGAAAGATCTACATTTTCAGAAAACAATAATGACATACATTACTCCTTTACGACAAGGGAGATATAATCAACATTGGGCATTTTGACTTCAATCCCTAAATTAAATGTAATAGAACTCCCATAAAAACATCATAAGAACACTAGACTATTACATTATAAAACTAAGATATATGTGATGGGATGAAGAGAGCGTAAATAAACAAAGTAAAATGGCTAAATTATATGCTATAAGGTATAAGGTACAACATGTAAGGATAAAATCAATGTAAGGTAGGCAATTTTGGATCAAACGGTCCAAGAAAGACCTAGATCATTTCTAAACTCAAGTTTTACAAGTAATTCGAAAAAAAAAATAAAAATGATCCATACACAAGCAATCAATGTACAAATCTACCTCACAAAACTCAAAAAATATCTGGAAATGCAAGTTCATGCAAAATATTAAATCAAGGCTTAATTCATCTCTATCTCTGTACCTAGAAATAATTTTGAAAGTTTTGAAGTGTTTGAAGTAAATCGACAATTTTGAAAGATACTTATGGAAAAAATAAAGTTCAAGGTAAAAACTAGTTAAGTTTTTGATTATATGAAGTAGTTAAAAATATGGTTGAGCTTCGAAGATTAAATCCTATTTTTCACGTGAAGTGTAATCCATGCACAAAATCCAATTTCAACTTTTCCCAATGGCAACAAAAACAACAAAAATACATTTTCACTCAACAAAACAATAAAGTACCATTGTTCACATTATTCATTGATGAGTACCACTTAAGCCACCACTCACCATTGTCACAAGAAGAAAAATAAGGATAGTGATACTAAAACCATGTAGAAGAAATAGCCAAGGTAGAATCTTTCCAAACTGGCCCAAATATTCACCTAAACATCCAAACGTAAACACATAAAATAAGTCAGAGATGACCATGCCAAACTAGCCCCACAGTGAACCTAACCTACCAAAAGCACTAAATAAGGCTATAGGGTCATCACCAAAGCATTAATCCATCATCAACATAACATGGACCACTTAGCCTCCAATAATTATTGGAACATAAAATAAAATAATAGTCCAAACTAAGAAAACTCAACTAAATAAGCTACAAAAGGATAACTACCCGAAGAACTAAGAAATCATGAGATGCAAGCGGGAATATCTCCTCAATCAATCAATCTATCAAATCAATAAAATAATGGGGTAGAATCTTTCCAAACCAGCCGAAAGATCACCTAAACATCCAAATGTAAACACATAAAATAAGTCAAAGATGACCATGCCAAACTGGCCCCGATGGTCATCCTAATCTACCAAAAGCACTAAACTAGGCTAAGTGGTTATCACCAAAGCATTAGTCCATCACCAAAATAAATTGAACCAATTAGCCTCAAAAAATTATAAGAGAAACCATAAAAGTAAACTACTAGTCCAAACAAAACAAACTCAACTAAATAAGCTAGAAAAAACCTAACAATCTAAAGAACTAAGAAAGAATTATGAGATGCAAGTAGGAATGTTTTCTCAATCAATCAATCCATCAAGTTAATAAAATAATGGGGTAAGTGAGGGAATAAGCAATAAATAAAAGAGGGAATAGGGTCTTCCTATTTGGACGGTGGCCAATAAATCCTCCTCATCCTTGTCATTCCCATCATTTCCATCGATCTCGTAGTCTTTATCACTCGAGTCCTTGTTGAAGCGCTTATCCTCAGCACCTTGACTTTCCTCAAAACTGGCTACAAAATCGGTTCCTTCTTCCTTACTATCTTGTTCCTATTATGCTTCTTGCATCGACTCGTATTGTGGTTCGAAGAATGGTCATTCATATAGTAGTCCATAGTGCCAAAGAGATGGTGGCCTCGGGTGAATCGAATTGTCAAGTGATGTGGTTTGGATGGCTTGACCAATGAGAATGTTGTTGTGGAGCAACATTTGTTAATAGGTCCAATATCCATGTATCTCATTTGGCTGATTATCGGTTTAAGAATGATTGTACGGACATATCTACTAGGTGTGTTAATGAAAAGAGCTTGTGGCAAGCTTATGGAATGGTGTACCCAGCTACTTAACAACTGGGTGATGCCTCTGAATCTTCTTGACCATATTTCTCATGTAAGCCACAACAATGTGGCCCCTTTGGAATACTTGCTCCTTGCCAGGCATAACTTCACAACCTGTGTCAAGACATAGTTTAGTAAGTAAACTATGTAACACAAAAGATGGCCTTCCCGATTGCAAATTTTTCAAGAGATCTGCTCGAATAATTTTACCAAGTCCATAGATAACCTTTGCATAATAGCAAAAACAAAACAAGCATTGTCCCTCTGGACAAAGATAACAATGCTTGAACCGCAGATACGAACTTATAAAATAAAACCAAATTTTCAATAACAGTTGAAAGCTACTCCAATGAAATCCCAATTACTTATTGCGATGAGCATTCATCTCCCAATTAGTGTTATCATAGCACAAATTTCCCTTTCTGGTCTCATTATTGGGAAAGGGGTTCCCCCATAGTTTGAGTTCATCAAATCGGCATACCGACTACTTAAAAGATTAGGGACTCCATAGAAAGCATTGATATTTTTCTCATTACCTGGTAAAATGCGGTCGTAAGGGCCAAAAATTAACAACTCTCAATAATAATGTTGTAGTAGTAAGTACAGGTCGTCCCACAGAGAATGGAGTTTATTCTTGTGCTAAATGAAAAAGGGGGTTTTCGAATTCTTTTAAACTAAAACTAAAACAATAAAGTAAATTGGAGAGAATTCAATTAAGAAGAATCTTGGTTTTGGTCATATCCACCGTGGAAATTTTATTAGTCGATCATTGACACCAAAGATAATTCAATTTCTATATCAAGCACTAATTGAAGAATTAACCCGAATTCCAATTCAAAGTTGATTCTTGTTTCTTTCTAAAGTTGGCTAATTTTCAACACGTGATCCAATTAACCCTAACTATTAATTTAATCCAGACACGTACCAAAAATTAATTAATAGAAGCACAGCAATTAAAACCAACAAGAACAATTAGGCTAATTAAACATAAACACACGCAGTTATGCCAATTAGTTGATTATTTTTTCTAAATTCAGTAACACTAATCGAGAAATTATCAAATTTAGTTGCTTCAAAGATTAAATTAAGCACACGTGGTTAAAACAATCTAGCTATAGATTAATTCCAATAACTTAATTATTCTGTAGCAATAACAAGTTTAAAAGAACAATCAGAAAATTAATCACAGAAAAATAATCAATACTTGCTATAAAATTGAATAAATTCAAGAACAAAGAGTCTCACAACATAATAGAATTGACCATCGCTCAAAATCCCTCGACCAAGAAAATGGTTTTAGGCACTTAATGCCATGAAAGAATAATCAAGAATTTTCTCTATTGAAAACCCTAGCTAAAACAAGAAAATAATGTGTCAACGCTCTTCTAATCACTTTAAGTTAGGTAGGACTTTTAGCTCAAACTATAAGTTAGGATATTAGTTAGCTAAAGAAGGGAAGAGAATATAACAAATAAGAACAAGATCTTTATAGTAATGATGGTCACAAATTAAAATAAAACTTCTCTTCACATGCAAAATATCATACATCCACAACCCCACACTTGAGTAACAAGCACCCATGAAAAATTTTGAACAACTAATAAGCATATAAGTTCCCCTTCCTTGAATTAGCCAAAACTTGCTAAGATTCTTCCGGACAAATGTACATCACATCATTATTTTAATTTTTTATGTCCGCTCATAGTACGGGTCCCAATGGTAGGCACGACCCGCAACATATAAACACCCAGGTATCAGTGATAGGCACTATCTGCAAATACAGGTACCAGTGATGGGCACTACTTATATATATCAAAAACTCCCATTATTATTTTTTTTCAACAATTTTT
This sequence comes from Cinchona pubescens, assembly GCA_025175665.1. NCBI lineage: Eukaryota > Viridiplantae > Streptophyta > Magnoliopsida > Gentianales > Rubiaceae > Cinchona > Cinchona pubescens. The sequence continues at coordinate 1,081,405 of JANKKI010000068.1, read as the reverse complement.
TCCAATACCCCATTTTGCTTCATAAATGTACACTACCTAGTTTTCACAAACTTCCACCCTTATATCCCCTTAACATATAATGTGCACCAATAACCTCTTAAAGGGATAATTTAGAGATAAAATAATTAAAAGAAACATTAAGCTCAATAAGGGTAGGAAATTGAGTTTAAATGAAAGAAGTCGAATGATGTTTCTTTCACATTAATAAGATCAAACAAGGTACTTGAAATTAATTCTTAAAATGGTTGGCTAGAAAGACTTAACAACTGAAAAAGGAAGTACCCTTATTTTCAAACTAAATCGAGTCTTCTAAGAATTAGATTCGAAAATGTAATAAAGTAAGTTTTTGGGATGCAAAATAATTGAGTCTACATAAATTTCCCTAAATATCCGCAATCAAAAATAAATGTGCGGATTAGTGGTAAAAAATCTTGAAAATCATGAATGAAAAATATTAACACCAACTACTCAGTCATGCATGGTTCAATTAAAGATTTATTATGCAGAAAAATGGGGAAATACGTTAAGCAAAAACTTTCAAAAAAAAATTTTGAAAAAATGGTCAAGTAATCCACAAATTTTCAAAAATTTTGGCAAGCTCTAAGATCAAATGAAAAGTGAGTAGCTAAAATATTGCAGCAAAATTGAGAAAAATACACCAAACAACTTAAAAATCCAAATAACTCCCCCAACCCACACATAAAAATAAGCATTGTCCTCAATGCAAAAATAAAAGCATAAAATGGGAAAAAGAAAAACTTCTCTGGATTTAATTCATGTTTGGAGTAGTATCCGCTATAAATATCCCCCTTGTCGCAAATGAAAGCTGGAGTAACACTAATCAAAACAGAACAAAACAAATAATTCCCTTGAGACAATTAGAAAAATAAGAATAATCCTACAATAATCAGGAAAAAACCTATTCCCTTAAGAGAATACACGACAAAAAGAAATGAAAACACCATGCAAAATTGAAACCTAAAATGTCTAACTAGAAAAAAACAACTAAATTGTTCAAGAAATAAACTGGAAAATTAAAAGATCAACAAAATGACCCAAAACATAGGGCATTAAACATATAAAAGCTCATGGAGCATTTGGCCCCAAATCATATGGGAAATGAGGACGAAGGTAGAAATGTTGACTGGTCCTCTCCCCACTCCCTTTTAGAGGACCATTTTATCAGCTTAACTTATCAACAAAGTTGATTTCCTGCACTAACAACACAATTAAACTAAGCCCAAAAAATAAAATAAATAAAAGTAAAACATCAAAAATAAATAAACGGAATAAAATGTAAATGAACATGGGTTGCCTACCATGCATCACCTTTGTTTACTATCGTTGGCTCGACTTTGAACAAGATGGGTGGAATAGCCATCTCTATACCAGAGGAAAGAGAGCTCAATAATTGTTAGCAATCATTCATAGGCTCTCACCTGGTAGTTTCTCGCCATATACTTATCCTCAACCTCCTTCCTGACTCCATCAGTTAGGAACTCAACTCTAAACCACCTCTCTCCCCTAATGCAGTTTACTTGGATCCCGTTGTCATCTATGCAAACTAGCTTAATCCTTTCCTCGTGACACTTGAGAGATTCAAGGATATCGAACTCTTTATGAGCCAGTTTTGCTTGATCTTCAACTCTTAAGGTCGATCCATAAGAGAATGTGGTGTATACTGGCACCACAATACAATCCCTATTAACAGCCAAGTGGTGATCCTTCACAATGGTTAGAATCTCTTGTGCTTCCTTCATAACTAAGTCTAAAACCTTGATTGGTTCTTGCTCTAGAAGGTCTTGAGGTAATAAACCAAAAGCAATGAACTGGAGTCACCCTCAATAGGCTCATCGTCTACTAATCCTATGTATAGTTCTCGCTATAAGAGACATCTTTTCCACTCTCAATCACTTGAGATTCTAGTCTACTTATGGAAGAATTCAGTTGACTAAGTTGATGCTCCAAGCATTGTAGGCTGGCTCTTGTTTCTTGTTGAAATTGCAAAGTATTAGCAGCTAAAGAATAAATTAATTCTTCCAAAGACTTTCCAGTTTGGGTATAAGGTTGTTGTGGCAAAACTAGATATATACATGGAAGATCTTGTGATGCATAAACCAACTTGGGATAATCTATACCATTCTTGATTGTACTTATACGTGTAGGGCTCATACCAAGGTTGTGGTGGTAATTGCTAGATAATGAAATCAGAACAATAAACCTCATGCGAATTGGTAACCATGATGGAGATCAAAAAGAGATAAAATAATAAGTATACACAGTTAAATACAAAAATTTAAAGCACAGAAATAAATCAAATCGTTCCCCAGCAACGTCACCAAAATTTTTGGTAAAATGCTGTCGTAGGCACCCAAAATTAACAGCTCTTAATAATAATGTAGTAGTGGTGAGTACAGGTCGTCCCACAGAAAATGGAATTTATTATTGTACTAAACGAAAAAGGGGGGTTTTGAATGCTTTTAAACTAAAACTAAAACAATAAAGTAAATTGGAAAGAATTCAATTAAGAAGAATCTTGGTTTCGGTCATATCCATCATGGAAATTTTATTAGTTGATCATTGACACCAAAGATAATTCAATTTCTATATCAATCACTAATTGAAGAATTAACCCGAATTCCAATTACAAAGTTGATTCTTGTTTCTTTCTAAAGCTGGCTAATTTCTCGATTTCTGTCTAATTAACCCTAACTATTAATTTAATCGAGACACGCGCCCAATATTAATTAATAGAAGCATTTAAATCAACAAAAACAATTAGACTAATTAAATATCAACACACGCGGTTATGCCAATTAGTTGATTACTTTCCCTAAATTCCATAACACTAATTGAGCAATTATCAAATTTAGTTACTTCACAGTTTGAATTAAGCACACGCGGTTAAAACGATCTAGATTAATTTCCAATAACTTAATTATTCTACAGCAATAACAAGTTAAAAACAACAAACATAAAATTAATCGTAGAAAAATAATCAATATTTGCTATAAAATTGAATAAATTAAAGAACAAAGAGTCCCACAATATAGTAGAATTGATCATGGCTTCAAATCCCCCCGACCAAAAATTTTTTTAGGCACTAAGTGCCATTAATTTGAATAATCAAATATTTTCTCAGATGAAAATAAGAGACAGACCCTAGGGTGAGCTTGAATTTTATGTTTAAGAGTCGAATCTCTTCTAATCACCCTACATAGGGTATTTATAATGAATACTAGGGTTACAATCATTATCTAACGATAAAAACGTGAAATCGTATGAAAAATAGTCCACTCGGGCGAAGATATCTACCAAAGATAATAAAATCACGTAACCCTGCTGTCTCAGACGCACATGCGCTGCCTAATTGCGCACATGTGCACCCTAGGTAGTGCTGAAACTTTCGCTTCTGGACTCAGTGCACATGCTCTGCCTGATTTGGGCGCACGTGCACTGGGCCTTGACACTGAACATCACTTTCAACTTCAATTTGGACTTTGATGCTTTTGGAATTTGAGAAGGTGTAAAACACAAAAGTTGTAACTCTCATTCTTTTCTTTTGAATGAATCTTGAATTACCTTGATCAGATCTTGGAATCAAAAGTTATGCTTAAAATACAAAATTGTGTCCATAATGGCTTCATACTCATGCATGTTCCGCCCTTAGCATGTCCTTTCACCTTTTTCATCTTTTTTAGCTCTTTTTCACATTAACCCTACAAAAACTAAGAATAACCAAATTAAGCTCAATAATAACTCAAATATTGCTTACAACACATAAAAACGTGGTAAATGACACATAAAATATAGCACAATTATGAACTTATTACTGCCCCTTACAAAGACTTTTCCTTCTTCTATGCCAAAAATATTGCAATAGAATTCTTTAACTAAATTGACATACCCAGGAAGAACATCGATGTCGAAATAACCCAAATTCTGTTTCCTCAACTGTATTTCAATTTCTCTCTACAAGCCCTCATAGTTATCCCAACTACTAGACAAGTCAAATCCCGGCTTTTGAATGATAGCATGCTTGTTATTATTTTTGAACAATATAGTGGCTTTAGCATTCAAAAAAAAAATCATCATAATCACTGTACCACTCCATCTAGTTGACCCTTCCCCAGTCTTTCTCTTTTTAGGGGCTGAGGGTATAGTAACGGCTATAGCCTTTCCCTTTTCCTTAGCTATATTTAGCAGTCCAAATATCACCAAAATCTACCCAAATAAACACAATCAACAAAATCATACACAATCCAATCAACCAATGCTCAAGCAATTAAACCTATGCAAAATCACTCCAAAACAATCTCAATAAACTGTCAAGAAGAGTTGCTGTTTAATAACCATGGGAACTTATGGTTCAAGAGCAAAATTGATCCAATTTTACCCATAGAATTAACAATTGGAAGATCACCTTTGCCTTTGAGTACACCCTTCTTGTCCTTCTTAAGTGCTCTTTGTGAAACCCAATAATCTAAAGGGATGAGGAGTTTAGAATTCAAGAATTTATGGTGAATTTTGAGGCAAATTGGTGAAAAGATGGGGAAATTTGGTTAGAGGAGAAGCGAAGTGGAGGCTAGGTTTTCGATAATTGGGCGAATAGAGTTTCTACTAAAAAAATTGACGAAGTGTTCAATTATACCATTTCGGTATTCAAATCGCAGTGTTATTTTTGGAACTGTGAGAATTGACAGCACAGTTTGAGAAGTAAATTATGGTAAAGTTGAACTGGCTTGACACCGTGGTGTGAGTTTTCCCTTCTTCAAATTTGACACCATGGTGTCAAATACTTAGGCATTTTTCTTCATTGACCTCCTTTGACATGGTGGTGTCATAACACGGCATCACTTCCAGCAACTTATCTTACTTAGGGATAGCATTGTCAAATTTCATAATGTGGTATCCCACACTTAGCCATTTCTTTTCAATTTCTCAGACACTTTGATACCCCAGTTTGGGGAGTTCAGTGTCTCTTCCAGTGGCTTATTTCGGTTTGACACCATAGTGTTAAAAATAGTAAAAATTTCATTTTTTAGCGTTCACCCTTTTGCTCCCAAAGACTTTCCATCACCAAAAATAATCAAAACAATATTTTAGTCGTCATTCTCACTTATAATATTAGTAAAAACTCTTTAAAATAAGCAATTACCTATATTAAAAATAATTTTAGCTAAGGTAAAACCTAATTAACAACCTAATTAACTACATAAACATATGATCATATTAAAGCATAAATAAAGGAAAGAAAACTTGGGCTACCCCCCAAGAGCGCTTGTTTATAGTCATTAGTGTCAATATGGCATGGGTGAGCTTTAAATATCCACATGAAGGATGTAGGTGCATCCTTTGCCCTTCAATTTCCAAGGGTATAGGCTCAAATTTCTTTGGCTAATAATGAACTCCTTGTCACCATATTTCAAGTAGATGCATCAATTCGGTGAAATGTTTATGATGAAAAATGGACAAACCTAGGCAATTTTTCCTTTCTTGTACTGACGTAGATTTTCTTGGGGCATTATCACTTTGTCCCAAAATGTTTAACTCCTGGTACTTGGCACATAAAGCTTTGATTTCCTTCTGATGATCAACACTAGGTGTCTTTCCACAGAGATGGTTTTTCCCTTTTTCATTCTTCGGGTGCATTGTTACTTCAACTTGAGTCATATCTTCTTGTGACCTATCTGTAACAAGGGAACAAGTGAGTCAATAGAAAAACATTCATTTACATAGGAAATATTTTCATATGACTCAAAGACATTGAATTCAACATTTTTGCTCCTGATTTGGAGCTTCAACTTCCCTTTATACATCTATTTGAGCTTGTGAGGTAAATAGGAATGGTCTTCCAGAGATCAATTGGACTCTAGCATCCTCTTCCATTTCTAGGATCAAGAAATTCACCAAGAAGATCAACTTTCCCACTTGGACTAACATGACCTGTGCTATTCCATAAGGCATCCTCACGTTTTTGTCCACCTATTAGAGAGTGACATTCATAAGCTTGGTATGGTTGATTTCTAACTTGTCATGCATGGCTTTAGGCATGAGATTAATCCTAGCACCTAAGTCACACAAGGCATGACTTACGTGTTGTCTCGGATAGTCACAGAATGGAGAAACTCCTCGAATCCTTCAATTTTGATGGCAACTCCCTCTGTATAATTGTGCTACACCATTCACTTAGATGCACTAGTTTTTTTCATTGTTCCACTTCCTTTTCTTAGATGAAATTTCCATCATGAACATTGCATAGGGGTCATTTTTGTGGGCACATAATCTAATGGGATGCTCACTTGAAGTTTCTTGGAGATCTCAAGAAACTTGGCACATTGTTCTTCTCTTTCCTTTTGCTTATGATCAACCAATTGTTGCCAAAAAGTAACTTTCACCAAAGGGCTAGTCTCCAAGGGCTCTTCCCATTTCTCAAATCTGGTCTTTTTCTTCCATTGTTTCTTGACCTCATCCCCTTAGTGTTCTACCTTCTCACCAATATTCATTTATACATTGTTCACCTTCTCCTTAACAACTACCATTCTTTCGCCCCTAAAATGATGGTGTTACATTGCTTCGGAGGTTGTTGTCCTCTTGATTGCTGGTCCCCTGTGTTTGGAAGTATATTACTTGGAAGGAAGACACTTGGTCTATCAGACACATGCCTAGCCAGTTGCCCCAACTGAGTTTTAAAGTTCCTAGAGTAGAGGCATATTGGTTTCTTGTGAATGCTTCATGGTCTCTCCTTAGTGTCTCATTTTCCCTTCTTAACATCGCAAGCTCGCTACTTGTTTTCGTGAGTTGAGAATGCACATCCTCCAGTTTCCTTTAAGGGGGTTGGTTTTGGGATGGTTGGTTTTGGTAAAAGTAGTGATATTGAAATAAAGAGCTAGGCTGGGAATGTTGAAAGTTGGATTGGTATAGCCTTTGAGGTGGCAGCTGATATGATCTAGAGGATGATTCTTTGTTGTTGTAATTGGAAAGATGGCTATTTTTGGATAATTGACCACCTTATGTGAAATTAGGGTGATTTCTCTAAGATATATTGAAGGTGCTTTCATTAAGGCCGAGTTGGGTGTGATTGGTTTCCCAAATAGTTGAATTGCTCAGGTTGTGAAGTTCCCTCAATTGTGCATTCACTATTCGGATGGTTACCCAAGAAAAAATCACACAACAATGGACCGGGAGGTTAATTGACACGGCATTCAACTCACCTTGCCCATGTTCTCAAATGCTCTTGTTAGGTTGGCTATCATGGTTGTCATATGCTTGTTTTGAGCCAATAAAGGGTCAGAGTGATCTCGATGTAGAACTTCTTTGTCCTTGAGATGCTTCCAATAGTTGTTCTTGTTGATATTGTGCCACTGGGCCATGTTGATAGTAATATGAGGTCATTGTGTTGAGCGACCTTTGTGCTTCCTTTAGTTTCTTGAAACATAATGACCCTCCAATCAAGGCATTTATAATCAATTTTATCTCTCGATAAAGCCCATTATGGAATGTTTATACTTGAAGCCAAAGAGGTATAGCATGATGTAAGCATCTTCTAAGAAACTCCTTAAACCTTTCCCAAGCATCTCCAATTTTTTCACTAGTATTTTGCTTGGAAGAAGTTATCTCATTTCTCAATCTTATCATCCCAGAAGGTAGGAAATACTTTGCAAGGAACTCCTGAGCCTAATTGTTTTGATGAAAATTCCTTGATAATGGCTTTGTGCAACCAATACTTTGTTCTATCTCTCAAGGAGAACTTGGAAGCCCTCATACTCACATAGTTGGGGTGTACTCTATTGAATATGAAAAATGTCTAGCACCTCTTCGAAATTCATTAGATGTGTGTATGGATCCTTATTTGCACCACTCCCAAACATGGCATGAACTTGAAGTATTTCCTAGTTTTATCTCAAAGTTGTTGGCATATATTAAAATCCTTACTATGCTCGAATTGGATCCATCAAAGTTCAGCCATTGTGTAATCTCTTAATGGCCTATCATTCCCATGCCCTCTATTACTATTACCATTGCTATGCTTGAATTGGATCCATCATGTTCTGAAGATTCTCATCCTCTACCCCATATTGTTATTTTCATCCCCCATCAGAATTTCCTCTTGCTCTTATTGTAATCATTTCTCATTCTGAATCCTCCTTAGTTTCGTCCAAGTTCTAGATCAAGAGGTAATAAGCCTCTTTCCCAAGAATCATACACTAGAAAGACAACAAAGAAAGAACAAGTATACAAAACATGGTCCAAACACAATATTAGGGTACTGACAAGAATTTACTTAGTACTATCAAAAATCCAAATTAGCACTATCCTTATGCACCTAATAGTGCCATTAAACTACCCCCGACACTGATGCTGAAAACTTAATGTGATGTAATCTAAGTGCCTAATTAAATCATTCACTCTTAAGTAATAAAACTACCTAATACACTTGGACCGCAATCTATACACCCACAAGTAGACGGGGTAGATTAGTAGCTTGTGACATGGGGTATCGTTCCCACAAATATAGCAATGACAATTACTGGATTCTAAGGATACAAGCACAATTTAGAAATGTGAGATTAAGCTAAGACAACAAGTAAAGTAATAAATAAGCACCTAAATAATAGCTAGATTAACACAAGTTGTAAAAAGGGGATTGGAATATGACTAGCATATAGGCCCGACAACTAACCATCCTAACCAAGTAATAAACCTGTCTAAGTATTAACAATCGCAATGCTCGTTGTTGTTTTCGCCTCACAAATATGGTTTAAATTAAGGAGGATAGATCCCTGTCACCAATCACCCAAAATCATTTACACCACTCAAATGTGCACCATTTGTTAGTCTACCCAGGTGGTCGAATCCCTGACACATGTAAAGTACACATGTTCGTAACCTAATCCCTTAATAGTTTAGTTACACATGGTTAAAGTAACAAAAAACAAAGAAAAGTAAAGGCAAGTCATAGCTACTTCTAAGGAAAGAGCTAAGAACATCATCATTCTAATCATACTAATCATGACAACGAGAAATGTAAATGACCATAAAAGTAAGAGATATTTAGATTTAATGAAAGCTAATAAAAAGGTCAACAACAATAGTAAAGAATGTTCAAAGCTGGCATTAATTAAACAGAGCAATTTCTAAGATTCAATGTGCTAAAAATACGAAAAAAACGAGTAAATGCTATTTCTTTACTAAAAATGGAAAGTTTCTACTAGTAAAAAATTCTTATCCTATTCTACTACTATTAAACACTCTACCACTTTCTACTATGTATTTTAGGTGCACACATTAGGTTAATTTACAATTTTTACAAGCTTTCAAAAAACGGCCAACATTCCCTTTGCCTGAAAATCCTTCCTGACCGCATGTCATTTTTCCCTTCTTCAGTGTCGATATTGTAGTGCCACACTTAAATTGACTAGGGTTTCGACCAGTTGGCACCGCAATGAGAGATTTTTTGCCTTGGAGAATGGCACTATGGTGTCAAATATTTGAAGTCTTGAATGGCTTTGACACCGTGGTGTGAGTCTTCATGCATTGTAATTCAATACCAAGGTGTCAAGCTCAGTAGTCTTGGACTCGGTCTTCAATTCTTTTCTATTTGTCAGTTTAGTCCTTGATTCTTCAATTCTTCAAGCTACTTCCCCCCATTTAAATTATCACAATTAAGTACCAAAACACAATAAGCACTATTTAACCATCAATTCATACATAATTACTAACAAAAAGTTTAATATTACTTTATACTCGACTAATACTACTACTGAACAAGAAATGTACGTCAAAACACACAAAAACACATAAATTAGGACTAATGTAATTAAAATATCATGGTTTTAGAGGTAAAATAACTCTATTTACTAGCATTATCACTTGACAATTGGGAGTTGAACCTCCACTGTGTAATTGAGTCGACTGATTTGTACTTTGAATAAATTCTAGAAAATTGGTATATTGTTAGGTTAATGATGAGAATTGACCTCCAATTGGCTAGTTATACCAATAATTGAATAAATTAATCAAAGTCGGAAGTTGACTAGTGTTAACCTAATCCACTGCTTTCATCAGTTTTACTCTGTAGTTTAATTTTAATTAAATCTCTTCAATTGGCATTTGTTCAAATAGTGATATAACCAAATAACCGGTACTTGTTATACCAATCCTTGTGGGTTTGACCACTACTCCCGCTATATACTGTTTGACCTCATATGTTTGCAGTGCATTATCTAGTTAGTAGTTGGATTAGGTGATTATAAATTTTATAGCTAGATATTTCATGAATCAAGTTTTTGGTGCCGTTGTGGGAAATTGGCCTTTCGCAATATCGGTATAATTTTAAAAGAATACTACATTGAAGTGTAAATTGTGTTTTACTTGTGCGTTCTCAATATGTTGAAAAACCAAGAAGATTTTTTCCTTTATGTGTTTTGGGTTTCTTTTATTGAAAAGTCCAAACAGATTTTCTCTTTTTAGTGGATAATTTAGGTTGGCTACTAGTCTAAATTCTCCCATTTTTCCATTTTGTGTGCTTGTGCATTAGTACTTCTTTTGTGTTAGTCTTATAAGAACAGTTAAGGAATGAATTGGAATCAATCATGCCAAGGATCTTATCATCCTTGATATTATGCAGGCATGACCAATGAGCATGTTTCTTATAATGTTATGGATGTGACTACTTATGATAATGTATGAATCCATTACCAGCCTTAGAATAACGAATAAATAATTTTTGTGTTAATTCTATTCCATTATAATAGTTTATATTTTGATTCTTGTGCAAGTAACCATGCTAATTGAGAATGTCCATATCAGTACGATCCCCACCTTTACGATTATCAAATGGGATGGTTTGACCACCCAAATTCTTTCTCGAACTACAAAGATTATCCTTATTCTTTTCCTACAACTAAATAGACTATGTATATACAAATGGAGCCCCATAGTGTGAATGAATATCCATGGTCCACAATAATGAATGGTACTCAAGGGAACTTCCATGAACAAGCAAACACCATAGAAGGGTATGGCAAAGAAGCTTACATGCAATGTACCACTACTACTCACTATCAGTATGGGACATTACAAGTTTTAGAGGATTAGCCTTTATGGAGATTCTTATGAGTGCTATGGTTGTGACAACACTCAATCACCACCTACTCAAGAAGAGACGACAAGGTTAGTACAAACCTCTATGGAGGAGACAGAGTGCAGCTAAGAAAGGAGAGCCAAATCCAAGAAGAATATCGAAGTTCATTGTGCCAAAATCATGAGAATGATAGGTGGTGAAGACCAAGGGACTCCAACACTCCCCAGAAATGAAGAAGATGATGGAGACTTAAGGAAAAATGTGGAAGGGCTGATTTATTATGTGCAACAAGGAGGAACCACAAGACTGCTCAAATTTCATGACTAATATACCTAAAGAAGTGCCATATGAAGCATTTGTTGTAAAAGAGACGATTCAAGAAAAAGAAAAAGAAGAATACATTTCAAAAGAAACCGTTTATAAAAGAGCTCTCGGGCTTGAATTATCTACAACGGGTCACTCAACACCTGTTTGGAAGCATTACTTACTTATTCTTTGAATGAGTGTGAGTTTTTTTCTGACGACTACAAAAGAGGTGCCATATGGAGTGCTCGTGGAAAAAGAGATGGCTCAAAGTATAGAAGAAGAAGGATATATTCTAGTCAAAACAAGGGTGTTAGTAACCAACAATGCTGGAGATTGCACTATTCTTGGATACTTCGGAAGTGCTTTTAAGCATTGGAAGCTACAAAAGGACTTTGACATTCTCAGCAAGCCTCTTTTGCTTTATTAGGGGAGTATTTGTTTTAATTGTGCATTTATTCATGCTTTATATGCTTTATTTTAAGAAATCTATGGGATAATAAAGGTTTTAAGCCTCATGATTAGATATATTCATGTGTTTTATGTTGTGAACTACTTTTAATTATACTCGGACAAGATGGTTTTAGCTGGTGACAATGGATTATATGCTTACTTGATGAATTGTGGTTGCATTGGAATTCTCAATTGAACTGGAATTTGGTTGTTGCTACTAGATTATCAAACTTTTAGCTTTTGATATATTATCTTTGCTAGTTGAGAAGTTTGATGAGAATATTATATGAATGCTTGTTATAGATTAGGATAGTCTTGGTTGTTGAGTACTTTTAAATGCTAATTAATGCTTCTAAGCTAACTTGGGAGGATAAGGGCATATATATGACCTTTGTATTATTTTAAACCATGTTACAAGAGCCGATGTTTGTTTTTGTTTTCAATTGTTTGAACCTTGTGAACTCCAAGTGATCTCTACTTAGTGTAGTTAGCCATGTTGGTTGAGAAAAGAAAAAAAATTTCTCGGACTCGTGCTTTTCATTAAACATTGCATTTATATAATTTAGTAGTGTTTTGAGCGCATTGTGGGTGATTGTCATAATTGATGGTGAAACCATAGTTCGAAGTTGAATATTGTGTTTTCTTTAGCAGCATTCACATTCACTCGTATAGATTTTATTCCTCATCTATTATAGCCTTTTGGTTATTCAAGTATAGGCATAAAGTGGTTCGCTAGTGTTATGTTTACCTACGTTTATGTGTTTGTGTGTTCAAAAAAAAAAAAAAAAAGTAGAAAAATTTCCCAAATTCAAAATATTTTATATTTTGAATGTGTTTTTATAAGTTTTGAGGATCTGAATGAAGTGTTGTGAAGGGTTAAATAAAAATATTTTCTATTTTTCATAGTTTTTGTATTCATTAACTTAACATACATATCAAATTGTCTATGTATCAATAATTTTAAAATGTTTTAAGGGGACTACGAATTAACATTAAATTAAAGTATATGAAAAGATTTTTATAAGAGACAGCCCTTCATGACTCGATCCCTCCTAATAATATCGATAAATGACTTGCTTCTGGTAATAGATGCACATTACCATATGTAAATTTAGGTGCATGATAAGTAAGGGTATGAAAATTAGATACTTTTCATTGAGTGTTAATCATGATTATACCTTGCGATTTTGTTTAACTAGTGACATTCATTGGACTTGTGTGTGCTTTTATACTTGCGAAGAACAAGTGAAACTTAAAGATGGAAATATTTTGGCATTTTCTTTAGACTAGTTGAGCCTAAATTGCCTATCTATTATATACATATTATCCTAGCTACCCTATATGAGCCTAATGAGCTTTTTTTTTATAGCCATGTTATTGTAACCAATTCATCCTTCTTTTTTTTTTACACTTCTTTCTACCCATCACCTTAGTTAGCGTTGGTGGTGCACAACACCAATGCTATGGTTGTGATTTTATGGTGGTTAGTTAGAAAGGAAATATGTTTTTGTGGAGAAAATCAAATGTATGACTTTATGGTCGTGACTGATATAAGTTTCTAGTTAGCTCATTATAATTCTATATACCAAATTCCTCGATTTAATTGCATATAGATCTGGAGAGATCTACCCATAAAACCAATTAGATTGACAAGACTCATCGACGCGAGGGATTAGGATTTGGTTAATAATTGGGAATTGAACGTCAATTGTGTTAATTAAGTCGATTGATTGGTGCCTTGAATAAATTCTAAAAAATTGCCAAACGATTAGATTAATGATGGTAATTGATCTCTAATTGGTTAATTGGACTAATTAATTGAATGCATTAATGTGTCCTCGAGAATTGGATAGTCTTAATCCTAATCTGTTGCTTTCATTAGTTTAGTCTGTAGTTTAGTTTAAATTGAATCTCTTCAATTGGCATTTTTTCAAATAGAATTCTAAGAGTGCCAAATAATCAGTACTTGATAAAATAATCCTTGTGGACTAGACCCCAACTCCCGCTACATACTATTTGACCCTGTACACTTGCAGTACGTTATCTAACTAGTAGTTGGATTAGGTGATTATAAATTTTATAACTAGATATTTCACGTGTCACCAACACGGCACTATTTTTCATCGTTCTTTTCCAAGTACTTTCCAACAAAACGGTCGTCTAAACATAAACACCACCATATACTTGACACAACTCATGCTCTCTTACTTTTCTCTTCCTGTCCAGAATGTTTCTGGAGTGAAGCTACCCTTACTGGTGTCTACACTATCAATTTGGTGCCTTTCCCTGTAACTGATAACCAAACCCCTTATAAGTGCTTATATGACACCCCTTCAAATATTCTAAAGATTCTAAAAAAGTTTGTAAACTTGGCAAAGCTCTTTACGGTCTCAGACAAGACCCAAGATCCTGGTTGCCTACGTTCAGCCACATAGTTCAACAGTTTGGCTTCAAGTCTAGTTCTTATGACTCAATTTTATTTGTTCATTGTTCTAATCGGGCATCATTCTTCTACTTCTCTATGTTTGATATGGTCATCACGGAAGTTAATCTCACTAGCATTACTAAATTCAAGCAGTATCTGAATCGTTACTACTAAATGAAAGATCTTAGTTTTTTTAATTATTTTCTCGGCCTAGAGGTATCCTAAACATCTTATGGCTAATATCTTACGCAGTCCAAGTATGCTTCTGACTTCTTCCTTGTGCTAGCTTGACTAACAATAAGAGTAAATCTACTCATATTGAAGCCTACTTTCATCTTACTTCTAAAGATGATTCACTTCTTCCTGATTCAACTCTTTATTAATAGTTAGTTAGCAATTTGGTATACCTTACTGTTACATGTCCTAATATTGCTTATGTTGTTCATATTTTTAGTCAGTTATGGCAAGTCTTCGAATATCTCATAGCTATTCTTCGCATTATTCTATGTCATTGTCTTCTCTTTTCTTCTCAGACATCTTCTCTATATTGTATGCCTATTTTGATGCTGATTGGGCCGAGGATCGTACTGATAGACACTCTATCACTAGATTCTATTTCTTTTTAGGTGACTTTTATATCATGGTGAAGTAAGAAACAAACTATTGTCTATTGTCTAGCACTGAAGACTTGTATTGTGTCATTGTAGATGCCACATGTCAACAAATTCGAATATGGAAATAACACTGAAAATCAATAAAAAATCATAAAAATATCAATTCTATTAATTTAATTAAAAACGTACACAGCTTTGATTCTACTTTTTTACAAAAAATATTCCCCTAATTCTTGCTCCATTTGAATTGTAGATTTAGAACCAAAGAAGAGACATATCTTCTCACGATAATTTGATAATCAAAAGAAGATTTATCCATAGGAAAACACTTGAGTAGATCTCAAGGGAAAAATCTTTCGATCTACAAAGAAGTTGAGGATTTAAATACTTGAAAAGATTTTGAGGAAAAATGCCTCTTGATCTGCGAAGTCGTATTTTAAGAACTTTAACACTTGAAAAGATCTTCAAGAAAAACATCTTTCGATCTATGAAGGACTTGAACACATGATGATTGATCAATAGCTGAATAGTTGAACACTTGAGGATTTCACGGCACTTGAGGACTTGAATACTTGAGGAATATAAAAGATCTTACAGCATTCCGAGAATTTGAAGGTTGAATGCCGCAAAAAGTTTCAAGAACTTGGGAGACTAGATTTATGCAGTAGATCTCTAACGCAGTGTTCTTTGTCTTAGGGATTGTATACTCTATTTATAGGTAAAAATAGAGTTTCTTACCCTAATAGATTATTTGGGACTTAAGTCACTCATAATTAAAGACAAAATACTGGGTAGGCCCATGATATAGGCCAAGACATTTTAATGGTCCCTTATTTAATTTAATTTATTTGAACCGAGCCCAAGTTCACTTAGTAAAAATTGGGCTATGACTTGAATCACATGTAAATTGTTAAAAAAAACTTAATTTAATTCAATTCATTGATTAAGATTTAAAAATTTTAATGTCAATACATGTCCCACTTCAAGACTCGCTGAAGAATTTGATTGTCAATGATCGAAACCAGAGCTTGAAGTAACAATCTACCTTTCATCATATGAAGACTTAAGAGCAATCCAAATCATTATCACGAATCCTACTTCCTTGACAACACCAATTATGATCTATGGAAGTGCAAAGCATGAGATCATAGCCACATGGTTTAAAATCAAATTGCAGGTTTGATTTCTAAATCGTCAACGGTTTCCAAAATTAGATGAATGAACCGCCTGAAGAAGCTTAAGGGAAACAATTCGAACTTCATTGGAAACCTCTAAAGCATGGAACTTCGAACTTTGCGCTGACCAACAAAGCCTTGAAAATAAACCTTGTGCAATTGACCCAATTGCAATTTGCTTTCCCACAATGCCAAGTGCCAAGTGCCAAGTGCCATTCTCAAACTTTAACCAAGTAGGAAAACGGAAAACCTCTTCTTTTTATTTGGCAATATTTCCGTAGGCATATTTACCAAGTTCTTTTTTATTCCAATTTTCCAGCAGCAAAAACTTTATGAAACTTCCAAAAGTATCAGCTTCCAATTATTTTATATTCATAAAGTGTTTACTTTGACTCAGCCCTGACGAATTAAATACCCAGTGAATCAACATTCCTTTACAATCATACGTAGACCAAATTTTAATGTGTTTGTGGTCCATGATACACCAAAAATATGAGATCCTGGCTTTGAGCTTTTGAAATGCAATCAATTTCTTTCTTCTGAAGTTGTTGACAAACTCAAAACTAGAAAGTATTTTTAATTTCCTTAAACAAAGCAAACCTCCTGCAACTAACTTCGTATCAGTTACTTCCAAAACCAAGCTCCGTCTTTTCCTGCAAGACGGAAATCGCCAGATTTCAGTGACTTTGAAAGTCAAACTTCTAAATTCAAATTGGGACAGCCTGCAAGATACTATAATTGCCAGAATATTGAGCCTTCCAAAGGCAGCCTTGAGCTGTAACGCCGCCTTGCACCTCCTATTTAAAGAGAAAGCTCAACACTAAATTCTTTCACCTAGACGTGTAGAAGCCGCAAGTCCCATTGGAGCCAATGATGAATACCACCAGAAGACTCATCTCCTCCATCAAGCTGTAGATAATTTCGACTTTCCTTTACTTTCTATTTTTTTTTTTTTTTTTTGTTCCACAACTGAATATTTTCCCTGAATTGTGAATTGCTCAAACAATTAGATGATGATGCCGAAACTAATTCATACTTCTTGGGGGTCTATTTGCTGAAAATTTGAACTTGCTTGACTTCGTCGAGTCACTGAAATCTTCAAGCTTGATGGCTGGTCTGAACTGACCGCTTGATTGACAAAAGAATGGACTTGGCGTCTTGGAGTCAATGTTCACAGCATCAATCTCTCAAAGAAAGCATTGCCAAGGACCTTTCTCTCCATCCGCTCTGGATTTCGCTTTAAACTCTAGAATCTGCAATGACTTCTGGACTCCAATCTGTAGTAGCTGCTTCCTCACTCTGTTGCATTCCGGATTTCAAATTTTGAATGAAACTGCTCTTGTATCTAGAAAAGGGCGTCAACCACAGCCTACAGGATTTTATTTTATTCTTCACACCATGCTAGAATATCAAAGCCTATCCATGTCTAATCTACTTTATTTTTAATATTATAGGGTTGCCAACTTCTAACTTCTAACCAATTTGTTTTGTCAAAATTTCAGAGGTGAACCGTTGATGCTCCCTGATATTTGCTTGGATTGACACAATTAATTCAGCTTGCCATTTATCAACATCCACAATTTCAATCTTTCAAAGACAACAGCGTTTCAGGCCTTCGCTCATCTATTACAAGTTTTCAACTTTCCACTTTTGGTATCCTTTTTCTTAACAGATGATGGTAGCTCCAATTTTCCCTCAACCTTAGCGACATAAGAAGTTGAATTGATGTGCACATATAATTGCTACAGATATTCTTTGGGATATTGATAGCATTACAGCTTCTACAACATGTGTTTCATCCTGGAAATTCTTTGCTGTTGTTTGGTCACAATGGTGTGGGCTTTGAATCTTCTACGTGCAAGAACCTTCTGTCATCAATCTTTTGCATCTTATGACCTTTTGCTTTAAATCTTCTAGGTGTGCATGTTGTTGTAATGCTTCATTTTCCATAATGCTCGACTTGTTGGGTTTTGGACATTTACATATATATTAATTGTGTAATATGTGTTATCATAATTAATTTGCCCAATATAAAGTGATCTAATATAGTTTAAGATAAATGGGTCTAAATCATCTAATTAGTATAAGCTTTTATGTGTAGATACCCTAAAATCTTATTTCCTGTTTTATGATGGGCAAAACCTAGGGGAATAAGGAAAGTATATATATATATATATATATATATATAGGTTATGGTCCCCAAATTCTATGTTGTGTTAGTTTTCTTGACATCCCATCATCAGAAAAGTGAGAACCCTATTCTCTAAAATACATACATAGTAATTTGGAAGATAATATTCATCAATAACCACAATATTCAAGAATCAAATCCGTAGGCTCAAGAATCACATCCGAAATATTCAAGAATCACATCAATTTTTATGGACCAAGTACGCCTTTGCATCTAGTATTTGATTTATACTCTTGATGATTAAACACGAACGATCCAGGTTATGATAACGTTATTTGTCAGGATATTAAAGTTAATTTGGTATTACAACAAGTGGTATCAGAGCATCTTCATGTTGAATCATTGAGAAATCATTTTCTAATCCTTTATTATAAAGAACAAATATGAGATCAGTTCTTCAATCTAACAAATTTCTCTTATATTTAATTAGTTGTATTTACAGAATAATTGTGGTTATATTTTAGATCTAAGGTTTTGGGTCCAATCCTCCATTTTTATATTTATTCGGATTAAATTGTTAGATTCAAAATTTTGGTTTTATTTTTTTTTTCCTTTTTTGAATTTGTTTGGTATAAGAACACAAAAAAATAAAAATAAAAATGGAGGACTTACGGTACGGTCTGATGAACTTAATGTTCATGACCTAAAAGAATTAAGGATGTTAGATTCCTTATGGGAATCAATTTGGTTTTTAAAAAAAAAAGGGATAGAATCGGCCATGAACTTTAAAGTTCATGGCCATAATTGCCTTTTATGCCAATAACTCATGAACTCCTTTATGATAGGTTGAGACATACGCACTTTTATTTATTTTTTAATTTTTTGGCATTTTATTTTTTATTTTTTTAAAACCTTTGGTAAAATAATTAAATTCAAATTTTGGTAAATCAATTAAGAATGTCTAATGTTCAAAAATATATTGATTAACACAACATACTATCAAAATAGCCCATCTTGTGTGGTCAATTTACCTTGAAATATTAAGATGATTTTATATTTGTAATTCATGAGGATATTTATCGACCCAAAGGAAGGTTAATATTTGGCTGAATTACATATATACCTGTAGTAATAAATATGTTGCAATTATTTGGTATTTCATATAAATAATAAGTCAATCCAAAGATAGACTTATTATATGACATATGATATTGTTAATATTTGATTACTACAGTAAGAGTACTCTTATAAGTTAATATTTCTGTCCAAAGACTAAATATTAATGTTGTGCAAGGTATCTTGTGATGGACTCTACCATTATTTGAATTTAATTTATTATTTAAGATTTGGAACTTATGTGAATATGTTATTTTGTTCTATTTTTAGTTAACACATCTGCTCCTATGATATCTGCCAATATCAATTCCATCACTATGTTGAATGGTACCAATTTTAAGGAATGGAAAGAGAATGTAATGATCGTTCTCGGTTGCATGGATCTAGACCTTGTGCTAAGGATTGAACAACCCACTCCTATTACAGATAATAGTTCCGTATAAGAAAAAAGACTATGAGAAGTGGGATCATTCAGATCGCATGAGTCTTATGATCATAAAACGTGCAATTCTGGAAACATTCAGGGGCAGTGTGTCCGGAAAGGCAACTGCCAAAGAGTTCCTTATGGAAATTGAAAAGCAATTTGTAGAAAAAAACCGATAAGGCAGAAACAAGTACGATTCTATTGAACTTAATTTCAATGAGGTATAAAGGAAAAGGAAATATAAGGGAGTACATCCTAGAGATGTCTCATCTTACTTCAAAACTTAAGGCACTAAAGTTAGAGTTGTCTGAGGACTTGCTCGTTCATTTCATTTTAATCTCTCTTCCTGCACAATTCAGTCAATTTAAGGTCAGTTATAATTGTCAAAAGGATAAATGGCCTCTAAATGAGCTCATTTCTCATTGTGTGCAAGAAGAGAAAAGATTGAAGCAAGAAAAGATTGAAAGTGCTCACTTGGTAAGTACCTTTAAGGACAAAAATAAGAAAAGGAAAAAGGATAAAGAAGCTGCGGGTGGTCCACTTCAAAAGAAACAGTAAAAGAAACAAACTGAGGAATTTGGTTGTTACTTTTGTAAGAATTTTGGACACCTAAAAAAGGACTGTACCAAATATCATGCTTGGCGTGCAAAGAAAGGTACGCTTCTCATTTTGGTTTGTCTCTGAGGTTAATTTAGCTTTAGTACCTAGACACACTTGGTGGATAGATTCTGGTGCTACTACTCATATAAGTGTGTCCATGTAGGGTTGCCTGAATTACCAAAAGCCGAATGATGCTGAAAGATTCATCTATGTGGGTGATGGAAAATTAGTTGAAGTTGAAGCAATAGGGACTTTTAGGTTATTATTAAAACCTGGTTATTATTTGGATTTGAAAAAGATATATTGTACCGTCTTTTAGATGGAATTTGGTTTCTATTTCTGTTTTGGACAAATTCGGTTACTTTTGTTCATTTAGAAATAGTCAGTTTAGTCTTTTTAAAATTGAAATATTATTCTTATTGGTTTTTTGATCTTCTCATGACAACCTTTATTTTATCAAAACTATTGCTTCACATAATGAAACCTTGCATATAAGTTCACGTGGTACTAAACGCAAATTAATCAATGAGAATTCTACTTCACTATGGCATAAGCGTTTAGGTCATATATCTAAACAAAGAATTCTTCGTCAAAAACTTGTGTCAGATGGAATTCTTGATCTCCTTAATTTGTCAGACCTTCAAATCTGTGTTGGATGTATAAAGGGGAAACAAACAAATATAAAGAGATTAGGTGCCAATAGATCTTCGGACGTTTTAGAAGTAATACATACGGACATTTGCGGGCCATTCCCTACAACTTCTTGGAATGGTCAACAATACTTTATTAGATTCATAGGCGATTTTCTCGTTATGGCTACCTTTATCTAATTCATGAGAAGTCTCAGTCATTGGACATGTTCAAGGCTTTTAAAGCTGAAGTTGAAAACCAAATTGGTAAAAGAATTAAGGCTGTCAGATATAACCGTGGTGGTGAATACTCTGGCAGATATGACGAATCAGGTGAACAACGTCCAAGACCTTTTGCTAAATTCCTAGAAGAGTGTGAAATCGTCCCACAGTACACCATGTCGGGATCTCCTAGCATAAATGGTGTTGCTGAGAGACAAAACAGAACATTAAAGGATATGGTGAGAAGGTATGATTAGTCTTACAACTTTACCGGATTCACTCTCGGGATGAGCATTAAAGACTGCAACTTATATCCTTAATAGAGTTCCAATTAAGGCAACAACCAAAATCCCCTATGAACTATAGACTGGTAAAAAGCCTAGTATAAAGCATTTACACATTTGGGGTTGTCCAGCTGAGGCAAGGCCTTATAGGCCAAATGAAAAGTAATTAGACTCGAAAATGGTCATCACCTATTTTGTTGGTTATTCTGAACGGTCTCAGGGGTACAAATTTTATGATCCCACATCTAGATCCTTCTTTGAAACCGGAAATGCCCAATTCTTTGAGGATATTGAGTTTGGGGGGAGAGATAAAGTTAGAGACTTTGTCTTTGAAGAGGAATTTATTTCTCTTCCTACGATTGTTATTGACAATGATTAGCCTTCTATTCTTGACATTGTTCAAGAAGCAATACCAGTACCACAAGACAATGTTGAAAATCTTCCCCATCAAGAACAACACGAACAAACTCAACAACACTCAAGAACAAATGCCATTAAGGAGATCCACTAGAGAACGGAGAAGTGCAATTCTGGATGATTACATCGTATTTCTCCAAGAACATTAGGATGGCATTGGATTGGTGGAAGATTATCCAATCCACTTTCATCAAGCCATGCATAGTGCTAATTCTCTCAAATGGATTGATGCTATGAATGAGGAAATTAAATTCATGAAAGACAATGACGTTTTGGAACTTGTCACACTACTTGAAGGTACGAAACCTATTGGTTACAAATGGATATTTAAAAACAAAAGCGATTCGAAGGGTAATGCGGAGAGATATAAGGCACGTCTTGTTGCAAAGGGTTTTAATCAAAAGGAAGGCATTGATTATAAAGAAACTTTCTCTCCAGTATCATCAAAAGACTCTTTTAGGGTAATAATGGCTTTAGTGGCACATTTTGACCTTGAGTTACATTAGATGGACGTAAAAGACAGTTTCTCAATGGTGACATTGATGAGACCATTTATATGGTTCAGCAACCAGAAAACTTGGTATTCAAAGATGCAAAGAAATCCATCTATGGGTTCAAACAAGCTTCTCGTCAATGGTATTACAAATTTTATCAAATTATCATCTCGTTTGATTTTGAGATAAATTTGGTTGATGATTGTATATACCACAAGTTTAGTGGGAGTAAGTACATTTTTCTGGTTTTATATGTCGATGACATACTATCAAGTGCCAGTAATGATATAGGCTTATTGCACGATAATACGAGATTTCTATCACAGAAATTTGTTCTGAAAGATCTTGGGGACGCCTCTTTTATATTAGGGAATTCAAATACATTGAGATCGCTCTTGGGGTATCTTTCTCTTATCGCAAAAGAACTATATCGAGAAGGTACTTAAGAGATGTGGCATGCAAGATAGCAAACCAAGAGATATCCCTGTTGCTAAGGGAGACAAATTCTGCCTCACTTAGTGCCCTAAGAATGATTTTGAAAATAAGGAAATGCAAAAGATTCCCTATGCTTCGGCAGTCTAGAATACTCAATGAAGTCTAATGTATGCTCAAGTATATACACTTCCAGATATTGCATATATTGTTGGGATGTTAGGCAGATATTTAAGCAAATCGGTTATGGTTCATTGGATAGCAGCCAAAAGAGTCATGCGGTATCTTCGGAGAACAAAACATTACATGCTCACATATAGGAGATCGAATAAATTAGAGATCATTGAGTATTCCGATTCTGATTTTTCTGGATGTCAATACAGTCATCAATCCACTTCGGGCTATATTTATTTGCTTTCTAGTGGAGCTATCTCTTGAAAAACTATTAAACAAACGCTCATACCTCCTTTCACCATGGCAGCTAAATTTATAAGCATGTTATGAGGCATCCAATCATGGAATATGGTTGCGAAATTTTGTCACAGGAATGGAAATTGTAGATGGTATTGAAAGACCACTTAAGTTATTTTGTGATAATAAATCAGCAGTATTATATTCTAACAATAATAGGAGTTCAACGAAGTCTAAACACATAGACACCAAGACTTCCTAATTGTTAAAGAAAGAGTTCAGAGTGGTCATGTGTCTGTACAGTATATTAGCACGAACTCCATGATTGCAGATCCGCTTACTAAAGGATTACCACCTAAGGTCTTTCATGAGCACACTGCTCATATGGGTGTTATGTCTTTTGAGGATATTCAGGATTAGTGGGAGTTTGTATTCAATTATATACTTTTATCTTTTAAGACACATCTTATGTTTATGAATATTTTCTGTAGAAATAAAGAATTCAATTTTAGAAATAAAGTGTTCAGTTTATGTTTTACTCTGACTTCATTTTCAATTTGATCTCTATAAAGAATAAAGTTGGACCAGTTGGAAATAAACATGTTTAAGTTCACATTACATGTAATTTCCATGCTACACATCCATACTTGATCTATGTCATTTGGTTATGTTAATGTATGTGACCGAGAATGGGTTTAGTTACGATTAATGTAATGAAAATCATCTTGATCCTATATTGACATGATTAATGGACGAGGATTGTTCGAGGTATGGTCATGATAGATAAGGTTTTGAGCTCATAAGGTTTTATACAATAATATATATGTAGTCCAAGTGGGAGAATGTCGGATTTTGGACATTTACATGTATATTAATTGTGTAATATGTGTTATCATCATAATTGGCCCAACATAAAGTGATCTAATATAGTTTAAGATAAATGGGCCTAAGTCATCTAATTAGTATGGGCTTTTATGTGTAGATACCCTAAAATCTTATTTCCTGTTTTATGATGGGCAAAACCTAGGAGAATAAGGAAAGTATATATCTATATATATGTATATAGGTTATGGTCCTCAAATTCTATGTTGTGTTACTTTTCTTGACATCCCATCATCAGAAAAGTGAGAACCCTATTCTCTAAAATACATACATAGTAATTTGGAAGATCAATAATCACAATATTCAAGAATCAAATCCGTAGGCTCAAGAATCACATTCGGATATTCAAGAATCACATCAATTCTTATGGATTCAGGTTCTTGTAATACGCTTTCGGATCTAGTATTTAATTTATATTCTTGATGCTTAAACATGAAGGATCTGGGTTATGATAACGTTGGTTGTCATGATATTAAAGTTAATTTGGTATTACAACACGACTAACTTTAGAAAAGCAACGATCAGTCATTCTTCAGCCTCAACCAAAGGAGTTCATGTGCTACTACCTCATAGTAACGACAATCAACAAAGTGTCTAGAAATATCTGCTTTCTTTAAACATCAAGTGGGACAAAACTCTCCGTCTCCTAATACTAATGAAGCTAGCTTACACTATTAGCTGCTTGGTTGGGATGAAAACATCCTTTCAGAACACAAAAAAGTGTTCGAAGAGGCCAAAAGCTGCAACGGTATTCATGCATCAAAGTTACCATAACAAGAAGCGACCTTGACATTGATTTGACTAAACTTCGAAGTAACTCCCAATGTGCCTATGTATCCTAAAATAGGAAATCAAGTCATCATGTAGTTCAAGAGATCATAGTGCCATTCATTGATTTCAACTCATGTGTGCCATGAGTGTTTTTCCTTTTTTTTTTTTTAAAAAAAAATTCCTAGGGTGCTGTTCACAATTTATACTCATGTGGGCTAAGAGTAATATGAAATTTAGACTCATTCAACAAGGAATACGTGGTGACTTGCAACTTGAAACTTGAAGATAGTTTATGCTCGTGTCAAGGTGAACTTAGAGATTGCTATCTTGAAAATAGTTTGTGCTCATGTCAACGAGCCTTTAAATAACTTGAAAGTTGAAGACAATTTACATTGTTGTCAATGAGTGCTTCAAGATTTGCAGCTTGAATACAGTTTATGCTCATGTCAAGGAGTGATTGAAGATTTGCAACTTTGGTGACAGTTTATGCATGTGTTAAGGAGTACTTGAAGATTTGTAACTTGAAACAGTTTGCACTTGTATCAAGAAGGCTTTAAAAGATTGGGAATTTGAAGACAATTTACACTCGTGTCAAGGAGTTTGAAACTTGAAGATAGTTTAGACTCATATGCTTTGCAAGGAGCTTCTAATGACTAAAACATGAAGACAGTTTAGGCTTATGTGAAGCAATACTGGAAGATATGCAGCTTGATAATAGTATATGCTCGTGCCGAAGAGCTTTCCAGACAGTTTTGGCTCGTATTAAGGAGCACGCAGACTTTTGATTTGAAGACAGTTTACTCTCGTGTCAAGGAGATTCACTAACAGTTTAGACTCTTATCAAGGATGATTGAATACTTGCAATTTTGAAGACAGTTTATATTCTTGTCAAGAAGGGTTGAAGACAGTTTTTACTTTTATCAAGGAGCAAAATGTAGAGACATGACTTTTGACCATGATATCACATAAAAACTTCCATTTTTTGGGAAAATATTTTGATGGTGTTCTTATTTATTAGCTTCAATTTGGGAAACACTTCAATTGACTTCATTCTTTACAAATTTCTATACTTTCTCACTTTTTGGATCTTCAATGTAGGCACTCATTCCATGCTTAATAATTCTTAGCTCCAGGTCACAAGAAATGGTTTTAGTTGCCAATTAATTGAATGTCTTCTGTTGGATCCCTTTAAGCATATATGAAAGTATCCAGCGCATGCCTTGTATGCACATTTCTATGGTAGAAGACTCAGATAGCACATCTTTGCAACTAAGGCATAGAGTGCGCCAACGATCAATATAGTTGATTACTGGTTCATGTTTCTACTGCCTTGCATTAATGAGTTCTGTCATGCTACCTTTGCGATGCGCACTATAGAAACAATTCAAGAACTAGTGCTCCATTTTGTTTCAAGTGTCGTTTGATTCTGGTTCTAAGTCTATATACTAATCAAAGGCATTTCCTTTCAAAGATAACACAAGCTATTTCATGAAAAGATCACCTTCACTACCAGTATTGTTGCATGTCTCTATGAAGTGTGCAATATATTGCTTTGAGTTGCCTTTCCCATCAAAATGCTACAACTTTCGAGGTTAGTAATTAAATGGAATTCTCAAGCTATTGATCATCTTCGTGTGAGACTTAGAATAAAGCAAATCGATAATTGTGACGGGCTACCGAATTGAGCTCTCACATAATTAGCTATCATATCTTGAATTTGTTGCACTAAAGAAAAACTAGAGATGTATGTTGTCCATCACTTTGCAAAGAAGTTGACTTATAAGGACTTTCTTCAACGTTCTTGGCCCTAGCAATCAAGCCTGATCTTCATAATTTTTATGGCTAGATTCTGATCCACTAAGAACTTCAAGGTTGTTCACTAACTTTGTAATTTGAGGATCCTTCTCTGCCATGCTCCGTTTCAAGTTGTTGATTGTATTTGACATCTCGACTACTAACTCTTTCATGCTAGAAGTATTAGACAATATTGACGGCATAGTAGTAGTATGTATGAAATTGACGGCATGAGCATCACTATTGGAACCATCAAAGTTGGAAGATTATCTACGAACATATCCCAAGCCTTGCCCCAGTAGAAGATCCACCACACAAACCATGGAAGCCTTCCTTGGCAGTTAACTGATCAGATCTAACCGGCTATCTAATGAGATTGTATAATGTCGCCCACTTATATTTGTGCTTGCAAATTTTTGTTGGACTGATTTGATAGTGAGTACCTTAACTCTAGCGCGAGTCATTGGTCAAGAGTATGACCCTTAGAAGAAGTTTCAAACATGATTTTTTCTTGGGTAGGCTGATTTTCTTGTACAACCATAAAACTTTGAGAGAAGAGATGAAGCACAGAGTTGCACCCACTGGGCATGTCAAAATTTGTTTACACAAATTTTTAGTATGGAAATAACACTGAAATCAAGAAAAAAATTTTTAAAATGTCAATTCTATTGATTTAAAGAAAAAGGTATACAACTTTGATTTTATATTTTTTACAAAACGTACTCCCTTTATTCTTTCTACTTTTGAATTGTAGATGTAGAATCAAAGTGGATGGTAGATCTTCTCACAATAATTTGGTAATAGAAAAAATATTTGTCTGTAGGAAAATACTTGAATAGATCTAGAGGAAAAATGTCTCTCGATCTACAAAGGATATTGGAGTCAAGGATTTGAACACTTGAACAGAACTTGAAGAAAAACGTCTCTCGATCTGCAAAGAATTTGAGGTATTGAACACTTAAATGGATCTTGAGTAAGTTTCTCGATCTGCAAAGATTTTGAAGACTTGAACACTTGAACAGATATTGAGGTAAAACGTCTCTCGATCTACAAAGGACTTGAAGATCGAGAAGACTTGTGTACTTGAGGATTGATCAACAGTTGAATAGTTGAACACATGAGAACTTGTCGATAATTAAGGACTTGAATACTTGACGAATGTGAAAGATATTGCAGCACTCCGAGGACTTGATGGTCGAAGAACTCAAGGAGGTTCAAGGACTTGGGATGCTTCATGTATGCAGTAGATCTCTAATGTAGTGTTCTTTGTCTAAGGAAGGGTATACCCTATTTATGCAAAAATAGAGTTTTTCACCTCAATGGGTTACTTAGGACCTAAGTCACCCATAATTGATGACAAAATACTGAATCGGTCCATGATGTAGGCGCAAGACATTTTAATGGTCCCTTATTCAATTTTATTTAATTTATTTGAACCAAATCCAAGTTCAATTAGTAGACATTGTGTTATAACATGAATCACATTTTAATTTAATTAGTCAAGAAAAAATTAATTTAAATCTTGATTAATTAAGATGTAAAAATTTTGATATCGACACCATCTAAGAACCTATTTGCCTTTGGTGGTTATTATCTGATATGGTTGCTTCTCATGACTTGCATACTATACTTCACGTTGACAATCGAAGTACTGTCCAAATTGTCCACAATGATATTTTTTATGAATGTGCCAAACACATTGAAACTGATTGTTATTTTGTTTGTCATCACACTGTGCTAAGAACTGTAAAACTTCTCCCTACCTCGTATTCTGATTAGACTGCTAATACTTTCATCAAATCTCATCCTCTTGGACACTTCTGTAATTCAGTTTCTAAACTCATGTCGGTCTATGTTCAACTACCTTAAGTTTGATGTAAAATATGTACTGTATAGACTGCCTTAATTATAGTTCTCAATCATATCTAGTATCATGGCTAGTGTCCAAAGGCTTATAGGTCCCCAATATATAATTATCAAGCTTATAGATAAGCTTTTCTTGCACCATTTTATATACATAAATCATATACAAGTTTTATCCATTAATCTTGTCAATAAGTTTGCTGGATACATGTGATGTAATATTTTTTGTGTTGGATTGTTGCAGCAATGTATGGGTGCATGTATTAATCCATTGAAGCCTTTGGATGTGTATTGAGTTTTGAAGCATAATTCTCTAGTAAAGGATGTAGAAAGGAGGGTTTAGTAGTTTTGAAACATTATTGTGCAAGTTACTTTTATAGTCATACCAATTGGTTGTGAATCAGTAAGCAAAAATTTGTCCTAAAGAGTTTCTCTGGCAGGGGTGCACACATTTTTGGTTAAATGCCAAATGTATAAGGATGGAGAAAGAATAATTGCATATAGCTAATCATGCTTGTATATAGTCAGGGTTCTGTTTTATATAATATTAAGATTTCTTTGTCATTAGGCATTTTCGTTTAGAATCTGGCATACAAAATTTGCTGTTTGGCAAGCTACTTTGGTCATTTGCACTTGCAAGTTGCCATAACAGCATGCTACAGGATTTGTTATTAGGAATATATTTGGTAGATTCACTATGGTCCTATTAATAAATTTTGTGGTCAGGATTAAATCTGTTAGGTTATTGTTTACTTCGTTGGAGTCATTTATTCCATAAGATATAATCCACACTATAAATTTTACAAGTAAAATCATTAGTCTACATAAGTATTTTTTTAGATTTTCTAAATATAAAAAACAAAACATATTTTCAGTTTTTATCAAATAGTTTATTTTTAAAAGTTTTTTTTGACACCGGAGTGTAATTTAGGTAGTAAGATGCTTCCCTTATAACCTATTCATCATGGGTTCGAGTCACTAAATAGCAGAAAGATTGTGGATTTTATAAGAAAATAAAAATGGTTATTTTACAATTTCATCTAAGTTAAGAGATATAAATAGTGTTTAGTAAACTGTTGAGACATCTAGATAATTAAGTTTTCAGGTTATAAGCAACTTTTAAGAGATGATACAAAGGGAGGATGGGAGTGAATCAATTTAATCTCTTCTTTTGGTAGCGACTAGTAAATTTTTTATTTATCATAATAAACTAATTTTATCTTTTATCTTTAAAAAGTTAACCATAAGGTATAAGACCTGTGACATCGGTCTAATACAAATTCTTTTTTGTCTACAATAATTGTCACAAGATTGTTAACTTTTTACAGTAAATGTATTGTTAACGCCTCTGTTACAGTGTTCCTCGTCACAAATTTTAGATTGGTTAATCTTTTTAAGAACGAGAGACCAAATAAATTTTTATGATAGAAAAAGGATTAGATTGGTTGATACTTTAAATAAGAGACAAAATTAATCTTTTTTATTAGGAGAATAAATCTAGCAGTTATGGGACTAAAATGAGGCACTAGATTTGTTATTAAATGTTAAAAATTAGAAGAATTAATTATACAAAAGGGGAAAATAAATCAAGGAACTAAAATCAACCGAAGGACAAAATAATGTTCAAAGGTCAGATTTGGACATGCTACAAAGCAGCTGATATGTAATGCCAGTGCCCTGGGAATTCCTAATTTATTTGTTGCAAGTAGGCAGGGCTAATCATGCAATATCCGAAAACTAGTTAAAAGCCACTATTGAAAGATTAAAAGGAGCATAGCTGAACATGTGTGAGGTTGAGTTGGAGTGTCAATAGTTTGAGTTGTGACATTATTGTATTCATTTTAAAAGTCTAAATTTGAATACAACATATTAAATATTTGTGTTATCTCATATAATGGTCCATTCATTAATGGATTAACACAATACGATACGATTGATTCATTAAAATTTTTACATTAATTAACTATTATAACATGCTTTACAGAAATAACACGATAAGCCTACGATAAACTAGTTATAGTGATAAATTGAACAAACCCACAAGTCAATAACGCATAACAAACTAGTCGTTAACCTATTACCGATTACAAAAAATACTTCAATTATTAGAAATATAAAATAGTTAACGGGACAAATAGGTAACAGAGGTCATGTCATAGATTTCTAGTTACTTGATAATTTAAACCAATTAACATGTCAATCGTAGGTTGAGAAGATAATTAACAGATTAATTATTACTGTATTGATACATGTTAACTTTGTTTCATGTTTATGTCGCATCAACTTGTCATGTCAGATATTCCCATCCAAGCTCTTCCCGATTGACGAAACAGAAGAAAAGGTAAATCTGCTTTGGCTGCTTCAAATGGACAACAAAAACATGCAAAAGAAAGCAATGGTGCACGAGAGGCTGGAAATTCCAAGCAAAGCACATGAAATGTCGTAAAGGTCATCAAACTGGAGAGAGAGTAGGGTAGATGACCAAGGTCATTGACATCTACCTAGGCAGAATGGTCCAATAAGGGGAAATTACTTGGCAGTTGGTTAACAAGTGAAGTACCGGCGGTATTTTATGAGAAGAAGCAAGAATCCAATCTTATCCTCGACAATGTGTAAAATTGCTAAAAATGGTGGACCAAAATAGCACTGTAGGTGGGCATTCAGACTTTTAAATGTCAAAGATTTGGAGTGATATTCGCTTGTCAAGGTTCTTGGTCAGTCTTTTCTTTTGGTGCCTGCGCATAGTTTTTGCCTGTGTTACTAATGAACACTCTGAATTGGACAGAATGCATAAACGTAGCGAGAGAAAGTAAATTTGTATTAGTAAGTGTGTAATTAATACATTTGGTGAGGTGAGCCTCTATTTATAGATTTTAGATAAGAAATTAGGGTCAATCTATCGACCTAACTTGTCTAATTACATTTTTACATTGAATGAACTTGACATATATCACTAGCCTATAAATTATCTGATCTATGTATCATCAATAATCTCCTCGATTAGGTCTACAGCTATAGGTTCTTAGACTTAGCCGACTGTTGGCATTCATTTGTCCAAATTAAAGTCTCAGTCCCAGATGATTAAGCTTAACCGACCAGCAAGAGCCGATCATATTGGTCGGTCCCCGTGTTTATTGGATCACTTCATCTACTTCAACTAACCAATAATCACTCTATCAGAGGTATCTTGTGTGCCATAGCCCGATCACTTGAACCGTCAGTTTACTTGATTTTTCATGTTCTACATGAGTCACGTCTCATCATTCGCTGTCACGTCCTTTCAATTCTCCTATGAAAGATGTATCAATTGCCCTAACCTGATCCATCCTTTCGGGTCACTAGTGTGTGCTCTAACCTGATCCATCCTTTCGGGTCACTAATGTGTGCTAAGTGTTATGGTAATTCAAACAAATAAACAAGTAATAAAATCTCTTAAACACTTAGATTACAATCCATACGTCCGTAAGTATAAGAAAAAAATTGGTACTTGGTAGTAAGGAGATCGTTCCTAGGAGAATTGCTAATAACAATTGCTAGGATTCGAGAGATATACGTACTATATCTAGACAAATGCATTAGAGTGGTAATCTAAAATTAGTACTAAATGAGTAAATCAAGTAAAAACAAGAATAAGCAACTAGTAAGACAATAATGAGAAAGGGGGATTAAGCTACCTTGTACAAGGTGATTTCTTCTAGTGGATGACCATTCTTTGGATTCATATAAGGGTTTCCTCCAAACTTAGAACCAACTGTCTTAGTCCGACACATAGACCTAATCTATTCAATACATAGAGTTTAAGGAACCACTTAGAAAAGGTAGTATCTTGACTCGACTATTAACCATCCAACTCACTAATAATCTAGTGTAAGTATTAACATTCAACGCTCATATTTTGTGCTAAAACCCACTAAAATAGCTCAAGAAAGGGCCCTTTTCTTTTAACAAACTATCAAATCATCTTCTACTACTTATTTGTCTAGCAAGTCTATGTTTCTCCACTTATAATTAACCACACATGTATAGAATACACATTCCTTAGCCCAACCCCAAAAAACACTAGCTACTCATGCTAAATACTAACAACCAACAAAGTAAAAAGAAAGCATATAATAGCCAAAATTAAAGCAACAAAAATAACATCAAATATAAAGAACTACAAGTCATAACAACAAACTAAGTAATTCTACTACAAAATCCAAATTTTTTATATCTATAGAAAGCTTAAAGCTTATAAAATGGGCAACAAATTAGTCTAAGAAAGTAGATGTGTTTAATTCACTTAAACTAGGAATGTAAATAAGATGAAAGTGCTAGATTATGAAAGAGAAAGCTAATAATTTAGCATGAGTAGCTAAATCTAGATGTGTATAAGAGACATCTATTACACTCTATACTAGCCGTCTCATATTTAAAAATTCTAGCAGCTATTACAGAATCGTCCACATTTGTGAAAAGCTTTTGAACCGCGGTATTTGATTTCGTGCCTTCAATTTTGGTACAGCTATCTGAAAGTTATTTGGACAAAAGGATTTTGTCTTTCGGATCGTGGTGTGGCATTTCCTTCCTTCAAATTCGGCTGCATAGTCTCAAAACCATTGAAAGTCTAGGACTTGTCTTGAATTCTTCTCTCTTTTTGTATCTATGATCCTTGACTTCTTAGGTCTTCAAGCCTCTACCCAATTTGTAAAATTGACTTATAATAACACACCAAAACTTAGTAAGTAATAATATATATAATAGCATAAAACTAACACTAAAAAGTAATAATACTTTAATGCATATAATCAGGCTGCTAAGCATCAAATTAAAGGAAAACACACAAAAAAACACGTAAATTGGTAAATACTATCAAAATGCTACGGATTTTAGAGGTTAAATAACTCTATTTACACACCTTATCTAGGTCACAAAACCCCTAAGTTATGTGTGCTAATTCTTGCAAGTACACTAGTCATTTAAGTAATAAAGTGGTAAATAGAGCATTATTTTAATGAGGAAGAGTGAAGAATTAACAAATATTTACAACTTAACAATAATGTCATATGAGCAATCGAGAGAGAGAATAAATTAACTAAAGAAACTAAAAGCGTGATAATTAAATAATGAAAAGCATATGTAATGATAAAGAAACAAAAACTGAGGATATTAGGGAATTGACTTCACCCAACTAATATAACCATGAGATCTAATCAAACAAAAATTAATCAAGTTGTACATAAGATGGCAAAGTTTCCTAATTTATATTAGACTTTTCTCAAACTAATAACTATTCCAATTAGATTTACTTTCGAAGAAATCTTTTTTGAGTTAATATAAGCAAATAAAATAAGAACATAAGGATCTTTGGAACTCCAAGCTATTGATACTCTTTCAAGCTACAAAGTGAATCACACAATTCATTCATGATCAAACTTCTGTTATGAACAATAACAAATCACGGTATGCATTATCTTCAATTAATATTCAAATATCAATACCTAGATATGATTGAACAACATGTATTATACAGAAAAGACAATACGAACAATAATACGTACTCTTATGGACAATCCATATGAAAAGATTAAATCTTTATTCAAATAAAGCACTCATGAAAGTTATGTATTCTAGCTACATCAACTCCTAAGACAAAGCTAATGCATAAAAACAAGAAAAGATGCAAACACTAGAAGTCATGACAAATTGGAGAAGAAAATTTCGCTTTGAGCCTCCAACCAGATGAGCACGTATTCCTCTTGATAATTCTCCAAGATCTTCTAGAGTTGTAAACCAAACTAAGAGAGAATTTAAGCTAATCTACCCTTCTCCTACTTCTAAAATACATGTTAAAATAGATCCTTAAGGGTCCAATTTATTGATACACAGTGCCTTGGGATTAAGGTAGGGTTTTAAGTCGAGTTAGGACTATATGGGATCAAAACCAAACTCATAAGCTGAAAAAATAACAAATTGACCCATCCAGGAATTTGGAGCAATAACGCGACACTATCTTTGGTTTTCACCAAAACGTTACGGTTCTCTATTCTTAGAATTTCTAGATTTTTGGATGAACACCGCAGCATTGAAGCTGCAGATTC
The DNA here is from genome assembly GCA_025175665.1 of Cinchona pubescens. Classification (NCBI taxonomy): domain Eukaryota; kingdom Viridiplantae; phylum Streptophyta; class Magnoliopsida; order Gentianales; family Rubiaceae; genus Cinchona; species Cinchona pubescens. Next base: position 1,046,799 of record JANKKI010000068.1, on the reverse strand, counting down.
ACTCCTTTATGTTTCACTTTACTCTATTCGCATTTCTTTCAATTCTAAACTCGAAGCCTTCCTTCAACCTTTAAAATGCACAAATTACACATAAATACAATAAAAACACATTAAACTTTAACATACAAAAATGTACAAAAAGTATCCATTAAAACACTAAAAAGTAATCAATTCCAATACAAAAATCTAGACCGAAATGAATGACAAATAACCATTAACTCCCTAAAAGAGAGTTGTTTACATGTATTTTAGTTTGGATTTTAATAAGTTTTCGAGGTGTCGTAGCTAGGGGTATTTTGGTCATTTTAGGATTTTTATCCTAAAATATTTGCTTTATGTGTTTTTAATATTTTTTATTACACTCATTTATGTGTTTTAATGTTCTTTTACAGGTTTGGGATCAACCAGAGGTCAACCAAGACGAAAATAGAGCAAAACAGCAAGTTGGGGGCTAAGTCCCAGGTGTGGGAATTCCTGGGAATTCTAAGCCACACCCAGCTATTCGTGGCCAGGCACGGGTGTGCCCACAGACTCTGAGTCACACCTACGCTACAACATTAACGTGAAGTCTTGCAATTTTGAGCATTTCTAGGATTTCAGTTATCTGTTTTGGCCCTAATAGTGCATTTTAAAACTTATTTAGAACCCTACACTTTGTAACTCTTCAAACCTATCAATATGGTTCTCTAGGACCTAAAATACACGTTCTCTTTTCAGTCTCCCCTCTGGGAACTGCAAATTAGGCTAGGGTTTTATATTTTTTACAAGAAGAATTGAAGAGGAGGTGCAAGTTTAACAACCTTGGACCAAGAACTTGCAATGCTTCATTATAGAAGCATTCTTAATCCTTAATAGATCCTTGTTATGTTCTTAGTTCTTTTTTTATTGTTCTTTAATCATTTATCATGTTCTAGAGTTCTCTTGTTAGGATTTTAAGATCTAGCCCTTTGTAATTGCATGAACTCATATTTGATTGGTATCTATGATAGATTTCTATTAGATGTTTTTGTTATATTTTTTATGCTTTCAAGTCTTTGATGATAATTCTTTTAATGATTTTGTGAATATGTCATGAGACGGATCAAGTAATTTGCATATTTAAGATCAAGTAGCAAAAACTATAAATTTAACGAATGCCAGAACAAGGATTTCCGCGATTTGTGTGGTCACTTTAAGAATTCCTTGTTCTTTATTGATGTCCTTTGTACTTCTAATTATTTTTCCTAGACCAAAGACAAAAAAATTTGTTAAAAAAAAAAGTTATTATTACATGACTATCAGGTAATAACTACACTAGGGAATTTGACCTTCAATCTTTGAGAATCAATCTAGAATAACTTGAACTGAGTTTATGCTTGAACATTTGGCGAAATGAAAACATCCTAACATTGATAATTCTTGAATTCATTTTAGTTATTTCAAGTTTAGTTTAATTTCTTGTTATTTAACTAATTTAATTAATTTCAACCTCTCAAAATCAATTATCAAAATAGTAATATAATTAGTAATTTCAGTGCTTATTCACAGTCCTCATGGAAATGATACTGTACTCATTTCTATATTACTTGATACTCACTTCATAGAAACTAAGTTTATGTATCAACATTTGGCGAAATGAAAATATCCACACATTGATACTTATTGAATTCATTTTAGTTATTTCTGTACCCTACTTTAATTTCTTGTTATTTAACTAATTTATTTAATTTCAATCTCCCAAAATCAATTATCAAATAGTAATATAATTAGTAATTTCATTGGTTATTCACAATCCTCATGGAAACGATACTCTACTCAATTCTATATTACTTGATACAATCTCATGCACTTGTGAGTGTGGAAATTTCCTATCAAGTTTTTGGTACAGTTGTTGAGAACTAGTTTTGAATAACACTGTTACCAACTAGTTTCATTACTAATTGCGATTCTTTATTTTTAGGTTTTCAATTTTCACTCTTTGTCTTTAATAATGTCTAAAAGTTCGTACGCATGGTCAACTGATGAAGCTTCTTGTGCTTATCTTTATAATACATGTAGAGGAATAGCAGTTCAATTAAAAGCCTTAAATAATAAATTATGCAATGAATTACTAATGTGAAATACATGTAATTTTTGTGGTAGAAAGCACCAGAGTGTCGAATATCATATAGGTAACTTATATGGATTTTTTTCTTATGATTATGCTAATCGTTCAAATGTGTTCAATAGGTTTGTGATATTTGCATAATGATACATACAATCCTAGTTGTGGGGAATATTCAGACTACTCGTGGAGCCCATATCAAAAGTACTACTCAAATCCACCTAATGAAGTATTACCATATCCAGAAGATGTATGGTCTTGTGTGGAAAAAAAGTCCAACCTCAAGGAAATGATAACAACATACTTTGAATCAATGGAGACATGGATGAGAAGTTTAAATGAGACATTACGTATTCACAATGAGGCAATACGTAGTCTGGAGGAGCGGATTGGACAACCTACTACTATAACATCAGAAATGTCACCAACAACACCATTCTGTGGCAATATATAAGAAGATCAAGTAGGGATTGCATTCGGGGAACATGTAGAGTTAATCACAACTAGTAATTCATACAATGGAGTGGATCAGAATGACCCTTCAAAGTACCTAGTAGGGCATAACATCATGCACTACAAACTAAATGAATCGCATGATGTTTATGCTTCTCTTTTTGAAAAATGGACTGTTGGTTACGAACTGGAATACACTTCACCCATACCTGTGCTTCAAGAACCAATCCTTTCTATGGAGGTTGAGGTGAGCCACATGAAGCCATTGTTTGTTGAGGAGCTCCCCTTGCATATTGTGAACAATGCTGCATGGTCCTATGTTGGGGATGCTGAACAAACACTTGAACATGGATATGACCACTTGAAGATAACAAAACCGCCTTGGCTTTGTTATAAAGCTTCCAAATGGGCGATGAGTGCACATTATCTAAAGATTCCCAAATCTCCTTGGTGTCATGAGGGGAGTATTCTATGTCTTTAATTTTCTTGTTCTTTTGTTTTTGTTTAGGTTGCGTTTCGGCATAACATAGATTATTCATGTTATTTTTTGTTTTTGTTTTGCTATAGGTTTATGGTGGTGTCGTATTTGTTTTCTTTTGTGTTTTGTGTGTTTTATCAATTTGGAGGATTTGACTATGTAACAGACTCCCTAGCTACCAAATAGAAGCCTTTAGGATTTCTACACCCTCTTTGCCTAAATTATTGTAGAGAATTAATCAAAAAGATATTCCATTTTTTATAGTAGTGTTTGTGCATTCATTAACTTTTGTGGCAATGTGATAATAGTTTACATATGTTTCATGAGTACTATGTTTGTTGGAGTAAATGAATTGAATGTGTATATAAGCTTTCTTTGCTCTTTGATCCCTTTGAATTGTGAAGTGTTACCACTATATACTTAAATATATTCCTTTGAGTGAGGGTGTGAAAGTGAGATAATTTTTAATTAGTGTTAGTCATGATTGCCCAGAAATATTTGTTTAGTTTGTGACATTTGTTGAAATTGTGTGTGATTTATATACTTGCGAAGTATATCATGAGTGGATTGTAGACCAAGAAAATGATTTAGGCATATTCTTTGGACAATTTGAGCCAAAATGCCTGCCTATTTGACATTTTATCCCTAGTGCCTTCTTTTGAGCCTTATAAGCCATAATATTTTGTTTAACGATTTTATTTAATCAATTTACTTCTTTTATTTTATCCTTCTTTTTGCCCATCACCTTAGTAATTAGTATTGATGGTGTGCAACATCAATACTATAGGAATGATCTTATGGATAGTTGGGAAGGACATATGATGTGTTTGTTGGGGGCAAAAAGTGAAGTCTTTAACTTTAACATTTGTAATAATCCCCTATATTTTGTAATATTTTGTTAAAAAAAAGGGAAAGAAGAAAAAAAATGTTGATAAGAAAAAGATTATGGAAAGAAAAAAAGGAAATTCCTTCTAAGTTGTAATTAAGAAGGTACATTTTGCTTTTGGAAGGGGTAGTTAGTTAAATGCTTTGGTTGTATGAGAGATGTTCAACAGATTATGGTTTGATGTTATTCACTAATGTGTCCAAGGTGATATGAACTATTTTTATCCATATATATATATATATATATATAACCAACCTTTTATCCCTTAGCCCTACTTGGATCCTTAGTTTATGTCATTTGTATTATTGGGTATTGTGTGTGCTAATTTCTTCCAACATGTTGGTCACTTGCTAAACTTTTGTTCAATGGATTTTCAATGATTAGTGAGCGAGTATTGTCTACTTTCATGTGTGAGTTAGCAGTTTCATGATGATAATATAGGGGTTGATTAGTAGTGTTGTTTCATATACATATTGAGTTCATTCTCTGCTTTCTAGTTTTCACTATTTATGCATTGAAAAAGGTTAATGAATCTTATGTGGTTTGTGTCTTATGTCTTGGTTTTTTTTTACTCAAGACAAGTAAAAGTTTAAGTTGGGGATGTGTAAACTCTCTAGAAGAGAGTTAATTACATGCATTTTATTTTAGATTTTAATCGGTTTTTGAGGTGTCATGTTTAGTAGCTAGGCGTATTTTGGTCATTTTAATATTTGTCTCTTATACACATCTAGATGTGTATTTAGTATTATATTGCACTTATTTATGTGTTTTAATGTGTTTTATAGGTTTGAGATCAACTGGAGGTCAAACAGGATGAAAAACTAAGCAAAACGGCAAGCTGGTGACTATGTCCTAGGTGTGGGTATGCCTAGGAGGTCTGAGCTGCACCTAGCCACCATTGCACTCGTAGACTCTGAATCGTGTCCTTGCTATGATAGTAATGCACAGTCTCGTGATTTTCAATGATTTTAGGTTTCGAGTATTCGTTTTGGGCCCATTATGGTGCATTTTGAAGTTTATTGAAAGCCCTAGATTCTAACTCTTCAAACTTATAAATAAGGGTATATAGGACTTAAAAACACATTCTCTTTTCGGTTTCCCATGTGGGAGCTTCAAATTAGACTAGTTTGTTTTTGAAAGGGAAAATCGCCGAAATAGTCCTTCAACTTTTTTACTTTATCCGAAATAGTCCCTCAAGGCTTTTTTTGTAGCCAAAATGGTCCTTCAACATTTATTTTTCTGCCAAGATAGTCCTTTTGTGGTGGAGCAACCACAAAAATCTCTTTCTTTTTCGATAAATTATACATACACCCCTTGTGGTTTAGTTATTTTCAGATTGGACTAATTTAAAATTTTACAAAACTTTATGGCCAACTTTTTAAAAAAAAGGCCTAGTGGTTGACTGAGGGGATCTGGCAATAGCGTTAGTGGGTGGCAGTTGGTATCTCGTGGGTGGGGGGAGGCGCTTGGGTGGCTGAAGGGGTGGTTCTAGAGTTGGGTGGGTGATAGTATAAGAGAGGAGAAGAGGGAAGAATTAGTATTTTAAGATTTTTTTGGTAAAAAATCTCTTTAGTTTCAATTTTTTTAAAATTTTTTTCAAGTTTTTTTTTCACCCCTGCAAATTAATTTCTTTCTTATTTTTCCCATTTTAAACTATATAGGGGTTTATATGTAATTTATTAAAAAAAAAAAAGGCTTTTATGGTGGCTCCACCATATAAAGGACTTTCTTGGTAAAAAATAAAAGTTGAAGGACTATTCTGGCTAAAAAAATGGTTGGACTATTTTGGCTAAAGTAAAAAAGTTGAGGGACTATTTTAGCAACTTTCTATTTTTGAAAAAGAATTGAAGAGGAGGTGCAAGATTGACAACTTTGGATCAAGAACTTGCAATTGTTCATTAGAGAAGCATTCATAATCCTTAATAGATTCTTATTATGTTATTAATTCTTTTTTATTGTTCTTTCATTGTTTACCATGTCCTAGAGTTCTCTTGTTAGGATTTTCAAATGTAGCCCTTCGTGATTGCATGAACTCATGTTTGATTGTTATCTATGCTACATTTCCATTAAAGATTGATATTTGTGTTATGTTCTTAATACTTTCAAGTCTTTGGATAATTCTTTAATGATTTTTAGAATATGTGATGAAATAGACCAGGTAATTTGCATATTTATGATCAAATAGCAAAAATCATGAATTGAGCAAATGTCAAACCAAGGATTATAGATGCAGTTTGTCTGGTTACTTTAGGAATTCCTTGCTCTTCATTAATGTCCTTTTACTTCAAATTATTTGTGTTGGATCAAAGAAAAATATATTAGTAAAAAAGATTATTATTACATGACCCACTAACCTAAAACTTTTCTCGTCCCAATCAAAATACATACAAGACTTTGCATTTATCACATTGGTAGTAACAATCAATGACGAAGCAATCGAAGAAAAGAATAATTTAAATCCATAGAACAATTTGATCAAAGATCCTTCATCAATTTCAAAATACCAACACTAAAACTACTCAATAAAGAACTAAACAGCAACAAAAGCTCATAAACAATACTCACACAATACACTTATCTGCATAAAACCATATTGATTACAGGGCTTAAAATGGGAAATCACAATCGAAAGCAGTGCTTCACCCGAATCTTCACCAATAGAAACTAGCACAAATCAAGGACTAATAAGGACTTTTCAAGCTTGCAATGTATTGCTAGGGTGATAAAGTAAAGGATTTGGATGAAAAAAGAGCTAGAGTATCTTAGACACATTAACCAACATTGAACCATGACCTCACAGTATCCAACAAGCACAAGATTCACAATATACACTTGAAGGCAATCACAAACCATCTTTATTTCAATTTTTCAAATTTTTTCTGTTCCATTTGATATTCTTTTCTTTCTCTCATTGTTTCCTTTTTGTTTGTGCATCACGTTTCCTCTTTAATTATTTTTTGAGTACAATAGTCACTTCACATTCTTACAATACATGCAGTGTGGGGACAATATGTAAAAAGAAATCTAAAGTCATTTGACCTCTTTCATCAATCATCTTTCCTTTTCATTGTAAAAAACCCTCTCAAAAACATTTCGTCATCTGGGTGTTGAAAAACTTCAAAAAGATCAACAATGTCCAAGGTAATGGGTTGTTAAAAAGAAGATAATGCCCAAAAAAGAAATAAGGTATTTATCTTAAACAAGAAAATCAAAGGGTTAAAAAGTTCAAATGGGGAACTAGGTACAAAATTTCGTGTTCGGCAGCCAATTTGACTCAAATGTCCGAAAAAGGCCTAGATCATTCCTAAAATTCAAATTTCGTTAGTATTTATCTACAATGAAAGATCCACACTACCACAATAATTTTCACAAGTTAAATTAAATCGCAAGTTTATGCTCGATAAGTAATCAATACTCCGAAAGAAATAAATTACTACTCACTAAGGTACTAACAAAAATCACATACAAAACAATCAACAAAGAAAATTTTAAAATCAAAAATCAATGGATCAAGAGCTAAAACATTCTATATAGTCTGGCTATTCTTTACTCCAACATGAAGTATCAACTTAAATATATTTAAACTATTGCAAAGAATATAAAAGTCAACTAAAACACAAGACATTAAAAAAACATAATATAACCCAATCACACTAAATTATGTTAAAAATTTTAAAAAAAAGATTTAAACCTAACTAATTTTTGTGTAACCCTCTATGGTAATTCAGACAAAAAGGGTAATGGTAGATAAAAATCCTGAAGGCTACTGTCGAGTAAGTAGGGAGTCTTTTAAAAATAGTCAAATTCTCAAGATTGATAACACAAATAAAATATAGCATAAATGGAAAACACATACGAATAAAATGATAAACCCATGAACAAAAATTAAACAAAATTTAAAATAGACAAATACTCATGCCAAAACACACCCAAAAAAACAAAATTAAAACAAAGAATACTTCCCTAATGCGGACAAGGCGGCTTTGAAATCTTCAAGTAGTGTTCACCCATTTTCCATTCGGAAGCTTCAAAACCAGGCCAAGGTCACTTTGCAATCTTCAGATGATAGGCTTTTGTATCCCATGGATAAGTATCAAACAAAGTGCACGTGGCTTTGCTATATTAAATAAGTCATGGCCATATGCACTGACTAATCCATTATTTTCATGGCAACTTTGATCATCATTGTAAACTTAATGAGGGCATCACTTAGTGAATTCAAGCTTTACAAGCTCCATCTCAACCTCTTTATCTGGTACAACTAGACACTTGAAGTTTTGGTTGAGGTGAAATTTCCTCCAATATATATTGACCAGCTATGTTTTCAAAAGTTCCAAACATCATAAAAAATTCATCAAGCTTGCAATCCATGATGTCTTGCTCTAAGCAATTCTTAGTTGTGGCCTTCCGTTTCACTCCACTACATGAATTCACACTTACATTTGCCTCTTCAAGTTTTTATTACAGTTATGACCCCAACATTCTCAGTTGAATAAGAGCACAAGATGAGTTTGTTTTCAGTTCCCTTTACGAAACCACAGATTGATTCTAAATCCTAAACCCTAAACCCTAATATTGGGAGAATAATTTGACAAGGATTTCTCGACAGTAGGAGAACCGGGAGGCTCATATTTTATGCTCCAAGTTTGATCACTCATTTGTGTATGGTTGCAGGATGTCTTATTATTCTTAGAGAGCCTCAAACTCATCCGAGAGGTTGGATTAATAGAAAATATGTGTACAAGATGATTAGGAAGATTTTGAGAGGCATCAATAGCCTAGAGAAGCCCTTATGCTACCACTACCTCCCCCCACAGACATCATATATCTCCATGCCTCAGATTATGTATTTAATGCACCCAACACTAACGAGGAGCACATGAACTACAAGGATATTGGATATACAGCCAGTTGGTTATTCATAACAACTTAGTGCTTATCGGTGATGCTCTCAGGGCTACTACACTTAGTACATGGATCTAGCCCAGACCACCTCCAGTGTGGCATTATGGTCTATCCCATGGACATGCCTTTTATGCACCACCCGAGGGACCGGCACATCAAGGAGAACCATAGCAAGATGGTGACGTTGGTGAGGCCTAAGATGAAGATTTCGAGAAGAGCCAACATAGTAGTGCAGAAGATGGCCAAGAAGAGATGGAGTGAGATATCAATGAGACTGATGATGAAGAGTGACTACTTTGGGCACATGGAGAAAAATCACCTCATTCTTAAATTCCTTTACCTCTCTTTATTTTATGCACTTGGAGGAATTTGAAGGCAATTCTATTTTTCATTTCTTAGCATCTTTTGTTCTTTATTTTGTCTATTTTATCATTTTTGGGACCTTTTGATTTAGATATTTTCTTTTAGAATAGTTGGCTAAGTGCCTTAAACTGATGCTAAGTAGACTTATTATTGATCTCGATCATTGATTAATCATTTTTGGCTCTTATTGATGAATGCTTGGTTATTGGATTTTTCTGCTCTTAGTATTTGTTTTAGTTGAGTTATTAGTAGTTGGCTAAGGGCCTTAGACTAATGTCAAGTAGAATAATTATTGGAATGTGAATGAGTGAATTGAATATTTTGAACTCCATGGATGATTACTTGGTTTGGCTTAAGACACTCTTGGTAACTATTTTATTTGCATTGGTTTGATTAGAATTAGTTTTAGTTTATGATTACCTGTATATATCAAGAACTTATCATTATTTTTCAATTTTTTTTTCCAGTATCCCCTCTTGTTCCATAAATGTACACCAACATGATTCACTCTCATAATCTTCGACCCTTATTCAGTACCTTATACCCTTATATCCCCTTAACAAACAATGTGTGAAATAAAACTCTTAATGGACAATTTGGGATAGAACACTAAAAGAAATTATTAGGCTCAATAAAGGTAGGTAAAATGAGCTTAAATGGAAGAAGATGAATGGCGTTTGTCTCCATTCACAACAATTCAAGGCTCAAATAGGGTAGTAGGGATAAAAAAATTTAAAACGACCAAAGAAGGCTCTATCTTCATCTTTAAACCAAATCAGGTTGTCTAAAAATTTTGCCTAAAAATGTAGATAAAGTAAGTTTTTGAGATGCATATTTTGAGTCTGTATAATTATCTCTAAGTGTCCTTATAATTTATTATGTGTATAAGAGAGTGCTCAAAATTTGTAGCTGGTATATAAGAGTATTGGTGCAAATTTCAATATTGTTCAAGAATACTTAAGAGACAATCCAATGTATGCAGAAAAATAGAGATGTGATAAGCAGAAAGAAATTTTTCCAAAATCTCTAAACATTTAGATGTGTATAATTCACAGCAAGATTTTTCAAAGAATCTTAGAAGGTCTCAAATAAAGAAAAAAGCCAAAATATTCAGCAAAAATGAATAAAATACACCAGACAACTTGTAAATTCAAATATGTGAAACCTTGAAAATCAATAGATTTTTTGAATTAATTTGTAGACGTTTCACGTGCATTGAGGTGTGTTACTAGTAGTGAATACAAAAAAAATGCCATCTTTTATAAATGAAATTTATGTAAATCCGATGAGTTATTAAGGGCTTATAAATTTTCTACTATTCTGTTCTGAAGGTAAAAGGAATGATAAAAGATAGGTAACGATTGGAATAATTAAGGGTTTAGTTACCAAGGTTTTGATTTTGTCATGAGAGAGGTAGGGAAGTTTATTTATTAATTGTATGCTATTAAATAATTGTGTGTAAGTCGTAAGGAGACTAAAGGATATGTAACACATAAAACAAGTAGTAGAATAGTAAATCGGAATTTAATTTATAAAGAATAGTATTAACAAATTAATAGTTGGGGAAGTGGAAAAGTTTCATTGATGTTAGGAAGCTAAATAGTTTTATAACATCCTCATTTATAATAGGTTTAATCCAAGTCATTAGGAAGGTTCTAATGTGTTAAAAGACATTAATAGTGATAAGAATGAAGTCTCTTGGTTTTATATAAAGTTAGCCTATGATTGTTAAAAAACCATAGAGAGAGGTGATATTCAAAAAAGAAAGTTAGAAAGATGAACAGATTTCGCAAGAGCCACTACAACTTGGAATCATCCATAGGTGAGACATGTTTTGTTCGTTCCGAAAAAAAAAATATTTGAAACATCTTCATAAAGATTTGCTTAATGAAATTTGATATTAGAAGTACATTGATATGATTTCTCATTCGAGTCAATATCTTCTATGTTATCTTATGCTTTTATCATCAAAATATTAAGGTACTTGTTTCGTGTTGCATGACACCAATATAAGACTTTGAATTCCAATTAATTGAATTTTGACAATTTTGATGTGATTGAATATAATATTCGAGATTTACATGTTTCTTTTAAATATATATATATTGAATAATATCTTAACAGGTAAATATGATATCTAGTACAATTTTATTTTATTTTATTTTTTTTTTGTAATTTTAAAAATAATTCCATGTATGGATACTTTATTTGTGTATGAACAAAATAGTAAATTCATTATTTTCTCAACCGTATGATTCTTAGGTGAACATAATGACTAAATTTTTATAATATATTATTTGTACATTATTATTTTTTTGTACATCAACACATGCATATTTGTATAATAAAAATCACCTTTAAATTCCTTGCATTTTACTATCCATTAAAAGTTCATGTCAAGTGTTATAATTTCCTAGTAATTTATTAAGTGAAATTTTCTTATATATTCGTAAAATTTTCTTATGTTGACATACAAGAAATCAAAATTAGTATACTTTAGTTCTGAATAACGCAATCTTAATTTCATAAAATTTTGTGTGTATTAAAGTAGAATATGTGAATTATTTCAATATTTTTAACAACTATCCTAGTATATATATTTTTCTTACAACAAATTTTGTACAAGTAAATACTTGACAGTGTTATGTATTTATGAAATTTATTTCATATGCAAGTGCAGTTCTTACTTGCTACTATAATTTTGTACATGATTTTCGAGAATGACAAGCCATCAAATTGAACATAAGAAAACATCGACAATAGTAGAAATCACGCAAACTAGTAAATAGAAAAGTTAGTTCTATAAAGAATTAAATTATATATTCATAATTATAGGTTACAGGAAAATAAAAAGTTTCTTACATTTTGATGGTAAACATATGATGTATGTGTCTAAGGATTTGATTATATGTTATTTGGACGTTGCAAGCGTAAGTGTACACGAATTTTAATAATGTGATATTTGAAAGAATTTGTGTATGTCTTCTCATAGTTTATTTTGCATATGATTATTTTGAGAATTTTGTGAAACATATGTGTCAATCCTGAGCCGAAAGTTAAACTTGGGGGAGGTTGTGAACCCAAATTAAAATTTAGGGAGGATAACCCCTTGTCAAGTGTTGGCTTAGGTCAATCGGTAAAGTATTGGACTGACGGTGGATCTAAATCTACCTTGATGTAACCTTACAATAGAGTTAGCAGGTTAACTTTGCTCAGAATGGGTACCTTGAAATCTAAATTTATTCTGATATGTTTAAGTGCCGAAACGGCTATTGGTGTGATGAGGTTGAATAAGTTGTGCATGCAACTTTGCCAGAGGAGAAAAGGATAGTGTTTTATTTATTACGGTACCTCTATGAATTTGCCTTATTTGATTGGATGGTGTATATTATTTATCATGTTTTGGTTAAATTCTTATAATTATTATAAAACTAATTTAGTTCTATTTCAATGTTCAAATTAATTTTTACATAAAAATATATATACTAAAAAAATACATGTACACACACACTTCTCACTAGGCTTAATGGCTCACACAATTGTTTTAAAAATTTTCAAATATGCAGGCTAAATGAACTTGGAAGATTGTGTTCGAGTAGCAAGCTTTCATTAAGGATGTTTGGAGTTTTCATTACTGAATAAAATTATTCAAATCTATATGTGAACATTGTCTGTTGAGGATTTGATATTTGGTAGATTTATTAGTTAATAAGTTTGGATTTTAAGGTATGTTTTCTTAGACATAGGTACTATCTTTCATTTCATATCACAGTATATGAAATTCTTGTACATAAATTATACTCCCTCCAAAATGGGATATATGTCACCATTTCTATTTTTGTTTGTCCCAAATTATTTGTCAATCCTTAATATGCTAAACACAATAAGATTATTTTTCCTATTTTACCCTTCATACAAGTCCCAAAAAGCAGCATTAAATTCATTTTTCAACATTAATTACTCTCATAAACCATTTCAAAATTTGAAAATCCACAATCAACTAAAAAATTTTGAATTTGAATTGAGGGACAATTACGTAAAATGTATTTTACTAAAGTTGGTCAAATATCAACTTTTCTTAAACTATGTGCAAATTTGACCATCCCAAATAAAATGGGAAGGAGGGAGTAACTTGTAACTGTTTTAAGTTATTACTTTGTCAAAGTTAGAGCAACACCTAGCTTATGTCCTGCACAGAAAGGTTGGGTCGTTACAAGATAACTCCCTACCCCACACTTAAAAAGAAACATTGTCCCTAATGCAAAAATAAAAACACAAAGTGTTAAAATGAAAAACTTCTCTTGACGTGATTCGCGTTTGGAGCAGTATTCCGGAATAAATATTCCTTCGACACGAATTAGAGCTCGATGTTACACTAGACAAAACAAAACACGAAACTCCCTTGAGAAATTAAGAAAAACAAGAAAATTGTAGAATTAAATCCTACAATAGTTAGGAAAAAACTTAACCCCTTAAAGAAATACACAACAAAAATAAAGAAAAACATAAATAATTAAATCACAAAAATAATAAAAGACAAAAATAATGAAACACAAAAGATAAATGAAAAACAACAATACCTAAAATAACCAGAAATCAACTCAAAAACAATAAAAACATCCAGATGTCCTCAAGCATAGGGTATCAGGCATCAGGCACCAAATCTTCCAGAAAGGGGGGGAATGACAAGAATGTCGATGAGTTCTCTCCACGCTCTCTCGCTAGCTGGCGAGCCTCCACGGTTTGTTGCCAAGCTTATTGGTGCTAGATATACATGTCAAGTTGTTGATGTATGCTTTGTTCCTCCGCTAGGATTTGTTATAAGATCTCTTCTTAAGTATGCCTTTGCTTGGGCTCGGGCTCGGGCTCGGGCTCAAAGTCGGCATCCTCCTCCTCCTATGACATAGACGCATGGGAACGAGTGCATCTAATCGAAGCCGTTAACCAACTTTAGGGGCTTCAACTTTTCTTCGACTGGATCAATCACCACATCGCTCTCAATACACAGAGCAGTAATGAAGTAGGGAAACCATATGCCAGACTGCTTGTTGACTGCAGAATAGCAAATTTTCTAATGTCGGATGAGTTGGCCCACATCTATAGATTTCCCAGAAGAAATAGAATACAAGAGTTTGGCCCGCTCTAAAGTGACAAGAATGAGATGACTGAGTAGAAGAAGGCTAGCACAGATGAACTTAAAGCACACAAACCAAACCGGTTTAAGTGTATTTGCATTAAAGTGCCTTGCCATGTGTCCAGCCACAGTGTATGTCCATTCAATGTCACCGTTACAAAGGATGATTGTAATCTCATTCAACTCCATATTGATGTCATTGATGGTTGGCCATCCATCATTGCGTACTCGATTGACTTTCAGAACCCTGTTGACTTCATTAGCAGAAATATCTGCCTATTTCCCTTGAACCTACACCTCGGTGTACTCAATGGCTCAAATTGGCATAAATGTCAAGCACTACTGGTAGTACTGCATCCTGGTAGTACTGCATCTTTGGGATTTGAGGTGAACTGATTCCATCCACGATAGCGAATCTTCAATTTGATCCCAATTACCCCTGCCAAAGGTGTCCTTGAATACCCTTCTCTTTAATCATAGCCCGCTGTGAAATATCCTTCTCGTACTTATTCTGGGCTACAACATTTAGAAATTGCACCCCCACACTCTCTTCCACGCATGTTTTTGTGTTCATGTTGGGGAGCTAATGATGAAGAAACTCCAGCACTTTTGCCCGTAGTTGGTTACTTTCCCGTGCACGCTATTCCCACAAAAATTAGATGTGAAAATCTCGCCACCAAAATAAAGATTCTAACACCCCACACTTATACAAAATCACATTCCTCGACTAACAAGCCTTAGAATGCACAAGATGAATTTCCATAAATTAGTGCCAAAACTAAGGTCTATATATATATATATTCCTAAAACATTCTTATGCACTAAAATTAAATAAGAATGAATCATAGGACATTTAACATTGTAGGAATTGAATTCATTCACCATTGTCTTGTGTTTCAACAATTTTATTCATTGCGACAATTCAACCAACACATGGCATGCATAAATAAAGATTTCTTGTGAATTTTTCACATATAATGAACATGCAATCACTTCCCAATCAACAATTCAAACACAAATTACGTATTGAAAGTTCAATCCATAAGAAATTTAAACAACTAAAGCATTAAAAATCCAAACTTTCTTGATAGTCAATTGGAAACCCATAAACGAAAAGTTTAAAGAAATTGAATGGAATCCATACCTTGATGTATTTTTCCCTTGAAAAAGAAAGGTTTTTTATGTTAATTGAATGAATTAGGAGTGATTTGATGAGTAAAAAGTGATAGGGGTTGAATAGGGTTGAAGGGGATTAGAGACGAGAAGTTAGGAAGAAGAAGGGATGGCCATTCGAATGAATAGCAATCGAGGGTTTCATCCTTTTAAATGGCCTTGCACACAAGCGCAACCTAGAAGGCACTTCATCCCTTTAAATGGTCATGCGCACATGCGCAGCCTGGAAGGCGTAATATGCACCCAAGGCAATGGCTATACTTCACAAGGCTAGTCTCACACACATGCACGAGGATTGTAACATGTATGTGCGTGAGACTAGCTGAGAAATTTTGCTACTAATATTTGTGCACATGCGCACCAAATGGCGTGCATGTGCGTAAAAATACCTTTCTGAGCATAACATTGTCATTCCTAAATGACCCAAACAACATACAAGACCTTCAAAAGACAATTTTGTTTGTTTAACTTATTAATTAAGATTATTTTTGACACTATAAAAACCCTAAAAACAAAATAGCAAAATAAGGACATGGGTTGCCTCCCATGCAACGCCTTTGTTTATTGTGATTGGCTCGATTTGATGTTGTTCCTAGTTACGTAACTCCCATGTTGAGTAGTCCTAGAATCTTCCTTTTTACAGTCCTCACCAAGGATAGATTCAACCTCTTCTGCTCCTTTAGGATATGAACAAGTTGCTCTTCTTGTGGTGCATTAAATTGACTAGAAATGATCACCTTCTCCTAATCCTTACCCTCGAAAAGCTAGTACTTGAGGTGACCAAGGAGAACCAGACTGTTATAATTTAGAATTGCTTCCTGCATAATAGATAGCACAAATTTCTTATTATTGGTTGGTAAAACATTAAAACCTACCTCACTTGTCTACTGAGACAAGAGACAGATCTACTAATTGCAATCACCATCTTTTGCAAATTAGCACCGGAAGACAAGATTTCATCATTTTTTTCAACATGTTTATTCTGGCACTCTTCCATTCCTTATTACTATTAGATCTAGAATTATCCTATATCACAGGCATAAGCACATCTATTACAATAATAAGGTTAGTATGTTCTGAAGATTCTACCTCATCACAAATATTAAACTTAACACTAGTTTCACTAAACTCAATGCTAAGTGTGCCATTAGAAACATCTATCTTAGTTTGAGAAGTAGCTAAGAATGGTCTTCCTAACAAAATAGGTGTAGTAGAATCACCTTTTTCCATTTCAAGCACATAAAAATCGACAGGAAATACCAAATTCCCAACTTGAACTAAGATATCTTCTACTATTCCCTTCGGATAGGCAAAAGATCTATCAGCCAATTGAATTACCGTGCCAATATTATTCAAAGGTTCAATTTTTAATGCATCTTAAATAGAATATGGTATACATTTATAGATGCAGCTAAGTCTAGCACAGCTTTTTCGATTTTTGTATTGAAAATCTTACAAGGAATAGAGAACATACCTGGATCCTTGCACTTTTCAGGAAGAGTTTTATGAATTATGGATGAAACATTATTCCCAACTTCTACTTTCCTAACCTTTTGCTATTTTTGCTTTATCTTGTGTACACAATTCCTTTAGAAACTTAGAATAATGAGATATTTGTTTCATGACATCTAACAAAGGAATATTTACCTTGCACTTACAAAAAGTTTCATACAACTTTCTATAGGGATCCTCTTTTTCAAACTCTTTTAATACTTCGGTGAATGGTGCCTCAAGTTTATATTCTAGCCACTGAGTTGACTTACCATTTCTTTCATTCTTGTTGCCTAGAACAACTTCTTTCTCAGCTTCAGCCTTCTTCTTCTCGGCCTTAACCTGTTTAGGGACTACTTTGCTAGGCACCTCAAAAAAAATTTCCACTTCTCATTACAATTGCACTAACATTTTTCATAGGATTTATAATTGTTTAAGAGGGCAATTTGCCAGAATTCTACACCTCCAACCAGCTAATTACAATTGTCATTTGTCTCATTTGGTTCTACAATTGTAGTATATTGGCCTTGGTATCCTGTTGGAATTGTATGTTAGCGGATGTGTATTCATCATTTCTTCTAAATACTTACCAGATTCAGCAACCGGATTAGATTGTTATCTTTGAGCAAATGGAAGCCTGTACAATTGGAAATTCTGTTGATTTTGTTGACGTAATTGCTGCGCTGGATTCTCGTATCTCATATTGGGATGATCTCTCCACCCAGGATTATATGTATTAGAATAGAGATCATGATTTGCTCAGGGTTGCCCTGGAAATCCTCCCACCGCATTTACCTTCTCTTGAGACTCATCTTGTAACGTCTGGATACATGAGGTCAGATGTCCCTCATTTGAACAAATTCCGCAAGTTTGCACAATCTGCGTAGTTCCTAAAGCCAATTGATGTACAAAAGAAGTCAGACTAACCATGTCTCTTATTCTAAAAATAAAACATTTACCTTATTGACACATTTATGAGGTTGTTCGCGTTGCATTTCAAAATTTTGAGAATGTGCTGCCATATTTGAAGTGAGCTCAAGGGCAACGTTAATAGTCAAATTATCCAATGCGTCTCCACTAGCAGTGTCGATCATGTTTCTCTTGTTGACCAACAATGCTTCATAAAAATACTAAATTAATAAGGAGTCACGGATTTGATGGTGAGGACAACTTGCAAAAAGTTTCTAGAAACGTTCCCAATCCTCATATCAGGACTCGTCATTGAACTGCCTTATCCCACAAATTTCTTTCTGGATATTTGCAGTTCAGGATACTGGAAAATATTTTGCCTAGAACATTCTATTCAGCTGCTCCCATATTGTAATACTGCCTTACCGAAGGTAAATCGAACAGCTAGTCTTTTGCTTCTCCGAAACCCTGGTGGGTCTCATACTTGCACATACTACGTGGAACTTCTTTAGATTCTTGTTTGGATCCTCACCTGGCCATCCATGAAAAGAATGTAACAAATGGATTAGTTTAGATTTTAATTCAAAAGTAACATTTGCATCTAATTCAGGGTAAGTAATGCAAAGAGGTCGTTAATTTAAAGTTGGCGCTGCCAATTCTCGAAAAAGAGTTCTTTGCACCATGCTAGTTTCACACTATTCTTCTTGATTCTCGGCAAAAATGAAGTCAAAAAGTTGATCTTCCCCTAGCTATGTATCTCTTAACTCCTTCCTTAATTTATACAGCGTTCTCTGGATTTCTGGATCAAATTGGAATTCAACTTATCCAGTAGATCGTGTCATTGGCATAGACAATTAGTGGAAGAAATAATAGCAAAATAAAAGAAAAAAAAACATAAATTAATGGCAAAAAAATAAATCAAACCATTCCCCAGCAACATCCAATGCACCAAAATTTTAGGGATTTGTTGTCGTAGGCACCCAAAACTAAACAAACTCTTTGTATTAATGTAGCAGTGGTGAGTCCAAGTCGTCTCATAGAGAACGGAGTTTATTGTTGGGCTGAAAAGTAAAAATAGGGGAAGATTTTGAACT
The DNA here is from genome assembly GCA_025175665.1 of Cinchona pubescens. Taxonomy (NCBI): domain Eukaryota; kingdom Viridiplantae; phylum Streptophyta; class Magnoliopsida; order Gentianales; family Rubiaceae; genus Cinchona; species Cinchona pubescens. The sequence goes on along the minus strand of JANKKI010000068.1, from coordinate 1,027,830 downwards.
ATTGTAACACTAAAACTAATGCAAGAATTAAAATTAAAGAGAATTCAATAAAAGAAGGATGTTGGTTCCAGTTATATCAATAATGGAAATTCGATTAGTTGATCATCGATACCAAAAATAATTCAGTTTTTATACCAAGCAATAATTGAAGAATTAACCTAAATGTTAATTCAAAGTCGATTCTTATATCTTTTTCGAGGTTAGTTAATTTTCAACACGCAATCCAATTAACCCTAACTATTAAATTAATCCAGACATGTACCAAAGATTAATTAATAGTAGCATTAAAACCAACAAGAATAATTAGGCTAATATAACGTCAACACACGCGGTTATGTCAATTAATTTATTATTATTATTATTTTATAAATTCAATAACGCTAATAGAGTAATCATTAAACTTAGTTGCTTCACAGATTGAATTGAACAAAGCAATCAAAAACAATCTAGATATATATTAATTCAAATAACTCACAATTCTATAGCAATAGGAAATTAAAAAGATCAATCATAAAATTAACGTAGAAAAATAATTAATACTTGATATAAAAATGAATAAATTCAAATACAAAAATCTCACAACATAGTAGAACCGACCATGGCTTCAATTCTCTAAACCAAGGAAAGGATTTTAGGCACTAATTGCCATGGAACGCACAACAATTTCTATTAGAAACTCACGATAAAAAAAAATGAATAAAATGTTGTCCCCTTCCCTTCACCTACAAGGAGTATTTATAGTGAATACTAGGGTTACAATCCTTGCATAAGCATAAGAAAGTGAAATCAACTGAAAAAGAATCCAACTTGACGAAGAAATCTGCCAACAAATAAAAACTCTGAAACCCTACATCTTCTCAACGTGTGGCTGCGTGCAATCCTAATCGTACATGTGCCGATTAGCTCTCTGGAATGTGGTAATTAGTCCAAATTTTAATTCAAAAGTAACCTTCACATCTAATTTAGGGTAAATAATGCCAAGAGGTTGTTGATTTAAAGTTGGTGCTGCTTATTCTCGAAGAGATCGTTGCGCCGTTTCACCCTGTTCTTCTTGATTCTCAGCAAAAATGAAGTCAAAAAGTTGATCTTCCCCAAGCTGTCTATGTTGAACCCCAGTTATGATAATCATATTTTGATGATGGCCAAATCTCACTAACAATTTGAAAACAAGTGTGCAAAAATATAGGGAGTTTCGGACATAAATGATTGTCTGAACACAATCAAGAAAATAACTAGTAAAACTCTACAGACGTTGATGATTGTCTGAAAGGAAGTCAATTCGGACGATTATCATCGTCCGACATAAAACAGGACTTGAACCTCGAACGAAGAATACCGTCCGATCATTCTTCCAGAAGACATTGCATGGATCGGACGCAGTTTCAGACGCATTCTCTACGTCTGAATGAATACCCTTAGAGACCGGACGCAAAGGCCACGCATCGGATGTCTGAAAGGTCCAATGGCCAGTTCGTTCGGACGCACACTCATAGCATCGGTCGTACGAAAGACCAAATGGCTAGTTTCTCAGGAAACAAAAATTAGCTGTTAGAGAGCTGTTGGAAGCAATTTTTGGGCTTCCATAAATACCCCCAAGTCTGTAAATGTAAGAAAATGGAGAGTAGAACTACTGCATTCAATACAACACTTGTAAGAGCTATTTGGGAAGAAATAGGCTAAAATATTGTGTGTTGTATTGGTTTGGGTAGTGTATTTCTCTTGGCTCAACTAGAGGGAATTAGTGTGAGCAAGAGTAGACTAGTGAGTGATCTTCAAGTGTAAGAGCGGAAGGATAACAGTGTACAAAAGTGAGGTTGTTGTGTAAAACCCTTTGGCTCAACTAGAGGGACTTAGTTGGTGCAAGGATGAGCCTACTTTGTGTTTGTGTGCACAAGAAGGTTATTGCCTTACCTTATTTGAAGAGGCACTACTAGTGGAAATACTCCAAGCTTGAGAAGCTTGGGAGTTTGGTTTGATATTCTCTATCTCTATCTTTATATTTGTTCTTTAAGCTTTAATTTTTGCAGCGTTCTCTGGATTTTTGGATTAAATTGGAATTCAACTTATCCAGTAGATTGTGTCGCTGGCTTACACAATTAGTGGAAGAAAAAACAGCAAAGTGAAAGAAAATAAGAGACCCTGAGAAATCATGAAGGCCTAAATTCTAACCGTTCCCCTATAACGGTGCCAAAATTTTATTAATGTGCTATATAGGCACCCAAAACTAAACAAACTCTCTATATTAATGCAACAGTGGTGAGTTATACACATCTGTCCCACTAAGAGACAGGCTTTATTGTTTTGCTCAAAAGTAAAAAAATGGGGAGATTTTGATATATTTTAACAGTAAAACTAACGAAGAATAACAATTAAAGAGAATTCAATAAAAGAATATCTTGCTTCCAGTCGTATTCTATTAGTTGAAAATAACTTTGTTTTTATACCATACACTATTTGAAGAATTAACTCGAATTCTAATTCAAAGTCAATTCTTATATCTTTTCCTAGGTTGGTTAATTTCCAACATGCGATTCAACTAACCCTAACTGTTAAATTAATCCAGACATGTGCCAAAGATTAAATAATCGAAGCGTTAAAACCAACAAGAACAATTAGGCTATTTTAACATAAACACACGCAGTTATGTAAATTAGTTAATTATTTTTCTTATTTTCAATAATGCTAATTGAGCAATCATTAAACTTAGTTGCTTCACGGATTTAATTGAACAAAGCACTAAAAAACAATCCAACAACAGATTAATTCCTATAACTCACTATTCTACAACAATAGCAAATTAAAAAGAACAATCGTAAAATCAACACAGAAAAATAATCAATACTTGATATAACAACGAATAAATTCAATTACAAAAGTCTCACAACATAGTAGAACTGACCATGGCTTCTAATTCCCTAGACCAAGAAAAGGGTTTTAGGCACTAAGTGCCATGGAAGAATGTACAAGAATTTCTGCTAGAAACTCACGATAAAAACAAAAAATAAAGTGTCATCCCTCCTTTCTTGCACCCTACAGGGAGTATTTATAGTGAATACTAGGGTTACTATCCTTGCATAAGGATAAGAACATGTAATTGGCTAAAAAAATGACCAACCGAACGAAAAAATCTGTCAAAAAATAAAAACTCTAAACTCCTATTTCTTGCGCACATGCATGCCTTGAAGCTCACGCATGTGTGTGCAACCCTAACTTGGAACTTTTCTCTCTAGACACTACGCACGTGTGCAGCTTATATGCGCAGCCTTCAAGAACTGTGCTCCGTCTTCGGCTTCGATTTTGACCTCGTTGCTTATGGAATTTGGAAAATCGTAAAACATGAACGTTGTAGCTCTTTCTCTTAACTTTCCAACGCATCTTGATCAAATCAGATCAACCCAAAATGTTGGGATTAAAATGTTACAAAACAACATCCAGATTTGCTCCATACACGTGCACAATTCGTCCTTGGAATTCTCTTCATCTTTTTCATCCTTTTTAGTCCTTTTTCACTTCAACCTTGTAAAGACTAAGAATAACCAAATTAAGCCCAACATTAACTCGGATCCTTCTTACAATCAATAAAAATGCAGTAAATGACACGTAAAACATAGAACAATTATGATCTTATCAGTTGTGTGTTTGTTTGTTTAGTTAGTAAGGTCCTTTTTATTTCTTTTTTTGCTCAATTTAGCAAAATTCTAAGTTTGGGGTGTTATAACTCTAGTAAACTGGAGTTATTCTACTTTTAAACTACATCTTTTAGTTAGTGTAACCGATATTTTTGGTGTTTAATTAAGTGTTTTAATTTAATTATGTGCATTTTATTTTTGCATTTTCTTTGCTTATAAATATTAAGACATTATTATGAATTTTTATTTAATTTTGGGTTCAATTCGATCACTTATTTAGTTAATTGTTTTGCTATAATGATAAGAATTTAAGTGGTGAAAGTTCAAGATGATAAAAGTCCAAGGAGTAAAGTGAAATTGATGAAAATTGAAGATTAGTATGAAAACGAGCTCGATATCATAATATGGGATATTTGATTGTCGCAACATTGAGGTGGGAATTCAAAGTGCAATTAGCTCCCTGTCACGACATCAAGTAATCGCATACTTGAGCAATAGGGGCATATTTGCAATTTTGGGCTATAGCTCTTTAATGATATCTTGTAAATCATGCAAATATATTGTAGTAGGAGTGTAGTTGGTAATTAGGAGTTGAGTAGTTTAGTTTACATTATAACTCAAGTTTCTTTATAATACTAAAGTTCTTTTTCAATTTCCTTTAGATCTTAGCTTTAAATCCTTGTAAGTTTAAATTTTAATTTGTTAATCTTAGTGGGTTTTCATTTGCTATTAGTAGATATAAATTTTTACTTGCTTTGTCTTTAAATTCCTTGCAATTGTAGTTGCTTCTATTTCAAGTTTTCTTAGAAGTTTTAATTTTCTTGCTTAATTAATAAATTTTAATCAAAAATCTTCATTTCCTTGCTTTAATTTCTAGTAATTTTTTGTGGGTTTTCTTTTCTTTAATCAAAAATCCAAAAAAAATGTCCATTTTAGAGCCAAAAGTCTCTCTGTCCCCTCTTTCTTGAGTGCCTCCTTCATTGTATATTATCGTACCTAAAACCTAATCATTGCTGCCCTCCAGTCTTTGACTAAAGGGCATCCGCCACCTCTCTCGATTCGCTCCTTTACCTCGGTTGTTTCTTCCACAGATGATTCACTTCCACTCATTCCACCCTCGACTTTTCAAGGAGAATCAGCTATTTTTTTCTACGGAACAAGTTCAAATTCTTGCAAAACCCTTATGCTTTGCCCTTTTGCGTAAATTTTAGAGGTTCATGGATGCATTGAGGAAAGAATTTTTTAAGATTAAATTTCAGGTTCCCAGACAATAGGCCTTCATGATAATCGTCATACATTGACCCGTTTGCTTGATCGGGAAGAAGACTATTTACGATGTTGGTCTCAAGGATTCTAAATAATCTTATGGTTTGGAATGCAGACTTTAAAATGGATGCCAGAGTTCTCTGTAGACAATGAAAAACCTTTTCTCCCAGTTTGGATTACCCTTGACCACTACTAAAAAATTGTTAATCCTGCATATTTTGCTAGAGATTATAATGACAGGCATAGGCAGCAATCCTTATCACACACCCTTCTAAGCGGATTATAAGTCTCTTAAAAATAATCCGATTGTATCTACCAGAAATTAATATACTTTGAATTGCCTTTTACTTATCTTTCAGCTAAATTTCCTTCTTATGTTGCTCTAGAAATATACATGCGGATATTTTGCGCTGGTAATTCCGCATCAAAATTTCGTCATTTTACAAGGGTTTTTGATGGGGATATTGCTGCGGAAATTATCCTTCTTCCAAATCGCCGGGGATATGTGGAAAATCCTAGCAAATATCCCCAAAATCCCCATATAATTTTCAAAGCAAAATCCCAAAGAAAATCCCCATATAATTTTCGCAAAATCCCCATATATTTTCATAACAAAATCCCCAAATAATTTTCACAGAAAATTTTTGTTAGTATTGTTTGGTTTTTTCATCCCCTGTTGTGTTTATGTTAAAATAGCCTAATTGTTCTTGTTGGTTTCTGTCTCTTATACACATCTAGATGTCGAGCAATTTCATCTCAAAAACAATTCACCATTTGAATTCAAATACAATACATATATAGCATTTAGTTATCTAAGTAAACAACCAAATAGAACCAATGAACCGTGCATTAGATTGTTCATTCACACTAATAGAATATCCAAATCCAATCAAGTTTAGTGATTCAAAAAACTTATTCGCATAAGTGCAATCCAATACGACATATACTAAATATATATTTCTCAAAAAGAAATAACTATATATATTCGATCACAACAACAAAAGTTTTAACGGCCCTACAACAACTACTCATCAGCCATCCAAAACTTTAAGAGACACAATACAAAATATAAGAGACTTTAGACCGTGGCTTAAGGTTCCAAGGTCAGCCTAGAAGACAACACGAACGGGGCTGCTGTACATTCTCGTACAACATATGTACCAAATGGATTTGTAAAGAATGTTGCTACGAGGATTCAGCATCTAAATCTTCCAATCCTTCTTGATAAACCTCAAACTCCTCAGAGTTCTATCTGCAAGTTAAATCAAGTCGGAAGGTAGCCATCTTGCTACCAAGAAGATGCTACATAACAACAAAGCCAAGAATTTTAGTATCTCAAGCAATTGCAGAGCATTTCAAATACAGATATAAATCCTATTATTTTTAGATATGATAAATTTTACATTGTTTTGGTGGCTTAACTTTTCCTGTCTCTTATACACATCTAGATGTGTGGAGCTCAATACACTGATCACCATGAATATAAAAAATGATATGCATAGCTTGTACTAGACCATGTTTACATCTCATTCTTGTAAAGAAGAAAACACCGAAAGAAAATCAACAAAAAAAGGCACACCTTTGTTTACTCAGACGGGCATTCCTTGCTGTGTGCAGGAAAGGGTTATTCTTAGTCTTTACAAGGTTGAAGTGAAGATGTGTATAAGAGACAGTAAAATTCAATGAAACGTGAGTGTTACGCGTAGCATTATGCAGCAAACAAGTGAACACAAGACACAAAAGTACATATATAATCACCAATCAGACTAAAGACGTAGATTTTCACTTATCAAAGAACCAAACTTTATAAACAAGAAATCAAAGCACTTAAAAGCTCATAGTAGTGAAATACAATATGAGGTGTCCAAGACATACATATAGCAGAAAAGTTCAAAAAAATGCACATCGCTTAATCATAAGATAAAGAAGTTAAATGTTATCCAATTCTTTGATAAAGAACCACCCTTTAGTCTGTCTCTTATACACGAATGCCTAAAACAAGAATTCCACATATCCCCGGCGATTTGGAAGAAGCCTATTATACATCCACCTTCAATGCTTCGGAACTTCCATTTTGCCTAACCAAACTAATGACTTACTTAGTTTCCTGTTAAACAATTAATTTCTAGACAAATATAAGAATATAATTTCATAAAAATTTTCCACTTGCTTATTATAGTAAAAATTTAGTATATGATAGTATAGGTGTTAAATATTGTCATTATATGGAAATAAATTGAAAATAACATAGCAAAAATCCTCGACAAATTATGGATAACAAAGAGTTGAAAAAAAAATGTAAATTGCACAACAATAATCTATACGATAACAAACAAAATAAATAAAATAAAAATAAAATAAAAATATTAATAAAAATGTATAAATTATAGCAAAAATCCTACAGAAATTAGGGATAAAAAAAATCAAAATAACATAGCATAAAATCTATACGATAACAAACAAAATCCAAATAAAGATAAAAATAAAATAAAAATAAAATAAAAATAAAACTGCAAAAATTATAGCAAAATTCTACGAAATTAGGGATAAAAAAATGAAAATAACATAGCAAAATCCTACACAATTTATTGACAACAAATAGCTGCAAAAAAATAAAAACTGAAAATAACAAAATAAACCACTCACAAAAATTATGGATAACAAGAATTAAAAAAAAATAGATAAAAGAACAAAAATTGAATGGTAGATCAATCAATCACCTTGGAAATGGTTGAGGATGTGCACGGTTGCAGCTAGAGGAGATGGTGGCTGGACAAAAAATCCAGATGAACACCTAGTGCACGCGGCTTCTTCAAGAGGAAGGATGGAGCAAAATTGATGAGGAGAAAAGAAATGAGGAAGAAGGGACAAATCTAGGTTTGGATTTTAGTGGATTCTACACTCTCCAAGTAAATGGAGAGGATATGTGGATTTTGCTGGATTATATCTGTCCAGAATGTGTATGGGTTTCTGCACTGTAAATTGAACAGGTCCTGCGGAATTTCCGCAGCAAATTTGCTGCGGAAATTAACTTTAAATTCCGCAGCAAATTTCCTGTGGAAATATATTCGCAGCAAATATCCTGCGGAAATATATTCCGCAGCAAATTTGCTATTGTCCTTAATTTTTCCTTCGATTCTTGTTCTGTAAGTTTTGTAAATAATACGTTCCTGCTTTATTGAGGGAATGTTATCAGCAGATTTTGATGCGGATTTTTTAATCCGTAGCAAAATTTTAATCCCAAACCTAGAAAACTAAAATTTGCAGTAAAATCCGTATATAATTCCTGGGGAAAAAATCCGCAGCAAAAATCCGCATGAAATTTGCAATTTTCTTGTAGTGGACAGCTTACCCTTTTACCTCTTCCATAAAGCAAAATTCTTTTTCTTTGCACAACTGGTAGGAAACCCTCTTAAAATTGATGCATCAATAGCTTCTAGATCTCGTCTGGGAAAGGCTCACATTTGTGTATAACTAGATCTCAGGAAACCAAGACTCGATAGGGTTTATGTGGGAAATGGTGATAAAGGACATTGGCAATCCATCAAATATACGGACATTCCAGATTTTTGTAATCACTATCAAAAAGTTGTTCACGCGGAAGATGGTTGCTTGATTGAAAACCCTAATCTGAAAGAACCTAATCGTGAAGTAGGGAAAAATGCTAATCTAGTTATAGACAATCCAGTTGTGGAAAACCCTAGTGGTTCAACAACTGATCAAGGAAAAAGAAACGTTTCTTATTCGCAATCACTAGTTGGTTAAAAGACAATACGTTCCTAAGGTTACTGAATTGTAAACTCTAGCCACCGAATTGCCACAACAATAACCACTGACATCTGTTACAATTTTGAAACCTAACTCTTCAAGATTGAATGCTTTGGAGCAATCTTTTGCCTAAATAATTAAATCTACTAATGATTCTTGACCTACATGGACACTTCAAGTGGATTCCCAAACGGAGCATTGAGAAACCATGGATCAAAAGCAAAAGGAGCACTGAGCATGGATCAAACCAAAAGGAGCATTGAGCATTTCTAATTAGAAAAGGAAAGTTCTTCTCCGCATCCATGCTTGCACGCAGCATTTGTTTCCAAGTGGTAGAATCTCCCAATTTCTCCTCAATCATATAAAGATGACAACCTTTGAGATATCTTTCACTAAGGAAATGTGACCAAAGAGAGTTCCCTATTCTTAACTTTCATCAAATATCATATCAAAACCTGGTGCTATGTCAAACAAAGACTGCTAACACCGAGTCCATTATTATTAGTTGGTTGGAAAATTTTGCTCCAAGCCACCTAATGATGTTTCGGTCCAACTTCTCTAGAAGTCCTATGATTTTGCAAAATGCTTCTCAAGGTCCATAATGACAGCTGGCGGATGGAGCACTTCCAATAAGAAAATGGGATGTTACTAAGAACATACTTGTGCTGATGAGAATGAGCCTACCTCCCAGTGATAGAAATTTAGTTTGCCATCCGTTGATTCTAGAGACCACTTTCTCAATCATAGGTTGAAAAATAATTCTCCTCTTCTTTGCTTTCTGAATTGGACAACCCAAGTAAACCATAGGGGAATTTTTCTTTGTATAACCAATGTTAGCTTGGATCAGTCTGATTCTTGATCTTGAAGCATCCGAAGATAGACATACTGAGCTTTTGGCTCCATTAATGAGCTGACTAGAAGAAGCTTCAAACGGAGCAAGGAACTTCATAAGATTTTTGATGGAATTGACTTATCCCTTTGTGAAGATCACAATATCATCCACAAAAGCTAGATGAGTGATTGTTGGGAAAGATCTAGGAAGAGCATATTCAGCAATTTCTCCCTTTCAAATTGCCATTTAATATTTTTGTTGAAAGCCTCTATCATGATTATAAAATTTAAAAGGATTAAAGGGTCTCCTTAGCAAATCCCTCGTGTTGATTTGAAGAATACCCTGGGGCACTCCATTGATCAGGATTGAAAACCAGCAATGCTCAATCACATTCCTCATTAAAGAAATCCAATCTTCAGAAAACCTACTTCATCTCCAGGTTTGAGAGTAAATATAGCTTCTTTGGGTTCCCTCGTGGTGAGTTCTCTTAGCAACATATGATTATCCTCCTAAATGAGCTCTAGATTAAGATGGTCTAGGAATGAGTGATCTATCTCCAAAGTCCCATTATCAGTTAAAAGTTGTTGGAAGAATCTCTAACCTTCTTCTTCTATTTTACGAGAGTCGCCGTCTACTTTTATTTGTGAAGTGGACAGCCTTTGCCTTTTAGCCATGAGCGATGAATGAAAATACCTTGAATTGCCATCCCCCTCCTTCAGCCACTTTAGACCAAATTATTGTTTCTAGAATGCTTTCTCCTCAGCAAGACATTTGTTGTAGCAAGCTTGAGGATTGCCAAAGCAATTTGGTTCCTTTGGCTTGAATTAAGTAGAAATGTCTCCTCTAGCCATCTTTTAGCATTTAGTTCAGAACCTTGTACTTTATTAAAGACGTCTACCAAGTGTATTAAGAGATTGAATCTTGAACTCAGAAATTGGCAGTGTACAGTATAAGGACAGTAAATTGCTTAAGAGGGGAACCTATACAATACATGCTCCAATTGCTGGCTACCACTTGCAAAAAAATGGGATGAAGCAACCCACATATTTAAGAATTTGAAAGGTTTACACCCTGTGGAACAGACATTAGAAAATCTAAGAAGTAAAGAATGATCTGAACATATTTTGAAGAGATGGTCCACACTCAATTTCTAGAAGCTAGCAAGAAAGGGATGACTACAAACAAATCCTTCTAGTCTTTTCCATACTAGTTTGCCACCTGTTGCCAATCCACGTGAACTTACAGCACTGGAAAGCCAAATCCATCAAACACAATCGTGAAGAGAATCATTGAAGACCTTCATTGAAAACCAAATTTTACCATTAGGTTTAGATAAACATTTATCAAAACCTAATTTTTGGCCAAAAGAAAGAATTCTGCTCAACCAAAGGCTCCATTAAAGCAATAATCCTCATTCTATGTTACTTTTATCTATATGTGTATATCTGTGAAGAGTTGGTTGATTCCCCACAACCCATATATTCCAACGGAATATGTGATCCATTCAAACAATAGAGATGGGAATCGGATTGCCTGGTTTAGAAGATAGCTGAGTTTTTCTTGCACTAGAATGGGGCATGTTGTATATCTTTTTCTGTCTATGTTTCTTTTTGAGAGTAGTGTTACCTTTTAGGGGGCAAATTTGTCTCTTTCAACTCCTGGAATGATGGCACTACACAACATGAATGAGGGCTATCACTTTCTGAAAAATAACATGTTGAAGCTCCTCCATTATCCTATCATGAGATAGCAATGAATCATCCACGATTTGCTTGTTACACATCTTGGTGTTCTTGGAAAACGGTAGAGCCAAATTCTCCGAACTATTATTTTCCAAGATCGTATTTGTTGGAGGAACAGATTTGGAGACAAAAAACTCCAACAAAATTTTGAATCCCTAAATCTGGTACTAAAAGATCTACAAAGTTGGTCATTTTTATTGATAGGTTACTTGTTAAATATTGTTGTTTTGTTTTGCTCGGGACTAGCAAAATTTAGGTTGGGGATGTAATAACTCTACACTCTAGAGTCATTTTTCATTCATTTTAGTCTATGTTCTTGCTATGATTCTAGTATGTTTTAGTGTTTTTAGTTATTTTCCAATATTTCATGATTTAGTGTTTTTATGTATTTTGTGTGGTATTTATGTGTGTTTATGTGTTTCGTAGGATGGAGGCTATTTTCAATTTATAAAGAATACGCAAAATGGAGTTGAAATGGAGCAAAACCAATCCTAGTCATAAAATTACGAAGTTCATCCACAGTACAATTATAGTGCGGCGGCGTTCATGTAGATATTACGGAGAATCCGAGATCGAAATGTTATGGCATTTCCATCAAAGCAAAACCACAATGTCATGGCATTACGACTGACATGCAGAATAAGATAGTCACAATATTTACCTTTTTTGAGATAGTATTTGTGTTTGGATGGAACTCTCAGCTGCTGGAACTTACCATAAACTTTAGGGATACCTCCTACCTATAAGTACAACACTTGGGGGCTGAATAAAGATATGTTCTATACTGTTTTCTCTATTCCATTACGACAGAGTAGAATACATAGTCTAGTCATATTTCAGCTTTTATAGTTAGATTTACTTGCTTTAGTATAGCAGTTTAAAATTCTTAGAAGATCTGTAAAGTCTTGTTCAAGAGTTGATCACCACCTAAGAGGAGGCTCAAGTGTTAAGTCTCTCCACAACATTCAATCTTCCAAATGTTTTATTTATTACTTTCGTAGACAAAAGATAACATCTTTAATAAATCTTTGTCTTTCAATTCCTTAGTTATGGAGTAGATTTAAATGTTAGGGATTGATCCAGCCAAAACTACATTCCATGACTTGATTTATGGTTAAAGATTCAAATCTTTTAATCCATAAGAGAGATATTATTATTTTAATACTTTTTTGCATTCGATTGAGGATTTCTTCTAAGTTCTATATGAGAAGAAGAATTAGTCCATTGATTTGATTATTCGTTGAATTGATCTATGATTTTAGTCCATGACTGTACATGCCATAACTAATTTATGTATGATTCAAGAGAATAATCATAATGAGTTATGTTATTCAATTAGTTACTTTGTGAAAATAATTAATTGGTTGTCTTATGTGAAGTATGATTGAATTTCCATGATTAAGTTATCTCATGGATATGTTAGTTAGGTGAACTCAACTCCCTAGTGTTGGCTTTATTCAAATTCAATCTATTGATTTACTAATACAAGAAGAGATGTTCAAGTCTTTCAAGACAACAAGTTTGGGAATGGTGGAGCTCAACAGCAATAAAGTAAAGTTTGAAGTCCAAGCAAGTCGAGGATTTGAGTTAGTGAAGACGAATTTTATCTACTGTGAAGGGGTCGAAAATAACCCTAGTTTCAACTATACTCCAGAATCGGCAACTTTAGTCCTATTTAACCTGGGATTTAGCTTCAAGACTTGTTCTTAGGAGTTATTATTTTATGTGTTTTCTTAACTTGGACAAGTGTTAGTCTACATTAGTCTTATAGCCAATTTTTAGTCTATATACCAATCCTTAACCTGTATGAATATGACAAGTTAGAATTCCTAGTGTTGGTAGGACTCCCATGCAGGGTTTTTGGTGCTAATTTTCACGTACTTATATCTCCCTTACAGCCAAAAATATTCATTCAACATTGAGTAAAAAAATATCGTGAGTTAATTCCTCAACTTGTCTTCCAAAGACGTGGTATTTTGCAAGATTCATTCTTGTGATTGACAACCAAGAATACTATTGTTTCTTTTCTTGTTATAAACAAGTGATCAATGTCTTTAAATTCTTGATTTCTTAATCAAAGCGTTTGAATCCATCAAGTCAGAATTTTCATTTCTTTGTTGCAAATTTTGTGTACTCTTTGTGTATTCAACTTGGCCGAATGCCCTCTAGGGTTTTCCAAGATATTATTTTTGTGAATTTTATACGTATTGTGTATCAGGGCGATCTTGGTTCCATAATTTAAATTCAGGTCTCGTCAGTTTAACAGTGGAGTTCACATCAGAGTGTGCATTAGAGCTTTGCGTTCCCTAAACACGTTAAGTTTTGTTGTATTCTCATAAATTCTTAGATATTCGATCATATTTGGTTTTAGTATTTTCTTATTCAAATTTTAGTTAAAAAAATATAGCTTGTTCGTATTCTTCTTCGTTCTTGTTCTTGTTCGTTATTATTCATGGAAATTTGTAGCCTTATTCTTGCTTTCTTTTGAACTGAATATTGCTGTAATTTTGCTCATATTTAGGTGTTAATTCATTGTTCTTACTGATTAAAAATTTGATACTATTCATCAATACAATTCAACAGCACTATTTATCAGAAAAATCAAGCGAGCACAAAACCCTATCAATTAGGGTTTCCTTGTTTCCATCGTTGTCTTGGTCTTCTAGTTCTGGTTTATTCTTGAGCTATTGTTTTAATTTTTCAATATTGGGATTTTTTCTAGAATTAGTACAGTAGCTTGCTGATATTCCAAAAAAAAAAACTGATATTGCTAATTGAGCTATCAATTAGGGTTTTCTTGTTTTCATCGTTGTCTTGTTCTTCTAGTTCTGGTTTATTCTTAAGCTATTGTTTTGATTTTTTGTTATTAGGATTTTTGCTGGAATTTGTACGGTAGCATGCTGATATTCGAAAAAAAAAAATTAGAAAAAGGGAAAAATCGATTCCTAAAATCCTAAGAATTAGGGTTGCACGATTTCTTCTCCCAAGTTTGTTGTTATTCCTTGTTTTCACATACTTCCACAACTTGAATCCTTTTCTTAGATTATATTGCTCATTTGAATCCTTGTCTAACTTGGAATACGTGCTAAAATCTCATCTCATCTGGGAATTGTCATAAATCCTTTTCCTACTAGGATTTATTCCCCTTTTTTTGTTGCACTTCTTGATCTTGGCTATAATAAAATAAAAATATTCTTTATTTAGTTTCTCCATAATATTTTGTTCTAGAGTTGTAAAAAAAAGTGTGAAATTTCAAAAATACCCCAAATCCCCTCGAGTTTATTTTTCTAGCCCGAAACCATAGTTTTTCTTTGATCATCTTACTGTTTGGCTTTCTAAAGTGCTTTGTGTGCTTTCCTTGTTACATTGATCCGCCATTAGTTTGTTAATTTTTTGCTTCCATAGTCTATAATTACTAATTGCGTTCTATGTATTACTAATTATTTGTGTCAATCTTGCTGTGTACTTTCAAGTCTGCGAAAGATTTTGAGGAGTCTTTATGTGAGAGGAAAAAGACAAGAATGGTGAGCTCATTAGAGGGTAAAAGCCTTGAATTTGGGTGAAACACGAGTGAAATTGTGTGACATCTTCAAATTTGAGCGTAATACACTCAGGGAGTGCTGTGAGGTCCTACTTTAGTTTTACTAACCCTAATTCTTTAAATTCCTTTTGTTTTAGTTTAATTTTGTAGATTTAAAATATCTCAAGAAAGGGTTAATGCCTTGGAATCCTATGTAGCTGAAATGGCCATATCTCTTAAGAGTATTTAACACTCTCTTGAGACATTAACTAAAGAGAGGATTGAGCCACCACAGAAAAGCTAGTCGAACTGAGCCTCAGGCTCATAGATTCCCACAAGCTTATCAAAGTGTGTATGTCAATTGCGATTCCAATTCATACGAATCTGATGCTGAATTGTATGATGTAGGTGCAAGGTCAAGGAATCACTGACATACTCAGAACGATGAGTAGGAAATAGATTTTCTGAGAAACCCACCTTGGTGATTTTGCGGGCACATCATGCTTAACCTAAAAATGACCAAAAAGGGTAAAATGTTCTAATATTTTCTTCACTAAGTGTGTGTTTCAATTTGATTATGTTGTTCATGTATTAGAGCTACTTCTTGCTGGTGGTCATAATGCACCAAAATTAATACGTAAAGTTGAAGGACATTTAGCTAGCTGCCTTGCACGATGGGATGACAGGTTAGAAAATATTTTCTTACCCGTTACCCTTTTAGAGCTGCAACTTTCGGTGGAATAGTAGATGCATGATTGCGAAGGAAATTTGTCCTCTTTTTTTCCCCTTTCCCATGGTTAAATTGGGAGGTATTTGAAGTTGCAATTGATTTTCTACACCCAGTTATTCCATCAGAATTTTGGAAGGTAAATGAAGGTTGAAGTAACTATAATGCGGTTATGGTGCTGCAAAGAGGAAAAGAAGAAAAGAGGAAAACTCAATGATTCAGTTAGATATATAGACGTTTCGAATTTGTGAAGCTTCCTTTGGTCAAGAGGATATATATATATCATAAGCAAGTTGTAACACTCCAGGTCTTGGGCGGGCCCAACAGCTTTTGAACGAAAACGACAAGTTTAAAATGCTTAAGCCAAGTTGCGCAAAATTGTTGGGCTATGTTGTGCAGTGTAAGTAGCCCATAACCAAATGTGTTATAAACAATACAATATCCCCTCCCACTTCCGATGTGGGATGAGGCATCACAATCACCCTTCCTTAAAACTTTGCATCCTCCCAAAGCCCAAGTTGGAGCCCAATAACACATGTCACATACACTGTGTAGCATAGTCCAATACCACTGGCCTAGTCTTACCCTATACGGAGATCATACGAGATTCGCTCTGATACAAACTGAAACACCCCAGACCCTAGGCTGGCCCAACAACTTTTGAGTAGAAACAATGGGTTCAAAATTCCTAAGTCAAGTTGTAAGTAGCCCACGATCAAAGGTGTTATAACTAATATAATATCTCTCCCGCTTCTGATGTGAGACGGGGCGTCACACATGTCGCTTTGATTTAGGAATAAGTTAGAAGTCAAGTAAAGGCAGCTTGCTATTTAGTTATAGTCTTTACTTTTAAGATATGGGACTGAGTCGGGAAACCACAGTTAAACCAACTAGTAATTGATACGTGTGTAAAACTCTAATTCAACTGTTAACTAGGTATTAACACACAATTCTGCAAGCGCACAGGACACATAGTAGTATATAGGTAACAAAGATTGTTCCCATGAGGATCAAATTAGGTTAATTACTGAATACTTAGTATCAATCACTAATTAGACGATCACAATCTGAAAATAAATATTTTTAGATTTTTATTATATTTATACTTTTAAAACAAAACAAAACAAATTAATTGGCTAACCTAATGAATTAACGAATATATAAGAGCACAAATTAAAGATACCAAATTGATTGATTTAATGAACTACAAATTGATTAACCTAAGTAATTAACATTTTGAATTTAATTAATTAACTAATGAAAACATAAATTAAGATAATGAACGATAACCAAACTATCAATTGAAAGTAAACTAATATAAAATGAAACTAAACTTATCTAAATTGAAAATAATAGCGAAATGAAATCTAAATATGACAAAATTAAAGTAGAGAGAAAATAACCAATCACTAAAAAAAGTGCAAAAGATTTTCCGAAATTGTTCACTTGTCCTCTAAAAAATCTGTGAATCCAATATCTCAAGAGAATAACAATCCACAAACAAACTCCAGAAATTGAGATGCATAATTGCTAAGGAATTTAATATGATAAAGTATGTAATATTGTCAAGAGAAAATCCTGGCAAGAGACTCTCCAAAATACCCAAACAACTAACTACTCCATCCGTTCCTTTTAAGTGTCACTTTAACTTTTAGCACAAAGATTAAGGTTGCTATTAAATAATCTAAATTTTAGGCAAAGTTAATCCTATATGACTAAATTGTCCTTTTGACTAGTAATAAATTCAAAGAATCCCAACATTAATTACAAGTTGAGAAATTAATGAAGTTGCAAAGAAATTGGTAAAAATATAATTAATACTTCATTGGACTTCTAAAGTGACACTTAAAATAGAACAAAATTTTTTTTTTGTTGATAAAGTGACATTTAAAAGGGCATGAAGGGAGTAATAACTTACATGTGGAGAAAGGGCTATTTATAGAAATATGTGGACTTCATATTAACAATTCAATTGCTGACCCGTTTAATTCTTTTGGTCACAAGCCTTGCTGGCCCACGTTTGGTACCCTTGCTGCACGTGTATTACCTTTGCTATAGCACACTAACATCCTTGCTTCAGTAAGGATAATCTCTACCAATTTTTTGGCCAATCTCAAAACAAGCCTGGCATTTCAGTCTTTTCCTGCACAACAAAAACACACGAACCTTACTAACAAATTTTAACACAAAATTAACACTTAAAACTACTAAAACACATCAAACATGCACAAAACCTAATTTTAATATAATACCTCTAAATCACACCTAAAATTAAGGTTACAAAATATCAAATTAAGGTTAATAATAAATAAATTATCCCCAAATTTCTATAGTCATCAGTAATATAACTTAGCCTTCGCTACCTAACTTCTATAACCCCCAAGGCATGTGGAATGATGAGTATTTTTCTTATAAACATGGTAGTGTGTCCTGGCTAGCTCTTCCTAATGCCATGTGCTACAATAATCCGCTTATGCCTCAGCTAATGAAATTAACGGGTCGCTCAATTGTCCTGTGCCTATATTGCCGCTTGGGTTATTGTAATACCCTGAGTCCTTGGTAGGCCCAACAACTTTTGAATGAAATTAATGGGTTCAAAATGGTTAAGACAAGTTGTAAGTAGCTCAGAACCCAAGGTATTATAAACAATACAATATCCCCTCCTACTTTCGATGAGGGACGAGGCATTATATTCACCCTTCCTTTAGGCTTTGCGCCCTCGCAAAGCCCAAGTTGGGGCCCAATAACTTATCACATACACTGCACAACATAGCCCAATACCACTGGCCCATTATGACTCTATGTAGAGACCACACAAGATTCGCTCTGATACCAACTGCAACACACTAGGTCCTGGGCTGGCCCAACAACTTTTGAGTGAAATCAACAGGCTCAAAATATTTAAACCAAGTTATTAGTAGCCCACAACCCCATGGTGTTATAAACAATACAATATCCCCTTCGACTTTTGACGTGGGACGGGGTATTACATTCACCCCTCATTTAGGCTTTGCGACCTCACAAAATCTAAGTTAGGGCCCAATAACATATCACATACACTAAGTAGTACAATCCAATATCACTGGCCTAGTCTCACTCGTGCAAAAACCACACGAGGTTCATCTGATACCAACTGTAATACCCTGAGCCCTGTGCTAGCTCAACAACTTTTGAGCGAAATCAATGGGCTCAAAAAGCTTAACTCAAGTTGTAAGTAGCCAATAACCCAAAGTTTTATAAACAATACAATATCCCCTTCCACTTCCGATGTAGGACTGGGCATCACATTAACTCCTCTTTTAGGCTTTGCATCCTCGCAAGGCCCAAGTTGGAGCCCAATAACACATGTCACATACACTACGTAGCATAGCCCAATACCATTGACTTAGTCTCAACCCGTGCAGGGACCACATGATGTTCGCTCTAATATCAATTAATTCTAATACCTCGAGCCCTGGGCCGACCCAACAACTTTTGACCAGAAACAATAGGTTCAAAATGTTTAAGCCAAGTTATTAATATCCCATGACCCTAGATGTTATAGTCATATAGACTACTTTATTCCCAACTGATGTGGGACAAACGGGTCAGCACGTTCACCCCTCTTTTAGGCTTTGCGTCCTTGCAAGGTTCATACCGGATCACATCTAGTTATGCAGGATTCTAAAGGTGGCTCAGGCGAGTTCTAAAAGTGGCTCCCATCCTTAGGTTGACGTAGCACTTAGTCCCACACAGCACTTAGTTCCTAGACTCCATAGGAGTCTAGACCTAAGTGCTGTGTATCACTAGTCCAGTCTCACCCCGTACATCGACCACACAAGATTCACTCTGATACCAACTGTAACACCTCAAACCTGGGCTATCCCAACAACTTTTAAGCAAAAATAAGTGGCACTTAATGCTTAAATCAAGTTGTTAGTAGGTTATGATCCAGAGTATTTTAAACAATGTTTTGTACAAAATTAACTCCTACTTCTGATGTGGAATAGGACATCACATTCACCTCTCTTTTGGCTATGCATCCTCACAAAGCCCAAAGTCAGAGTCCAATACCATATCACACATATTACATATACCGCATGGTATGGCCCAATACCATTGCCCACTCTCATTTCAAGCAAAGATCACAATAGATTCGTTCTAATACTAATTGTAACACTCTAGGCCTGGGCTAGCCTAACAACTTTTGAGCTAAAAGAACGGGCTCGAAATGTTTAACCCAAGTTGTAAATAGCTCATAACCTAAGGTATTATAAATAATATAATATCCCCTCCGACTTTCGATGTGTGACGGGACATCATATTCACCCCTCCTTTAGGTTTTACATCCTCACAAAAATCAATTTGGGGCCTCATAACATATAACATACACTGTGTAGCATAACCCAATACCACTAACCCATCTCACCTCGTGCAGAAATCACACAAAATTCGTTCTGATACCAACTGTAACACTCCGAGCCTGGGTTGGCCCAACAACTTTTTACCAAAATCAACGGGTCAAAAGGCTGAAGCCAAGTTGTAAATAGCTCAGAACCCAAGATATTATAAACAATACAATATTCCCTCTGACTTTCGATGTTGCACAGGGCATTACATTCACCTTTTCTTTAGGTTTTACATCCTCGCAAAGCCCAAGTTGGGGTTCAATGACATATCACATACACTGCATAGCACAACCCAATATCACTGGCTCAGTTTCACCCTATGCAGAGAACATACGAGATTCGTTCTGATACCAACTGTAACACCCCAAGCCTGGGCAGGCACAATAACTTTTGAGCAAAATCAATGGGTTTAAAATGTTTAAGCCAAATTATTAGTAGCCCACAACCCAATGTAATAGACAATACAATATCCTCTCTTATTCACATCTAGATGGGGCATCAGATTCACCCCTCCTTTAGACTTTGCGTCCTCACAATGCCCAAGTTGGGATCCAATAACATATCATATACACTGTGTAGCACAACCCCAATATCACTGTTCCAGTCTCACCTTGTGCAAAGATCACACAAGATTCGCTGTGATACCAACTATAACATCTCGGGCATGGGCTGGCCCGATAACTTTTGAGCGGAAACAACGGGCTCAAAATGCCTAGGCCAAGTTGTTGGTAGCTCATGACTCTGAATGTTATAAACAATACAATATCCCTTCCTACTTCTAATGTACGACGGTGTGATACTGCGTATCACATGAGATGTCCCAATAACATCATTTGGTTGACTAAGTATCAACTTGTCTCTTATACACATCTAGATTGATATAAGAGACAAGTCATGTTGGACCAGCCAGGACTTGGGGTGTTACAATTGGTATCAGAACGAGCTTCATGTGGTCGATGTAAAGGGCAAGACTGGACCAATGGTATTCGCATTAGGCCGCGACAATGCACGGGTGTCCAGGAACTAAGTGTTGTGCGAAAACTAAGTGCTACATCGATCTAAGGATAGGGGCCACCTCTAGAACTCATGGGACGAGCCACCTCTAGAATTTTGCACAACAGAGTGTGGTTTGGTATGAGCGTTGCAAGGACGCAAGGCCTAAAGAAGGGTTAAAGTGATAAACCATTTGTCCCACATCCGTTGGGAATAAAGTCGTATATGTGAATATAACATCTAGGGTCATGGGTTACTAACAACTTGGCTTAAACATTTTGAACCCGTTGTTTCTGTTCAAAAGTTGTTGGGTCAGCCTAAGGCTCGAGGTGTTACAGTTGGTATCAAAGCAAACCTTGTGTGGTCTTTGCACGGGGTAAGACTGGGCCAGTGGTATTGGGCTATGCTACACAATATATGTGACACGTGTTATTGGTCTCCAACTTGGGCTTTAGGTGGATGTGATGCCCGTCCCACGTCGAAGTGGGAGATAATATTGTATTGTTTATAACACATTGGGTTGTGGGTTATTTACAACTTGGCTTAAGCATTTGATTGAAACCGTTGACTCTGTTCAAAAGTTATTGGGCCAGCCAAGGCTAGTACGGGGTGTTACAATAATGTGATACCCCCGTCCTACATAAAAAGTGGAAGGGGATATTGTATTGTTTATAATATTCATGGTCATGGGCTACTTACAACTTGGCTTAAACATTTTGAGCCAGTTTTTTCTGCTCAAAAGTAATTGGGTCAGCCCAAGCCCGGAGTGTTACTGTTGGTATCCGACCGAACCGCATAAGGTCTCTGCACGGGATGAGACTGGGCCAGTGGTATTGGACTATGCTACGCAGTGTATATGACATGTTATTGGGCCCCAACTTGGGCTTTGCGAGGACGCAAAGCCTAAAAGAGGGATGAATGTGATGCCCCGTCCCACATCAGAAATAGGAGGGGATATTGTATTGTATATCACACCTTGGGTTGTGGACTACTAACAACTTGGATTAAACATTTTGATCTCGTTGTTTTTGCTAAACAATTGTTTGGCTAGCCAGGTTATTGGCCCCCAACTTGGGCTTTGCGAGGACGCAAAGCCTAAAAGAGGGATGAATGTGAATGCCCCGTCCCACATTGAAAGTGGGAGATGATATTATATTATTTATAACATTCAGGGTCATGGGCTACTTACAACTTGGCTTAAACATTTTAAACCCGTTGTTTTCGCTCAAAATTTATTGGGCCAGCCTAGGTTTAGGTTATAATAGTTATGCTTTTCATTTACCTATCTCTTTACTTGCAAAAATGTGCTTTCTCACTGTACTTCTTGGGTTTAGATCTTAGTGTATGATCCTATTCCTAATTTAGTCTAAGGTCGGGATCGGTCAGAATCTTAAGTTACAAGTTAAAAGTAAGTGATATTGCCCTTTTGAACACTTATCCTATCAGAATCCAGAGATCCCACGAACTATTTTTTCTCTTGAAGAATGTTGATGCAAAATGAACCCTCATTGCATGTCTGAATATTTTGAGATGCAAGATTGTTTTATCTACAAAGGTGGTAACTTGTAGCTAATGATTGTTAGATAAGATCAAAGTTTCAGAGTATCTCGTATTAATTTGGCGTATGGATCTTTAATCTGTTAAGGAAAAAATCAGGTTCTGTTTCTTATTTATTGGTAGAAGCGTACCATTAACAACACATAATCAGGCTTTATCGACTTATTATTGGTATAGGTGTTCCATCAACAACATATAATTTATATGGACATCTTATTGTGGCTTTTGTATTTACATCTGAACATTAAAAGGAATATTCCATAGTAATTAATCCATGAGCACCTTAAATTCGAGTGTGGTTGGTTGGCTTTAAAAAATTGATGAAGTGCTTGGATGTGATGTTGCGGCTTCTCTTTGTTCTTTTCCACTATTTCATGGATGTAAAGTCGGGTAAATGGCACATGAGAGAGGGTCAACATTAAGGATATCAAATGGGCAAACAAAAATAATGAAATTTGATTAAGACACTTGGAAGCTTCTCATTGATGGTTTCATCTAAGCACTTTTGCATTATGATGTAATAGAATTCTTGTGATGGACAAGAAAGTTTGAAATTACAGATTTCTATGAGTGTGTTTCTCAAGCGTTCATCTAGATTCCAATGAAGATCAAAGGCCATTTTGAAGCAGGTACCTATTAGATGTCTTGTTTTTTTTGAGTTTAGGTCCTACGGAGTATTTTTGTCTTTTTGTAATTTCTAGAAATTATTAGTCGGTTTGGATTTGAAGTTTTTGATGGTTAGTTAATTGTATTATATTATTATTTGAAATCTATTTGATTGGGGAGTATTGAATTTTGTGTAGGATAGGAATTAGTAATCCTAATCATGTTTTTAGTTAGTTTTACAGCTTTCTAAATAGTAGATTATTTTAGGCGGAGATTGATGGATTAAAGAATTTAGTTATTTTCTTTTTTATTTATTTTATTCTTCTTCCTCAATAATCCATGGATTCCATGCTTCTTTCTTTATTGTTTTTCCCTTGGTTACTGTTCACAACCCCAATATAGTCCCAATTCCCTTCTTTCCTTCAGTCCGCTCTTGTAGACAAGATCTACAATCTTGTGCTAAATCAGTTTAGTCTAATCAGAGCCAAACTTTCCCTTCTTTCTGACCATATTTTTCTTCTTTATCCGTAAATATTGTTACCTATATTGAGTTCCAGCAAATCATCATGTTTCTTCCATCTTTTGATAGGTCAAGTCATTCCAAAATAGATGGCTTGCTTCTATAGATTACTTTTTTTACTACAGTAATCACATAGATGATTATTACAAAATTCTAGTTGCCAAGACGAAAATAGATGAAGTGGATTCTATTTGGTGGCATACGATTGAACGTGATGTACTCCAACACAAAAGATATACCTCTACTTGGGTTGAGATAAGAGATATACTCTTAGAAGAGTTTTGGCCTTTTTATCGTCATCAAAAGAGAGATTTATCGCCAGGGTTTTGCTGAATCAAACCATATCATGGTGCAGGAGAGCATAGAAAGCAAAAATCTAGTTCATGGTCTTCTTATAGAAACTAAAGATTTGGTTGCTTATTCAGCACCAACAGTAAGTACTTTAGTGGTGTTTGAAAATTTAGAATGCATGACTACTAGATTTGATAAGCTTGTCGAGGAACCTAAGGTAGATGCAGAAGAGATTTCTCTAGTGGAGAGGATCTAGAAATTAAGCCTATAGAAACCATCATAACTGAGAGAATCAAGCGGATAACTATGGAAGAGGCCGTGGTAGCATCTGTTGATCCCCAGTTATGATAATCATGTTTTGATGATGACCAAATCGCACTAATGGTTTGAAAACAAGTGTGCAGAAAAATAGGTAGGTTCGGACGCAAATGATCATCTGAACTAAACAACCAGAAGACACCACGACGCAAATTACTATCCGAAAGATAGAGCTTCGGACGATGGTAATCGTTCGACACAAAGAATTTGAAGCAAGTCTCGGACGAAGAACAGTGTCCGATCATATTTCCATAAGACTTTGTTTCGATCGGATGCATGTTCGGACGCATCCTCGGACGTCCAAACAAATATCCTCAGAGAACGGACGCAGCGTCGGATGCAGGGTTTAGCAGCGGCCGTCCGAACGGCCTCCAACGGCTAGTTCGTTCGGACGCACACTTGCTGCATCGGCCGTACGAAGGTCCAACGGCTAGTTTTCCAGTAAACAGAAAATAGCCGTTGGAAAGTTGTTGGAAGCAGATTTTGGGCAACTATAAATACCCCTAAGCCTGAATTAAATGACTTCTACATTGATTACAAGTAATACTTGAGCTATTTGGGAGAAATAGTGGGTACAAGTGTTGTAATACTGCAGGTAGTTTTGTGAGAAGAGCTTAGAAGTGTAAGAGTTGTTCAAGTATAAGAGTGGAGAGATAACAATTGCAACAAAGGGAGGTTGTGAGTCTAAAACTCTTGGCTCAACTAAAGGAAATTAGTGTGAGCAAGAGTGATCCTCATTTGTGTACAAGAGGTTATTGTCTCACCTATTTTGAAGAGACTTTTAGTGGCTAAACTTCAAGTTGTGAACTTGGTAGTTGCCTTGTAAGAAGCTCTTTGTAGTTGTAAGCTCCAAGCTTGAGAAGCTTGGGAGTGTTCAACTCTGGTTTGATTCTCTTAATCTCAATATTCTTATTTTTTCTTTAAGCTTAAATTGTTGAATATCTATTGTATTCATTTGTGCTTAAGTTTTTATTTGGTGCATAAAATTTGAATTTCTATTAAGCACTTAAAAAGGTTTGTTTTAGATACAACCTAATTCACCCCCCCCTCTTAGGTTGCTGTTTAGGGCCAACAGCATCAAAGATTGAGCAAGTTGAAGATCAAAGTCATGGAAAGTTTCCTAACCATTCAGTCCAGCAATTGACTTTCTCCTTGGGAATCTTAATCCAATAAAGTTCAAAATTTCCTTGTTGCCACATCAAGCTGAAACATGAGCAGCTTTTGGAATTGCAAATCTTTCTAACTCATGGATAGGATATTAGACGTTTGAGTTCTTCATCATTCAATTCCTTAAAACTCGAGGTTGAGTTTTTTCAAACCGGAGGAGAATAATGCAGTTGGCAAGAAAGTTGAAAATTACATATTTTTATGAGTCATCTCAAGCTTCTGATTAGGAATCCAATGAAGATCAAAGACTGTTTTGAAGTTGGAACATATTAGATGTCTCATTTATTTTGAGTTTAGGTCCTAAGGGATATTTTTATCTTTTTGTAATTGTGGAAATCACCAGTAGGTTTGGATTTGAGTCTTAGATGGTTAATTGTATTACATTATTATTTGGAGTTTAGTTGATGAGAGAGTATTCAGTTATGTTTAAAATATGAATTAGTAATCCTAATCATAGTAGGATTATGTTTTTAGCTAGTTTTATAGCTTGATAAATAGTATATTATTTTAGGCGGTGATTGATCGATTAAAAAATTTAGTTATTTGTTTCTTTATTTATTTAATTATTCTTCCTCAAGAATTTGTGGATTCCCTTTTTCTTTCTTGATTTTTCCCCTTAGTTGCAGTTCACGGATTACTGTTCACAATCCTGAAGTAGCCCTAATTCCCCTCACACAAGCAGGGTCAAACGCATGACTATTACCTTGGGGGGAAATTACACAATGCATTGCATATTAAGTTAAATAATATAAAAATTAAATAGTAATACTAATTTTGACATAATAAAAAATACGTCAATCACAAAATAAAAAATACTATTACAATTTGATTAATTTATGCTTTGATCAATGTTAGGCATTTTAAACTAAGCTCGCCTATCTTTCTTAAAATCAAAATAATCTATGATCAAATTAATATCTAAACTTCTAACAATATCCCTATCTATGTAAATGATCAATGAGTTTCAAAGAAAGTCATTTCCCATCTTATTTCGTATTCTATTTTTGATGATTTTCATTGCAAAAAATGCATGCTCAGATGATGCAGTAGATACAGGTGGAGTAATAACGAGTCTGATCAATCCATCAACAAGAGGATAATGAGTTACATTTCTTGTCCTTGATAATTCTTGACATAATTCTGAAATTGTAGACACGTTCTTTAAATCAGTATCATTCTCCACATGAAGTTTGAAAAGTTCGTACTAAACATTCAAATGCAACTTCTCTTGCTCAGTGAAATCCATAGGATATTATTTATTTGCCTTCATGGAAACATTTTCAACATTAAATACTTGTATCCATCTATAGGATCTAAAGCACAACAAAGAATAAATAGTTCTATCATATTTTCTTGAAATCTGTTATTAATCTCAAACAACTGAGCATCAATAATAGCAAAAAATAGATCAATCCAACAATAATGCTCAAGAGAAACCAGATCATTTTTTGTTCGAAGTCGGCCTTTTCCTGATTTTGTCAATGACTTTATGTTAGGAACATCTATATCTTTTTTTTCACAAAAAGATTTCACCTTGTCAAAAAGAGAAATCCATCCATTTTCTCTTAACTATTGAAGTCTTGCTTTAGTTGCTGAGATCAAATGCATTGCATTGATAATATCTTGAGATTTGTGTTGCAAAACTTGACAAAGAATGTTAGAAATTTCAAAAATATCTTTGAGTAATGTAACATAAATACAAAATCAAATGATCGCACAATATCGAAAACTCAATCTGCTTTAGGGGCTCATTGAGCAACATTTCCATCAACACTATATCTTCCAAAATCAAATAAGTGCAATCAAACATCTCTAGCATTCTGGAAAATGACTCATAGTAAGATCCCCATCTAGTATCACTAGGTCTAGATAAAATGCGGACTTGATTTTCACCTTTTCCAATCTCAAGTTCAATAGAAGAAACTAAATTCTCTATTTCATCCACTCGAGCATTTATTAGTTGATCACTATGCTTGGTTGAAGAAGATACCAAACTAATGATGAGATCAACATATGAGAAAAATGATAAATAGGCTTTACCCTTTTTGATGCACTTACCACAGTTAGTTGAAGATGATACGCAAAACAATGAACATAATATGAAAATTGACATTCATTTACTGTTAATTCTTGTACCCTATTGAATGTCCCACGCATATTACTAGCATTCATCATACCCCTACCCTTGAAGATCTTGGATGTCAAGATTATACCTGGAAAGCAAATCACATATTTGTTTTCTCAAAGTTAGATGTGTAGTAAATGTAGTATCAGGCACATGCAATATGCCAAAAAATCGCTCTTGAAGAAATCCTTATTTGTCAACAAATCTTAACACAATGGCCATTTGCTCTTTTTTTGACTCATCTCTAGCTTCATCAACAATGATACAGAATTTAGAAGTACCAATATTTTCACAAATTCTGTTAAGAACCCTTTCAGCAATAATAAATAGGAGCTCGTTTTGAATTCTTTGGGAAGAATAAGCAGCATTTTTAAGGGCATTTTCTAAAATAATTGCGGCAACTTCTTCATTATAATCACCCAAAATCTCTAGTAATGTAAGAAAATTCCCTCGATTATTTGATATAAGAGTTTCATCATGACTAAGGCTTGCAATAAAAATCTATAACTACAATATTTTATCTTGAATCCAGCTGTTAAATTCTCCAACTATCCATTGTTCCTTTATTCTTCTACCATTTCCCAACATCACCATTAAAATAACCTATAATATCTCTTCAATTTTAGAACTTCTGCTATTTTTTCCTGATTTAACGATTAGTAATAAATGCCAGCACACCATCTAAAGTTGTGATAATGAATATTTTCAATAGTTATTTTATTGGTAAAAGATCTAGGAAAAACTTCTTTCTCCTTAACATTTTTTATTACAAAAAGCAATCATTGGACCAATTCTACTTATAGAATCTATAGTGAAAGAATAGTCAACATATATTTGTTTTGAAAATTTTTCATGATAATTTTCTTATTCTTTGTCTCACTATGAATGATAATACTATGAAATTGAAAGGTATACAAATTCTTTTAGTTGGGAAAGAGTCAAGGAACTCCCTACCCTTCAAAAATTTCACACCAAGGTCTTCCCTTCTTGCTGAGGACCCAATTCGATTGGTCCCCTTCTCCCCATAAGCTTCACTTGTCCTGCACTAATTTTCAAGTTTTTGCTTTTTTTCCTGAAATGAGCATATCATTCTCTTGACAGGACTCCTCATCCATGGGTCTGAGTTTCCTCTTTCTTGGTTCTTCAATCACGTACTATAGAATTCTTATGAACATCTTTTAGAGTATTCTCATATGTTTAGGTAGCTTTATGAATTTCTTTCTCTTAATTTCAATTACCAGTTCCATGATTGGTAATATTCCTAAGGGTCCACATCCATTCTTGTCCACTCCTTGTGATTGTCCTTGATCATTTAATAATATTCTATAAAATCCCTCATTCTACATAAGTCAAGTCTATAAGCTACTACTCTTCATAATCATCATTGAATTTGGGGGAAATACTTAGGTAGACCTGGTCTTTGGCCCTACTTGTAGACCCTGTGGTGTAAATTAAATGTTATAGAATCTATGACATAAGCTGATGTAAGCAAGATTCTATAAGATTTAATCTTGACCGCAGGGTCTACAAGTGGGGACAAAGACCGGGTCTATGGTAGTATTTTCCTGAATTTGGAATTTATACCTTAGTCTCAGCAGTTGTTGACAGTGAAATTTCCTGCCTCACACTTTTAACTAGATCACTATTTGCCCCGATCAATGTTCTTCCGCTCCTCCTCCCGTACTTGAACCAGTGCTACAACCTCTAGCTTTCCTTACATTTAACTCTTCCAAAATCAGCTATTATCCTTCATTGATCGCATATTGAGATTTGTTGCCACGTCTCACCTTTATCAGTGGATGGTAGACTAGTCCATTGCATAAATAGTCACTAAATAATTTTTGTAGTTTAAAAGGTCACTCAACTTCTGAAAATGCATTTTTAGAGTAACTTCTTCTACTTGAGCCGCTAATACAAATAAAAATTAGTTTTTTTGAAGGGTTAAAATCGTCCAAGTTCAGTAAACTAACATTACTAAAAAAATTTGGGGTTAAAATTAGATAATAAAAATATTAGTTAAATTATAAGAGAGCTCATACTGGAAGGCATGAAAAAATTTAGGTAAAAAAATAAATAATTTAATTTACTAATGTTGCATTGAAGCATCCAGCCACCCCTATTTGAGGGATTCCCCTAACCTCGCCATCCCCCATCTCCATCTCTCCCCATCCTTGTCACCCATTCACTCCCGATTTGCCACTGGGATTCCTCTTTAGCCACTATCTTCCTCCTTTCCCCAGTCCATCATTTTCTTCTCCTTCCTTGCCCCTACCATTATCCCTCTTCAATCACTACCCCCTGATCTGACTCCCCAACTCCAAATCCAACCCTTTCTTCTTCATCCTCTTCAGCCACTCATAATTTGACAGTTATCCTGTCTAATAGGTATGACATCTAGATGTGTATAAGAACTTGATAGTCATGTTGCTTATAAGTGACCCTTTCTTTCTAGGGGTTAAAATCAAAAAGAAAAGTAGACAATTGCCTCATTTTGGCATTTCTCAAAAGAATTATGGTAACTGTTTTCTTTTCTTGCTTTTTATTAGGATACATGACAATGTGATATTTGTGGTTCAAAATTTGGATGCGGTTTTGGTAAGTGTGGCAGGGTCCTTTATTTTCTTAATAGTTTGAATAGCATCTAGATGTGTATTGAAATTATTTTTTTGTTAGAATTTGTAGTTATGAATTTGTTATCAAATCCCACAGTTTCGACAATCTGTGAAAAAGTCATATTGAATACAAATGCTCTATAGACGGATAAGTGATGTTATAAAGACCAAGTGTGAGGTTTATAATTTCTTTTTTGTTTGACAATTTTAACCCTTAGAAAAATCATATGGAAACCACGTTAACGACGTATTTTAGAAAAGTCATATGACAATTTTAAGAAATAAAATAAATGGAATGATGTTAACAATGCAATTTTAGAAATTAAATGACCGTTTAAGCCAAAAACATAATTCGGTAACTGAAACCGCAATCCTTGTATAGTTGATTGAACTTTCAGGCTATTTTATCTAGTATTTATGTGTTGTTAATATGTTTTATAGGTCGAAGAATGTATTAATAGTATAAATTGTGAAGAAAATTGACGCCTCTTTAGAAAAAACACTTAGTTATATCATTTATAAAAATACGTAAATCCTACTACTAACTATGGTGGCATCCCGCAACTATACGGCTGTCAACTAGTAGTAAAGGGAAGTAGGGATGAATCCACAAGAATTGGTAGGTAATTCCTAATTATTTGGTTGGATTATTAGTCAAATTGATTGATTTTAAAGCGATTTAACTAAAACTAGAATGCAAGAGGCTAAGAAAGCAATTTAAAGACTAAGTAGCAAAATAACTTAAAAGTGGGCATTAAAACTAAGTAAAGCATTTCAAAGAAAGCATCTAAAGGAAGCATGACAAGGGAAAACATTTTAGAAAGCAGTTAACAAATCTAGACTACTAATTATCACTAAGAAATTATTTTTAGAGGAAGCCAACAAATTTATTTAACAATTAGACTAAGAATTCAAGAAAAGAAAGCAATCAATGGAAAGTCCATAGACTAATATGCTCTAATTAACTAATCTAGACTACAAATTATAACTAAGAAATCACTTCTAGATGTGTATATTCAAGAAATCATGTAAAAAGATAGCATTTAGGAAAGCAGTTTAAAATTACTAACTACAAATTACTACTGAGAAAGCATATTAAAAGAGGACAGCAAACTAATCTACCAATTAATTTAAGAAAGCACAAGTAAATAAAGCAATTAAACTAAACTATACTAAATTAACACAAAATAAATGAAATTAAACATAAATTAAAGAAGTCTTACACTAGGAGTCTTCAATCTACAGCTAGGAATTGAAAATTACAACTACACTATATCTAATCTAAGAAAATCCTCTTCAAATGGGGAAGAAAATGAAGACCTATACTAGTCTACTTCTACACCCTAACTATCTCTCCTTCTAATTTCCGTGCCGTTTATTCTTATCTAATTTTCGTGCCATTTATTCTTATCAAACCCAACAAATAAATATACTCTGTTAATTATTAAAAAAATACTAAAATAACATTAAAATCACTAAACTAACATAAACTAAAACATTCTAGAGCATGGACCAAAAGTTGACAAAAACAACACTTAAAATCAAAAAATATTCGAAAACTAAGGCAAAACTATTCAAGTTTAAGGTACATATATCTCCAGTTTCCTAAAGTTATCATACCTCAGTTTTAAGCTTTTGCTCATCTAGAGCAAAATAAAGAGAACAGAAAAGGAACATGTAGAACGACTAACACAAAACACTTAACACCACTAAGAAAATAAAAAAGAGCAAAATGCACCAATGGTCACCAAACTTTTCTCTTGTTGCATATAACGTCACTAAACTTTTTTTTTTCGCAAATTTTGTCACTTAACTACTTTATGTGTGTATTTGAAGTCACTTCTTCCATTTTTCTATAGTGACTATATGACTGCAGACACACACTTAATGTATCTCAGTAACCATATTTGCAATCGGAGTGACTTTAGACACATACTTAAGAAAGATCAGTGAGCAAATTTGCAAAAAATTAGTACAATAACATTGTATGCAACAACCTAGTAGTTTGGTGACCATTAGTGTATTTTGCTCAAATTAAAATGTTGAACTATAGTTCACTAGTCACACACGTGAAAATGAGGTTTTAACTCAACAAACTCAACATTTTCATCTATTCCTCCATGTTCAAACATTACTTTGACTAATAACGCGTTCATGAAAAGCCAATTCAAATGCAAGTTGATATAGGACAAACAAAGCAAGTTTCTCAAAAATTTGATTCAATTATAGAAAGATCGTTAAGACTTGTTTTGAGAAGCATAAATTGATTCCAATGAGCATGCAAGGTTATTTGTTGGCATCACAAGGTTTAGCAAAGAACATTAACTGAAACAATGCTTTACCCCGACTCTCTAATATCTAATAGCCCAGATTAAGGATCATTTAGGACTTTTAAGACTTTATTGTAGGCTAAAGTAATAAGGTAAGATAAATTTGGATATAAGTGACTGAAATCACCTTAGTCATTTCAATAAAAACTCTTGAACTGCTATCCCAAACATACAAGTCCCAAAACCAATCATGACTTAACCAACCAATACTTGGAAGAAAAAAATATTATTTCCAACAGTAAATTAACTTTTAAAGGTAAGATGAGCCTTCTTTATTCAATAAAAACATATCACTTTCCATTTTCTTTCATTTTCTCTTTTTATTTGTTATTTTTCTCCCTCTCTTTCTCATATATATATATATATATATATATATATATATGCAACAAAAACAATAACATAACCTAAAAATTACAAAAGGGAAAATATAAGCAACATTGAACTGTAGACTTCATTCCCCAACAAATACACAAAAACTTTCCTTCAAACCATCGTAAACAGCCTTAACTATAACATTGGAAAACTAAGATAGATTCTACAATGACTAATTTGATAAGATTGTCCAAGGATTTAAACAAGATTTTTATGGTTGTCTCTTAAATACACATCTAGATGTATTCAAGAGACTCTTGAATTCAATATAAGTTAGCATTTTTTGAAAGGATTTGTCTCTTATAAACATCTAGATCAATTATAAAGATCCGAGTATTTTTGCTAAAATGGTCATTCACACTTCTCTAATCATGCATGCACCAAGCCAAACTTTGACAAACCCACAAAGTATCAAAAAATGCAAACCCATGAAACATGACCAAAGATGCTTAATTCATTTCTTTCTATACTGGAAACACCAAGGAGTTTAATGATACTAACATGATAGCTTTTATATATCTCATATAATTTTGATTTTACCTCCAATTCCAAAATCAATTTATGGAGTTTCCTCTAGAAGATAATTACGTATTTGTCGTTGAACTCGTATCGCCAAAGCTTTCTTAAGGAGGAGGAAATCGAGTAGTGTTTTAAGAGGAAGTTGTTGGTTACAGATCGGATTTCAAAGAAATCATTGATTTAGACATGTTTCAGAAGGAATAAATGGAGACTGTAGATAAGAGTCCGACTAATAGAGGTTCCTTTATAGGAAGTGGGAGAGATAAAGTGGTGATAGTTTGACGGAGGGATGGGGACAGTAAGAAAGGAGAGAGACACATGGGAAAGGAGGAGATAGTGGCGGTAATGACGGATAAAAATCCTCTGGGATCGACCTGAGTAGGAATTCCTGATGATTGCGATGGAAGGATGGGGGGCAACAAGAAATGAGAGATGAGGGATGGAGAACAAAGAGATGGTGGCGGCAAATAGAGGCTTCGATGGTAGGGATGGACAGGTGGCGTTGGTGGTACATTAGTGTAGGGGAAAGATAATGACGATTTTAGGGTTTTGGTTTAAATGAAATTAAATTATTAAAAAAAATGAATATAGCGTGGTGGTATGTTTCGATCCCCTATTAGTATCAAAACAAAATTTCTAGTATTTAACTACTACACCATCACTAATCCATATAATATGTTTGCCTTTTATTATAAGTCTAAAACTATTTTTGAAAACAAAAATCATAGAACCAGGTGATTTGACGGTTATGCCTTTAGTCAACTCTGATAAAAATTCAAAATATTTATGTTTTGGATAGAGCCGCCATTTAGGGATCAAATTGGATACAAATATTTTGTTCAAAAACTTATCCAGCTAAAATTAAAGTTAGGAGAACTATTTTGGTTTTAATAGACTAGTTGGAGGACTAATAAGATGATTTTTAAAAAACAAAAATCATACAGATGATTTGACAATTATGCTCCTAGTCTATACTAGTCAAAATTCAAAAAAAATATGTTTTGGATAGAGTTGCTATTCAGGGATCAAATTGGATATAAATATTTAGTTTAGGTACTAATCGATTAAATTAAAATTGAGGGACTATTCTAATTTTAATAAAATTGTTGAAGGACTAATGAGATAATTTACCCTATTAATAACATTATTAAAAAATTTATTCTTTACCGAATGTGTATTGAGTTGCTAAATTTCCCAAATACCAAAGTGTATATTTTCGTTGCTTCTTGCTTCCTTGGTAGCAGAATAGTAGCCTCTTACTTGCAACATGCCAGTTATAGTGACACGGGTCGATGTTGCGAACACCTATGCAAATTCGAGCTCAACTTTTCTCTCTCTCTCCCTTTATTGCCCACGTAACACTCTCTCTTATTTATTTGTATTTATTTATTGGGTTATCTCTCTCTTATCTCTCTCAAAACTGTTTAAATAATGTATATATATATATATGAAAAATATTTAGGTAGATCCAATTTTTCATCTCACCTGTAAATCCTGTGATCAGGATTAAATTTAAAAAAATCTTGCTTACATCAGCTGATGTCATAGATTAATCCACACCACAAGATTTATAAGTGGAGCCAAAGACCGGTTTACCTAAATATTTGCCTATATATATATTGGCATATATTTTCCTCTAAATTAATTTCCTTCAGGTTTCGCGTTCACCTCTACTACAAAGTTTCTTCAGACCTCATGGACGATATTCTCTAGCAGAACCCACTATTTACTGCTTTGCATTTTCAAATAATATCATATCGCCTAAAATCTGGTTATACTGTGCAATTACTAGTTTTAATTATCCGTTCTTAATTTGGGATTGTTTGTTTTGTGATATTACCATGTGGATTTTATTTTATTTTTTTGTGTATGGTTCGTATCTTATTCCACATTTATTGAAATTGGGATAAATATAAGGTTGTATCTTTAAGGACTGAATTACAGTATGTATTTGAGTTTATGTCTCATGAAAATTATTGAAAAGGCCATGTGTATATGAGACCAATCAATAGCTGTTAATAGAAGGACAAGATTGATAGTGTAATTATGAAGAGGTGGCGGTGGGTCGGGTCGGGTCGGGGCGAGCCAGGCCCGTGATATTCAGTCACGGGCCGGAACAAGATAGGGTCGGCCCGTATCCGGCAAGTATTTAAGAATTTCAATTTTTTCCTAAGGAACCACACAGTTCATTGTCTCTTATACACATCTAAAAATGTATAAGAACGACAAGTAGGTGTGATTCCTTAAGAAAAAATTGAAATTTATCACATAAATAAACGACAAATATAATATCCCGTCTACCATATTTTGTTAAATATGGTGAGCTTCCAATCATAACTCTATAGTATTTTTCATCAACATTATTGCCTTCTTAATCCTTATCAAGCTTGGTTAAGGTGCACGATTGGCGTTCAACTTGGTTGCAATCATCCGTTCCAAAGCACTTGAGTAGCTCTTTTGTGTACTTGATTTGTGTGATGAAAGTTCCCTTCTTTGTTTTGTGAATTTGAAGTCCAAGAAAAATTTGTAATTCTCCCATCATGCTCATTTTAAATTCCATTTGCATCAAACACAAAAATTCCTTGCACAAACTTTCATTTGTAGCTCCAAAAATAGCATCATCAATATAAATTTGAACAACAAACAAATCATTAAGACTAATTTTAGTGAAAAAAGTCGTATAACAATTCCTGTTTTAAAGCTATTTTCAATAAAAAAAAATACTTAATCTTTCATACCAAGCTCTAGGAGCTTGTTTCAAACCATACAAATCCTTTGATAATTTAAAAATATGATTTGGAAAATATTTATTTTCAACGCCCGGAGGTTGTTCAACAAAAACTTCTTGATCAGTAAAACTATTTAAGAAAGCACTTTTCACATCTATTTGAAATAATTTGAAATTATTCTTTTGAAGCATGCAGATGCGAGAAATATACGAATGGATTCTAATCTGGCAACGGGTGCGAAAGTCTCATTATAGTCAATTCTTTCTTCTTGAGCACAACCTTTAGCTACTAATCTAGCTTTATTTCTAACTATTTCACCTTTATCATTTAATTTATTTCTAACAACCCATTTTGTTCCTATTACTGGGTGATGTGAAGGTCTTTCAACAAAAGTCCACACATTGTTTTTATCAAATTGACTTAGTTCTTCTTTCATGGCAAGAATCCAAGATTTATCTTTTAAAGCATCATCCACACGCTTAGGTTAAATTTGAAAAAATAAAGCACAATTTCTATTTAAAGGTTTATGAAAGTAAGTTGTTATAAGACTATGGATCACCAATTGAATTCTATAAGATGACATCTTTGATAAAATTTGTCTCTTTACACAGAAAAGAAAGGATCATAATCCAGAAGTATTCCCTTCTTCATCCAAATGATGAGTATTGTTCTCATTACTTTCCTTGGATCTCTCTTGATGCTCCTCTTAAATAGTGAGCTTTTCAAGCTTCTTTTGCATACCTACATCTTCATCTTCACAAACATCTCTTGAAACAACATCATTAGTTTAATCAAATGTAACATATACAACTTCTTCAATCATAAGAGTTCTTCTATTATACACTTAGTGTGCTTTCTTGTCACTAGAATATCCTGAGAAAAGACCTTCACACAATTTCTTGTCAAATTTTCCAAGGTGCTCTTTAATTTTCAAAATAAAACATTTACAACCAAAGACTTTGAAATAACTCACAATGGGTTTTTTTGCAAAACAAGAATTCATAAGATGTTTTGTTTAAAATAGGCCTTAAAAGAACTTGATTCATAACATAACAAGCTGTGTTAGCGGCTTCGGCCCAAAAATACTTTGGTAAATCACACTCATTAATCACGGTTCTAGTAGCCTCTTGAAGAGTTCTATTTTTCCTTTCAATCACACCATTTTGTTGAGGCACTCTAGCAACCAAAAACTCTTTATGCGAAATATCATTGTGATCATAAAATTCGGGAAAACCGCCGAATCTAAATTCAACTCCATTATCACTTCGTATATGAACAATTTTCAAATTCAACAAATTTTGCATTTTGGAAAATAATTTAATGAAATTTTCAAAAGTTTCTTTTTTGTGAATAAGAAATAGCACCCGAGTATACCTAGAATAGTTATCAACAATCACAAAACCATATTTACTACCACCAAGTCTAGCATGTTGAGTTGGACCAAACAAATCTATATGCAATATTTCCGAAGGTTTAGAAGTAGATACACAATTTGGTTTAAAAGAAATTTTAGCTTGTTTACCAAATTGGCATGCATCACAAATTTTGTTTTTCTCAAACTTCAATCTTGGCAAACCTCTTACCAATTCTTTCTTAGCAAGGTTATCAATCAAATCCATGCTAAAATGACTAAGTCTTCTATGCTAAAGCCAAGGATCATCTTTAGAAGTAGTTAAGCACTTTATATTACCACTATCAGATCATATTATCAAGATAAACTACAACAACATCATTATGCCTTTTACCATTGAATAAAACAACAAAGTTCTTATCAAGAATTCAACATTCATTCTCAGTAAAGAACACATACAAATTTCTATCACGTAATTGACCCACACTTAAAAAATTATAATTCAAATTGTCAACTAAAAGCACATATTTTAATCAAAGTCTCACCATTTTTTCCTACATCACCAATGCCAATTGATTTTGCTTTCATGTTCAGGAAGGAATCACATTTCTTACTAAATTAAAGATGGACTTGAGATTGGTGAAAAAGAGATGCATACACTAATCAAGTGTACTTGAACAACCATTATCAACAAATCATTTAGCATTCTTGGTAATGTTCTCTATGTACACAAAGAATTAAGCGATAACTTTTGGTACCCACATTTTTTTGGGTCTGTAAGAGTTAGTAAATGGACTCTATATCCACAAAGATTCCATTCCCAATTTTTCATTTCTTTTGGCATAACAATTATTTTTCACATGATCCATGTTGT
Source organism: Cinchona pubescens (assembly GCA_025175665.1). NCBI lineage: Eukaryota > Viridiplantae > Streptophyta > Magnoliopsida > Gentianales > Rubiaceae > Cinchona > Cinchona pubescens. The sequence continues at coordinate 989,594 of JANKKI010000068.1, read as the reverse complement.
TGAAAATAATTGCAAATAATATTTTCATTTCCATAGGAAGAAGATTTTGATTTTACTAAACATAAACCATTCTTTCTAAAAGTGACAAAATTCTTGTTAATCAACATATTTCTATGCCTTCTCATATCAACAATTTTTTCCTTTTTTCTATTCTGGAGTACATCAAGATCATCTAATCTTTTCTTCAAGGAGGCTTGTTTTTCCTTGATCTTTTTTTTTCACATGCAATCTTTTCTTCAAATCATCATGTTCTTGTGATAACCTATTATTTTCATTCACAAGTTTGGTGTTAGCATTCAACAAGGCATTATTTTTTCTAACTAACTCCTTATTTCTAGCATATGATTCTTTTAAACTATCTTCCAGTTTTATGATAAAAGCCTCAAGAGCATCATTCTCATCAATTTTATCACTTGAATCATCAAAATAAATAGTAGTTACCTCATAATCACCGATAGCCATAAAGACCATTTGTGCCGATTCCATTTCTTCCTCAAAAGACTTGACCTTCGGAGTTGCAATCATCCCATGTTATTTGAAAATTGTTCAAACGGGACTTTCTTTCTTCCTCATTTTTCTTGGATGGACACTCGTTTACATAGTGTCCGGCTTGACCACATTCGAAGCATTTATCATTTTGTTTCTTCTTCTCAACTTTGGTCTTCCCCTTGAAGTTATTGGAGTTGAGTACTCCTCCTTTCCTCATTTTCCTCTTGTTGATGTAGTGTTTGAGGAATCCTTTGGTGATGAGTGCAAGATCACCTTCATCAAGGTCTCTTCATCTTCTAAATTGATGGACCACTTTCGTCTTTTTCTTGGGAAGCCTTCAAGGCAATGCTTCTTTTCGGTCTTGCTTCTTCATCATCCACAACTTTAACCTCAGCGTCAATTCATGAGATGTAAGAGAGTTAATCAATGATTCAATGGGATAGAATTCAAATTCTTTGCCTCCTCTATGGCAATATATTTGGCTTCCCATTCTTTAGAGCATTCAAAATCTTCAGGTATTCTTTTCACGTAAAAATATTCCTTACCCAATGCTTCTAAGTCCTTAATGATATCATTTAATCTAAGAGATACACCTTATCAATGTTTTCATGAGGTTCCATCTTGTAAGACTCATACTTAGCAACAAGCAAAGATTTCTTTTGTTCTCTCACATCATCACTACCTTTATGAATCTCTTTCAATTTATCCCATATTTCTTTAGCCGAAACACAACCTTTCACTCTAGTGGATTTATTAGTATCCAAGGCATTATAGAAAACATTCATGGCTTTAGTATTCAAAGTCATATTGGCTTTATCACAAGCGGTTAGTTTATCTCTTGGTTTTTCTCTTTATCTATTAGTGTGATCATCAGTAAAGGTGGCTTCAAAAGGCCTTCATTAACAATATACCATGAATCAATATCAATAGATTGCAAGAAGATTTTCATTCTTTTTTTCCAACTAATAAAATTCACCCCATTGTTATAGGTGGTCTAGTGAAAGATTGACCTTCAAGAAGTTGCCAACAGCTTTCTTCTTTTACAAAAGTAATCTTTATGTAAAGCAGATTTGTTTAAAAAGAAAGAAACCAATTTGATACCAATGTTAGTCCAAAGAAACTTAAGAGGGGGGTGAATTAGGTTGCATAAAAATTTACAAAAGAAGCACCAATAAAACTTTTCACAATCACAAATAAAATTTGATGTCAATATAATCAATTAAGCACAAATAGGAACAAAGTAAAGAGATAGAGAAAGAGATTTACTCTTAACAAAACTCCCAAGCTAGCAAGTTTAGAGTAGCAATCCACTAAAGTGCTTCTTCAAAGTTGGGTGAGTCAATAATCCAAGTTGCATATGTTGAACCCCAGTTTTATCAATCATGTTTTGATGATGATCAAATCGCACTAATAGTTTAAAAACAAGTGTACAGAAAAATAGGTAGATTCGGACGCAAATGATTGTCCGAACAAAACAACTAGAAGACTCCACGGACATAAATGACTGTCCGAAAGACAGAGTTTCGGATGAAATTGATGGTAATCGTCCGACACAAAGAATATTGAAGCAGTTTCGGACGAAGAACAACGTCCGATCATATTTCCAGAAGACTTTGCTTCGAAGGACGCTTCCTCGGATGAAGGACGCTTCCTTGGACGTCCGAACGAATACCCTCAGAGAACGGACGCAACGTCGGACGCAGGGTTTAGCAGCGGCCATCCGAACGGTCCAACGGCTAGTTCGTTCGGACGCATACTTGCTGCATCGGCCGTCCGAAAGGTCCAACGGCTAGTTTTCCAGTAAGCAGAAAATAGCAGTTGGAAAGTTGTTTGAAGTAGATTTTAGACAACTATAAATATCCTTTAGCCTGAATTAAACAAAAAGAGACTTATACATTGATTAGAAATAATACTTGAGCAATTTGGGAGAAAATAGTGGATACAAGTGTTGTAATAGTGTAGGTAGTTTTGTGAAAAGAGCTTAGAAGTGTAGGAGTTCTTCAAGTGTAAGAGTGGAGAGATAATAATTGTAACAAAGTGGAGGTTGTGAGTGTAAAACTCTTGGCTCAACTAAAGGAAATTAGTGTGAGCAAGAGTGATCCTCATTTGTGTACAAGAGGTTATTGTCTCACGTACTTTGAAGAGACTTTTAGTGGCTAAACTTCAAGTTGTGAACTTGGTAGTTGCCTTGTAAGAAGCTCTTTGTAGTTGTAAGCTCCAAGCTTGAGAAGCTTGGGAGTTTGGTTTGATTCTCTTAATCTCAATATTCTTATTTGTTCTTTAAGCTTAAATTGTTGAATATCTATTGTATTCATTTGTGCTTAAGTTTTTATTTGGCGCATAAAGTTTGAATTTCTATTAAGCACATAAAAAGGTTTGTTTTAGATATAACCTAATTCACCCCGCTCTTAGGTTGCCCTTTCGGACCAACAATTGGTATCAGAGCTTGGTCTCATATTGAGCTTAATTGCTTTTGAGTAAAGATCATTATGGCAACCAATAATGCTTTGTTTTTAGAGGGGCATTCTATTACTAGACCTCAATAGACCATTTTTAATGGCATTAATTTCATTTTTGGAGGGATAGAATGAAAATTTTTGTTCAAAATAAGTGATATTGATTTATGGTATATTATTTCTTAAGGTCCTTTAGAAGAGAATATTCTTGATGAAAAAACTCATAGATTAAGGCCTAAGACTAGATATGAGTTAAATGCACAAGATAGACTAAATTTATCTTTAAATGCAAAAGCCATTAATATTTTGTATAATGCCTTGGATGCAGATGAGTTTTCTAAAGTAAAAGGTTGCAAATCGGCCAAGGAGATATGGGACAAATTGAAAGAAATCCACGAAGGAAGTGAAGATATTAGAGAGCAAACGAAGTCACATCTTGTGGCTAAATATGAATCCTTCAAAATGGAACCTCATGAGAACATTGACAAGATGTATTGTAGGTTCAATGATATGGTAAAGGATTTGGAAGGTTTGGGTAAATAATATTCCTTGGGTGAAAAGAATAGAAAATTTTTGAATGCTTTACCTAATGAAATGGGAACCCAAATCCATTGCCATAGAAGAGTCTAAAAATTTAAATTCTATGCCTATTGATTCATTGATCAATTCTCTAACCTCCTTTGAATTGAAGTTGAAATACAAGGTACAAGATGAGGAGGCATAGGGAAAAAGAAGCATAGCATTTAAAACTTCATCAAAAAGGAGAAAAGACTCAAGGAAGCCTCACTTCAACAACTTCCAAATCACTTGGGATGATTGTAATTCGGATGGAGAGGTTGAAGAAGAATATGAGGAGGCTCAAATGGCTTTTATGGCACTTGGCAATAATGAGGTATCCTCTAGTTGTGATTCTTGTGATGATTCATGTGATAATGATGATGATGATGTTGAATCATTTATTTTTAAAATGCATGAATGTTTGAAAGAATCATATGCTAAGAACAAAGAGTTAAAAATTAAAGTTAATACTTTATTGAGTGCCAACTCAAACCTTGTGCATGAAAATAATTCTTTGACAAAAGAAAATGATGTTTTTGAAAGAAAAATTTGTTGGAAAAACCAAGATCATGGAAGAACAAGCTTCATTGAAGAAGAGATTAGATGATCTCGATGTTATTTTGAAAAAGAAGAAAGAAAATGTTTTTGAAAAGAAAAGAACTAGAAATATGTTTTTGAACAAAAATTTTATCACCTTTAGAAAAAATGATTTGTGCTTTGTTAAATCTAAATCTTCTTTTTCTGGCAATAAGAATATTATTTGTAACTATTGTCATCAACATGGCCATATAAAGAAAAATTGTTATGTTAAAAGAAATGAAAAATTGGGAATAAATTCTATTTGGGTGATTAAGCATGTTACTAATCCAATTGGACCCAAGAAAGTTTGGGTACCAAAAGTTGTTGCTTAACTTTGTTTGTAGGTATGCTTGGAGAGTACCAAGGAATTCAAGATAGATTATCTATGAAGGGTGTTCAAGGCATATGAGCTAAGATGATATTGAATTGGGTAACATCTAAAATTTTGTGTGCTTTCATATGCTTATCAAGTTAAACTATATTCTCTTGAATATTACTCATCTATGTGTTTGAATTTGTTTAGAATGCTAGGAAATATGTATCCCCAATTTTTGTCTATAATAAGTCACCACTTGCAAAAGAAAGGGGGAGCATTCTCTTTTGAATGGATTTTTTTTTTTTTGCAAGAAATTGCATCACACATGCTTCATTGTTTTGATGATGCTTTTTGGTAAGGAATGAGCGAAAATTGTTTTGATACTAATTCTTTGCATGAATTCCCTCATATCTACTTGAATATATATTCTTGAAGGGAAGAAACGTTTTGCATAACTTGACTTATTCTCTATATATTCATATTGAATTTTATTCACCTTTCAAGAGGGGAGACCAAACTAAGGGGGAGCTTAAATTGCATTATCTTTCTTATACTTTGATGATGTCAAAAGGGGGAGAAAATAATGGACAAAACTTTTTTTTTGGGACAAAACTTCTTAACTTATGCTTCATAGTTTTTGGTTGTTTTTAAAATTGTCCAATGTTTTGATTTGTCATCATCAAAAAGGGGGAGATTGTTGAACCCCAGTTTTATTAATCATGTTTTGATGATGATCAAATCGCACTAATAGTTTGAAAATAAGTGTGCAGAAAAACAGGTAGGTTCAGACGCAAATGATCGTCCGAACAAAACAACCAGAAGACTACACGGACGTAAATGACTATTCGAAAGACAAAGTTTCGGATGATGGTAATCGTCCGACACAAAGAATATTGAAGCAGTCTCGGAGGAAGAACAACGTCCGATCATATTTCAAGAAGACTTTGCTTCGATCGGAAGCAGGTTCGGAAGCTTCCTCAGACGTCTGAACGAATACCCTCGGATAACGGAAGCAACGTCGGATGCAGGGTTTAGCAGCGGCCGTCCGAACGGACGGCTAGTTCGTTCGAACGCATACTTGCTGCATCGGCCGTGAGAAAGGTCCAACGGCTAGTTTTTCAGTAAGCAGAAAATAGCCGTTGGAAAGTTGTTGGAAGCAGATTTTGGGCAACTATAAACTATACCCCTACGCCTGAATTAAATGACTTCTATATTGATTACAAGTAATACTTGAGCTATTTGGGAGAAATAGTGGGTACAAGTGTTGTAATAGTGTAGGTAGTTTTGTGAGAAGAGCTTAGAAGTGTAAGAGTTCTTCAAGTGTAAGAGTGGAGAGATAACAATTGCAACAAAGGGAGGTTGTGAGTCTAAAACTCTTGGCTCAACTAAAGGAAATTAGTGTGAGCAAGAGTGATCCTCATTTGTGTACAAGAGGTTATTGTCTCACCTACTTTGAAGAGACTTTTAGTGGCTAAACTTCAAGTTGAGAACTTGGTAGTTGCCTTGTAAGAAGCTCTTTGTAGTTGTAAGCTCCAAGCTTGAGAAGCTTGGGAGTTTGGTTTGATTCTCTTAATCTCAATATTCTTATTTGGTCTTTAAGCTTAAATTGTTGAATATCTATTGTATTCATTTGTGCTTAATTTTTTGTTTGGTGCATAAAGTTTGAATTTCTATTAAGCACATAAAAAGGTTTGTTTTACATACAACCTAATTCACCCCCCCTCTTAGGTTGCCCTTTGGGACCAACAGCACACAAAGTAGGATCACCTATGTTCACACTAATTCTATTTAGTCGAAAGAAGGATCTCACACTCAACCTCACTTTTGTACAATGATTATCACTCCACTCAATACTCTTGAATAGCACTTTTAATTACACTCTTTTTCCACTAATACAACACTTCTAAATAGCTAATTTGCACTCAAATTTCTTTTGTACTTGCTTGTATTCAATGTGGAAGTTGTTCCTAATAAATTTAGGTTGGATGATATTTATAGATGTGATAAATGAGCAATCACCTTCTAATGACTAAGTAATTAATGATGAAAAAACTAGCTATTATAGGTTTCAGATGTCCGAGAAACCTTTATTGCGTCCGAAGAAGCATTCGAACATCTGAAACACTTAAGATAAGATCTTCGTTTGGATGGCCGAGGCTGCTTCCATTCCTTCGCCTGAAGTTGAGCTTTTATTGTCTAGTGGGATCATCAGACAGTGTAGTGCATCCAGAAAGATTGAAGCCTGGCATTGGTTGTTCTTCCTTCGGACGAATAGATGCATCCGATATAGTTTCTTTCAGACATTGATGAGCGTCCCTTTGTCAACTGCCTCAGAGTCATTTGTCTCTATCTAACCATTCGGACAATGCTCTGCGTCCAAAATAATTTGTTTGGACAAATTCCTAAGTCTGAGAGAATAGGTCTTGTTCGGACACTCCTCTAGATTCGAAGCTTTCTGGTTCGGATGGTTTACATCGTCCAAAAACCCTGTTGAGAGAAGTTCTGCAAAAATCCTGCACAGCTCAATTGCAAACAATTAGACAGGATTTGTCATCCAAGATTGTAGGTCAACAAGCTCAAGAATAAGAGACCTTAAAGAAGCCATTTCTCTTTTGAAATGATCATATTGTTCTTGCAATATTTTCTTGATATTGCTCAAAAAAACATTTGCTTGATATTTCCTTCCAAGTCTTTCATAAACGCACATCTTGAGTTTTAGTGCCCTTTGTTATGCCTCCTTGAATCACGACTCTGATACCACTGATAGTTTGATTGTTAGGAAGACCTCAGCTACCAAATTCTCAAGGAATTAAGAAAAATGAATGAATCTTAGGCATGGTTCAAAGACTCGGCTGAGTCAGAATCAGATCAAAGGCCAACGATACGAGTTCGATTTGGGACATGTTGGAGACGCCGAAACCAGCATCGAAGCGAGCAGACTCGTATGATCCTCGACACTTTAGGTAGTTGAGACATTAAATCGGCCACATCATTCAAGTTGCGGTGAATCGACTAAGTGGTTAATGTAAAATCTCAACTATAAAAGAATAAGGAAGAGGGAGACCTGTCTCAGATTCGCCAATTTTATCATCCTACAAGATAATAGATTTCACTTAAACGAAAGAGGGATAAATTTTCCATAGTAACATTGGAGAATTTAGAAGAGAAATTGGAGCAGCAATTGGAGAAGAATTATTGGTAGTCTTGAAGAGGAGGATTTGGTGGTTATTATGAAAATTTGTTGGAAGATATTTCCTTCGTGAAACAAAGTCTTGAAACTAAGTTCTTCAACCCGTCATTGAAGGACTCGCCGATTTGGTGAAGGTTCAGTTATGCCCCTATGCTATTTTTCTTACCAAGTTTGCCCTAACTATACTAAGCCCTTTTATCTTATTCCTATTTTGCCCAAATATTAAGTCGCAAACTTTCTTGTACTTCTTCCTGGCTTTGAATGTGTACTTTGTTTTTAATATGGGCCCACTTGTGTCTAATTCTCACCTTCTATTTTCCCTTTTTATTTTATTTTCTTTACTAATTTTAGAACTTAAATTATTTTAATAATCCAAGTATACAGTAGATTCAATCCAAGCAGAGAAATTTGGTTCTCATAATATTTTTGGTTGCTTTTGAAGGGCTTGTTATTGTATTTTGTTATAACGAAGCTTTAACACAAATTTTATTGCTTGTAATTTCATGTATTTAGTAGATATTCAAATTTTAGAAAATTTAGCCTTTTAAATAGACAAAATTGAGTTAAATACTAGAGTTGAAAATAAATGAGAGGCAGCTTAATCATAGTATTTTTTTTTATTATTTAAGGATGATCTACAGTGGATCTCTACCTACTCCTTAGTGACTTAAACCCATAACCTAAGTCACAGAAGAAGTGCAGTTTTATAATTTGAACTACACTTCATTATCAGTGTAATCATTATAAATATGTATGCTTTTATTACTCAAATTCAATTGAACAGTGCGACAAGTTCTATATTACAAAGTAGAACTTTCATGTCATATGGCAAAAATCCATTGTTGGACGAATAAATTTGAATATTTCAAGTCTAAATTCACAAGTTTTTTTTTTTCCTTTAAATTCAATAACATCATGCACACATCTAAATAAAGATAAATTGCATTAAAACTACAAAATTTCTTCCTACCTAGATATTTTATTAAAAAAATTTATCACATGCATATTTTATTATACATACCATGGTAAAATTAATTTATATTTTTTAAAAAGTAACTTTATTGGTCAGATCAACAAGTATGTTTTTATGCCATTTTGGTTTGTTTTGCTTCATATTTATTTGTCATAGTAACCTTATATTCTTTAATAAGTGTGTTGTGGTGTTGTATATTTTTTAGTTTTTTTAAGAATTTTTAAACTTTGTACATAATAAAATATATATATTGTTCGATACGCAACCAATACACCAAAACCGATATGAAACGATACATTCAGCGACCGTGACTTTGAACTATGCTCTTGAGAGAAATGTGCAATCTAATTGATGATAATGGAAAGATTACAGAAGGGAAATGTTATACAAATGACTGCAACTCCAACCCTAACTACTCTTATTTCTCTTATTTAGACTCAACGAATCACAATAGAGTTACAAGAATCAAAGCAGTTATCTATCTAATGATGACATCAGCTAATAACTAACTCTATTATCTGTAACTAACTTCTTTCAACTTGAGTAATTGACTCCCATCTAGCTCATCAGCCACCCAAGCATATTATTCCAGCTCAACTTAAGCCACTTCCTCCCAACTTCTTATTTGTATCACTACGACTACTATTACATGAACTTAGAAGAACCTCAAGGCATAATAGCGAAATTATTGACTTTGAGAATTGCTAATCCAGATATTAACCTTACTTTCTTATAAGTTATTGTTTTATTTCTAGTCAAGCGTGATAAGCCGGCGGAGACTAAGTGACTAATTTGAAACTTAGCTTCAAATAATACATCTCTGATAAATGTTATCTTTAATATATGCTTAGTATTTGCGTGACACTTAACTTATAGGAGTGATAACGGATTGTATATATGTTTATTCAGGCCCTTTTATCATTGTTGTAGCTTTTATATATACTAATGAAATGCTGTGCTTTATCCATTTATTAATTATGATAAATTCATGGTCACTCGACTTATGAATTTATGCTATCAGTTTTCCTATAAATTCATGATCCTCTTTATTCATTTAGAGACAGCAATTGATAAAGCATGTGTATAAATTGCGATAAATTCATGGTCACTTGACTTATGAATTTATTATGCCAGTATTTTTTTCCTATAAATTCATAGTCCACTTTATTTGTTGCCAATTGATTTTAAATAGAAGTTTATATTCTTTAACATAGTCAATGTTAGGTCTTTGGTTTAAACTTATAAAAAACCCCATAACTCTATATGTTTCTCGATTCTCTATAGCCCCTTTAAAATTCTTGAGCACTCTTGTAGCCCCAAACGCTTGTAACACGTGCACATTTCTATCAATTTAACATTCCTAAAACTGTCTCTAAATGTCTATTATTGTGTTCAATGGCCATTTTGCCCTTCGTAGTTTTTATTTTAGTTTTGGTATAGAAAGTGAGATAAACTTAAAATTAGGGACTAAAATGAAATTCTCTATAATTTTGTCCTACAAATTAAGGTGCCAACTCATTTTATTCTTCATTTTCATTTCTACAACCAAAATTTTAAGTTCTTCGCGCAACTTTTCCTCTCAAACTTCTCTTTACCCCATCTTCAATTTTTAGCTGGCAAATAAGTTATTTGAAGAGAATTGAAAGCTCGAAAGTGTTCCTAATGCAATATTTCATCTTTTTAGGCAAGTTAATTGTGAAGAACAATCATTGTATATGTTTGAGATATTTGTTTTAAGTTTGCCTAGAATTCAAAGTTAGAATTCTTGTAGTTAAGTATTATAAAAAAATAGAAATTAATTATTCTTTATAATTTCCAACATTGATTGATAATTAGAAACACTTACTAAACATCTAATTTGAAGGGTTTTTAGTAGGGCATGTGCGTTGCTTTCTTATTCTTTCCTGGTTCCTAGAATTTCTAGTTAGAGTTTCTGGTGTGTAATCTTGTCTTTCCATTTCTAGACCAAACCCAACTTATTTGTACTTGCTTTAACCTTGGTTATTGAGCTTTTGGCATGTTGTTTGAGCACTAAAATGACAAATTTCATGGCTGGACTAGAGTGATCAGCTAGCTTATTCATAATTCACCTACTAGCTTGTTCATGTTCACCACCTAGCTTAATCATCCAAAATTTCCTTCGTATTTTTGTTTTCTTTTGATCCTATATTGTACCCCTTGGCCAGCTATAATGTGTGGTATTTGGTTGTGCTATCACCTGCACCCAAAAATAAAACTTATACTTCTAAAAATTAACTATAGTAGCGGAAGTACAGGGTCTTCCCGCAGAGAGTGTAACTAATTATATTTTTATTGTAACAATGGGGGATTTTGAAGAAAATTGAATTAAAATACGATTTAACTAAAAACAATGGAATTGAATTGTAGGAAATCAATAAAAGAAATATTCATGGTTTTGATCCACACCCACCATAGGAATTCAATAGCTGATCATTGACACAAAAAGTATAACAATTCTATATCACGCACTAATTGAAGAATTTAGCCTGAATTCCAACATTCACAGCTTATTCTTGTATCTTTCCTTAAGTTTAGTTAATTTTCAACATGGAATCCAATTTAACCCTAACTACCAATTAATTCCAGACAAGCACCCAAAAATTAATCAATTTGACTAATACAACATAAGCACACGCGGTTATGTCAATTAGTTGGTTATTTTTCCTAGATTCAATAACCTTAATCCAGCAATTATTCAACCTAGTTGTTTCATACATTAAATCGGACAACACAGCGAGTATTAATCTAACTATAGATTGAATCCATTAATTGTTTACTTGGCCTTCATTGCAATTAAAAGAAGCAATCACAAAACTAAATGCAGAAAAATAACCAATACTCCAAATAAGAATTGAATAATTAAACACAATAAATCTCACATCTTTAAAGAATCTATGGCTTCAATTCCCTTGACCAAGAATGAAGTTTTTAAGAACAAAAGGCCAGGGGAGAATGCACAAAATAAAGCTGCTAAAACTACGACTAAAGAACGATAAAAACTTCTCTCTCTTAACTTAACTATCAAACGAGTATTTATAAGGGATTCTAAGGTTAAATTTTCTGTGGTATCCCACAAAAAATGTGTGAAAACCCTCAAAAAAGAGTCCACCAGGACGAAAAAATTTATCAAAAACAATATTTTTTGCACACTCTCGCAGGCACAAGCGCACATGCACTGAATTTTGTGCGACGCGCACTAGTGTCTGCACTGCTACTTCAAATTCAGCCCAATTTTGACCTTAATTCTGACAAAATTTGAAAAAATGTAGAACAAAAAAGTTGTATATCTTCCTCTTGACTTTCCAACGCATCTTAAATCAACTTAATTGCATATTGGATGAGAAAGTTATGCTCAAAATACAAAATTGTGTCCAAATTGCTCAATGCTTGTGTACACTTCGTTCTTTTGATTTTTCTCCACTTTATTTCGCTCTTTTAACTCCTTTTGCACTTCAACCTATAAAATCTAAGAGTAATCCAATTAAACTCATAATTAGTTCAAATATTGTTTACAACACATAAAAATGAGATAAATGGTACGTAAAACTTCAAATATTTATGATCTTATCAAATCACCCCACACTTAGCTTTTGATCGTTCTTGAGCAAAAATAAAATTAAAACAAATAAGCTCATCAAAATTCATCCAACATATCTTAACAATCACCTATATAAATAATAAAAAGCCACTCCACCATTAGGAGCAGTCTAAGAACTCAAGAACTCAAATGCTAATAAAACCCAAGACATGAAATCCGATGTATGCGTGCATAGCCATTCAAGAAAATAATTTTTGAGATACTCAAACCAAATCATGCAATCTCCTAGAATTTTTTTAACATCCCATAGCTCACTCTTCTTACACTTCTCCACTAATGTAGACAACCGACTCAATTAAATTAGATAGGACTTTTTACCTTGTAATGTTAGGTTAGGGTGTTGGCTAATCAAAGAAGGGATAAGGATATCTCAAAATAAAAGAAAGAGTTTTAAGATAATATTCTTCACCGTTAAAATCAGACTTCTCTTTAAACATTAAACCATCTATCCTTATAGAGAAATAACCCCACACTTAATCAACAAACACCCAGAAAGAATTTAACACAACAAACAAAAAGTATTTTTAATCCTTCAATTTAGCCCAATCATGCCAACATTTTCTCCTTCATATTTCTTCTCATTTTTTTCATGTCCGCTCCCTACACGGGTACTAGTGTAGGCATTACTTGCAAACACACCAACGCATATACCAGTGATAGGCACTACCTGCAATTTTCAAAAAAATTTATAATGCCCCGTTTTTGCTCCATAAGTGTACACCACTCACTCAAATAATTTACCACCTTCATTCAACTACCTTTTACCCTTATATCCCCTTAACAAATAATTGTGCAATAAAGCTCTTAAGAGACATTTTGGATAGAAAAATAAAAGAAATTATTAAGCTCATAAAATTAGGTAAAATGAGTTTTAATGAAAGAAAGCGAATAGTGTTTCTTTCCATTCATTACAAGTTAAGGCTCAAATAGGGTACTAGGGACAAAAATTCAAAATAAGGGTTGGTTTGAAAGGTTCAAACGTCTAAAAAAGAAATGCTCTATCCTCATCTTTTAACCAAATCAAGTTGTCTATAAATTTTCACATCGCAAATATTATAAAACAAGTTTTTGGGATGTGTATGGGTGAGTCTACATAATTATCTCTAAATATCAAAAACAAAAATGATTTATGGCTATAGTGCTCAAGAATTCCTAGAAATCATGCAAGGGAAATATTAAAACTAACAACCCAACTCATGAATGGTTCAGCTCAAGAATTATTTGTTGGCCCAAGAGCAACCTAAGAGGGGGGTGAATTAGGTTGTCTCTAAAAACAAAACTTTTAATGTGCTTAATGAAAAAGCAAACTAATGTGTAGACAACAAAAGCACAAATGGTCAAAGATAAATATTCAAGCAATTGAAGCTCAAAGACAAATAAAGAGATTGAGAATATCAAACCAAACTCCCAAACTCATCAAGCTTGGAGTACATCCACTAGTAGTGCCTCTTCAAAGAAGGTGAGGCAATAATCTTCTTTTACACAAAGTATGAAGGCTCACCTTTGCACCAACTAAACCCCTCTAGTTGAGCCAAAGAGTTTTACACAACAATCTCACTTTTGTACACCTGTTATCCCTCCACTCTTACACTAGAAGATCACTCGCTAGTCTACTCTTGCTCACAGTAATTCCCTCTAGTTGAGACAAGAGAACTATACTAGCCAAACCAATACAACCCACAATATTTTAGCCTATTTCTCCCAAAATAGCTCTTACAGCTGTTTGAATTGAATGTAGTAGTTTCTCACATTAATCTGATGTCCTTGGGCTATTTATAGATGAAAGATGTGCTGAAATTTGAGCTCCAACAGTCAAAAAACTAGCTGTTAAAAAATAGCCGTTTGGAGTTCGGATGGAGGTTCGGACGTCTGATCATGCGTCTTACAGCTTTATGAACAGTGCTTCAGACAGTCGTATGCATCCTATAGCTTGACAGAAACTTCTTCATTTTGAGCTCTTTTCTTCAGACGGTCTTGTGCGTCTTACGACTTTTGGTTCACATTAACCGAACGGTCATATGCGTCCTATCCTACAGCTTCCGGTTCGGACAGTCATGTGCGTCCTAAAGCTTATGGTTCGAACGGTCATATGCATCCTACCCCTCAACTTCTGGTTCGGAAGGTCATGTGCGTCCTAAAGCTTATGGTTCGGACGGTCATATGCGTCCTATCCCTCAACTTCTATTTCAGACAATCATATGTGTCCTACAGCTTCTGATCATGTTTCGGATGCTCTCTTGCGTCCGAGTTCCTTTCTTTCGGACGCTCTTCATCGTCCGTAAGATGTTGTTCAACTTTCGATCATTTTTCTTGATTGGGTTCGGATGATCATTTTCGTCTGAGCCTTCCTGTTTTTCTGCACACTTATTTTCAAGCCTTTAGTGCGATTTGGTCATCATCAACACATGATTATCATAACTGGGGTTCAACATTATCATGCAGAAAATCAAAGAGACATGCTAGGCATTGTAAAATTTTCAAAAATTTTCAACTAGTTCAAACAAAAATTTTCAAAAATTCTTGAAAAGCTCTCAAATCAAAAGGAAAGCTAAAATATTGGAATAAAAATGAGCAAACTACACAATTGGTCCATCAAACAACTACTAATCTAGATTACTCCCACTTCACACTTAAAAACTAAGCATTGTCCTCAATGCGAAAGAAATTCATAAAAGGGAAAAGAAAAGCTTCTCTAGTAATGAAAAGCATTTGGTGAAATATATCGCTGAATAAATACCCATGATATGAGTTGGAGCTCATTGCTAAACACTAGAACGAAAACAAAATGTTAAAATTTCCAAGAAACTAAGAAAAATAAGAAAATCGAGGAATAAAATTCCATGAAATTCAAGAAAAAACTTAATCACTTGAAGATCACAAGGAACAGAAAAAACATAACAAATGAGTTCAAAATAAAGCAAACATAAAGTACGACATCATCTGAGAAACGTATAAGAACTAGTGATACAATCAACAAAGAACATTTGAAAACAATTGATAAAAATCATGTTCTTGCCTCCCACTACCATGTAGTGCCTTTGTTTACTGTCGTTAGCTCGACACAATGACCTCCTTTTGCTCAGCTAACCCCCACGTTTGAGGAGTCCGAAAATCTTTCTCTATACCATTCTCATGAAAGATGGATGCAAACTCCTCTGGTCTTCCAAGACTTGAACAAGCTTTTCTTCTTGCGGCACATTAAGTCAATTGGAAATGATCACCTTTTCCTTATCCTCTAAAAACAAGTATTTTAGGTAACCAGGGAGAAGGTTATAATAGGGAGTTGCTTCTTACACAAAAGATAGCATAAACTTCTTATTAGTAGTTGGTACAATGTTAGAACCTGCGTTACTCGTCTCCTAAGATATGGAAGAGTTTCCAAGTGCTACCGCATGTTGTTGCAAATTAGCATTGGGAGACAAGTTCTTAACATTTTCCTCAAAATGTTCATTCAGGCTCACTTCCACTCATTATTGCTGGTAGATTCAAAAATTTCCTATACTGGAGGGTTAAGAATTTCAATTGAAGAAACAAGATTAGTATGGTCAAAAGATTCTGCATCAGCATGAATATTAAATTTAATACTTGTTTCATCAAATTCCATGCTAAGTGTGCCATTAGGAACATCTATCTTAGTTTGAAAAGTGGCTAAGAATGGTGTTCCTAAAAAAATAAGTGTAGTACAATCATCTTTTTCCATTTCAAGCACATAAAAGTCAACAAGAAAAACCAAACTTCCAACTTAAACTAAGATATCCTCTACTATTCCCTTTGGATAAGCCAAAGATCTATTAGCTAATTAATTACCATACCAGTCTTATTCAAAGGTCTAATTTTTAATGCATTATAAACAGAATATGGCATTACATTAATAGATGCACTTAATTCTAGCATGGCTTTTTCAATTCTTGTATTGCTTATCTTACAAGGAATGGAAAACATATCTTGGTCTTTGCGCTTTTCAAGAAGGGATTTTTGAATTATAGCCGAAACATTACTTCTAACTTCTACTTTCCTAACCTTCTTCTTTTTTACTTCTTTCTTTTGTGAGTACATAACTCTTTAAGAAATTTTGCATAGTGTGGTACTTGCTTAATTGCATCAAATAAAGGAATGTTAATCTCACACTTACGGAAAGTCTCATGTATATCCATTTCAGGATTTTTCTCGCACTCCTTAAATGCTTGAGAGAAAGGAAGTTGGGGTTTCTTATCGGGCCAATCAATTACATTACCTTTACTTGCCCATTCCTTTTTGGATTGAGAATCCTCCTTTTGGGGTTCAACCTCTACCTCTTTCTCTTCCTCAATCAGAGCTTGCATTGCTGCTATAATTTCTTACCACTTCGTAAGACAATTCACTAACATTCTCCCTTGGATTAACTACGGTTTGAGACAGTAGCTTGCCTAAATTTTGAGCCTCCAACCGACTAATTAAAGTTGCCATTTGACCTTCTCTTGTTGGAATTTTCTCATTTCCAATTGAAATTGGAGAGAATTAGAAGCGAAGGAATCAACTATCTCTCCCAGGGACTTACTAGACATTGAGTAACCGAAGTGAATTGTCGTCTTTGTGCAATAAACGGCCTGTATGGTAGGAAATTCTATTGATTTTGCTGAGGAAATTGCTGTTGTACTTGATTTCCATAACCAAGATTTGGATGATCCCTCCATCCAAATTATATGTATTAGAAAAGGGATCATAATTTCCTATTGACGACCCTTGAAATCAGCCCACTGCCCTTACTTGTTCCTGCTCGCCAGATTCTTCTTTAAGAGTTGTTGTATCCGTAGAATCCCCCATATTTGAACAAATTCCACATTCTTTGACTGTTGGCATTGTACCTATCACCATTTGACGAACAACAGAGTTTAGACTAGCCATTTGTTGTTCAAGAGAAGAAACACTAACCTCATTAACACGGTTGGGAATAGGATCACGCCATGTTCCAAATTTTTGATGTTGAGCCGCTGTATTTGATATCAATTCACTGGGAAGTTCTATGGTCATATTCTCCAATGCTCCTCCACTTGTAGCATCGATACCTTCATGTTCCTTTCATGAGTCAAAAATCCCTCATAAAATTATTGAATCAATAGAGAATCACTTATTTGATTATGAGGACAACTAGCATTGAGCTTCTTGAATCTTTCCCAGTAATCGTATAAGGATTCCTTGTTGAACTGCCTTATTCTATATATCTCATTCCTTATATTTGCTTTTCTTGAGGCTAGGAAATACTTGGCTAAAAATAGCCTATTCATCTACTCCCATGTTATACTTCCTGGGGATAAGTCAAATAGCCAATCCTTTGTTTCGTCCTTTAATGAGAATGAGAATGCTTTCAATTTTATATGCTCTTTTGAGACCTCATTAGGTTTCATACTCGTGCAGACTAAATGAAATTTCTTTAAATACTTATTAGGGTTTTTATTTGGCAATCCATGAAAAGAAGGCAAAAGATGGATTAGTTTGTATTTTAACTCAAAAGTAACATCAGTATCTAAGAAGGATAAGCAATGCAAAGAGTTTGCTGATTTAAATTCCAGAGTCCTCAATTCCTTAAGAGTTCGATTTCCGGCCATAATTGCTTCCTCTTGTTAACCTATGTTAAGTTCTTTTAATTTCTCGGTCAAACTGTAAAGCACTTTTATTAATAGAATGAGTTCATGCATGTCAGTTAAAAACAAAATAAAACAATATAACGAAAATCAAATCAAAACAAAATCAAAGCAAAACAATCCTCAGCAACGGTGCTAAAATTTTGGTCGTGCTGTCGCATGGACAATTAAAAACAAAATAAAACAATAGAACGAAAATCAAAACAAAACAAAATCAAACCAAAACAATCCTCGGTAACGGTGCTAAAATTTTGATCGTGCTGCCGCTTGCACCTAAAACTAAAACCTATATTTCTAAAGATTAACTATAGTAGCAGAAGTACAGGGTCGTCCCACAGAGAGTGTAACTAATTATGTTTTGATTCTAACAATGGGGAGTTGTGAAGAAAATCGAATTAAAATATGATTTAACTAAAAACAATGGAATTTATGTGTAGGAAATCAATAAAAGAAATATTCTTGGTCTTGTTCCACATCCACTATGTGTTGGCCCCAAAAGCAACCTAAGAGGGGGGTGAATTAGGTTGCTTCTAAAAATAATCATTTTTATGTGCTTAATAGAAATTCAAACTTTATGCACCAAATGAAAACTTAAGCACAAATGAATACAATAGATATTCAACAATTTAAGCTTAAAGAACAAATAAGAATATTGAGATTAAGAGAATCAAACCAAACTCCCTAGCTTCTCAAGCTTGGAGCTTGCAACTACAAAGAGCTTCTTACAAGGCAACTACCAAGTTCACAACTTGAAGTTTAGCCCCTAAAAGTCTCTTCAAAGTAGGTGAGACAATAACCTCTTGTACACAAATGAGGATCACTCTTGCTCACACTAATTTCCTTTAGTTGAGCCAAGAGTTTTACACTCACAACCTCCCTTTGTTACAATTGTTATCTCTCCACTTTTACACTTGAAGAACTTTTACACTTCTAAGAAGGCTCTTTTCACACTACCTACACTATTACAACACTTGTACTCACTATTTCTCCCAAATAGCTCAAGAATTGTTTGTAATCAATGTAGAAGTCTGTTTGTCATTAATTCAAACCTAGGGGTATTTATAGTTGCCAAATATCTGCTTTCAACAACTTCCCAACGGCTATTTTCTGTTTACTGGAAAACTAGCCGTTGGACCTTTCTCTTATACGATGCAGCAAGATGTGTATAAGAGACAGGTTCTGTAGCCGTTGGACAGTTCGGACGGCCGCTGCTAAACTTGCGTCCGACACTGCGTCCATTCTCTGAGGGTATGAATTAATGACGCCCAGGCTAGTTTGTACGGACCTGTCTCTTGCTACACATCTAGATGTGTATAAGAGATGTGTATAAGAGACAGCTCTTGGCTCAACTAAAGTGCGTCCGAACCTACCTGTTTTTCTGAACTTGTTCTCAAAATTAGTATGATTTGGTCATCATCAAAACATGATTAACATAACTGGAAAATCAACACTATGAAAATTCAATAGTTGATTATTGGCACAAAAATTATAACAATTCTATATCAAACACTAATGGAAGACTTAGCCTGATTCTAATATTCATAGCTTATTCTTGTATTTTTCCTTAAGTTTAGTTAATCTTCAACACGCAAACCAATTAATTCCAGACAAGCACCCAAAAATTGATCTAGTAGAAGCACTGAGAACTAAAAAGATAATTAGACTAATACAACATAAGCACACGTGGTTATGTCAATTAATTGGTTATTTTCCCTATATTCGGTAACCCTAATCTAGCAATTATTAAACTTAATTGCTTCATAGATTAAATCAGAAAACACAACCAATATTAATCTAACTATAGATTGAATCCATTAATTAATTACTTGGCCTTCATAGCAATTAAAAGAATCAGATCATAAAAATAAATGCAAAAAAATAACCAATACTTGAAATCAGAATTGAATAATTAAACAAAATAAGTCTCACAACTTTAAAGAATCCATGGCTTTAGTTCCCTTGACCAAGGATGAAGTTTTTAAGCACAAAAGACCATGGGAGAGCACACAAAATAAAGTTTCTAAAACTACGATTAAAGAGAGATTAAAACTTTCTCTCCCTGAACTCAATTATCAAAGGAGTATTTATAAGGGATTTTAGGGTTAAAATTTCTTATGATCAGAGACACGCATGAATACCCTCAAAAAATAGTCTAACCGGACGAAGAAAACTGTCAAAAATAATAAATTTAGCACACTCTCGTAGGCACGGGCGCTCAAGCACTGAGTTTTGGGTGCACGTGCGTTGGCTTCTGCACTACTGTTTCAAATTCAATCTCGATTTTGAACCCATGCTAACAGAATTTGGGAAAACACATAAAATTGTAGTTCTATGTATTCCTGACATCTTAAGAATCAACTTAATCAGAAAATTAGGGTTTCAAACAAGAAAGTTTTGCTCAAAATACAAAATAGTGTCCAAATTGCTCAATGCTTGTGCACACGTTGTTCTTTTGATTTTTCTCCACTTTATTTCGCCCTTTTAACTCCTTTTGCACTTCAAACCTACAAAAGCTAAGCATAATCCAATTAAACTCATAATTAACTCAAATATTGCTTAAAACACATAAAAATGAGGTAAATAATACGTAAAACTTAAGATATTTATGAGCTTATCAGTATTACCCTCCCATAGATTTAGGTCAATGAGGTAAGGTTTCTGGCAAAGTGAAGTTAGAGTTCCAAGACTACAAATTGCAAGGTAAGTAGTTTTTAAACTTTTTTATTGCTTATGTATTATACTACTAGTCTGATAGCTATAAGTGCAACTAATTTTACTAAGGTATAGATATATATTATCTGACACATGCCTAACATGCCGAACCTCGGAATGTTGAATGTCAAAGTTGTCTTGTATTCTTTTTGTCAATATTTTATTTAAAGACCGGTAAGTTCAATGAATGATTTCAATTATGCTATATTTATATGCTTGTGGTAGCACGAGTTGTAAAAGCATAACTTCCGTGGTTAATGTTGTATTTTCATTTGCAACGTAGACTACAAGTAATTTGTGAGGTAGCAATGGAATAACACAGAAAGTGATTAACTCTTGCTTTAGCATTATGTGCTTATAAGCCCACTTGATAATCTAGAGTATTTGTTAAACCAAGGTGTGTGTGTGTGTGTGTGTGTATGTCTACTTGAGCTAGAAGTAGATAATTTGTGAACATATACATGATCAATTACATTAAACAAATGAAGCATTGATTTAGCATACATTTTGCATAAGTTCCTAGGTTTGTTTAATTGGATTTGGTTCACTTCTACGACTTATCTTGAAGCATAGATAAGTGGAACATCGCTTGACATACCTTTGTAGAATCTTGTATGAGTTCATGAGATAGCAATTAAGTCACTTGGATGAATTGCCATAAATTGAAATTGGAGTTGCTTAGCATTTCTATAAGGGTACTAAGTACCCAACCCGGATTGATATGCTTGTTTAGGGTACAGAACATCCGGCCCAAATGACAATTTTGATTGAGGATACTAGTTACCCTACTTGCAAACTCGACCATCTAAACACCCAACTTTAATAATTTGGTTGTTTTGAATATTGAACAAGTGACTGGATTGTTATTTATGTTAGGACAATTGTTTCACATCAAAGATTGATATGCTTTTTTAGGGTATTGAACACTTGACCCAAATGATAATTTTGTTTGAGGGTTCTAGTTACCCAATCTTAATACACAACAGATGTGTATAACTACCCGAATACTCAAGCACTCGAATACCAGAATACTTGAATAATCGAATACAAACACTCGAATACTGAAATACTCGAGTTTCTGAATACACGAAAACTCATTTACTTGATTGCCAATAGCTATTGCTATTTGAGAGAATAATTTCCCGACTCGTGTGATCAACATATTACTTGACATTCTACATTAAGTTCTAAGATAGCTAAACATTCATTGATCAAAACTATATATTAATTTTGGTTCATAATGTCTGTGCATGAACATTTAATCAAATGCTACATTAGTTGTATGCTTGTATTCAATAGATAGGGTTAAGTCCTATTTACTAAGCATCGTTTTGCTCAATCTATGTTATTGATATATTTTGCAGTGTGAGCCTGCTTGGTATGCTTGCTAAGCTTGTTGTAAACTTGAGTTGGGAAGGGATTCTAGTGTGAGGCTATAGTGTGTTCGTTTGGTTAGTGTGAAGTTCTATCCTTTTGTTTGGCCTACGTGCCAGTGTGGATATTTTTTATTTGTAATGAATTAGTTTGATTTGTTCTATTTGCTTTGCTTTTGTTACCTAGGTTTGTAAGTTGGTAAAAGTGAATGTTTAAAGTATCTTATGACGTATTCTTTTAAGTTCAATTGCTTGTGGTTAACAATTGGAAGTGTTTAAATTATTTATGGTTAATAGTTGTTCATAGTATCGTGCCTTGTATGCTTGGGGTCACCTTGAGATGCAGCATAACATTTTCCCAATTTTGGAGCAACCAAACTCTCAATAAACCCAAGTTGTGGGTTCTCAACTAACTAAAGTCACATATGAGGAATGGTATCAATAAACAAAATATCTTAATCGGTTTTTTCAAGAAATCATTTAAACTAATTAATATATTTCATCAGTCTATTAGTCAGCTCATGATATGCCCACAATATTATGGTTGAATGGATCCCTATTTTCTTTTTCTTGCTCTTCCCCATACTAAGTTCTTTGATGTTTGCGTAAAAATGGCATAACTTGAAAAAAAAAAAAAAAAACTAGGAATTCTATTGGTGATGTTTTTGGTGCCTTGGTTTTGTTCAAGAGCAACTGTTTCAATGTGAAGTTACTCGAAGCATATGCTATCATATTTGCACTTTTACATACACAAAAAAATCGTGAAATTGTGTCATTGTGGAATCTAATAAAAAAACTACCAAATAGACATGCATTATCATATCAATGGAACCATATAAGAAATAATAAAAAAGAAAATGACTTATAAAATTATAAATTTAACATCACTTTTCAAAGTCATTATACATGGCAAGCTCATATTAAAATTATCAATCCCTAATTTTAGATATTCGGTCAAATTTTGTTCTTTCTTTTTCGCATCTAATGACACTTTGTATTTATTTGTTTATTTCCCATCGAAATTGTCACTGTTTGACTATTCTAACCAACACATTAGTGTTCAAAACTCAATTTTATATAGAATTCTGTAACTTTTAAAAAAATTTAAATATATGTGTTAATATTTGATATAAATTTCACTTTTTTATTAATTACAAAATTGCTCTATTTGTCCAAAAAATTCAAACTACGACAAAAAAAATGGAACGGATGGAGTACTTATTTTCTATAACTAAAGTTAACTATTGCAATATATTTTAAGACAAAAGGCCAGCTACAAGTATAACTTTTAAACATTGACCAGCTAACTTGTTATACACATCTAGATGTCACCCAAGAGACAAAAACCCCCACCAATGGTCACTCTATCCTTTTTGGGCGTTAGAATGGCCGTTAATGTAAAATTTGAGATGCATGTGAGTTTTTAAAGGTTAAAAATGTCCAAAAATAACACATTTATTTAATGGGTCAAATTAATAGTTTAAATAAAATTTAGTGGGTCAAATGATATAGCAAAAGTTATTTTCTATTTAGTGAGTTGAGAATTCAGTTTCCAAAAAATTTAGTGAACAAAAGTAGATTTTACAAAAATGTTATATTCTTCTTCTTCCCTACTTCTCCTCCCCCCACCCCCGGGTAATCCTCCATCACTCACTCTACACATCTAGATAGTAGTAAGTCTTCTACACACATCTTCCTTAAATTAGAGGTGGAGACGGCAGGAATTCAAGCTCCCCGCGGATGCCGTCAAAGAAGGAGTTCCTTCAGTGGTGGATTTTGGTGTGAAAAGTAAAGAAATGAGTTTTTGATGTGCGGCAAAGTCTGATAATCTTAAACATTTCTAAATATTTACATTAAAAAAATTAATTAACTCAAAAAAAGAAAATCAAAAAAATAAATTAATTATAATAATTGAAATTCAAAAAAAATAATCTACCTTTATGTGGTGGTGTTTGTTGAGGAGGAGGAATATGGTGGTGGTGGTGATGCTGCTCATACGGGAGATGGTGGCGTTAGTGGTTGTACAAGAGGAAGAATAGTGGAGGTGGTAGTGGTTGTAGAGAAGAAGGAATGGAGGTGGTGGTTGTTGTAGAGGAAGAGGAAAAGGAGATGGTGGTGGTTGTAGAGGAGGAGGAAAAGGAAATGGTGGTGGTTGTGACTGCAATCGCGAGGAGGGGACGAGAAGGAGAAGGAAGAAGAAAATAAGGGCTCTTTTAGATTCTGTCCGGTTCTGGGAATAAATTGCCGACTGACCTCGCATTCACTGAACTCGAGGTCAGTCAATTTTTTGTATAGGAAAATTGTCTTTGACCTCGCAATCAGTGAATGCGAGGTTAGTCGATTTTTTTTTTTAAAAAATGACTTTGACCTCGCATTTATGAATTTTTTTTTTTTAATTTTTACAATTTTTTTTTTCGCAGAGTCGCATTCAAGCTCCCTGACGGATATATGGTTTCAAATCAACTTTGAAAAAGAATAATTTTCAAAACAAGTACAATTTCAGAAATTTTTCGGCTCATGTCTTAGTACATGCAAGGCGTGGTTATGTGATACGTAAATTCAGAACAATATGGGTCAATGGACATGTGGGAAAGAAGGAAATCAACATTTTCATTGATTGTGATAGTTCCCAAAACTTCATACATCCTATAGTAGCACAAAGGTTCGGTTGCAAGATTGAGAAAACTGAGCCAATGGTAGTGGAGGTTGCAGATGGGAATAAACTCATTACTTATAATCTTTGTGCAAATTTCAATGTGGAACCTGCAGGGCCAGGAGTTTAAAACAGACATGTTAGTCTTGCCTGTGGGTGGTTGTGACATTTTCTTGGAAATATAATGGTTGTTTGTGCTCTACAGATTGCCTAGGAGATGTTGATGGGAATTTCAATGAGTTGAAGATGTCTTTTGTGTATAAAGGATGAAAGGTAGTCCTCAGAGGCAATAAGCAAGATGTTTGGTAGATTGTGAGCAAAAAAGAAAATGCAAAAAATGTTGAGTAAACCATAACAAGTCTTATTAGCTTGTGTGTGCATGCTTTAAGGAACATCAGCTGAGTGTTTTTCCATCCAACAATAGAAGGTGATGCAAGAAACACTAGGTAATTCTCAGACTAAACCTTTAAACCAGCTTCTTGATGAATTTAATGAATTATTTTAAGAGCCAGGAACCAGTTAAATTACCATCTCATAGGAAGCATGATCATAGAATTATTTTGAAGAGGGAACTCAACCCATTAATTTCAGACCCTATAGGTATTCAAACTTTTAGAAAGGTGAAATTGAAAAATGTGTAAAAGACATGTTGCAGAATGGAGTTATAAGGCCTAGTACAAGTCCTTGTTCATCACCTGTGGTTTTGATCAAGACAAGATGAGAAGGATGACACTTGGAGGATGTGTGTGGATTATAGGGAACTAAACTTGCACAAAATCAAGGATAAATTTCCAATTCCACTAATTGAAGAACTTTTGGATGAGTTATTTGGTGCAAAGTTTTTCACAAAGCTTGACTTGAGGGTTGATTACCATGAATTAGAATATGTGAGGAAAACATTCCAAAAATGGGCATTGGGAGTTATTGGTAATGCCCTTTGGCCTTACCAATGCACCTTAATGAACGATATATTTAGGCCATTCTTGAGGAAGTTTATCTTAGTATTTTTTAATGATATCTTGATATACAGCAACACTTGGGAACAAAATTTGGAGGATATCAGATATACATTGGGAATTCTAGCTGCTAATCAGCTTAAGCTCAAGAAGAGTAAATGTGCTTTTGGAGTTCAACAAATTGACTATTTAGGTCACATAGTCTCTGGCCTAGGAGTTAGTGTTGATCCCCAAAAAGTCATTGCTATTTAGGAATGATTAATCCCATAAGAATGTGAAACAGTTGAGGGGGTTTTTGGGACTCTCTGGCTATTACAGGAGATTTGTGCAAGATTATGGGAAAATTGCAAGACCTTTGATAGACTTGACTAAGAAGATTGCTTTTAAGTGAGATAAGCAAGCTACTTGTGCATTTCAGACACTCAAATCTGTTATGATATCTTCTCCAGTGTCGGCTATACCAAACTTTGATTTGGATTTCATTATGGAAACTAATGCATCTGGGAAATGTATTGGTGCTACTCTTACACAAAATTCCAGACCAGTTGCTTTTTCAGTAAAGCCTTGCGTCCTAAACACTTGGGAATGTCAATATATGATAAGGATATGTTGGCTATTATTAGTGCTGTGCAGAAATGGAGGCCTTGTCTCATTGGGAGACACTTTGTGATCAAAACTGATCATTAAAGTCTGAAGTATCTATTGGAGAAAAGAATCTCAATACCAATTTAGCAAAAATGGCTAGAAAAACTACTAGGTTATGATTATGTAGCCAGTTTATAAGAAAGGAATGGAGAATATTGTGGTTGATGCGTTGTCTAGGAAACCTTGTGATGATGACCAATAGAAGGAGAACTAGTGTTTACCATTTCAGTCATTCACACAGATTTGTTAACTAAGGTTCAAAAATTTTGCAACAAGATGCTCCGTTAAAAGAATTGATTGACGACCTGAAGTTGCAAGGAGGAACAATTGGAAAGTATACTTGGCAGAATGATTGTAGGAGAAGGAATGGCAGGTTGGCTGTTGGTATGATGCTAATATGAGGAATGAGATAATGCCACTATGGCATTCCAGTGCTATAAGAGGACATTCTGGTGTTTTAGTAACCTATAAGAATCTAAAGAGGGCCTTCTACTAGAAGTATTTTACAAAGCAGTTGGGAATTTTGTGGTAGCTTGTGATGTCTATCAAAAACATAAAGCACACAATGCACCTTTACCAGGCTTGTTACAATCCCATCCCTAAAAGAGTATGGAGTGACATTTCAAGTGAATGACTTTGTGGAAGGACTTCCCAAGTCTCATGGGAAACAGGCAATCTTGGTGGTGGTAGATAGATTAAGTATAGATATTTCATAGCATTGTCTCATCCTTACATAGCTCTAAGTGTGGCACAGTTGTCCGTGGATTATCTGTTCAAACTGCATGGAATGCCTCAATCCATTGTCAGTGATAGGGATAATGTTTTCTGAGTAATTTTTGTCAAGAATTGTTCAAAAGACAATATGTTCAACTCAATTTGTCTATTGCCTACCATCGTCAGATAGATGGACAAACTGGGGTAGTTAATTGGTGTTTGGAGAACCATTTGAGGTGCATGACCAATGAATATCCTGAGGATTGGTGTTGTGGCTTCCTTTGGCTGAATTCTGGTGCAACACTAACTTCTGCACAGCCAACAAGATCACTCCATACCAGATTCTCTATGGACGGCCCACCACCTATCTATGCTCCTTATTTGAGAGGTTTTTTTGTGGTAGATACTGTGGATAGGTCTAGTTTGTCTGCTAGAGAGGCAGCGTTACATTGAGTTAAACACAATTTGAAACAAACTCAACACAGAAGGAAACAGCTAGCAAACAGACACAGGAGTGAAAGGGAATTTGTGGCTGGGGATGAAGTTTATGTTAAACTACAACCATATAGGCAACATTCACTAAAAGCTCAACATTGTTACAAACTATCTCCCAAGTATTTTGGCCCTTTCAAGGTGTTGGAAAGGATTGGGTAAGTGGCTTATAGACGCCAATTTCCACCTGGTGTCAAATTATATCCTACTTTTTATGTGTCACTGATTAAAAGAAAAGTAGGTTCACATCCGATTCAAGCTCATTTCCTTTAAGGATAGTTAATGGTGAACTTTTGGCAATATTAGATTGAAGATTGATTAAGAGAGGCAACCATGTAGCTACTCAATTGTTGATACAATGGACCAATTCATTCCCATAAGATGCAACTTGGGAGCTTTGGTTTGATTTGCAGAAAAAATTTCCAACTTAATAATCCTGGAGGACAAGGACTTTTTGAGGGGTTAGCATTTGATGCAATACTTAATAAATGAACCGAGCTGGAGGGAGTTAATTGGTCAGTTGAACATATAGAGGCTTGAGTTGGTTGCTGAAGTGGTAGAAGCAGTTGCAAGGAGAAGTTAGTTAGTCGAGTTAGTTAGTTAGCTATGAAGAGTTGTACTTTATCTATGATGTGTTGTACCTTGTCTATTATGAGTTAGTTGGTGGATGTGATAACTGCCATTGTAATTCAGTGATAAATACAGTTCGAGAAGGAGGAAAAGGAGTATTGGAGTTGTAATTCATTTCCTATTCTAACATTTCATTTCTCAATAAAATTCTCAATTTCCTTTTTGGTTGTCAATCTTCTTCGATTAATATTCACTTCATTATTGATCCTAGAAGTTGATTGTGGTGATCTTAACTACTCTCTGCATTATTCCATCTTTTGCAAGTATGTTCTATAAATCATTTAGGTGTCATAATGGTAGACTCAATGTGAGCTCTTGGACAAATTCCAATCAGATGCTTTTCTATTTCTTCTTTATTTATATCTTTAATTGAACAAAGATCGGGTATTAGATAAAGAATTTCTCATCAATTTTGCTTGAATAAATAGACAATTTAACACTGGAGTTTGATGTTAACATGGTTTGATTCCATTAAATAGCAGTTTTATAATCAACACATTACGTTACATAATTCTAATGCTAGAATCATGTCTCCGTATAAGATTTTATAAGTGTAAAAGAGTACCTTTTAACAATAACTTATTAATACTATGTATCAAATTTTTTTATCAATGAAAATTTTATCTTTCAAGAGTTAATTTGCAAATTTGTGATATTGTGACTTGCAAATGCATTGACTAAATAGAATAGGAAGGACTATTATTTAGCGAATATGATTAAATAAGTTAATATCTCAAAAAATGTTACATTCCTACTATTGATGTATAATTAATGATTGCTTGTCAAAAAAAATAAAATATCATATAAACTAGGCCATGATAACTATGCATATACCTAGAATAGCCATGGGTGTTTTTAGGAAGAATTTCAAAACTTTTGATGCTCAAAGTCAAACACAAAAATATGTTTTCATTTCAACTTTAAAGGGGAAAATAACAAAAGGATTGCATCTAACTGAGTCGGCAGTATAAGATACATGAAATGGAAATGGATTGTGACAATTGTACATGAAGAGGCTTAGTGTAGGGATGGTTTTCAAGAGTGCTAACTAGGCATGGGAAATCATATTTGTTTCTAAAATCGAGTTGTAGTATCACGCTATCAACAAGGCCAAGTAAGTTGAATATTCTTTATGTATGCTTAATCAAGATAATCCTTTTTTCCCCTCATTCCTTCAATTAACTTCCTTTATTGTGATTGTGCATTATTCATTATATGATAAATGATGAAGAGCCTTCTTCCTATTTTAAACAACTTATTATGTAGATTGTAATCTTTATCTCTAGAATTTAACTGCTTTATCAAGTGTATTTGATTTGAAGTCTGAACCTTAATGTGAACAACCTCATTAGCAAAATAAAAATCAGCACAACAAAACTTAAATAGAATAATACGTTTGTGTTCAAATTTAGATGGTAGAATAAAAAAATGCCTACTAATTGACGAAATAAGAGGGGAATTGCATATTCATGATTTTTTATGTACTTTTTGAGTATTATAATAAATTCATATTTTCTGTCATCAATTGTATCGAAATTGATATTAAAAGCCAAAGTTGAAATATGAACTTAAAGAATTGCTGAATGAACAGAAGTGTTGAATGCCTGAATGAACTTGGGATGGCCACAAAATGCTCTGCCAGTCTACTTGACTTAAGTAAGGAAAGCGGTTGACGCAGTTGGAGAAACCATCTTGGTCAGTTACTTTTCATCAAACAGAATTTTAAAAATTAACCAGTTTAGCCATTTTCCGGGAAAACAGAAAAAGAAATTCCACTATCCAGATCTCTTGAACACAGATTTGGGCATCTACTTCTTACGGTTACACCCAGTTACCGTAGTTTATTAAGATACTGTTTCATCCTACAAAATTAGCTTACACACATCATGGGGGGTAATTACTGTATACTACTACTATTGCATAATTTTACAAGAAACTTCAATGAACTACCCCTCGAACATTTTTCTCCTAGGAACATAACGTCTCTTGCATTGTTTTTGTCATATTTTCCTGCTATTGAAAGCTTTTTGGTCGAGAATTTATTAATAGCCTGATCCATGATGGTGAATAGAGGCCACTTTTAATTGCATTGATCATCAGCTGACAAGGGGCTTGTGCTGTGCCAGTGATTACTCGCAACCTAGAAGTCGCATCCTGGAGAACCACCAAACACCAGATTCAAGTCAGGTTGTAAATTGGTTACCCAGAAAGCATAAAAGCAAGACATGCAAAAAGAAAAGAAATTAAACATGTTTTACAAGTTTGAACTCTTCTCTATTTTCATTCAAAAAGA
This sequence comes from Cinchona pubescens, assembly GCA_025175665.1. Taxonomy (NCBI): domain Eukaryota; kingdom Viridiplantae; phylum Streptophyta; class Magnoliopsida; order Gentianales; family Rubiaceae; genus Cinchona; species Cinchona pubescens. The sequence goes on along the minus strand of JANKKI010000068.1, from coordinate 959,325 downwards.
AAAGAAAAGTTTTCTCTATTTTCCATTCACATTCTCATTTTTGCAATTAGTTTAAAGCCATTTAATTGCTTAATTTTCGGAGCAATCATGCATCAAACTGATATAGGCAACTAAACACAAATTTGCTCCGAGTTTGTCCGCTTTACACTGTAATTGTGTAATTTTTGTACATAAGCATAATAGAAACTATTCCATCTAATAAGCAGCTACAGCTTGCATACAAACAAACAAACCAAATCTTATTCCTACAAAGTGAGATCGGCTGCATGAATCCTTCTACCCTCTATCATAAAAAGGGGGAAAAAATAGTAGCTACAGCTTTTGTAACGAGTTCAGAATGGATAAAAACCAAGGAGAGTTTGTAGAAGTTGAACAAAACTAGTGGGATTTAAGGCTGCTTGTTGATGAACAAAACTAGTACTGATCTCTGTAGACTATTTTTTGGTTCTCTGACACAAAGTCATCTGTTTTGGATTTCAATAAGGCAATCGCACCTTGAATTCTTTGTTTGGATGGGAAAGTATATACTGAACGAGCACAATATATTATTAGGACACAGCACAATAATGTTAGAAACATTAGACCGTCGTATCATGCAATATCTTTGGTTTTGGATATTGACCAGAGGGCGCAGGTACAATATTGAAACTAGTCTAGCTTGATCTAAACAGTGAATGCACAGCAAAACCACCAAATGGACGGAACTTTGACTGAAAAAAGCCATATGGTTTGGTTCATGAAATATACTTAATGCATAACTTATTAGCCTAAAGTCTCGGTTTGCATTTGCTAAGGCTTAGGGTAGCAGTTGGATGCATGGGTCACCAAAAGGTGCGGCCCCAAGTTCTCAAAACACAGTAGAAAAAACTTTTAAGATTAGATAAAATGTGATACATCCAAAGTTTTGTTGCATGACTAAAGCTTTATGTGCTTCCTATTGGTGAACTGAAGAATCACTACAGACTAGTAGGGTAGTAGAAACCAGGGGCCTCCAAGTAAAGAAGAAAGAGGGTAAAAGTAGGGCTACGGAGCTTACATTAAAATTACTATGTTAATGTTAGCATTTATTTCCTCCTTTAAACACTTGAATGGTTCGAAGATTAACGAAAATATACAAGATTACCCACAAAGATATGAACACTAACAGAAGGTATCCACAAAATGGGGAGAATATGGAGATATGGATAGGTATTAAGATTTAAGCAGTACAACAATGCTAATGTCAACGTGACCAGATCTTTATTCATTATGTATAATTTGATCTATAAAAAACAAACAGGAATCAGCATACTACTCTAAAGTTAGTCCAAATGAGGCTTCACAGGGCTTTTATTGTCTTATTTTGTTCTTTTAGGAACGAAGGGTTGATGAACTACTATTATAAGCAGGAATTATGTAAATTCAGTAACTTCCTATATGAAGGTTCAGAGTAACAGAGACTTTCTTCTACAAGCCTCATCAGTTCCCCTAATCATTGGCTATGAACAAGTTTTTCCATATATTCCCCTACGCATGTAAACTGCATAGATAGGTTGAAGCTTCTTGAATTCTTAGCACACCCTGCAACAAGAAGCACCTTAGAAGAGTCACCAAAAGTTCAAGAGAGTTTTCCTAGTCATGTTTCACAAGCATTATCTATTAGTCCTCAAACAAACATAAACTAATCGAAGTTAATTGAGGAAAACGAGAGGTACCACTAATCAAAATCTCATCTTGAGACTGGTTTCTGCATAGTGCAGTCAAATAAACCTCCCAATTTTTCAACCCACTAGTATCGGTCTTGTTGGCAACAGCCCACTTGACCTTCTTGTACCCCAACTTTCCAATCAAGGGTGTGAAAACCTTGTCAAGATCCATTCTTTTACTGAAGAAATGATCCAACCAAAAGTACCCTCCACCTCTCAACACTCTATCAACATCAAAAAACAAGAATTCCATTGTAGCCACAGGTATCCACCTATTCACAGCATGACCACACCTGACCAGATTTACCACCCCATCAAACACTGGCAGCCTCTGCTGCAATGGAACATGCAATGTAACTGATAGTACTAACCCCCTTAATGCAACTGCCTCATTATAAGGTGCCCCAAGATTCATAGTGGTGGTTATAACAGTCACATTCTGCAGCTTCATTTGAGCTGCAAATGTCCCTGTACCACCTCCAATATCAAGTGCCAGCCTAATAACACTTTTTGCAGACTTTGTCTCTTGCAAAAGCTGAGAAATGTGGGAGATCCAGATCTGATTTATACTCCAAGAATCTTGATTTTTCCACTTTCATGTCAAATCCCATTTCAGAGTTGAATCTTGCAAGGCAAGTGAAGCTTTTGCAATTACTAGTATAATGGGACCAAATTACAGTGTTTTCTGGGATGGTACCAAAAGGGCTTGTAGGAAGTGAGGTTATGTTGGTGCTGGTGGTCCTTGAAAAGCAGCGCCGCCGTGGGAGAGGGTGGCAGCCACGGAGGATGAGGGACTCGGCTAAAAGAGCATCATTTGGGCAAAGACTAAATGGAGTATAGTTCATATACTGATAAAGAAGATCAGGATGGTCTTTGCAAGAAGAAGCAATAGGCGAGATATGAGTATAAATCAAGAGATCAGATGGGATGGTGGGGTGGGACGTTTTAGCACTAGAAGTTGTTTCAGTGGTGGTAGGCTGGAGGCGCGTGAGGTGATTAATTGTGGCGCGTATGGTGTGAAGTTGGCGGAGGAGGTGGTCCGGGATTGCGGCCACCGGAGCAGGGGATTTAGATTGGAGATTGGATGAAAGATGGTACAGTGAAAGAATATTAGTGGCAACCATGGCTAGCAAGAGCAGCATGTTTAGGCCCATTGTGAATCTAATCATTTGAGTATATTTTCTTGGTTTTTGGTAATCCTTTTAAAGGGGCTGTTTTTGTTCAGTTATTGAGCTGTAAAGTGGAAAATAAGCTGCTTAATTTAGAGCTCTTGTTTGGCTATATTGTCTATTTCTTTAATTCTCCGAGTGACTCATCAGGCGCTAGCGGCATACAACTGATGAATGGTAGGGGTGGCCACGGTTTTCGGACGGACAAGAATCGACGGTTTAAAAATTAGAACTGAAATTGGAATTAGAATTGTTCTTGATGGTTTTCGAAACTGAATTTGGAATCCGAAAAAAGGCTACATTTTTTGAAATCGGAATCGACGATTCCGGAACAAGAATCAGGTAAAAAAAAGAAAAAAAAAAGTATATTTATATACAGGTAATTGTAATCTATGCATTTAATTTTTTTTAAAAATTATCTTTTAGTATGGATTATCTAAAATGTATCTTTACTTAATTTTTAATGGTTCGATAAATGAGTAATAGTGTACTTTTTTCTAAAAACAATACATATAATTGAAATATTAATAAAAATTAATTTTGCATTTTTCATCTTAACTTTTATTAATTTTTTAATATATATATATAGGGCAATGTAATTGATGCATTTAATTTTTCTTTAAATTATTTTTTAGTATGAATTATCTAAATTGTATCTTTACTTTAATTATTAATGGTTCAATAAATGATGTAATAGTATACTTTTTTCAAAAACAAAGCATATAATTGAAATATAAATAAAATGTAATTTTTTGTTTCTCATCTTAACTTTTATTATATTTTTTAGTATTTTCCAAAATGTATATTTATTTTAACCAAATTCAAAATCGAAACCGTAACTGGAATCAGAACCGAAACCGGACAAAATCGAGAAATCGACCAGAACTGCCGGTTTCAGAACCCGAACTGAAACTGACTCCCAAAGTTCTGGTTCCGATTCCAGTTCTTCGTAGAACCAGAACTGACGATTATAGAATCGTGGTCATGCCTAATAAATGGTGTTGTCTAGTAAGTAGTATCTACCGACTTACGTATATAAGTTGCGTTGTATAGTATCTACAGCTTTTGGGATATTTATAATGGAAAAGTTTCGTATGGATCAAGATGTACGATGAAGTTGTATACTTCGTGATCTATACAGTTCTACATCAATCAGTTTCTTTTAAAAAATTAACAAATTGATGAATATAGAGTAATATAGATTACAAAATATACGGTTCTACCTTACACCTTAATCCATACAAAAATTTTCTTACTTATAATATGTGTTCGTACGTAGGATTAATTACATTGACCTCCTTATGTTTTAAGCCAAATAACCAATATTCTGAGTTTGGAGTTTGAATTGATGTCTGAATAGGACTAATTGTCCGAGTGATACTTGATCTGAGATCCAAGTTGCGTTGACTATGGCAGTAAGATCCACAACTAGAATTAAAAATGATTTTCTCTTTCTTTTTTTTTTTTGCAGCTAAGTAAAAATAGTTTAATTCATTCTATTCTTGCTTAGACTCATTTTGAAGGCATAATGTCTTGAATTTGATACATACAAATTATTTTCGTTTAATTCCTTTTCCTGTTACTTGTGCCTTGCAAGTTGACAGTATGAAGGCTCTTGTTCTATCTTTTCTAAAACAAATACACATCAAAGACTTGAATTTTAAATTGAAATTTGAAAAAGATTTTTCAAGTTAAAAAATGTCTGTGCACAGGAGACACTTGAACGTTTGTCGGGCCCATTTGATTTTTATTAAAGAATAAAAAATACTTTTAATTTTCAAAATTTTTCTTCGTGACATTTTTAGTCTCTAAAATTTTATAAAAAAATAAATCACATCTCACATTTTCTAAATTTCTACTGAATTAAAATAATTTATACTATTTTAGTGTGTTTTTCTTTTAAATATTTCTTCCTTTTTTGATCGATCTAATTTAGTCATGATTTACAAAATTATAGTTTAAAAATATATATAAAATAATGGATAAATTTGTAAAACGTCAACAGTTTTAATAGTCTGTATGAATTTTTAATTATAATCAATAGTATTTTATGTTAGTTATTTGGGATTGGGACTCTTTCAATAGAAACATGGATAATTAAATATAAGCTTAATTACAATTTGTCCCCTGAAAATATGGGACACTTGCAAATTACCCTCCATATTTATTTTATCTATAAATTACTCCCAAAATAAATATGGAGGGTAATTTTCAATAAATGTAGTAGTAAAATGATCATAATTACCCTGTATCTTTTAATTTCCTTAACCAAAGGCTAAAATTAGGGTAAGTTGTACTTTAGTATCTGATTTTATTTTATAAGCAATTTGTCATTTGAAAATAACGACGTTTTTTCATCCAACATTATTGAATAATATTTTTACCCTTCAATATTAATTGTATGAATTAGTTTACTAATTTATATTTTCTTTTTCACATCCATTTTTAACACGCAATTGCTTTGATTTGTTCCGTCAAGACTATTTTCTTCTTCTAGCAAAAGTATTTTATCTTATACACATTAGATGTGTATATTTTATTTTCTCTATTATCAATAATTAATTCATCACTTGTATTTAAAAAATCACATTATTTGAGTAAAAATACTACTTTGAGATATAATCAACATATATTTTAAATAAATTTAAGTTGATCAACTAACTCACTCTCTCATGCTAGCTAATAAAAAAAGAAAAAAATTAAAATAATAAATTCAGTTTATTATTGTTGGTCCCAAAGCAACCTAAGAGGGGGGTGAATTAGGTTGTATCTAAAACAATCCTTTTTATGTGCTTAATAGAAATTCAAACTTTATGCACCAAATAAAAACTTAAGCACAAATGAATACAATAGATATTCAACTATTTAAGCTTAAAGAACAAATAAGAATATTGAGATTAAGAGAATCAAACCAAACTCCCAAGTTTTTCAAACTTGGAGCTTACAACTGCAAAGAGCTTCTTACAAGACAACTACCAAGTTCACAACTTGAAGTTTAGCCACTAAAAGTCTTTTCAAAGTAGGTGAGACAATAACCTCTTGTACACAAATGAGGATCACTCTTGCTCACACTAAATTCCTTTAGTTGAGGCAAGAGTTTACACTCACAACCTCCCTTTGTTACAATTGTTATCTCTCCACTATTACACTTGAAGAACTCTTACACTTCTAAGCTCTTTTCACAAAACTACCTACACTTTTACAACACTTGTACCCACTATTTCTCCCAAATAGTTCAAGTATTATTTGTAATCAGATGTAGAAGTCTCTTCTATTTAATTAAGTTTTAGGGGTATTTATAGTTGCCCAAAAATTGCTTCCAACAACATTCCAACGGCTATTTTCTGTTTACTGGAGAACTAGCAATACATTTTCAAATTTAAGAGAAGAATTTTAGTAAATAAATTCACAAAGTATTACTAAAAATATTGAGGGCAATTATGACACTTTAGTACTCTCTTTAGATGAAAATTTTAACTTTATTAAACCTTGGGGGACAATTTGTAGATAAAACAAACATGAGGAGCAATTTGTAACTATCCCCTATTTACAGAGGCAATACACATTAAGATTGAAATTTATTAGACATTCATAAGTGATATTAATTTAAACATCAATTTGTTAATTTAAGAATGAAATGTAGGATCTGTGATAACATAAGATGTTATAAATTTTATCTAAAATTGACCATAAATAAATAAAACAATTGTCACTATTCAGATGTGATAACTTTCATATAATCCTACAAAAGTCATAAATAACTAAAAAATTTCGTCAAGATAAAACTCAATAAATAAATAAATAAATAAATAAAGCTTATGTTCTTTGCAATTTTTCAATACCCACAACTAATTATTCAAAAAATTACATTAAAAAAAATCCAAAAAATAGTTAAAGTTCAGTCCCCTTCGAACAGAAATTACATAATTCGGTTTGTGGTGTGGGGAAAGAAATGCAACCATATGTTTCTAGGCAAATATGTGGTGTTGTTGATGGAGAATGGTATTGGATTCCATATCACTACTTTAACAAAACAATCCCGAATAATATATAATTTAAAATTTATAAAAAAAAGATTATAAAAAGTTCAAGGCCTACCCCTTGGTAACTTAAATCATGACCTAAGTCACATTATTTGATAGGATTAGGTTTGAATATATTGTTTAGTGTAGCCAAATTTAGCCAAAGATATATCTCAATATCAAAATTGCAAAGAAAAATCAAATATTTAAAAATAGGATATAGGGTATTCAATGTATAATATCATTTTCATTATAATGTTACAAAATGACAATTGACATGATTGTGATCATAACATATCTACTATGATAACATAATTATGCAGTTAATTAATCGTAAGATTAAAAAGTTAGATATTAAAGTTCATTATGAAAGCTAATAAAAATAATATCCAATTCATAATCATGGAAAAATTAAAAAGTTGACTATTAAAAAAGAATAAAGACTATATATATATATATATATGTACTTCTTTATCGTTTGCGAAAAATGCCGCTTTTAGCATTCTTAAAGAGTTGTAAAGAAGAGGGAGACTAAGACTTAGCTGAGATAGAGAAAATAATAGAAAACAAAACAATAGAGAATAATAGAAACAAAACATTTTATACTTATCAATTTCTTTTAGGTAGAGTAGAAGTCATATAGGAAAGAATAAATAATAGAAACAAGATTATCATTTTTTTTTTGTAGAAGAAAGCATGTGTGTCGCAATTATATTTTCAGTAATATTAGATTTAGTACATAAGATAATACTATTATTTTCAGTATTATTGGATTTAGTACATAATATAATACTATTACATTGAGCAATATCATATCTAGCATTGTGAACATTAGATAAATTATTTTTACAAACCAAGACCATATTTAGAAATGCAAGTAAAAGACAACTAAACAATTATTGAGATTTGAGAGGATGTACTTGTCAATGTATATGAATTAAATATAAACGTATTTAATTTAACTAAATATAACAGAAAAATTATTTTCATTTTACTTCTCTTCTTGAGAATGCATTGCATATAATCCTATAAATTTTACTAAATCTAAGAAAACATTTATTTATTTATTTTTGATACTTTTATTTAATAAGATTAGGAAATTATAGGTAAACTTATTACTTATTAGTACTTATAATTTTTTAACTATTCAATTTTAAGTTTAAATAATAATCTGAAATAATGAATTTTGATCATAGAAAAGCGACCCGTGTAAGCCTACCTCTCTGTACCATGTACTCGAAAAAGTCCCTACCATAATCTATGTAACACTATTTACTCTTCTCTTTTAGTTGATTAACTATGGTTTTGGTTCTTAAATTAATTTGTGTAATGTTTACAATTCTATATTCAAAATTGCTTAACCTTATTTTATGCCAGCTAAATCTACTACTTGAGATATCATTACATTGCACGTGCTTTCTACTACTAAAATACTATGGCATTAATTAAACAAACAATAAATACACCATGTGTGTTGTATAAGAATTTATTGTTAATATATAGATTCATCTAATTTATTTTTTCTTTTTTTTTTAAAATAAGAATTTATTGTTAATATATAGATTCACTTGCATAACTTGCATAACAAAATATAAATATATGGGTCAACACATACATCACACATGCATGTCACTAGTTGATAGAAAAATTGCATAACTTTATGTTAAAATTTATGAGAAAGAGCAGTTTTTGTTAGTTAAACGACGAGAAAATAAAGATAGAGGGTAATTTTTTAGCATTTATGAGATAAGGAATTAAATGTTTGTTAGTATAGAGGCATAGAAATCGAAAATTATTTTAATTTTTTAAGAGACATTTGTCCTAATAGAGTTGAAACTTAGAAAATAAGGAACAGATTTATTTTTTTGTGAAATTTTGATGACTAAAAAATATCACTAGGCTAAAGTTTGAGAACTAAAAGTATTTTTTACCTTTTTATAAAATTGCCATTTTGGACAACAAAATATTACTACTATACTACTAATACTATGCAGCAAGCTGATAAAAAAACTTGTTGAGAATTTAGTTAGGCCAAATTTAATAAGAACCAAAAAAAAAAAAAAAAAAAAAAACCAGTAGGACCTGCATGTGTTTCTACAATTTTTTTTACATGTAGTCCAACATCTTTTTCACTAATCTATTAGATAAGTTTAGCTAAGTTTTTAATTTGCATGGTTTTTTATCATAGCGCAAGAGCCTACCAAACTATGCCAAAAAAAATGTACTGCGAAGGGGACCGGGGTGGATACCAGTAGATAAATTGCCCCATCAAGGGATTAATTAGGCAGGAATGAGTAGGCCACTCACCATCACCGCTGTTTAAGTATGTATAATATGAATATATTTTTTCATTAATTATATTTGTCAGCAGAAATAGTTGTAAATTATCTCTTATGTTTCACTTTATCTATAAATTACATCCAAAATTTAATAAAGTTAGAATTTTCATTTCAAAAGAATAATAAAATGTCATATTTGCCCTCAATGTTTTTAGTTACACTTTATGAATTTTTTTACTAAAATTTTTCTCTTAAACATAAAAATGATAATAAACTAAATTTATTATTCTAAGCAATTTTTTTTTTGGTTCTTGGCAGCATAAGAGATCTAGTTAGCTGATCAACTTAACTTTATTTAAAATATATATATTTTATATCTGAAAGTTGGATACATAATAAAATAATGTGATTTAAATATAAAGTAATGAATTAATTATTGATAATAGATAAAATAAAATAAAATAATAAAACTCAAAATAATGTGACTAAATAAAAATAATTTATTTTAAATATAAAAATAATAATGACAGAACAAGCATATGTGATGGCATGCTAAAAATGGATGCAAAGAATAAAAAATAAAATTAAAAATTAATTCATACAATTAATAGTGAAGGGTAAATTTTTTCAATAATGTTAGATGTGTTTATCATTACTTCTTAATGATTTATTGTTTATAAAATAAAATCAAATACCATTGAAGCAACTTGCCTAATTTTTCATTGGTTAAGGCAATTAAAAGATTGTAAAAAATTATAATATTTTAAACTTCCTCATAAAGAAAATTTTTACTTTTTTTTAACTAGCTAACCATCGAAACCTTGGTGGGAGGGCACTACTCCCAAATTTTATTAAACTAGAAAAGAGCACAAGCTTTGCATGTGTAACATTTTTAATTTCTTGAAAATTTTTATTTTCTAAAAATAAATTCTTTGTAATTAATGAATGATAACCGAGTATATAAATTTTAAGTGTAGAATTTTTTATACAAGATTTATATATTTTAAATATATTATTTAATATCTTTGCTCTTTTCTATTGTAATTATTTTCACCTATCTTTTTTTTTTTTCAATATTTTTTGTTATTTGTCACAAAATTATATATAAATTTCATTTTTTTCTTAAAAATTAAACAAATCATTTTCTCTTTTATGAGAACAACATATGATAATTGTATTTTTTTTTTTATATTTTTCTTCTAGGTGCCTAGATTATAATTTTCATATAGCGTCACTATCAATTAATTAAACAATTAAAGATTAAGATATTTTCCATAGTAATTGAACTTTTAAATATATGTGCATATTCTTTGTCATTAAAAAAAAAAGAGAATATCATTATCAAGTATCAAACATTATATAGATGAAGTCTTTTAAAATTATATTAGTAGCGAAAACAATAATAGGTAATCAGATGATATATGGATAATAATTACAAAAAATGATTAATAAGAATTTCAAAAAATAAGAAAGAAATTGAATCTAATTAAAATATAAAGAATATATAAATCGAACAAAAATTATGTCTTATGTATAGGATAACTAAATAAATCAACTATATATTCTCCATATTATAAATAGGTATTATATAGTATATTAAATCATTATAAAAATTAAAATAATAAATTTTTCTTTTGTCTTGATAGTAGCTAAAATGCAACGAATGTTAAATAAAACAATCATTTATCTTACTTTACAATACATGAAATGCTAATGAAACTGTAGTTCTAAATATAACTAAAATTATACGTTATTATTTTAAGCGAGATTTTATATATTTTTGTACCACAATTAATTTTTTGCTAACATATTATGTAAAATATATATACATATAGAGAATATATTGTTATGTTATCTCTTAAAGTTATGATAATATTCAGTTCAATACTTAATTAATGCTCTAAGCTCTTTATTCATCTTTAATGGCATACAATGTAGTTAATTCCGATCTAAAATAGTTTTTATTTTTCTTTTAGGTTCATAGGTTATAATTTCTAATATCGACAACACCAATATCTTAATCAATTATAGACAAAGACTTTTTCCATAATATTGATTTTTTTTTAGATATATCTATATATTCTTATATCATATTATATAAGGTATAAAATACACATTTGATATCAAACATCATTTAATAAATGAAGCGTATAAAATCCTCTTTTATTAATGAAAATATTTATAGGAGATTAAATAATATATAATAATAATTACAAAAATGATTAAATAAAATTTCAAAAAATAAGAAAAAATAAACCTAAATATAAAGAATAAAGATATCAAACAAAAATTATGTTTCCTGTATAAGAAAACCAACAAATTAAACTAATATGTTCTGTATAATTTGGATAGGTATCGCGTAGTATATTAAGATCATAATTAAAAAGTGAAAATAAAAATTTATTCTTTTATCGTACTTTGAAATGTACAGAAAATTAATGAAAAATCCGCTATATTATTCTAAATGCACGCAACTCAAATGAAAAATATTTAATTCTAAAGACATCCAAAATAACATGTAATTTCTGTAATTTCTATTCTAGTTAATTTTTTAACATATTGTGTAAATTAATTATGTATCTACTTAGAGAATATATTGGTATTTTTCATGTTTCTTAACCTTATGATAATATTAATATTCTGAACTCTTCCATTCATCCTGAATGGTATCAAATATGGTTAACTCCAAAATTATATTTTGATATAATATTTTAATATGAAATTAAATTTGCATTTATTAAATATATAAACAAAATGAAGGATAATAAAAGAATATGGATTTATTTTATTTTTGTACCTTTTCAATTAATTCCTTTTATTATATACCAAGATATTTAATCTACGTCTTTATTATTTTGTCAAATAGTGAAGAATTACATCGTAATTTCCAAAATCAACATGTAAAATCAATCTATATCTGCAATTATTTTAGAGTATTTAATAGTATGACTATATTTGAATAATATATGTGGTCTTTTAGAATACTTACTCGCTTATTTTTTTCTATATTGTCATTCCTACAATTTATATGTAGTATTCTTATAGATCTTGTAATAATGATTCTAGATTATTTTGAGCATGACGCTTTTTACCTTATCAATAGTTAGTCCAAACTAATATTTCTTTGTCATTGTAGCATATACTGTAACAACCAATATTATAGTTTCCATGTATATTAAATTTAATATTTAAATTCATTGTATACCTGTAACTATTTAGAGTATTGTTACAATCACTATTTCAAAATATTTTGGACATATGTATTGTATCATGGATTGAACTTATTTTCTACCTCATCAATAGTTCATATAAACTAATAATCTATAAAATGATGTTATCAAAAATAAAGATTTAGTAATAGAAATACTATTAAAGAGATATAAAATTAACAAATACTTTTATCTCAATTAAAGATTATAAGTTTTTTTATTTTGTTCTTGAGCTTTATTTCATTGCTTGGTTAATTTTCTTTTCTTCATGTAGGATAGAAAAAACAAATCTAAATTAATCGTAATATAGAGTTAAAAAAATAAGGAAACAATGTTATATATATTCCATAATTTTTCACTTTATATAAATTTTAATTATTTATTTTGTGATTTTTAAGTTGGACCATACTAAAAAATTCTATACTCATGGATATATCTCTCCTGTTAACCAAAATTTTAAGTTAAAGAAGTCACTATAATCAAGAGTCATGAAACCATTACAGTTGACCGTCAGTTAAGGAAAATTGTGCTTAAAAAATAATATCGGCTAAATGTGTCATTTTCTTCAATTAATCCTAGCCAAAAAGGCTTGCAAAAATGCCAAATTCAACTTCAATGTATCTTTTCAACAAATTCTACATGAATTAAATATTTTCTTTATGAAAAGTTTATTTATCAGACAAAATTAAACAAAAAATATTAGAATATAATAGGGGTAAAATGGTCAATATATTTAGTTGATATAATAGAAAGACTTTACTGGTCAATAGATAATGTTAGATATTAACCTATCAATGACACTAAAAAAAGGGTGAAGTTTAACTAACCTTATATATAAAGCATGCAAGGGGAAAGATCTAATTAAGTTTTCCAAACTGGGCATACTTAGAGAAAAGAAAATAATTGTAGTAAATTTGGAATATTTATAATAGTTATAAAAGATTGCTTTTATTATGACTAAAAAATAGAAATAATTTCTTGAGCATACATAACAGTTACAAAATATAATATTTTTATTTTATTCTTTGCTTAAATATAAATAATTTTTCTACTCTTAGAATTGTATACATTCTTATTATGTATTTATACTAAAATTTTGTAATAAGTTAAGGAGGAAACAATTTATTTTATGAACATTCGATTCATTTTATAGTAAGATAAAAGATGTTTTCACGAACATTCGATTCATTTTAAAGTAAGACAAAAGAAAAAATTATTATTTCAATTTTTTGTAATGAAATTTATATACTATATTATACCTATCCCTAATATGAAGAATATATTAGTTTATTTTGTTTAATTTCATATACATAAGATATAATTTTTGTTTGATTAATTTAATCTTTACATTTTAATTAGATTCATTTTTTATTTTTTGAAATTTTAATTATAATAAATATTTTTATACAAATAAAAGTCTTCCATCCCATTATATATTTATGCCGAAATAGATGGTTGTATCCTAAATTATAGGTAGAATAGGATTATGAGTAATTTAATTAATTATGTTTTCTTATTGGGAATTAAAACTTATATGATTCATTTTTTTATTTTTTGAAATTTTAATATATAATAAATATCTTTATAGAAATATTAATCTTCCATCTTATTATGAATTTATGCCAAAATAGGTGGTTGTATACCTATTTTTAAATAATGAGTAGTTTAATTATGTTTTCCTATTCGGAATTCAAAAATTATATTTCATTAAGGGTGGGTATTTTAGGCATTACAAAAAGAGTAGAAAAACACTTAAAAATATGTTTTCCTATTAAGTATTGGAAATTATATTTCATTAAGGGTGGGTATTTTAGATATTACAAAAAAAAAAGAGAAATATTTATATATGTTTTCTAATGGACATTGTAAGGGTGAGCATTTTAATCATGACGTAATTTAATTACCCTATGTTTTCTTATTGGGAATTAAAAATTATATGATTCATTTTTTATTTTTTGAAATTTTAATTATATTAAATATTTTTATACAACTATAAAAATCTTCCATCTTATTATGTATTTATACCAAAATAGGTGGTTGTATCATAAAAAATAGGTAAAATAAATAATGAGTAATTTAATTATGTTTTCCTATTCGAAATTGAAAATTATAGTCATTACAAAAATAGAGAAACACTTAAAATATGTTTTCCTATTAAGTATTGAAATTGTATTTCATTAAGGGTGGGTATTTTAGACATTACAAAAAATGAGAGAAACACTATATATATGTTTTTCAATTGGGAATTGTAATTATATTTCATTAAGGACGGATATTTTAGTAATCACAAAAAAGGGGAGAAACACTAGAAAGAAGAAACAAAATTTGGGAGTCTCTTATACGCATATAGATGTGTATAAGAGACAGATAGATAGATTGAGATAGATTTGAGAAAAAATTTTGATACAAAAAGAGAGACTAGACCAAGATCTCTTATTAAGAACATGAAAAAGAACAACGTAACAAATAAAACTATATAAGTCATGTCATTTTCATTAGCTTTCTAGGCAGGCCAATTTCATCAAGCCGAAGGGTTCCGCTCAAGTTTGCTGGAATGTTAATCAGTAAAAAAATTGAAATCTACATTCGTCGTTCCACTTCCCATCTTGGTCAAGGTATCCGTTACTCCGTTAGCTTCCCTATATATGCGAGAAAAATGAAACTTCTCTTGAACCAAAAGCTTTTTTGACTGCTACGGACCAAATGATCTATCTTCCAAGCCATGTGAGATGTTCCCATATTCCATTTGATATAAAACCATAGAATCTGTCCCTACTTCATACTCAAGCTGAAATGTGCTAGCAATTTGCATTCCTCGAATAAAGCTGAAGCCTCGGCTCGAAGACTAGTAGCAGAGAGCAAGGAAGGCTATCACCTTACCGTTTGAGTCACGAAGGATACCTCCACAGCCCGCGTGCCCCGGATTGTTCAAAGACGAGCAGTCCGTGTTAATCTTCAATCTTCCCATTCTCGGTTTGCTCCATGAAACAGCGAAGAAGGTTGGGAGATCGAGGCTTCATGCACCTACAAGAAAAATGACCATTTATAACTTATATTATTTTGTATGTCACAGATGTAATTATTTTGTGACAATAAAAGGGTTTTGAGTTTTTTGTGACACTTGTATGACACCATTTAGATAAGTGACATGTGTATTTAGTATAATATGTGTCACTCATTTAAATGATGTCACACAAGTGTCAGACCAAGAAATGTTACAGGAAACCCACACCCCACTAAAAGTCATAAAAATTAATAATTTCAAATCACAAATAATAGTAGGACATTCATTTGTATAAGTCACAAACATTTTTTGTGACTTTATAGATAGTGACCATTATTTGAGAATCACAAAATTCAAATGTGAGTTGTATTTTAGTTTATGACTCTCAAATAATCTTATCGTCTATAAAGTCACAAAAATTATTTATGACTTACAAATGAAAGTCACATTATCATTTGTGACTTGGATTTACTAGTTTTTGTGAGTGGTCGTATCACAAAATGATTGTATTTGTGACTACACTCAAAATTATACAAGTCACAAAAAATAGATAATTCTTGTAGTGCGTGTGCGAGGAGGAAGAGTCGGTTGTCAAGAAACCTATTGATCTTGCTAGAAGCAATTAAGGTGTCCATAATAGAGTGAATCGTGACAAGTCATGGCCTGCAATTTCCCCTCCACCAAGTAAGTACATCTAACCACCATAGGTTCCAGCAAATCAACACCGGAATGAAATCAAAAAGCTCAATTTCAGAATTGGAAGGACAGGACAGCCACCGTGGATAAAAAACCAGCAGTAGGGACCTATCCTGGATCCAAGGGACACCAAGCTTAGACCCAAAAAAATTCCCAAATCATAGTCGTATACGGACAGCCAATGAACCAATGCTCCAATTCATCTATTCTATCACGACATGAACACTTAGAACTAGGAAGACAATAACCACAACGCATGAGAACTATCGAGAAATGAATGAAACTATTGAAAATCTTCCACACGAGAATGGACATTTTCCATGGTATTCTAGCTACGCCAAATGTGCTTGCGGGAGAGTATTGTGCTTTTTCTCTTTCTAATTTGCTCAAATGCTTGCTTTGTTATAAAGAGTCTATTTGAAAATCTTAACTGTATTATATCTTGGGGTTAATTTGTATATAAAATAAACATAGGAAACAGTTTATACCTAACCCCTATTTATAAGGGACAAATTTTAATTAAGCCTATATTTTTGAGTTTGTTCTACCTAATACTTATACGTTCGCCATTTTTTACAGAACTCCCTCATGATTTAAAAAAGGGAAAATGACTAAAATAGTTCTCTAACTTTTTTACTAAAATACAAATAGTTCTTGAACTTTAATTTGCTTTTTTATGATTCTTAATCTTTTTTTTTGGTGCCAATTTAGTTCTTAAGTAATGATTCCTCCCAAAATTTAAACTTTTGTCAATGTTGACCGGTTGACTAAGTGCGAAACTAGAAATTTATGAAGTCCCAAAATCATCAAAACTAAATCTGGAAGGAGCTTCCCACAATAGTGTAAGTAAACCTGGCTAGACCTTGCCACAGTGAACTCAAGAAACTCAACACCATCTAAAAAAAAGAAAAAAAGAAAAAGATCAAGAACATCTTTTTGTGAACTAACTTAATCATTCTTCAAAAAAAACTTTTTGTCAACACAAACATTCTCTCCTCACTTTTCCTTTTCCCAAATATCATCCCAAGTTCCCAAACCAATTTTGTTGACAAACAGACAAGAATCCTCTTCATTGAGGGGTAAATGGATGCTTTTCCATTTATCCTTAAAAATAAATTCTAAAGAATATTTTTAAAAAATCAAAACTATGTATAGTTTAAATCATGTTTTGTCTAATTTCCTTGCAAAAAATTAGAAAAAAAATAATACACGTTTATTGTTTGAATAAGCTACTTTATATTTTATTAAAATTTAAAAATTTTCACTAATCCAAATATGATGTAAAATTCAACGGTGAATTTTTTTTCAAATGAATTAATTTTTGGATATAATGATCTACTCGATGAGATAAAACTAATGGTATATTTATATTATTTTCTTAGGTTTAATTATTTAAATATATCTAAATGGACAATAAATGGAGAGGATAAAAATCCCTCACAAACATGTCTTTTAGACTAAACACCCTTCCCACCCCATCACCATTATTTCAATTTTAGATGTCTCTATATTGCACTCGTTATCTTCAATCTTCTTCTCCTCATAATTAGTCAAATAAAAAATTTTAACAAAGAATTCACCCTCAAATTCAACAGTTGCTGTTTAAATTTTAAGGCCTAGAACTTTAAATACTTGAGTAATGAGTTGAAGAAGTCTTCAAGCTTTGATAATGAAAATGGATGCCTTCAAATAGTCGTGGTTTTGGGTTTATAAGTGATAATACAAGGAATTATCTTTCAATAGGAACTGCCCATATGGTATGTAGTTATAAGCTCTATAAAGGTAAACTTGTAAAAGAGTTTAGACTGTCATAGGACCAATTCGACACCCATGCCGAATGAATGACTTTTGAAATCACTCGTTCAGGTAGGCCAATTTTCGTCTAAGGGACTAATTAATCAGGAACTGACCAATGAGGGGTTCAGATCCAAGTTAAATGCCTATAAATAGGGGCTCAGCCTACAATATGAAGTCATAAGTCATATACAATACAATATCAATTCATTACATGACTTCTCAGTCAACTTTCTCTCTCTAAACATTCTTGTAATATCAAATGGCGTCGTCTCTAGGAATCTGAACAAAAAGGTAGTGTAGTCTTATTTCCCATTTCTAAGAAAATTATGAGAAAAAACAATAATAGAAAGAAGGGTAATAGCAAAAATATGTAATAGACTCAGGGATCAATACCTCAACAGTCGACTCCTCAAAATTGTGAAGCCTCACAAAATGCGGATTCTCAACAAAAAGATGAAATATTATAATTCTCCTCTAATAATTTTCAAACCTTTAAAGACTTTATTAAAAGTAAATAAAAACAAACTCAAGCAATAGGAAAAAGCCAACATGACCAAAAAACTACACATGAAGATACGACAGGCAGTTCACATTGTCGAGCATAACCTTCAGTATCATTCGCTTGTCCACAAGGAGAAGGTTCAGTTTTTGAACGGATTAGCCCTAATCCTAAAATGAAAATTGAACAAATTGCGGAGCAAACTCCGAATAATGCCGAAGAGGTACTCATGGCTAAAATGGAATTAAGAGCTCACGAACTCTTAGGAAAACTACAACCCAAATGGCTGATTTAATTACAGTGGATAAAGATCTTTTCACTCTATCTATCCAGATGGAACCGATTCCACAAAACTTCAAACAACTAAATCTTGACACTTACAAAAGAACCATCAATCCAACTAATCACATTGCATATGTGTCTGTCATCATTAAATTATATGATGCCATCACATACAAACTCTTTGCCACCACATTAAGTGAGTCAGTTCAGAAATGGTTTAAAGAATTATCACTTAACTCTATCGGAATGTTTCTGACCTGGCAAAAACATCTTAGATAGTTTATGAGTAGACAAACTATTAATTAAAAGAAGTATCTCATCACATGAATATCGGGCAAAAGCCTGATGAGTCATTTAAACAATACACTGGTAGATTTAATGATGAAGCTATTCAGGTTTGAACACCAAAAAAACACTGCGTGGTAGCTGCCTTTATGAGTGGTGTGAAGGCAAGATCCTTCAATGTTGAACTTTCAACGAAAGTTCCAAAAAATTTTAATGAGCTCATCCAACAAACTAAAAGCCATATTCAATGAAAAGGATATAATCGAACAAAAAAGAGAGATGTATAATTCAAAAAACAAAAGGAATCGGCCTATCGAACAAGAATTTGATAAGAAGTGTCCGAACAAGAAACTTAGAAATAATCGGGCTCGTTTGAGCTATTCCCAATGAACCCACCAGAACAATCAACAAAATCTTCTAGCTGGGAGAGTTCCTTTCCTTGGAGATAACAATTTCAGGTTGACCCGAACTAGAGTTCTTCACGATTAGGATTTCACTCCGGTAAATACTTCTAAAAAAGAAACCTCATTTCAAATCAGGAATGATGGAATCTTAGAGCTACCACTTCCAATAAGAATTGAACAACATAGACAAGACATATCTTACTATTGTGCTCATTATGAAGATCGTGGCAACAATATTGAAGAATGTAATGAATATCAAACGAGCCATAAGACATGGATTCCTGCAAGAATACATCCTCTGAATTGCTGAGAACTTCAGGAAACATCGACTAAAAGTTCAAAATGATAATAGATCACTGAGGCCTGATGACAACATAAATCGGAATCAAAGGCCGAACAACAACAATTTGAGAGGACCACCAACGAACAACGATGATGTTGCAGGATTAATGCCATCACGGGAGGTATTGATGATGTGTTCGAAATTAGAAGTGTTCATGGGTTAGGTTTTCAGATTGACAGGTTTTTTGGTTCAAGTTTTTAGGTTTTTGGGTCAAAAAAACAAAAGCTAACCCAACCCAACTAATATAGCAACCCAAGTAAATACAACCCAAATATTAGTCGGGCAGTTTACTCAGATTTTTGGGTTATTTGAGTTAAAAATTCAAATGTATAAAAAAAATTTAAAAAATCTAAAATTACAAGATAGTCTATAAAAATATATGTTTAGTTAAAAATAAAATGATTAGGTCAATAATTAAAAGGGTATACAGTATGATAAATTAGATGTTATTTTAAGAATGAAAAGAAAAAAATATAAATTAGATAATATAATTAAGATGTGTATATGAAATTAAAAAATATAATTAAACATTATTGAGTTATCGGATTATCATTTTGGGTTAAGTTTTATTATCATTTTGGGTTAAGTTTTAAAAAATAAAACCCAACCCAACCCAACCAAACTCGAGTAACTCAACCCAAATAACCCGATACCTGATAACCCAACCAATTTAGCTTCAAATTCATTTGGGTTGGGTTGGGTTGGGTTTACAGGTAGGTTGGGTTTGAGCACCCCAATCTAAAATGATAAACACCTTTACAGGAAGTGGTACTAGTGGAGATTCTACAAACAAGAATGCAGTGATATGCTCGACCGATTCTTCCTGGAGATTATGCCAAGAAAGCTAGGAACGAACTTCAGAATTTCTTTCACAGAAAATGATCCTTTTCTAAATTAGTGCCCACATGCTGACCTGTGACCATTCATGTCAAAGTTGGAGATTCAGGGTTTGCAAAGTTTTTATGGATTGAGGCAGTTCAGCAGATATTATCTATTGGCATGCTTGGAAAAAGTTGGGGATTAGTAATGAACATATCGAACCTGTACAAACTCTTTTGGTGGGATTCACAGAAGATTCTATCATGTCGAAGGTACTATCACACTATCCTTAACCCTTGGCGAGCCTTCAGGAAGCAGAACAGAATTGATCATCTTTATGTTGGTCAACAAGTCCTCATCTTACAACATGATTTTGGGTCGACCCTCTCAGTATGTGTTTATTATCTTCCCTTTTTTTTATCATTTGGGAATTAAATTCTCACTAAGAGATGGGTTAGAAGGCTGTATTTGGGCTAATTAGCAAGAAGCCCGTGAGTGTTACATGATGTCGCTAAGAAGCCAACCTTTAGCTGTGCAAATTGAAGAAGAGGTTAATGAAAAAAATCACAATGAATCTGATAACCCAAAGGAAAAGACACTCAGAGACAAAGGAAAAGAAAAGTTGATGAGCCTGATAATGATGAGTCAAGTCAAGAAGTTCGGATTGAAGAAATCGCTTTTTTTTTTTTCGAACTGTGTTATTAAGTAAATTAAGGATTTATACTACACTGCTAGATGAACTAAAAACTGATATTCTTTGGTTTTTATATGAATATAGGGACATTTTTGCTTGGTCAGCAGAAGATAAGACTGGGATCTCATGAGATATGATTGAGCAGAAATTGGAGATCGATCTAGCATACAAACCACTTAAACAAAGGAGAGGCTTTTCGAACCTGAAGGCAACCTGGTCACTAAAGCTATAGTTGATATGCTATTAGCTGTTCAGATCATCTGAGAAGTCTTGTATCCTGCATGGTAATCAAACATTGTACTTAAAAAAAAGCCAGATCAGAGTTGGCGATGTGTATTAATTACATCAATCTTAATAAAGCTTGCTCGAAAAATAGTTACCCTTTGTCTCGGGTCAATATTATAGGAGATTCATTAATAGGCTTTATAATAAATTTTTTTTCAGATCCCTAAGAAGGTTATCATCAGATCTTTCTTAGTGAGGTAGATGAGGAAAAACGACATTCATTATAGATAAAGGTACTTATTGCTATCAGACCATGCTGTTCAGACTCAAGAATGCCGGAACAACTTATTTGCTGGTCAATAAAATATTCAAAAAGCAAGATCGACTAAAACATAGAAGCATATTTTGATGATATGCTGGTCAAAAGCCGAACCAATGAGGATGTTATCTTAGATCTGCATGAAGTTCTTGAAATTGTGAGGGGTGTTAACATGAGATTAGACACTCTGAAATGTACCTTTAGGGTTTCTCTAGGAAATATTTTGCGTTTCATCATCTCACAAAGAGCAATTGAAGCAAAATCCTAAAAATCGGTGCATGCAATTTTGGATATGAAGTTACCTAGTTCAGTAAAAGAAGTTCGGTGTCTTATTGGTAGAATGACATTTTTGAACAGAATCCTATGAAAATCAATCGAACAAGGATTATCGTTCTTTCAAACAATCAAAAAAGAAAAAGACTTTGAATGGACTAAATAATATAAAAAAAGCTTTTGATGAACTTGAACAATATCTAGCAGATCTCCAAACTTGACAGCACCAAAGCCTCATAAATGTTATTCCATTATTTATCTGCTTCTGACAAAGTGCTAAGTGCAGTTCTAGTTTTGGAAATAGAGAAAGTGAAAAGGCCGATCTATTTTGTCAGCAGAGTTCTTTAAGGACCAAACTTAAATATTTAGAGATTGAGAAAATGGCTTTTTCATTAGTCATAGCAGCTTGAAAGTTAAGACAATATTTTCAAAATCAAAAAATTTGCCTTTCAAGTCAGTTTTGGGAAAACTTGACATATCAGAAAGACACATGAAGTAGTCAGTTGAGCTAGTCTTGAATATGATATCAAATTTAAAACCCGATCCACAATAAAGGCACAGGCACTAGCAGATTTCATAAATGAAAGCACATTTGATTCAACTTTTTCAATTAATGTGCTTCAGATAACAGACAAAATCGAGGCTGAACAACAAGATTATTAGCTTTAGGAACTGGATGTGGATGGAACATCTTGTGAATCTGAATCAGGCGCAGTTATTATTCTCTGATCTCTAGCAGGGAATCATTCTATATATGCCCTTTGATTTGATTTCCAACCTAATAATAATGAAGCTGAATATGAAGCCATTCTAACTGGCTTAAAGTTGGCCAAATGCATGGGAGCTGAAAGGGTAAAAGTAAATTGTGATTCTTTGTTATTGGTCAACCAATTTTTTCATAATTTTGAGATTCGAGGGTGATCTTGCAGAAGTGCCTCTAAAAAATTAAGCAGCTAAAGCAAGGCTTCAAGAAGGTCGTGCTTATCAAAATTCCCGAGCCAAAAATAGTAATGCCAATGCTTACTTTGCAAAACTAGCTTTAGCCATATATTCTCATCTGATTAAAGAAGTATACGATAAGGTCCAAATGCAAAAATTGAGCTCACAGAAATTGAAGATGATCTAGGATGGATAAAGCCAATCTTGGATTATCTGAACACAGGGATCTTGCAAGATAATCAAACTGAAACTCGAAGGCTTAAAATTTGAGATATGCAGTATGAGATCATTCACGGAGAGCTATACATAAAATCTTATTTCACTCTTCTACTTTGGTGCCTAACACTAAACGAAGCCACTTACGTGCTTCGAAAAATACACGAATGAATTTGTGGATATCACATAGGTGCTTAGAGTCTGGCAAGAAAGGAAATAAGATGGATTATTATTGGCCAACCATGTATAATGATGCTCATAAACTGGTTAGTAACTGTCACAAATGTCAAATTCATGGTCCAATCCTCAAAAGCCTGTAGTTGATCTCAATTTGATCACCAATTCACGACTGTTCCAATAATAGGACATTGATATGCTCATTAGGTACCCTACCAAAGGGTAATGGAGGTTATAAATATTTGGCTGTGGCAATAGATAATTTTTCTAAATGGATTAAAGCCGAGCAAATAAAGTCCATCTTGGGAAAAAAGTATTAAGATACTCTTTTGGAAAAACACCATTTGCCGATTTGGAATATCTCATATTTTTGCTTTTGATAATGGTTACTTAGTTTGTTGGGAAACCATTTAAATCTTTTTGTGAGGAATTACAAACTAAATTACATACAATTTCGGTTGGACATCCTTAAGCCAATGGTCAAGCTGAAGTCTCCAACAGAACGATCCTAGTCGGCTTAAGAACATGATTAGGTCATGCTAAAGCAAATCAGATTGAATAGCTCCTAAGTGTGCTATGCTCATACCAAACTATACCTCAAACTACAAATAGAATGACTTCATATAGTTTGGTTATGGGACTGAGCTATCATCCCAACTGAGATCGAAATGCCTACATCTCAAATACAAAATCATGACGAGGCGAGCTAGCATGCAAGAATGAGCAACCAATCTTGATTTATTAGAAGAGCGAAGGCTGGTGGTAGCTATTCGACAAGCATATTACAAGAAAAAAATGACTAAATATTATAATGCTACTATTCAGAAAAGGTATTTTCAGCCAGGAGACCTTGTCTCAAAAATTGGATGCTAATTGGGAAGGGCCCTATCAAGTTATTGAAGCTTACTAATAGGGTTTTACCAGTTAGTCGATCAAAATGGCAAAATTTTTCTCGAATATGGAATATTGTTAATTTGAAAAAGTATTATTTAGGAAATTGACAACTTGTCTTAGATGAATAATCTTTTGATTAGATGGTTTGCGATTAACGAACAATTTTTGTACTTTCATCAAAAGATTAAAAGACCAAAAAAAAAAAAAAAAAAAAAAAAGATGCACGAAAACAATGATAGTCAAATTACCAAATATATATATATATGTATATATAAAGAGGCCTATCATATTATAAATTAGCCTTCACCTACTCCTACTGTAGCCCAGCTTCTGCTTCCTCAGGCTTGTGCTGAGCCTTCTTCTCCTTTGGTAAAGCTTCAATAAAGAGGTTCTCAGCCATTCGGGGTTCTACAAACTTATCCTCCCAACTCCGTTAATTCTATTTGAAAAAACCTCTTTGTCATAATGTGGGAAGGACTTGAGGTATAGAGACAGGTCAAGGAACACATGCTGCACATTTAAGATAGCTTCTGTATACAATAGGCTGCTAGCATAAGTACAGAAGGTTGCTCAATCATTCCGAAGAGCAGGAGAGGACAAAAATTGGTTAATACCTTCTAGAAGAAGGTTTGAACTAGAAGCCCTAAATGCGGCCTTCAAAGCATCTAGTTCAACTGTAACTGAGTTTAGTTCATACTGCTTGGCCTCAAGAGTCTCTGCCAGTTGACTAGCCTCATGCTTTGCATCATTTTCCACTGCAGTTTGCTAATGCTCCACTATTTGAGTTAACTCTGTTTTATATTTTTCTTGGAGTTCGACAAGAGCAGTCTCCTCTTATTTCTTTTTCAATTGAACAACCAATGCTTTGCTGATGACTTTTTACTCAGACAGAGCACTTTTGAGTTGGAACACACCATTCTGAGAAGCGAAGAAGAGGTACTACATGTCCAACATGCTTGTCAAAAGTTGCACAGAACAAAAGCACAAAGGTTAACACTATAAATCATATCAACTCAAAAGACTCAAGAAAAATCCAAGTGCAAATACTTACTAAATAAGTGCTGCAGTTCATCTCATATCGAACCTACTTGGATAGATATTCCCTTGATTAACGATGATCTTGAGGAAGATCAACCTTGTTGATCCACTTATTTGTATCTTCGGGAGTCCAACTTGAACTGAGGGGATTCGGAGAAGACTGAGAAGGATTAGGGGTAGAGCAATCCCTCTCCATATAGGATTGCATTTGTTGGAGAGGGTCAACTGCCACCTCAACAATGGATATTTCTCCAGTTTTATTGTTGCTTGGTGGAGGATCAATTGCCAATTCAGTAATTGATATATGCAATCCAATTTTTTTATTAATCGGCCGAGACAAGGAGAAGAAGTTTTCCTCTTTAACAGTGGATCCGAGCTCGGCATTGCAATAAAAGAAGATGATAGAATAAGGGGTAGGGCTTGCAAGAGAACTGTAACTAATAGTTACAGAAGATTGTCTCTTATACACATCTAGATGTTCTTAGGACAGATCGTATAAATGCTCAAGTTGCTCGCGAACTGCTTATGAGTAGCTGATCAAAATTTTGATTTGAACTCGAGTTGACTGAGCTCGAGTTGAGCTTGCTCAAACTTGAATCACTTGATGAGTTGATTTCGAGCATATGTATATTTTGTTCGAGTGTTCGTTGAGCATTTTGAGCACATATATAAATTTTTTAAAATTTTTTATTATATGTAAAATTACTAAATGTCTATACTCTTTAAAAAAATTATATATTTATCTTCGAAAAGGTTGAATTATTTGAGTTCGAACTTGTTTTACTTATTTTTTGAGCGAACTCGAATCAAACTGAACTTGAGCTCTATCAAATTTTTTGAACTCGAACTCGAGCTCTATTATTAAGGCTTGTTCGAGCTCAAGCCTCACAAAAAATTTTAAGCTCGAGCTTGAGTAGGATACTATTCATGCTCAACTCGGCTCGTTTACATCCCTACTCTTAGGAGGACCAGTAAGTTCTAGGAAAATTCGGACCAGAATAAAAATGTAAGTAATGTTAATGAAGGTCAAATAATGATCGAGAATTACATTTTTAAAGGTAGAGGAAATAGTGCTGACTGGGATTGTATTTACGAGGTGATTGAAAACCTTGGCTAATTTTATCCACACTAGGAGTCCTTGATCAATTATTACATTCTTTCCCTAAAAGTTGAAGACTACTTCATAAGACTGAATCTTTTGCATATCATCATAATAGGACTTCTATATCGCGTTGATGGGATCTTCGCTCAATGATTTATCATACCCACTGAATGTCCACTCCTTCTAAATCCTAGCCATATGCTCCTGCTTAGGGGTGTTCAAGCCCAAAATAACCCGCTGATCCGAAAAACCAATGAAACAGGTCCATTCCGAACCGTAAAAGAAAGATATCCGAACTGGGTCAAACAACTTGTTCGAATAGTGAACCGGTCCACATACAGACTGGTTCGGGTAACGGTTCACTCTTTGGTGAACCACCGGTTACCCCAACCAGTCCATAATCAAGGGCAATTGTGTAATTTTACCTAATATGGCTAAATTTTTCTATTCATATGTTCATAGATTATTGATTTATTTGTAACTGTAAATTTGCTTAAAGGGATATTTGATAATTTATTTTGATAGTCTGGACCGGATAGGTTCAAAAAATTAGTGAACCGGTAAGACCGGTTCGGATCACTCCACAGGCTCATGGACCGGGTACCTGGTCCATAAGCATCCCTACTCCTGCTTTACAAAAAAGAAAGACTTCTTCCATTCTGTAATAAAAATAGGGGAGTTTACCACAAACCCATTACGGTTCTGTCGTAGCAAGTAGTGCACAAAACCAATCTCTCTAGATGTTGAATGAATTTGTAAAAAAACTTGAAGCCACCACCTCAAGCTTCAGGTCCAAATATTTACAGATCAAGCAAAAATAAAAAATGAGTCTAATCATGTTTGAAACAAGTTGGGATATGCAGATCCCAAAATGCATGATTAAAGAAAGAAAAATAATATGGAAGGATAGATGAAGACTAGCTCTGAGCGAATCTTTACAAAGGGTTACATACCCTTTAGGAGGATTATAAGCACGCTCATTATCTTCGAGAATGAGAATGGCAATTGATTCAGGAATATGATAAGCATCTTAGAGATGAAGGATACTTGGAATGTCCACAGTAGACGGGATGAGTTTGGCAAAAACCTGTCTAGTTTCTATAGATCCTTCAACTTGTTATGAACCATTCAAAGTGGGTCCAGAGTGATTAGAGGATGATCTAGAGGTTAGAATATTCTTAGTACCAGAGATGGATGCTATTTTTTTAAAGTTTGAAATATTTAGGAACTTGTTTTCAAATCGAGAATAAAGTTGTTCAAGGAACAATACAAAATCACAAGTTTCAAGCACTTAAGAGATGAAAGTACTGGTATTGAAGGAAAGCAATGAAAAATCACTCGTAGTGTCGACAGAGAAAGAGGCAAAAATCAATGAGATGAAGAAAAGACTATTCATAGGAAAAAAATAAGGGTTTATGAACACAAACCAGATCTGATTATAATTGGGTCACAATCTTTACACCTTTTTGGTGATGGGTCAATATCCCAAGTCAAGTTAGATCACGATTTCCCAATTATTTTTGGGTAAGAAAAGGGAAAGACAAAAAGATAGCTGTTAGTAACTGAAAGGATGTGGCTTTTTAATGCGCACTAATATTGAGAAAATGATCCCACATGTGTGACCCTACATGAGTTGCCCTTCAGCATGGGATGATTAAATATTCTGATCAACAAAGATACCAAATCGGTAGAAGAGTCGAACAAGAAAAAGAATGTGGTATGAACTCAACTCTTCATATCAACTTGAATGGCCCATCTTCAAAGTTTCCTTCAGATTGTGATTATCAAATTTTTTATCATCAAAGATAACAAATCAACAATAAAGTTAGACAAAAAGAAAGAATACGGTATGAACTTGCTGAAGTGCCTTAATAGGCCTGAAACCAAATATAAACAAAAATATGGTATGAACTCAACAAAGTGCCTTAAGAAGTTCATAACCAAACAAAAACAAAATGCTAAGAAAAGAATATGGAGATCTGCTAGAGAACGTATAAGCGATCTGCACATTATTGACTGAGACAATATCAATTTCTAGTCAAAGAACGCAATTGGTTAATGATTGATTCTTTCTTACTTGACATTTTTTATGTAGAACTGATCAGAGGCAGTTTGTTTGATGAACCAATCCTCAATAAATAAGATCAACTTGTTTACTTGGAATTTTGTAATCATCATTAGTTTTAAATGATTAGAGGCTACTTGCATTGGATCATTTAAAACTCAATGATTTGTTAGAAAATTGTAAGTAGACAAGTCACTTAGATAGTTCTGATCATGTAGAGCTATTGAAAACTTACATAGTTATTTCTAATCAATTTCCCTACTTAAACAGATCTTATAAGAAATTTAACCGCATTGGACGATCAGTTAGAAAGAATGACTAGTGAAGTAGATCACGTTGAACGATCCACTTCAATTTGAGAAAGTCGAACATACAAAAAGGGAATATCTTCAAGATGTTCAATTAAACAAAGAATAAAAATACAAAAGTTTGCAAAGGATGTGCCAAACAAACAAATGAAAAAAACAAGACAAACAAATTGAGGTTATTCCTAATATCGAGCAGTAAGTTGAGGTTATTCCCTATCAATCAACAAGTTCTCAAAATATGTGAAACAAAATCAGCTTAATGTGTTAATACTTCAAAAGTTTGCAAAGTGAAGTTGAACAGCAGACCCATCCTAGCAATGCATTTTGGAATGCTTCGAATCTTATTTAAACAACCCATCCAGTCTCTTATTTATTATGCTAGAGGGATCTTCTTGTTTAGCACATTAGAAGCAAGTATCCAACTATGAATTCTCTTATCTGGATGGAGGATGTTCAATAGAAGAAAGTGTCCAATTGGATTCGCACTCAGCAAAATTATGCTATTGCATGAAAAATGATTTGCAGAATATTTGAAACAATTGCCTAAGTTAAAAGAATTACCAGGATTGGGAGCCATTGATTCGATTAAATACTGGAAAGATGTATTTATAAGAAGAAAAGACAGAGTTGTGATGGATACAAATCACAAAATGAATTGCACAAACTGTGCATAAAAAAAGGCCATAGCATTAATTACGTATTGAAAAGCAGAAAACATGCACCTAAAAAGACAGAAAATGTGTCTAAGGAAAGAATGTGGGCATTCGCAAAATAGCGTATAAGTGACCTGCACACAAGTGGTCAGCTAATTATCACCACAAGTCAGTTATTTTACTTGGAAGTTTGCAAGGTCACTTGGATCCAGTTAACTTATTGTGTTGGATGATCCGATTTGAACTAAGTGGAACTACCCAGTGGGAAGGAATTCCAAAAAAATAGTCAATTTATTATGAAGACAAATGCGGATGCACAATAGAAACGCATGGAACAGAAGAGTAGAAAAAAGAATGAAAAATACAGTAAAGAAAAAGCAATAAAATTCATTGCTTACATGTGATAACAAGGCTCCTAATCTATCTATGTAGGCCTCTAATGCTGATCGTCCTCGAGTTGGTCCTGAGTCTAATCAGCTTGAGGCTAATCAACTTCAGGTGGAAGGACCCCAAACAAAGTGGGTATACGACCAAAGCCTGGCTAGGAGAACTTAAAGTGAAAATGAATCCATGTCATAAGATTCTACAGAATTTAAATTCTAGATATTTTGAGTTTCAAATACCTCGGATGAATTCCTTGTAAGGCAAAAGCCAGTTTACCTGCCTGCACTCCTCTCAGAAGGCTCTAGAAGTATGCTTAAATAAATATTTTTACTAGATCCAGCGAGCATTCTTGAACACGTTCCCCATTTCATTATCATCAATGCTTCGATGACCTTGTGGTCGAATAGTTCAAAGCCCTCTGGATTCAACTACAGCATTGGATATTGTTCGCCAATCTCTTCTTCTACCTATTTGAAACTGAACCTAAACCGTGGGCTGACATAAAAAAATTTGGTCATTTCTTGGGTGAGCCCCTCAGTGGAAAGAAAGTTGTTAATACTTTGAAAAGACAATTGTTCCTTCAAAGTGTTGTTATTTGCTCTTAGTGCTTCAAGCTTTGTTTTCAGTCTCTGTACTTCAACCCGCAAAGACGCAAGCTCAATATGATTGCCTTTCAGATCATTAGCAATCTATTTAGATGCTTCCTTGAGCTTCTTGACTTTAGCAATGTGTTCAGGCTCTAGCTCCAATCGCTTTTGGGATTCTTCTTTCAATTACCACTTTAGATCATCAAGAGCATATTCCTGTCATCTCTTTATCATCTCTTCAAAGGTCGTCATAGCCTTGGGTTCCTTCTTATTCATTTTGGTACTCTATATTTTTTGCGTATCATAAAGTCGCTAAATCAAGTTAGCAGTGCAAATAGCAGCAATTGTACTACATCTAGATGCTCGATAAAGAGTTGTTCATCAAATATTTAATCATAAACTCTACTTCTTTGTGGAAAGCATGGCCAAGGAACTGTACCTAAGAACATTTGCATTATCGAGCCGGTCATTAGCTGTGATTGACCAATTCAGAATGAATTTTATTGGTTAGACTCCAAGGTTTCAGACTGATTAAAATTCCCAAGCTTTGTAGCTCGGATAACCTTGCAAATCGTCTACATTTCTATTGGTATGTCCAATGTGGTGGAGATAGGCATTTCAGTTTAAGCGACAACAAGATGAAGGCTCACAGCCTTCTCAAGATGAAGGCTCACAGCCTTCTCAAGATGAAGATTGGCCAAAGGAGAACCCTTCATTCTTTGGGGAGGTACTTGGATCCTTTCGGGCCTTTCGGGTTGAGAGCTCGGCTGAGGAGGAATTTAGATGATCGGGTTTGATCTAGACATAGAGATAACCCGACTGCAACATCTGATTGAATAGGGTGATTTGGAATTAGTGGTGCTATTCCTAAGAAGATCTAGCCCCGTCTATGTAACTGCCCTCATTTTTGCCAAAGTTAGGCTTCCAAGTGCAAATTTCTAGGGATGAGTGTTCTTGATTGAAAATATTACTGGATTACAAGGCAATTTATCTGATAAAATTTTTAAAGAAGGGATATAATACAAATATTCGAGAGAATTCAAAACCAGGAAAGACAATCACAGTTATAAGACAAATCAGTTTGCAAATAAGAGAAGAAATTTCTGCAAACATGACGAAAGTGTTTCGGTAAAAGAAAAGGAGAATTTACAAAAATGGAGAAGAAAAGAAGGCAAGAGGTTGTCTTGGAAGTGGATCAACCCGATTCGAATGGGTCATAAAACATTAAAGTAAATCTAGGAAAGAAAACCTGAAAAGACAGCACATTTAAGGCACTAGCCTAAATGAGGGCCAACCTCGCAAAATTGAAAGCTCAGTAAGGAACTTCGAGAAGCACTGTTCAGACTCAACTAAGCTAGGGACTTGCTTATCAGACAATGGTTCATGCCACTTTATGGTGGACAGAAGATGTTAAATAGCTTGGGGACTACCAAGCAAAGAAAATAAGATCAACTATATCTGATTGAGTCCGATACAGACCTAGCTAAAATGAATCTTGTTAATAAAAGAAATGATCCTCCAACAAGAACAACCCATGTGGCATGTATTTAGAAGCTCTATAAGGGTAAACTTTTAAAACATCTTAGACTGTCATAAGACCAATTTGACACCCATGTCAAATGAATGACCATTAAGGTTAGTTCTGGAAAGCCAATTTCCCTCTAAGGGACCGATCAATAAGAAACTAATCAATTATACGGTTCTAGATGTGTATAAGCCATGCCTATAAATATAGGCTCATCCCACCATTGTATAGGGAGATAGATATGGGTCGTAAGCCATATAAGAGACAGCCAATATCAACTCATTACATGACATCTCTTTCTCAGCTTTCTCTTTCTAAACATTTTTGTAACATCAATTTGCATCACTGGGGGCTTGGGTAGGGCAAAGAGATGGCATTGGAGGTGAAAAAAAACTGGAGATTGACAGGTGAATAAATGGAAGATGGTTTTGGTTACTAGAGTGATCTGGCAATGAGAAAATATGTGCTGAAATTTCAAACACTATCAAAGTATTTAGTAATAGTGGACGGAGAGTTTGTTTGCTCAATTCGTGTTTGATAAATTGCTTGAATAGACTATAATTGTAGAAATTCTCCAAGTTTTTTAGTAATAATGGACTGAAATTGCAAGACACGATCAAATCTTTTGGCCTTTAAGATGTACCAATCAAAGAAACCTTCAAGGCATAAAAATAAAAAAGTAAGAAAAACTCCTTTAGATTATTTGATTTAATTTTGTTGTTCTTCTAGGTAATTTATAAGAGAAAGCTGTTATACAAGAAAAATAAGAATTGGGAATAAAAATTTTGATAGGAATTTTTATAAGCATATACACCTGCCAGCCATAACTGTTGTCCATGGTGAAGCTTAATGAAATCCATGATATGTCCTTGGTCAAGTCGATCAATAGTGGTCATTGTTCATGTTTTAGGGTGAACTGCCACACAAGGACCAAATTAGCTAAAGCAAAAAAGTTTAAGGACTCTAAAAGAGCAAATTAAAGTTCATGGACCATTTGTGTTTTAGTAAAATGTTCAGGGACATTTTAAGTCATTTGCCCATTGAAAAATTTACAATTTCTTCTTTCTATTTTTCTAGTTCAACTGGTACAGACAAAATTTGCCATAAGTGATAAAATCAGCATAATGGTTAATTATGTTCTCTTTTATTGCAACTAATATTGTTCTTCTTTCCAACCATGGCAACCAGGATGGGAGGCACAGCCATTGACGCTTCTCACTTACCTATCAGCTACCATATTCACAAAAGTGGTTATAGCTTTACTTGTTTGAAGATCGAGAATTTGGTTTTAAATATCTCCAAATCAAACAAAAAAACTTCACCAATCTATACCCAAAACATCCGGATCTACATAAAAACCTCAAGATCTATACAATCTATCATTGTTTCTGTTGAACCCCAGTTATGATAATCATGTTTTGATGATGACCAAATCGCACTAACAGTTTAAAAATAAGTAAGCAGAAAAATAGAAAGTTTCGACGTAAAATTGTTCGAACACAATTAAGAAAACAACCAGTAAAACTCTATGGCCATTGATGATTGTTTGAAAGGAAGACAATTCGGATGATGAAAATCGTCCGACACAAAGGACCTGAAGCCTCGGACGAAGAATAGCGTCCGATCATACTTCTATAAGACATTGCATGGACCGAACACAGGTGCGGATGCATCCTCGGACGTTCGAACGAATACCCTCAGAGACCGGATGCAGAGGCCATGCATCAGACTTTCAAAAGGTCCAATGACTAGTTCGTTCGGACGTAAACTCACAGCATCGGCTGTCCGAAAGACCAAACGGCTAGTTTGTCAAGAAACAGAAAATATCCGTTAGAGAGCTGTTGGAAGCAATTTTTGGGATTCTATAAATACTCCCAAGTCTGTAAATGTAATATATGGAGAGTAGAACTACTGCATTCAATACAAACACTTGTAAGAGCTATTTGGGAAGAAGTAGGCTAAAATATTGTGGGTTGTATTGGTTTGAGTAGTGTAGTTCTCTTGGCTCAACTGGAAGGAATTAGTGTAAGCAAGAGTAGACTAGTGAGTGATTTTCAAGTGTAAGAGTAGAGGGATAACAGTACACAAAAGTGAGGTTGTTGTGTAAAACCCTTTGGCTCAACTGGAAGGACTTAGTTGGTGCAAGGGTGAGCCTACTTTGTGTACAAGAAGGTTATTGCCTCACCTTGTTTGAAGAGGCAATACTAGTGGAAATACTCCAAACTTGAGAAGTTTGGGAGTTTGGTTTGATACTCTCTATCTCTATCTTTATATTTGTTCTTTAAGCTTTAATTGTTGAATATTTATTATATTCATTTGTGCTTAAGTGTTATATTTGTTGTATTTCTATTAAGCACATTAAAAGGTTTGCTTTTTGAAACAACCTAATTCACCCCCCTCTTAGGTTGCTTTTTGGGCCAACAACTGGTATCAGAGCTTGGTCTCATATATTGAGCTTAACCGCTTTTGTGTAAAGATCATTATGGCAACCAATAATGCTTTGTTTTTAGAGGGGTATTCTATTACTAGACCTCCCATTGTTTAATGGCATTAATTTTGTTTTTTGGAGGGATAGAATGAAAATTTTTGTTCAATCTATTAATATTGATTTATGGTATATTATTTGTGAAGATCCTTTAGAAGCAATTATTCTTGATGAAAATACTCATAGATTAAGGCCTAAGACTAGATATGAGTTAAATGCATAAGATAGAATAAATTTATCTTTAAATGCTAAAGCCATTAATATTTTGTATAATGCCTTAGATGCAGATGAGTTTTCTAAAGTAAAAGGTTACAAAACGGCCAACGAGATATGGGACAAAGTGAAAGAAATCCATGAAGGAAGTGAAGATCTAAGAGAGCAAAAGAAGTCACTTCTTGTTGCTAAATATGAATCCTTCAAAATGGAACCTCATGACTACATTGACAAGATGTATTGTAGGTTCAATGATATGGTAAAAGATTTGGAAGGTTTGGGTAAAGAATATTCCTTGGGTGAGAAGAATAGAAAATTTTTGAATGCTTTACCTAAGGAATGGGAACCTAAATCCATTGCCATAGAGGAGTCTAAAAATTTAAATTCTATGCCTATCGAGTCTTTGATTAATTCTCTAACCTCCTTTGAATTAAAGATGAAATACAAGGTACAAGATGAGGAGGCAAAGGGAAAAAGAAGCGTAGCATTTAAAGCTTCATCAAAAAGGAGAAAAGACTCAAGGAAGCCTCACTTCAACAACTTCCAAATCACTTGGGATGATTGCAATTCGGATGGAGAGGTTCAAGAAGAATATGAGGAGGCTCAAATGGCTTTTATGGCACTTAGCAATAGTGAGGTAATCCTTTAGTTGTGACTCTTGTGATGATTCATGTGATAATGATGATGATGATGTTGAATAATTTATTTTTAAAATGCATGAATGTTTGAAAGAGTCATATGCTAAGAACAAAGAGCTAAAAAATAAAGTTAATGCTTTATTGAGTGCCAACTCAAAACTTGTGCATGAAAATAATTCTTTGACAAAAGAAAATGATGTTTTGAAGGAAAAATTTGTTGGAAATGCAAGATCATGGAAGAACAAGCTTAATTCAAGAAGAGATTAAATGATCTTGATGATATTTTGAAAAAGAAGATCTTGAAATGGTTTTGAAAATAAAAGAACTAGAAATATTTAGATTTTTCAAATTTTATCACCTTTAGAAAAAATGATTTGTGCTTTGTTAAATCTAAATCTTCTTTTTATGGCAATAAGAATATTATTTGTAATTATTGTCATCAACATGGCCATATAAAGAAAAATTGTTATGTTAAAAGAAATGAAAAATTGGGAATAGATGCTATAAGACTTGGGTGATTAAGCATGTTACAAGCAATATCTACATAAAAGTTTGGGTACCAAAAGTTGTTGCCTAACCTTTTTGGTAGGTATGCTTGGAGAGTATTAAGGAATTTATAGATTATCAATGGAGGGTGTTCAAAGCATATGAACTAAGATGACATTGAAATCGATAACATTTAAACTTTTTTTTATCAAAATTGTGCTTGCACTTGCTAATGTGAACTATGATCTCTTAAATGATTTTCAACTATGTGTTTAAATTTGTTTAGAATGCTTGGGTACAAGTATCCCCAATTTTTTGTTTATAATTAGTCACTATTTGCAAAAGTAAGGGGGAGCATTCTCTTTGTATTCACTTAAATTACGTTAACCTTTTAAGGGGGGAGAATAAACTCAAGGGGAGCTTAAATTGCATTAATTTTATTAAGTTTTGATGATGCCAAAAGGGGGAGAAATAATGGAAATAATGGACAAATTCTCTTGTCTTGTACTTCATATTTTATGGTTGTAGATCTTTTTGAATTGTCCATTTGATTTGTCATCATCTAAAAGGGGGAGATTGTTGAACCCCAGTTATGATAATCATGTTTTGATGATGACCAATTCGCAGTAACAGTTTGAAAACAAGTGTGCAAAAAAATAGGGAGTTTCAGACGTAAATGATTGTCCGAACACAATCAAGAAAACAACCAGTAAAACTCTACGGACTTTGATGATTGTCTGAAAGGAAGACAATTCCGACTATGATAATCGTCTGACACAAAGGACCTGAAGTCTCGGATGAAGAATAGCGTCCGATCGTACTTCCAGAAGACATTGCATGGACCAGATGCAGGTTCGGATTCATTCTCGAACTTCCGAAAGAATACCCTTAGAGACCAGATGCAGAGGCCATGCAACGGACGTCCGAAAGGTCCAACGACTAGTTTGTTCGGACACAAACTTACAGCATCAGTCATCCGAAAGACCAAACGGTTAGTTTCTCAAGAAACAGAATATAGCCGTTAGAGGGCTGTTGGAAGGAAATTTTTGGGCTTCTATAAATTCTCCCAAGTCTGTAAATGTAAAAGATAGAGAGTAGAACTACTGCATTCAATACAAACACTTGTAAGAGCTATTTTGGAAGAAATAGGCTAAAATATTGTGTGTTGTATTGGTTTGGGTAGTGTAGTTCTCTTGGCTCAACTAGAGGGAATTAGTGTGAGCAAGAGTAGACTAGTAAGTGATCTTCAAGTGTAAGAGTGGAGGATAACAAGTGTACAAAAGTGAGGTTGTATTGTAAAACCCTTTGGCTCAATTAAAGGGACTTGTTGGTGCAAGGATGAGCCTACTTTGTGTACAAGAAAGTTATTGCATCACCTTCTTTGAAGAGGCACTACTAGTGGAAATACTTCAACCTTGAGAAATTTGGGAGTTTGGTTTGATACTCTCTTATCTCTATCTTTATATTTGTTCTTTAAGTTGTAATTGTTGAATATTTATTATATTCATTTGTGCTTAAGTGTTTATTTTTTACATTTCCATTAGATGCTCATTAAAAAGGTTTGTTTTTTGGAACAACCTAATTCAACCCCCTCTTAGGTTGCGTTTTGAGCCAATAGTTTTAATCTTTTTTGGCAAAAAGTTTTGGAGCACAATAAAGGAAAGAGGAAAAGAATCATAAGTCCAGGTTTTCAAAACCATTGCAAAAAATGTCTGATCGGTAAGTGGAAATTGAAGAATTTTGTGTTTTTTTTATTAATTTTTTATATTGAATGAGTTGTCACTTACATAAAAGAAAGAGAGCCAAGAGTTGGCCACAAGGTTAGAGAGAAGCTAGGGAGGTAAAGGAAAAGGGTAGGAATGGAAGAAGAAAGAAGGAGCGAGCTGTGGTGGTTTGGATAGGGATGGAAAGGGGATGGGCTAGTGTGGTTGGCAAGTTGGCAAGAAAGAAAGAGAAGGAACAGGAGGGGTTTGGGCAGAGAATGGAGGGTCTTTCAAAATTTTGGAATCAAATAAAATGAATAGGAAGAAAATGATTGGAAGTGAATAGTGTTAACTTTCCGAAAGTGTATTTTAATTCAAAAAAGTGAATCGGGATAAACTGAGAAGGTTTTTCACAAATCTGGTATTTTTCTGTTTTTCATTTTTATTAATTAAAAAACGTGACTATGAAGAAAAATTTGGGAAGTGAATACCGATAAATTTTCAAAAAATAATTTTAATTTAAAAAAATGAATAATGTAAAAATAATAATGTTTCATTTAAGAGAAATGTGAATTAGTAGAGTGTGTGCCAGTCAAACTCCATTCGTGGATGTAATTTCCATCTATATCCCAATTATATTGAAAGGAAATGCTTAGTTAGATCCGGTAGGTACCTCATTTGTAGATGCTGTGGTGTAGGTTAAACCATATGAAACAAATGACATCAGTTGATGTAAGCAAGGTTTCATATGATTTAATAAAAACTACAAAATCAATAGGACACAAGATCAAGTCTACCTCAGTATTTTCCTATACTGAAAGCACAAGCGGATAATTGTAACTTTCTATAACATAAGGACTTCATATGAAAAATAGTTAAACCAAGGGGATGTAAGTAAAATTTTCCCTATATTTTTGTGTTAAACTATCTTCATGCTGCTATTAATATTCCTATTGATGTTTTATAGTACTTTTTAGGGTTCCTCAAATTGTAATCACAATTTGTTATTTGCTGCAAAAACCATTAATTGTTGTAAAAACCATTAATTGTTGTAAAGGTTAAAAGTGAAATGCCACCTTCAACAATTTTTATAGGCATTTTAATCCTTTGACCAACTTCTATCCATAAAGTAATGGTTTTTTCTAATGTTTAAATTGTTTGGACAAAAATGGCCTTTGGACCAAAACAAGATGCCCCCTCGAACTTTAACAAGAGTTGCAAAATGCCCCCCAATCGTTTTAATATATAGATACTTGAATTACCCAAAAAAAAAAAAGCTAAGATGGGCTCATCTAATCCTCATACTACTAAATAATTTTACTAATTTTTATTATACATCAATTTCACGCTCTAAACAACGAAGTAAGCAACTTAAGTTTTAAAATGATTACCAACACTCTATTGATCATGGGTTCGAGTCACTAAGGAGTAAGACATAAGGGGAGAGTTGTGTTTTTTTTTTTATATAAAAAATAATTTTGAGATCTATTTTATATGTTTAGATAGTTTTACTTATAAATTAAATATACTTTATATTACAAGCAACATATTTTTATTTCCACATATAGTTTGCGATTATTTATTAATGATAAACTTTATAAATAAACCAACTAAAACAAAATAAAATATTGAATATAAAAATTTTAAAAGATTTACTCTTAATATACATATAAATTATAGAATGAAAACTTTTGTGGAACTTTTTGCTTCTAGTATAACAACAATCAAGCATAGTAAAATATTAAAACTAATTGACATAGGGAATAAGTGTATAATAAAGTTGGCCAAAATATTTCAGCTGAAGGGTTCTGCATGCACAATTTTTATTTGTATACTTAGAATAAAATTTTTAATTTTTTGAGATTGTTTTTGTACACTTGATGCACTTACTAGTACTTTGTTTATTTGTTAATTTAAGTATTAATAATTCATTACAAATTGTGTTTTACAATAAAATACATGTTTTATTATAATTCACAGTTTAATGTAAAAATTCAATCATAAATTGCACGTAAAAAATTAGATCTTATAGTTAATAAAATACTAAAAGTAATATAGTTATTTAACTGTGGCAAAAGGATAAGAAAAGATAAATGGAGAAACAAGTGAGAAAACAAATAAAAGAGAAGAGGAGAAAAAAAGAAAAAAAAATATAGTTAAAATAGCAAGGGAAATTTTGTTCTTAAACATGAAGATGGGGTTAAGTGTTTATAAAATAGCTTAAAGGAATAAACTGCAAGTTTTGCCAAAAATGGCATTTCACTTAACTAATGTATTGGGGTACAGTGGTCATTTAATCGTCTAGTTAATGGAGTTAGATTTTTAGTTAATTGACTACAGGACAATGGTGCAAAATACCTATTAAATTGTTCATGGGCCATTTTGCAACTTAAGTGAAAATTGAAGGGGCATTTTACTTTAACCCTTGATGTACTATAAACCTTCTACTATTAATTTCTTGCATTATAATCAAAATCACGTGTTGCGTCCCATTTTTTTAATTAAAAAACCGTCTACTCACCATCGGCTATCATATTCTAGTGATAGTTTTTGTTAAAAATTGAAGGAAAATATTTAGATAGACATGGTTTTTGACCCCACTTGTAGACCATGTGACGTGGATTAAATATTATGAAATCAATGGTATAGCTAATGTAATCAACATTTTATAAGATTTAATCTTGGCCGCAAGGTCTATAGATGGGGCTCAAGACCGGGTCTATGTTAGTATTTTCCAAAATTGTATCCATAGTTTCGGATTTTGGGCGTAGGTCGAGAATTTGGTCTTAGATATCTTCAAAATCAAATGTTAAAAACATACAGATACATACCTAAAACATCCATATCTACACCAAAACCTCTGCATCTACACAATCTATCACTATTTTCTACTTTGGGACAAAATGCAATTTTAGCTCCCAATATTTAGGTCGTGGTCGATTTTGGTCCCCAAAATTTTAGCCAAAACACATTTAGCCTCAAACTTCTTGATTTCAAACAACGTAGGACAATTTTGGAATTTTATCAAATGTGAATAGAAAAAATCATGTACCTTGTACGTGACCATTGAATGTAACTCCAGTTACATACCCTTAACCCATCCGGTTACCCTAGTTGATAACCCTTAACCCAGTTGGACAACTACAATTGATTATTTGACCCTTAACCCATCATTTTACCCCAGTTAAGGTTCCTTAACCCATCCTTTTACTACACTTAAACTTTTTTCATCGATCAGACTCCCAAACCAATTATTTAACTTTTCTTCCAAAAAACTCCCAAATCAGTTTTGATCAAAGAAGCAATCAACGTTTAGGAACAAGGAAATGAATCAAAAACATAGAAAGGAGAATGTCTACTATGGACAAGGAATTGAATTACCGAGCCTTTCCACATTACGATGTCATGTTTATTGTCACGGCTTGTAATTTTTGTATAGGTTTAAATTTATTTCCATCTTGTTTAATTATTTAATAGTTGAAAGGGGTGTGTGGTGTCTCAAATTTTGGTTTTTTTCTTGTAGTTTTCCTGATATTTGTGGTCCACCAATTTAGGCACCAATTTAGGGTTTGTTGTGACATCCTTAAAATCAATGATGCGGTCCAGTATGTTAAGAGTGACTTGTTTATTGCATTTTATTTTAAAATAGTAATATTTTGTTTGTCTTCATGCTGCATGTTGTTTTTTCTTAATTGATGGTTGTAAACAAATGTGTGCAAAGTAGATTTATTTAATGCCTTTATTTCTTGTATTTGCTACTTCAAGACTTAGTGCCTTCATTTGTTGTCTTTGCTACTATGGTCCTACAAAAATTGGATCTTGTCTTTTATTTATTTACATGTGCTGTCTGTTGATGTATTTTTTTAATGGATTTAAATCAAGACAAGGAAAACACTATGATAACCATTAAATTCCATCATAAGGGGTTAAATAAAAAAAATGAAGTTACTGCGGAATATGAGGGTGGGGGCTCGACTGTTTTTGACTTTGTAGAGACTATGAGGCTAAGTGTTTGTGATTTGGATAGAATGTGTGAGAGGTGTAACATATATAGTTACATAAAATATTATGGGTTGGGTAAGAAAAGGCTTTGAAAGAATAATTAGTGATAGAAGGTTGCGGCAATATATTAAGGACAACACTGTTGAATTTATGGAAATTGGCTTGTTCTTAGAAGAGTCGTTTGACGAAATTAGGGTACTAGAGTTAGGATATGATCCATTTCTAAATCAAGAAAGTGGGACTGATGGCGATCGAAGTGGGAATGGTTGACCCGATGATGGGACTAGTGGTTCTGAAAAAAGGGGTAATAGTGATCAAAGTGGGAATGATGGCTCAAAAAATGATTAGTGGTTGGGATAATGATGGCAGTCGTAATAATCAATTAGATGGGTCCATTGAATTTTTTTCTTTAGTTGATGGTTAAAATTATGAAATGACTAATGATGAGGATGATGAATTTCATGAAAATGTAGACAATAATTCTGAATGAAAGGGTGTTGGTAGTCAGAGAGAAAGAAATGAGCATACGACAACCCATGTCCAGCATAATAGTGATAGCGAAGAGAATAGTTTAGGTTCAAATCTTACACCTAATTCTGATATTAATTATGATAGTTGCCATGAATTTAATGATGAGGAAACATAGAAAAAGGCACCTATTTTTTTATCCAAGAACAATTAATCCTAAGTTAGAACTAGGCTTAATTTTCAACAGCTTTAAAGGGTTTAAGCTGGCTGTGAAAAACTATTGTATAAAAAAGGGGTAGACCAATAAAATTTGTTAAAAGTGACATCAAAAGTGTTAGAGCTACTTGTTGAAGAAAAGGTTGTGAGTGGTTAGTGTTTGGTAGGAAGGTGTATGGTGAAGGTTGTGTCCAAATCAAAACTTTCAAAGGCAAGCACACTTGTGGATTTACATGCCACACACCTACCCGTAAGTCAAATTTGGTTGGGCTGCTAGAAGGTATGTGCATGGATGAGTTTAGATCAAATCCTAGGATGGATCTTGAGCATTTTAGGTAGAAATTAGTGACAGAAAACAAATGCTTATTCACTAGGACACAGACATATAGGACAAAGAGAAAGACTTTATATCTTATTCAAGGTATAAGAGACTGGGATCTTAGTATGAAAAGTTGTAACTCTAGGAAACTAGAGTTATATCTACCCTAAACTTGATGGTTTTGCTATTAGTTTTGAGCATTTTTAGTGTTTTCGTATGTATTTTTGTCTAGTTTGCTTTTATGTGTATTTTGCTACTAGTTTTGAGCATTTTTAGTGTTTTCGTGTGTATTTTTGTCTAGTTTTCTTTTATGTGTATATTGAGTAATTTAGTAATTATTTAGGTCTTGATTAGCATATTCTATTAGGTTCTTGTGTTTATAGTTGTATTGTGTCTTTAACTTGACTTCGTTGGGAGTTAGATTTTCGTTTGTCTAGCTTTGTTTGTCTTTTGTTTTTTGGCCTATTTTGTGATAATTTCATTTATATGTTTAGGAGTTAATTTAGGTGTTTATTATAGCTAATAATGGTCTCCTATGTGTTAGGGTCACGTGAAAAAATGACGCGTCAATCGGACATCAGATGAAG
This sequence comes from Cinchona pubescens, assembly GCA_025175665.1. Taxonomy (NCBI): domain Eukaryota; kingdom Viridiplantae; phylum Streptophyta; class Magnoliopsida; order Gentianales; family Rubiaceae; genus Cinchona; species Cinchona pubescens. Next base: position 916,316 of record JANKKI010000068.1, on the reverse strand, counting down.
ATTTTCGAAGCAAAACAGTAAAGTGGTACATTTCTGGAGTTTCAGTCCATGTCACGACATGGAGGTGGTTGGAAAATAAATGACTTTGTTCGGGGTTGATTTTTCTTGCACAATTCTGCCACTACCCTAACACTATATATACCCCTTTTATGCCTCATTTGAGGCATAACTTAGCCAGTAAAAGTAGTTAGATTAGAGAGTAATTTTCTTCCTTTTTTTCCCCATTTGGGGAGGGTTTTTCTTAGATTAGAGTGGATTAGGACTTCTCTTTCTTGTAATTTTAATTTCCTAGTTGAAGATTCAAGCTTTTTAGTGGTAAGTGCTTAGTTATTGTTCAAACTCCTTTAGTTACTCTTTAATTATTCATATTTTCTTAGTTTAATTAGATTAATTACATCTGATTACTTGCTTTCTTTACTTGATTTCTTAGTGTAATTGTTAGATTAGTTCATGGGTTTCCTTACTTGTACTTTCTTAGTGTTAATTTCCAATTCATATTGGTTAATTAGGTTATATTAGTTTATGGGCTTTTAGTTTAATTGCTTTCTTTACTTGTTTTATTAGTTTAATTAGTAGATTAGCTAATGGGCTTCCCTTAATTGTGCTTTCTTAGTGTTACTTTGTAGTTTAGGTTAGTTAATTGATTTCTAAAAGTGCTTTCTTTTTACATGCTTTCCTAGAATAGTTAATGGGATTTCTTTAATAATATTTCTTTTGTGATAAATAGTTGTTTAGATTAGTTAATTGCTATCTTAAAATACTTCCCTTTTGCTTCTTTTCTTTGAATGTTTTGTTAAAAATGCTTTCTTTAGTCTTAATGTTTACTTAAATTACTTTGCTAGTCTTTAAATTTCTTTTTTAGACTCTTTAAGTTTTAGTTTTAATCAAATCCTCTTTTAATCAATCACTTCAACTAGTCACCTAACCAAATAATCAGTAATTATCGACCAATCCTTGTGGGTACGATCCCTATTTTCCTTTACTACTAGTTGACAATTGTATACTTGCAGGATGCCACCTAGTAAGTAGTAGGATTTAGGTGTTTTATAAATTTATAACTAGCTGTGTAAGGCATCAAAAAGCTTTTGGGATTACATACATGAACTATTGAGAGCTAACCTAGGGAACACCATGTTGATGCAAATGGTTGATGGGCATGTAGATAAGGCAACTGGGAAGCAAAAGTTTTAAAGAGTGTACATGTTCTTTGATGATGTTAAAAGGGTTTCCTCTCAACTTGCAAGCCTTTATTTGTTGTAAATGACACTTCTTTGAAGGCCTTGGGTAGTGTTGTTGACAGCTGTAAGCATGGATCCCAATAAGAGCATTTGCCCAATTGCTTATGCTGTTATTGAGGGTGAAAGTAAAATAATGATTCATGGGAATGGTTCTTCAAACAGCTTCTCTTTACTATTAATTGACAACCATGTACTTGCGGGATGCCACCTAATTAGTAATAGAATTTAGGTGTTTTACAAATTTATAACTAGGTGTACGAAGCATCAAGTTTTTGGTGCCATTTCCAGTGATTGGTTTTCAGTAATAACAATACAATTTGGTTGGAAGACTAGATTGAACCCTTTTGTTTTCTTGTATACTTGTTTCACCCATTTGAAAAACCAAAAAGATTTTTCATTTCGTAGTTGTATTCTTATTTTAAAAAAATCCAAAAGATTTTCTTTGTGATGGATAGTTTATACCAACTAGTAGCCTAAACTTTCATAATTTTCTTGTTCGTGTTGTTTTAGATCCCTTTCTTGTATTTATTTGTGTTGTTGGTTGTTCAAGAGCATGCAAGGAGCTAATTGAAATGATTCATACTAAAGAGATTACCATTTTTATGGTAATAGAGGTATGCCCCATGAGCATGATTCCTTTTTATGGTTATTCTCCTTACCCCTTAGATTACCTAGTGGGATGGTCTTGCCATCAATATGCTTAAGAAAGCTACCAAGATTATCAAATGGGATGGTCTAGTCATCCATATCCTTATGAGAGCTATCAAGAAAATTGCTACTCTTTCTCTCCATCACAAGAGCCTTCATATGATCAAAATAGAGTCATATTTCCTTCACCAAATTGTCTAAAAAGTGAAAAGGCTAGATGAATAGACATGGGGATGCAAGTTCAAGAACTTTGAGAAGAACTAGCCTAATTTCGAGAAGAGATGACTAGAAATCGAGAAGAACTAGCTCAAATTCGAGAATCCACTACGAGGTTACAAGACCAACTTGCCCAAATTCAAAGAATAGTAAATGGTGAAGAACATTGGATTCCAATCCCCTTACCAATGGGTGAAGAACTGGTTCAAGAATAACAAATTGAAAATGTCTTGCAACAAACCGGTTCTCAAGTGCCACATGAAATTGAAGTTACAACAAAAACCGAGACACTCAAGCTTATGTAGAGGAATCACCAACTTTCCCTTTGTATGAGTGTGTGTTTGTCTCGATTACAACAAAAGAAGTTCTATTTTTGGTGTTCGTGGAGAAAGAGCCGGTTCTAGGAGGAATGGAAGAAGAAGGATACATTCTAGAGAGGTTCGGGGAGTTGCCAACTACATATGCTGAAATTCAATTCCATAGGAACTTCGAATGACCTAAGCATTGGTACAAGTTCACCAAGGATTATAATATCCTTGGAAAGCCTCCTTGGTGATAAGGGAGTATTTCTTTTTTTATTTATTTATTTATTATGCTTTCTTTAATTTACTTGCTTTAATTTAAGCAGCCCGGTGGGTAATAAGGGCTTGTAGTCTTGTGCTTAGTCTAAATTATGTTTTGATGTTGGTGATCGATTTTGGACCTTTTTGGACAAATTTGGTTGTTAGTAATAATGATTGATGATAATATATGACTGGTTGTTGTGAGCGAATAATATAAAATATGCCCTTTGGAATGACCTTGGATTTGGTTTTTATTCCTTACTTGTGGACATTCTAGTTATTGTACACTTTATAAGCTCAATGTGTAAGCCTATCTTAAGGAGTTCATGTAAATGCTTGATATAGATTGGCAGTAGTTGTTCCTGTCAAAAATATTTTTGAGACCAATTATGTATGAAGTTGAGTTTAGGGGGGATGAGTTGGGTATATACTTACGTGTGTTTTTCTTTTGCTTTAAATTGTTCAATACTCGTGAAGTCCTAATGACCCTTTTTAGTATAACTATACTGGCGGAGAAGGGATAGACAACTTATGGGACTTATGTGCTTAATTGAAAATTGCATATATACGATCTAGTTTAAATCTACTCATTGCTTAGTTTTGATTAGTGTTGTGATCAATGTTGGTGAAGTCCATAATTAAAGGGTAGGAATCTTGTTTTTAATTTCAATTTGAGCGAGCTTGGTTGCATTCACTTTCACTTGGTTCATATGTTGTTCATCTTACTGCTATCTTATCTTTTTTATTGTCCAAGTATAATTCAAAATTATTACCTAGTGTTTAGTTGTTATGATTTCTAGTAGTATTATTATGTTTTTGTTCTATTTTAGATTAGTGGTGGATGAGTTATACTCATCACTTGCATAAAATGACAAGTTTGGGGGTGGTACTCACTTGTGTTGGAATGGTTTCTTTTCGGGAATGTAAATATTTATGTGGTGAATTTTGGATGGAAAGTTGATTGATTATGGTACTCGATGATGATAAAGGACTTACAATATCATATGATTGAGTTATTTAAACTTGGCATTCCATAGATTTTGGTGTGTGTTGAGTAATTCTTTTACGACAACAGAATTTCAAAAGCCATGTATTACTATGTTCAAAAGGTGAGGGACTCACATTTTTTGAATGGATTCATTTAAAGTATTATTTTTTATCAAATCAATTATATTACCTTGTTGGTAAATTCATCTTTTGGAAAAATTGGTCTAATTAGAATTGATGTGATTCCAGGCCATTTTGAGTGTTTTTGCATGGGGAGTTTTATTCTATCTGGTGAGTGATTGGTTTGCATATAATCTTGAGTACGTTTTACTTCTCTTCCTTGGTTTAGGACTGCAAAAAAAAAAAAAACAAACTTTGCATTTAGGAATAAGGTGAGTATGGGATTCTGGCACGTACCCATGTTGTTTCTTCGAAATAAGCCATTAGAGTAGTCTACCTAAGGTGAGTATGGGATTCCGGCATATATCATGTTATTTTTCTGAAATAACCCATCAGAATAGTAATAAGGCGAGTAGGGGATTTCGACATATACCCATGTTCTTTCTCCGAATTAAGCCATTAGGAATTATGTTTTAGTATACCAACAAATTGAGGAGGAAATGTTTGTAATACTCATCATTCATATAATACTACTCACTCCTTGATAGAGTAATATTCTCAATTGTGTGACATGTGCATATTAGGTAGACTCCTAACTATCTTCTATTTCCATGTGGCCTTGTCTCATGGTTGATAAGGTTAAGACATTGTAATCCTTTTAATAAGTAAAACTATTCAAATTGGAAATCTTATACAGTTTTTTTCAAAAACCTTTTTGATGATGGTTAATTCTTAGTTATTTGAAACCTTTTATGGCATTCAAACTTGTTTTCTTTGGAAAATTTGAAAAACTTGGAATGACTAGTTAAAATAGTTCAATTGTTATATGATATTTGAGGTCCCTTGAGCTAATTATTCAAAGTACATCCATTATTCACCTTTTGTGTTATCATCTTAGTATGTCTTGTGTTTTGTGTTGTTCGTTTTTGTTATTCTTTCTTGTCTTTTATTTTGCTCGGCATGAGCAAAAACATTAGTTTGGGGGTGTGATAAATCTAGGAAACTTGAATTATATCTACCCTAAACTTGATGGTTTTGCCACTAGTTTTGAGCATTTTTAGTGTTTTCGTGTGTATTTTTGTCTAGTTTGCTTTTATGTATTAGAATGTGTTAGTATGTGTTTATAAAGTGTTTTAGTAAGTATTTATAGGTCTTAATTAGCATAATCTATTACGTTCTTGTATTTATAGTTGTGTCGTGTCTGTAACCTAACTTTGTTGGGAGATAGATTTTTATTTGTTTTTGTTTGTCTTTCATTTTTTGGCCTATTTTGTTAGAATTTCATTTTCTGTATGTTATAGGAGTTAATTTAGGTGTTTATTCTAGCATATAATGTTCTCCTATGTGTTAGGGTTACATGAAAAAAAGGACATAAAAATCAGACGTCGGATGAAGATTTTTGGAGCAAAATAGTGAAGTGCTGCATTTCAGAAGTTTTAGTTCATGTCACGACATGAAGGTAGCTGGAGAAAAATGACTTTGTTCGGGGCTGATTTTTATTGGACAATTCTCCCACTACCCTAGAAATATATACACCCCTTTCAAGCCTCGTTTGAGGCCTAACTTAGAGGTAGGAGTAGGTATAGAGTAGAGAGTAATTTCTTCCTTTTCCTCCCCCTTTGGATAGGGTTTTTCTTAGAGTAGAGTATATTATAATAATTTCTCTTTCTTATAATTTTAATTTCCTAATTGAAGATTCAATCTTTTTGACTCTGCCTATATCAAGTTTTTCTTAGTATAGCCGGTCCCAAACTGGGGAAAAATAGGAGGGTTGCATTAGGTCGACAGCCAGTGTAAAATTTTGTCAATCTTATGAGATGAATCCACTACGATATTGCACTAATGCTAGGGTATTCCCCATAAGCGATACGTCGCATTCACTGAGTGCAGAAAATAGTGGGCAAGGGCCACTACATCTCCATGAGGTTCCGGGTGAAGTGGAAAATATACAAGGGTCCTCACAAAATAGGGAGAGGGTAGTGGGGAAGAAAAATGTTCTGGAAAATAGGATTAGAATAGGAACTTGGAATATTGAAACTCTTACTGGTAACTCAAAGAAGGTGGTAGATACAATGATTAGGAGAAGAATTAATATTTTGTGTTTACAAAAGAAAAAATGGGTAGGAGAAAAGGCTAAACTATTAGATAATTCTGAATTTAAACTTTGGTACTCAGGAGTAAACATGACTAGAAATGGGTTAGGTATTCTTGTAGATGGGTCGTTGAAGGACGAAGTAGTGCAGGTGACTGGGACAGGAGATAGGATTATGTCTCTCAAAATAATTGTAGGACATGAAACTGTTAATATCTTAAGTGTCTATGTGCCGCAAGTAGGGCTAGATAAGTCCTTTAAGGCTAAGTTTTGGGAGGATTTTGATGAGATGATAGGCAGTGTCTCCCAAGGTGAGCAAATTTTATAGGTGGTGATCTAAATGGAAATTTGGGAAGAGATAATGAGTATTATGAAGAAGTGCATGGTGGATATGGTTATGGGAGAAGAAATGAAAAGGAAAATCAATCTTGGATTTTGGAATGGTATTCGACCTTTGCATTATCAATTCTTTTTTCAGGAAGAGGGAGGAACATTTAGTTACTTTCAAAAGTGGTTCAACAAAGTCATATATTGACTTTCTAGATCACAAGAAAGAGAGATAGAATTGATTTTGTAGATGATTGTAAAATCATATTTGGAGAAATTTTAACCTCACAACATAGGCTTTTGGTGATGGATTTGAGGCTTAAACATCACATTAGACGAAGAAACCTACCTAGATCACCTAGAATTAAGTGGAGGAATTTAAAGAGGGAAAAAGAAGAAATTTTTAGGAAAGAATTGTTAAGGCAAAGTATCTGGGACTTAAAAGGGGAATCTGACACTTTAAGGAATGACATGGCAATTAGAGTGAGAACAGTGGCTAAGAAGATATTTGGAGAGTCAAGAGGTTATGCCCCCATTAACAAGGAATCTTGGTGGTGGGATGAAGGTGTACAAAATAAAATCAAAATTAATAGGACTAACTATAAGGCTCTATATAGTTTTAGAAACGATGAAAATATTGAGAAATATAATCTTACTAAAAAGGAGGCAAAAAAGGCTGTAAGTAAAGTGAGGGATAGGGCTTTTGAAGATTTTTACCAAAAATTAGAATCTAAGGAGGAGGAGTGAGATATTTATAATGTAATTGATAAAACAAAAGCCCATAGGATTGAAGGACTTAACCCAGGTCAAGTGCATCAAAGATGAAAATAATAAGGTGCTAGTAAGAGATGAGGTGATAACCTCATAAATATAGTATATTTTGTGTGTCGTTTAGCTCCGTTTTAATGTAATTTGAAAAAAAAATTGAGTAATTATGAGCTAAAATAGCTTATTTTGAATTTTGTGGGGTTTGAATGAAGAATGAGTTAAAATAGATCACAATATTGGAGGAAAACATTCATTGGCGTGGAGCAAATTGGATATAGTTTGGAAGTAAGCATAACTCTCTTGTTCAAGCTCTGATGGATTTGAATTTGGATGATTTGGAAAGCCAAGGAAGATTTCTACAACTTTCATATTTGAACTTTACAGGATTCTATAGGCATCTTGTTCAGAATTGTAAAGTTCAGAAAAATGCACCGACGAGGAGCGATTCTGACATAGTTTGGTAGATTGAGCATAAATTTCGTGTAAGAGCTCCAATTGTGAGGTTATTTAAGATGTTTTGGAAATATAATACATAGAACTACAACTTTTATGTTTTACATTTTCCCAAATTTTGCCTGCATCATGGATAAAAATGAAGATGAATTGGAGCCACTTTACTAGACCCAGCGACTAGGCGCTGCAATTCACCATGTCCAGAAAGGCCACTTTACCTAACTGGAAGCAGTGCCCAAGCTCTACAAAATGCAGCGTCCAGACGCTACAAAAATGCAGCACCTAGGCGCCAGTCGACGGATAGGTCATGATAAATGACTTATTTTGCAAGAAAAGTCCTCCTGTGTGCTCGGTTACGTGGAAATGCGTGTACTTATCATCTTGGAGCCCCAAAACCCCTAAAAATATCTATAAATACACCAAGAGAAGGGGAGGAAATCATCAATCATCATTTGCCATCATTAGTTTTTAGGTTTTCAATAGTTAGGTCAATAATTTAGCCGTAGGGTAGATTTTTTTCAATTGTTCACGCTAGAATTTCATTCTCTTGTCAAGAATTCAAGATTTGACGATCATCAACATTAGATCTTGCTTCAATTACTGAGTTTGATTTAATTTTATGCAATTTAATTTTCGTTTGTACTGCATTCTTATTCTTTAATTATCTCTTTTATTTCTTTTAAATTCTTAATTGCTTCCGTAGTTTAGTAGCTAGGGTTTTACTTCGTCGCTTTTACTTGCTTTCATAGAGTAGATTAATTTAAATTTTTGTTTTGAATTAAATTCTCACAATTGGATAGATTGAATTAGGGTTTTTAGTTATTTATCTTTAATTGCTTTTAGTAGGGTTAGAATTTTACATTCTTGTCTTTAGTTTAATTCCTTGCAATTAAATTGCATTTAAGTTTAGTAAAAAATTGCTGATTATTTTGTCTAACTAGTAAATAGACTTGTGAACCTAGTAATTGTTCCAATAGTCCTCGTAGGAACGATCCTTACTCATCGTATATACAAACTCACCTTGTATACTTGCGAGAGTGTGGGAGTTGATTATGAGGGATAATTAAGATATTTATTACTTGTTCATTGTTTTCGAAAACCTAATCAATATCTTACCGAACAAGTTTTTTGCTGCCGTTGTCGGAGACTATTTTTGTTTGGTAACAATATTAGGTGAGTGAGTCTTACTAGATTAAACTTTTTATTTCTTTTTCTATTTATTTATTTACAATTATTTCTTGTTCTCTCGAGTTTGTTTGGATTTTGTCTTCAATATTTGATCTTTGGTTTTCTTTTCTTGTTGTTTATGGTCGATACTCATTCATCTAATCAATCACTTCATCCGATTGATTTGGAGATTGAACGTATGATAAGTAGAAATCGTAGAAGACAAGACTCAAACCAAGGCGACCATCTAATGGAGAATCCAAACCACGCTTATCAATGAAGAAGACATCTAGGTGTGTATTAACACTGGCTACTTGGTTAATGCTAATACTAGAACCCCCGACATCTTAGAAATTTTGTCATACCTAATTTTGAGGAGGCAAGTTCTAGCATTGCTCGGACTTCCAGTACAAGCAAATAACTTCGAAATCAAACCTGTGCTAATACAAATGCTCCAAACTCATGCTATGTTTGAAGGAGGACTCAATCAATATCCCTATGAGCACTTAATTAGATTTGAGGAGGTCATTGATATATTCAGGTACAATGGAGTCCTCCCCATTTTATCTGATAAGAGTATTCCCTTTTTTCTTACGTGATAGAGCAAGGTCATGACTACAATCATATCGACTAGGCATTTTCACAACATAAGACCAACTCGCTCAAGAATTCGTAACCAAACACTTTCCACCGGCTAGGACCGCTAAGCTCCGAAACGAGATCAAATCATTCAGAAAAATCACTGGAGAGAGCTTAGGTGAAGCTTGGGACCATTTCAAGGATGTTTTGAGGAAGTGTCTGCGTCATGCTATACCTCTATGGCTGCAAGTCCAAACCTTCTATAATGGACTATTTCCAAAGACGAGACTAATAGTTGATGCAAGTGCGGGAGGTTCTTTCTCCTATAAAACTCCGGAGGAAGCACAAGAATTGTTAGAAAGAATGGCATCCACTCATTACAGGTCATAGAGTAATAACTCTACCAGTTGGACAACAACAATCACAAGTGAATCAAGCCAACGTTCAACAAAGAGGTATGCCTAGCTATGATTCTTTTTTATCTCAGTAGAACATGATGTTGAGTGCCATTAGAAACTTGACAAAAGCCGTAGAGAATATCAGAAGAAGTTCAGTGAACTCCATAGGTTCGACAAATCAAGGGATTTTGAATTGTGATTTTTGTGGAGGAAATCACGAAAATGGCTTCTGTGATGCTTCGGTAATACAAAATAAGAGAGTTCAATATGTTTCTAATCAAAATTCTAACTCATATAATCAGCCCACATACTATGACAATACATACAACCCTTCTTGGCAAAATCACCTGAACCTTTCTTGGACTAACCAAAATAATGTTCAAAACCCCCCTTCATTTCAGCCCAATAAACCACAGCAAAAAATTTTCCAGCCAAATACACCTCATTATCTAGTCCATATCAACCACCTCATCAAATGTATACCCAAAACTTTCCACCTCAACAAAATAGCTCATACCAGCCTCTACCAAGAAGTCCACCATCTCAAAATCGAAATTATCCCGCACATGTAAATCATGATTCATTTAACGATGATAACTAAAGAAGGGATTTTGATAAGTTGCAAAGGGAGTATGAAGCTGTTTGGGGCTACCATGAGGAATCTTGAGCTACAATTGTGACAAATAAGTCGATAAAACAATAAGAGACTAAAACGGAGCATTGCCGAGTGACACAATTCCAAATCCAAACAAAGCAATGCAATGCTATTTCAGTAAGAATTTTTCAAGGAGTTGGTTAGAGGCAAAATGATAAGCTATTTTGATACTGATTTGGGAAGCCAATGTCTTACAATTGAAGAAAAAATTGATCCTTGAAGATAACAACGAGAAGTTGACCAAGGAGAATGCAATGAAAGAGTCAAGGAAAAAGAAAGTGGATGATTCGCTTTAAAATTGGATCCTGCAATAAAAGTGCCATTTCCTCAATGACTCATTGATCCAAAGGAGGAAAAAAAGAAACAATTCCACAAGCTCCTCGAGATGCTCAAAAAAAAATGTAAACATCCATTTGGTTGATGTTCTCAACTGGATGCCTAATATGCGCAGTTCATGAAGGATCTATTGGCTAAGAAGTAGCATTGGGATGACGATGAGATAGTTTGTCTTAAGGCCAAGTGTAGTGCCATTGTTCAATGGAGGTTACCACCCAAGCTCAAGAATCCCGGTGTTTCTCTATACCGGTGAACATTGAAGGACACACGTTGCATCGTTCACTTTGTGATTTAGGGGTGAGCGTCAATATTATGCCGAAGGCCATCTATGTTAACCTAGGGATCACCAATGCAAAACCAACCAACATTACACTCTAATTGGCAGATTTGTTCGAGATATGAATATATGGTTTGTTGGAGGATGTGCTTGTTCAAGTGGAAAAGTTGATGTTCCTTGTTGACTTCTTGGTGTTAGACATCGGTGAGAACAATGAAATTCTGTTGATTCTAGGAAGGGCATTTTTATCAACCGCAAATGCTTTAATAGATGTTAATAAAAGGAAGTTGATTTTGCAAGTTCATCACCTTTTCTGAATCTGTCGAAATTGATGTTTTTCATTATGATGATAATGTTCTAATTATTCCCTTGGTTCATTAATTGATAGGTTTGAAGACGAAGTACCCAAGGTGGGTCACGGTAATGCACTCAAAAATGATTATGAAATAAATAAAGACTCCAAAATTAACTTGGAAAACAAACCACCAGATGATGAAAGTGAGAACGGAAGGATTCATGGATCGGTTTCACAAGCGTGGAAGGGTGAGGGTTTGGGTAAAAAGACCATGAGCAAGAAAAAGAAAAAGCAGTGTAAAGAGCGACTTGAGGCTACCATTTATGCACTATCTTTGGTAAATGCTTGGAAACGAGGCCAAGTTCAAGTTAATGTTGGAAATCAAGCATCAAGAGTGGGTATGAAAAATGATGTTAAACTTTTTCCATGGAAGCCAAAAAGAAAAGGATGGTCGACCATCTTTAAGTGTATAACTAATTTCAAGTGTCAAAGTCGAGCCTAAGACTATAAACAAGGGCGCTACATGGGAGGCAACCCATGTTTTTTCTTAATTTTATTTCTTATGTTTTTGTTTTGTTTCTTGGTTTTATTTCTTTTCTTAATTTCTTAAGGGTTTTTATGTTTCGTTTTTGTTTTAGTGGTTGATGTTTTCCACCTCGACTCAAAGGTATTTAATTCAACATAAACGGCACCAAATGTTCTTCATTAACAGATTAGCTTCCCTTTTACCCTTTTTAGTCTTTATTTTTGCATTGGGGACAATGCTACACTTTAAGAGTGGGGTGGAGAGTTTTCTTAGTTTCTATTTGTTTGGTGTTTTATTTGTTCATTTTGTTCAATTTTTGTTTTCATATTTGTAGCTTAGCTTTGGATTTGAGAGTTTTTCAAATTTTTGAAAATTTACTGCTCACAAATTGCTTCGTATGTTTCTTTGATTTTCTAGTTGATAATTTTTGAGCTAAGTTGTCATGAGTAGGGTAGTCGGTGTTAATATTTTCCTAGCATGATTTCTAATTTTTGAGCACTAATAGCCCTACAATGTTGTAGCTTTTTGGCACTAAGAGATAATTGTGTAGATTCACTTATATTGCACTCCAGACACTTGCTTTATTACATTTTGAGGCAAAATTTTAGATAATTTGATTTGATTTAAAGATGAGGGTAGACATTTCTTTGGATGTTTGAGCCTTTCAAGCCAACCGTTACTATAAAATTTATCCCTGGAACCCTATTTGAGCCTTAATTTGTTTTGAATGGATAGAAGCGCCACTCATTTTGTTTTCTAACTCATTTTTTATCTACCTTTGTGAGCTATTATAAATGTCCCTTAAGAGCTTTAATGCCACATTAATTGTTAAGGTGACATAAGGATAGAAGGTAGTTGTATGAGAATGTTTGAATGAATGGTAGGGTACAATTAAGGTGTAGAGGTGTTAAAAAAAATTGTTGACCATGGCAGGTGGTGCCTATCACTTGTACCTATGTAGCTATTTTTTGCAGGTAGTGCCTACCACTGGTACCTATTTTGGAGAAAAGAAAAAGAAAAGAAAAAAAAAACAAAAGGGAGATATTTTTATACGGTACTGGTGAGTGTGGCTGAAATTGAAAGAAATAGAATTTGATTCTGTTTGTTGCACAAAATTTTTATGGGTGTTTGGAAAATTAAGTGTGAGGTTACTTCTTCAAAAGATGGGTGTTTTAATGTTCAAGAACAAGTTTTATGTTAATGTGTGGCCAGCATTAATTTAAAGTTCTTTTTCTTATTTATTTATCCTTTTTCTCTTCTTTGTTAGCCAATACCCTAGCCTTATGTTATAGTTAAAAATCCTACCTAATTTAAGTCGAGTCAATTATCTACATTAGTGGAGAAATGTAAGAAGAGTAAGCTATGATTTGAGCTAAGTGTTCCAAAAGACCTATTTCTGTATGGCTATGCACACACCTATACTGGAATTCATGTATAGGGGTTTATTATCATTTGACTATTTTTCTTATGATGGTTTGGTTCTTGGTTATTCATGTGGATGATTAATGAGATGTGTTGAGTATATTTGTGATTTATTTCTATGTTTTGCTCGAGGACGATAAAAAATTAAGTGTGGGGTATTTGATAAGCTCATAAATATAGTATATTTTGTGTGTCGTTTACCTCCATTTTAATGTAATTTGAGCAAGAATTGAGTAATTATGAGCTAAAATAGTATATTTTGAGTTTTGTAGGGTTTGAATGAACAATGAGTTAAAATCGATCACAATATTGGAGGAAAATATTCACTGTCATGGAGCAAATCGAATATAGCTTGGAAGATTAATCATAACTCTCTTGTTCGACCACCGATTGCTGTGATTTTGGATGATTTGGAAATATAAGGAAGATTAATACAACTTTTATGTTTTTAGTTTTATAGGATTCTACTCTTAGGCATCTCATTCAAATTGCAAAGTTAAAAAAAGTGCACCGGCAAGGACTGATTCTAACATAGTTTGGTAGATTGAACATAACTTTCATTTCTGAGCTCCAATTGAGGTGATTTAAATTCGTTGGAAAGATAAGATATAGAGATACAACTTTTATGTTTTGTGTTTTCCCAAATTCGGCATGTATCATAGAGAAAAATGAAGATGAAATGGAGCCACCTTGCTGGACCCGACGCCATGTTCAGAAGGCCACTTTACCTCACTGGAAGCAGCGCCCAGGTGCTAAAAAAGTGCAGTGCCCAAGCGCTGGTCAACGGACAGGTTGTGATAAATGACTTATTTTGCAAGAAAAATCCTCTTGTGGGCCTGGTTACGTGGAAATGCGTGTACTTATCATCCCAGAGCCCCAAAACCCTAAAAATATCTATAATTACACCAAGAGAAGGGGAGGAAATCATCAATCATCATTTGCCATCATTAGTTTTTAGGTTTTCAATATAAGTAAAAATAAGGTTTAGCCGTAGACCCAGATTTTTTTCAATTGTTCGCGCAAGAATTTCATTCTCTTGTCAAGAATTCAAGATTTGACGATCATCAACATTAGTTCCTGCTTCAATTACTGAGTTTGATTTATTTTTATGAAATTTAATTTTTGTTTGTACTGCATTCTTATTCTTTAATTATCATTCTTCTTTTATTTCTTTTAAATTCTTAATTGCTTCCGTAGTTTAGTAGTTAGGATTTTACTTCATTGTTTTTACTTGCTTTCATAGAGTAGATTAATTTAAATTTTCGTTTTGAATTAAATTCTCACAGTAGCATAGATTGAATTAGGCTTTTAAGTTAGTTATCTTTAATTGCGTTTCGTAGGGTTAGAATTTTACATTCTTGTCTTAAGTTTAATTTCTTGCAATTAAATTTCATTTAAGTTTAGTCAAAAACTACTGATTATTTTGTTTAACTAGTAAATAAGCTTGTGAACCTAGTAATTGTTCCAATATTCCTCGTGGGAATGATTCCTTACTCGTCCTATATACAAACTCACCTTGTATACTTGCAAGAGTGTGGGAGTTGATTAGGATAATTAAGGTTTTTATTACTTGTTCATTATTTTCAAAAACCTAATCAATATCATGCCGAGCATGAGGAAATTAACGAAAGGTAAGAAAGATACTTCCATCAACTATTCAATGGAGGCAATGCAGATGAATCCATTTAGAAGAGTTAGATAAGTCTGAGAAGTATAGAAACGTAATATATTATCGAAGGATTCAGAAATCAAAGATGGAGGAGGCTTTGAAGAAGATGAAGAAAGGAAAAGCAGTTGGCCCCAATGATATTCTAATTGAGGTATGGAAATGCTTAGGAAAGAAGGGTACAAATTGGCATACCAGTCTTTTCAATAAAATATTGAAGAGTAAAAAGATGTCTGACCAATGGAAAAAGAGTACTCTCTTAACCATATTCAAGAACAAAAGGGATATACAAAATTGTGTGAATTACAGAGGTATTAAGCTAAAATGAGCCATACCATGAAACTTTAGGAAAGGGTGAAAGAAATAAGGTTAAGAAACGAGATTAAGGTGTCAAATAATCAATTTGGTTTTATGCCAGGGAGATCAACTACTGAAGCCATACATCTCTTAAGAAAACTTACCGAGAAATACTGTGATAAGGAAAAGGATCTACATATGATTTTTATTGATCTTGAAAAGACATACGATAAAGTTCCTAGAGAAGTTATGTGGAGAGTTTTAGAAAAAATAAGAGTCAGAGTAGTATATATAGAATCAATAAAAGAAATGTATAGGGATGTGGTTACAAGTGTGAGAACACCAAGAGAGTTGACACGAGAGTTCCCTATAAATTTAGGTTTACACCATAGTTCAGTTCTAAATTCTTATCTATTTGCATTGGTCATAGATGAACTGACAAAGCACATATAGGAGGAAATACCATAGTGTATGTTATTTGCAGATGACATTGTTTTAGTAGATGAAACAAATGACGGTGTTAATTTAAACGAAACCGAGGTTTGGAAAGAGACACTTGAAGCAAAAGGGTTTAGAATTAGTAGATCAAAAAATAGAATACGTGGAATTTAAGTTTAGCAGGAGTGCACGTCGGAATAGAATAGGGATTAGTATCGGAGATCAAGAGATATCCATAAGTGAAAATTTTAAGTATTTAGGATCAGTTCTTCAGAGTGATAGTGGTATAGATCGAGATGTTATACATTGGATACAAGCGAGTTGTACTAAATGGAGAATGGCATCGGGAATATTATGCGACGGCAAAATTCCTTTACGACTTAAGGATAAATTTTATAGAATGGCTCTTAGGCCAATGATTCTTTATGGGTTTGAATCTTGGGTAGTAAATTACACACATGAGCAAAAGATAAGAGTAGCAAAAATGAAAATGTTAAGATGGATCTGTGGGTACACTAAGATGGACAAGATGCGCAATGAGCATATTCGTGAGAAGATTGGAGTAGCACCTATTGATGAAAAAATGAGAGAAACACGCTTCAAGGTACTTAGGTCATGTGTTAAGACATCCAGTAGAAGCACTAGTCAGACGAGTAGATTTTAGAGAAAGTAGTTAACATAAGAGGGGTAGGGGAAGACCGAAAAAGATTTGGTGGGTAACTTGTAAGAAAGATATAGCCCATCTAGGAATTGAGGAGGACATGGTCCATGATAGAACGCAATGGCGTAGCAGGATTGATGCAGCTGACCTCATTTAGTAGGATTAAGGCTTGGTTTGTTTATTTGTTTAGTTAAAGATTCAACCTTTTTAGTGGTAAGTGCTTAGTTATTGTTCAAAATCCTTTAGTTACTCTTTAATTTCATGTTTTCTTAGTTTAATTTGATTAATTACATCTCATTACTTGCTTTCTTTACTTGATTTCTTAGTGTAATTGTTAGATTAGTTCATGGACTTCCTTAATTGTGCTTTCTTAGTGTTAATTTCTAGTTTAGATTGATTAATTAGGTTAGAATAGTTTAATTGCTTTCTTTACTTATTTTCTTAGTTTAATTAGTAGATTAGCTAATGGGCTTTCCTTAATTGTGTTTTCTTATTATTAATTTGTAGTTTAGGTTAGTTAATTGATTTCTAAAAGTACTTTCTTTTTACATGCTTTTCTAGATTAGTTAATGGGCTTTCTTTAATTATGCTTCTTTACTGATAATTGGTTGTTTAGATTAGTTAACTGCTATCTTAAAATGCTTCCCTTTTGCTTGCTTTCTTTGAATGTTTTGTTAAAAATGCTTTCTTTAGTCTTAATGTTTACTTAAATTACTTTGCTAGTCTTTATATGGCTTTCTTAGTCTCTTTAAGTTTTAGTTTTGATCGAATCCTTTTTTAATCAATTACTTCAACTAGTCACCTAACCAAATAATCAGTAATTATCGACTAATCCTTGTGGGTACGATCCCTACTTCCCTTTACTACTAATTGACAATTGTATACTTGCGGAATGCCACCTAGTTAGTAGTAGGATTTAGGTATTTTATAAATTTATAACCAAGTGTGTAAAGCATCAAAAAGTTTTGGAATTACATACATGATGTGTCGAGAGCTAATCTAGGGAGCACTATGTTGATGCAAATGGTTGATGGGTATGTAGATAAGGCAACTGGGAAGCAAAAGTTTCAAAGATTGTACATGTGCTGTGATGATGTTAAAAGGGTTTCCTCTCAACTTACGAGCCTTTATTTGGTGTAGATGACACTTTTTTGAAGGCCTTGGGTGTGTACTGTTGACAGCTGTAAGCATGGATCCCAATAAGAGCATTTGCCCAATTGCTTATGCTGTTATTGAGGGTGAAAATAAAGATTCATGGGAATGGTTCTTCAAACAACTTAAGAAAGACCTTCAAATACAGAGATTATGATGGACACTTACTAGTCAAAAGCAAAAAGGACTGATCCAAGCTTGTGAAGTTGTTTTCCAAATTGTGCTAACATGTTTTGTGTGAAACACCTACACAACAATTGGCCAATAGTTGGGTTTAAGAGGACGACTTTAAGGGGCAATGCATTGTGGGCTAATGCCATTGTCACAACACCTTATACAATTCACTACTGTAATGGAGGAAATGGCAGAAATAGACTTAGATGTTTGATAAGCTCTTAATTGTCTTATATTTTCTGTATCATTTACCACATTTTTATGTGATGTAAGCAATAATTGAGTGAATTATAAGCTTAATTGTTTCATTTTAGTTTTGTAGGTTTGGAGTGAAACAGGAGTCAAAAAAATTCAAAAGTTAGAGAAAAATCACGAGGATGGAAAATGTACACTGGCGAGGAGCTAATTTGGACACTATTTTTGTAGTTTGATCAAAACTTTCTTGTCCGAGCTCCGATAAAGATGATTCAAGATGCGTTGAAAAATTAAGAGAAAGGCTAAAACTTTAATGTTTTGAGTTTTTATAAATTCTATCATCTTCAAAGTTAAAATCAAGGTGGAAGTTGATGTAGGCATTATAGAAGTTATGCATGCACACATGAGTTTTTATCTTATTTGTGATGTTAGTTAACTGTATGCCCCTAAGGAATTAAGTTTTTTCCTGAATATCGTGGAATTTCATTCCTCGATTTTTTCGCTTTTCTTAATTTCTTTATGGGTTTAACGTTCTGTTTTTGTTCTAGTGTAATGATGCATTTCAACTCAACTCGTGGATATTTATATCATGATATACTGCACCAAATGTTCTACATTGCTAGATAAGCTTTCCCTTTCCCTTTTTATGCTTTTATTTTCTTTAACATTGAAGACAATGTTTATTTCTAAGTATGGGGTGGTGAGTTATTTAGATTTAAAATTGTTGGTGCAATTTGCTCAATTTTTGCTGCAATATCTTAACCTTTCTTTCGATTTGAGAGCTTTTCTAGATTTTTGAAAATTTTTATGCAAATTAGTTGAAGAATCTTTGAAATTTTTGAAATTTTTGAAATTTGTATAATCACTTAGCATGTCTCTTTGATTTTCTGCAAGATAATTTTTGTTAGCTAAACCGTCATGAAAGGTAGTTAGTGTTAATAGTACATTTCCTTGAGTGATACTAAGAATTTTTTATCTAGATGTGTATAAGATAAAGGTATATTTATTCTTTGACACATGGAATAATATTGTAGACTCACTTATATTGCATCCCAGAACTTGTCTTCTTACATTTATGAAGCAAAATTTTCCAGCAACTTAATTTTGTTTAAAAATGAGGGTAAGGTATATCTTTGGACGTTTGAGCCTTTTAAGCCAACCCTATTTGAAATTTTTATTCCTAGTACCTTATTTGAGTCTTAATTTGCAATGAATGGAGAGAAACACCATTCATTTTCTTTCTTTAAAACTCATTCTACCTATCTTTATGAGCCTAATATTTTCTTTTATTTTTCTAACCTAAATGTCCCTTAAAAACTTTAATGTACGCAATTATTTGTTAAGGTGATATAAGGGTAGAAGGCAGTTGAATGATGATGGTAAATTGTATGAGTGAATGGTGTACATTTATAGGGAAAGGAAAGTGTATTAAAAAAAAAATGAAAAATTTCTTGAAAAGATGCAGGTAATGCCTATCAATGGTACTTGCATTGACATGATTACAAGTAGTACCCTTCACTGGTACCTACATTGATGTGTTTGTGGCAGTGCCTATCACTGGTACCCGAAGTAGGAGTGGACATAAAAAATGATGGAGAGAAATATGAAGTAAATGTCCAGAAAAAGGTTGGCATGTTGGGTTGATTCTGAAGAAGGAAGACTTTTTGTTTATTGTATAAATTTTTATGAGTGTTTGTTGATTAAGTGTAAGGTTATTGCTGTGAAAGATTGGTATCTAATGTTTTAATGTAGCAATTTTATTTTGATGTGTGGTTAGAATTAATGTAAAGCTCTTTCTTTTGTTTTGTGACATCCTATTCCCTTCCTTGATTAGCCAATATCCTAGCCTAACGTTACAAGCTAAAAAATCCTACCTGATTTAAATTGAACCAATTGTCTATAATAGCTGAGAGGAGTAAGAAAAATAAACTATAGGGTGTTTAGAAAAATTTTATGAGTTTGTATAATACTATTGATCTAAGTGCCTTGAAAACCGAGTGTTTACTGAATGCCCATATTCACACACACAGAGAGCGAATTTCATGTCTAGGATTTTATTAGCATTTGAACTCTGAAGTTCTTAGACTACTCCTAATGATGGATTGGTTCTTGATTGTTTGTGTGGATGAGAATTGTTAGGTGCATTTTTAAAGATTTTATCTATTTCAATTATTTTTTGCTCAAGGATGATCAAATGCTAAGTGTGGGGTATTTCATAAGGTCATAAATGTCTTATATTTTATGTATTATTTACTGGGTTTTTATGTGATGCAAAAATAATTGAGTGAATTATGAGTTTAATTATTTTATTTTAGTTTTTGTAGGTTTGGAATGAAAAAGGAGTAAAAAAAAAGTTCAAAAGTTGGAGAAAAATAACAAGGATAGAAAACATACCCCGTCGAGAAGCAAATTTGGATACTATTTCGTAGTTTGATCATAACTTTCTTGTCTGACCTCCAATTGAGTTGATTCAAGATGCTTTAGGCATACCTGAAAATTTAAGAGAAAGAGTTACAACTTTTATGTTTTGAGTTTTTTCAAATTACGTCAAGATCAAAGTCAACATTAGGGTGGAAATTGACGCAGGCATACTGGAAGTTGCACACACGTGCGACCCAAAGCCTGTGCATGTGTGCAAACTCCAGAGAGGAAATTTTAGAAGTCCTATCTTGCACGCATGCATGAGTATTTTGTGCGCATGTGCGCATGTTGCAGCGAGTTTCAGCATAAATTTTTATTTTGGTAGCTGTTTTCATCCGGTTGGACTCCTTTTCGGGGGCTTGCACGTTTCTATCATTTGAGAGGGGATTTAACCCTAATATCCCTTATAAATACCCCATTGTAGAGAGGAATTGAGAGAATAATCATTAGTTAGTCAATCATTAATTAGAATAGATAGATCATTAGATTAGGGTTTTATTTTCTTGCCAAGACTTCAAACTTCATCTACTTTTGTTCCTGCTATAATTACTGAGTTTGGTTTCTCTATT
This sequence comes from Cinchona pubescens, assembly GCA_025175665.1. Lineage (NCBI taxonomy): Eukaryota > Viridiplantae > Streptophyta > Magnoliopsida > Gentianales > Rubiaceae > Cinchona > Cinchona pubescens. The sequence goes on along the minus strand of JANKKI010000068.1, from coordinate 895,676 downwards.
TATATTCCAATTCAATTCAATTCCAGTTCTTTATTGCAATTCATAGTTTAAATTTAATCTTATTGCATTTACTTTTCTAGTTTGTTAATTGAAATTTGATTGCATTAAAGTTAATTGCTTTCTTTAGATTTGACTAGTTTTAGTAATTGTTCTTATTTTCTTGGTAGTTGGAATTAATTTAGTAGTTAGAAAATAGTCTTTTAATTAATTTGTCTAACTAGTAAATAGGTTGGTGTACCTTAGTAATTGCTCCGTAATCCTCGTTAGAATGTTCCTTACTCAGATCAAGATTACAAACTTACCTTGTATCCTTGCGAGCGTGTGAGTGTTGGTTAGGGTTATTAAGGAATATTTATTACTTGTTTGTGAATTAAATTACCTAATCAATTAGGTACCCGAACAATGTTGCAAAGTGGTTTGATGATAAACCTGCTGCACAGTGGAGTAGAAACCATTTAGCACTTTAATAAGGTGTGATGTGCTACTGAACAACATTTGTGCTTCTTTTAGCAGCAAGATTCTATATGCTGGAGAGATGTCTATAGTTAGTTTGTTGGAGGCACTAAGGAAGTATATGTTGCAAAGAATGTAGAAAAATAGAGACAAGGGAAAGGAAAAATGGCACATAAAGTTCTTGTGTCCTAAAATCTTGGCTAGGGTGAACAAAAACATGGAGAAGGCACCTTTCTGCATGCCTATCAAATCTCATGATAGCATTTTTGAAGTTGGATGTCCAAATGGATATCAGTTTTCAATCAACTTAAATGACAGAACTTGTACCTGCAGAAAATGGGACCCCAGATGTATACAATTTGATTTGATTATTAACAGCAATTCTATTTTGTTATAGTTGACTAACAAAAATTGTAACTAATATAAATTGCCTTTTTCGTCAAGAATACCATGTCCACATGCTATTGCAGAAATTTGGATGGAACAGGTAAACCACTGGACTATGTGGATAGCTGCTACAAAAAAGAGACTTACCTTAAGAGCTATGAGGGAGCAATACAACATTCCAATCAATGGTGAGATTGATTGGACGCAGACAAAGGTTATACCACCACTTCCACCTTCTTATGGAAGAGTACCTAGAAGGCCAAAGAAACTAAAGAGGAGGGGTACGGATGAGATTAAACAAGAAAGAGGCAAAAAAATTGAAAAAACAAATGAGCATAAAAAGAGAAGTGAATAGGTATAAATTTAGCCATGAAAGAGGGCACAATATAAGGTCCTACAAGCTTAGAGAATTAATGAGAGTGATGGAGGTGCTGTTGAACAAAGTGGGCAGCTGGAAATAGAAGGTGAACAAAATGATCATAGAAGAGATGATCAACATGAGGGTCTTGGTGCTGATGATAACATGGAATTTCAACAAGAAAAGTACGTTAATAATGTGACTGAAGTTAGTTTTGACTGATAATACGTATTCAAGATGCTACAAGCCAAGAAGTCTAAAACCAAAAATACACAGTAATGTTCGTTCTTTCCCCACAATCATTACTGTCATTTTGTTCTACTTCAAAATGATGATGTCATTTTTTTGCTGCAAGTTACCAAAAAATGTGCAAAGGAACTAAATTCAAAGGAAATGGCAAACAAGGTTGCTGCTACATCTAAGAAGAATGAAACTACTAAGAAGCTTGATGGTAATAATAAGAAAAGGACTGAAGTTGGCAGCAAAGCTAAGGTTCAAGCTGTTGGTGATAAAAGTGGTGCTTCTAAAAAATCAGAAACACTTGCAAGAAAGAAATGTGGACAAAACAGCATCCCTAAACCTTGAAGCAAAGCAAAGGAGAAAGGGAGAATAGAGGTATTGACACTGCTATTTGATTGGGTGCTTATATATCTTTAAATCAAATTCTCACATTATAATTTTTTTCATGAAGGTTACTCTTGTTGACAAGAGTTCAACAAATAATGCAAATGGAACAAATGAAGCTTCATCTTCCATCCACAACATGGACATATTAAAGTTATTTGGTCTTACCAAGGGTCAAGTTGAGTTCCTTTCCCATCCGGGCATTATGTGAAAAGAAGTCTTGAACCACTCGTGATCCAAGATGTGAACCTTGGTGGGAATTCAAGTAATGGAAATGCAACTCAAGACCTGCTGCTAGACATAAAGGAAAGGGCAAGCTGCTGTGAAATTGCAGATTATCAATTGTAATAGATTAGTATTTGAATAATGGCTGGTATTTATATTTGTCTGGTACAAACTTAGTTGCAAAATTTTTGAATGGTATTTTGTTTTTGTATGCCTTTATGGCATTAGGGTTACTTTATTTATGTCATATATTTTGGCTTAGTCCACCAGAATTTAGTTCATGAATGTGTAGTACTTGGCTCTCTGCCAAATATGGATGAAGTTTATGTCACAATCTTAGTTTATGATGGGTTATTATGGTTCTCAGTTATTATTTGTGCATCTTATTTTGAAACTGTGGTCTATATTATAACAGCTTTATGTATCTTGGATTTTTAAATAGAATAGCAACCATTAAATTCTAACAAAATCACAATAAAACTCAAACATTTAATATTTCATTACAGCTTACAAGATAAGAGGACTATGTGTTGTACAATACCACTCCAGCCAATCTACAACACTACCTAAATTAGCCAATATGCTTAACAAAATTCTACAGCACCATTACCCTAAACTGATAACAACATAGTAATGTACACTTCATTATAGTAATTTAAGAGCAACAACAACAACACAGAACTCTAGTCTTCAACCAAAGACAAATACCAAAGGAAATTAGCCTTCAAAATATAGACCCCTTGTTTCTCTTGTCACCCTAAACCTAATGTGCAGCCAGCATCATTATCAGGACGATTATCACACTAAGTATCCAATTTTGTCTTCTTCAAATTTTCATCACTTTTTCTTCCATTGCATTAATCCTTCTCAACAATATCCGGGAAAAAAACTCCTTGATCTTGCACATATCGGATCATCATACCAAGTAAAAAATTACAACTCTCGGGCCTCTACAACACCAAATTGCAGAATATTAGTCTCCCTAAACTGTTACAACAAAATTTAAACTAAAAAAGAATAGACTATATTAAAAAAAAACTCACTGGCCACTGTGGACATCCATAGAATCTCCTACCATGATTGTCATCTTGCCAACAAGTTGTCATTTTCGCCCTAAATCCGCATTTACAATTTGTTATTGTTGCCATTTTTTGGAAAGTCAAATCTGCAACTCTACTAGAATTCCTCAAAATTTCATGCTCTTCTTCTATGTGCAATCCGTCTAACTAGATTTCTTGTTAGATTTATGTTAGCACCTTGTATTTTTTGGATTGAATGAAAACAATTTTTGGGGTTTTTGATAAAAGGGTTATGAAATAAGAAACAAGGGAAATCGAAATATAGTTAAAGATCAGATATGTTCAATATAAGTTAGCAGCAGATCAGATCTCTTTCTATGTGTTTGCTGAAGAAGATGAATTCATTTAGGAGTTTTTTTTTACTATTAAAGTGCTTAGGGTTATTGTTTGAGCTGTAGTCCAGGTAGGCTAATGGTCATGATAACTGGAGTAACCAAGTAGGTTAAGGGTACGTAACTAGAGTTACATTGAATGGTCACATTAAAGGCACGTGACATTTTCCGTTTATATTTGATAAAAATTTCAAAATTATCCTACATTTGTTGAAATCCGAATATTTGAGGGTTAAATGTGTTTAAGTTGAAATATTGGGGACCAAAATGATGTGTACAATCCAAACATTGGAGGCTAAAATTTCATTTTTCCCTTTCTACCTTCTGGGCAAAAACATTTGAACCATAGTAAAGATCAGGGGAGAGGAAGAATTGTGAATTGCTATTCAAAGAACATTGCTACAGATATCTCATATGTCGGTGGAAAATAAAGATTTTGTATTTTTAAAAAAAAAAAATTGGGATTGAATAAGTTGTTGCTTACAAAAAATAAAAAATGATGACAAAGTGAGTGGCTACGGGTTAAAAGGCAAGTAGGGAGGTAGAGCGAAAGGGTGGCAGGGTGGTACAGAAATAGTGATAGAGTTAAGATCCTGACATTGCGAAGGGCAGCAACTTTCGATTGATGTTTAACCATAGTTAAAGTACAAAAAAATTTTACGGTAAATAATTTTATATGAATTATAGGAATCAGATGATGATTGTCCTATTCTTTTACAAAGTAAAATAATATAGAAAAATACATGATTTTAGAACCGAAAAATTCATACGTGTTCAAATTTAATACATGTACTTGAAAAATGAATTATAGAATGAAAATTATGTCTATTTTGTGCATTAAACTTCAAAATTCTTTGAAATTCTTATGTTTATAAATGATACTTATTCTTAATTTTGAATATACCATCAATTTTAATAATATGATTTAAGAATTTCAAATTTTTAGAGGGTCAATATAAATAAAAAGAAACAATTGATATATTTTAGGGGTCTAATTACAAGATAAAATTAAAATTTTTAAAATTTCTCCATATCTAATTATAGTTTTCCAAAATTCATAGGGGCAATTACCCCCACCCCCAACTTGAACGTGGCTCGCAACACTGGAGGGAAAGGAGGGGGGAGGTTGGGGAGAGAGAAAATTAAGTGGTCTAGGGTGCTTGGAACCACTTCGTGGTCCAAACAAGGGGAATAAACGGTAAACACCAATTTTTAAACAAAATTATTTATTTTTTCTTAGAAAAAGATATCTAAAGAGGATTAATATTATTTTTCTTACCCTTATCTCTTTCACTACACTAACTTTCATCTATCTATATCACTATCCTACTCCATTCCTGTCTTTACCTCTATTCTTATGCCAGTCTATCTCTATCTCTAGTACTCAAATCCCTATAAATGCCTCACTACTCCTTCCCATTTCAATCATTGATAGCATATTCTGTCTCTCACAATCACATAACTCACACGAACATTCTATGATTTTAGCAAACGAACATTCTATGATTTTAGCAAAGAAGAGTAGGAGGAGGAGCTGCTATAGTTATCATGCCTAAATTCATCCCTTTTGTAAGTTTTTTTGTTGCTTCTTGTGAAAACTTTTACTTGACACATGCCATGAAATAAATTCATTATTTATTTACGTGTCCGTGAAAAATTGTCGGCGTCTTTTAACTTTTTTTATAAATATGTTCATGTATTTTATATGCATATTGTGAATTTATGGTAAGCAAGCTTTAGTTTTGATATATATATATATATGATTCATTTTTTAGAACTATGTGAGTCTATTATTACTATTTAAACTATCTCAACGTACATATAGCTATATATATATATATATATAATTCATTTTTTAGAACTCATGTGAGTCTATTATTGCGATATAGGGTTACATAATTTTTTTTTTTATTTTTTATACTTTGCAAAAATGTGAATATGTTTCCATATGTTTTCAATTTCACCTCAAATACTAAATAATTTTCATTTGTACTTTTTGTTTGTCTAAACTAAATAGGGCAAACCAACTCATTTTCGTCCTTAAAATTAAAAGAATAAAATTAAAATCACAAGAAGTTTTATTAGGATGTAGAGAATACTTGAGATATCATCTCGACAGCCATTCTCCTCTCAATTGAGCTGCCGAATTCACATCTCTATAAATTTATATAAAGAATTTAAATTTATTAGAATGATCTAATTTTTGTGAATTGATAAACTTATAACCCAATGCCGAGTAGCGACTCCAATTTTTGTGAAAACCCTTCCCTTAAAAATATATTTGGACCCACAAACTATCGCATTTCTCCTCATCCCATTTTAGGCCCATTTTCCTTTAGATTTTTGGTCTTTCTCATTTGTTAGCTAAAAAAAATGAAAAATAGGAGGTAACAGACGAGCAGTATAGAGGTTGGTGTTGGTGCCCAAGATTTTGAATGACTCCTGCGAGAAAGACTTGTGAACAACGTGCCTTTGTCAGACACTGTTACATCAAGCAACCCATGTAGTATAAAAACAATCTAGAAAAAATTTGGCCAACTTTATAACAACAAAAGGATGTACTAGTAGAAAGAAGTGAGCAAATTCAATATGCTTGTCATAACCACGGATAATAGTGTGATAACCCTCTGACACATGAAACCTACTACATAATCCACAAGTAATAAAAAACAGGCTGAGTTGCCAATGACCAAGGCTGAAGGAGTCTTGGATAAGGGACATTCTCATACTAATTTTTTTATGACAAACCTCATATTGTTTCGGATATTCAACAACATCAGTTTTAATTTGGGGGCAGAAGAAGATGGACTTAATTCTTCGCAGGTATGTTGTCTGTTCTGAAAGCCCTCCGATAGAAGTATCATATAGTGCTTTTGTTACCCTCTCCCTTACTCCATTTGCTCTGCCCACATATATTCTACCTTTTTGTTTCAGTAAACCTTTAATATAAGCATACTTAGAATATTGTGAAAGATTAATTATTAATTGAACTGTTAGGTGTTGGCATTGTTGGCATTGAACTGTTAGCTCTGGACAATATCCTGGAGCCAACCTGGTTGAACCAGTGTACAGGACATACAAAGCCTTCATGTTGATGGTGGTATATAGGCTAGTTCTCTCCTAGACAAAGCATTAGCAGCCCCATTTTTTATCCTTTTCTTGTAATGAATTTCATAATCAAATCCCAACAATTTAATAAGCCACTTTTGTTTCTATGTAGTAGCAATTTTCTGCTCTAACAAGAACCTCAAACTATGATGATTAGTTCTAATGATGAAGTGGTATTCTACCACATAATGTTTCAAATATACAACAGCCATTACCACAACCAGCAGTTCCTTCTCATATATAGACAATTCCATATTTAAGGAATAAATAGTAAATACCTTGCTCAAATAAGCAATTGGTTGACCCTCCAGTATTAAGACAATTTCCATTCTCTAATCACAACAATTTGTTTCAATAATGAAGGTTTTATTGAAATCTTATAACCCAGCACTATTCCATATATCATAGACTAGTTCAGAACTTGAAAAAGCTTGTTCAACTACTCATGCCACAAAAATTGATCCTTCCTGAGAAGGTTAGTTAATGGCCTCACTGTTACTCCATACAGTACTGCATAATAAACCTCCTATAATAGCCAGTAAGCCCAAGGAACTTTTCAGTGTTTTAACAGAAGTGAGTACATACCCACTAATCCATTCCTTTTGATCTCAGAAATAAGATGTCCAAGGTACACCATTTTTTGAGCGAAAGTATATGTAAATAAGTTGTCCTGCAACTGATAATTTAACAATATGAGTAATACAGTTCTCATATGTTCTAGGCGGGTATTAAAATCAACACCACAGATCAAGATCATCAAAGAAGATGAGGACAAATCTATACTATATTAAAAGAGTTAATATGATTTAATGATTTAAATTTTTTTCTCGAAATTACTCTTACTATAAAATTTAATTCCTATGTCCCTTAACTTGAATGCCTTTTTTATGACTATTTAGGCTATTTATGTAAATATTCCTCAAAGAGTAAAAAAGGAAATAAAATCCACTTTTAAGGCTTCATATTAAGAAATAAATTTGATTGTTGAATTAAATTTTCTTATATAATAGAATATTAGGAATGAATTTTAGAAATTAAAGAAGAGTAGAAAATAATTTTATTGGAATTGATTTTAGAATCAAGCAATAATAAAAATATAAATACTTATTGGGGGTTAGAAAGTAAAATAATTTTGTTTTAAGTCATGTGGTGCTCGTGAAATAGGTGATTAGGATGTGTAAATCCTATTTACTATTTACAAACATAAATTACCTACTTACTATTACGAATTTAAATGAATTATCTATTTACTTTTACATAACGGGGCTTTAAATGCGACTATGAATTGTACAAAAATAATCTAAGCTAGGGAACACAGGATTGGAGTCGCCACCCGGTGTGTTGGTGCGCCGGGACACAAAAATACATCAAAATTTAAAGAGAAAATAAACCCAGTCTAGATTGACTCCTGGCCCACGTAATTCAAAAAAACATGAGTTCGGAATCTGTTGTAAAATGGGAAGGTTTGGGATAGATTTGAATTTCCTCGCACCAACGCTGGAAAGTTTGAATGGCTTTAATTTCTCTTTTTAATTTTAGTAAACATTACAGTACTTTGTAGCGTACGTGTGCTTGAGATAGTTTAAAAGTAATAAAATATGTACATAGTTTAAAAGTAATAAAATATGTACATATTAATGAGGAAATGAAAATAAATGGTAAATAATAACATTGACAGGTAAATTTAGCCCGGGGTCCAATTTAAAGTCGCACACATTTAGCTTGTAGTGCCATTTAACTCCCAAGGGGCAAAACAGTCGTTTATCATGCACAACTTCTAGCCCGATTTTATATTATTGATACAGTTATTAAGTCATGGACTAAATTGATATTGATTCAAATATTTAATGTATAGTCGTGCAACTAAACAAAATTTGAGGACAGATAAGTAAATTCACATAATTTAACAAGTAAGAAAAAGCATAAATATTATATCGAGACCAACAAACATAAAAAATAAACACAAATCATCTCAAAAGAAACTAAACTCGAAAAATATGTGCAAAATCAGAACCTATTTACAATTTAATACTCATACGGGCAAAACGGTAATTTCACAATCAAAGGGTAATTAAACATATTAAAATGTCAAACAAAAATCAAATTAAAGCTTGGTGGTTATTGTCATTAAAAATGCAACTTAGAAGAAATTTGAAAAGAAAAAGAAAAAAAAAATTAAGTCATAAATAATGTAAAAATAGTAAGATAAGCATTTAGTTGCCGACCAAAACAATCGATTCAAAAGCCCATTTAACTCACCTCAACCTTAGGAATGTGGTGGAATTGGTTATGCTTGGCTTGGAGTGCGTTTGAGCCGAATTTGCTTTCGGCACCTCCAAGCTTCGAGTTGATGAACCGGCCTTCTTCCACCACGTTTTTCACCCACCAGATGAACGATTTTGTTTGAGATTTACAAATAGAAGTTGTAGTCCCAGGTACCCTCTACAACTTTTCTTCTTTGAGTTTAGTCTAATTCCTCTTCGATCGCTTGGAATCTTAATCTACATAATGGCTCAAAGTTGGCTGTTTGGAAATTTTTCCAAAAGTAGAAAATTTTCTCTTTTTTTCTGTAGATTTTCTTGGCCACCAGCCTTCTTATACCACGTTTTTGACCCTCCAAATGAATGATTTTTCTTAAGCTTTACAGAGATAAGTTGTAGTCCCAGGTACGCTCTACAACTTTTCTTCTTTGAGTTTAATCTAATTCCTTTTCAATCGTTTGGAATTTTGGCTCAAAGTTGGCTGTTTGAAAGATTTTTAAACTTAGAAAAAAATTTCTCTTTTCTTTTTTGCAGAAATTTCGTCTTCTTCTTTTAGGCGGAATTTTTTTACTCTTTAAAGAGGTGGATTGAGTGTAAAAATGGTCAAAGACCATTCCTTGTCATGTTGGGAGTATGGGGCATCTGAAATTTGGTAAGAATGGGTGAAAAAATGCAGAGAAAAACGTGGCCAACACATCTTGATGCATGACTATTTGGGACAGGTATAGTACGCGCGCAAATGCTGAATTTTTTTTTAAATTAATTTTTAAATTATTTTTTTAATAAATTTTTTTTTTTTTTTGAAAAATATAAAAACTTAATAATATTAAAACTCATTCTTAGTATTTCAAAATGCATAAAACACATAATAATTAAACACCATAAGATAAATTAAGAGGAAATCAAATAGCAGGTTAAAAAGAAATTAAAAGGGAAATTAAAAAGAAAATTAAGAGTCAAATTATAAGGAAAATAGGGGAGAAATTAAGGGACAAAAATAGGTGTCTACAATAAATTTACTTGAAAAATAAATTTACATAGTTTATTTATACTTTTGGATTATGTAACAAGAAAAAATCCTAAAAGGTACATCGGAAATAAAACTAAATTCCTTAGACTTATGTGTAGAATTAAGTTTAATTGAAGAAAATTTCCTCATATAGTAGAATATTGGGATAGATTTAGAAATAAAAGATAAAATATTAAATAAAGTTATTAAAAATTAATTGAATATATACTCTAATAAATGTAGAAGTTTGATTTAGTTTTTTATTTTCTTTCCCAAGTTACCCTCGCTATGGAATTTATCGATTTTATTATGTTCCCAAATTGAATGTCTTTTTTTTATAATTTTTTTAGGCTATTTATGTACTCATCAAAGAGTAAAAGAAGAAATAAAAACTACCTTTAAGACTTCATATTAGGAAATAAATATGATTGAAATAAAATTCTTTATATAATAGAATATTAGGAATGAGTTTTAGAAATTAAAGAAGAGTATGAAATAATTTTTTTGGGATGAGTTTTAAAAATCAAGAAATAATAAAAATATAAAGTTTACTTGAAAAATAAATTTACATATTTCACCTATACTTTTGGACCTTTAAAGAGAAAAAAAATCCTACAAAGGTACACATGAAATAAAAAATAATTTTTTGAGACTTCATTTAGAATTAAATTTGATTGAAATAAATTTTATCATAGAGTAGAATATTGGGATAGATTTTGAGATGAATATTAAATAAAGTTAAATAAACACTTAATGGAATAAAATTCTCATTAATACTAACTATGCATATATTATCAATATATATAGGTTGTGGATACATTAATGTACTAAACAATATTTATAAGCAATTAAAGAAACTAACAGTTTATTAACAACTATTAAAAGAAACTAATAATTTTTTACAATGAAGTGCAGCTTAGGTAGTAAGACGTTTCACCGATGACTTAAAACAAGGTTATTTTACTTTCAAATAGTTCAATAGTATTTTAGCCATTCAAACTAAGTAAAAATCTCAATATGATCTTTTAAATTGAAAATGTGTCGATTTGACCCTCAAAATTGAATAAATATTCCAATATAGTCTTCAAAATTCAAAGAATGTCAATTTGGTCCTTAAAACTAAAACAAATGTCCCAGTGTGGCCCTTGAACCTGAATGGTTATGAATTTGACCTCCAAACAAAAAAAAATTCTAATTTGCGATCCAGACTATATAACGATACATAAAATACCATTAATTTTTTAAAAGTACACAATTTTAAAATATACTTTCAATCTCATTGATGATGATTATTTTACTTTTAGAATAAGATTTTTGTATAAAATAGAGAGTTCCATCTTTATCTATTTTTCAAGGATAAATTTAGAAATTACACAAGTATGTAGATAATTTTTTTTTAGGATTAGGAATTAAGTTAAATAATAGTAAGAATTATCTTTAAAAAAAAAAGTAGGACTTATCACGTATAAAACTTTTAGACTCTTTTGAGAGAATACTTCTGAAATCTTTTTCTATTTTTGATACAAAAAAGGGAAAAAAATCAAAACAACAAATGAGACATAAAATTGCTTAAAAGCCTTAAGGCCATCTAAAGTTGAATTAACAATATATTATTCTTCATGCGTATTGTTAACATCTTCATATTCCTTCAGCCTATATATTATTTTGTCTCTAATGTTGTTGTCTACAGTTTGTAATGATGAAAAAGATTCATTGTCCAAAATAAAAAGAATTTGTTCTCTATGTGGTATACTAAAAACAAATTTAATATAGAACCTCTCTTTTTTATTATTGTGAAATTGACAACTATATTGATTGAATGCGTAAGAGTGGATGAACAATGTGATATGCACCTATTTTATTTTATTTTTTTAAAAAAATATAATCCTTATCTTGCAATCTTACTTACTTTTAGTTCGTTTTTTATCCATTTAATAGTTAACACATATTTAATATAAGTTACGCTTTTCTATAATCAAAACTTAGTTCCTAAATTATGCTCTCTTAGTCTCAATATAATTGTCACCTTACACATTTGCACAAATTTTTAGGTAATTATATATTTCTATTAAATATCCACAAATGCCCTTATTAAATTTAATTGACTTCATATCACTAAAGGATAAATATTTCAAATGGGAGAGCTTTTACTGGCAAGAGAGAGGTGAGAGAACATTGGAGAGTGAGATGATGAATTGATTATTGGGCCTATTAGTTATCGGAGTTTGGAAAATATTTTAAATATTTGGGAATGGTAAATTTGAAATTTAAATAATGCAAATAATCTATTTTAAATAATGTGACATTTTAATTGTGGAGCATCCCAATATAGGAAGTGTGATAACATAAATAAGATAGATGGAGTATTAATTAAAATTCTTAATAGATAATTATTATCCTTCTATAAAAAATTATTGTTATTGCCTTGGACCTGTAAATATCTAATGTTGAATATTAGTAACCGTATAAATTATATACTAAACAATAGGAATATCAAATCAGTTACTAATTAGATTTTAACTAAAGTGTACTTTGTCTAATAAAACCTAAATACTAAATGTTTATTGTTACTTTTAAATTATTACTATACAAGTTGATAGCCACTGTAACTAACTATATGTTGTTGATCTTATTCTATTATATTAAATTTATAATATTAAATATCTACATTTTAATATACTACTATACAGATTGATAATTTTAACATAATGAATTAATCACTAAATTTTATGCTGTAAATTGCTAAATGGTGATAGACTATTTTTCACTTTTTTCCTATTTTCATGATGTAATTCCTATTACACTGTGCTCTAGCATCATTTGATGATATTTTAAACTTTCCTATTTTTGAAATTAAATAAAATACCAATGAACTCATTGTAGAATGCATTGATAATTCTCAATCAAGGAAATGGACTTCTATTTTAAAATTTGTAAAATAGACTTCTATTTTACACGATAATTCTCAATAGAGGAAATAGATTTCTATTCACACGAAACAGTTATTTAACTTTTATAAAATTGTTTGAACTATTAAACTAAACAAATCTCTTGTATTTTTGACAAAGTATATCTGAAGAAAATATATAAAAATTACCTATTAGCAAATTTTTCTCTAAACTCATATGAACTACAAAAAATTCTTTAGCTTAGTTAAACGTTGAAACAGAAATTATATAAGTAGAAAATTAAGTAAATTAAAAAAATCAAACAGCTGGTATCTCCAAACATGCTTTACTTTTTAATTCATAGCAATAAAAATCAAACAATTAGTATTTTCAAACATGCAAGGCACATGCTTCTATATTAGTTTCCTAAAATATTTCGGTTGAAAAATTTGGTTCGAAAGGGATTAGAAAGTTGGTGGTGTATTAGTCAAGTCAAAAGGTATAACAAGGAACTCAAAATGGCTGTGATGTGTCTAAAAAGTTGCTTTTGAAAATCTACACTCTTGACTCTAATATGATGATGACCAAATCTTAAGTCAATTTTTTAATTAAATTTTTAGTTGTAAAGATTAGTATGCTGCTCATCAAATTTGGGATAGGATATCTTTCTTTGATAATGAGATTATTCAATTTGTTGTAGTCCTCACAAAATCTTTGTAGTGTGTTTCTTTTTAACTAGCATAATAGGAGATGCAAAAGGGCTTGTGCTATGTTTAAGAATGGAACTCTCTATATCTTACAGTTAGTTTTCGATTTTAGATTTTAGAGAGTAGGGATACCTATATGGTGGAAGCTTGCAAGGTTGGGCATAAGGTTAAAGGGTATGAAATGATTTTATTCTCTTTGGGGTCATAGATTTTAGAAATTTCAAATATATTAACCTAGAACTTTTGAAGTATTCTTTCATAGTATGAGAGGACTGGAAGGATAGAAAGCTCAGAATTCATCCACGTATATGAAACTTTACCTCATCAAAGCTATTGTTAATATTGAAGGTAGTAACCCCTTAAGTCTGCAACTGGGAAATTTTCCTTTCACTCTTTACCCTTGGCAACATGATGATTGGATGTTCCACCATTCCTGCCAATCTCAACTCAGTCCCATTATTCTCCATAAAGATATGCAAATACATGAAATCAAAAGTAATAGGACTATAAGGTACATCCAATTAACTCCAAGTATGATATCCCAATCCCTTAACTCCATCACACTAAAGAATAGGAAAAACTATAATTTGAATCTTCCACTTGACATGATATTTCTAGTCCAATGTTCAACATGTATTGGTTGTACGCCCACTCAAGCCAGACAAAATTTCTGAGCTGCTGAATGGTTCAAGACACTATGTGAACTACATGTATCCACCAAGATAATCACCTTTTGACCCTTAGAAAGAATCCCTTCCAACTTAATAGTCTTTCTCTTGATCATAATGTTAATACACATAACAATACCTTCAATTTCTTCCTTGAATTCTGAGTATACTCGTCTTGCTTTCCCACGACATTCAGATACTCAACTAAATCATGACCCTCATCCTTAGTCAAAGTGAAATTCAAAATTCTTTCAAATTACACACATGTCAGGTTTATATTAGTCACCACACTTAAACACATGTTATTGTCTCCTATACTTAATCACTAGATTAAAAGTTTTTGTTACTTCATTGTTCTCCTTGTATCCCCCCTTGTTCTCTTTTCACTCCAAGGCTTTCATCATACATAGGAGTTCTATACATGTGATGGTTTCATTACCATTTCTTCCCATCAATCTTCCCTCTTGTAAGAATTATCTAGGGTTTTATCCTGCATCTCATCAATTTCACATGTCTCCAAATAAGGGGCTAGTTTAAGGAGAGATAGCATGGGTTTTATTTCCTCATTAACATCAATATGATTGAAAAACTAGAAACAAAATAGTACTATGATAGATGAGGTTCTTGAATAAAAAATTTAAGATCTCATTCAAACCTTTCTTGATAGTTTGCCAAAGATCCCATATGTTGTAACTTATTGAACTCCTATATTAAATCACAACTGGTTGATATGAATCTAGTTACAAAATACACCTAAATCAACTAAACTAACTAGATGACATCCTGCAAGTATACAACGTCGAATGGTAGCTAGTCGAAGTAGGGAGTAGTAATTACTGACTTTTAGGTTAATTGGCTATTTGAAGGATTGAATTAAAAAAGGAAACTAGATTTAAGACTAAAATAAACCAAGAAAGCAGGTTCGAAACTGGGTCAGAGTTTAGACTAGTCAATTCCTAATTTTGGTCAATTCATCGGTCAAGTGGTTCAATTAGTTTTAATTAGAGGCTTTCCCAATTTTAACCTAATCACAATCCTTAATTAAGTCTATCAATATAATTAGCCTAAATATGGATCCCTCCCACTACTTGGATCTAACAAAATCTGATCAATTACCTTATAAAATTCTAGATGACCAACTCGCTGAATTAGTCCGCCATGATCAAATTCTAGCCCTAGTGCATTGGTAATCAAGGTCTAAAATGGAGTTTCAACTCTCATTTCTTACTCCCATTTAACAAAAAATGAAGTATCTAATTTTCCTAATTAACCAATTAGCAAATTAGCAAAGTCCAATCAACCAATTTCACCATTAACCAACCAATAAACTTTCATCAAATGGGAATTGTCATCATCCAAAATCTAATTCATGACTAATTAGTTCATACTTGAAAGCATTAATACTAAAGCAAGAATTTTTAAGGAAGACATTAAACTAAGAAAGAATTTGAAAGAAATTTATTAAATTAAAGTTGTAAAGAAAGCATTTAGACAAAGGATTTAAACTAAACTAGCTATCAAACTAAAAAAGCAAGTAATGAGAACCCTTAAACGGAAAGCTAGTAGATTTGGAAAGCAATTAACTAAGTAGGCATTTAGAGTTAGTTAGCAACTAAACAAATGAAGTAAACATAAGTCAAAGGCTTACAAGTAGAAAACTTCAATTTTCAACTATAAAATCAAGATTATAACTCAAGAAAAGATAAAAGGAAAACCTAGAGCAGAAAATTCCTCCCCATGCAGGGAGGAGAAAGAGAAAAATGATGGTCAACTACTACTCTAATTGTTTTGAAAACTAGGCTAAGATGTCATATATATAATTCTAGGTTAGAGGAGAAATCGTGCACAAAAAAGGTTCAATCAGGACAAAAACGCCTTTTCCAGAACTCAGTGGTGACTCAAAATTGTCAATGAATTGGGTTCTAACTCGGGGTGTGGTCTAGAATTTTGTCCTACAATTCCCTGCCACGGCCAAGACTACATTTCCTGCATCGTTTTGTTCGTCCAATCTTCGTCGACTTGTCGCGGTGCTTCTTGTGCAAACCCTAACTCGTATATAGACCAATAAAAGCTATAAAATACCATAAGTAATAACCTAAAATAGCCTCCGACTAATACTGAACACATTAAAACACACTCAAATCCCACTGAAAAGACAAAAAGAACACAAACACATATTTAGAACAAAAACAGGCAAAACCAAGTAAAACCCTGGCAAAATACTAGTGTTTTAGATTATAAAATGACTCTATTTTGTAGAGTTATCACACAGCCAAACTTGGAGTTTTGCTAGTGCAGAGCAAAACAAAATAAGAAAAACACTAAAAACAAACTAAAACCAAAATGACACATACAAACACATACGAACAAAATAAATCACACCACCAAAAAAATAAAATAGGGAATATTGAACATTAATGTGACTTCTACAAGGTTAAAATGAATGATTTAACTCAAGAAACTCAACATTTTCTCCCACTTTCTAATATTTGAAATGATGAGTTACTCATTCATCCTACCAATCAACAATTTAGAAAATAAAACGGATTCAATTATGGAATGTTAAAATACAAAACTAATTAACTAACAAGACCAAAATAGAAAGAAGAAATTTCTGTCGAAATGAACTTAACCAATTGAAAATGTAGGAAAAAATTCTATTTAACCAAGTACGCTTAAAAACTTTAGTATTGGTAACAATTAAAGCTC
The DNA here is from genome assembly GCA_025175665.1 of Cinchona pubescens. Lineage (NCBI taxonomy): Eukaryota > Viridiplantae > Streptophyta > Magnoliopsida > Gentianales > Rubiaceae > Cinchona > Cinchona pubescens. Next base: position 878,868 of record JANKKI010000068.1, on the reverse strand, counting down.
ACTTTTCCAAACAAACAACCAATCCCACTATCAAAATCAACAAGCAATATAAACTAATTACAAACGGTTAAGTTAGAGAGAAAGACCATTTGGAAAAAAATTTAAATGATCTCATTATCTTATAAGAATACTTATATATACAAGGAGATATGGGCTTGGGCTTAGTACAACTACATAGTACAATTACTATGTAATCCAACTATAACAATGCTATAGTAAATAATATTTTTACTACGTACTAATTCTAACACTCCTCTCAATTTGAAGCATACAAGTCATACGCACCAAGTTTGGTACAAATAAAATTACTTAGAGGAACGCAGAAGAGACTTTGTAAAGCCATTTACCCAAACAAAATGTTTTCTCTTATGAAATAGACATCGTTCTCAATATGATTGGTCCTCTCATGGAATTACTGGATTAGAGGCTATATGCAAGCAGCTTGATTATCAGTGATAACTCTAGAAAACTAAAGTTTTATGTGTTCTAAATTTATCGATTTTCATACCAGTTTCAAATATTTATAGTAATAAGTTTGTGCTTTATGTCTATTTGTACCCTTATGTATTAGCATGTGTTTATTTAGTTTTTAATGTTTATTTATGTGTTATTTATCTTCTTTTACTATGTTCTTGTGTTTAGTATTTGTGTCGTACTTTTAACCTAATTTCAATGAGAGTTAGGGCTTTTATTCTCATTGTTTGTGTTTGGTTTCTAGCTTTTATGAGTGTAGAATTTAATTTTTTATGTGTTTATATATATATATATATATATATATATATATATATATTAATGTGTGTTTTTATTTTAGGGTCATGAAAAAAATGGCACGTCAATTGAACATCAGACAGAGATTTTAGTGGCAAAATGGTGAAACTATGCAGAGCTTGTCTGGATGCTGCCGGCAAGCTTACAAGGCTTGAGGAGGTTCTGGTGGCAAGCTTTCACAGTAGAGACCATGCTAGCAGCAAGCTCCAAGCCTGTCGGTAGCGAGGGCGGGAAAGCGATTTCGGGCATTTTGGACATTTTTTCTAGGGAAATTTCATCCTAAACCCCCAGCCCCTAACCCTAGTATAAATATGCACTTTAGGGGCTGAAATCAAGAGCCTCCTTCTAGTTTCTTCTTTTATTGTTCTTATACTAGTTTTCTTCCAAGCCTGTAACTTTGTTCTACATCATTGTAAGACTTTTTTTTTATGTTTAATATACTTATTTTATGCATTTATTTCATGTTAATTTAAGCTTTCTAGTATTCATCTTTTTCTTTCATCTTTATAGCTTTCAATGTCTTCATTTTCTTGTACTAGTTTTCTAGAATTAATGTCTAGGTCATTTAATTGTTTTCCCATCCTTTTATTTGCTTTCTTGGCTTCAAATATGTTCTAGTTTAGCAGGGCTTAGAGTTGTGTGATATCAATTTCATATGGGTAGAATGGTTTAATAAGTTGATTTGGTAGTAAAATTGACTAATTAGGCAATATTAATGAGCTTAAGGGTTGATTAAGGAATTAGCTACTTCCTTAGTTAATTTAGGTTGACTAAGGGAATATGGAAATTGAACCTCATTATAGACCTAGATTAATGTTGGACTAGGATTAGACTTAGATCTTAATGGACTAATTCACCCAATGGTTTCTGGAATTCTATAAGTAATTAATCAAGTTTGGTTTGGTTAAATAGTAGGACGGATCCACACTTATTAATTAGATTAATAGCTTAATTATTGAGGATCGGGATTAGATTATAATTGGGAATCAACCTCTAATTTGGCACATAGGATCACTTGATTGACTTAATTAATCAAAACCTAACAAATTGGCTAGCATTAACTCTAACCCCTCTTTTTATCATCTTTTAGTGCAAAATCTAGTTTAGTTAAACTCTTTTCTGTAATCAAAACCATGAAGTAGCATTCCAACCAAATAATCAATAAGAATTGCACACCATTCCTCGTGGGAATGGTCCCTACTTGCGTTGGGACTATTTGAAAGTGTATACTTGCAGTTTGTTATTTAGTTAAAATTATTTGATTTAGGTGTATTTATTTAACTAGATGTTTGTGTCTTTTAAGACGCAAAAATCACATATCAACTTCATCTACCCAACCTCTCCAAACTTCAACTCTTGAAGTAGTTGTTTCAGCCGTATTAGTTCATATGTTGCTAAAGCCATAACACAATATTCAGTTTCTACACCTGATCTGGCAACCACAATTTACTTTTTACTCTTCTAGGTATGAGATTACCCCCAACGAGGACATGATATCTTGAAGTAAATCGGGTATTAGAATAAGGCCCTTCACAATCTGCATTAGAGTACTCAATTACTTAAGTATGATCCTTATCTTCATATAACAATCCTTGGCTTAGTGCTTTCCTTTAATATATTTCAGAATTCAAACTGCAGTATCCCATTGACTATCACATGGAGATTGTAGGAATTAATTAACTAACCACACTAATGGCGTACGAGATATCTAGTCGGGTGATATTAAGGTAGTTAAGCTTTCGAACTAGATTTTTGTATCTACCAGGATCTGAAAGAGGCTCTCTCTGACCTGAGAAAACTTTAACATTTGGATCCATAGGAGTATTAACAAGTTCATAGTTTAACAATACTAGTTTCTTTCAGAACATCCAAAGCATACTTGTTTTGAGAGATAATAACACCAGTACTAGATTAAGCCATCTCAATTCTAAAAAAAAATACTTGAGTCGGTCTAGATCCTTAGTCTACAAATGACTAAGAGATACTTTTCAACTAAGAATTCCATCCTGGTCACCTCCAATAATGACAATATCTAGATATGTAAACCACTAGATAGATGCATTGGACATGTGTAGTATGACAATAAAAAATACAATGATCAGCTTCACTTCGAGTCATTCCAAAATGTTGACCAATAGGGTTGAAATGGCCAAAGCAAGCCTATGGAGATTTCTTTAATCAATAAAGAATGCTACGAAGCTTATGCACCAAACCATACTTATCTTGACCAACAAAGCCTAATGGTTGCTCCATATGAACCTCTTCCAGAAGCTCTCTGTGGAGAAAAACATTTTTTATATCCAACAGATAAAGTGACTAATGACGCACGAAAATAATGGATAGAAATAGGCAAACATATAATTTTGTCAACCAAAGAAAAGGTGTCACCATAATCCAAGTTATAAATCTAAGTGTAACCTTTTATTACTAAACAAGCCTTAAACTTATCAGTTTTCTATCAAGACCCACCTTGACGGCATAAATCCAACGACAACCAACTGTAGATTTGCCAACAGGCAATTGAACCAATTTTCAAGTACCACTAGAATGTTACTTCCATCTCATCACCATTACTTGTTGCCACTTTGAATCTGAAAGTGCCTCACTAGTAGTTTTAGGAATAGAAATAGTAGGCACAAAAGATACAAATGTATAATAGGGTATAGATAACCAATAATAGCTGAGAAATTATACTGGAGATATGATGAGGATTATAGGTAGATCGAGTACCTTTTCTAGTGATAGGAAATCGGTGATCATCATGTAGAAGGTCTGAAGTAGATAAGGATACTGGTGCAGGGAGCGAGAATAGATTCGACAGAATGCTTGTATCTTTATGAATTTAGCTTGGTTTCATTAAATTTGGCTTGCTTCTAATCATCATCTTCTCTAAATTTGCATTTGATTCTCCTTCTCCTTTTTCTTCTTCTTCTTCAGTTGGTGTTGATTGAAGCCTAAGTTCGACTTCCTCATTAAACCTTCTCATTATACCGATGTGTGCTTCCATCTCTTGAAAGAATAATTATTAAACCCGGTCCGGCGATGAACCCTCCGAGAAAGGTGGATTAATGGGTTATTTGTTCAGCCGATGTATTACTGGTTCAATCGGTGGGTCACTAAAATATATTTTTTAACAAATATTTAATAAATTCTTAGTAGTAGAAATAAGATATATGGTAAAAATATTGATAAAAAAAATGTTATGCATAGAACTTTTAATTATTGTAAATGAATTATAAAATAATTAATTCCTTTACAAACTATAATAAAAAAAGATTGAAATAGTTAATTTAAGTTCTATACATATATAGTTTTAAAACTAATTACAATTAGATAAATAAGAATGAATATTTAACACATAAGAAATTAGTTTTTTTACTATTTTTTACATACTTTATAGTAATTGTATATTTAAGAATAGTAAATGTCTAGGAAAAAACATTGGTAAATTTTAGTGGATGCATTTTGTCTTGGGAAATATAATGCTAGTAAATGTTTTGAAAATAAAATGGTTTTGAAATTTTATATTTTACAAAAAGGAGGAAAAATGAAACAGGTTGTAAGATGGAGTTTGAAGTAATAAATAATAAATAGCCATGACAACAAACACAGCTATGAGGTGAGCCTAGTGATTATTGCAGCGCTTCAATTTCATGACGACCTGGGATCGACTCCTTACTGCTTGAGAATGATGGAATTTTTTTTCAAAAAAAAGAAGTAGATAGCTTTTCAGGTTGTTTGGATTAGTCAACCAAATGGATACCCAGCTCATCCAATTGAACTACTAGTTGTTGAAAAGTCAACGAGTTTCATCCCTATCTGGTTAGATGTATAACCCAACTTGATTCCATAGCCGGTTCACTGGGTTAACCGGTCTGACTGCCTGACTAGGTTGGGTATAATAACTATGCTTGAAAACACTTCATCATGTGTAGATATAAATGGTCACTCACAACTAATTCTTCTTGCCATTCAGGTGGTGGATAATGACAAGATTTATCTTGATAGCTCCATTAAGAATAATTCGGATAGTTGTATCGTACCATTTTATGTTCATAGGGATAAGGCTATAATTATAAGATTCATGCATCGACAATCACAAGGTCGTGTCATTGGCACCTTTGATCAAAATTCATACCTTGTATGATGTTACAGTGAAAGCACCAAAAACAACCAAAATAAATAACAAAACAAACTAAAAAGGAAACAACTAAGTAAAATGATAGAAAGTTTAGGTGAGGAACTAGTCTAAACTATCCATTCGAAAGAGAAAATCCTTTTGATTTTTCAGTGAAAGACAAGTAAACTATAAAAAGGGAAAATATTTTTGTTTTTTCAAATAAAAAGAAAACAACTATATACAACTCCAAATTAGCTATTATCCTAACTATCTGATATTACTAATACAATCTTCAGTAATAGTACCAAAAACTTGATGCAGATCTAGTTGTAAAATATACCTAAATCAACTAAACTAACTAGATGACATCCTGCAAGTATACGGTATCAAATAGTAGCTTGTGGATGTAGGGATCGTTCCCACGATGATTGGTTAGTAAATTACCAACTTTTAGGTCAATTGGCTATTTGGAGGGTCAAATTACAAAAGGGAAACTAAATTGAAAACTAAATTAAAGACTAAAAGAAACTAAGAAAGTGATTTTGAAAGTGGGTTAGGATTTAGGCTAGTCAATTCATCGATCAAGTGAGTCAATTAGCCAAATTAGTAAGTCAATTCTCAATTTTAACCTAATCCCGATCCCTTAGCAATTAAGTCTATCAATCTAATTAGCTTAAGTATGGATCTCTCCTAGTATTTAGTCTAACCAAATAGGATCAATTACCCTATATTATTTTACGTGACCAACTAGGTGAATTAGTCTGCCAACATCAAATTCTAGCCCTAGTCCGTTGTCAATCATGGTCTAAAATCGGGGCCTTGTTTCTTAGCTCAATTTACCAATTAAGGAAGTAATTAATTTACCTAATTAACCAATTAGCTCATTAATAAAGTCCAATCAACCAATTTCACCATTAATTAACCAATTAAACTTCACTAAATGGGAATTAATACCATCCAAATTCTAAACCATGACTAATTAGATGTCATACTAGAAAACATTTTTAAGATAGAATCAAAAACTAAGAAATCATATTAATGAAAGCTATTTATATTAGCATGTAAAGAAGACTTTAGACAAAGCATTTAAACAAAACTAGCTATCAAACTCTAACAAAGCAAGTAATGATAATCTTTAAATGGAAAACTAGTAGATTTAGAAAGTAATTAATTAAGTAGGCATGTAATTACCAACTAGACAAGTGAATTAAACAAAACTGAAAAGCTTACAAGTAGAAAAATTCAATCGTCAATTATGAAATCAATATTACAAAACAAGAAGACATGAAAGGAAAACCTAGACTAGAGAATTCATCCCCAAGTAGGAAGGAGAAAAGAGAAAAGGGCTGCCTACTACTCTAATTGTTTTAAAAAATAGGCTGAGAGGTCATATATATAATAGTGCTAGGGTTAGAGAAGAAATTGTAGCACAAAAAGTGTTCTATATGGACAATAATGCCTTCCAAGAACTCAATCCACAACATAGATTTTTGTGTTGTAGCACAAAATTGTGAATGAACTAGAAAGTTTTTTGATTCTTGAGCTGCGGACTGGAATTTTGGCCTACAAATTCCATGTCGCAGAAAGGATCCGTTCCCAACACAGTTTTGCCGAGGCGCTTGTCCGATCTTCGTCTGCTTGTGTCATGCCCCAAATTCGAGACAATGACTCGCCCATCTCAGGCTAAACCCTTAGCATACTAGGTAATGATACAATAAGCCAAACTTAAACCATAATAAAGAAAATGTAATAACAACAACAATAGACTGTCATTTATATTATAAACTACCTATTATAGAAGTTGATACCTAAAAGAATAAAATAGAAGCAATGCCAAATCCATAGTTTCTACTTGCAGTTCTCTACACGGGAACCAATTTACCAAACACATATGCTTCAAAATGTTGCAATAATGGGGTGAGCATATGCATTGCTCGATGGGTCTCATTTCTTTTTATTGGATTGACCACACAATATATGCAATAATATTATTGTTATCATGCATTATTCACACATAATAACTCATACATTCAATGTGTTGAACCCCAGTTATGTTAATCATGTTTTGATGATGACCAAATCATACTAATGGTTTGATAACAAGTGTGAAGAAAAACAGGTAGGTTCGGACGTCAAATGATCATCCGATGTGTATAAGAGACAGAATATGGGAAGATTACTGTCCGAGTGATCGGACGATGGTAATCGTCCACACAAAGAATTTGAAGCAATCGGACGAAGAAGTGTCCGATCATATTTCCGAAGACTTTGCGATTGACGCATCCTCGTCCGAACGAATACCCTCACGGATAAAAAGAAATGAGACCCATCGAGCAATGCATATGCTCACCCCATTATCTGTCTCTTATAAGGTCCAACGGCTAGTTTTCCAGTAAACAGAAAATAGCCGTTGGAAAGTTGTTGAAAGCAGATATTTGGCAACTATAAATACCCCTAGGTCTGAATTAATTAAAGAAGGACTTCTACATTGATTACAAATAACTCTTGAGCTATTTGGGAGAAATAGTGGGAACAAGTGTTGTAATAGTGTAGGTAGTTTTGTGAAAAGAGCTTAGAAGTGTAAAACAAGTTCAAGTGTAAAAGTGAAACTCCCTCGATTGTAACAAAGGGAGGTTGTGAGTGTAAAACTCTTGGCTCAACTAAAGGTAATTAGTGTGAGCAAGAGTGATCCTCATTTGTGTACAAGAGGTTATTGTCTCACCTACTTTGAAGAGACTTTTAGTGGCTAAACTTCAAGTTGTAAACTTGGTAGTTGCCTTGTAAGAAGCTCTAGAAGTTGAGCTCCAAGCTTGAGAAGCTTGGGAGTTTGGTTTGATTCTCTTAATCTCAATATTCTTATTTGTTCTTTAAGCTTACATTGTTGAATATCTATAAGATTCATTTGTGCTTAAGTTTTCATTTGGTGCATAAAGTTTGTATTTTCATTAAGCACTTAAAAAGGTTTGTTTTTAGATACAACCTAATTCACCCCCCCTCTTAGGTTGCTTTTGGGGCCAACACAATGCATTAAACAATAACAGCAAACAATCAATTTGTTAGCGTATGATTTGCGTAGGTTAATCGATTACTAGATATCTAGATCTAACTATTATTATACCCGCTAGAATAGGGTAGGTGGTGGTAACAATAATTGTGGGCATGGTGGTAATAGTAACTGTGATGAGAACTAGTCTCATCGAATAACATATGTTTACCAATGGGCTCTACATATACACTTGCACTTTCACTCACATTTGGTCACATGTAGTCACATTCTCGCTTGTATTTAACATTCAATTACATTTATAATAGAAATATTCATGTATGCACAACGTATCAAGCATACTCAATCTGATTTTTATCGTAACGTACTTTTAAATAATTAATCAGTCGTAAAGCATTTGAAAAACGATAAAAGGAAAGGAGAATCACTTATCTCAATTCCAAATGCAAATAAATCACTCTAGTTTAATAATTTGCGCCCATGTAGTCCCTTGGCCTAAAAGACAATAAAACACACTTAATAGTTAATTCTAGCTCAACTAAGTCCTAACTTAGCAAAATAATGTATAATCAAACCCCAATCAAAACTAAAGAATGCAAACAGAGACTTGTGACTGAAAGTCTTTTTCGATAATGTTGACAAAATACTTTCTCAAGAAAATTCTTACATTTTCTTTCTATTGCATTTTCCCCAAATACGAATGCCATCAGTATCAACAAACTAATTATTATCTGTCGATTAGATCTATTCATTACCTATGTTTATTTAATTACCGAATCATCAAGTCATCAAGATCCTGATTTACCTTCTTGTTTTTCTTTTCCAAATATTATCCTTGTAACCAAATTTCAGTCTTGTTCCTTTATTAATTCTTATTCCAGTAGTTACTATTATTGTTAAATATTTTATTTTTTTATTTTTTTGCCACAACTCACCATGGCTAGCTATCCCACAAAACCAAAGTTTTCATGTCAAAACATGATTCACTACCTTGCCACATATTAAAGTAAACCTAATTTGTCATATTTCATGTTTGTTAGACAAGAATTCATACATACACAAAATACTAGACCAACGCCTCAAAATTCCAATTTCAATTTATGATTTAAGAACAAGTAAAGGAGTCAATAATTCCTTCAAAATTACCTCTTGCTTTTACAATGTTGTTTCCCTGATCAACCCCTTCTAAATAATCTCTTCTTGCCTATATTGCTCTTCTCCTCCCCTTCTAGTTTTTTATCCTAAGCTATACTATACATGATCATTTAGTTCTTTTAAGAGTAACCTTCTAACAATGTCGATTACATATAAGAACATGAAAAATTACAGCATGCTTAAAAAAAGGAAAAATTAGAACATTAGTCTTCCCATATTTTTCTAAATTAATCTTTTAACCTTCAAAAACCAATATGGGCCCTCATAGGTTTGAGCCTACAATTAATATTAGTTGGCCAAAAAATGTTGGGTCTTTTATCTTGTCACATCGCTTCTCGTGCAAACCCTAACTTGTACATATATCTATAAAAGCCATAAAATGATATAATTAATAACTTAAATAACCTAAGTACTAAACACATTAAAACACACACAAATTCACACTACAACCCAAAAAGAACACAATCGCAGACTTAGAAGAAAAACTGTAAACACGGGTAAAAATGCTAAAATTGGGCAAAATCGAGTAAAACCCTAGCAAAATACTAGTGTTTTAGATGGTAAAATAATTGTATTTCATAGTGTTATCACTGCTCTTGTTTCTAAATCTTCTTTAAAGCTCTTCTGGGAATTCTTCCCAACTGAGCTTCCTTTTAACTGCCTTGAACCCCTATTACCAAATATATGCTTTTTTATCAAGTACATTTATACTACCTCCAATCTTTGTGCTTCTAGAATCTGGTGAACCAAAAAAAGAATTTCTCACATTTTCTAATCCACTCTCTAGGGTGATCTCTCATAAATAAATATAACTTCATGCGGGGACCATCACAGGCAACATTTTTCCCATCCTATCCCTTAAAGTTCCAGCCTTGCCTTTATTTACTTGATTTGTCAATAAGGGTGAGCACTTGCCTAAATTGGTCACTTCTTTCCTTTCATTTCATAGTAAATCCTCAACATAAATTTAAATCCATTATCAATTCTAGAAAATAAAGGATATCCAATTTCTTATTGGTTTCTTGAATCCTCCCTTCTACTATCATGACTTTATCTTGGATCTCACTTTGTAAACTTTCTACTGAATATCCAATTTCAAAGATCTTCATATCCTACTTCTTGAAATAACTATTCCATTGCTTTTAGTCTAGATGAGTCAGGCATTTCTACCCTAGAATCGATTGCTCTACTACCAATTGTCAAGATTAGAGACAATTTTATTAAAGAAATGAGATATTTGATATTAAAAATAGTTTAAGAAGAAGAATTAAGAGACGAGCTTGAGAAAGAAAGAAAGAAAGATTAAAGAATAAGATACAGAATAAGAGAGAGAGAGATTACTTTATTGATTACACCTTCCATTATCTTTACATCCAACTGTAAGCCTTCTTATAGGCTAATTATGATTGGACTCAAAATAAATACAAATCAAATATTCAATTGAAGTGTTCTGTTGATCATTTTTCCTACAAAAAAAAAAAAAAACTAGTAAGTAAAATATAAAGACATGTCGGCAAATGCATTAACCAACTAATACTTACTAACTCCCTCAATCTAGTTTTGTTCCAAAATGGCATCATTCCTACCGAGATCATGGCACAAATTTAGTCCTCATTATCAACCACCAAATGCCTATTCCCTATCACTCCACTGTTCTGTTGCCTTGATATCAATAATGAATATATACATGGATAGTTTTGACAGTTGACGTTGGATTATATAAGTATAATGCTCGATTGCAACTGCCTTGTGTGTATTAGGTAACATTAATAATGGATTGATACAAGGATATTTTTAGCAGCTAAGTATTGAATATACAAGACAATACATTATTCGTCGTTATGGATTGGCACGGGAAATTTAACAGTATCCACATTTATAGTATTCCAAGGGCAATGTTTCACTAATTTCTCATGCTTTGCTAGAATATTCTCTAATATGTGCTCAATAAAAAATGTAAAATGCATTTTTGGTCCCCATTGTTTGGGGTATTCAATAAACTATATTCATAAAATTTCAGACAAAATAAATTTAGTCCTCAATGCTCTAAAATTATAATGAAGTCAAGACAATTCATGGAAAATTGAACTTTTTAATAAAAAATGGCGATGTATGGGTCATGTGGCCATTAAGTAAAAAGAAAATTCAAAACAAAATTGTAACTTCTAAGGGAATTGAGAAATGGTCCCCAAAATTTCTCAAAATATGCAAAATAGGCCTCGAAAAATAAAAATAAAATTTTCTTTTAATGCCATAAATTCTAAAAGATTCAATGTCAAATTAACCGGTTCCACTAGAGATTTGAGAAGAAAGGAAATGATCTTTGAATGTCAAAAATTATCTGTCTAATTAATATTACATCTAATAAACTTGGAGCAGGTCATAGCACAACTATAAATAATTAGAATGCATATTTCTTAACAAACTAAGATCCTGGACCCTGAGTTGGCCTAATAACTTTTGACACTAAATCACTAGATCAAGATCTTACTTTCATGCCAAATTATTTGCAGCCTATGACCCTGTATGTCATATGTTAATCATATTCATATACTTTAACTGATGTAGGATCTTAGAATCACTCCTTCTTAAGGCCTTGTGTCCTTGCAAGGTACGCGGCAGACCACCCTCAATTGTGAAGGACTTTATAGGTGGTTTGTACAGGTTCTAAAGATGGCTCTCGCCCTTAGGTTAACATAGCACTTAGCCACGCACAGCATGTAATCGCAGCCTAATACCATTAGCTCGGTCTTACCGTGTGTAGAGACCACATGAGGCTCACTTTGATGCCAACTGTAATATCCCGAGCCTGGGCTAGCCTAATAATTTTCTCCCTAAACAACTCGACCAAAATATTTAAGACAAATTATTAGTAGCCCATGACACTAGATGTTATTTGTCCATGATATTCCTATTCTTTAACCAATGTGAGATCATACAAAGAGTTTATAACTACTATAAAGTGTTATTCTTAGAAGTTAAATTTTCATGGTGACAGACTATAGTTATATTACAAAAAATATCCATAGTATTATTATTATCATTATTATTATTACAAAAATGTAGCATTAACGTTAATACCTTGAAAAGGTATAAAATTATGATTAATTGGGCATGTGTCTTATTTTTCTTAATAACCTATTCAATATTTGTGAAGCTACTCAGTCTCAATGTCAAACAAGTCTCAAAGCATTTATGCCACTTTAAATATTAATTAAACTTAGAGTTAATCAGTCACAATGGTAACATCACAAGTTTTTTCTAACAATTGTTCATAAGGTAAAAGAAATATTAATATACAAAATGTTAATAGAATTTACATGTACACTAATTGATTTATTTTTGGGGTGAATCATTAATTATATTCCTTGGGTTATAATTAAAGTATTTAACGAAATTATTACCAAAACAATAAAGAAAAAGAGAACTTGCTAAAATGAAATATTGGATGTCATTATCTAAAATCTCTCATATTATTCATGATGGGAATTATTGATAACTCAATAAAAACTAGAGTTATATATGCCTCAAATTTATCGATTTTAGTACTAGTTTCGAGCATTCTTAGTGTTAAGTGTGTGTTTTGTCTATTTTTACTTTTATGTGTTAGAATGTGTTAGTATTTGTTCACTAAGTGTTTTAATGCTTATTTAGGTATCAATTATCTTATTTTATTATGTTCTTCTATTTAGAGTTTGTGATTTGTCTTTAACCTAATTCTGTTAGGTGTTAGACTTTTCGTTCATCTTTGATTCGTCTTTAGTTTTTGGTCTCTTTTGTGAATATTTTGTTTTAGTGTTTTGGAGTGATTTTAAGTGCTTATTATAGTTATTAATGTGGATTTTTGTGTTAGGATTCGGTAGGAGAAAATTGCACATCAATCGAATGTTAGACAAAAATTTTTGGATTATAATAGTGAAACGGCACTAGAGAGCAGAATCCAAGACCGTAGTCCCAAAATTTATATGTAGTAATTTGACACTGCTGTTCAAGTTTTTCTAGGAGGGAAATATGTTCAAATCGTGGTTATTTGTGTTCAGAAACATGGCTGATTTGTGTGTATAATAAATAGCACATTTAGCATATTTTTCTCATAGTTAGTAGTGTGTTAGGTAGGTGTTAGCTTAGAATTAGAGTAGAGAGCAATTCCTCTCTCTGGGGAGGGATCTCTTAAATTAGGTTTAAATTTGATTTTATTTCTAGTTGAAGATTTGAAGATCCAAGTGTAAAACTTTTATTTTATATTTATGCTTCTTAGATTAATGTTAATGAAGTTTAGTTTAATTGCTTTCCTTGCTTTCTTAGTGTAATTATTTGATTAGCTATGGGGTTTCTTTAAATACACTTTCTTAGTAATAATTTTAACAATAACAAAGGTAGAGGCAGATGGAATCACGGACGTGATAAAGGAAACAATTTTAATTTTAGAGATGGTCCTGATAGAGATAGAGGTAATAATTTTTTGAATAGATAATAATTTTGATGGAGGAAATAATTTTAATTTGAATTTTGGTGCTAGAAAATAATTTCAATCTGACTCAAAATAATCAAAGAATTCAGTGTTATAATTGTGAAAAATTTGGCATGGAAAATATGAATGTAGATCTGGCGAATAATTTAATAGGAATTTTCAGGCTAATGGCTCATAATAATAATCAAAATTTGGAGACTTTATTTTTAGCATGTAATGCTATGGATATTGTTGACAAAAATAAATAATTTTTGGTTACTGACTGTAGTAATCATATATGTGGTAAAAAGTATTTTGTAAGCATGATGAATCTGTCTGTGGTGAAGTTTTGGTAATAATACTACTTTGCTTATTTTTTTGGGATAGGAAAATTTCTTGTTAACCTGAAAAATGGGTCAAAGCAGTTGTATCTTTGATTTTTTTTTACATTCGGGAGTTGATTCAAGCATGGGTAGTTGTCACAAAAAATTATGATATTTGTATCAGGCATGTCATGTGTACTATTTTGATTAAAAATATCTATTGGGATGATTGCAAAAGTGATGATAACTCTAACACTATTATTATCTATTTCCATTAAATCTAAATTGTGAAAATTTTTCTTATTTGAGTATTATAATTAATAACAATACTTGGTTATGGTATTTGATTTTGGATATTTAAATTTTGACAGTTTGAAATTTTTTTACAAACAGAAGAATGGTTGATGAGTTGCTTGGCATCAGTGCTCCTGAGAGAGTTCGTAATACTTGTGTTTTGGGTAAGAAGCATAAAGCTTTTAAGGTAGGAAAAATCATGGAGAGTAAGGAGATTATTGGAAATTATTCATTCAAACTTGTGTAAAGTAGAGATTCTTTCTAATGGAAGTTGCAGGTATTTTATTACTTCTATTGATGATTTTAGCAAAAATGTCTAGATTTAATTTTGAAGCAAAAATCAAATGCCTGTGAGCCTTGTAAAAATTCAAAATTTTTGTTGAGAAGCAAGGTGGTTGTTACATAAAAATTTTGAGAACTAATAGAGATTAGGAATATCTTATCTGTGATAATTTTCCTGAAGAAAATTTATTATTCATATCAGTTAATTACCAGACACACTCCACGATAAAATGGAGTGGTTGAAAAGAAAAATAGGACAATTGTGAATATATATTGAGATGCATGTTGAAACTGAAAATATGCCAAAATCCTTGTTGGCAGAGGCAGTTGCTTGTACTATTTATCTATTGAACAGGTATCCTATGAGGAGTCTTCCTAATAAAACCCCAGAAGAAGTTCGGAGTGGTAAAATACTATTTGTTGGCCATCTCAGAGTTTTTGAATGCATTGCTTATTCTCATATCCATGATCAGTTGCACATGAAACTTGATGATAAAGTTGAAAATGTATTTTTATTGGCTATAGTGAGCAGTCCCAACCTTAAAGATTATTCAGTATAGTTTTAGGAAAAGCGATTGTCAGCAAAGATGTTATCAAAGAGCTGTTTGGGATTGATCTGCAAAGGAACTGAAAATTGTATAGATGACTTTAAATTATGAAGTGGAGGATGATGATCATGATTTTCAACCCATCACCAGTTATTCCAGATTCATAGACTGAATCATCTAGTCGTCCATTGTGTCAATACCAGTTGCTTACTGGATTTTAAGATTATGTTATTTTTTCAAATAATTATCTTCCTAATAAAGATATTGTGATTTTGTCTGTATTTGTAGATTGTGACCCAATTGTTTATTAGGAGGCAATTCAAGAAGATCGTAGAGTAAAGGCAATGGGTGAAGAAATTCGTGCCATTCAGAAAATGATTGCCAAAAAGACCATTAGAGTGAAGTAGATCTACAAGACGAAGTACAAGCCAAATGGAGAGGTGGATAGATTCAAGGCAAGATTGGTTGTAAAATAGTATAAACAGAAATCCAATATTGACTATTTTGAGGTATTTCACCTATTGCTAGACTTGATACAGTCCGTTTGATAATTTCTCTTACTACTCAAAATAAATGGAGAATTTATCAAATAGATGTCAAGTCTACTTTTTTCTGAATGGAATACTAAATGAGGAAGTTTATGTGGATTGGCAGCTTGCAAGTTTTGTCAGAAAAGGTTAGAAATACAAGGTGTACATGTAAAAAAGGGTTTTGTATAACTTGAAGCAAACTCTAAGGGCGTGGTACACGAGAATTGACTTATATTTACATCTCGTGGTTTTCTGAGTATCCATATGAGCATGCTTTATATATTAAATTTTCTACTTGTGGTGATGTTATTGTTGTGCGCTTATATGTAGATGATTGATTTTTACAAGAAATAATTTGGAAATGATTGCTAAATTTAGGGAGACCATGATTAATTAGTTTGAGATGACAAAAATAGGACTCATGTCTTATTTTCTTGGGATTGAAGCTCTTCAGTCTGACTATGATATTTTATTTCTCAGAAAAAATATACAAGTGATATTTAAAAATAAAAAAAAAATTCAAGATAGATGGAGCTAACCAATTCTAACTCCGGTTGAAGAAAAATTGCATGACAAAAGATGACACTTGAAAATTTGTTAATTTTACCTACTTTAAAAGTTTGGTAAGGAGTTCACGATATTTGACTTTTATGAGGCCATATATCACTTCTATTGTTTGTTTGATTAACAAGTCCATGAAAAATTCATACCAGTCATACTTGCAGACAACAAAGAGGATTCTGAGACACATTAGAGGTACTACAAGAGATGCTATTTTTATTCACGTAGTGATCTAGTTGAGCTTTTGGTTACACAGACAGTAATTGAGCAGGTGTTGCTATTGTGAGGAAGGGTACTTCAGGTTATGCATATTTTACTAGTTTTGGGGTGTTCTCATGGAGTTTTAAGCAACAACAAGTGATAACATTATCTACAGTAGAAGCGGAGTACATATCAGCAGCTAACAGTGCTATTCAAACAATGTGGTTGCATCGTAACTTGGAGTTCTACAACAAAAGCAAGATGATCCTATAAAGATTTATTATAATAGAAAGTCGGCAATTGACTTATCCAAGAATCCAGTTCTTCGTGGGCGTAGCAAGCACATGGACATGAAACAGCATATCATATGTGGATTTGGTTTGAGACAAAGAGATTGAGGTTGATTATTGTAGAATTGAAGAACAAGTGGCAAACATTTTTACTAAGACATTGAAGTATGAGATATTCTTGAAATTAAAGAAGATGTTGGGCATGTTTCAATTTGATAAGTTTTATTAAAGAAGGGATTGTTAGAAAATAAATAAACCAAATTAATATAGTTAGTTTATTTTATTAATATTAGTGACCACGTGTCTTATTGTTGTTGGTTAGTGTAATTGGCGGTTCTACCCATTAGTTTTGGGTTGCATTGCATGGGATAATTTTCCATGGTAGTAGTAGTAATTCTACTGCAGCCGTGTAGGACTTTAATTGTAAGTTGATTCCCTATTGTTGTTTTGTTTTGTTAAGCCTCTATTTTCGATTTTGTAAAGTGCCGTTGCCAGAGAAATAAGAAAAAGCACACATGCCCCATTTTGTTTGTCTTCTTCCTTATTTATTTGATTAATTAATGATTTGGGTCCATCAAAAATGATCTAAACGAAAAGCCGTTTTGACATTTAGGAAGCATAAACAAAACTTTTGCAAATTAATTAGGATAAAAGTTGACCCAAAAAAAGAACCACCATATAAAAACCAAACAAAAAATGCAAGTCATGCAGATGTGTATGCTTCTTTTTTTTTTTAAACCACTCCTCCCTCTACCTCTTATTCTTCGAATTCATGATTAATAAATTATAAAAGAAGCATCTGACCACCTAAGTTGTCATGCAACAAATACACCTAAATTATCCGCAAAACCTCAAAAAAGACCAGCAACAATCTTAGTCATACAAACCCATCAACGGTCAATAAAATACACTAAACTCAAAAATCAAAATGAAAAATTAAAACTGAAAAGTGCAAAAAAAGAACAAACAATTCTCAAACTGTGTAGCCTTTCATTGCCCACGACATATCTTCCTCTCCAAATAGTAGAGAACCTTCATCAGTGGGTGGATATGGAATGCAGGTAGGAAATTTTACCATCTCTAAAATAGGATGGAATGATTCCTCAGCCCGTGACTATGCTTTATTTTTTTTAAGGAACATATAGAAACTCCATCAAAAGTACAAAAAACAATTCAATAACCTAAAAACTATAGAAAAATTTTCATTGTGGCAAAAAATCAAACATGAGGTTGTTGATTTATGGCTACCAGAAGGAACCCTTTCTGCTCTTTATTGCAAAAGCTTTAAACCAAGTTTCATAGCTTACAACTCCTTTGTGAAATGCTCCAAGAGTCCAATTTACTCCTTATATTTAAGACTCAATAGCCTAATTTATAAAGAATATGGTCACCAACCTTGCTTAAAGAATGTCGAACCTATATGCTAAAGATAGAGGAAAGAATGACTTGAAAGTTCTACACATACACAGAGTGGCAAAGCAGGAAAATAACACTGGTATGCTGTGATTTGTTTTCAGTAAAAGAGGCTACAAATCATTCGAATATGGATCTAAACAATTGACATCATGAATATTACAAAGTTAAATGTGGTAAAAGAGAAAAAAAAAAAAAAAGGAATGAACTGAAGACAAACAACCTAGCATCTTTTGATAAAAGTATTCTTCAAAGTGCACTAAGTTACCCTAACAGTGGTCAAGCATCACATATGTTGATCTGAAAAATTAGAAAAGATTCAGTCCACCAATTGTAGTCCCAAAATATGAAAAAAAGAAAGATTTTGCATCTCAAATATGCCCTGTTCAACCAAAAAAGATTTTGCATCTCAAATATGCCCTATTCAACCAAAACCCAAGAAGATAACATCATTCTCTTCTTTACTTATCCTAGCTCAACTTGATCTTACTCAAGTGATTCACTCGCATGAGTTTTTATTGTGTGAGTTGGACCAATTCAAAATATTAAATCTTTAATTTTATTCCCTAATTTTAGAGAAATACATTTTGATTCTAATTGTCAATTAATTAATTTGACTTCCAATTAAGTAAACGAGAATAGAGGGACATATATAATATTTATTTTTAGGATTGTACCTAAGTAATATAGCCAGTAGATTGACTGCCTATGTACCTGTTATCGCTATAAAACCTTACGTAGTTCATGTAAATTAAAATTCACCTATATTTAGAGTATTTGTTTTGAATTTAATTGGAAAATGAACTAATTTTAACTGATTTTGAACTTTTGACGGGTTACTTGAATTTGACCCATTTGTAAAAACTCCAGAAAATAATAATTATTGTAATTCTTGCGGCTGAACCTTTTAGAGAAGTGCCCTATGTATCTAAGTTCGAAACAAGTCACACGTAGTTCTGGTTGAACTACAATTTTTAAATATCAATTCTTTTTAGCCATTTGAGACAATTGACATTAATTGGGATTTGGCCATTAAAGGCAAAAATAATTTAGACAAGTTCAAAGACTAGTCTAATTATTTTATTTAATATTTTTGTAACGCCTTGAAAGGTAAGAGGATTATAAAAGTCTAATTTAATTCCTGTCTGTAGTTTTGATTACCATAAAAGGTAATGTAGACATGAGAGCAAATCAATTTTAGTTTCAACAGTGCCATAAAAGGCAAATTTAGGCACTAAAACTAATTAATTTGATTATCTTAAAGGGTAATTTTGGGCACTGAGATCAATTAATTTAATTTAATTTCTTAAAAGGCAAATTTAGGTACTAAAGCCAGTTAATTTAATTTGATGACTTAAAAGGCAAATTTAGGCACTAAGTCCAAATAATTTGATTTATTACCTTAAAGGGAAATTTTGGGAACTAAGGCTAATTAATTTAATTTAATGACTCAAAAGGCAATTTTATGCACTAAAACCAATTAATTTAATTTAGTGCATTATATGTTAAATTTAGGTACTAGGCCAATTGATTGATTTGGTGCCTTGCACGACAATCTTGGGTATTAAAGCCAATTAATTTGATTTATTATGATAAAAAGATAATTTTAGGCACCAAGGTCAATTAAATTAATTTAGTGGCTTAAAAGGCATTTTTGGCAATAAATTTTAGGCACCAAGGTCAATTAAATTAATTTAGTGGCTTAAAGGCATTTTTGGTAATAAAGCCAAGCAATTTAATTTTATACCTTTAAAAGGTAATTGTGGGCCCCATACTTCTATTATGTTATCCAAAGGGCCCCCTCTATAAGAACCGGTCATAGAAACAAAAACTCATAAGACTAGGAAGAGGGAGCTCTAACTCTAGGTTTATACTTAAGAGTTTCCTTAGTGAAATTCTTGTCCAAGATTGATAGCAATTGGCAATTTCTTTTGAAATTGAGGCCTTAGGCTACATGGATCTAATGCTTTAGAAAGCATCAAACCTTATTCAAGCAAGCGAAGTTGCTAACCTCAAAAGCTTAAAACCTGCGTTGAGTTATGACCCTGAAGGCCAACTAACTTGGTTTATTGCCTAAAAAGATAATTTTGGGCACAAAGGCCATTTAATTTGATTTGATGCCTTAAAAGGCAATTTGACAAAATAAGACACTAGGATCAATTTAGGGTGCTAAGACCAATTGATTTAATTTAGTGCCTTAAATAATTTGAGAGACAAGCAAGGCGAACAATCTAGAATTGATTTTATGGCACTATTGTCAATTGATTTAATTTAATGCCTTAAATCGTTTGACAGGTAAATAAGATACTAAGATCAATTTTATGACATTTAAGACTAATTAATTTAGTTTAGTGCCTTGAATAATTTGAGAGTCAAAGAAATTATACGGGTTTAAGGCCATCTAATTTGCCTTAAATTATTTAAGAAATAATAATTAGAAAAAGAAAGAACAAAGAGATAGATGAAAAGGAAAACGAATTGGAATAAGAAAATATTAAGTTTTGGTATATTTAGGCATTGAAATTTCAATTCTAATTGTTTTTAATTCTCTAGTCTCTCTTCTTTCAAATTTGTTTCTGTTTTTCTTTTCCCATGCTTTTTTTTTTCTTACCTCTACTATCTATCTCTCTCTCAATTGCCTCTCCTATACCTTATCTTCTTTTTCTCCCCGAATAACCTTTTTACTTGGGCATTCATCTCTTTATATAGATCTTTAATTGGAATGTTTTCTTACCAGAAGCCACATTTGTGATAATGGATGATAATGGGAGATAACTCCCCAATCTTGCCATTTATGTTGTTGTTGGTTTGCATGTATAGGTAAGTGGTGTTATGCCCACTTAGCCAACTTTTATGTAGCCACGAAGTGGCTTACTTGGCCACTTCATGGTAATCTGACCACTAATTTTTTTTTTTTTTGAAAAATTATTTTATTAGTTGCCTGTTCAAGGATTGTACATGAAAAAGTATTATTTTCTTAACATGTAAAAGGCTCGATAGTTTTCTTTTTTTTCTTTTAATGTATTTTCAAGACCTTTGATGAAGTATAATTCTTTTGATCGGTCTTTTCTCTCAATTTTGTTGGCAATATGCTATCTAATTTTGAGATGTTGGCTTAGTTGCAATTGAGTTATATTTGTATGTCTTAACCTCAAGCCAAATTTTTTAGGCTTAGCATTTTTCTCTCATTACTTTTTGTAAATTTGCATTCTTCTAGCAAAGTAATACACAATCACATTATATCTGTCAATTAATCTTTGAGAACACGTGATAAAATCATTGAAATTAATCACTTTAACCACTTTAAAATTGGTGGATTTTCCTATCAAATCATTTATCTGTTTAACCACTTGAAATATATCAGTGGATTTTTATTTTAAGGATTAATCAGTTTAACCACTTAACATAGCGGTGGATATTTCTTTGAACATAATCAGTTTAACCACTTGATAATGTATTGGTGGACTTTTGAATCATTACTAGTTCAACCACATAAAATGCATCGGTAGATATTTCTTTTTTTCTTTTGGAATCATTAATCAATTTAACCACTTGGAATGATTGGTGGATTTTTTTAAAGCATTAATTAGATTAACCACTTGAAATAATTAGTGAAAAACTTTTATAAGGGGCAACAATACCATTTGATAAGGGGGGTTGTATCTAGTTAAGGACTAGACTGCCTATGTACCAAACATTAGGATCAAACCATTTACCAAACATTAGGATCAAACCATTTGTAATTCGGTAGTACATGGTGTAGTATATGTTATATTGTCGTTTAGGTAAATTACATTAGATAAGTTTATTGTTTATATAAGGATACACACATTTGCATTTGAGGAGATGGTGTGTTCCTTTTCTAACAAACTTAAATGACAACTTAGGACCTATCCACTTAAATTGAAAATTTCACTTTATCCTTCATGTGATTCCAATTTTTTTTCAACACTTAAAATGGATATAAATTTTACCATTTGAGTGCTCTCAGCATTTTCAAGGTGATAGATTTCAAGTCTTCATTTTATTTTTGACACTTTTACGGCCAAAGATTTTAAGAGAAAGATATTCAATCAAAGCATTAAAAACTTATTAGATTGAATGATGCATCCTCAATAAGAGTTTTGGTCTTTTGATTTTCTTTTTGAGCAAAAGATCACTTTTATCCATTGTGGATTGATTGAAAATTCTCAATGAGATGACTAATAATCCAATGAATATATTTTTAGATCATCATGTTTTTTTAATTTATAGTCATCTTTACTTTTGCTCAGGCAAAGTTATTACCTTTCTTTTTATGTAATCTACATCTTCATTTTGGAAGTGTGTCTTACATTTTTTTTCATTTCTTTTAAAGTAGGTCTTTTGTGACCTTCTCTCTTCTTTTTTTTTTTTTATCACCATTGCCAAAAATTTTTTTTTATTGGTATTGACAAATATTGCCATTGATTTACTTTTCTCGGCAACGACTTTTTGTCTTTAATTTGCTTAGAACTCCATTTTTTTCATGTAGTTTTTCACCAAGAATTTGTCTCTCAACAGTGCAAGCTATTGAAACAAGTGCTTCGAATGTTTTACGTTTAACAATGCTAACAAATATTGCTATTCCGTGCAACAAATTATTGTAGTACATTTGAATAGTAGTTTGTTCGGTTAATTTTGCAGTGCATTGGAGATTCAAATTTCTCCATCATATGATGAAATTAATGACACTTTCATTTGGATTTTGTTGTACATCAACCAAGTCAATTATAGAAATCTTTTTCTTTGAGCTCACAATTGAAAATTAAGCAAGGAACGCTCTTTGCATATCATCCCAAGTGATGATCGAATCAAGTTGCAGTAAGGTGTACTAACTAAAAGCAGATCCTTTAAGGGATAGTACAAATTGACGGATCAACAAGGCATCAACTTGAGCTGATTTACCACCGATCGAGTAAAAATGAGTCAAGTGCTCATGCGGCGAACCATTGATTCTATCAAACTTTTAAAATTTTGGTTTTTGATAATTGGAGCGATATGTTATCATGTCATAATTAGAAAGATATGGATTACGATATCCAAACACAGGAGGATTTAAAGATACTTGAAACTCCCTTATTGCTTCTATTATCAATTTTTTTATATTAACTCGTGTAAGAGGTGTAATTGAATTTTGACCAACTTCGCGGACTTGCACATGCTCATGAGCAGATGCACTTGCTTGGTTGGTAATTTGAGCAACCAAAGTGGCTACTTCAGCTTCCTTTTCAGCAAGCTTCCTTTTCAACTCTTAGATTTGTTCTTCAATAGAGAAGTTATGCTTGTAACTAGTACCAGCATATATTCATTTTGAGTATCTTCACGCTTCAAGGATATTTTTGTCTTTTAATTTGAAATCTTTGAAGATAATATAATCCTAACATTTCTCAAAGTTTTGGGTATTATTACTTGAGAAGTTGGGAAAACATTATTTTCTTTCTTTCAAGCAAATGTCGCCATTACAGTTTCGGTCAATGGCAAGTCAACCACAATTGACCCAAAAAGAATTTGGTTTTGAAATTGACTTCCTCAACCATGCTAATGGAAACATAGTATTTTTTGGATCTAGCATTGACGATAGACTTGTTGAGACCACTTTTGAATAGGGTTCGCATCTTCTACTGGAGCCATTTTAACTTGCTCATTACAAGCGTTTTTAGTTGGGACAATTTTATTTTGCCCATTTATGTCAAAGTAATTTTTTGATACTCCTTGTACAATGTCACTTTTGGAGCATTTTTGTTTTGCTCATTGCTAACTTTAGAACAAGGACAGCTGTCTCTTAACACCTTCTTTTTGCCCCCTCACAGTCTTGATGGTTACGAGAGGAGCAATTTCCTTTTGCTACCTAGTAGTCTTGCCAATTATAGGTGGAGTAAATTTCTTTTACCACCTGTATCCTTGGTGGTTGGAGTGAAGTTTCTTTTGTCCCCTCGTGTATCATTAGAGGTCACAAGTGGAGCAGTTTCATCTTGCCATGTAGCAACTTTTACAGTTGTAGGTGGAGTAAATTTTCTTTGCCCCTTAGCAGCCTTGGCGGTAGCATGTTTCTTTTGCTTCTTCTGAGCTTTGGTGGTTGGAGCAAGCTTTTTTACCCCCTCACAGTCATAGCAGCTAGGGCGACAGTCTTGTGCCCTTTCGCAACCTTGGTGGTCAGAGTGCTTCTTTTTTGCCCCTTCACAACCCTCGCGGGGCAAGCGAAGCAAATTGAGATGTGGTTATTTCCAAAGAAATTTTGGTGCATTCTACAGTGAACTATATTGTCGTCCTTCTTTGGTTCTTGTAACACCACGACCTCTGTTGTTGTAGGCTAGATTTGTGTGACTGAATTCTCTTTGCTCCTTAGATTCGTCTTTTCCCTTCAAATTTAATTGTGTTTACAATGCTTTCTCCACTGTATTCATCTCCGTAGTATCCTCTGTCTTCCATTTGTTCTCTGTTCATATAGATTAATAAGCCTGGCAAATCTTTAATGCTCAAATTTGACATATTTTTCGTTTCCTAAATTACTTCTACCACATAGTCAAATGTCATTGATAATGTATTTAGAACTTTCTTTACAAATAATTCGTCTGTCAGTTCACAGTTGTTGAGTGTCGTCTCGTTCTTAATTTGTGTCAGTCGTGAAAAATTAGATTCGATGGATTCAGATTTTTCGTCATCAAAAGTTTAAACTTCCACTTCCACTTCAACATCATCTAATTATTCTGTTAGACTTGATCAACTTTTCGGTATGTCTTCTCCAAAATATCCAAGCCTCATTTACTGTATCTGCCGTATGACAAATTTTTCAAAAATAAATATTAAAATTTCAATTGCCTAATGAATCTGTGACAACGGCTGATCATTTTTCTTCACCTTTATTCATTAGCATCTCCATCAATTTTTCTATGAATATAATTCTCCAACCCATGTGTTTTTAGATGGCGCACCACAATTATAAGGGATCAAATAGTAACAAGCAAAAGCAGGGATCGAACTCACAAGGATTGGTCGGTAATTACTAATTATTTGGTTAGATTACTATTTGAAAAGTTGATTAAAAGAGAATTTAACTAAAACTAGATTTAAAAAGACTAAAAAGCAATTTAAAAACCAGAAAAGCAATTTAAACTGGGTTAGGATTCGAGTAACCAATTCTTGGGATTTAATCAATTGATTAGGTCAAGTAGTTCAGTGGGTCTAAGTAGGGACTCCTTCCCGATTATAAATCAATTCTTTGACCCGACTCATGATTCTAGTGTAATTATCAACATGGAGTTCAATAAACCAATTAGAAAAAGCTAACATCTTGGCCCCACTATATGACCTTCCCTATCAAGTAATAAACTAGTCTAGGAATTAATACTCAATACTGGTATGTTGTGCTAAAATTCCCTAAATTGGTTTAAGAAATGACCCTTTTATTTTACCAAACTTTCAAATCATTTTTAGAACTCAATTATCCACCACTTCACCATTCAACCCACCAATCAATCAATACCTATTGAAAATTGACATTATCAAACTTTAACTCAAGGTTAACTAGTGCATAATTATAAACATTAATGCTAAAGAAAGTATTTTTAAGAAATAACTTAAGAAAGCAATTAACTAATCACTATATTGTCGTCCTTGTTTGGTTCTTGTCCTTTTTCCCTTTCAGTGCTCGGAAGCTCATGGAAGTGAATTACAATCTTGGGTACTATCTCGAACCTTTAAGAAATACAATAAAATTAAGTAAACGATTAGAGATGAAAAGGAGAATGGGTCTCACTGGGCATGTCAAAAACCATGTTAAGCAAAAATTTAATATTTTTGTATAGTTAAATCCTAACTCAACTTGATCTCACTCGTGTGATTCACTCGCACAAGTTCTTATTTGTGTGAGTCGTACCCATTCAAGATATTAAATCCTTAATTACATTTCATAATTTTAAAGAAATACCTTTTGATTCTAATTATCAATTAATTAATTTGACTTCCAACTAAATATACTCAGACTATCTACGTACCCGTTATCGCGATCAAACCTTACGTAGTTTATGTGAATTAAAATTCACTTATATTTGGAGTATTTGTTTTTGAGTTTAATGGGAAAACGAATTAATTTTAACTAGTTTTGAACATTTGACGGGTTACTTGAATTTGACTCATTTGTAAAAACCCCACAAAATAATATAATATTTGTAGTTCTTGTGGCTGAATTTTTTGGAGGGGTGTCCAACGTATCCAAGTTGGAATCAAGGAACACGTAGTTTTAGGTGCACTACATGTTTAAATATAAATTTTTTTAAACACATTTGAGACAATTGACATTTAATTGAGATTTGGCTAACTAAAAGTAAAGATAATTTAGACAAGTTCAAAGACTAATCTCATTTTTTATTTATTATTTTTGTGATGCCTTGAAAGGCAAGACGGAAATAAAAGTCCAATTTAATTCTTGTCTTTAATTTTGATTACCATAAAAGGTAATGTGGACACGAGAGCCAATCAATTTTAATTTAGTGCCTTAAAAGGCAATTTTAGGCACTAAAGCCAATTAATTTGATTACCTTAAGAGGTAATTTTGGGTACTAAGATCAATTAATTTAATTTAATTCTTTAAAAGGCAAATTTAGGTACTAAAGTCAATTAATTTAATTTGGTGCCTTAAAAGGCAAATTTAGACACTAAGTCCAATTATTTGATTTAATGCTCTTAATTAATCTAATTGTATAAGAGACAGGCTTTAACTTGATTTAATCTAATGCCTTAAAAGGGAAATTTAGTTATTTTAGTACAAATAATTTGGTGTGTTAAAAAGTAAATTTAGGCACTAGACCAATTGATTTGCTTTGGTGCCTTGCACAACAACCCAATTTGAGTATTAAAACCAATTAATTTGATTTATTTTGACAAAAAGATAATTTTAGGCACTAAAATCAATTAATTTAATTTGGTTTCTTAAAAGGCATTTTTAGCAATAAAACCAAACAATTAAATTTTATATCTAATTAGTTTGGTTTATTATCTTAAAAGGTAATTTTGGGCACGAAAGCCATTTAATTTGATTTGATGCCTTAAAAGGCAATTTGACAAAATAATGCACTAGGATCAATTTAGGATACTAATACCAATTGATTTAATTTAGTACCATAAATAATTTGAGAGGCAAATAAGGCAATAGAATCAATTTAATGACACTAAAGCCAACTGATTTAATTTAATGGCTTAAATCATTTTAGAGGCAAATAAGACACTAAGATCAATTTTATGACATTTAATATTAAAATTGAAATCAGTTTAGTGTCTTGAATAATTTCAGAGGCAAAGGAATTATACAGGCATTAAGACCATCTATTTTGCCTTAAATTATTTGAGAAACAATAATTAAAAAAAGAAGAAGAAAGAACATAGAGATAGAAGAAAAGGAAAACAAATTGAAATAAGAAAATATTACCTTTCGGTATATTTAGCCTTTGAAAATTTCAATTCTAATTGTTGTCCTTATTTCTCTACTATCTTTTCTTTCAACTTTTGTTTTTGTCTTTCTCTTCCAGTGCTTTTTTTTTTCCTTTGATCCTACCTGGCTCTATTTCTTTTTAGTCTTCCCCCGAATGACTTTGCTTCTTTCAAAGATTTCTCGATTGCCTCTCCTATAATTCTGTCTTTTTATACCCTGAGTAGCCTTTGAACTTGAGCAATCATCTCTTTATATAAACCTTTTCTTGGTATGTTTTCTTGCCACATTTGTGATAGTGGATGATAATGGGAGATAACTCCCCAATCTTGCCATTTATACGATTGGTTTGCAAGTATAGGCAAGTGGGCTTATGGCCACTTAGCCAAGTTTTACGTGGCCACTTCATGGTAATCCGTCCACTTTTTTTTTTTTTTTCACTTTTTTTTTTGAAAATTTGGTAAAGAAAGCATATAGGAGGACAGAGTCTCGAAGTCGATGAGAGGTGTGATCTGTCTTTTAGGCATGAAATAAATGTGGTAGTTATGTTTTGCCAAGTAGATGAGAGAAAAATAAGGCAGATAAATATGAGTGCTTGATTTTATTATATATATATATATTTAGAATTTAACTTTTCCACAAATTACATACAACTTACAATTTTGTTTTAATATTTTTGTTACTTAACGTCCACAGGAGCCACACATGGCCATTTTCTATTAGAAATTTCAATTTTTTTTGTCAATCATAACAATATATGTATTCAACCTAATAAATTGATTATCAATCTTCCAAACATGATTTAAGAATTTGAAAATGTCATCCTAGTTGAATTAGCAGACAGATGAAAAATTACTTTTTAAAAAAAAATTGTTTTTCTAGTCCATCAATTTTTTTAGAAACTATAATTTTGGTTTCTAATGAATCCCACTAGATTTTGTCAAATTGATCTAAAGATAATAATCTATAATTAAGCACTAAGGATACCACATATAATAGGGGACTTGTTTTGCACATGCTGAAAAATTTTGGGATTTAATTTGAATAATTCTCTTTATTCTTGATTGCTTATGGAAAGCTATAATCTGTTTTTTTAATTGCAAAAAGCAACTTTAACAATGTAAGTGTACAGTGGCTTTTGAAAACAATTTTTAATTTATTTAAACATAAAACACACTAATATTATTTTCAATTTTTCTCCACTAATTCTTTTTTAGAAAAAAGTGAATTTTCAATTTCATAAAAACTATAAAAGCGACTTTCAATAAGCCATTGAGATTTGAGAACATGTCCACCGTCCAAATTTTAAAACATTGAAATGGCTAAATTGATTTTGTCCGAAATTTTAATTATTAGTTTATTAAATTTTAACTACTTATTAGTTTATCAGTTTATTAACTATTAGTTTATTAAAAATGCATTCTCGCAAAAAGAAAAATTAAGTGTTGATTTTGCGTTAAATAATTCAGGACCCATCTTTATTATTTCCACCCCGAAACGCGTGTTTGCAACGCCAAGGCTTTTTATTTTATTTTTCTCCAACGAGATACCCTTTCCTAGTTTGTAAATTGTAACCCTACTCTGCTTCATCTCTCAATTATTCGGAAAAAATGGTAATTAACCCTTCTCTTTTTCTGTTTACATGTTAGAATCAGATTTAAGTTCTATAATTTATACTAGGGTTGCTAAAGTACCATGTTTGAATATTTGTTTTCATAAAAAATCATGTTCTTCCTCTTTCTTCTTTGATTAATTTAAATTTCAAAGTTGCAAGTATATGATTTTCAAATTTTCGGTTTTCCATTATTAACAAGAGGGTTGTTTTAACCGGTGGATTAATTTTCTTTCCAGTGTGCTGTTAAATTTCTGAATTGAAATTTTTTGAACCTTGAGTTGTGAAAATTGTGCTTGATGGATTATTCTGAGTTGCAAATATTGATTTTGATTGTTCTGAAGTCGAATATGCTTTGATGAAAAATAACACTATAATTTTTTGATGCTTTATCTAGCAGAAGAAGGGAATCATTTTTTTTTAAGTCTTGGGAACCCATCTATTAGGTTGGGCAAGTTCAGAAGAAGGGAATCTTTTTATCCTTTGACATGATCTGATGGATTGTAAAATGGAGAAGTTTGGTGCTGATTGGAAGGGGATTAGACTTAATTTTATGCATGATTTTGCTGATGTAGTTATTGCTTGTGAGCCAAAATTGGTTCAAGCAGAGAATTGAATGAAGGATAATGGAATATTGGGTTGCCTTGGCTTTCTGTGATTTTGCAAATACTGTGTGGTAAGTGATAGATCATGCTTATACTGTTTATTTTACTGTCCGCCATAGGCTGACCCTGAGTTAGAAGCTATCAGGCAAAGAAGAATGCAGGAGCTTATGGCTCAGCATGGCGTGGTAAGTGCTTGCTTCTTTGATTGAATGCTTATTTTGCTTTCAGAGTAAATCCTACTGCTACAGTTTAGGTTTTACTATAGCCTCAGCCTATATTCTAACTACTGACAAACAGGGAAATCAACAAACCTCAGAGCAGCAAAAAGCGCAGGATGAAGCTAAGAGGTTGATGTCTGTTTTAGCCTTTGCCTCTTTTTTGCCAACAGTCTGGTGTCCTGGAGGTGTATTAATATGTGTTTCTGCAAGATTTTCTTAATTGTAACTAACATGGTGAACGATATAGGGAGGCTGATGAGCGGAGGCAAATGATGCTTAGCCAGATTCTGACATCTGAGGCACGAGAAAGGCGTAAGTTAGAATATAAATGTAGCATTTTATTTGTTGCTTTTCCATGATGCGGGTATTTTACAACAGTTAATCATTTATTTGAAAAGGGTGAAAAATCTTGCAGTCATTCACATATCCAGCTTTTACTTTTCTTTACTTTCACCTCTTTGGTGCATTTGTGAGGAAGATAGCTTGGCTGCTCTTAGGTATATAGCACTCACAGCTGTCATGTCCTTTTGTTTTAAAATTGTTTTGTTCATTCAGAAACTTTGTTCATTTTCTTGTTCTGGCCCCACCAGGAATCAGTATGAATTTCAGTTTCAATTCATTTTCTTTTGCAAAATTGAAAATAAGACTTGAAAAGTTCCAACTATGCTTATTGCATGTCTCATAAGCAGTTAAGGTTGTGTATAATAGTTTTGCATTGGCATTTTTCACAAATAGTATTGCATTCCTGTGCTCTCTTTTCAAGTTAATATTTGAGAAAGTCATGGAATAATTAGTAGTTGCTTTTCATAAGAATAGCTTGGATAAATGATAGTAAAGGGATTAGTATGCAGCCACACTGAACCTTTCTAGTGTTATGGAATATGGATGTTGATGAAGAAATGCTAGATCTTTGAACCTTGGTTACATTATTTTTGGCATACATATGATGCAAGAGCATCTTCATCTTGCTTCTCTCTTTTCCATATTCAATGTCGCAATTTGATTGCAGTTGAGTGTTAAGTGACATTCGGAAAGATGTCTAAAAGTTTCAAGGTGCGAAATTTCAAACATGTTGATCAACCATGTTGTTGATCAAAATTTTAAAGAGAGCTAGAAACATGATCTATCGCTAGTTTTTAAATGTATAAAGTATTTAGAACAAAAGATTTTCTTAGTTTAAAGTTTTCCATGTGAAAAACGTGAACTTTATTTTGGGACGGAGGAAGGGAAGTAAGATATTGAATTTTATGATGGGGAGAGTAATTGTTTGTTGTCCTTGAATTGTTTCATTGTTTAAGTGCTGCCACAGCTCTTTGAAAATGATATTTTGGTAGTTGTTCACTTGCACTGCCAGTTACAGATGTGTGATTCATTAAATTTTTTGCTTACTTCGAGGATAAGGATTGATTGGATGTTGTATAATTATCATCTCTCATGATACAGCAATAGCCATTTTTTCCTCAATGGTTGACTAAATATCATATTTTGGTTCTCTTGGGTTTTCCAGAACTAGATGATTTTCCTCCTGAGATGTATTGTGGTTATTCTTCATTTAATCTCTACTTTATTTTGGTTATTATGCTGTCTTTCCTACCATGTTATGCAAGTTTTGACCTTTTAGTCTCCAATCACTTTAAAGCGCTTTTCCGGTACAAGGTAGTGGGTCAACAACGATGTGAAATGTGAACATGATGAAGCACTAGATAGAAGGAACTTGATATAGAATCTTGGCCTTGAAGCTTTGTCCTAAATTTGGTGTTCTGTACTTTTGGCTTGAGTAAACATTTTTGGTCAATACATGCTGCCTTGGGAAAGGGTGTTGGTTTACATGAGCTTGATGGAATAATAATGGACATGATACTAGTAATAATAATTGATGATTATTGATACTCTCGTGTGAGAATGTATGGGTACCTTTAGTGTTATGGTTATGGTTTGTTCAGGTGCTTAATTAGGTTCCTTTATGTTTATGATGCAGAATTTGTTATTAAATGAGTTATTTGAAAGTTGGATTCATTATTTTCATTCTTCTAGGTGTTGAAATTGTGACTAACCAACCACTCTAATTTAGAGATAACTGCCAAATTGGGCAAGTCAAGTTAAACAATCGAAAATTACAACATTATTTGAAAATGTCCTTCGACCGCGAAGGCATTTTGCTCCACACATGGCATTGTCTAAAATTGAAAAGTAATAAAAGAGGAGATTTTGGTCATTTTTATTTTAGTGTAAGTGATGCAGTCAACAACAGGCTGAAGAAAAAATAAAATCAAAGATTTTCATAATTGCTTTCAAGCATTCATTATGCACTTTTCTAAAGACAAGAAGTCTTTTTGGGAGTTGGCTAAGAGTTTTATTGAGTTTATGTAAGAATCTAATTCTAGGAGTTTATACGTTTTCTAAATTTTAGTAGACAGCTATTTTATTAATTTAACTGGGGTAAATTACCATAAACCCCTAGTGTTATCCCCTTTTGACCCATTTCCCCCATGTGTTTTAAAAACCTACCTTAAACCCATATGTGATTTGGACTAAAAGGTGATATGGATGGAAAACATCAAAACTAAGCTGAGACGGTCAAAATTACTTGTGTACCCTCCAACCATCTCCTCCATGGGCAATGATATTGTCACAGAAAATATTCTTTAAATTACAAAATTACCCTCAATGATTACCAATTATTTCCTAGATACACGAAAGACCGCAAGATCGATATCCTCATCTTTAGTTGACCCCGCAGCACCACCGCTCGGTTCTATCTCTACCACTCTACCAGCCTTATTCCATTTTTCTCTTTGCATACACCATTCATTTGAGGCCCATTTTATCACTCAAAAGAATTTCCAGAAAAAGCCATGGAAATGGTGATTTCTCGATCTTGTATGAAGGATGGCGATACGGAAAAGGTGATATGCTAAGATTGAGAAAGAATTTCCAGCAAAGGCCAACATACAAAATATACATCTTCAAGGTGATTTCTCTTTGATTCCAGCAAAAGTTATGGAAATCATGAACAGCTTTGTCATTGCAGTTTAAAAATGCTTTAAACGGTGCCATTTTGAAGGAGGGGCAATATTTTCGAAAAATAGGCGTAGGAGAGTTCTAGGCTTGAACAGATCTGGTTAAGACAATTGATCGAATAATTGGCAGGCCCAAATTGAAATGATTTATTGTTGATATGTGCCTCGTATGGACTGTTTCTGTGTAAATCTTTGGTTTGTTGATGATGATTTGAGCAAAAAATTGGAAGAGATCCGCTGCCATCCAAGCCCGTTTGAGGTTGCTCTGGTATTTTTTGGTTAAATTGGACCTTAGATTCTTGATCTGCATGTAACTCGGAGTTCGTAGGTATAATGTCAGGTCATCGGAAAATTTCCTAGTGGTGGAGCGCGAACAGTTACCGCTATGGTTGATTGACTAGAAAAGAAGAAAATAAAATTTCAATTTGACCCTCCTATTTTCATTAATTACCGAATCTGGCATCAAAGCTCAAAAAATGGAAAGAAGAAAAAAAGAGTTTCGGTTTATGAGGGTATTTTGGTCAAAAACTTTAAGATTTTTTTTGGAGGGAATGTGTTTTTTTTGCTAAATAGTTGCACCTGATGCGCGTGTATTTTAAATATCGTTAGTTTGGATGTTTTCCATCCATATCACCTTTTTAGTCCAAATCACATAGGGTTTAAGGTAGGTTTTTAAAACACATGGGGATGATGGGTCAAAAGGGTATATAGCATATGGGGGTTATGGTAATTTACCCATTTAACTATAACTATTTTCTGGTTGGGTATTATTTTAGAGTTAAATAAGGACTTTGTTGTGGTAGTAGTTATAGAGTTAGGCAAGGATTATTGGATTTAAGAGTTAAATCCTAATCAAAATAGGATTTGTCTTTAAGAGTCTATGAATAATGTACTTATCCATAAAGAGAAAATAAATTTCAGCTTAACATAATTCAGACAGACTTTATTTGTCTTCTTAAGAGTTGTGTTGAAGTTTTGTGTGATACAATCTAACCTTGGGTATGATGTCTAAAGGTGCCTAGCAGTATTCCTAATGTTTCCTAAATCATTCTTCTTTTAAATTTCAAGTTTTCAACAGTTTCCTTTTATTCTCTGGTTCTGATTTATCTTAATATGTATTCGTGTGATTTTCTGATTTTCTGGATCAATTTGATACTCAGAGTCAGAGTCAGATCCAAAATCCTAATATTTTCCCCTTTTAATATGTTACATATCAGTGAATGCAGAAATCATATTTGCATATCCTATAAAAGATGATGAGAAAGTCATATTTGCAAAGGCAAAACTGATTAGATAAGCTAGTGTGTGGCGGTATAAGCCTGGATGGATGCACTGAAGAGATGTATTTTTTATACTTGGGAAGATATGAGAGAAAAGCTTTTAGAAGAGTATTTGCCTTTTTATCACTGTCAAAAGCTGTTAGAGGTTTTGAACAAGGCAACATGTCAACAAAAGAATATGTGGTGCAGTTTGATGAACTATTATGTCAAGCCCAAGTTCAAGATCCTTATCTAACAACTTTTCAGTTCAGGGCTGGTTTAAGTGATGATAATTGGCAAGATCTTATACATTGTGAGGGAAGAGATTTTATCATATTGAAGATGCTTTGAGGAACTTTTGAAATTTAGCAGCGGTAGATTGAAAGCCCAAGACTGAGTACCATACAAGAGCATCTCCAGAGCCAAAAGTTTTTGACCAAGTGACTTTGGAATGAAACAATTAAGGTTGAGAAGACAACCACAGAGCTCTTCAGCTATCATCCAAAAACCAGAAAAAGATAGAAAGCAAGAATCTAGTTATTAATCCTTTAACAGAAGCTGAAAATTCTGAAAACCTCTTTGCTCACTCTAAATCAATAAGAGTTTTAGAGATCTTGAAATTTCAGAATCTTACAAGGATCTTAATGAGCTTGACAAGGAGAAACAAAAGTAGTCTTGAAAGTTTGAAGAGTAGCCTAGAGTTGAAGCGCAAAACTGTAAGGTGCATAAAACAAGTGAGAAGTAAGCACTATTTTGGCCAAGGAGATCATGAACACAAGGTTGGATGGATTTATAATAGCAGAGAATGTGAAGGTGTAGGTGCAGCCCAGAAGAGTCAAAGATTGACTGAGTTTGGGAACAAGGCCAAGAGAAATTTTCAGTTCTGTTGTCAACTGCAACTGATTTTGGAGAATGTTGCGACATACATACTGAGACATCCCAAATTTTTTAGTTACTACCTATAGTGAACCAAGAATGATGATGAAATAGCCGAGAGTTAATCCTACGCGTAATTACTCTTCTGAGTCATCAGCAAAGTTTCCGACCTTATAATTCTTTATTCTGCAGATATTGAAATCTCAATGTCGAACTTTGCATCTAGGGGAGAATGATGCAGCCAAAAAAAGGCTCAAGAAAAAAATAAATTCAAAGATTTTCATAATTGCTTTCAAGTCTTCGTTTTGCACTCTTTTGAAGACGAGTTTTTTGGGAGTTGGATACGAGTTTTATTGAGTTTATTTAAGTTGGAATCTAAATCCTAGGAGTCTATGCTTTTTCTAGAATTTTAGTAGTTAGTGGAATTTTATTAATTTAACTATTTTGCAGCGGAATTTTCTGGTTTTTGGTATTTTATTTTATTTATTTTGTCTTGGGGGCAAAACGCATTTTTGGTCCCTCTTGTTTGGGGTATTTACTAAACTAGGCCCCAAAGTTTTGGACAAAACAAATTTAGTCCCCAATGTTTCAAAATTTGAGCAAAGTTTGGACAATTGACAGAAAATTAAAATTTTTAACAGAAAACGGCCACGTGCATGTCACATGGCCGTTAAGTTTAAAAAAAAAATTAAATGCTGAAAGAATTGTTCAAAATTGGTCCGTAAAGTTTGTGAGGAATGCAAACTTGTTCCCCACAAACAAAAAAAGACTAATAAAATTTTCTTTTAACACAAAATTTCTAGAGGTTTTAATGTCAATGCAACACGTGCCATCTCCTCAATTTGAGGAGAGAGGACAAGATTTGTGAATGTTAAACATAGGGTCAAAAACATTTTTAGTACCCAAAGTTTGGCCCTGTGACACTTTTAGTTTCCAAAGCTTCACAAAAAACGAATCATATGTCCCTCATCTTTCAAATTTCAACTCAAGTAGGACAATTGACATAAAAATAGCATACTTTTGATTTCTATGGCTCTACTCCAACAAAAAATTACCCTCTATCTTTTACTTTTTCTTGCCTAAACTGACAAAAACAGTTTTTTCACATAATTTTGAACAAAAAAGTATGTTATTTTTCTATTATTTGTACTAACTTAGTAGAAATTTGGAAGATATGGGACGTGATTTGTTTTCTATGAAACTTTGGGGACCAAAATGTCAATGGGCCAAACTTTGTATACTACAAATGTTTTTTACTAAAAAATAAGCTCAACTAAATAATGATCATATCCAAGATTCTTTGCATGAACAAGACTTAAGGGCTAGTTGTGCTGAATGATTATATTTGAAATAAAATTTGAAAATAGAGAACATTTGAACTACTCAAAAAATAAAATATATATTTCTTAATAAACTAATCTTATACATCTATTATAAAATTTTATCCTTAGAAATTAAATTTAGTCTTACAGTATATAGTGATATAAATTTGTCCTTAGTATTATTATCATTATTCTATTATCTATTTTAAAATTTTATCCTTAGGAATTAAATTTTTACAGTATATAGTGATATAAATTTGTCCTTAGTATTATTATAATTATTTTATTACAAGAAATGTAACATTAATGTTAAATTTCTGGCCAACAGCCAGATTTAGTGACACAAATTCTAGGAAATTAACAATTTTAAGTGTTATATCACAAGTTCTTTCCGACTCCTTATAAATATTTCTTTTTTACCCTAATAAAAGAAATATTAATATATAAATTGGTAACAAAATTTCATCATATGTATAATTATTTTGTGTCCAAGAAAATAGTCTATGGTCTAAAGTTCAATTTCGACCTAGGAATATGATGATTTAATACTTTTACTATTGTTATTAGTTTATCGAATTTGATAATTAAATGTGGTTCACTTGTAAATTATAATGTCTAGCAAAATTTAGTTATTATTGACAAGTTGAATATTCAACCTAATAATAATAGATATTTTTATAATATCACTATAATACTATGTGAATTTAATTTCTAATAATAATTTTTTGTAGTACATGTATACGGTTAATATTTTAACAAATATGTATTTTATCATTTAAAAAATTCAAACGTTATCTATTTTCAAATTTTCCATTTGAAGTCTAATTAACCATTCAGTACAATTAGTTGTGATTGGTGATGTGATCATTATCTAGTTGATATTATTTTTAACCTCAAAAAATCTTTTTCTGTCTCCTCAAATCTTCGATGGCGTGGTTTACTTTCACATTGGAACTTTTAGAATTTTTGCATTAAAAATATTTATTAGTTTTTTTATCTTTTGGGGACCAATTTTACATTTGTGATGAACTTTGGGGACTAATTTTCTACAATTCTTTCAACATTTAAATTTTTTTAAAACTTAATGGCCACGTGAAACGCGCATGGCCATTTTCCGTTAAATTTTTTAATTTTCCGTCAATTGTCCCTACTTAGAATCACTATAGTTGTTCAAATTCCAAAATATTGGGGATTAAATTTGTTTTCTCCAAAACTTTGGGGACTAGTTTAGTAAATACCCTAAACAAGGGGGACCACAAATGCATTTTTCAATAAGGACTGTCTTTGGTGTTAGTAATAAAGTTAGACAAGGATTGTTCTAGCTACAGGACATGAGAGTTAAAGCCTAATCAAAATAATTTGTCCCCATAAGGAGAAGATTGATTTCACCTCAATAAGATTCTTAAGATTCCTGCGTACTTTATTTGTCTTCTTAAGGATGGGTTGTGTGGTTGTTATGGAATCTAACCTTGTGTGAATCCTAAAGGTGCCAAGGAGTGATTCCTAGCATTTCCTAACTCCTTTTTTAAGTTTCAAGTTTTCATAGTTTTTCTGGTTCTGATTTATCTCATTCTTCATTCAGCAATTTTCTGATTTTCTGGCATAGATTTTTAAGTTCTGAGCATTAAGAAAACATTATCTACTACTACTAGCTTGCCAATAGTTTTTTGAGTGCTGTGTCAGGAAGAGCACAGCAAAGTTCAATAAGATTTTATGGGAACCCAATGCTGGTTATTTCCGTCAGTGTTTGAATGATGTTGTTTGTATCTTTAATTTTCGTGTTTGTATGCATAAAGTGATCTTTGGTTTTTGTCATATATCCTGTATGTAGTAGCTCGAATTGCATTGGTAAAACCTGAAAAGGCTCGAGGAGTTGAAGATGTTATCCTGAGAACTGCACAGATGGGTCAGATCACTGAAAAGGTATCTCTTTGCTGCTTTGCTTATCGGTGAATACTTATACAACACACGTAGCGATGCATATACGAACATATTCACTGTTATGTATTTAGCATATATTTGAACATTCAATGCGAGTTAAGAAAATTGGAGATGTTAACCATGTTATATTTAGGTTTCTGAGGACAAGCTGATATCATTGCTTGAACAAATCAACACTCAAACCACTAAACAGACAAAAGTTACAGTAAGTCATGACTTATTCAACTTTCTGACTGTGTTTAAGCTTGTTTTGTGAGTCATTACTTACTCCTGGAATGTTGCTTCATACTTTTTGTATTGTTCAGATTCAGAGACGTCGGAGTGTTCTTGAAGACGATGATTAGCATGTCTGTTGTCTCATATTTTTGTGATCCATCGAATTAATTATCCTGGCGTGTCACCTAATTGCTCTTCGATCTTGTGCCTGATCTGCCTGGTTTGAAGTCTGGTTGTTGTAAATTGAATTCCCCTTGGACATAATTGTCAAAGTTGAAGATAGACTAGTATTTAGCATTCCAAATATTTATTTTGAGTGTCTCGTTCTAAATTTGTAATGTTGTTAGATTGGTGAGTCTTCAGTTCACTATTTGCATCTCGACAGAGAAATGTGAGCATATTATCTATTTGCATCTCGATAGAGAAATGTTAGCAATTTTTTGTTTGCACTTGGGATTCTAGATTTAACAATAGGAAGGTTGCGAGTGTGTGTGGAATTAACCTGCATCAAATAAATAGCTTGTATGCCAGGTTGAATGTCTTTCACCCATTACCATTAGTGCTGGAATGGATCACAAAATTCTGGAATGGGCTTAAATGCATTTGTATTCTATAATAGTGGTGAGCAAGTATTCGGTAAATCATTGCTCCAAGTCTTTTCTTCTAAGAGTTTCTCTCTCTTGACAATGTGAGTTTCACTCTCTTCATCTAAGAGTTTTCTATATATCTTTCATTTACATTTTTCATTTACTTTTTAGGAAAAAACTAATCAACTTTTTTCATCTTGAGCCTATCTATCTTTTATAATTTCTTTTTCTTGTCTTGAGTCTATCTTTTATAGTTTCTTTCACAAACGTGTCTGCTCTTTCTTAGTTTTTACTTTGTCATCTTAAAAATCAAAAATAAAAATATCGTCTTTTATTCTGTTGTTTTTCAGTTTACTGCAAGTGTATCTTTCTATCATTTCTTTAGTTTTCTTTTCTACGTTCTGTAATTTCTTTTTATGACTAGAAATATCTGCGTTTTCTGAGTCTTTTGTGCTTTGATGGATGAAGATTTGGTTTATAACTAGAAATTATGTCTTCTCTGTCTTATCGATGAAGATTTGGTACACAAATTTTAGAAAACTTCATTCAAACCATCAATAAACCATCAAGAACAAGGTGTTTTGTTGGATGTTTCAGATATTGTTGATGACACAGGTAGAATGTTGATTAAGTTTTAGGGGTCGGGTATTTGGTGATCGTGTGGTTAATTTTAATGGTTTGCGAAACACTATGCAAATCCTTAGGAATTATCCAAAGGGTTTCAAAATTGTGGAATTGAGCACAAATTCATATAGGTTTTTCTTTGCTTCTGAAAAGGGATATTGATAGAATTTTAGACAGAAGACTTGGATTCTTTGACAATCACTTTTTAAACTCAAAGAGATGGGAAATAGGAGTTGATGATGTGAAGAGTTTCTCTGTGACTTCAATGTGGATGTTAATTGTGAAATTTACCAGTTGATTGGTATTATTATTGCCACTGGACAAAGATTTGGGGGAATTTTTGATATTGTACATGATGCGGTTATCCCAAGATTTAGGCAACAAAGAAGTCAAGCATATGAAGATTTAGTATAGTGTTGATCTTCACAAGGTTTTACTGTGAGGTTTAGTGCTTACCTATATGGGTAAAGCAAGGTGTATTTTGTTTAATTATGAAAATTTGCCTGTATTTTGTTTCTATTGTGGCTTTGTTGGTCAGCGCGAGCGTGACTGTTCTATAAAAGAGGAGATATACATAACAACTCTATGATGGCTAATCAGTTTGGGTTGTTTCTCTGTGTTGCAGGCATGAGTTCTTCTGCTGAAAAATCGTTGTACTTAAAACCTCAATGATAATCATCAGGTTAATGTCATTGTCCAGTCTCATCACACCCTGTATTCCAGTATATAATACAGTCGTACTTTTAAGAATAATATCTCAAATATAAGATATGCAAAATTGAACAAACTAGAATGGTAGAACATGTATAAATAACATTCACCATAAATCACTTGGAATAATAAAGTAAATATCATTCATAAACCTATATACAAGGCCAAACCAAGCTATACTAAAACTTAGATAAACACAAAAACATTTCTAATCCATTAGTCTGATAATTACACTTATAAAACCAAAAGTTAAGAACCTTCTAAACATAACTAAAATATAGTTAAATATCACCTTAACTAATATTAATAACTTCTAATTATAAGAAGTACACACATATCATCCATCAAAATGCAAAGATTAAAGGACTAGTAACCCCAAGAGAATTTAAAATCCTCTTCACAAAAGTTCTCGATATTCTTTGCATAGTATAATTACATATAAGAACATGAGCGCTAATCACTTAATAAGTAGTTCCATTATCTCTATCATCATGATAAGCTATCATATACATTTATTGTTAAAAAAAATGTACAATTGCTTAAAATGATCATCCAAATATATTTGAATTCATATCTAAAAAATCATTTACTTAAAGTTGATACATAATTAGCATGTGGTATCATTTGAATTAATAGAATTCAAACATTGGCAAATATAATGCAGGAATCAAATTCATTCAAACATTCACAATTCAAATCCATGAAACACCAATGTGTTCACACAGTAACCCGGCTATCTAGTCCCAGGTATTTGGTTCCACTAGGTAGGTCAGGTGTTCGTGCTTTCCTAACTACTGACTGTTAGAATGGTCAATAAACGTTTATATCATAATTGGAACTATTTTCTATCGATATATTACACAAGTATTCAGGAGCTTGCATTCGTACATAACATTTCACATATGTCAAATTTATTTATTAACTACCACATGTATACCTTTCGTATAAAAATCGTTAACATATGATTCTTTATCATACCAAAATGCATACATCAAAGTAATCATTCTAAAATAATGGAGTTTGTAAGAATCCTCTAAAAAATCATAGTGAATAAGGGACTACTTATCTTAGAAGGGAACTTGCACCAACCCGATCAGCTTAGATAGCCGAAGAACCTATAAAATACTCAAAACTACACCCTAAATATTACAAAAACTCCCAAAGCATGCCATAATTAAACCCCAATAATAACCAACAACAATCAAACCAAAAAGAAATGACAAAGATGCGCATAAAACGATAATCTATCAAAATTTTTAGCATTAAAATCCCCTCAATTTACCAACTCTTGTATACAAGGAACCATAACAAACACCTCAATCTATCTCCAAAGCATAATTCCATTATTCTAGAAAATTTATTAGACTTGGATCACACATGCATACGCTCCATTCTTCCTTCAAAAGTTTCAGCTTTGAACTATTTCAAAAATGTAGTTGAAAAACTCCTTTAGCCCCAAATTTTTAGCCAATAATTCAAGTCAAGGAATTAGCAATTACCTTGTTGATGTTGCTTAAGAAGATATCTAAGTGTTTCCTTAGTCACTCAACCAGTTACTCCATGTTCTTCTCATTTTAGAGAAAAGAAGGCAAGACCTGTCAGAGGAAAATGGAAGAGATGAAGGGTTTGTTTGTTTCAATTTATTGGCAAATATTTTCTTGAAAACATTTTTTATAACTTCCATTGTTTGGTTGGATTAATGCTTGTGAAAATATTTTCCTAGGTAAAAAGTTGTCCTCGCACTAGTGTAAAATAACTTCTATTTAAAGCCACTTGAAGTTGTTTTCCACAATGAGAATCACATGTCCTAAATGAACCCCCTACCCTTGTTGTAGAAAAAGTATAAAAACAGATCAACAAATTAATTCCAATCAACCCGAAGTATAACCTGAAAAATTGCCAGAAAAAATTAACAACATTCATGTCTATTTTTCTGGGTAACGTTTATGCAATGTCACTCCATCTATTGAGCTAAATCAAGATTTGTAAAGTCAAGAAGTTCCTTGTCAAATGGAGAGGGTAGGGTGGTCACTACTCAACCAAGAAGGAAGGATGGTGGTTGATAAGTTCATAATTGCGCTATATTTTATTACCACATTTTTATGTGCAATATTTGAGTTATTATTGAGATTAATTTGGTTATTCCTTAGTTTTTGGAGGGTTAAAGTGAAAGAGAGTTGAAAAAGATGGAAAAGATGAAAGAAAATGCTAAGGGAGGAACATGCATGAGCATGAAGCCATTTTGGATGTTGTTTCGTATTTCAAGAATAAATTTCGATTCCAAGCTCCGATTGAGATGATTTTGGATGATCTGGAAATTTATTGAAGATTTTTACAACTTTCATGTTTCGAGTTTTACAGGATTCTATAGGCATCTTGCTCAAAAGTGCAAAGTTGGAAAATGTGCGCCTGCGAGGAGCGATTCTGACATAGTTTGGTAAATTCAGTATAAATTTCTTATCTGAGGTTCAATTCAGATGATTTAAAATGTTTTGAAAAGATAAGACATAGAGATACAACTTTCATGTTTTGGGTTTTGCCAAATTCGATCTGTATAAGGGTAAAAATTGAACTCGAAAGTGAAGTCTAGTGCACATGCGCTAGGGAGGTGCAGCGCATGTGCACTGTGACCAAAGAACGAAGTTCTTAGCTCTGCTGTGCGCCCAAAATAGGCAGCGCATGTGTGCCCGATACAGCAGTATTGTGTATTTTTGGGTTTTGATAGATTTCTTCGCCTAGTTGAACTCTTTTTCACCCAATTTCACGTTCTTATCCGTAGACCTTAATTGTAACCCTAAGTACTCGTTATAAATATCCCATGTAGGGTGAGAGAAAACATTGACACTTTTATTTTCTAGTTTTATCTAGGGTTTTGAGCTGTAGAAAATTATTGTTCATTCTTCTATGGTACTTTGTGCCTAAACCCTTTTCTTGGTCAAGGGATTTGAAGCCATAGTCAATTCTACTATGTTGTGAGACTTCTTTTTCTTGAATTTATTCAATTTTAGATCAAGTATTGATTATTTTTCTACAATTAATTTTATGATTGTTTTTTTTAACTTATTATTGCTGCAGAATATAAGTTATTAAAATTAGTCTACTGCTAGATTATTT
Organism: Cinchona pubescens; assembly: GCA_025175665.1. NCBI lineage: Eukaryota > Viridiplantae > Streptophyta > Magnoliopsida > Gentianales > Rubiaceae > Cinchona > Cinchona pubescens. The sequence goes on along the minus strand of JANKKI010000068.1, from coordinate 835,379 downwards.
TAACCGTTTGTGCTTAATTCAATCTGTGAACCAACTGATCATTTGATAATTACTCGATTAGTGTTATTGAATTTAGGAAAATTAATCATATAATTGGCATAACCGCGTGTGTTTATGTTTAATTAGTCTAATTGTCCTTGTTGATTTTAATATTTCTATTAATTAATTTTTAACGTGTCTGGATCAAATTAATAGTTAGGGTTAATTGGATCGTGTGTTGAAAATTAACCAACTTTAGAAAGAAACAAGAATCAACTTTGAATTGGAATTTGGATTAATTCTTCAATTAGTGCTTGATATAGAATTGAATTATCTTGTGTGTCAAGGATCGACTAGTGAAATTGTCATGGTAGATATGACCGAAATCAAGAATTTCTTTACATTGAAATCTCTTTAGTTATTTTACTGTTTTAATTTTGTGTATACATCCAGTTTTGCCGCAACAACCTTATAACCAAACTGGTAAGTCTTTGGAAAAATTAATTTGTTCTTTAGCTGCTAATACTTTGCAATTTCAATAGGAAACAAGAGCCAATCTGCACCTCAAGTTTGGAGCATCAACTAATTCAATTGAATTCTTCCATAAGTAGACTAGAATCTCAAGTGATTGAGAGTGGAAAAGATGCAGAAAAAAAGCAAGAACTAGTGATAGGATTAGTAGACGACAAGCCTATTGAGGGTGACTCTAGTTCATAGCCTCTGATTTCAATGCCTCAAGATCTTCCCAGAGCAAGAGTCAATTAAGGTTTTAGACTTAGATATGGAGGAAGCACAAGAGATTCTAACCAGTGTGAAGGATCACCACTTGGCTACTAATAGGGATTGTATTGTGGTATCAGTATACCCTACATTTTCTTATGGATGAAGCTTAAGTGTTGAAAATTATGAAGTAGCTTATAAAGAGTCCAATGTCTTCGAGTCTCATAAGGATCATAAGGAAGGGGTTAAGCTGGCTTGGATGGACAATAGGGTCCAAGTTAACTGCACTAGGGGAGATAGGTGGTTCAGCGTTGAGTTTCCCATTGATGGAGTTAGGAAGGAGGTTGAGGATCATCTTTCCCAAGTATATGGTGAGAAACAACCAGGAGAGAGCCTATGAATGAATGCTAACAATTATTGAGCTCTCTTTCCTCTGGTATAGAGATGGTTATTCCGACCATCTTGTTCAAAGTAGAGCCAATGACAGTAAACAAAGGCGCTGCATGGGAAGCAACCCATGCTAATTTACATTTTATTCTGATTATTTGTTTTCGAAGTTTTACTTTTGTTTATTTTATTTTGAGGGTTACAGTAGTTTGATTGTGTTGTTATGTAGGAAATCGACTTCATTGATAAGTTAAACTTATAAAATGATCCTTTGAAAGGACCCATCGATATTTCCACCTTTTCCTCCATTTCCAAAGGATTTGGTGCCAAATGCTGCATGAGCTTTTTTATGTTTAATGCCCTATGTTTAGGGCCATTTTGTTGATCTTTTAATTTTTCAGTTGATTTCTTGAACAGTTTAGTTTTTTTTACTGTTTAGACATTTTAGATTTCATTTTCGTCATGGTGTTTTCGTTTCTAGATTTTTCCATGTATTCCCTTAAGGGATTAAGTTTTTTCTTGATTATTGTAGGATTCTTTTCTACAATATTCTTGTTTTTCTTATTGTCTCAAGGGAATTATTTATTTTGTTCTGTTTTGTTTAGTGTTCTCTCCGGCTTTCCTACGCGACAAGGGGATATTTATAGTGGACTACTCCAAACACGAATCCAATCCAGAGAACCTTTTCTTTTCCCATTTTATACTTTTATTTTTGCATTGAGGCAATACTTATTTTTAAGTGTGGGATGGGAGAGTTATTTGGATTATTTTGCTCGATATTTTGCTACTACAATATTTTAACTTTTCCTTTGATCTGAAAGCTTGTCAAATTTTTTTGAAAATTTTTGTGAACTAATTGATCATTTTTAAAAATTTTTGAAAATTTTTGCTTAACGTATTTCCCTATTTTTCTACATAATAAATCTTTAATTGAACCATGCATGAATGAGTAATCGGTGTTAATATTTTCCATTCATGATTTTCAAGACTCTTTGAGCACTCAGCGATGCATTAATTTTTGATTTGGGATATTTAGAGAAATTTATGTTGCATCCCAAAAACTTACTTTATTACATTTTCGAAACTAATTCTTAAACAATTTGATTTAGTTTAAACATGAGGGTAGTACCTTTTTTGTTTGTTGAGCCTTTCTAGCCAACCATTTTAACAATTTATTTCTAAGTACCTTATTTGAGTCTTATTCTTGTGAAGAGAAACATCATTCACCTTCTTTCATTTAAACTCAATTTACCAACCCTTATCGAGTTTAATGTTTCTTTTAATTGTTTTATCCAAAATTATTCCCTGTAAGAGTTTTATAATGCACATTATATGTTAAGGGGATATAAGGGTAAAAGTTTTTGAGAAGTGAGTGATGTACATTTTTGTAGCGGAATGGGGTATTGGAAAAAAAATTGTTGAAAAAAAATGAATATGGAAGTTTCTATAATTGCAGGTAGTGCCCATATCTGGTACCTACATGTTTTTGATATTTATACAGGTAGTGCCTACCACTGATACCCGTACTGTGAGCAGACATAGAAAAATAAAATGATGACATGATATATATATGTCCGAGAAAGGTTGGCATGTTTGGTTGTTCGAAATTTTTCATGGGTGTTTGTTACTCAAGTGTGGGGTTGTGGATGTATGCTATTTCGCATGTGAAGAGAAGTTTTATTTTAATGTGTGGCCACCATTATCATGAATCTCTTGTTCTTATTTGTTATATCCTCTCCATTCTTTGACTAACTAATATCCTAACTTATAGTTCGAGCTAAAAGTCCTACCTAAATTTAAATTGAATCGGTTGTCTAGATTAGTGGAGGGATGTAAGAAGAGTGAACTATAGGGTATTTAGAAAAAATTTAGAAGTTCTTCATGATTTAATCTAGATATTTTCAAATCTAAGTTTTTGAATGGCTATACACACATAAACACGAATTTCATGTTTTGTTTTTTATTGGCATTTGAGATCTTTGGTACTTAGACTACTATGACTTGGTGGATTGATTATTAATTTATATGGATATTTGAATGAATATGTAGAGTGGAATGAGTTAAACTTTAAATGTTCTAATTTTATGTTTGACCGAGGACGATCAAAGACTAAGTGTGGGGTAATTTGATAAGTTCATAATTGTGCTATATTTTATGTGTCATTTACCACATTTTTATGTGTTGTAAGCAATATTCGATTTATTATTGAGATTAATTTGGTTATTCTTAGTTTTTATAGGGTTAAAGTGAAAAAGAGTTGAAAAAGATGGAAAAGATGAAAGAAAATGCCAAGGGCAGAACATGCATGAGTATGAAGCTATTTTTGATGTTGTTTCGTATTTCAAGAATTACTTTCAAGACCAAGCTCTGATTGAGAAGATTTTGGATGATCTAGAAATATATTGAAGATTTCTATAACTTTCATGTTTTGAGTTTTCCAGAATTTTATAGGCATTTTGTTCAAAAGTGTAAAGTTGGAAAATGTACACCTACTAGGAGCGATGTTACTTCTGACACAGTTTGGTAGATTCAGCATAACTTTCTCATCTGAGATCCAATTGAGGTGATTTAGAATGTTTTGGAAAGATAAGAAATAGAGATACAACTTTTATGTTTTGGGTTTTGCCAAATTTAATCTGTATCGGGGTCAACATTTAAGCCGAAAGTTAAGCCCAGCACATGTGCAGCGCATATGCGCTATGACCAGAGGAGGAAGTTCCAACTCTGCCTAGGGGGCACATGCGCCCAAAATAGGCAGCGCATGTGCGTCCAAAACATCAGTATTGCATATTTTTGGATTTTTGATAGATTTCTTTGCCTGGTTGGACTCTTTTTCACCCGATTTCACATTCTTATCCGTAGACCTTAATTGTAACCCTAAGTACTCGTTATAAATACCTCATCTAGGGTAAGAGAAAAACATCGACACTTTTATTTTCTAGTTTTATCTAGGATTTTCAGCAGTAGAAAATTATTTTTCATTCTTCTATGGCACTTTGTGCCTAAACCCTTTGTTTTCTTCTTGGTCAAGGGATTTGAAGCCATGGTCAATTCTACTTTGTTGTGAGACTTCTTGTTCTTGAATATATTCAAGTTTAGATCAAGTATTGATTATTTTTCTGCAATTAATTTTATGATTGTTGTTTTTAACTTATTATTGCTACAGAATATTAAGTTATTAGAATTAATCTACTAATAGATTGTTTTAACCGCTTGTGCTTAATTCAATCTGTGATGCAACTGAATTTGATAATTACTCGATTAGTGTTATTGAATTTAGGAAAATTAATCATCTAATTGGCATAACCGTGTGTGTTTATGTTTAATTAGTTTAATTGTCCTTGTTGATTTTAATGCTTCTATTAATTAATTTTTGGCGTGTCTGGGTTAAATTAATAGTTAGGGTTAATTAGATTGCGTGTTGAAAATTAATCAACTTTTGAAAGAAACAAGAATCAACTTTGAATTGGAATTTGGGTTAATTCTTCAATTAGTGCTTGAGATAGAATTGAATTATCTTGTGTATGATTAAGTCAATGATCGACTAGTGAAATTGTCATGGTGGATATGACCGAAACCAAGAATTTCCTTACATTGAAATCTCTTTAATTATTTTACTATTTTAATTTTTAGTTCAAAAGCATTCAAGAAAACCCCCATTTTCATTTTGCAGAAGAATAAATTCCGTTCTCTGTGGGACGAACTTGACTCACCACTACTACATTTTTATTGATAGATTGTTTAATTTTGGGTGCTTACGACAGCATTTCTACTACTTGTGATTGATTGTGGTAGTGGTAGAGATGGTGATGGTGGTGAGAATGGCAGTGGAGATGGCAATGGTGGTGAGAATGGCAGTGGCACAGTGGCTTTAGCTTGGAGGAGAAGAAGTTTGGTGCTGTTGTGATATGAGTGCGGTCCACCAAACACCTAGTGGATAATCCTAATTTGTCTTTTATTGTGCTTTTTTTCTAAAAAGTAATCAAACACACAAAAATGTCTGAAAAACCAATTATTTTCTTGAAATTCTATTTTAAGAGAATTTTTTTTTTCTCATAGAAAATATTTTACATCCTACCAAATGGACCCAAGTGAAAAATATCTTCATATTTCCTCTTAATATTTGTAATTTTAACCCCCCAATTTTTAATCTATTACATTGAAGCACTGTGACTTTTGAATTATGTTGGCTAATTTTTTTTGGGCTTGGTCAAGGACTTATTCATGGTTCAAGTAGTAGATATTGGGCCCTTGGCGGTGGGCAAAACAAATTTGGTGTTGTTACTGATGTTGAATCTAATTTTGTTATTATCCATGTGGATAAGGTTGGTCAGTGTTCTGGTTAACGATAGTTTCAGGTGATTTTTTCAATAGCAGTTGTATAGGGTAGAAGTTAGTTGTGATGGTTGGAGGTAGCACCTTCTCCCCCTTTTTTTAAAAGAGGATTTACAATATTTCTTTACCTATCTCCTTAGTGACTCAAAGACTTGATCAATAAATCACAGAGCAAGTGTCTTACTACTTGAGTTGTACTTCATTGCCATAAGTTTCAGCTAGCTGTTTAGGAAGGAATTTGAATATTTAAAAAAACATAACTTCTTACAAATTGTCTACAACTTTATCTAATTCCCCTTTGATTTTCCCTACTGAGCCACACGTCATTCAAAACCAAACTGTAACACTAAAACTGATTTTAATTTGCATCTATCCCATTTGTCCTTTCCACCTTTACCTTCTTCATCTTCGACCTTAAACCCTACATCTTAATTCCTTTCTTCAACTTCTAATTTATTTTGTGATATTCCTATACTTCTTTATTCTTTGGACTTGGTACTTTGGAAAATGAATTCTCAATTTCTATTGAACCCTTGTCCATTGGTGATGTGATGTCTAAAATTAGGTTTTTGCTTGGTTCCCAAATTGTCAGTAGTATCATGCATGGAACTGGGATTGAAAATCTGAAGCATACAGATATTCTGTGTGATGGGGAGACCCTGATTGTCAATTGGTGGCTAAAAGATCCAAATCACAAGCTTTTTCTTCTGATTGTTCTAAGGTGTTCCAGCCAGCCTGAAATGGGCATGGGGATAAATAAAGATTTTAGCTTAGAATTGTTGTGGTCTTGGTGGACCATTGACAATTCCCAAGCTAAGGGGGTGATTCAACATCACTCTCCTAATATGATTTTTTTTTTCCTAAAACAAAAAATGGTGTTTCTATGATTGATAAGGCTCGTAGAAAATTAGGCTTTTCACATATGTCTGTAATTTATTCACTTGGGACAGGTAAGGGTTAGCCCTGTTCTAGAATAATTGTCTCTCTATTTTGGATGTTGTTTTTACTTCATGTTCTTTTGAGGTCAAAATTCAAGATGAGTTTGGTCTTATTTGGTGATGTCTATGTGTTTACACAAGTTATGTTGATAATTTTAGATATAATCAGTTGTTTATGCTTTTCAGTAAGATGTCTCTTTGGGGCAATGATGTGTTCATTGGGGATTTTAACGATAACTTCTATATTGAGGAAAAAAATGGGTGGGAAGAATAGATCTGATAGTTCTTTTTTTACCCTTTTAACTAGGAAATTTGTTCATAGTAATGACTTGGTTGATCTGGGTTTATTGGCTTTCCTTGGACTTGGGCAAACTGCTATGGTTAGGACTTTGTAGGGGAAAGATTAGACAGAGTCTTATCCTTTGTGTCTTGGAGAATAAAATTTGATTTGTACAAACTTTATCACCTTACAAATGAGGCCTTGAATCATTTGATGTTGTTATTGAGTACTACGCCAAGTATTATATACCATAAAAGAGGTTTATATTTTATCAAAGGTGACTGAACCATGGGGAGTTGAATGAGGAGGTAGAGGTTAATTCAACCAAAACAAGTAATAAAATATCCGTACTACACCTATTACTCTACCCTCACTCCCGCAAGTATACGGAGTAGGTAGTAGTATATGGTACGTGGGTATCGTTCCCACAAGGATTGTTAGTCGGAAATTACTAAGATTTAAGAGTCATTGCATAGTCAAGCAAAATTCAGATAGAGAGGAAACTAAACCTAAGCAAATAAGCAAATCTATAAGAACATCGCACATTCAAACAAATTAAGATTAATAACTAGTAAAAACAACTAAAAACAATGTAATTAAACAAGTTACTTTAATTAAACAAATAAACTACTAATTAAAGGACTAACTAAACTATTCTAATGAAAGCAAGTAAAATTACCACTAAATCAACTAGAGTAACTAAAACAAGATGAGATTTAGAAAGCAAGTAATCCTAAATTGACTAATGAAAGCATAAAGAAAGCATGAAAATAAAGAGATTTCCATTTCTACTAATTAAAGCTATAGAAATTTGTGAAGAGAACTAGATTAAAACTAAATATTTTTGAATTTTTGATTAAGAAAGAAAAAGCCCACTAAAAATTACTACAAATTAAGGCAAGGAAATGAAAATTTTAACTAAAAAATTGCAAAAGTAGTAAGAACCCTAAAAACTTCACAGAAAACTTGAAATATAAGTTACTTGATTTGCAAGAAATTTAAAGAGAAAGCACATAAATATTATATCTACTTGTAGTAGAATGAAAAATTAACTAAGATTAGCTAATCACAATTTAAACTTGCTAGAAAATAAAGGCAAGATCTAAAGGAAATTAAAAGAAAATTTTATATTAAAAGGAGACTTGAGTCTTAAGCTAAAACTAAACTACTCTAAACTACTAATTACCAATCACACTACTACTATGTATTTTCTAAACTAACAACTACTTACTTATTGGATAGTACAAGTCTAGTACTTAAGTACTAAGTAGAGCTCTAGGATTACAAAAGTTGGCAAAATACATATACTAAAATGTGTGTCCATATCGTGACATAGAAATTGATATCGCGATATGAAGTTCAAAAATAGTTCTCCAATTCCAGCGTCCATATCATGATATGGAAAACGATATCGCGATATGAAGCTTAATTCTAGTAGATTGAATTTTCTTTTTTGCTCTTCTTTCTTTGACAGTTTCAATCCTCTACACTCTATATCCTTTGTTCTAGACCTCTAAAACATTTAAATCTAATAAGTAACACCGAAATTAAGCTATAATTAACACTAAAATGATGATAATTACAGAAATTCAAAAGCAACTACTAATTGTGATAAAACTAATAAAAAACACATAAGTCTATTCAAAAATTAAGGAAATACTAACAATAGGTTAGGTTAAATAAGTAAAATAACTCTAGTTTAATAGAGTTATCAAGGTGGTGGAAAATGCTTGGAATATTACTGTTAAGGGGTCAAGCTTCTTTAAGGTTAATCAGAAGTTAAAAAGTTATAGGGTCTCCTTGGTCTAATGGAATAAAACTGTTAATAATTCTAAACAAACAATTGAGACATTAAAAGCTTCGATTAAAATTGCAAACAATTGAGACATTAAAAGCTTCGATTAAAATTGTTACTCAAAATCATAGTGAGGGTTTGTTGTTGTATTAAATGATTTGAAGAACATATTGGGTAGAGGAGGCTTGCTGGCATAAGAAATCTAGGGTAAAATGGTTACAAGAAGGTGATAAAAACACTAAATATTTTCATGCATATCTCGACTATTCAAAAAAGAAAAATGAACAACTTGATGGATCATATGAGGGCAGATGGAACTAAGTGTGATGGTTTAGATGAGACGGTTTAGGAAGTTTCAAGATTTTATTATGATTTTTTACTACATCTCATCCATCAATGTATGATGACATTTTGGAAGGTATTCATATTTCTATTAGTTCTGACATGAATGCACAATTAATTAAGCCTATTTTTTCTGACATGTATCTTTCTATAGGCGTACAATTAATAAGGCTCCTGGATTTGATGGTTTAACACCTTGTTTTTCTTTTCTTCAGAAGTTTTAGAATGTGATTGCTTCAAATGTTACACTTGCTATTTTTAGTTTCTTCCATTTTGGTCGTTTGTTCACCTTTATTAATCATATTGTTTCTTCTTTGATTGCTAAGGTTAAAATTCCTACTCATGTTTCTCATTATAAGCCTATTAGTTTGTGTATGCACTATACAAGATTGTTTCTAAGATTCTACTTGCTAGAGTCAAAATCTGATCTACAATGTCTTTATTGTCAAAGTGTATTCATAAATCCCAATCTACGTTTATACCTAAGAGACATATCTTGGATAATGTCATGATTGCCCATGAATATATGCATATATTCATGGTAAATGTAAGGATATACAAGCAGCAATGGAAATAAAATTAGATATGTCCAAGACTTATAATAGGGTAGAATGAAATTTTTTGACTAAAGTCATGGAGAAAATAGGTTTTTTCTGAGCGGATTGGTTGGATTATGCATTGTGTATCAATTGTTTCATATATTTTTAATGTTAGAGGAAACGTTTTGTTTTTGTTAAACCATCTAGAGGGATAAGGTAAGGAGATCCTTTAAATATGACACCAAGTGTCTGTTGCTATTATAATTTTCTTTGTGCTTCATGGACACTTTTTGTGACGCAATTTTGTTTCCTTTAGAGTCCCTAGATTGGGTGTTGCATGGGCATCAAGAATTAACAACTCTGTTTGTTTGTTTTCAAATTGAACAACATTTGAATTTATATAATATAAATGCATAGTTATTTATGCCATTCATCATAAATTTAATTCAACTTAATTGTACTTAAATTAAATGTATTGTTGTTTTTTGGGCCGATAACCCAATTCTTAAAAGACCACAGGGTGACAACAATAAGCTGGTTAATAGGAATCTAGTTAACAGGTAAAGGGTTGATTAATTAGAGAAAGAAGTTGCTTCAGTCTATATGGGACTTTAGTTGGGGTTTATGCCTCATTTAGGTGGACTTCGACGAGGGATACGTTTGGCCTAACGGTGTAGTGTGGCTTTTGCTCCATAATGGAAACAAATGATTTGCACATCCATGTCATTGAAGCACCATGAGGGAGACCCCAAATCCTGGTCTTTCGGCCAGTAGCCAAGTGAGGTATCGTGCGACTAAAACAGAGGTAGATCTAGATGATCTAATGCGTGGCCAGTCGAATCAATTATTGGAGAACTTCAGGCAGGGTTTTGTAAGATCTAACCTATATCCGTACTTTTTTTACTGATATTACTCATGCATTAAATGTGCTATATTTGTAGTTGGTATGAATCTTGTGAATGCGTTTGGGATTTTTATTGTCGTTTGTTGTAGGCTTGTGTGTATATCTTTGATGTTTCTAACTGATGTTCTTAAGGAAATATAATTGTTGCTATCTCCTTGAAATATTGTACCATTTTTGCTGCTTAATATCTTCATTCTTTAGTGCATATAATTGTTGTTTAGTGTATCTGAATAATTTCACATGTTAATAAGAAATTTCATAATATTTTGGTTGTAAGGTAGATAGTTTTAATAAGTTTAAGGGGTTTCCTTACAAGAAGTGTTATACGTACGAGGAAAGCTAATTTATGGGGTTGATTTTGGGTGGAGATTCGCAAAGGATTTTGCCTTGTACATGGGTGGTTTGTCGGCTGATATGGGTAACTGGTGGGTTTTGTCATAGAGAATTGTTGTGGGTAAGGTGGTGGAGGCAGGCTTTGAGTGTTTCATGAATTACATACAATAGGATGCAGTTCCAGGATAGGAAGGTGCCATATGCTTTAGCCAAAAGTTTGGTAGGATACTACCAACACGTAATTAGAGGTGGCGGTAGGTCGGGTCGGGCTAGGCCCGTGATTGATTGTCATCTAGCCGGTCTGCGGCAGGTTGGCGGGCTGGGCCAGGATAAGGAAGGGTTGGCCTGTAACCGGCCCTAGATCTCGGGCTGGCCCACGAACTGGCCCACGGACTGGTCCTCCAATTTAAGTATAACACTTAAATTTTAAAAACCATTTTTTACAGAAATTTAATGTTTACTTATTAATATATTATTTTAAAATTAATAACTTATTAATTTAAAATCATTTACTTACTATTCATTAGTAATTTATTAAATTATAACTTATTAATTAGTTCGAATTACTACTTACTAGTTAATAATATACTTTATTAATCAAAATTGGTACTTATACATTAGACCAGGTTATTAATAATTAAAGTTTAAAGTCCAAATTAATACTTATTATTCGAAACTTCCATTCTTAGTTAATAATATTTACTTCAAAAACCAAAGTTCGAAATTAGTCATTAGTATTTTATTATTACAAATTAGTACTTATTTGAGCAAGTTATTTCTTGGTTGTATAAGTCAATACTTATTATTTGTTAATCATAGAGTAAAGAATATTTAATTAGGAAAAAAACCACCTTGAGATGGTGGGGGGTTTGGCATAGACCCCGACTATGTATATTAAAGCATTGAACCTTACCTCCAAATCATTACAAATTATAAAAATAATCTAAAAATTTAAATAAAATTAATAAGCTATTTACTGCATACATAAGGAGGGGGACATGAAACCTTACCTCCAAACAAAAAATTATTAAACATTAAAATCCTATGTATACTATTTATCAATTTGGTGAACTACTACTACCTTCATCTTCGTTGATATCTTGCATCATTAATCCTTGTTTTCTTTCTTCAGCGTCTAACCAATCCTTTAAGCACACCAACATTTCCAAAGTTGCAGGTGTCATTCGAGCCCTTCTATCATCTAAAACTTTATGTGATCCACTTCCACCTGCACTAAAAGCACTTTCCGATGCAACTGTAAAAACTGAAATTTTTAACAAATCCCTAACAATTTTGAGATACAATAGGATATTGATATTTATGCTTTCGCCACCAAAAAAGAACATCAAAATTGGGATTGAGCTCGTCTTCTCCTGTGTGTAGTGGATCACTTAAATATTGAGTTATTTCATTAGTATTTTCAATTCTCAATCTTTTCGAAGCAAAGAGTAGTTGGTGATGATCAAAATGTGTTCTAACATTTATATGAGGCATAGCATATTGTGAATCTGATGTAGATGAACTAGAAGATGAACCTTGTTGCGTGGGGGAGTTTTGTTTGTAAATTTCATATAATTCATCAAAAGTTGTTTTAGTAGTTTCTATGAGTAACTGTTTGTTTATGATATTTGTGGTACTATAATTATTAAAATATTCAATAAAAACATTTAACTTATACAATTTATTACGTGGATCAATAACACATGCCAAATAATACAACAATGGGAATATTTTTATAATACTTGTCAAATTTTTCTTCCATTGCGCTAATCACATCATCAAAAAACTCATTCCTTTTATGATTAAGAAAAACAACTTTAATAACACTTAGTTCAGGTAAAACAGCATGAGAGAAAGGTTTATAAGTAGCGGAGAACAAGTTTGTAGCATACTCAGATTGCTTTAAAATTTCTACTATTGTTTTAACTCGATTAAAATCCTCCTCGCCTAAATAAGTTGCATTAATTGAACCAATGTGCTTGTTGTAAAATGCGGAAAGTAATTTTTCATAACCAAAAGTACTTGATAACATATGACAAGTAGAATTCCACCTAGTGTGTACACCTATTGGAAAATATTTAGGTTTCATGCCATTTTCTAAACAAAGTTGTTTGAAATCTTGTTGATGAGCAGTAGATGAACGGGCAAAACAAATAGCACTTCTAATTGGACTAATAATATCTTCAACCATTTTTAAACCATCTTGAACACAAATATTAAGTATTAAGTACATGTAACATGCACATCTATTATGAAATAATTCACCACCTAAAATAGGTTTGAAAACAACTTTTAACATAGGCACGCTTGTAGTATTATTTGAGGCATTATCAAAAGAAATGGATATAACATTTTCAAGCAAACCATATTCACGGGCACAATTAGAAATCAACCTTGTAATTTGGAGGGCATTGTGAGGGTGTTAAAAAAATTTAAAAACTAACAATTTGCTTTTGTAAATGTCAATCTACATCTATCTAATGTGCAGTGATACAAAAATAATTTTCATTTGTGATTGCTTTCCAAGAATCGGCAGTAAAGGCAACTTTACAATTAGTCGATGCAATAGTAGCTATCAATTCATTTTTCTTTTCCTTGTACATTCTTTTAATATCACTTCTCAAAGTACTTCTAGGAACCTTTTTAAATTATGGGTTCACGGCTTCATGCATGTAGTTGATACGTGAAATATCTAGTTATATAATTTATAATCTCCTAATCCAACTATTAACTAGATAATATCGCACCGCAAGTGTACGGCATCAATAGTATATGGTGGAAGTAGGGGTCGAACCCACAAGGATTGGTTTAGCAATTACCTGTTATTTGACTCGAACACTATTTGAGAAAATCATTATGGAAGAGATTTTGAATAAATTAATCTAAGAACTAAAATTATAATTAATCTATGAAAGCAAATAAACTACTCTAACCATTAATCTACGAAAGCAAGTAAATAAAGCATTAAATTTGAAAGCAAGGAAAAATATGTAACCCTAGAAAGCATTAAACAATAAAAGAATCATAGAACAAGAACTAAATAACATAAGAAAAGGTTTAAGAATGCTTCGCTAATGAAGAATCACAAGTTCTTGGTCCAAGGTTGTCAATCTTGAACCTCCTCTTCAATCATTCTTAAAAATAAAGAAAACCCTAGTCTAATCTAATGAATTTCTATTCTAATGGCTAATCTAACTAATAGCTGATGTCCCTCTTTCAAATCCCCTCATAATGGGGTATTTATATAGGTGTTTTTAAGCTTTTGGGGTTCTGAGATGATAAGTACACAATTTCTCGTACAACCGGGCCCATGGGAGGATGTTTCTTGCAAAATAAATCAAGTTTTGCAGCCCACCCATTGATTGGTGCACATGCACTGCAATTTTGACACGCATGTGCGTGCCTGGCAGACTCAGCTTCAACTTCCTCCTTGATTTTGATCATGATGTAAGCCGAATTTGGGAAAAGTCAAAACATGAAAGTTGTATATCTATTATTACTCAATTATTACTCAAATTACATTAAAACAGAAGTAAACGACACATAAAATATATGACGTTTAGGAGCTTGTCAGTAGTGTTCTAAATTGGAACTTTGACTCAAAATAAAAGGCAATTCATCTCTAACTATCCAAATTAGCCATTGTCTCTATATTTTTTTCATGTGAATATTTAAAATTCCCCGTTACCATACCTTGTGTGGTGTGAATTTGTGTTTGAACCATTTTTTATTTTTCTTGAGGTTCACTATATGCTTTACAAGCTAATGTGCCTATTAAGTGTTCCGGTTCTCCCTCTTTTTGTGTTTAAATGATATAGGTGGAACACATAATTTACAAGTAACAGTTTCATTGAACCTTCATCTCTTTCAAAAAATTCCCAAACGAGACTTTTCGTTTTAGTAGTAGTGGGTTGTTTACTAGGTGGTTGTTCATTTTGGTTATTTATATCATCTAAATCAACAAACATTGTAGGACCATCTAGTAGGGTGTAAGGTGCTTGTGATCTTTGTTCCATTTTCTTGTAATACAATTTTTTTTTTTTAAATAAAGAAACAAATAAAGTGGTAATATGAAAACTAAAGATGCAAGCTACTAAATTTTCAAATAAAAGAATATAACAAAACAATAATAAAGAAAAAAAATAAGAGAGTTGATAAAGACAATTAATAAATTATAAAGTATGAAAAAACCAACTTGGAAATTGAAATGTTGAATTTCAATTTATACACTTGAGTACTTGAACTCCACTTGAGCACTTCACTACTTGAATTTTGGGATAAATATCCAAATCTTCAATTGAGCTCTCAACTTAAGATAATTTTAAATTTTTAAAATACTATATATTATAATTTAAGTAGTATGAAAGAAATTATAATAGCACTTGGAGATAGAATTAGAGAATAGAAAGAAGAAATAAGAGAAAGTAGAGAGAAATTGTTGTGTGATTTGTTGGAAAACTTGTGTGGTATTTATAGAAAAAAATTTCTAACATTACCCCCAAAAACTAGCCGTTTTATAGCTGTTGGGGGGAGGGGTAAAACTATCATTAATTGCATTTAAAAAAAAAAATTCAACGGTCGGCCCGTTGACCGGCCAACCCGTTCATCGCGGGCCCGTTCACAAACAATGTCTGGGCCGGCACTCCGTGGCCTAGGCTCGGCCCAGCTCCCGGTCCCGGGGCTAGCCTGGGTTGCTAGGGTAACTCCACCCTGGCCGGGCCGGTTAAAAGCGGGCTGGCGGGTTGGCCCGGCCCACTGCCACCTCCACACGTAATATCTCCCATTTGGTGAACATGTAAGCTTAACTCCTACAGCGTTCACGTGCACAACTAGAATACGAGTTGGGGGATTGGCCATTCCATGAGACTTTGAAGTCAGGGAAAAGGGGGATTACATTGAAGATCAATTGGAAATGATCCCTACTCTTGCTGCAGGTGGAGCTCTAAGAGTCAAGTCCATTGCATTTAAGGATAAATCAATAGACAAATCTGATGCAACAAAGGTTGCTCAGTTGATGAGGGTGTTTATTTTATATCTTCTTGGAAGAAAAATATTTAGCAACACAAGTGATATAATACACCTATGGTGCCTGCATGCATTGGAGGATATAGATAAAATAGGATGCTATAATTGGAGTATCGCTGCTATGGTAGAATTGTACCAGTTCTTGACATTGTATTTCACATAAAAAGATTTAGAGGATGGGTAGTTACAACTTAGTATGGGAGGTAATTATCTTCTATCTTTCTGTGTGCTTTTATATTATTGTTATTGACTATCTTCTTATTATTTTGTGCAAGAAATCATTTAACCTTGGAACTACGTGCGCATATAAATTCCTTGGACAGTTAACATCCAAGCTACGATCTGATGAGCCCGATTTCTTTCCTAGAGTGTGGTGATGGAGGAGCTTAAACAGATGTGTCAGACGGGGTGCATCAAGAACTAAAACATTTCGGGAGGAAATTGATAATCTAACTGCAAACAAAGTAATCATTTAGAGTGTTCATTTACTTTCATGTTTATTTTGTTGTATACTTTTTGTGTTTATTGCCTGTGTGGATGCTTTGTAGTAGGTTAATTTGGATGGCATTGGAAAGCTTGGTAATACCAGACCCTTTGAGATCAACCTTGCAATTGATTGCAAAGCGTACGTCGTTGGATGGACTTTTTGGTCAGTTTACTACTTGGCAGACTGGGTTAGAAGGTAGGTTTCTAATGACAGAGTGTTTAAGGTACCTGGACTCTCTCCTTTGGATATGTATGCTACTAATGAAATATTGGGCACTAGATTGTGGGAGTTGCTTGAAGGTGCACCAGCATTAGATGTACGTGCAATAGCTTTCTTCCTGATGGCTCTTGAATTTTCTTCGTATGAGGATTTGCAAGGAAACGTTTGATGCGATCACTAACGATTGCGACCTCTTGCATGCATTCTCGGAAAAGGCGATACCTAAAGGTGGTATCCAAAATAGTAGGTTGAGTAGTCAGTGTGCAAATAGTCTGCCCATAAATTATCCCCCTCTAGTCAGTCACTTGCCCACCAGCTAAATGGTTTGGTTAGAGAGGACATCATCCCCATGTTGTCTGGGAACATTATTAGACTACCTGTGAAACCCAGTATTTTAATAGCCTTGTTCTTTGATTTTAATTCGTTTAAAATGTTTTTCATATTATTTTTAGTCATAAAGTACTTCAACTTATTCAATCTAAATTCGGCAAGAGACAGGCTTTACGATCTACGCGATTTCGATATAAGGTAAACGGGTCAAAAGTTGGACTAAGTGTAATTAGTGCATTGTGGTGTGTGAGTGTTGTTTGATGGCTGATTTATAATGTTAGGATTTAGTAGCAAAAATTAGTTTTTGGGTTAAATAGTCAACCAGACTATTTGGTCAATGGAGTACTATTTGGTCAACTTTGGAAGTTTTGTTTTAAGTCTTCTTCTTGCTTGTTTCTTCCTCATTTTCTCCAGCTGCTGGCCGAATTCCCCTTCTCCTTTTTCCCCAAAAATTTTCTTGGATTTCAAGTAGAAATCACTTGGAAGGTAAGATTTTTTGTATTTTAGCATTTATGGCTTATGGGCTTTATGATCCAAGCTTTAATTTCAAGTTTTGTAGGATTCTTATGGCTGAAAATAAACCCTCTTTGCAGCCTTATATGTTATGATTTATGTATGTTATGGGTTGTTTTTAGTGTTTTGGAGGTTGGGAAGTGATTGGGGTTGATTTTTAACAACTTTCCATGGTTAGATTACAAATTTTAAGATTATGAGTTAGGGTTTTGTCTTCCATATGTGACCTAGAGTGTTATGCTATGAATGCTTATGTCTATGTACATAATCACATCCTGATGTTTTAAGAGTGTTTTAAGGTTAGTTTGGATAGGAATTGAGACTTGAAACCAAGTGAAATTGATTTCCCTTCATTTTGTAAGTAAGCGGAAGTTTGGCGTAACTAGGATAATTTGGATAATTGGTTATGTTTGAAAGGTCTTTAATGATCTTTTGATGGTTTTAAGTGTTTCCTTGGTAGTGGGATGGTAAGGAAGCATGTTTGAATCATGCGTGTGGCAAATAGGTAAAAAATTTCAGTTTGGTAGGAAAGAGGAATTCCAACCATAAGTTGTTGCTCTAATTTTGTAGACAGCAGAAATTATAGTATAAGAACCAGCCCATGATCTATGTCTCTTATACACATCTAGATGTGTATAAGAGAATCTTTCCGTTTATGGATTTTTGTTGGTTGGTTGAATATGTTGTTTTGAGTTGGGTTGTAACCAAGGTCCCTTGAATACCTTGGAATTGGATTTTTGTTGGTTGGTTGAATATGTTGTTTTGAGTTGGGTTGGTTATAACCAAGGTCCCTTGAATACCTTGGAATTGGATTTTGTTGGTTGGTTGAATATCTAGACCTTAGTAACAACCTAACTCCAAAATTTAAAGAATGACTAGTCCGAAATCAAAACTAGTTTGACCTGGATTTTAAAATGTGTATGATGTTTGGAACTGCACTTTTATCAAGTTTTGGAATTATTACATATGAAATCGGGACCAAGCTATTTTATGTTAATCAATTGATATATTTGCAAACTCTTTTGATATGAAAGCATTTTATGACTGTTTTGGCTCATAGGTGACCGAGGTATATAATTTTGGATGTATTTGGAAATGTTTGATTTGGGGTGCACCGGTTCTATAGTCATCCATGGGACGCCATGGTGACTTCTGTGAATGTTATGACTATGTGATACGGGGTCTTGTGATGAGATAACTTGACCTCCCGGTCAGACTAGTAGGTGTGGTAGATTACTAGATCTGGCTAGTACTTTAAGTCATACTTTTGAGCCTAAAAGATACTCATGCTATTTTATTATATTCTGGATTGAAACTGTACTTGGATTTGTTAGCTATGCTTTAGCACACTATGTTTTGAAATGATTGGATCTTTTTGACTATGTTTTGGACATGAAACATCTGACGTTTAAATGGCATGAGACATTTTAGAAACTGCTTTATGACTATGGTATTCATACAGATGTTATTATCTTTATGGATATCTTTATCGAAATGCTAGATGGAGATACCAGACAGTATAGCTCAGTGGAAATCTCAGTGCTAGTTATGCTCACCCCACGTGATTTATAATTTTTCAGATTAGGTGCTCGTTTTGGACTCCCACTGCGTTAGCAGCTTTTAGATTTCCTCCGATTCCACATTCTTGGTAGGACTCATGGATAATCTTCCAAGCTTCTTTATCTGGAGAGGGGTAGTGTATTAGATAGGTTTTGTATTGATGAACTTTATTTTTGTTGTAGCATCTTGTGTACTAAGAAGGAATTTTGTAATTCGTATTTTTGTGTAAAATGAAATATTCGGTTTTATAGTTAAGAAATGGCTTGATGGTTCTATTACATTGCGGTTAAGTTTGTTGCTCTGTTCGTTTATGCCTTGCGCTTTGGTCCGGTGTACCATTAGCGCGGCGTGTTACGGTCCCGTTTTTGGGGCGTGACACTACCCCTTCCAGACAATGGAAGAAACCTGGTGACTTTTTGTCCCCCTTAATTGTTGCCAATTATTAATTGATGAAGTAACACCATGTGTCTGCTTCCCTTATTTTGAGGTTCTTTGGTTCGAGGAAATTCCTAGGCAGTGTATGGGGCTTTGTCACAAATTACCTGAGAAATGTGCAGAATTGTTTAGAATCAGTGCCATTCCAAGCCAAACAGTGGAGATGGTATGTTTTTTTCGAACATCTACACTAATACATCTGTTGATTGTAATTTTGTACTATGCCATACTATCTGGATGGTGCATTTGCTTTAGGAATGACAGGTGAAGGACATGGAATCAATTTTGGCTACTTGGATGACTCGTGCAGTTAAATAGAAAGAAGCTAGAAATAACAAGTCCTAACTCAAAGACAAAGCTGTGAAGGATTGAAGGCTGCACAACACCAAGTAGAGGGAAAAAACTGGTTTGGTTCCGGGAAGGATTTAGCAGTTCTCGATTGATGAAGCAGGGAAGTCGCATCCGCTATCGGAGCGTGTACAAACACTTGGTAGGAATAGACTGGCTCCTGATGTGTGGGAAATATCTAGTCCGAGCCCAGTTCTAGGAAGTTGTGGAAGTTCCAACTAGTACATTTCAAAGCATTCAAAATGCAGTCATTTTTTAATATAAAAAGATTCCCTTGATTTGAATATCCCTGTACTGCATTGACAAGTTCCTGCAAAAATTCTGGAATCTATAAAGAACTAGTAGAATCAAATGCATCATGCATGTTACTCATATAGATACCACAAATTTCTTTTGATGCATTCCCTTTATTGTTAACAGATAAAAACTGACAAAACTTTCTTGTTAATGCATCAACCCTAGATAAAACATCTGCATGCATAGTGGAGTGTGTGAAATGTCATACAACACTATCGTGTTTGTGGGCTTGTTATTTCCTAATCTGACAAACATGTCGTGTTACTGGAAATTTTCACTTAAATGTTCAAATAGATGATTTTATGCCTCATGGGGAGGGGGGGGTTGGCTGGGGGTTGTGAAGGAATGTCCCTACACATAACACATAAATAAATCAATCCCTAACTAATAAACTAGTCCATAAATAAAGAATTAGAAAAGAGCACGTATTTTGACGTGTAACACTTTTAATTTATTATAAATTTTTATTTTCTAAAAAATAAATAAGTAATTAGTGAATAATAACTAATTATGAAAATTTTAACTGTTAAATTTTTTAGACAAGATTTATATATTTTTAATATCTTTGCTCTTTTTCATTGTAATTATTTTCACCTATCTTTTTTTTTTAATTTTTAATACATTTTTGTTATTTGTTACAAAATTATATATAAAATGCATTTTTTCTTTAAAATTAAACAAATTTTCTCTTTTATGAAAACAACGTATGATAATTGTATTTTTTTTTTTATATTTCTCTTATAGGTACCTAGATTATAATTTTTATATAGTGTCAATACCAATTAATTAAACAATTAAAGATTAAGATATTTTCCTTCAGTATTGAACTTTTTAAATATATGTGCATATTCTTTGTCATTACAAAAAAATATAATATCATTATCAAGTATCAATAGATGAAGTATTTTAAAATTATATTAGTAGCGAAAATATTAAAAGGTAATCGGATGATATATGGATAATAATTACAAAAAATGATTAATTAAAATTTATTGAATCTATTTAAAATATAAAGAATACATAAATCAAACAAAAATCATGTCTTATGTATAGGATAACTGAACAAATCAACTATACATTCTCCATATTATAAATAGGTATTATACGATATATTAAGTCATTATTAAAAATTGAAATAATAAATTGTTCTTTTGTCTTGCTATAAAATGCAATGAATGTTAGATAAAATAATCATTTATCTTACTTTACAATACACGAAATGCTAATAAAATTGTAGTTTTAAATATAACTAAAATTACAAGTTATTACTTTAAGTGAGATTTTATATATTTTTGTATCACAATTAATTTTTGCTAACATATTATGTAAATATATATACATATAGAGAATATATTATTATGTTATCTCTTAAAGTTATGATAATATTCACTTCAATACTTACTTAATGCTTTAAGCTCTTTATTCATCTTTAATGGCATAAAATATTGTTAACTCTGATCTAAAATAGTTTTTATTTTTCTTTTAGGTTCATATGTTATAATTTCTAATAGTGACACCACCAATAACTTAATCAATTATTGACAAAGGATTTTTTTCCATAATATTGAACTTTTTTGAGATATATCTGTATATTCTTTATCATTTGTAAGGATAAAATAACCATCAAATATCAAACACCATTTAATAAATGAAGCGTATCAAAATTCTTTTATTAATGAAAATATTTAAAGGAGATTAATATATAATAATAATTACAAAACTGATTAAATAAAATTTTGAAAAATAAGAAAAAATAAACCTAAATATAAATAACAAAGATATCAAACAAAAATTATGTTTTCTATATAAGAATCCAACAAATTAGTTAAAACTAATATGTGCTGTATAATATGGATAGGTATCACGTAGTATATTAAGATCATAATTAAAAAGTGAAAATAAAAATTTATTCTTTTATCTTACTTTGAAATGTACAGAAAATTAATGAAAAATCATTTATATTACTCTAAATAAATGCAACTAGAATGAAAAATATTTAATTCTAAAGATGTCCAAAATAATATGTAATTTCTATAATTTCTATAATTTCTATTCTAATTAATTTTTTAACATGTTTACATTAATTATGTATCCATATAGAGAATATATTGGTATTTTCATGTTTCTTAACCTTATTATGAACTTTTCCATTCATCCTAAATGGTATCGAATATGGTTAACTCCAAAATTATATTTTTGATATAATATTTTAGTATGAAATTAAATTTGCATTTATTAAGTATATATAAAAAAATGAAGGCTAATAAAATTGTATGGATTTTTTTTGTTTTTGGTACTTTTTCAATTAATTCCTTTTATTACATACCAAGGTATATTTAATCTATGTCTTTATTATTTTGTTAAATAGTGAAGAATTACATTGTAGTTTCCAAAATCAACATGTAAAATCAATCTATATTTGTAATTATTTTAGACTATTAATAGTATGACTATATTTGAAAAATATATGTTATCTTTTAGAGTACTTACTCGCTTATTTTTTTTTTCTATATTTTCATTCCTACAATTTATATGTAGTATTCTTATAGGTCTTGTAATAATTATTCTAAACTATTTTGAGCATGAATCATACAATTGGTTTAACATTTTTTACTTTATCAATAGTTAGTCCAAATCAATATTTCTTTGTTGTTATAGCATATACTGTAACAACCGGTATTGTAGTTTCCAAATTTGACATTTAAATTCATTATATACTTGTAACTATTTAAAGTATTGTTACAATGATTATTTCAGAATATTTTGGGTATATGCATTGTATCATGGATTGAACTTATTTTCTACCTCATCAATAGTTCATCTAAACTAATATTTTTTCGATAAAATGATGTTATCAAAGATAAAGATTTAGTAATAGAAATACTATTAAAGAGATATAAAATTAACAAATACTTTTATCTCAATTAATGATTATAAGTTTTTTTATTTTGTTCCTGAGCTTTACTTTCATTTCTTGGTTAATTTTCTTTTCTTCATGTAAGACAGAAAAAAAATATAAATTAATCGTAATATAGACATAAAAAAGAAAGGAAACAATGTTATATATATCCCATAATTTTTCACTTTATATAAATTTTAATTATTTATTTGTATGATTATTAATTTTGTGATTATTAAGTTAGAACATACTCAAAAATTCTATACTCATAGATATATCTCTCCTGTCAACCAAAATTTTAAGTTAAAGAAGTCACTATAATCAAGAGTCGTAAAACCATTATAGTTGACCGTCAGTTAAGGAAAGTTGTACTTAAAAAATAATATCGGCCAGATTTGTCATATTCTTTAATTAATCCCCACCAAAAAGGATAACAAAAATGCCAAATTCAAGTTCAATATATCTTTTCATCAAATTCTAAATGAATTAAATATTCTCTTTATGAAAAGTTTATTTATCAAACAAAATTAAACAAAAAAATATTAGAAATTAATTGGGGTAAAATGGTCAACATGTTTAGTTGATATAATAGAAAACCTTTACTGGTCAATAGATAATATTAGGTATTAACCTATCAATAACACTAAAAAAGGGGTGAAGTGTAACTAATCTTAATTATAAAGCACGTAGGGGGAAGGATGTAATTAAGTTTCCCAAACTGGACATACTTGAGTGAACAATTAGAGAAAAAAAAATAATTGTAATGAATTTAGAATATTTATAATAGTTATAAAAGATTATTTTTATTATGACTGAAAAATAGAAACAATTTGAACATACATAAAAGTTACAAAATATAATATTTTTATTTTATTCTTTGCTTAAATATAAATAATTTTTCTACTCTTAAGATTATATACATTCTTATTATGTATTTATGCCAAAATTTTGTATATAAGTTACGGAGGAAACAATTTATTTTATTAACATTTTATACATTTTAGAATAAGATAAAGGATGTTTTCATGAACATTTGATTCATTTTAAAGTAAGACAAAAGAACAAATTATTATTTAAATTTTTTATAATGAAATTAATATACTATATTATAGCTATCCGTAATATGAATAATATATTAGTTTAATCTGTTTAATTTCTTATACATAAAACATAATTTTTGTTTGATTAATTTAGTTTTTACATTTTAATTAGATTTATTTTTTAATTTTTGAAATTTTAATTGTAATAAATATTTTTATACAAATAAAAGTTTTCCATCTTATTATGTATTTGTGTCGAAATAGATGGTTGTATATGATGATCCACAAACTTGGTTTTGATGATGACAAACGTGTTTTAACCATTTAACTTGAGCTGTGCAAGGTTGCTAGTATATTTGCTCTTAGTAGAGTTTTCGGACGAAGTACACCGTCCGAATAGATACAACCATGGACGCAAGATGCACCGTGGTTGATTAATTTCTCGGACGCACAATGTTGTCCGAACTACACAACCACGGATGCAATGCACAGTCCGAATGATTAGGCAGAAAGTAAAATTATGGAGCACCTACAACGGACGCACAAGCTCGTCCGAACGAATTTATTTCGGACACAATTCACAGTCTGAAAAGTCAAGGCAGAGGCAAAGTTTTGAGACACCTACAACGGACGCATCTAACTATCCGAAGAAGATTACATCGAACGAGGCTAACTGTCTGAAAGATAAGCATATCTAGTTAAGTACCAAACATCTTGGACACACTACACCGTCCGATGTCCGATGTCTGATGTTCGAACTCTTCAACATAACTGGTTCGGACGAAGGAACGGAAGCAAGCTCCGCCGTTCGAACGGCATCTTCAACTCCTTAATATTTTAGATTGGACAATTGATCGGACGCTCAAAAATTACCTCGGACGTCCGAAACCTATAACGGCTAGTTTTTTTTAACATTTATTATCTCAGCCATTAGGAGGTGGTTGGGAGCTGATTTATTGCACCTATAAATACCAACCTTTCTGTATTATGAAAAATTAACTTACACATTGAATACAAGCAAATAGAAAGGCAATTTGAGTGCAAATTAGCTCTTTAGTGATATTGTATTAGTATGTACTTAAGAGTGCTATTTAAAAATATTGAGTGGAGTGATAATCTTGTACAAAAGTGAGGTTTGGTGTAAAATCCTTGGCTCAACCAAAGAGAAGTAGTGTGAGCAAGAGTGATCCTACTTTGTGTATACTTGAGATTATTGGCTCACCAAATTTGAAGGAGCATCTCAGTGGATTTATACTCCAAGCTAGCTAGCTTGGATGTGCTGTTTGTTTAATCTCTCCTTTAATTTATCCCATTCATTTCATGCTTAATTGTGTCTATCATTTTATTTGTCAAATTTGAATTGAGAAATATTTTGGAAATTAATTTTTAAGAAACCTAATTCACCCCTTCTCTTAGGTTGCTTTGGGATCACCAACTATTGGTATCAGAGCATTGGCTCTTTATCTTGCTTAAATTACATTTGAATAAAGATCCCTTATGGCAACCAATAATGAGTTATTTTTTTAGGGTCAATCTATCACTAGACCTCCTATGTTTAATGGGATAAACTTTATTAGTTGGAAAGATAGAATGAAAATCTTTTTGCAATCTATTGATATTGACTTGTGGTATGTTGCAAATGAAGGATCTTTTGAAGCCACTATCATTGATGATCATACAAATAGAAGAAGAGAAAAAACAAGTGATGAGCTCACTCCACAAGACAAGGCAAATTTGACCTTAAATGCCAAGGCTATGAATGTACTATACAATGCCTTGGATACTAACGAATCAACTCGTGTCAAGGGATGCATTTCCGCTAAAGAAATCTGGGACATATTGAGGGAAATTCATGAAGGAAGTGACGATGTGTTAGAGAACAAAAGAAATCTATACTTGTTGCCAAATATGAATCATTCAAGATGGAGCCACAGTTCAAATGAAAACATTAATAAAATGTATTGTAGATTCAATGATATCATCAAGGATCTTGAAGCCTTCGGAAAGGAATACTCTTTAGGTGAAAAGAATAGAAAAATCTTGAATGCTCTCTCCAAAGAATGGGAGCCAAAGATATTGCTATAAAGGAAGCAAAGAACTTAAACTCTATACCCATTGAGTCACTATAAACTCTCTCACTTCATATAAATTGAAGCTTAAAGCCAAAATCGTGGATGATGAAGAAGCAAGGCCAAAAAGAAGTATAGCCTTGAAGACCTCTCAAGAAAAAGATGAAAGTAGCTCTATCAATTTAGAAGATACTTTGCAAATGAGTGTCCCTCCAAGAAGAAGAAGGAAGGAAGGAAAAATCTCGCTTAAACAACTTTTAAATCACTTGGGATGCTTGCAACTCCGAACGAGAACTTTAGGAAGAGATGGAATCGGCACAAATGGCATTCATGGCCATTGGTGATGATGAGGTAACCTCCAATTATGATTTCTAATGATGAAAATGATGAAAATGATCTTGAAGCCTTCATTATAAAATTGCATGATAGCTTAAAGGAATCATATGCTAGAAATAAGGAGTTAGTAAAAAAATCAAATACTTTATTAATTGCTAACTCTAAACTTGTGAATGAAAACAATAGGCTATCACAAGAAAATGCTGAGTTGAAGAAAAGAATGCATGTGAAAAGAAGGATCAAGGAAGAACAAGCTCTCCTTGAAGAAAAGATTGGATGGCTTGAATGTTCTCTTGCATAGAAAAAAGGAAAATATTGTTGATATAAAAAGGAATAGAAATGTATTGATCAACAAGAACTTTGTCATTTTTAGAAAGGATAATTTTTTTTTTTTTTTTGTAAAATCAAAATCTTCTTTATGTGGAAATAAAAATATTATTTGCAATTATTTCCAACAATGTGGACATGTGAAAAATAATTGCTATGTCAAGAGAAATGAAAAACTTGGAATGAATACCGTATGGATTTGTAGTAATTTCACATTATAACTCTTATGGACCCAAGAAAATATGGGTACCAAAAGTTATCACTTAATTTCTTGTGTAGGTAATGAATATCACCAAGAATGCCAAATGGTTCGTAGATAGTGAGTGCTCAAGACACATGACGATGCATCTATTTTCACAAAACTCATATCCAAAAATACTGGAAAAGTAACTTTTGGGGATAACATGAAGGCAAAATCAATCGGCATTGTTGATGTAGGTAAAAATGGTGAGACTTTAATTAAAAATGTGCTCTTAGTTGACAATTTAAATTACAATCTCTTAAGTGTGAGCCCACTTTGTGATAAACATCTATATGTATTCTTTACCAACCATGAATGCTTAATTCTTGATAAAAAATTTTCAGTTTTATTTAAAGGTTTTAGACACAATGATGTTTATGTGATTTATCTTGACAACCTTAGTGATTGCAATGTAAAATGTCTATCTGTCTCCATAGATGATCCTTGGCTTTGGCATAGAAGGCTTTGTCATTTCAATTCATGGATTTAATTAAAAATCTTGTTCAAAAGGAGTTGGTAAGAGGATTGCCAAAACTAAAGTTTGTTAAAAACAAAATTTGTGATGCATGTCAATTTGGTAAGCAAGTCAAAATTTATTTTAAATCGAAGAATTGTGTGTCTACTTCTAGACGTTTAGAATTATTGCATTTGGATTTATTTGGTCCAACTCAACATGCTAGTCTTGGTGGTAATAAATATGCTTTTGTTATTGTTGATGATTATTCTAGGTATACTTGGGTACTATTTGTTGCTCACAAAAATGAAGGCTTCAAATATTTCGTAAAATTATTTTCCAAAATACAAAATTTATTGAATTTGAAAATTATTTGTTTGAGGAGTGATAATGGAGTCGAATTTAAATTTGAGGGGTTACCCGAATTTTGTGATCACAAAGGGTATTTCACATGAGTTTTCAGTTGTTAGAGTTCCTCAACAAAATGGTGTTGTTGAAAGAAAAAATAGAACACTTCAAGAAGCCGCTAAGTGAACCATGATTAGTGAATGTGACTTAACAAAATATTTTTAGGCCGAAACTGTCAATACGGCTTGCTATGTTATTAATCGAGTTCTTTTGAGACTTATTTTAAATAAAACTTCTTATGAACTCTTATTTTGCAAAAAGCCCGTTGTGAGTTACTTCAAAGTCTTTGGTTGTAAATGCTTCATTTTAAAAATCAAAGAAAATCTTGGAAAATTTGACAAGAAATCGGATGAAGGAATTTTCTTAAGATATTCTAGTGACAAGAAAGCATACCGAGTATACAATAGAAGAACTCTTTTAATTGAAGAAGTTGTGCATGTCGCATTTGATGAGACTAATGACATTATTGCAAAGAATGTTTGTGAAGATGAAGATGTAAGTATACAAAAAGAACTTGAGAAACTCACCATACATGAAGAACATCAAGAGACAAAGACAAGCAATGAGAGTGACACTTATCACTTGGATGAAGAAGGAGAAAAGAATGAAGATTCTCCAATTAATCTTGTACAAGTCCAAAAGCATGGAGATTTGTCTCAAGTCATCCTCAAGAATTGATCATAGGTGATCCGTCCGATGGGGTAAAAACTCATTCTCACAAACTTTTGAACAGTAATTGTGCCTTACTTTCTCACATTGAACCTAAACATGTGGATGATGCATTAAATGACGAATATTGGGTCTTTGCTATACAAGAGGAACTTAGTCAATTCGAGAAAAATAATGTGGGGACCTTAGTCGAAAGACCATCAACTCATCCCGTTATAGGAACATAATGGGTCTTTAGAAATAAATTAAATGATAAATGTGAGATTATTAGAAATAAAGCTAGACTTATTTCAAAGGGATATGCTCAAGAAGAAGGTATTGACTTTGATGAAACTTTTGCACTTGTTGCTCGTTTAGAATCTATTCGCATGTTTCTTGTATATGCATGCTTTAACAATTTGAAATTATTTCAAATGGACGTCAGAAGTGCATTTTTAAATAGCTTTATTGATCAAGAAGTTTTAATTTATGAGCAACCCCCCGATTTTGAAAATAAAAATTTTCAAATCATGTTTTCAAACTCTCAAAAGCTTTATATGGTTTGAAACAAGCTCCCAAAGCTTGGTATGAAAGGCTAAGTCATTTTTTGATTGAAAATAGTTTCAAAAGAGGTGCTACTGATATCACTCTTTTCACCAAAACTAATCTTAATGGCTTGTTAATTGTTCAAACTTATGTTGATGATATTATTTTTGGAGCAACTAACAAAAGCTTGTGCAAGGAATTCTCGTGCTTAATGCAAAAAGAATTTGAAATGAGTATGATGGGAGAATTAGCAATTCTTCCTTGGACTTCAAGTTCACCAAACAAAAGAAGGAACATTCATTACACAAATCAAGTACACAAAGGAACTATCCAAGCATTTTGGAATGGAAGATTACAAACAAGTCGGAACATCGATGTGCATTTCAATCAAACTTGACAAAGATAAAGAAGGTAATAGTGTTGATGAAAAACACTATAGAGGTATGATCGGAAACTTACTCTACTTGACAGCTAGTAGACCTGATATTGTGTTTGCTATTTGTCTGTGTGCTAGATTTCAATCTTGTTCTAAAGAATCACGTTTAATTGCAGTAAAAAGAATTTTTAGATACTAAAAAGGGACGATAGATTTGGCCTTTGGTATCAAGATTAAATCCACTAATTTTGATTTGATTAGTTACTCTGATGCTGATTTTGCTGGTTGTAAAATTGATAGGAAAAGTTCTAGTGGTATGCGTTACCTTTTGGATAATTGCTTGGTGTCCTGATTTAGTAAAAACAAAAATTCTATTTCCCTATCTCTGGTAGAAGCCAAATATATTGCTTCTGAAAATTATTGTTTTCAACTTCTTTGGATATAACATACCTTAAAAGATTTTGGTGCTATTTTTGATTGTGTGCCCATAAGGTGTGATAATGCTAGTGCAATTAATCTCACAAAAAATCCTGTCTTGTATTCTAGAACCAAACATATTGTTGTCAAGCACTAATTTATTAGAGGAGACATCTTGTATACAAAAAGGAAATTTATGTTGAATATGTGTGTACAAAAGATCAACTAGCTGATATTTTTACTAAACCCATGACTTTAGATTGCTTTGAATCTCTCAGAACTCGTTTGGGCATCATTGATTTCAAAACTGTCTAAATTATACTTTCGGACGCATATGAGCATCTGAACTACATACTATATCGGACGTACATGAATGTCCAAACTTCTTTATTTTGTCTCTAACGTTTACAATCGTCCGAACTTTCTCTCTTATTTTCGAAACTCCTTGGAATTTCTTATGGACGATTATCACTATCCAATACTCCTACGGACGCACAACATAGCTTTTTGGCCATCCGTTCATCTACAATCGGATGTACGATCGGATAAATATGAATCGTTTGGACGTCCGAACGATTGCTCTAGTAGTTTAAATCCTTTCTTTTTCCCCATTTCGGACACTTCCCCCCACCGAACCCTAACTCTGGCACTCAAGTAACCCCTCAAAATTTTCTCAAGACTTGAGTCTCTCATTTCTCCTCTAAAATTGATTAAGGAATCTCTCTTCCCAACCCTTCACCCATCTCAATTGAATCTCATGTCACCATTGTAACATCTCATTCCCTGAAATTTCCAACAAATTCACTCAAACTCACTTTTTCCTCTTTATCTTCCTCTTTAAATTTACAATGGTATGATCACGTGAAGGATCTTCGACGGCTACCAGAGGGAAAAAATCTAAGGGCAAAGCTTTGATGCAGGGTCAAACATATTCAAATCCCTAATCCATTCCCAATCCCTTTCTACCAAAGTTCATTGATGCCAAGGCATCCGATAGGTACACCTCTCTTTTTAGCAAATCCATCAAATTCAATGACCTGTTTTCAATAGTCTTTTTGATGAATTGAATTTACCTCTTATTAAAGCATGCTTTGAAAACCAAACCTAGGGTAAATTAGTTCAGTTAGATTTGCCTGTATATCATGATATGGTCCTACAGTTTACTGCTAATCTTAGGAAGGGTTCAACACGTATTCGAACATTAGTCTCACGTGTCAACAATGTGAATCTTGAGCTTTCCTCAGATGTTATTAATTCCATTTTTGAATGTGAAGTTGTTTCTCCTGAAAAAATTTCCAATTTTTTCTCGTCGGATAAATGGCCTACTTTAGATACTCGTTTTGATATAAAAGAGGTTAAACAGATTTTTAATGTCAATTTTAAACAGGGTTCGAAAGCGAAAACAACACTTCTTAATCCTGAGCTCAACATTTTATACTCGTTAGTCACTAATTTACTTTTGCCGACTGACGGGCATTGCACTGAGCCAGGCGAAATGCAGTTATACTTATTTTACTGTGTTTTCAATGGCATCAAACTTGACTTTGGTTATCTCTTTTGCTCTCTATGGGAGCTCTTTTGATCGATACCAGTAGGAACATTACCTTAGGGAATTTCTAACTAAAGTTTTTGATCACTTTGATATCCCCTTCTCTGGTAAAAAACAATATCCTCCTTATTTTAATAAAGCTTATATCGAACGTAAAGGGTTTGAGGTTTTCTAATGATCAATGGTTCACAAAAGCTGCCTTTGAACTTGAAAAGTCTAAATCTCATGCCTCTACCTCCGGCCTTGAACTTTCTCACTCCTCTCCTCCTCAACCTTCCTCTTCCACACCTCTACTATTGCATGACCCCTATATTTCATCTTCAGAACCTTCTCTCTCTCATCTATGCACCCTTGTTACTTCTTTTAACAATCAAATGAGCTCCTTCCAATGCCGCACCATTCGGAAGCTTAAGAGGCTTGAGACCAGACAAACCATTCTTCAAGAAGCACTCAAGCTCAGAATGTCTATCTCAGCTCAGGTTCAATTTGCCAATATCCAGTCTTATATTCTTGAGTCTTCCTCAGACAGTGATGACAACGACAATGAAAGTGGTGATCAATCCAATCCTGAGCTTGAAGACCATGAGGATCCCGTTGGTACCACCAATCCTGACAAAACTACTTCTCCTGGTGCTGATGATGATGATGACGAAGACGTTAATGATGACACGTTCAACTACATAATGCAATGCTGTGATCCTCAAGATTTAAGTGGACAAGATGTAAGGCTACGGAGGATGATGATGCACCAGCAAAGAAACGCAAACGTGAAAGAACGCTCTAAGAAGAAATATGATTCCACTTCCACACCCTAGCTTCTCTTTAAAATTCCTTATGGACTTAACCTTTTATTGATATTGACTGTTATGGTTATTTTATTCAATTGGATGATGTCTTAAAATTTTGTTGACATTGATTGTTATGGCTGTATTTCTGACTTTGGATGATGTCCCTATTTGTTTTTTTCTTGGTGTTTACGTAAGGGGGAGCATCCTCTTAGGGGGAGCTTATCTCACTTTGACGATGCCAAAAGAGGGAGTAAGATAGCTATTTGAACTGATTGTGGCTGATGGCTGTTAGCTATTTGAACTGATTGCGGCTGTTTGAACTGATTATATTGTGTAATCATGGTTGTTGCAAGTTATTTTGCCTCATGATTTGTCATCATCAAAAAGGCTGAGGAGATTGATGATCCACAAACTTGGTTTTGATGATGACAAACGTGTTTTAACCATTTAAATTGAACTATGTAGGGTTGCTATTATGTTTGCTCTTAACAGAGTTTTTGGACGAAGTACACCGTCTGAACAACGCTATATTTCTTGGACACACAAGCTTGTCCAAACTAGACAACCACGGACGCAATGCACCATCCGAATGATCAGGCAGAAAGCAAAATTATGGAGCACCTACAACGGACGCACAAGGTTGTCCGAACGAATTCATCTTGGACGTAATTCACCGTCCGAAAGGTCAAGGCAGAAGCAAAGTTTTGAGGCACCTGCAACGGATGCATCTAACTATTCGAAAAAAATTACATCGGATGAGGCCAACTGTTCGAAAGATAAGCATCTCCAGTTAAGCAAGAAACCTCTCGGACACAATATACCGTCCGATGTCTGAACTCTTCAACATACTTGGTTCGGATGAAGGAATGGATGCAAGTTTAGCCGTCCGGACGGCATCCGTTTAACTCCATGATATTTTAGATCAGACGATTGATTGGATGCTCAAAAATTATCTCAGACGTCCGAAACCTATAACGACTAGTTTTTTTAGCATTTATTATCTAACTGTTAGGAGGTGGTTGTGAGCTGATTTATTGCACCTATAAATACCAACCCTTCTGTATTATGAAAAATTAACTTACACATTGAATACAAGCAAATAGAAAGGCAATTTGAGTGCAAATTAGCTCTTTAGTGATATTGTATTAGTGTGTACTTAAGAGTGCTATTCAAAAATATTGAGTGAAGTGATAATTTTATACAAAAGTGAGGTTTGGTGTAAAATTCTTGGCTCAACTAAAGAGAAGTAGTGTGAGTAAAGGTGATCCTACTTTGTGTACACTTGAGATTATTAGCTCACCAAATTTGAAGGAGCATCTTAGTGGATTTATACTCCAAGCTAGCTAGATTGGATGTGCTGTTTGTTTAATCTCTCCCTTAATTTATTCCATTCATTTTCTGCTTAATTGTTTCTATCATTTTATTTGTCAAATTTGAATTGAGTAATCTTTTGAAAATTAATTTTTAAGAAACCTAATTCACCCTCCCTCTTAGTTTGCTTTGGGACCAACAGTATCCTAAACAATAGGTAGAATAGATTATGAGTAATTTAATTAATTATGTTTTCTTATTGGGAATTAAAAATTTTATGATTCATTTTTTTTTATTTTTTCTATTTTAATTATAATAAATATTTTTATACAAATAAAAATCTTACATCTTATTATGTATTTATGCCAAAATAGGTGGTTGTATCCTAAAAAATAGGTAGAATACATAATAAGTAATTTAATTATGTTTTCCTATTCGGATTTGGAAATTATATTTCATTAAGGGTGGGTATTTTAGGCATTATAAAAAAAAGTAGTGAAACACTTAAAATATGTTTTCCTATTAGGTATTGGAAATTTTATTTCATTAAAGGCGAGTATTTTAGACATTACAAAAAAAGAGAAACATTTATATATGTTTACTTTCTATTGGAAATTGTAATTATATTTCATTAAATGCTAGTATTTTGGTCATCACATAATTTAATTAATTATGTTTTCTTATTGGGAATTAAAAATTATATGATTCATTTTTTTTTTGAAATTTTAATTATAATAAGTATTTTTATATAAATAAAAATCTTCCATCTTATTATGTATTTATGCCAAAATAGGCGATTGTATCCTGAAAATATAGGTAGAGTAAATAATGTGTAATTTAATTATGTTTTCCTATTTGGAATTAGAAATTATGTTTCATTAATGGTGGGTATTTTAGGCATTACAAAAAGAGTAGAAAAACACTTAAAATATGTTTTCCTATTAGGTATTGGACATTATATTTTATTAAGGACGAGTATTTTAGACATTACAAAAAAAGAGAAAAACACTTATATATGTTTTCTATTGGGAATTGCAATTATATTTTATTAAGGGTGGGTATTTTAGTCATCACAAAAGGGGGAGAAACACTAGGAGGAGAGAAACAAAATATAAGCTTAGGAGAAACATCTCGCATGTATATAATAGTATAGATTAAAAGACATGAATTTGAATAATAAAATGATTATTAAATTTAACAAAGCAATAAACCAAATGCTCATAAGATTAAAAGTTGTGGAGATAATTGATGCTTGAAACTTTTTGGACGTAGATCAAAACTTCCAAAAATGATTCAATAATCTCCAAAGAGTTATTCTAACTACTGAGAATGCGATAAACTAATCTAATAAAGTTGTAAATTGAACTATGAACAATTGAACTAATATACTAACTAAACTAAGAAAACAACGGAAGAACAATATGCAGAAATTGTGACTTGTGACATTTCTCCAACTTGATTATTTCTACCATAATATTGTATTTACAGGTAGAGGGTAGCCCAAGTGTTTGGAATAAGTTCTAGTTTGGAAGAGTTCCAAGAGGGTCTAATCTTTGGCTTGAAAGAGGAAGAAAACACGAACTTCCTGTCACGATCAAGGTTGCAACACTGCGACACATTTAGCTGAGAATTGGACTTAGATGAAAAGCCATGGCACTAAGGTCTTAGAACTTCAGAAATTCTTGATAAATACCGCGGCACTACAAATCAGCTGCATGAGAATGTAGCAACGCTCAATAATCGGAATCTGTCCTCTTAAATTACCTCAACTTCATGCATCTTTTATAATCAAGTCATGTCTTAATACCTTCAACCTACAAAGCACAAATACCACACATAAAAACTTCAAAAACATAACTAAACACAAGTAACTATAAAAATGAGAAAACTAATAAAACATAGACTAAAACACAAGAAAATACACAAAAATCTAGACAAAGTATGGACCGCAATGAATATAAAATAACTCTATTTTTTAGAGTTATCACATCTCAATCTAAAATTTTGTTAGTCCTAAGTAAAACAAAAGACAGAACTAAAAACATGTAACTCCAACAAACGCACAATGATAGTAACAATCAATAACAAAGTAGTGGACTAAAGGCCATTCAAGTCCATATACACATCTCCCAATAATTTGAAACCTAATCCCCTATCAACGCGAAAATGACAATACTCGAAACCCTCAAGAAAGAAGACAGCAACACAATCTCATAACAAAACTCACTCAACAAATTTATCAGGTAGACCTTATTGACAAGGCTTAATAAGGGACAACACAGTAAAAAAATAATGCTTCACCCTCACCTTCACTAGTTCAAACTAGCTCAAACCAAAGATAAAATAGGATTTGAATAAGATTTTAAAATAGGCTAAGGTAAAAATTAAGTTGGATAAATATGGATAAACTAAGTAAGTTCACGTTAGACAAAATATAAAAAATGAAGGATCATAAATCACAATGTCCCAAAAATTAGTACAACAAAGTAGCACCATATTTCACCGAACCAAAAGGAACATCCCCCCTTAATTAAGAAACACTAGCACACAACAATTGTACTCACAACCATTAGGCTCGTTAAACAGATACAGAATATCCATGTCCTTTTTTATATAACATGTGCTTTTCCCACTTTTCTTTTCTTGTTTTTTTTTCCCTTCACATAGGAGAATATTAACACATAGAAGTCATAAACACTTGACTTCTCCACTCATTGCACAAATACCACTTTGCCATCTTTACAAAATATCCCCTAAAAAACAAACCATTCTCCGCCAACACTAGAAAATTGTAACATAAAGCAAATGTCTACTGGTGATAGGTAAAAAAGAGGATAATAAAAAGAAACAAAATAGGCTAAAAAAATCATGGCTAAACAAAGAAAATAAGCTAAATAAGGTGAATATGGACACTAAAGATAAATGACACCAAGGTAGGCAAGTTAGGCAAAAATAGTTCAACGAAGGCCTTAATCATTTTCATGATCTAAATTTTGTATTTATATTGCAAAAAGTAGAAATTTTACCTCATCTTAACGAATGTCCTAAGTTAAACAAATCTAAAATCAATGCCATCTAGCACTCAATAGTCCAAAGTAAAAAAACCTACAACTCACCAATAGACTTATAAAATTTACATATTAAACGCACAATGAAGAAACATGACAAAATCATACGTCAAACGGATCAATAATCAAAACATTCTATACAACTTAACTATTCTCAAGATCCAAAACAATGCATCAATTAAAACATATTTAAACCATTGTAAATAATAAAAAAGCCATAAACAGAACACAACATACTAAAAAATTTATAGAAAAATATCAATTCCAACCTGCCCCAACCTATATTGAAACTAGAGCCTATACTGAACAAAGATAAGGTAGATTTAAAAAGGAAAAATTGTATCCCAAAATTCTTGAACACACAGGACAACTAACATCAATTGAATAAATAAATAAATAATAAACAAAAATCTATCTAAAATAAAAAGTAACCCTCTATAATACATTAGGTAAATAGGTTATAAAAATGCTAAAGGTTTCTATCCAGTAATTCCGAAATCTTTTATAAGTCAAATCCTCAAGATTAAATAACACATAGAAAACACATATAAACACATAAAAATTAAAAACATAACTAATCACACACATAATAATAACTTAAACAGAATACTAGATAACCATTGGTCATCAGTACATAACTTATACTTCAAAGTAAAAATGAAAAATAAAGAAAAGACATTAAAATAAAAACAGAACACTAAAGCAAACTCGAAACAATAGCAGCCATCAGTCATCATCCTCGGTAGTCTCATCATCAATATATGCATCCGCATCAACATCAGGAATAATTCCAACAAGTGGCACTAGTAGAGAAAATGGCGTCAAATCTACACCTAAGTGTGCCATAGTAGCTCTCAGCATTGACTCCAACTACATAATACCTCTCGAAAAATAGCTTGACATCTCACGTAGCTATGTAGATGGAATAGGCTTCTCCGGTAGCTGAGAAGTGGATACCTCCTCATGTCTCCTCAAAACTGGCTTATCAGGTCCATGATGCTTCCTGTGCTCCCGCTCCATAGTCCTCAATTGCCTCCCATTAAATGGAGGTTGTGGAGCAACAACGACCTCTTTACGATATCATATCGTACTGCATACCTGATCTATGACATAGCTCAGAAATAAGGCATGGAGAAACAAGACTAGGGGTACACCTCTCGCAACCACGATGAATCGCATCACTGATAACTCTAGCAGCATCAACGGATATCAACCTCACAGGAAAACAAATTAAATATGCTCGACCTGCTGTGACATGGCTACAGTGTGCTTGCTTGGGTAAAAATCTGCAAAAACAAAATAAAGCCACACCCTAGCCCAAAGAGGTAACGTCCACCTATGAAAATGCTTACATGCACTCCCATCTGTAGTCATCTAGCACTCTACCGGCATAAGGCGCAGGAACTGAGTAATGGCTTAGTGATCAATAGGCCTATAAGTAATGTACTGGCCATACTCTTCTTGTGCAACAATAGGAGTCCCACGTACTAAACTAATTTGAGCGCGAGAATAAGAAAGAGGAACCTCCCTTACCATAAAATTTGGCATAGAACTCTCTTACCAGGGAAACACTTCAGGCTGAAAATCTCAGTCCCAAATCTAACCCAACCGCATCTAGTCAACTCATCTTCATAATAGTCCATTAGTCCCTATCCGGAGGAAACCCTGATCAACTACCTATGAAATCAAAGACATACTCAGGAATAGGCTTCTTAACAAGCAACTTCTTTGTATACTTGTCAGAAACAGCCTTAGAATACCTCTGAGGGTCAAAACACTCAACAGCCACAGAAACACTAAAAACACTATGCCTCTTTCCAGCACATATATATATATACTCTCTATGTGTGCAAAATACAAAAAACAGGAGCTCAAGTCACCACGACAATCCCAACAATTTCAAAAATAATAATTCTGTCTCCCAATTTTTCAATCATTGCTACACAGTACCCCAACAATTCAGATTCCTGAAATTTTTAAGCAGTTGAACCAAATAACAGCATAATCAAGTAATAGTTAGTACGATTAACCTACTAAGCACAAGAATTGAACAAACTCAGTCATGAAATCATCCAATTTGGCCAAACTTGCAATACCCAAGTTTTTGCAAAAAATTCCACGGTAAAATCAGCCAAATTACAGTGAAAATTGATAATATGAGTCCCAATAACTTACTGAACCAATTGGATCTCCAATCCTAAATATCAAAAAAAAGAAAAAAAAAACCCAAAATTAGAAATCCCAAATTCAGCCTTCACCATTTTTTTAGTTAAACCACTAGTACCTTGGGAAGTCAGACACCTATATTATTCATTTGGAAAAAATAACACAAGGAGAGGACTAGGACAATACCTCCTAGGAATTGCATGATTACCTGACTTAGACACAACAAATATGAAAATAAGAGCAAACTAATTTTTTTAGCAACATAAGATCTCTAACACTAGTTGGAAAATTAGAGTTCCCATATGATGTATATTGATTTTCTAAAAAACATTCATTAGCTAAATGATCAGCTATTTGATTTGCTTCTCTATAAATGTAATTGAATGTGATGTTAGAGAACTAGTCCTGGCTTGAATCTGTTGAAGAATACTAGACCATCAATTCTCCATAGAATAGGAGAAGCACCATTCATGACATTCACCAACACCTTAGATTCCAATTCCACTTGAATGTTGTTAAGGTTGAGTTCAATCCATACATTTATGCCATCTAGTAGTGCAAATACTTTAGCCTGCATGTTAGTAGGAATACCATAATTGTGATATTCGACCTTTTCCACTCCTTTGACGTATTTTTGTATTTGATCATATCTTTTTAAATATCTGTAACAATCATTTTCAAATATTAAATAATCGATTTTTCCCTTTTTGAATATTTTCTAAAAGTTTTGGGGCAAAAGTGGAATTTTATAAAATTTGAGTAACTAAAAAATAAATTTTAAAAATTTCATAAGACTTCTTCACGAAGTCTGCTCCATTTTTCATTTCCATTTGATTGCCTCCAACCGTACCAGAACCTTCAAAAACCCATTTCGCAAACCCATTTAATCCTAAGCCTTAATATTACTTTTAGTTTAGAAATTTTGCCTTCTAAATCAAATTGGTGATACAAGAGTACTCCCAGACTTTTAATCCAACTTCACAAGTCAGTTTTACTTTAAAATTTGCATGGTTTTCATGTTAAATTTTAATTTTTCAAGAAATTAACTTATTTTTAATTTTTATATGTTTGCAGTTTGATTTTATTACCAAATATGTTTTTGAGCTATCGGGACTTGATTTGTGCTTTGAAATAACTTTTAACCATTATTTTGGTGAGATTTGGAAGAGAGTTTTAACGATTCCTAACTTGGTGATATATTTGAAGCTATGAACCCTAATCTTTAGACTTTGATCTTGCTTTCATGAATTTAAGTCAACCCCTAGTTTTTTGTGTTCGATTATTGCCTGATTTGAGAATTTGGGTAATGTCCAAAAGTTAACCCGTGTCTCGATTTTTATCCTAATGGTATAACACTCTCCTGGTTTAGGTGATTTGGGCTTAGAGTTTTAGACCGTCGAAGTTAGGTCATCAAAATCGATTTTCTAGGTAAGTAACGTTTACGCTAACTTTTTATCGATATCTTGTATATGGTTGGTTATGCAGCCCTAGAATAATTCATATTAAGGTAAGTATACTTGATCTGAGTAATGTTTATAAGGTAAGTACGTTTATAATTTATGCGTTTGTTATGTAGTATATTGTTTGTTCATTTATAACACTACGTGTTAATGATTGATTATTGTGAAGAGTTCAATGGGTCACTTGAGTGGACTTGGCTGTGAGTGAGTGAATGAAATGATATACTGAGTACTCTACTTTGTAAATGTTATACCCAATCTATCGAGAAGACAAGTGATAGACACTCCATTATGCCTTGTTTACTCGGGCGGATATAATAGGTAGACCTGGATTTAGTGCTGGAAAGACTTTTGTGAAGCATGAGCTCGTTGATTGGCATTTGCATTTTACTTATTGATAATGTCTCGTATATTGTACCCTACACTAATTATATACGTATTATCTATAATTGGATTTAAATGTTATTTAGTAAGCATTACATGCTTACCCAAGTTAGTGTTTCTCTTTTGTTTGTAATAGAGGACCAACAAGACATGATAGTAGTTTCTGAGTTGAGTGCTGACCTGGGAGGGGATTACAGTGTGGACCATAGTTACTGGTGTTAGAGTTTTTCGTTTACCATCTTAATGTGGGGTTTGTTCTTGTGTTTAGGCCTGTGTGCCTAAGGACTCGTTAGAGTTGTCTTGTATATCAAACTTCTGATTGTTATTTCGTTTGTGGTTTGGTTCTTGTATATGATTGTGATTTGATTATCGTCGATTGTTATGGATATGGTTGTTGAATATACTTTTGTGGTTTTGTTTTGGCTTGATTTTGAAGTCTAATGACAAATATTAAGGGTTGTTTATTGCTCTTGTAATGTGCCTTGTTTGCTTGGGATAGTTCCGAGGTGCAATGTGTCATTATCTCGTTTTGGGGGCGTGACATTGAGTTGTATCAGAGCATAGATTCTTCAATCCTGCGTCTACTATTATGTTGAAATGTTATTGTTTTGAGTGTAATTGTATTAGGGATTTGGACTTGTAAGTAACTCAAATTTTGGGACTGGCCAACCTAGACTAGGAGTTACTGTGATTCCTTGTTTTTATTACTTAGGTGGGCAGTGGTTTAAGTGTGTAAGTATGTTATTTCATGGTTAATATTTGAATACGAATTGATGTGTGGTACTTACTCTATTTGAAATGTGCAAAAAATGGAATATGAATTAAATAAATAGAAATAGGTTGTCAGAGCTCAGAAGGGGACACCTGAGCAGGGGACAAGAACCAGCCAAGTACAGGTTGAGGAGTCTATAAGGACAGATCAGGGGATAAGAGGCCAAACTCAAACTAAGCAGCACTCACAGCAGCTACAGCAATTACAGTAGCACCAATTATCACAGATACCTGCACCTGTGGTAGATTATAGCACTATTGCGGCCATTGTGGGACAGGCAATACATGCAGCCATTTATACTACCCCTGTAAATCCTACACCTAGTCTACTACCACAGCCAGAGGTTAAAGATGTTGATTCATCTATTAATACCAAGCAATTACGAAGATTAACATTCCTACTTTCGAGGATTGACATGATCTAGATAAAGTTGAAAAATGGTTGGGACAAATTGAGGAACATTTAGATTTGTTGAAGATACCTGATGAGCACAGAGTTCTGATAGCAAAACTATATCTGTTTGGGGATGTAGCTAGATGGTGGAAGCGAATGAGACCTGTACTTGCCCCTATGGGATAGATTTCTTGGGTGGCATTTGGAGAGACATTTTTGGAGTACTTTTATCTTTCACATCTTAGAGTAGAGTGGAGAGATGAGTTCAATTAATTTAGACAAATCTAGGAATGTCTGTAGTAGATTATTCACAGAGATTTCATGCACTTGGATGTTTGTTCCAGGGGTTATGAGTAATAGGATAGAGAAGTGCGATCATTTCAGAAGGGGCATGTTGAAGGAGATACAAGAAAAAATAGCAGCAGGGGATGCAGATACATTTCTGAGAAGGCAGACAACGGAAAAAAGGAGTGAAAGAGGTCAATATATTCTCCCACAAAATCTAGTATATAGACTTGTAGCACTCCCAGCTTGTAGCATACGACAACCACATCCACCAGTTCCACAGTTTTGTGGTTTCAGGCCCCAACCACCACTGGCGAGACCGTAATCACCCTTAGCTATTACTGGACCGTCTTGGGTTATTGACAAGAGGAGAGGAACGGTATCAACACCAGCTCCATCTCAGGCACACCTCATATCCTAAAGTACAATTACTGTCATCATTATCATATAGGAAAATAGAGATAAAGGTCTGGACCATGTTTAGTCTGTGGCACTTTCGAGCACAAGATTAGAGATTGCCCTACTGCCATACAAGACCATCACAATAGCAGATGCCATAGGGGATGAAGAGTAGTGGTACAGTACCAGCTACAGCCTGAGTCTACGTTATGACCCTGCAAGAAGCAGATGGATCGAGCCACTTCGTGACAGTTATGGTATTAATTAATAATGTGATAGCAACTGCATTATTTGATATCTAAAGGTGCTACGCATTCTTTCATTTCGAGAAGACTAGGTAGGAAGTTAAACATTAAACTAGATTGGCTTGACATTCCTTATAGAGTGAGTACACCGGGGGATAGAATTTTTGAATCTAGATGGGTATATCCTAGCTGCAGGGTATCAATGGACGATTATGAGTTCGATGCTAATCTAGTATAGCTTAATATGTTTGACTTTGATGTAATACTTGGTATAGATTGGTTGTCTCACAATTATACTTACCTAGATTTTAGGAAAAGAAAGTCAGATTTTGTTATCTAGAGAAAGAAGAAATTGTGTATCAGGGTGGTATCAAGAAACCAGATAGACAACCTATACCAATACTATCAATATTACAGGCACAGAGGACACTGAGAAAGGGGTGTGAAGCATTCTTAGTTTACGTGATCAATATAGAAAAGGAGAGTGCCAAACTAGAAGACATTCCAGTGGTTCGAGAGTTTCTAGATGTCTTTCTAGTAGATTTTCCAGGAATTCACACCAGAGCGGAAAATAGAGTTTGGGCTTTTTTAGTTTAAATTTTGTTGTAATTTAGGGAGACTAATATTCTGCAATTTGGTGTTGTAGAGGTGTAGAGGTGTAATTTTTTACTTGGTATGATGATCCGATATGTACATGTGATAAGGAGTTTTTTTCCCGGATATTGTTGAGAAGGATTAATGTATAATTCAGAAAAAGTGATGAAAGTTTGAAGAAGACAAAATTGGATACTTAGTGTGATAATCGTCCTGATAATGATGCTGGTTGCACATTAGGTTTAGGGTGACAAGAGAAACAAGGGGTCTATATTTTGAAGGCTAATTTCCTTTGGTATTTGTCTTTGGTTGAAGACTAGAGTTCTGTGTTGTTGTTGTTGTTGTTGTTGCTCTTAAATTACTATAATGAAGTATACATTACTATGTTGTTATCAGTTTAGGGTAATGGTGCTGTAGAATTTTGTTAAGCATATTGGCTAATTTAGGTAGTGTTGTAGATTGGATGGAGTGTGTATTGTACAACACATAGTCCTCTTATCTTGTAAGCTGTAATGAAATATTAAATGGAGTTTTATTGTGATTTTGTTAGAATTTAATGGTTGCTATTCTATTTAAAAATCCAAGATTACATAAAGCTGTTATAATATAGACCATAGTTTCAAAATAAGATGCACAAATAATAACTGAGAACCATAATAACCCATCATAAACTAAGATTGTGACATAAACTTCATCCATATTTGGCAGAGAGCCAAGTACTACACATTCATGAACTAAATTCTGGTGGACTAAGCCAAAATATATGACATAAATAAAGTCACCCTAAAGCCATAAAGGCATACAAAAACAAAATACCATTCAAAAATTTTGCAACTAAGTTTGTACCAGACAAATATAAATACCAGCCATTATTCAAATACTAATCTATTACAATTGATAATCTGCAATTTCACAACAGCTTGCCCTTTCCTTTATGTCTAGCAGCAGGTCTTGAGTTGCATTTCCATAACTTGAATTCCCACCAAGGTTCACATCTTGGATCACGAGTGGTTCAAGACTTCTTTTTACAATGCCCGGATGGGAAAGGAACTCAACTTGACCCTTGGTAAGACCAAATAACTCGAATATGTCCATGTTGTGGATGGAAGCTGAAGCTTCATTTGTTCCATTTTCATTATTTGTTGAACTCTTGTCAACAAGAGTAACCTTCATGAAAAAAAATTATAATGAAAGAACCAGATTTAAAGATATATAAGCACCCAATCAAATAGCAGTGTCAATTCCTCTATTCTCCCTTTCTCCTTTGCTTTGCTTCAAGGTTTAGGGATGCTGTTTTGTCCACATTTCTTTCTTGCAAGTGTTTCTGATTTTTTAGAAGCACCACTTTTATCACCAACAGCTTGAACCTTAGCTTTGCTGCCAACTCCAGTCCTTTTCTTATTATTACCATCAAGCTTCTTAGTAGTTTCATTCTTCTTAGATGTTACCAGCAATCTTGTTTGCCATTTCCTTTGAATTTAGTTGCTTTGCACATTTTTTGGTAACTTGCAGCAAAAAAATAACATCATCATTTGTAGAACAAAATGACAGTAATGATTGTGGGGAAAGAGCGAACATTACTGTGGCTTTTTTGGTTTTAGACTTCTTGGCTGTAGCATCTTGAATACGGCAATCAGTCAAAACAACTTCAGTCACATTATATAACGTACTTTTCTTGTTGAAATTCCATGTTATCATCAGCACCAAGACCCTCATGTTGATCAT
Source organism: Cinchona pubescens (assembly GCA_025175665.1). Taxonomy (NCBI): domain Eukaryota; kingdom Viridiplantae; phylum Streptophyta; class Magnoliopsida; order Gentianales; family Rubiaceae; genus Cinchona; species Cinchona pubescens. Next base: position 790,713 of record JANKKI010000068.1, on the reverse strand, counting down.
TTTGTTCACCTTCTATTTCCAGCTGCCCACTTTGTTCAACAGCAGCTCCATCACTCTCATTAATTCTCTAAGCTTGTAGGACCTTATATTGTGCCCTCTTTCATGGCTAAATTTATACCTATTCACTTCTCTTTTTATGCTCATTTTTTTTTTCAATTTTATTGCCTCTTTCTTGTTTAATCTCATCCGTACCCCTCCTCTTTAGTTTCTTTGGCCTTCTAGGTACTCTTCCATAAGAAGGTGGAAGTGGTGGTATACAACCTTTGTCTGCGTCCAATCAATCTCACCATTGATTGGAAGTATTGCTCCCTCATAGCTCTTAAGGTAAGTCTCTTTTTGTAGCAGCTATCCACATAGTCCAGTGGTTTACCTGTTCCATCCAAATTTCTGCAATAGCATGTGGACATGGTATTCTTGACGAAAAAGGCAATTTATATTAGTTACAATTTTTGTTAGTCAACTATAACAAAATAGAATTGCTGTTAATAATCAAATCAAATTGTATACATCTGGGGTCCCATTTTCTGCAGGTACAAGTTCTGTCATTTAAGTTGATTGAAAACTGATATCCATTTGGACATCCAACTTCAAAAATGCTATCATGAGATTTGATAGGCATGCAGAAAGGTTCCTTCTCCATGTTTTTGTTCACCCTAGCCAAGATTTTAGGACACAAGAACTTTATGTGCCATTTTTCCTTTCCCTTGTCTCTATTTTTCTACATTCTTTGCAACATGTACTTCCTTAGTGCCTCCAACATTCTTGGAGAAACTAAGTATAGACATCTCTCCAGCATATAGAATCTTGCTGCTAAATGAAGCACAAATGTTGTTCTGTAGCACATCACACCTTATTAAAGTGCTAAATGGTTTCTACTCCACTGTGCAGCAGGTTTATCATCAAACCACTTTGCAACATTGTTCGGGTACCTAATTGATTAGGTAATTTAATTCACAAACAAGTAATAAATATTCCTTAATAACCCTAACCAACACTCACACACTCGCAAAAATACAAGGTAAGTTTGTAAATTGGGTGAGTAAGGAACATTCTAACGAGGATTACGGAGCAATTACTAAGGTACACCAACCTATTTACTAGTTAGACAAATTAATTAAAAGACTATTTTCTAACTACTAAATTAATTCCAACTACCAAGAAAATAAGAACAATTACTAAAACTAGTCAAATCTAAAGAAAGCAATTAACTTTAATGCAATCAAATTTCAATTAACAAACTAGAAAAGTAAATGCAATAAGATTAAATTTCAGAAACTATGAATTGCAATAAAGAACTGGAATTTAAGTCGAGTCAATTATCTACATTAGTGGAGAAATGTAAGAAGAGTAAGCTATGATTTGAGCTAAGTGTTCTAAAACTTATTTCTGTATGGCTATGCACACACCTACACTAGAATTCATGTATAGGGGTTTATTATCATTTGACTATTTTTCTTATGATGGTTTGGTTCTTGGTTATTCATGTGGATGATTAATGAGATGTGTTGAGTATATTTGTGATTTATTTCTATGTTTTGCTCAAGGACCATAAAAAACTAAGTGTGGGGTATTTGATAAACTCATAAATATAGTATATTTTGTGTGTCGTTTACCTCCATTTTAATGTAATTTGAGCAAGAATTGAGTAATTATGAGCTAAAATAGTATATTTTGAGTTTTGTAGGGTTTGAATGAACAATGAATTAAAATCGATCACAATATTGGAGGAAAATATTCACTGGCATGGAGCAAATCGAATATACCTTGGAAGATTATAGCATAACTCTCTTGTTCGACCACCGATTGCTGTGATTTTGGATGATTTGGAAATATAAGGAATATTAATACAACTTTTATGTTTTTAGTTTTATAGGATTCTATAGGCATCTCATTCAAAATTGCAAAGTTCAAAAAAGTGCACCGGCAAGGACTGATTCTAACACAGTTTGGTAGATTGAACATAACTTTCATTTCTGAGCTCCAATTGAGGTGATTTAAAATTCTTTGGAAAGATAAGACATAGAGATACAACTTTTATGTTTTGTATTTTCGCAAATTCGGCATGTATCATAGAGAAAAATGAAGATGAAATGGAGCCACCTTACTGGACCCGATGCCATGTTCAGAAGGCCACTTTACCTCACTGGAAGCAGCGCCCAGGTGCTAAAAAGTGAAGTGCCCAAGCGCCGGTCAACGGACAGGTTGTGATAAATGACTTATTTTGTAAAAAAAATCCTCTCGTGGGCCTGGTTATGTGGAAATGCGTGTACTTATCGTCCCGGAGCCCTAAAACCCTAAAAATATCTATAATTACACCAAGAGAAGGGGAGGAAATCATCAATCATCATTTGCCATCATTAGTTTTTAGGTTTTCAATATTTAGGTCAATAATTTAGCCGTAGGGTAGATTTTTTTCAATTGTTCGCGCAAGAATTTCATTCTCTTGTCAAGAATTCAAGATTTGACGATCATCAACATTAGTTCTTGCTTCAATTACTGAGTTTGATTTATTTTTATGAAATTTAATTTTTGTTTGTACTGCATTCTTATTCGTTAATTATCATTCTTCTTTTATTTCTTTTAAATTCTTAATTGCTTCCGTAGTTTAGTAGTTAGGATTTTACTTCATTGTTTTTACTTGCTTTCATAGAGTAGATTAATTTAAATTTTTGTTTTGAATTAAATTCTCGCAGTAGCATAGATTGAATTAGACTTTTTAGTTAGTTATCTTTAATTTCTTTTTGTAGGGTTAGAATTTTACATTCTTGTCTTAAGTTTAATTTCTTGCAATTAAATTTCATTTAAGTTTAGTCAAAAACTGCTGATTATTTTGTCTAACTAGTAAATAGGCTTGTGAACCTAGTAATTGTTCCAATATTCCTCGTGGGAATGATCCTTACTCATCCTATATACAACTCACCTTGTATACTTGCAAGAGTGTGGGAGTTGATTAGGATAATTAAGGTTTTTATTACTTGTTCATTATTTTCAAAAACCTAATCAATATCATGCCAAGCATGAGGAAATTAAGGAAAGGTAAGAAAGATACTTCCATCAACTATTCAATGGAGGCAATGCAGATGAATCCATTTAGAAGAGTTAGATAAGTCTAAGAAGTATAGAAACGTAATATATTATCGAAGGATTTAGAAATCAAAGATGGAGGAGGCTTTGAAGAAGATGAAGAAAGGAAAAGCAGTTGGCCCCAATGATATTCCAATTGAGGTATGGAAATGCTTAGGAAAGAAGGGTACAAATTGGCTTACCAATCTTTTCAATAAAATATTGAAGAGTAAGTGCTACAAAAGATGTCTGACCAATGGAAGAAGAGTACTCTCTTAACCATATTCTAGAACAAAGGGGATATACAAAATTGTGCGAATTACAGAGGTATTAAGCTAATGAGCCATACGATGAAACTTTAGGAGAGGGTGAAAGAAATAAGGTTAAGAAACGAGATTAAGGTGTCAAATAATCAGCTTGGTTTTATGACAGGGAGATCAACTATTGAAGCCATACATCTCTTAAGAAAACTTACCGAGAAATACTGTGATAAGGAAAAGGATCTACATATGACTTTTATTGATCTTGAAAAGACATACGATAAAGTTTCTAGAGAAGTTATGTGGAGAGTTTTAGAAAAAATAAGAGTCAGAGTAGTATATATAGAATCAATAAAAGAAATGTATAGGGATGTGGTTACAAGTGTGAGAACACCAAGAGAGTTGACACGAGAGTTCCCTATAAATTTAGGTTTACACCATAGTTCAGTTCTAAATTCTTATCTATTTGTATTGGTCATAGATGACACTTACAAGGCACATATAGGAGGAAATACCATAGTGTATGTTATTTGCAGATGACATTGTTTTAGTAGATGAAACAAATGACGGTGTTAATATTAAACCCGAGGTTTGGAAAGAGACACTTGAAGCAAAAGGTTTAGAATTAGTAGATCAAAAAATAGAATACATGGAATTTAAGTTTAGCAGGAATGCACGTCGGAATAGAATAGGGATTAGTATCTGAGATCAAGAGATATCCATAAGTGAAAATTTTAAGTATTTAGGTTCAGTTCTTCAGAGTGATAGTGGTATAGATCGAGATGCTATACATTGGATACAAGCGAGTTGTACTAAATGGAGAATGGCAACGGGAATATTATGCGACCGCAAAATTCTTTTACGACTTAAGGATAAATTTTATAGAACGGCTATTAGGCCAATGATTCTTTATGGGTCTGAATGTTGGGCAGTAAATTACACACATGAGCAAAAGATAAGAGTAGCAAAAATGAGAATGTTAAGATAGAATATCTGTGGGTACACTAAGATGGACAAGATGCGCAATGAGCATATTCATGAGAAGATTGGAGTAGCACCTATTGATGAAAAAATGAGAGAAACACGCTTAAGGTACTTAGGTCATGTGTTAAGACATCCAGTAGAAGCACTAGTCAGACGAGTAGATTTTAGAGAGAGTAGTTAACACAAGAGGGGTAGGGGAAGACCGAAAAAGACTTGGTAGGTAACTTGTAAGAAAGATATAGCCCATCTAGGAATTGAGGAAGACATGGTCCATGATAGAACGCAATGGCGTAGCAGGATTCATGCAGCTGACCTCATTTAGTAGGATTAAGTCTACCAGTTGTTTATTTGTTTAGTTAAAGATTCAACCTTTTTAGTGGTAAGTGCTTAGTTATTGTTCAAAATCCTTTAGTTACTCTTTAATTTCATGTTTTCTTAGTTTAATTAGATTAATTACATCTCATTACTTGCTTTCTTTACTTGATTTCTTAGTGTAATTGTTAGATTAGTTCATGTAAGACTTCCTTAATTGTGCTTTCTTAGTGTTAATTTCTAGTTTAGATTGATTAATTAGGTTAGATTAGTTTAATTGCTTTCTTTACTTATTTTCTTAGTTTAATTAGTAGATTAGCTAATGGGCTTTCCTTAATTGTGTTTTCTTATTATTAATTTGTAGTTTTGGGTTAGTTAATTGATTTCTAAAAGTACTTTCTTTTTGCATGCTTTTCTAGATTAGTTAATGGGCTTTCTTTAATTATGCTTCTTTAGTGATAATTGGTTGTTTAGATTAGTTAATTGCTATCTTAAAATGCTTCCCTTTTGCTTGCTTTCTTTGAATGTTTTGTTAAAAATGCTTTATTTAGTCTTAATGTTTACTTAAATTACTTTGCTAGTCTTTATATTGCTTTCTTAGTCTCTTTAAGTTTTAGTTTTGATCGAATCCTTTTTTAATCAATTACTTCAACTAGTCACCTAACCAAATAATCAGTAATTATCGACCAATCCTTGTGGGTACGATCCCTACTTCCCTTTACTACTAGTTGACAATTGTATACTTGCGGAATGCCACCTAGTTAGTAGTAGGATTTAGGTATTTTATAAATTTACAACCAAGTGTGTAAAGCATCAAAAAGCTTTGGAATTACATACATGATGTGTCGAAAGCTAATCTAGGGAGCACTATGTTGATGCAAATGGTTGATGGGTATGTAGATAAGGCAACTGGGAAGCAAAAGTTTCAAAGATTGTACATGTGATTTGATGATGTTAAAAGGGTTTCCTCTTAGCTTACGAGCCTTTATTTGGTGTAGATGACACTTTTTTGAAGGCCTTGGGTGTGTACTATTGACAGCTGTAAGCATGGATCCCAATAAGAGCATTTGCCCAATTGCTTATGCTGTTATTGAGGGTGAAAATAAAGATTCATGGGAATGGTTCTTCAAACAACTTAAGGAAGACCTTCAAATATAGAGATTATGATGGACACTTACTAGTGAAAAGCAAAAAGGACTGATCCAAGCTTGTTGTGAAGTTGTTTTCCAAATTGTGCTAACATGTTTTGTGTGAAACACCTACACAACAATTGGTCAATAGTTGGGTTTAAGAGGACGACTTTAAGGGGTGCATTGTGGGCTGCTGCCAAAGTCACGACACCTGTGCAATTTGCTACTAGAATGTAGGAAATGGCAGAAATAGACTTAGATGTTTGATAAGCTCTTAATTGTCTTATATTTTCTGTATCATTTACCACATTTTATGTGATGTAAGCAATAATTGAGTGAATTATAAGCTTAATTGTTTTATTTTAGTTTTGTAGGTTTGGAATGAAACTGGAGTCAAAAAAATTCAAAAGTTAGAGAAAAATCACGAGGATGGAAAATGTACACTGGCGAGGAGCTAATTTGGACACTATTTCTGTAGTTTGATCATAAATTTCTTGTCTGAGCTTCGATCAATATGATTCAAGATGCTTTGAAAAATTAAGAGAAAGGTAAAAACTTTCATGTTTTGAGTTTTTATAAATTCTATCATCTGTGATCAAAGTCAAAATCAAGGTGGAAGTTGATGTAGGCATTATAGAAGTTGTGCATGCACACATGAGTATTTATCTTATTTGTGATAACATTAGTTATGTATGCCCCTAAGGGATTAAGTTTTTTCCTGAATATCGTGGAATTTCATTCCTCGATATTTTTGCTTTTCTTAATTTCTTTATGGGTTTAACGTTTTTTTTTTTTTTTGTTCTAGTGTTAATGATGCATTTCAACTCAACTCATGGATATTTATATCAGGATATACTGCACCAAATGTTCTACATTGCTAGATAAGCTTTCCCTTTCCTTTTTTATGCTTTTATTTTTTTTAACATTGAAGACAATGTTTATTTCTAAGTGTGGGGTGGTGAGTTATTTAGATTTAAAATTGTTGGTGCAATTTGCTCAATTTTTGCTGCAATATCTTAACCTTTCTTTCGATTTGAGAGCTTTTCAAGATTTTTGAAAATTTTTATGCAAATTAGTTGAAGAATCTTTGAAATTTTTGAAATTTCCAATTGCCAATAGTATAATCACTTAGCATGTCTCTTTGATTTTCTGCAAGATAATTTTTGAGCTAAACAGTCATGAGTAGGTAGTTAGTGTTAATATTTTCCTTGCGTGATTTCTAAGAATTTTTCAGCACTAATGGCCATAAAATATTTTATTTTTGACACTTGGAATAATTATGTAGACTCACTTATATTGCATCCCAGAACTTGTCTTCTTACATTTATGAAGCAAAATTTTCCAGCAACTTAATTTTGTTTAAAGATGAGGGTAAGGTATATCTTTGGACGTTTGAGCCTTTTAAGCCAACCCTATTTGAAATTTTTATCCCTAGTACCTTATTTGAGTCTTAATTTGCAATGAATGGAGAGAAACCTTATTCATTTTCTTTCTTTAAAACTCATTCTACCTATCTTTATTATGAGCCTAATATTTTCTTTTATTTTTCTAACCTAAATGTCCCTCAAAAACTTTAATGTACGCAATTATTTGTTAAGGCGATATAAGGGTAGAAGGCATGAAGTTGAATAAGGGTGGTAAATTGTATGAGTGAATGGTGTACATTTATAGGGAAAGGAAAGTGTATTAAAAAAAAATTGAAAAATTTCTTGAAAATGCCGGTAATGCCTATCAATGGTACTTGCATTGACGTGATTACAAGTAGTGCCCATCACTGGTACCTACATTGATGTGTTTGTGGCAGTGCCTATCACTGGTACCCGTAGCAGGAGTGGACATAAAAAATGATGGAGAGAAATATGAAGTACATGTCCAGAAAAAATGTTGGCATGTTGGGTTGATTCTAAAGAAGGAAGACTTTTTGTTTATTGTATGAAATTTTTATAAGTGTTTGTTGATTAAGTGTAAGGCTATTTCTGTTAAAGATTGGTATCTAATGTTTTAATGTAGCAATTTTATTTTGATGTATGATTGGAATTAATGTAAAGCTCTTTCTTTTGTTTTGTGACATCCTATTCCCTTCCTTGATTAGCCAATATCCTAGCTAACGTTACAAGCTAAAAAATCCTAGACCTGATTTAAATTGAACCAATTGTCTATAATAGCTGAGAGGAGTAAGAAAAATAAGCTATGGGGTGTTTAGAAAAATTTTAAGAGTTTGTATAATTTGATCTAAATGTCTTGAAAATCGAGTGTTTATTGAATGGCCATATTCACACACACAGAGAGCGAATTTCATGTCTAGGATTTTATTAGCATTTGAACTCTGAAGTTCTTAGACTACTCCTAATGATGGATTGGTTCTTGATTGTTTGTGTGGATGAGATGTGTTAGGTGCATTTTTAATGATTTTATCTATTTCAATTTTTTTTTTTGCTCAAGGATGATCAAATGCTAAGTGTGGGGTATTTCATAAGGTCATAAATGTCTTATATTTTATGTATTATTTACTGGGTTTTTATGTGATGCAAGCAATAATTGAGTGAATTATGAGCTTAATTATTTTATTTTAGTTTTTGTAGGTTTGGAATGAAAAAGGAGTAAAAAAAAAGTTCAAAAGTTGGAGAAAAATAACAAGGGGATAGAAAACATACGCCGTCAAGAAGCAAATTTGGATACTATTTTGTAGTTTGATCATAACTTTCTTGTCTGAGCTCCAATTGAGTTGATTCAAGATGATTTGAAAAGTTAAGAGAAAGAGTTACAACTTTTATGTTTTGAGTTTTTTCAAATTACATCAAGATCAAAGTCAACATTAGGGTGGAAATTGACGCAGGCATACTGGAAATTGCACACACGTGCGACCCAAAGCCTGTGCATGTGTGCAAACTCCAGAGAGGAAATTTTAGAAGCCCTATCTTGCACGCATGCATGAGTATTTTGTACGCATGTTGCAGCGAGTTTCAGCATAAATTTTATTTTGGTAGCTGTTTTCATCCGGTTGGACTCTTTTTCGGGGGCTTGCACGTTTCTATCTTTTGAGAGGGGATTTAACCCTAATATCCCTTATAAATACCCCATTGTAGAGAGGAATTGAGAGAATAATCATTAGTTAGTCAATCATTAATTAGAATAGATAGATCAACTTAGATTAGGGTTTTATTTTCTTGCCAAGACTTCAAACTTCATCTACTTTTGTTCCTGCTATAATTACTGAGTTCAGTTATAAATGGTCAGTTTTCTTGTAGGTGCATGAAGCCTCGACCAACCTTCTTCGCTGTTTCATGGAGCAAACCGAGAATGGGAAGATTGAAGATTAACACGGACTGCTCATCTTTGAACAATCCGGGGCACGCTGGCTGTGGAGGTATCCTTCGTGACTCAAACGGTAAGGTGATAGCCTTCCTTGCTCTCTGCTACTAGTCTTGTAGCCGAGGCTTCAGCTTTATTCGAGGAATGCAAATTGCTAGCACATTTCAGCTTGAGGTTGAAGTAGGGACAGATTCTATGGTTTTATATCAAATGGTTATGGGAACATCTCACATGGCTTGGAAGATAGATCATTTGGTCCGTAGCAGTCAAAAAAGCTTTTGGTTCAAGAGAAGTTTCATTTTTCTAGCATATATAGGGAAGCTAACGGAGTAACGGATCTACCTTGACCACGATGGGAAGTGGAACGACGAATGTGGATTTCAATTTTTTTACTGATTAACATTCCAGCAAACTTGAGCGGAACCCTTCGGCTTGATGAAATTGGCCTGCCTAGATTAATGAAAATGACGTGACTTATATAGTTTTATTTGTTACGTTGTTCTTTTTCATGTTCTTAATAAGAGATCTTGGTCTAGTCTCTCTTTTTGTATCAAAATTTTTTCTGTAATCTATCTCAATCTATCTATCTATATCTATACTTTTATATATATGCGAGTTATTTCTCCCAAATTTTGTTTCTTCTTTCTAGTGTTTCTCCCCTTTTTTGTGATTACTAAAATACCCGTTCTTAATGAAATATAATTAGAATTCCCAACTGAAAAACATATATATAGTGTTTCTCTCATTTTTTGTAATGTCTAAAATACCCACCCTTAATGAAATACAATTTCCAATACCTAATAGGAAAACATATTTTAAGTGTTCCTCTACTTTTTTGTAATGACTATAATTTTCAATTTCAAATAGGAATACATAATTAATTAATTATTTATTCTACCTATTTTTTATGATACAACCACCTATTTTGGTATAAATACATAATAAGATGGAAGACTTTTATTTGTATAAAAATATTTAATATAATTAAAATTTCAAAAAATAAAAAATGAATCATATAATTTTTAATTCCCAATAAGAAAATATAATTAATTAAATTACGTGATGACTAAAATGCCCACCCTTACAATGTCCATTAGAAAACATATATAAATATTTCTCTCTTTTTTTTTGTAATATCTAAAATACCCACCCTTAATGAAATATAATTTCCAATACTTAATAGGAAAACACATTTTAAGTGTTTTTCTACTCTTTTTGTAATGCTTAAAATACCCACCCTTAATGAAATATAATTTTTGAATTCCGAATAGGAAAACATAATTAAACTACTCATTATTTATTCCACCTATTTTTGGGTATACAACCACCTATTTTGGCATATGATTCATAAGTAAGATGGAAGATTTTTATTTGCATAAAAATATTTATTATAATTAAAATTTCAAAAAATAAAAAAATGAATCATATAAGTTTTAATTCCCAATAAGAAAACATAATTAATTAAATTACTCATAATCTATTCTACCTATAATTTAGGATACAACCATCTATTTCGGCATAAATATATAATGGGATGGAAGACTTTTATTTGTATAAAAATATTTATTATAATTAAAATTTCAAAAAATAAAAAATGAATCTAATTAAAATGTAAAGATTAAATTAATCAAACAAAAATTATATCTTATGTATATGAAATTAAACAAAATAAACCAATATATTCTTCATATTACGGATAGGTATAATATAGTATATAAATTTCATTAAAAAAAATTGAAATAATAATTTTTTCTTTTGTCTTACTTTAAAATGAATCGAATGTTCATGAAAACATCTTTTATCTTACTGTAAAATAAATCGAATGTTCATAAAATAAATTGTTTCCTCCTTAACTTATTACGAAATTTTAGCATAAATACATAATAAGAATGTATACAATTCTAAGAATAGAAAAATTATTTATATTTAAGCAAAGAATAAAATAAAAATATTATATTTTGTAACTGTTATGAATGCTCAAGTTATTTCTATTTTTTAGTCATAATAAAAGCAATCTTTTATAACTATTATAAATATTCCAAATTTACTGCAATTATTTTCTTTTCTCTAAGTATGCCCAATTTGGAAAATTAATTAGATCTTTCCCCTTGCATGCTTTATATAGAAGGCTAGTTAAACTTCACCCCTTTTCCAGTGTCATTGATAGGTTAATATCTAACATTATCTATTGACCAGTAAAGTCTTTCTATTATATCAAATAAATATATTGACCATTTTACCCCTATTATATTCTAATATTTTTTGTTTAACTTTGTCTGATGAATAAACTTTTCATAAAGAAAATATTTAATTAATGTAGAATTTGATGAAAAGATACATTGAAGTTGAATTTGGCATGTTTTGCAAGCCTTTTTGGCTAGGATTAATTGAAGAAGATGACAAATTTAGCCGATATTATTTTTGAAGCACAACTTTCCTTAACTGACGATCAACTATAATGGTTTCATGACTCTTGATTGTAGTGACTTCTTTAACTTAAAGTTTTGGTTAACAGGAGAGATATATCCATGAGTATAGAATTTTTTAGTATGTTCTAACTTAAAAATCACAAAATTAATAATCACACAAATAAATAATTAAAATTTATATAAAGTGAAAAATTATGGAATATATATAACATTGTTTCCTTATTTTTTTAACTCTATATTACGATTAATTTAGATTTGTTTTTTCTATCCTACATGAAGAAAAGAAAATTAACCAAGCAATGAAAATAAAGCTCAAGAACAAAATAAAAAAACTTATAATCTTTAATTGAAATAAAAGTATTTGTTAATTTTATATCTCTTTAATAGTATTTCTATTACTAAATCTTTATTTTTGATAACATCATTTTATAGATTAGCAAGGAAGGCTATCACCCTGTCTTTATATGAACTATTGATGAGGTAGAAAATGTAGTTCAATCCATGATACAATACATATGTCCAAAATATTTTAGAAATCAAATTTTGTAACTGTACTCTATACATATCTAGATGTGTACAATGAATTTAAATATTAAATTTGGAAACTATAATACTGGTTGTTACAGTATATGCTACAACGACAAAGAAATATTAGTTTGGACTAACTATTGATAAGATAAAAAGCGTTAAACCTATTGCATGATTCATGCTCAAAATAATCTAGAATCATTATTACAAGATCTATAAGAATACTACATATAAATTGTATGAATGACAATATAGAAAAAAAATAAGCGAGTAAGTATTCTAATAGACCACATATATTATTCAAATATAGTCATTACTATTAAATACTCTAAAATAATTGCAGATATAAATTGATTTTACATGTTGATTTTGGAAATTATGATGTAATTCTTCACTATTTAGCAAAATAATAAAGACGTAGATTAAATATCTTGGTAGATATAATAAAAGGAATTAATTGAAAAGGTACAAAAATAAAAAAATAATTCCATATTCTTTTATTATCCTTCATTTTGTTTATATATTTAATAAATGCAAATTTAATTTCATATTAAAATATTATATGAAAATATAATTTTGGAGTTAACCATATTTGATACCATTAAGATGAATGGAAGAAATTAATATTAATATTATCATATTAGATAATATATTTAAAAGTTCATGTATATTAACCTTATAGATAATATTAATATTCTGAATATCTTAAGGTCATCTATTAATTATACACATAGAAATTATAGAAATTACATGTTATTTTGGATGTCTTTAGAATTAAATATTTTTTATTCGAGTTGCATGCATTTAGAATAATATAGCGGATTTTTCATTAATTTGCTGTACATTTCAAAGTACGATAAAAGAATAAATTTTTATTTTCACTTTTTAATTATGATCTTAATATACTACGCGATACTCATCCATATTATACAGAACATATTAGTATAAGAGATTATTTGTTGGTTTTCTTATACAGGAAACATAATTTTTGTTTGATATCTTTGTTCTTTGTATTTAGGTTTATTTTTTCTTATTTTTTGAAATTTTATTTAATCATTTTTGAAATTATTATTATATATTATTTAATCTCCTGTAAATATTTTCATTAATAAAAGAATTTTGACACGCTTCATTTATTAAATGATGTTTGATATTTGATGGTGATTTTATCCTTTATAAATGATAAAGAATATATAGATATATCTAAAAAAAAATTCAATATTATGGAAAAAGTCTTTGTCTATAATTGATTAAGTTATTGGTGTTGTCGATATTAGAAATTATAACCTATGAACCTAAAAGAAAAATAAAAACTATTTTAGATCGGAATTAACTACATTGTATGCCATTAAAGATGAATAAATAGCTTAGAGCATTAATTAAGTATTGAACTGAATATTATTATAACTTTAAGAGATAACATAACAATATATTCTCTATATGTATATATATTTTACATAATATGTTAGCAAAAAATTAATTGTGATACAAAAATATATAAAATCTCTCTTAAAATAATAACGTATAATTTTAGTTATATTTAGAACTACAGTTTCATTAGCATTTCGTATATTGTAAAGTAAGATAAATCATTGTTTTATTTAACATTCGTTGCATTTTATAGCAAGACAAAAGAATAATTTATTATTTTAATTTTTAATAATGATTTAATATACTATATAATACCTATTTATAATATGGAGAATATATAGTTGATTTATTCAGTTATCCTATACATAAGACATAATTTTTGTTCGATTTATATATTCTATATATTTTAATTAGATTCAATTTCTTTCTTACTTTTTGAAATTCTTATTAATCATTTTTTGTAATTATTATCCATATATCATCTGATTACCTATTATTGTTTTCGCTACTAATATAATTTTAAAATACTTCATCTATATAATGTTTGATACTTGATAATGATATTCTCTCTCTTTTTTTTTTTTTTTAATGACAAAGAATATGCACATATATTTAAAAAGTTCAATACTATGGAAAATATCTTAATATTTAATTGTTTACTTAATTGATAGTGACGCTATATGAAAATTATAATCTAGGCACCTAGAAGAGAAATATAAAAAATAAAAAAAAATACAATTATCATATGTTGTTCTCATAAAAGAGAAAATTTGTTTAATTTTTAAGAAAAAAATGAAATTTATATATAATTTTGTGACAAATAACAAAAAATATTGAAAAAAAAAAAGATAGGTGAAAGTAATTACAATAGAAAAGAGCAAAGATATTAAAAAATATATTTAAAATATATAAATCTTGTATAAAAAATTCTACACTTAAAATTTTTATACTTGGTTATCATTCATTAATTACTTATTTATTTTTAGAAAATAAAAATTTTCAATAAATTAAAAATGTTACACATGCAAATCATGTGCTCTTTTCTAGTTTAATAAAATTTGGGCATAGTGCCCTCCCACCAAGGTTTCGATGGTTAGCTAGTTAAAAAAAAGTAAAAATTTTCATATAAAGGAAGTAGTAAAATTTTATAATTGCCCTCAATCTTTTAATTGCCTTAACCAATGAAAAATTAGGTGAGTTGCACTTTGGTATTTGATTTTAGTTTATAAACAATTTTTCATTAAGAAGTAATGATATTTTTTCATCCAACATTATAAGTGAAAAAAATTTACCCTTCACTATTAATTGTATGAATTAATTTTTAATTTTATTTTTTATTCTTTGCATCCATTTTTAGCATGCCATCACATATGCTTGTTCTGTCATTATTATTTTTATATTTAAAATAAATTATTTTTATTTAGTCACATTATTTTGAGTTTTATTATTTTATTTTATTTTATCTATTATCAATAATTAATTCATTACTTTATATTTATATCACATTATTTTATTAACTATACAACTTTCAGATATAATCAATATATATTTTAAATAAAGTTAAGTTGATCAGCTAACTCACTCTCTTATGCTGCCTAGAACCAAAAAAAAAAAAAATTGCTTAGAATAATAAATTTAGTTTATTATCATTTTTATGTTTAAGAGAAAAATTTTAGTAAAAAAATTCATAAAGTGTAACTAAAAACATTGAGGGCAAATATGACATTTTATTATTCTTTTGAAATGAAAATTCTAACTTTATTAAATTTTGGAGGTAATTTATAGATAAAGTAAATATAAGAGATAATTTACAACTATTTCTGGAGACAAACTACAATTAAGCAAAAAATATATTCATATTTACATACTTAAACAAAGGTGATGGAGAGTGGCCTACTCATTCCTACCTAATTAATGTCTTGATGGGGCAATTTATCTACTGGTATCCACCCCGGTCCCCTTCGCAGTACATTTTTTTTGGCATAGTTTGGTAGGCTCTTGCGCTATGATAAAAAACCATGCAAATTAAAAACTTAGCTAAACTTATCTAATAGATTAGTGAAAAAGATGTTGGACTACATGTAAAAAAAATGTAGAAACACATGCAGGTCCTACTGTTTATTTATTTATTTTTTGGTTCTCATTAAATTGGGCCTAACTAAATTCTCAACAAGTTTTTTTATCAACTTGCTGCATAGTATTAGTAGTATAGTAGTAATATTTTGTTGTCCAAAATGGAAATTTTATAAAAAGGTGAAAAATACTTTTAATTCTCAAAATTTAGCCTAGTGATAACAAAATCAAAATTTCACAAAAAAATAAATCACGTCCCTTATTTTCTAAGTATAAGAGACTCTATTAGGACTTTAGTAAAAATCTAAAATAATTTTTATACACATGCCTTTATCCTAACATACAGAGACAGCATTCTTTATCTCATAAATGCTAAAAAATTACCCTATATCTAAATTTTCTCGTCGTTTAACTAACAAAAATTGCTCTTTCTCATAAATTTTAACATAAAGTTATGCTATTTTTCTATCAACTAGTGACATGCATGTGTGATGTACGTGTTGACCCATATATTTATATTTTGTTATGAAAGTTATGCAAGTGAATCTATATATTAACAAAAAATTCTTATTTAAAAAAAAAAGAAAAAAAAGAAAAAATAAATTCTTGTGAATCTATATATTAACAATAAATTCTTATACAACACACATGGTGTATTTATTGTTTGTTTAATTAATGCCATAGTATTTTAGTAGTAGAAAGCACGTGCAATGTAATTATATCTCAAGTAGTAGATTTAGCGGATAAAATAAGGTTAAGCAATTTTGAATATAGATTTGCAAACATTACACAAATTAATTTAAGAACCAAAACCATAGTTAATCAACTAAAAGAGAAGTGTAAATAGTGTTACATAGATTATGGTAGGGACTTTTTCAAGTACATGTTACAGAGAGGTAGGCTTATACGGGTCGCTTTTCTATGATCGAAATTCATTATTTTAATTATTATTTAAACTTAAAATTAAATAGTTAAAAAATTATAAGTACTAATAAGTATTAAGTTTAGGTATAATTTCCTAATCTTATTAAATAAAAGTATCACAAATAAATAAATAATACTAAATGTTTTCTTAGATTTAGTAAAATTTATAGGATTATATGCAATGCATTCTCAAGAAGAGAAGTAAAATGAAAATAATTTTTCTGTTATATTTAGTTAAATTAAATACGTTTATATTTAATTCATATACATTGACAAGTACATCCTCTCAAATCTCAAGAATTGTTTAGTTGTCTTTTAGTTGCAAATATGGTCTTGGTTTGTAAAAATAATTTATCTAATGTTCACAATGCTAGATATGATATTGCTCAATGTAATAGTATTATATTATATACTAAATCTAATAATACTGAAAATAATAGTATTATCTTATGTACTAAATCTAATATTACTGAAAATATAATTGCGACACACATGCTTTCTTCTACAAAAAAAAATGATAATCTTGTTTCTATTATTTATTCTTTCCTATATGACTTCTACTCTACCTAAAAGAAATTGATAAGTATAAAATGTTTTGTTTCTATTATTCTCTATTGTTTTGTTTTCTATTATTTTCTCTAACTTGAGTATCTCAGCTGACTCTTAGTCTCCCTCTTCTTTACAACTCTTTAAGAATGCTAAAAGCGTCATTTTTCGCAAACGATAAAGAAGTACATATCTATATATATAATGTCTTTATTCTTTTTTAATAGTGAACTTTTTAGTTTTTCCATGATTATGAATTGGATATTATTTTTATTAGCTTTCAAAGGTTTAGTCTCTAACTTTTTAATCTTATGATTAATTAACTGCATAATTATGTTATCATAGTAGATATGTTATGATCACAATCATGTCAATTGTTAGTTTGTAACATTATAATGAAAATGATATTATGCATTGAATACCCTATATCCTATTTTTAAATATTTGATTTTTCTTTGCAATTTTGATATTGATATATATCTTTGGCTAAATTTGGCTAAACTAAACAATATATTCAAACCTAATCCTATCAAATAATGTGACTTAGGTCATGATTTCAAGTTACCAAGGGGTAGGAGGAGGTCCACTTTTGATCCTCTTTTTATTTTTATAAAAAAAATTGCCTATTATTCGGGATTGTTTTGTTAAAGTAGTGATATGAAATCCAATACCATTCTCCATCAACAACACCACCTTCTTTGCCTAGAAACATATGGTTGCATTTCTTTTCCCACACCACAAACTGAATTATGTAATTTCTGTTCGAAGGGGATTGAACTTTAACTATTTTTTGGATTTTTTTAATGTAATTTTTTGAATAATTAGTTGTGAGTATTGAAAAATTGCAAAGAACATAAGCTTTATTTATTTATTTATTTATTGAGTTTTATCTTGACGGAAATTTTTTAGTTATTTATGACTTGTAGGATTATATGAAAGTTATTTCTCTGATTAGTGACAATTGTTTTATTTATTTATGGTCAAGTTTTAATACAATTTGTAATATCTTACTTTTCTATTAATTTCACTTCTTCAATGTGTAGGATTATGTGAAATTAATATCACTTCATGATTGTCTAATATATTTAAGGCTTAATTACCGTTTGCCTCCCTGTAAATAGGGGATAGTTACAAATTGTTTCTGATGTTTGTTTTATCTACAAATTGTCCCCCAATATTTAATAAAGTTAAAATTTTCATCTAAAGATTGAGTACTAAAGTGTCATAGTTGCCCTCAATATTTTTAGTTATACTTTGTGAATTTATTTACTAAAATTCTTCTCTTAAATTTGAAAATGATAATAAACTGAATTTATTATTTTAATTTTTTTTCTTTTTTTATTAGGTAGCATGAGAGAGTGAGTTAGTTGATCAACTTAAATTTATTTAAAATATATGTTGATTATATCTCAAAGTAGTATTTTTACTCAAATAATTTGATTTTTTAAATACAAGTGATGAATTAATTATTGATAATAGAGAAAATAAAATTAAAATAATGTGACTAAATAAAATACTTTATTCTAGATATAAAAATAATCTTGACGGAACAAATAAGCAATTGCGTGTTAAAAATGGATGTGAAAAAGAAAATATAAATTAGTAAACTAATTCATACGGAATTAATATTGAAGGGTAAAAATATTTTTCAATAATGTTGGATGAAAAAACGTCGTTATTTTCAAATGACAAATTGCTTATAAAATAAAATCAGATACTAAAGTACAACTCACCCTAATTTTATGTTGGTTAAGGAAATTAAAAGATTGAGGGTAATTATGACATTTTACTACTACTTTTAAATGAAAATTTTAAATTTATTTAATTTTGGGGATAATTTATAGATAAAATAAATATAGAGGGTAATTTGCAAGTGTCCCATATTTTCAGGGGACAAACTGTAATTAAGCTTGTCTTTTATTATCCATGTTTATATGTAAAGAGTCCCAATCCCAAATAACTAACATAAAATTATATTTATTATAATTAAAAATTCATACATTAATAAAACATTTGACGTTTTACATATTTATCCATTAGAAATATATATATTTTTAAACTATAATTTTCTAAATCATGACTAAATTAGATCGACCTAAAAAGGAAGAAATATTTAAACGAAAAAAAAGCACACTAAAATAGTATAAATTATTTTAATTCAGTAGAAATTTAGAAAATGTGAGATGTGATTTATTTTTTTATAAAATTTTAGAGACTAAAAATGTCGGGAAGAAAAATTTTGAAATTAAAAGTATTTTTTATTCTTTAATAAAAATCAAATGGGCCCGACGTTCACGTGTCTCCTGTGCGCACAGACATTTTTTAACTTGAAAACATCTTTTTCAAATTTCAATTTAAATTTCAAGTCTCCCCTCTTCAACTTTGTTTTAGAAAAGATAGAACAAGAGCCTTCACACTTCAACTTGCAAGGCACAAGTAACAGGAAAAGGAATTAAACGAAAAAATTTTGTATGTATCAAATTCAAGACATTATGCCTTAGCGTGAGTCTAAGCAAGAATAGAATGAATTGAACTATTTTTACTTAGCTGCAAAAAAAAAAAAAAAAAAAAAGAGAAAATCATTTTTAATTCTGGTTGTGGATCTTACTGCCATAGTCAACGCAACTTGGATCTGAGCGTTGGAATCAAGTATCACTCGGACAATTAGTCCTATTCAGACGTCAATTCAAACTCCAGACGCAGAATATTGGTTATTTGGCTTAAAACATACGGAGGTCAATGTAATTAATCCTACGTACGAACACATATTATAACTGGAAAATTTTTATATGGATTAAGGTGTACGGTAGAACTGTACATTTTGTAATCTATATTACTCTATATTCATCAATTTATTAATTTTTTAAAAGAAAGTGATTGATGTAGAACTGTATAGATCACAAAGTATACGACTCCATCGTACATCTTGATCTATACAAAAATTTTCCATTATAAATATCCCAAAAGCGGTAAATACTATACAACGCAGCAACTTACATACGTAAGTCGGTAGATACTACTTACTACTTACTGGACAACACCATTCATTAGGCATGATCACGATTCTATAATCGTCAGTTCTGGTTCTACGAAGAACCAGAATCGGAACCACAACTTTGGGAGTCAGTTCCAGTTTCGGTTCTGGAATCGGCAGTTCTGGTCGATTTCTCGATTTTGTCCTGTTTCGATTTCGATTCTAGTTACGGTTTCGTTTTGAATTTGGTTAAAATAAATATACATTTTGGATAACACTAAAAAATATAATAAAAGTTAAGATGAGAAACAAAAAATTACATTTTATTTATATTTCAATTATATGCTTTGTTTTTGAAAAAAGTATACTATTATATCATTTATTGAACCATTAATAATTAAAGTAAAGATACAATTTAGATAATTCATACTAAAAAATAATCTAAAGAAAAATTAAATGCATTAATTACATTGCCCTATATATAATATATAACTTAAAAAATTAATAAAAGTTAAGATTAAAAATAATAAATTACATTTTATTTATATTTCAATTATAGGCTTTATTTTTTAGAAAAAAGTACACTATTACTCATTTATCGAATCATTAAAAATTAAATAAAGATATATTTTAAATAATCCATACTAAAAGATAATTTTTAAAAAAAATTAAATGCATAGATTACAATTACCTATATATAAATATACTTTTTTTTTCTTTTTTTAACCCGATTCTTGTTCTCGTATACACCGATTTCAAAAAATGTAGCCTTTTTTCCGATTCCAAATTCAGTTTCGAAAACCATCAAGAACAATTCTAATTCCAATTTCAGTTCTAATTTTTAAACCGTCGATTCTTGTCCGTCCGAAACCGTGGTCACCCCTACCATTCATCAGTTGTATGCCGCTAGTGACTGATTTGTCACTCGGAGAATTAAAGAAATGTGTAATTAGCCAATAAGCAAGAGCTCTATATTAACTAGCTGAGATCTAATAACTTTACAGCTCAATGACTCTTAAAAACATCCCCTTTAAAAAGATTACCAAAAACCAAGAAAATATACTCAAATGATAAGATTCACAATGGGCCTAAACATGCTGCTCTTGCTAGCCATGGTTGCCACTAATATTCTTTCATTGTACCATCTTTCATCCAATCTCCAATCTAAATCCCCTGCTCCGGTGGCCGCAATCCCGGACCACACTCCTCCGCCAACTTCACACCATACGCGCCACAATTAATCACCTCACGCGCCTCCAGCCTACCACCACTGAAACAACTTCTAGTGCTAAAACGTCCCACCCCACCATCCCATCTGATCTCTTGATTTATACTCATATCTCCCCTATTGCTTCTTCTTGCAAAGACCATCCTGATCTTCTTTATCAGTATATGAACTATACTCCATTTAGTCTTTGCCCAAATGATGCTCTTTTAGCCGAGTCCCTCATCCTCCGTGGCTGCCACCCTCTCCCACGGCGGCGCTGCTTTTCAAGGACCACCAGCACCAACCCCACCTCACTTCCTACAAGCCCTTTTGGTACCATCCCAGAAAACACTGTAATTTGGTCCCATTATACTAGTAATTGCAAAAGCTTCACTTGCCTTGCAAGATTCAACTCTGAAATGGGATTTGACATGAAAGTGGAAAAATCAAGATTCTTGGAGTATAAATCAGATCTGGATCTCCCAATTTCTCAGCTCTATTTGCAGCTTTCAAAGTCTGCAAAAAGTGTTATTAGGCTGGCACTTGATATTGGAGGTGGTACAGGGACATTTGCAGCTCAAATGAAGCTGCAGAATGTGACTGTTATAACCACCACTATGAATCTTGGGGCACCTTATAATGAGGCAGTTGCATTAAGGGGGTTAGTACCATTGCATGTTCCATTGCAGCAGAGGCTGCCAGTGTTTGATGGGGTGGTGGATCTGGTCAGGTGTGGTCATGCTGTGAATAGGTGGATACCTGTGGCTACAATGGAATTCTTGTTTTTTGATGTTGATAGAGTGTTGAGAGGTGGAGGGTACTTTTGGTTGGATCATTTCTTCAGTAAAAGAATGGATCTTGACAAGGTTTTCACACCCTTGATTGGAAAGTTGGGGTACAAGAAGGTGAAGTGGGCTGTGGCCAACAAGACCGATACTAGTGGGTTGAAAAATTGGGAGGTTTATTTGACTGCACTTTTGCAGAAACCAGTGTCAAGATGAGATTTTGATTAGTGGTAACTCTCGTTTTCCTCAATTAACTTCGATTAGTTTATGTTTGTTTGAGGACTAATATATAATGCTTGTGAAACATGACTAGGAAAACTCTCTTGAACTTTTGGTGACTCTTCTAAGGTGCTTCTTGTTGCAGGGTGTGCTAAGAATTCAAGAACTTCAACCTATCTATGCAGTTTACATGCGTAGGGGAATATATGGAAAAACTTGTTCATAGCCAATGATTAGGGGAACTAATGAGGCTTGTAGAAGAAAGTCTCTGTTACTCTGAACCTTCATATAGGAAGTTACTGAATTTACATAATTCCTGCTTATACTAGTAGTTCATCAACCCTTCGTTCCTAAAAGAACAAAATAAGACAATAAAAGCCCTGTGAAGTCCTCATTTGGACTAACTTTAGAGTAGTATGCTGATTCCTGTTTGTTTTTTATAGATCAAATTATACATAATGAATACAGATCTGGTCACGTTGACATTAACATTGTTGTACTGCTTAAATCTTAATACCTATCCATATCTCCATATTCTCCCCATTTTGTGGATACCTTCTGTTATTGTTCATATCTTTGTGGGTAATCTTGTATATTTTCGTTAATCTTCGAACCATTCAAGTGTTTAAAGGAGGAAATAAATGCTAACATTATCATAGTAATTTTAATGAGCTCCGTAGCCCTACTTTTACCCTCTTTCTTCTTTACTTGGAGGCCCCTGGTTTCTACTACCCTACTAGTCTGTAGTGATTCTTCAGTTCACCAATAGGAAGCACATAAAGCTTTAGTCATGCAACAAAACTTTGGATGTATCACATTTTATCTAATCTTAAAAGTTTTTTCTACTGTGTTTTGAGAACTTAGGGCCACACCTTTTGGTTACCCATGCATCCAACTGCTACCCTAAGCCTTAGCAAATGCAAACCGAGACTTTAGGCTAATAAGTTATGCATTACGTATATTTCATGAACCAACCATATGGCTTTTTTCAGTCAAAGTTCTGTCCATTTGGTGGTTTTTCTGTGCATTCACCGTTTAGATCAAGCTAGACTAGTTTCAATATTGTACCTGCACCCTCTGGTCAATATCCAAAACCAAAGATATTGCATGATACGACGGTCTAATGTGTCTAACATTATTGTGCTGTGTCCTAATAATATATTGTGCTCTCAGTATATACTTTCCCATCCAAACAAAGAATTCAAGGTGCGATTGCCTTATTGAAATCCAAAACAGATGACTGTGTCAGAGAACCAAAAATAGTCTACAGAGATCAGTACTAGTTTTGTTCATCAACAAGCAGCCTTAAATCCCACTAGTTTTGTTCAACTTCTACAAAACTCTCCTTGGTTTTTATCCATTCTGAACTCGTTACAAAAGCTGTAGCTACTATTTTTTCCCCCTTTTTATGACAGAGGGTAGAAGGATTCATGCAGCCGATCCCACTTTGTAGGAATAAGATTTGGTTTGTTTGTTTGTATGCAAGCTGTAGCTGCTTATTATGATGGAATAGTTTCTATTATGCTTATGTACAAAAATTTCACAATTACAGCGGACAAACTCCGAGCAAATTTGTGTTTAGTTGCCTATATCAGTTTGAAGCATGATTGCTCCGAAAATTAAGCAGTTAAATGGCTTTAAACTAATTGCAAAAATGAGAATGTGAATAGAAAATAGAGAAAACTTTTCTTTTCTTTTTTAATGAAAATAGAGAAGAGTTCAAACTTGTAAAACATGTTTAATTTCTTTTCTTTTTGCATGTCTTGCTTTTATGCTTTCTGGGCAACCAATTTACAACCTGACTTGAATCTGGTGTTTGGTGGTTCTCCAGGATGCGACTGCTAGGTTGCGAGTAATCACTGGCACAGCACAAGCCCCTTGTCAGCTGATGATCAATGCAATTAAAAGTGGCCTCTATTCACCATCATGGATCAGGCTATTAATAAATTCTCGACCAAAAAGCTTTCAATAGCAGGAAAATATGACAAAAACAATGCAAGAGACGATTATGTTCCTAGGAGAAAAATGTTCGAGGGGTAGTTCATTTACTAGTTCATTGAAGTTTCTTGTAAAATTATGCAATAGTAGTATACAGTAATTACCCCCCATGATGTGTGTAAGCTAATTTTGTAGGATGAAACAGTATCTTAATAAACTACGGTAACTGGGTGTAACCAGAAGTAGATGCCCAAAAAGCATGATTCTGTGTTCAAGAGATCTGGATAGTGGAATTTCTTTTTCTGTTTTCCAGGAAAATGGCTAAACCGGTTAATTTTTAAAATTCTGTTTGATGAAAAGTAACTGACCAAGATGGTTTCTCCAACTGCGTCAACCGCTTTCCTTACTTAAATCAAGTGGACTGGCAGAGCATTTTGTGGCCATCCCAAGTTCATTCAGGCATTCAACACTTCTGTTCATTCAGCAATTCTTTAAGTTCATATTTCAACTTTGGCTTTTAATATCAATTTCGATACAATTGATGACAGAAAATATGAATTTATCATAATACTAAAAAAGTACATAAAAAATCATGAATATGCAATTCCCCTCTTATTTCGTCAATTAGTAGGCATTTTTTTATTCTACCATCTAAATTTGAACACAAACTTATTATTCTATTTAAGTTTTGTTGCGCTGATTTTTATTTTGCTAATGAGGTTGTTCACATTAAGGTTTAGACTTCAAATACACTTGATAAAGCAGTTAAATTCTAGAGATAAAGATTACAATCTACATAATAAGTTGTTTAAAATAGGAAAAAGGCTCTTCATCATTTATCATATAATGAATAATGCACAATCACAATAAAGGAAGTTAATTGAAGGAATGAGGGGAAAAAAGGATTATCTTGACTAAGCATACATAAAGAATATTCAACTTACTTGGCCTTGTTGATAGCGTGATACTACAACTCGATTTTAGAAACAAATATGATTTCCCATGCCTAGTTAGCACCCTTGAAAACCATCCCTACACTAAGCCTCTTCATGTACAATTGTCACAATCCATTTCAGCATTTCATGTATCTTATACTGCCGACTCAGTTGTCTGCAATCCTTTTGTTATTTTTCACCTTTAAAGTTGAAATGAAAACATATTTTTGTGTTTGACTTTGAGCATCAAAAGTTTTGAAATTCTTCCTAAAAACACCCATGGCTATTCTAGGTATATGCATAGTTATCATGGCCTAGTTATATGATATTTTATTTTTTTTGACAAGCAATCATTAATTATACATCAATAGTAGGAATGTAACATTTTTTGAGATATTAACTTATTTAATCATATT
Source organism: Cinchona pubescens (assembly GCA_025175665.1). Classification (NCBI taxonomy): domain Eukaryota; kingdom Viridiplantae; phylum Streptophyta; class Magnoliopsida; order Gentianales; family Rubiaceae; genus Cinchona; species Cinchona pubescens. The sequence goes on along the minus strand of JANKKI010000068.1, from coordinate 765,307 downwards.
CGCTAAATAATAGTCCTTCCTATTCTATTTAGTCAATGCATTTGCAAGTGACAATATCACAAATTTGCAAATTAACTCTTGAAAGATAAAATTTTCATTGATAAAAAAATTTGAATCACCACATAGTATTGTTAGTTTATTGTTAAAAATGTCTCTTATTTGCAGTTTAGATATGATCTTGATACTCTCACATGATTCTAGCCTTTTAAGTGTAACGTAATGTGTTGATCTATAAAACTGCTATTTAATGGAATCAAACCATGTTAACATCAAACTCCAGTGTTAAATTGTCTATTTATTCAAGCAAAATTGATGAAAAATTCTTTATCTAATACCCGATCTTTGTTCAATTAAAGATATAAATAAAGAAGAAATAGAAAAGCATCTGATTGGAATTTGTCCAAGAGCTCACATACCATTATGACACCTAAATGATTTATAGAACATACTTGCAAAAGATGGAATAATGCAGAGAGTAGTTAAGATCACCACAATCAACTTCTAGGATCAATAATGAAGTGAATATTAATCGAAGAAGATTGACAACCAAAAAGGAAATTGAGAATTTTATTGAGAAATGAAATGTTAGAATAGGAAATGAATTACAACTCCAATACTCCTTTTCCTCCTTCTCGATTCACCTATTTATCACTGAATTACAAGGGCAGTTATCACATCCACCAACTAACTCATAATAGACAAGGTACAACACATCATAGATAAAGTACAAACTCTTCATAGCTAACTAACTAACTCGACTAACTAACTTCTCCTTGCAACTGCTTCTACCACTTCAGCAACCAACTCAAGCCTCTATATGTTCAACTGACCAATTAACTCCCTCCAGCTCGGTTCATTTATTAAGTATTGCATCAAATGCTACCCCCTCAAAAAGTCCTTGTCCTCCAGGATTAAAGTTGGAAATTTTTTCTGCAAATCAAACCAAAACTCCCAAGTTGCATCTTATGGGAAGGAATTGGTCCATTGTATCAACAATTGAGTAGCTACATGGTTGCCTCTCTTAATCAATCTTCAATCTAATATTGCCAAAAGTTCACCATTAACTAGCCTTAAAGGAAATGAGCTTGAATCGGATGTGAACCTACTTTTCTTTTAATCAGTGACACATAAAAAGTAGGATATAATTTGACACCAGGTGGAAGTTGGCGTCTATAAGCCACTTACCCAATCCTTTCCAACACCTTGAAAGGGCCAAAATACTTGGGAGATAGTCCTTTGTAACAATGGTGAGCTTTTAGTGAATGTTGCCTATATGGTTGTAGTTTAACATAAACTTCATCCCCAGCCACAAATTCCCTTTCACTCCTGTGTCTGTTTGCTAGCTGTTTCATTCTGTGTTGAGTTTGTTTCAAATTGTGTTTAACTCAATGTAAAGCTGCCTCTCTAGCAGACAAACTCCTATCCACAGTATCTACCACAAAAAAACCTCTCAAATAAGGAGCATAGATAGGTGGTGGGCCGTCCTTAGAGAATCTGGTATGGAGTGATCTTGTTGGCTGTGCAGAAGTTAGTGTTGCACCAGAACTCAGCCAAAGGAAGCCACAACACCAATCCTCAGGATATTCATTGGTCATGCACCTCAAATGGTTCTCCAAACACCAATTAACTACCCCAGTTTGTCCATCTATCTGACGATGGTAGGCAATAGACAAATTGAGTTGAACCTATTGTCTTTTGAACAATTCTTGACAAAAATTACTCAGAAAACATTATCCCAGACAGTATCACTGACAATGGATTAAGGCATACCATGCAGTTTGAACACATAATCCACGGACAACTGTGCCACACTTAGAGCTATGTAAGGATGAGACAATTCTATGAAATATCTATACTTAATCTATCTACCACCACCAAGATTGCCTGTTTCCCATGAGACTTGGGAAGTCCTTCCACAAAGTCATTTGAAATGTCACTCCATACTCTTTTAGGGATGGGATTGTAACAAGCCTGGTAAAGGTGCATTGTGTGCTTTATGTTTTTGATAGACATCACAAGCTACCACAAAATTCCCAACTGCTTTGTAAAATACTTCTAGTAGAAGGCCCTCTTTAGATTCTTATAGGTTACTAAAACACCAGAATGTCCTCTTATAGCACTGGAATGCCATAGTGGCATAATCTCATTCCTCATATTAGCATCATACCAACAGCCAACCTGCCATTCCTTCTCCTACAATCATTCTGCCAAGTATACTTTCCAGTTGTTCCTCCTTGCAACTTGTGACAGGTCGTCAATCAATTCTTTTAACGGAGCATCTTGTTGCAAAAATTTTTGAACCTTAGTTAACAAATCTGTGTGAATGACTGAAATGGTAAACACTAGTTCTCCTTCTATTGGTCATCATCACAAGGTTTCCTAGGCAATGCATCAACCACAATATTCTCCATTCCTTTCTTATAAACTGGCTCATAATCATAACCTAGTAGTTTTTCTAGCCATTTTTGCTAAATTGGTATTGAGATTCTTTTCTCCAATAGATACTTCAGACTTTAATGATCAGTTTTGATCACAAAGTGTCTCCCAATGAGACAAGGCCTCCATTTCTGCGCAGCACTAATAATAGCCAACATATCCTTATCATATATTGACATTCCCAAGTGTTTAGGACGCAAGGCTTTACTGAAAAAGCAACTGGTCTGGAATTTTGTGTAAGAGTAGCACCAATACATTTCCCAGATGCATTAGTTTCCATAATGAAATCCAAATCAAAGTTTGGTATAGCCGCGAGATTATTACACTGGAGAAGATATCATAACAGATTTGAGTGTCTGAAATGCACAAGTAGCTTGCTTATCTCACTTAAAAGCAATCTTCTTAGTCAAGTCTATCAAAGGTCTTGCAATTTTCCCATAATCTTGCACAAATCTCCAGTAATATCCAGAGAGTCCCAAAAAAACCCCTCAACTGTTTCACATTCTTAGGGATTAATCATTCCTAAATAGCAATGACTTTTTGGGGATCAACACTAACTCCTAGGCCAGAGACTATGTGACCTAAATAGTCAATAGGTTGAACTCCAAAAGCACATTTAGATCTTCTTGAGCTGAAGCTGATTAGCAGCTAGAATTCCCAATGTATATCTGATATCCTCCAAATTTTGTTCCCAAGAGTTGCTGTATATCAAGATATCATTAAAAAATACTAAGATCAACTTCCTCAAGAATGGCCTAAATATATCGTTCCTTAAGGTGCATTGGTAAGGCCAAAGGGCATTACCAATAACTCACAATGCCCATCATGCAGTTTTGAAAGCTGTTTTTGGAATGTTTTCCTCACATATTCTAATTCATGGTAATCAATCCTCAAGTCAAGCTTTGTGAAAAACTTTGCACCAAATAACTCATCCAAAAGTTCTTCAATTAGAGGAATTGGAAATTTATCCTTGATTTTGTGCAAGTTTAGTTCCCTATAATCCACACACATCCTCCAAGTGTCATCCTTCTTCCTGATCAAAACCACAGGTGATGAACAAGGACTAGTACTAGGCCTTAAAACTGCATTCTGCAACATGTCTTTTACACATTTTTCAATTTCACCTTTCTAAAAGTTTGAATACCTATAGAGTCTGAAATTAATGGGTTGAGTTCCCTCCTTCAAAATAATTCTATGATCATGCTTCCTATGTGATGGTAATTTAACTGATTCCTGGCTCTTAAAATAATTCATTAAATTCATCAAGAAGCTGGTTTAAAGGTTTAGTCTGAGAATTACCTAGTGTTTCTTGCATCACCTTCTATTGTTGGTACTGAGATGGAAAAACACTCAGCTGATGTTCCTTAAAGCATGCACACACAAGCTAATAAGACTTGTTTTGGTTTACTCACAACATTTTTTGCATTTTCTTTTTTGCTCACAATCTACCAAACATCTTGCTTATTGCCTCTGAGGACTACCTTTCATCCTTTATACACAAAAGACATCTTCAACTCATTGAAATTCCCATCAACATCTCCTAGCACAAACAACCATTATATTTCCAAGAAAATGTCACAACCACCCACAGGCAAGACTAACATGTCTGTTTTAAACTCCTGGCCCTGCATCTTCCATTTGAAATTTGCACAAAGATTATAAGTAATGAGTTTATTGCCATCTGCAACCTCCACTACCATTGGCTCAGTTTTCTCAATCTTGCAACCGAACCTTTGTGCTACTATAGGATGTATGAAGTTTTGGGAACTATCACAATCAATGAAAATGTTGATTTCCTTCTTTCCCACATGTCCATTGACCCATATTGTTCTGAATTTAGCGTATCACATAACCACGCCTTGCATGTACTAAGACATGAGCCGAAAATTTTTTGAAATTGTACTTGTTTTGAAAATTATTCTTTTTCAATGCTGATTTGAAACCATATATCCGTCAGGGAAGAGGAAATACGAGTTCAGTGAGCTCGCATCATTTCTTGAATGCAAGCTCTGCGAAAAAAAAAAATTCATAAATGCGAGATCAAAACCATTTTTTTAAAAAGAAAATCGACTGACCTTGCATTCACTGATTGCGAGGTCAAAGCAATTTTTTTAAAAAAAATTGACTGACCTCGCATTCACAATTTATTCCCAGAACCGGACAAAATCTAAAAGAGCCCTTATTTTCTTCTTCCTTCTCCACCTAGTCCCCTCCTCGCGATTGCAGTCACAACCACCACCATTTCCTTTTCCTCCTCCTCTACAACCACCACCATTTCCTTTTCCTTTTCCTCTACAACAACCACCACCTCCATTCCTTCTTCTCTACAACCACTACCACCTCCACTATTCCTCCTCTTGTACAACCACTAACGCCACCATCTCCCGTATGAGCAGCATCACCACCACCACCACCATATTCCTCCTCCTCAACAAACACCACCACCTATAAAAGTAGATTATTTTTTTTGAATTTCAATTATTATAATTAATTTATTTTTTTGATTTTCTTTTTTTGAGTTAATTAATTTTTTTAATGTAAATATTTAGAAATGTTTAGATTATCAGACTTTGCCGCACACCAAAAAATCATTTCTTTACTTTTCACACCAAAATCCACCACTGAAGGAACTCCTTCTTTGACGGCATCCGCGGGGAGCTTGAATTCCTGCCGTCTCCACCTCTAATTTAAGGAAGATGAAAATGTAGAAGAGACTACAGATAGGATAGTAGAGTGTCTCTTATACACATCTAGATGTGTATAAGAGAAGTAGGGAAGAAGAAGAATATAACATTTTCGTAAAATCTACTTTTGTTCACTAAATTTTTTGGAAACTGAATTCTCAACTCACTAAATAGAAAATAACTTTTGCTATATCATTTGACCCACTAAATTTTATTTAAACTATTAATTTGACCCATTAAATAAATGTGTTATTTTTGGACATTTTTAACCTTTAAAAACTCACATGCATCTCAAATTTTACATATAACGGCCATTCTAACGCCCAAAATGGATAGAGTGACCATTGGTGGAAGTTTTTGCAGTTGGGTGACCAGCTTGGCCACAAAACAAGTTAAATGGTCAAAGCCAGAAAAATTTAGGTTGTATGGCCTTTTGTCTTAAAATATATTGCAATAGTTAACTTTAAATAAGTACTCCATCCGTTCCATTTTTTTTGTCGTAGTTTGAATTTTTTGGTCAAATAGAGCAATTTTGTAATTAATAAAAAAGTGAAATTTATATCAAATATTAACACATATATATTTAAATTTTTTTAAAAGTTACAGAATTCTATATAAAATTGAGTTTTGAACACTTAATGTGTTGATTTCTAATAGTCAAACAGTGACAATTTCAATGGGAAATAAACAAATAAATACAGTGGATTTTTTTTTTTATTCGAATGCATGTATACAAAGTGACTAAGTGACAAAAGCACCAAAGTGTCATTAGATGCAAAAAAGAAAGAACAAAATTCGATCGAATATCTAAAATTAGGGATTGATAATTTTAATATGAGCTTGCCATGTATAATGACTTTGAAAAGTGATGTTAAATTTATAATTTTATAAGTCATTTTCTTTTTTATTATTTCTTATATGGTTCCATTGATATAATGCATGTCTATTTGGAAGTTTTTTTATTAGATTCCACAATGACACAATTTCACGATTTTTTTGTGTATGTAAAAGTGCAAATATGATAGCATATGCTTCGAGTAACTTCACATTGAAACAGTTCAAACAGAAGAAAACCAAGCACCGAAAACATCACCAATAGAATTCCTAGTTTTTTTTTTTTTTTTTTCAAGTTATGCCATTTTTACGCAAACATCAAAACTATAACTTAGTATGGGGAAGAGCAAGAAAAAGAAAATAGGGATCCATTCAACCATAATATTGTGGGCATATCATGAGCTGACTAATAGACTCATGAAATATATTAATTAGTTTAAATGATTTCTTGAAAAAACCGATTAAGATATTTTCTTTATTGATACCATCCCTCATATGTGACTTTAGTTAGTTGAGAACCCACAACTTGGGTTTATTGAGAGTTTGGTTGCTCCAAAATTGGGAAAATGTTATGCTGCATCTCAAGGTGACCCCAAGCATACAAGGCACGATACTATGAACAACTATTAACCATAAATAATTTAAACACTTCCAATTGTTAACCACAAGCAATTGAACTTAAAAGAATACGTCATAAGATACTTTAAACATTCACTCTTACGAACTTACAAACATAGGTAACAAAAGCAAAGCAAATAAAACAAATCAAACTAATTCATTACAAATCAAAAATATCCACACTGGAACGTAGGCCAAACAAAAGGACAGAACTTCACACTAACCAAACGAACACACTATAGCCCAAGTGTCACACTAGAATCCCTTCCCAACTCAAGTTTACAACAAGCTTAGCAAGCATACCAAGCAGGCTCACACTGCAAAATATATCAATAACATAGATTGAGCAAAACGATGCTTAGTAAATAGGACTTAACCCTATCTATTGAATACAAGCATACAACTAATGTAGCATTTGATTAAATGTTCATGCACAGACATTATGAACCAAAATTAATATATAGTTTTGATCAATGAATGTTTAGCTATCTTAGAACTTGAATGTCAAGTAATATGTTGATCACACGAGTCGGGAAATTATTCTCTCAAATATCAATAGCTATTGGCAATCAAGTAAATGAGTTTTCGTGTATTCGAAAACTCGAGTATTTCGGTATTCGAGTGTTTGTATTCGATTATTCAAGTATTCTGGTATTCGAGTGCTTGAGTATTCGGGTAGTTGGATACTCAGGTGTTCGAGTATTCAGATTGGGTAACTAGAACCCTCAAACAAAATTATCATTTGGGTCAAGTGTTTCAATACCCTAAAAAAGCATATCAATCTTTGATGGGAAACAATTGTCCTAACATAAATAACAATCCAGTCACTTGTTCAATATTCAAAACAACCAAATTATTAAAGTTGGGTGTTTAGATGGTCGAGTTTGCAAGTAGGGTAACTAGTATCCTCAATCAAAATTGTCATTTGGGTCGGATGTTCTGTACCCTAAACAAGCATATCAATCCGGGTTGGGTACTTAGTACCCTTATAGAAATGCTAAGCAATCCAATTTCAATTTATGGCAATTCATCCAAGTGACTTAATTGCAATCTCAGGAACTCATACAAGATTCTACAAATGTATGTCAAGCGATGTTCCACTTATCTATGCTTCAAGATAAGTCGTAGAAGTGAACCAAATCCAATTAAACAAACCTAGGAACTTATGCAAAATGTATGCTAAATCAATGCTTCATTTGTTTAATGTAATTGATCATGTATATGTTCACAAATTATCTACTTCTAGCTCAAGTAGAAAATATTCATGAAATGACATACACACACACACACACACACACACACACACCCACCTTGGTTTAACAAATACTCTAGATTATCAAGTGGGCTTATAAGAACATAATGCTAAAGCAAGAGTTAATCACTTTCTGTGTTATTCCATCGCTACCTCACAAATTACTTGTACTCTACGTTGCAAATGAAAATACAACATTAACCACGGATGTTATGCTTTACACAACTCGTGCTACCACAAGCATATAAATATAGCATAATTGAAATCATTCATTGAACTTACCTTAAATAAAATATTGACAAAAAGAATACAAGACAACTTTGACATTCAACATTCCGAGGTTCGGCATGTTAGGCATGTGAAACCCAGTATTTTACTAGCCTCGTTCTTTGATTTTAACTGGTTTAAAATATTTTTTATATTATTTTTAGTCATAAAGTACTTCAACTTATTCGTTTTTCAATTCGGCAAATTTTTCGGTTTACGCGATTTCGGTTCCGGCGGGTAAACGGGTGTTAAGTTGGACTGTACTTAGTGTAATTAGTGCATTGTGGTGTGTGAGTGTTGTTTGATGGCTGATTTATTCAGAAAAGAATGATAATTTAGTAGCAAAAATTAGTTTTTGGGTTAAATAGTCAACTTGGAGACTATTTGGTCAAATGGGTACTACTATTTGGGTCAACTTTGGAATTCTTTTTAAGTCTTCTTCTTGTTGTTTTTCTTCCTCATTTTCTCCAGCAGCTGGCCGAAATTTGCTACTAAATTATCATTCTTTTTTCTAAATTTCAAGTAGAAATCACTTGGAATGATTTTTTGTATTTTAGCATTTATGGCTTATGGGCTTTATGATTCAAGCTTTAATTTCAAGTTTTGTAGGATTCTTTATGGCTGACACAAATACTCTCTTTGCAGCCTTATAAGTTATGATTTATGTATGTTATGGGTTGTTTTTAGTATTTTGGAGGTTGGGAAGTGATTGGGGTTGATTTTTAACAACTTTCCATGGTTAGATTACAAATTTTAAGATTATGAGTTAGGGTTTTGTCTTCCATATGTGGCCCTAGAGTGTTATGGTATGATTGCTTATGTCTTTGCATATAATGATGTTTTAAGAGTGTTTTAAGGTTAGTTTGGATAGGAATTGAGACTTGAAACCAAGTGGAATTGATTTTCCTTCATTTTGTAAGTAAGCGGAAGTTTGGCGCAACTAGGATAATTTGGATAATTGGTTATGTTTGAAGGATTTTTAATGATATTTTGATGGTTTTAAGTGTTTCCTTGGTAGTGGGATGGTTAGGAAGCATGTTTGAATCATGCGTGTCTAATCGGTAAAAATTTCAGTTTGGTAGTAAGAGGAATTCCAACCATAGGTTGTTGCTCTAATGTTGTAATAGAGTTAATTGTAGTGGTTTTGGGGTATGGATTGTTGTGGAATGCTATTGATATAGTCCCGGCTATTGCTCCGGTGAATCTTTCCGTTTATGGATTTTTGTTGGTTGGTTAGAATATGTTGTTTTGAGTTCTACTCAAGCCCTTGGTCCCTTGAATACCAGAATCTGTCTCTTATACACATCTAGATGTGTATAAGAGACAGGTATAAGATGTTACTTAGACTAAATCCATAGAAACATATTTCGAGTCACTAAACAAAGCGACAACGACGTGAGAGTCTGAAAATAGAGGGTCAACTAAGTGACCTGTCTGGGGTTTTACCCTTCTCGAAACACTTCGGAATTTGTGAAAAGGTCATTTTTGACCAAAGAGTTGTTGGTGTCGTTTTCTATCGTTTCACGTCGTTTTCGCTTCCCTAGTCATTCTTTAACTTCTACATCTATTCTAAGAGTCCTCTTATACTTGTTTTAGGTACCACGCCACCTACCGCCGGCGATCGCGCTCTGTGATCATTTGTGCAGTTTTTGCTTTGATAGGTGGGTAACATAGATTCTCTTCCACTTGTATTTTGTTTAATGACTTTCGAAATATATTTGAATGGATTTTGTCTCGGTACACATAGACTCTCTTCCACATATTTAACACATTTAATGACTTTCGAAATCATGTTTGAATGGATTTAGTGGGTAACATAGACTCTCTTCCACTTGTATTTTGTTTAACGACTTTCAAAATATGTTTGGATGGATTTTAAAATGTGTATGATGTTTGAAATTGCACTTTTACCAAGTTTTGGAATTATTACATATGAAATCGGGACCAAGCTATTTTATGTTAATCAATTGATATGTTTGCAAACTCTTTTGATATGAAAGCATTTTATGACTGTTTAAGCTCATAGGTGACCGAGGTATATAATTTTGGATGTATTTGGAAATGTTTGATTTGGGGTGCACCGGTTCTATAGTCATCCATGGGACGCCATGGTGACTTCTGTGAATGTTTTGAACAATTTGATACGGGGTCTTGTGATGGGATAACTTGACCTCCCGGTCAGACTAGTAGGTGTGGTAGATTAAAAGATCCACTATGCTTTAGCATACTATGTTTTGAAATGATTGGATCTTTTTGGCTATGTTTTGGATATGCTTTAGCATACTATGTTTTGAAATGATTGGATCTTTTTGGCTATGTTTTGGATATGCTTTAGCATACTATGTTTTGAAATGATTGGATCTTTTTGGCTATGTTTTGGATATGCTTTAGCATACTATGTTTTGAAATGATTGGATCTTTTTGGCTATGTTTTGTATATGCTTTAACATACTATGTTTTGAAATGATTGGATCTTTTTGGCTATGTTTTGGACATGCCTGACGTTTAAACGGCATGAGACATTTTGGAAACTATTTCATGACTATGGTTTTCACAAATGCTATTATCTTTATGTTTTCTTTTTATCGAAATGCTTGGCCCCATTTGAAGAGCTTTTATGATATCCACTGAGCTAGTTATGCTCACCCCACGTGACTTATAAATTTTCAGATTAGGTGCTCGTTTTTGGACTCCCCACCGCGTTAGCAGTTTTTAGATTGTATTTCTCCAAACTCCACATTACTGGTAGGACTCTGCGGATAATCTTTCAAGCTTCTCTTTTGTTTGGAGAGGGGTAGTCTATTAGATAGGTTTTGTATTGATGAACTTTGTTTTTGTTGTAGCATCTTTTGTACTAAGAAGGAATTTTGTAATTCGTATTTTTGTGTAAAATGAAATATTCGGTTTTATAGTTAAGAAATGGTTTGATGGTTCTATTACATTGTGGTTAAGTTTGTTGCTCTGTTCGTTTGTGCCTTGCGCTTTGGTCCAGTGTACCATTAGCGCGGCGTGTTACACATCCGTTTTTGGGGCGTGACAAGGCATGTCTCAGATAATATATATCTATACCTTAGTAAAATTAGTTGCACTTATAGCTATCAGACTAGTAGTATACAATACATAAGCAATAAAAAAGTTTAAAAACTACTTACCTTGCAATTTGTAGTCTTGGAACTCTAACTTCACTTTGCCAGAAACCTTACCTCATTGACCTAAATCCATGGGAGGGTAATACTGATAAGCTCATAAATATCTTAAGTTTTACGTATTATTTACCTCATTTTTATGTGTTTTAAGCAATATTTGAGTTAATGAGTTTAATTGGATTATGCTTAGCTTTTGTAGGTTTGAAGTGCAAAAGGAGTTAAAAGGGCGAAATAAAGTGGAGAAAAATCAAAAGAACAACGTGTGCACAAGCATTCAGCAATTTGGACACTATTTTGTATTTTGAGCATAACTTTCTTGTTTGAAATCTGATTAAGTTGATTCAAGATGTGTTGGAAGACATAGAACTACAATCTTATGTGTTTTCCCATATTCTGTTAGCATGGAGTTCAAAATTGTGTATAAGACACAGGTGTGGTATACACATCTACGTGCATCAAATACAGGAATGCTTGAGCTCAAGACTTACGAGAGTCTCATATAAATTTATTATTTTTGACAGTTTTCTTCGTCCGGTTAGACTCTTTTTTGAGGGTATTCATGCATTTCTTGTGAGATAAGAAATTTTAACCCTAAAATCCCTTATAAATACTCATTTGATAATTGAGTTCAGGGAGAGAAATTTTTAATCTCTCTTTAATCGTAGTTTTAGAAACTTTATTTTGTGTGCTCTCCCATGGTCTTTTGTGCTTAAAAACTTCATCCTTGGTCAAGGGAACTAAAGCCATGGATTCTTTAAAGTTGTGAGACTTATTTTGTTTAATTATTCAATTCTGATTTCAAGTATTGGTTATTTTTTTGCATTTATTTTTATGATTGCTTCTTTTAATTGCTATGAAGGCCAAGTAATTAATTAATGGATTCAATCTATAGTTAGATTAATATTGGTTGTGTTGTCTGATTTAATCTACGAAGCAATTAAGTTTAATAATTGCTAGATTAGGGTTACCGAATATAGGGAAAATAACCAACTAATATACACAACCGCGTGTGCTTATGTTGTATTAGTTTAATTATCTTTTTAGTTCTCAGTGCTTCTACTAGATCAATGTTTTGGGTGCTTGTCTGGAATTAATTGTAGTTTGCGTGTTGAAGATTAACTAAATTAAGGAAAAATACAAGAATAAGCTATGAATATTGGAATTCAGGCTAAGTCTTCCATTAGTGTTTGATATAGAATTGTTATAATTTTTGTGCCAATAATCAACTATTGAATTTGCATAGTGGATGTGGAACAAGACCAAGAATATTTCTTTTATTGATTTCCTACAATCAAATCCATTGTTTTTATTTAATTCGATTTTCTTCACAACTCCCCATTGTTAGAATCAAAACATAATTAGTTACACTCTCTGTGGGACGACCCTGTACTTCTGCTACTATAGTTAATCTTTAGAAATATAGGTTTTATTTTTAGGTGCAAGCGGCAGCACGATCAAAATTTTAGCACCGTTACCGAGGATTGTTTTTGTTTGATTTTGTTTTGTTTTGATTTTCATTCTATTGTTTTATTTTGTTTTTAATTGTCCATGCGACAGCACGACCAAAATTTTAGCACCGTTTCTGAGGATTGTTTTGCTTTGATTATTGTTTTGATTTGATTTTCGTTATATTGTTTTATTTTGTTTTTAACTGTCCATGCCTGCACTCATTCTATTAATAAAAGTGCTTTACAGTTTGACCGAGAAATTAAAAGAACTTAACATAGGTTAACAAGAGGAAGCAATTATGGCCGGAAATCGAACTCTTAAGGAATTGAGGACTCGGAATTTAAATCAGCAAACTCTTTGCATTACTTATCCTTCTTATATACTGATGTTACTTTTGAGTTAAAATACAAACTTATCCATCTTTTGCCTTCTTTTCATGGATTGCCAAATAAAAACCCTAATAAGTATTTAAAGAAATTTCATGTAGTCTGCACGAGTATGAAACCTAATGAGGTCTCAAAAGAGCATATAAAGTTGAAAGCATTCTCATTCTCATTAAAGGACGAAACAAAGGATTGGCTATTTGACTTACCCTCAGGAAGTATAACATGGGAGTAGATGAATAGGCTATTTTTAGCCAAGTATTTCCTAGCCTCAAGATTGTAAAGCAAATATAAGGAATGAGATATATAGAATAAGACAGTTCAACAAGGAATCCTTATACGATTACTGGGAAAGATTCAAGAAGCTCAATGCTAGTTGTCCTCATAATCAAATAAGTGATTCTCTATTGATTCAATAATTTTATGAGGGATTTTTGACTCATGAAAGGAACATGATCGATGCTACAAGTGGAGGAGCATTGGAGAATTTGACCATAGAAGTTGCCAGTAAATTGATATCAAATATGGCGGCTCAATCTCAAAAATTTGGAACATGGCGTGATCCTATTCCCAACCGTGTTAATGAGGTTAGTGTTTCTTCTCTTGAACAACAAATGGCTAGTCTAACCTCTGTTGTTGGTCAAATGGCTCTAGGTACAATGCCAACAGTCAAAGCATGTGGAATTTGTTCAAATATGGGGCATTCTACGGATATGTGTTCAACTCTTAAAGAAGAATCTGGCGAGCAGGAACAAGTAAGGGCAGCGGGCAGATTTCAAGGGTCATTGGTCTCAATAGGAAATTATGATCCCTTTTCTAATACATATAATCTTGGATGGAGGAATCATCCAAATCTTGGTTATGGAAATCAAGTACAATAGCAATTTCCTCAGCAAAATCAATAGAATTTCCTACCATACAGGCCGCTTATTGCACAAAGACGACAATTCACTTCGGTTACTCAATCTAGTAAGTCCCTGGGAGAGATAGTTGATTCCTTCGCTTCTAATTCTCTCCAATTTCAATTGGAAATGAAAAAATTCCAACAAGAGAGGGTCAAATGGCAACTTTAATTAGTTGGTTGGAGGATCAAAATTTAGGCAAGCTACTGTCTCAAACCGTAGTTAATCCAAGGGAGAATGTTAGTGAATTATCTTACGAAGTGGTAAGGAAATTATAGCAGCAATGCAAGCTCCGATTGAGGAAGAGAAAGAGGTAGAGGTTGAACCCCGAAAGGAAGATTCTTAATCCAAAAAGGAATGGGCAAGTAAAGGTAAGGTAATTGATTGGCCCGGATAAGAAACCCCAACTCCCTTTCTCTCAAGCATTTAAGGAGTGGGAGAAAAATCCTGAAATGGATATATATGAGACTTTCCGTAAGTGTGAGATTAACATTCCTTTATTTGATGCAATTAAGCAAGTACCACACTATGCAAAATTTCTTAAAGAGTTATGTACTCACAAAAGAAAGAAAAAGAAGAAGAAGGTTAGGAAAGTAGAAGTTAGAAGTAATGTTTCGGCCATAATTCAAAAATCCCTTCTTGAAAAGCTCAAAGACCAAGATATGTTTTCCATTCCTTGTAAGATAAGCAATACAAGAATTGAAAAAGCCATGCTAGAATTAAGTGCATCTATTAATGTAATGCCATATTCTGTTTATAATGCATTAAAAATTAGACCTTTGAATAAGACTGGTATGGTAATTCAATTAGCTAATAGATCTTTGGCTTATCCAAAGGGAATAGTAGAGGATATCTTAGTTTAAGTTGGAAGTTTGGTTTTCCTGTTGACTTTTATGTGCTTGAAATGGAAAAAGATGATTGTACTACACTTATTTTTTAGGAACACCATTCTTAGCCACTTTTCAAACTCTAGATAGATGTTCCTAATGGCACACTTAGCATGGAATTTGATAAAACAAGTGTTAAATTTAATATTCATGCTGATGCAGAATCTTTTGACCATACTAATCTTGTTTCTTCAATTGAAATTCTTAAGCCTCCAGTACAGGAAATTTTTGAATCTACCAGCAATAATGAGTGGAAGTGAGCCTGAATGAACATTTTGAGGAAAATGTTAAGAACTTGTCTCCCAGTGCTAATTTGCAACAACATGCGGTAGCACTTGGAAACTCTTCCATAGCTCAGCAGACGAGTAACGCAGGTTCTAACATTGTACCAACTACTAATAAGAAGTTTATGCTATCTTTTGTGTAAGAAGCAACTCCCTATTATAACCGTCTCCCTGGTTACCTAAAATACTTGTTTTTAGAGGATAAGGAAAAGGTGATCATTTCCAATTAGCAGAAAACAAGACTTAATGTGCCGCAAGAAGAAAATCTTGTTCAAGTCTTGGAAGACCAGAGGACTTTGCATCCATCTTTCATGAGAATGGTATAGAGAAAGATTTTCGGACTCCTCAAACGTGGGGGTTAGCTGAGCAAAAGGAGGTCATTGTGTCGAGCTAACGACAGTAAACAAAGGCACTACATGGGAGGCAACCCATAATTTTTATCATTATTTTCATGTGTTCTTTGTTGATTGTATCACTAGTTCCTCGTCATTTCTCAGATGATGTCATACTTTATGTTTGCTTTATTTTGAACTCATTTGTTATGTCTTTTCTGTTCCTTGTGATCTTCAAGTGATTAAGTTTTTTCTTGAATTTCATGGAATTTTATTCCTCGATTTTCTTATTTTTCTTAGTTTCTTGGAGAGTTTAACATTTTGTTTTCATTCTAGTGTTTAGCAATGAGCTCCAACTCATATCATAGGTATTTATTCAGCGATATATTTCACCAAATGCTTTTCATTACTGTAGAGAAACTTTTCTTTTCCCTTTTATGAATTTCTTTCGCATTGAGGACAATGCTTAGTTTTTAAGTGTGGAGTGGGAGTAATCTAGATTAGTAGTTGTTTGATGGACCAATTGTGTAGTTTGCTCATTTTTATTCCAATGCTTTTAGCAAATTTTGATTTGAGAGCTTTTCAAGATTTTTGAAAATTTTTGTTTGAACTAGTTGAAATTTTTTGAAATTTTTGAAAATTTTACAATGCCTAGCATGCCTCTTTGATTTTCTGCATGATAATGTTGAACCCCAGTTATGATAATCATGTGTTGATGATGACCAAATCGTACTAAAGGCTTGAAAACAAGTGTGCAGAAAAATAGGAAGGCTCAAACGAAAATGATCATCCGAACCCAATCAAAAAAAATGACCGAAAGTTGAAAAACATCTTACGGGCGATGAAGAGCGTCCGAAAGAAAGGAACTCGGATGCAAGAGAGCATCCGAAACATGATCAGAAGCTGTAGGACACATATGATCATGTCAAAAAAAGCTGTCTGAACCAGAAGTTGAGGGATAGGATGCATATGACCGTCCGAACCATAAGCTTTAGGAAGCACATGACCTTCCGAACCAGAAGTTGAGGGGTAGGATGCATATGACCATTCGAACCATATGCTTTAGGACGCACATGACTGTTCGAACCGGAAGCTGTAGGATAGGACGCATATGACCGTTCGAACCAAAAGTCGTAGGACGCACAAGACTGTCCGAAGAAAAGAGCTCAAAATGAAGAAGTTTCTGTCAAGCTATAGGATGCATACGACTGTCTGAAGCATTGTTCATAAAGCTGTAGGACGCATGATCAGACGTCCGAACCTCCCTCCGAACTCCAAACGGCTATTTTTTAACAGCTAGTTTTTTTTTACTGTTGGAGCTCAAATTTCAGCGCATCTTCCATCTATAAATAGCCCAAGGACATCAGATTAATGTGAGAAACTACTACATTCAATACAAACACTTGTAAGAGCTATTTTGGGAGAAATAGGCTAAAATATTATAAGATTGGGTTGTATTGGTTTGGCTAGTATAGTTCTCTTGTCTCAACTAGAGGGAATTAGTGTGAGCAAGAGTAGACTAGCGAGTGATCTTCTAGTGTAAGAGTGGAGGGATAACAAGTGTACAAAAGTGAGGTTGTTTTGTAAAACCCTTTGGCTCAACTAGAGGGGTTTAGTTGGTGCAAAGGTGAGCCTACTTTGTGTACAAGAAGATTATTGCCTCACCTTCTTTGAAGAGGCACTACTAGTGTTTGTACTCCAAGCTTGATGAGTTTGGGAGTTTGGTTTGATATTCTCAATCTCTTTATTTGTCTTTGAGCTTCAATTGCTTGAATATTTATCTTTGATCATTTGTGCTTTAGTTGTTACACAAAGTTTGCATTTTCATTAAGCACATTAAAAGGTTTGTTTTTAGAGACAACCTAATTCACCCCCCTCTTAGGTTGCTCTTGGGCCAACAAATAATTCTTGAGCTGAACCATTCATGAGTTGGGTTGTTAGTTTTAATATGAATGTTCCCTTGCATGATTTCTAAGAATTCTTGAGCACTATAGCCATAAATCATTTTTGTTTTTGATATTTAGAGATAATTATGTAGACTCACCCATATTGTATCCCAAAAACTTGTTTTATAATATTTGCGATGTGAAAATTTATAGACAACTTGATTTGATTTAAAGATGAGGATAGAGCATTTCTTTTGACGTTTGAACCTTTCAAACCAACCCTTATTTTGAATTTTTGTCCCTAGTACCCTATTTGATCCTTAACTTGTAATGAATGGAAAGAAACACCATTCGCTTTCTTTCATTAAAACTCATTTTACCTAATTTTACGAGCTTAATAATTTCTTTTATTTTTCTATCCAAAATGTCTCTTAAGAGCTTTATTGCACAATTATTTGTTAAGGGGATATAAGGGTAAAAGGTAGTTGAATGAAGGTGGTAAATTATTTGAGTGAGTGGTGTACACTTATGGAGCAAAAACGGGGTATTATAGAATTTTTTGAAAATTGCAGAGTAGTGCCTATCAATGGTACATGCGTTGGTGTGTTTGCAAGTAATGCCTACACTAGTACCCGTGTAGGGAGCGGACATGAAAAAAATGAGAAGAAATATGAAAGAGAAAATGTTGGCATGATTGGGCTAAATTGAAGGATTAAAAATAATTTTTGTTTGTTGTGTTAAATTCTTTCTGGGTGTTTGTTGATTAAGTGTGGGGTTATTTCTCTATAAGGATAGATGGTTTAATGTTTAAAGAGAAGTTTTATTTTAACGGTGCACAATATTATCTTAATACTCTTTCTTTCATTTTGAGATATCCTTATCCCTTCTTTGATTAGCCAACACCCTAACCTAACATTACAAGGTAAAAATTCCTATCTAATTTAATTGAGTCGGTTGTCTACATTAGTGGAGAAGTGTAAGAAAAGTGAGCTATGGGATGTTCAGGAAAATTCTAGGAGATTGCATGATTTGGTTTGAGTATCTCAAAAATTATTTTCTTGAATGGCTATGCACACATACATCGGATTTCATGTCTTGGGTTTTATTAGCATTTGAGTTCTTGAGTTCTTAGACTGCTCCTAATGGTGGACTGGCTTTTTATTATTTATGTAGGTGGTGGTTAAGATATGTTGGATGAATTTTGATGAGCTTATTTGTTTTAATTTTATTTTTGCTCAAGAACGATCAAAAGCTAAGTGTGGGGTGATTTGATAAGATCATAAATATTTGAAGTTTTACGTACCATTTATCTCATTTTTATGTGTTGTAAACAATATTTGAACTAATTATGAGTTTAATTGGATTACTCTTAGATTTTATAGGTTGAGTGCAAAAGGAGTTAAAAGAGCGAAATAAAGTGGAGAAAAATCAAAAGAACGAAGTGTACACAAGCATTGAGCAATTTGGACACAATTTTGTATTTTGAGCATAACTTTCTCATCCAATCTGTAATTAAGTTGATTTAAGATGCGTTGGAAAGTCAAGAGGAAGATATACAACTTTTTTGTTTTACATTCTAATTTTCAAATTTTGTCAGAATTAAGGTCAAAATTGGGTTGAATTTGAAGTAGCAGTGCAGAAGCTAGTGCACGTGCGCCCAAAATTCAGTGCGTGTGCGCTTGTGCCTGCGAGAGTGTGCAAAATATATTATTTTCGATAAATTTTTTCGTCCTGGTGGACTCTTTTTTGAGGGTTTTCACACAATTTTTTGTGAGATAAGAAAATTTAACCTTAGAATCCCTTTATAAATACTCGTTTGATAGTTAAGTTAAGAGGGAGAAGTTTTTATCGTTCTTTAGTCGTAGTTTTAGCCGCTTTATTTTGTGCATTCTCCCCTGGCCTTTTGTTCCTAAAAACTTCATTCTTGGTCAAGGGAATTGAAGCCATAGATTCTTTAAAGATGTGAGATTTATTGTGTTTAATTATTCAATTCTTATTTGGAGTATTGGTTATTTTTCTGCATTTAGTTTTATGATTGCTTCTTTTAATTGCAATGAAGGCCAAGTAAACAATTAATGGATTCAATCTATAGTCTTGTTAGATTAATACTCGTTGTGTTGTCCGATTTAATGTATGAAACAACTGGGTTGAATAATTGATGGATATAAGGTTATTGAATCTAGGAAAAATAACCAACTAATTGACATAACCGCGTGTGCTTATGTTGTATTAGTCAAATTGATTAATTTTTGGGTGCTTGTCTGGAATTAATTGGTAGTTAGGGTTAATTGGATTCCATGTTGAAAATTAACTAAACTTAAGGAAGATACAAGAATAAGCTGTGAATGTTGGAATTCAGGCTAAATTCTTCAATTAGTGCGTGATATAGAATTGTTATACTTTTTGTGTCAATGATCAGCTATTGAATTCCTATGGTGGGTGTGGATCAAAACCAAGAATATTTCTTTTATTGATTTCCTACAATTCAATTCCATTGTTTTTAGTTAAATCGTAATTTAATTCAATTTTCTTCAAAATCCCCCATTGTTACAATAAAAATATAATTAGTTACACTCTCTGCGGGAAGACCCTGTACTTCCGCTTTCTACTATAGTTAATTTTTAGAAGTATAAGTTTTATTTTTGGGTGCAGGTGACATCACGACCAAATACCACACATTATAGCTGGCCAAGGGGTACAATATAGGATCAAAAGAAAACAAAAATAAGAAGGAAATTTTGGATGATTAAGCTAGATGGTGAACATGAACAAGCTAGTAGGTGAATTATGAATAAGCTAGCTGATCACTCTAGTCCAGCCATGAAATTCATCATTTTAGTGCTCAAACAACATGCCAAAAGCTCAATAACCAAGGTTAAAGCAAGTACAAATAAGTTGGGTTTGGTCTAGAAATGGAAAGACAAGATTAAACACCAGAAACTCTAACTAGAAATTCTAGGAACCATGAAAGAATAAGAAAGCAACGCACATGCCCTACTAAAAACCCTTCAAATTAGATGTTTAGCAAGTGTTTGTAATTATCAATCAAGACTGTAAATGGTAAAGAATAATTCAGCAACTAGAATTAAGCAAGAACTACAAGAATGGTAAATAGACTTTGAATTCTAGGGAAAACGAAAACCCTAATCTCAAATTAATGATTGTTAATTCACAATTAACAAAATAATAAGATGAAATTTTGCATTAGGAACACTTTCGAGCTTTCAATTCACTTCAAATAACTTATTTGTCAGCTAAAAATTGAAGATGGGGTAAAGGGAAGTTTGAGAGGAAAAGTTGGAAGAACTTAAAATTTTGGTTGTAGAAATGAAAATGAAGAATAAAATGGGCTGGCACCTTAATTTGTAGGACAAAATTCTAGAGAATTTCATTTTAGTCCCTAATTTTAAGTTTATCTCACTTTCTATACCAAAACTAAAATAAAAAGTACGAAGGGCAAAATGGCCATTGAACACAATAATAGACATTTAGAGATAGTTTTAGGAATGTTAAATTGATAGAAATGTGCACGTGTTACACGCGTTTGGGGCTACAAGAGTGCTCAAGAATTTTAAAGGGGCTATAGAGAATCGAGAAACGTATAGAGTTATGTGGGTTTTTTATAAGTTTAAACCAAAGACCTAACATTGACTATGCTAAAGAATATAAACTTCTATTCAAAATCAATTGGCAACAAATAAAGTGGACTATGAATTTACAGGAAAAAAAATACTAGCATAATAAATTCATAAGTCAAGTGACCGTGAATTTATCGCAATTTATACACATGCTTTATCAATTGCTAATGAATAAAGTGGATCATGAATTTATAGGAAAACTGATAGCATAAATTCATAAGTCGAGTGACCAAGAATTTATCATAATTAATACATGGATAAAGCACGTGCATTTCATTAGTATATATAAAAGCTACAACAATGATAAAAGGGCCTCAATAAACATATATACAATCCGTTATCACTCCTATAAGTTAAGTGTCACACAAATACTAAGCATATATTAAAGATAACATTTATCAGAGATGTATTATTTGAAGCTAAGTTTCAAATTAGTCACTTAGTCTCTGCCGGCTTATCACGCTTGACTAGAAATAAATCCATTCGGACAATTACAATAACGATATAAGAAAGTAAGGTTAATATCTGGATTAGCAATTCTCAAAGTCAATAATTTTGCTATTATGCCTTGAGGTTCTTCTAAGTTCATGTAATAGTAGTCGTAGTGATACAAATAAGAAGTTGGGAGGAAGTGGCTTAAGTTGAGCTGGAATAATATGCTTGGGTGGCTGATGAGCTAGATGGAGTCAATTACTCAAGTTGAAAGAAGTTAGTTATAGATAATAGAGTTAGTTATTAGATGATGTCATCATTAGATAGATAACTGCTTTGATTCTTGTAACTCTATTGTGATTCGTTGAGTATAAATAAGAGAAATAAGAGTAGTTAGGGTTGGAGTTGCAGTTATTTGTATAACATTTCCCTTCTGTAATCTTTCCATTATCATCAATTAGATTGCACATTTCTCTCAAGAGCATAGTTCAAAGTCACGATCGCTGAATGTATCGTTTCATATCGGTTTCGGTGTATCGGTTGCGTATCGAACAATATATATATGTTATTATGTACAAAGTTTAAAAATTCTTAAAAAAACTAAAAAATATACAACACCACAACACACTTATTAAAGAATATAAGGTTACTATGTACAAGATAAATATGAAGCAAAACAAACCGATACATGATGTGTATAAGATACAGCTCTTAATCTCAATATTCTTAGCTTAATCATAGCAAAAGTTGAAAGAAGGATCTTAGGACTCATCTACATGTGGATCTGATACTTTTTTTTATATACTCAATCTAGGTAGGAAGAAATTTTGTTGTTTTAATGCAATTTATCTTTATTTAGATATGTGCTGTCTGTTATTGACATTTAAATGGTATAAAAAACTTGTGAATTTAGACTTGAAATATTTTTTTTATTCGTAAGGATGGATTTTTGCCATTCTGACATGAAATATAAAACTGAATACTTTGTAATATAGAACTTAACGCACTGTTCAATTGAATTTGAGTAATAAAAGCATACATATTTATAATGATTACACTGATAATGAAGTGTAGTTCAAATTATAAATGACTGCACTTCTTCTGTGACTTAGGTTATGGGTTTGAGTCACTGAGGAGTAAGTAGAGATCCACTGTAGATCATCCTTAAATAAAAAAAAAATTTTGCTATGATTAAGCTACCTCTCATTTATTTTCCACTCTAGAGTTAACTCAATTTTGTTTAGGATGAAAAGGCTTGTCTCTTATACAATCTAGATGAATATGTACTAAATACATGAAATTACAAGCAAAAAATTTGTGTTAAAGCTTCGTTATAACAAAATACAATAACAAGCCCTTCAAAAGCAACCAAATGAGAACCAAATTTCTCTGCTTGGATTGAATCTACTGTATACTTGGATTATTAAAATAATTTAAGTTCTAAAATTAGTAAAGAAAATAAAATAAAAAGGGAAAATAGAAGGGTGAGAATTAGACACAAGTGGAACCATATTAAAAACAAAGTACACATTCAAAGCCAGGAAGAAGTACAAGAAAGTTTGCGACTTAATATTTGGGCAAAATAGGAATAAGATAAATTAGGGCTTAGTATAGTTAGGGCAAACTTGGTAAGAAAAATAGCATAGGGGCATAACTGAACCTTCACCAAATCGGCGAGTCCTTCAACGACGGGTTGAAGAACTTAGTTTCAAGACTTTGTTTAACGAAGGAAATATCTTCCAACAAATTTGCATAATAACCACCAAATCCTCCTCTTCGACTACCAATAATTCTTCTCCAATTGCTGCCCCAATTTCTCCTCTAAATTCTCCAATGTTACTATGGAAAATTTATCCCTCTTTTGTTTAAGTGAAATCTATTATCTTGTTGGATGATAAAATTGGCGAATCTGATACTCTCCGGTCTCCCTCTTCCTTATTCTTTTATAGTTGATATTTTACATTAACCACTTAGTCGATTCATAGCAACTCGAATGACTCGGCCGATTTAATGTCTCAACTACCTAAAGTGTCGAGGATCATACGAGTCTGCTCGCTCCAATGCTGGTTTCGGCGTCTCCAACATGTCCCAAATTGAACTCGGTGTATATCGTTGGCCTTCAATCTGATTCTGACCCAGCCGAGTCTTTGATAGGATGCTCAAGATTCATTCTTTTTTCTTAATTCCTTGAGAATTTGGTAGCTGAGGTCTTCCTAACTATCAAACTATCAGTGGTATCAGAGTCGTGATTCAAGGAGCCATTCAAAGGGCACTTTAACTCAAGATGTGCAAGACTTAGAAGGAAATATCAAGTTCCATGTTAAGTTTTGAGGAATATCAAGAAAATATTGCAAGAACAATATGATCATTTCAAAAGTCTCTTGGCTGCTTTAAGGTCTCTTATTCTTGAGCTTGTTGACCTACAATCTTGGATGACAAATCCTGTCTAATTGTTTGCAATTGAGCTGTGCAGGATTTTTGCAGAACTTCTCTCAACAGGGTTTTTGGACGATGTGCACCATCCGAACCAGAAAGCTTCGAATCTAAAGGAGTGTTCGAACAAGACCTATTCTCTCAGACTTAGGAATTCGTCCAAACAAATTATCTTGGACGCAGAGCATTGTCCGAATGGTTAGATAGAGACAAATGACTCTGAGGCAGTTGACAAAGGGACGCTCATCGCTGTCTGAAAGAAACTATATCGGACGCATCTATTCGTCCGAAGGAAGAACAACCAATGCCAGGCTTCAATCTTTCTGGATGCACTACACTGTCCGATGATCCCACTAGACAATAAAATCAACTTCAGACGAAGGAATGGAAGCAGCCTCGGCCATCCAAACGAAGATCTCATCTTAAGTGTTTCAGATGTTCGAATGCTTCTTCGGACGCAATAAAGGTTTCTCGGACATCTGAAACCTATAATAGCTAGTTTTTTCAGCATTAATTACTTAGTCATTAGAAGGTGATTGGAAGCTCATTTATCACATCTATAAATATCATCCAACCTAAATTTATTAGGAACAACTTCCACATTGAATACAAGCAAGTACAAAAGCAATTTGAGTGCAAATTAGCTATTTAGAAGTGTTGTATTAGTGGAAAAAGAGTGTAATTAAAAGTTTAATCTATTCAAGAGCATTGAGTGGAGTGATAATCATTGTACAAAAGTGAGGTTGAGTGTAAGATCCTTCTTTCAACTAAATAGAATTAGTGTGAACATAGGTGATCCTACTTTGTGTGCTGTTGGTCCCAAAGGGCAACCTAAGAGCGGGGTGAATTAGGTTGTATCTAAAACAAACCTTTTTATGTGCTTAATAGAAATTCAAACTTTATGCACCAAATAAAAACTTAAGCACAAATGAATACAATAGATATTCAACAATTTAAGCATAAAGAACAAATAAGAATATTGAGATTAAGAGAATCAAACCAAACTCCCAAGCTTCTCAAGCTTGGAGCTTACAACTACAAAGAGCTTCTTACAAGGCAACTACCAAGTTCTCAACTTGAAGTTTAGCCACTAAAAGTCTCTTCAAAGTAGGTGAGACAATAACCTCTTGTACACAAATGAGGATCACTCTTGCTCACACTAATTTCCTTTAGTTGAGCCAAGAGTTTTACACTCACTCAACCTCCCTTTGTTACAATTGTTATCTCTCCACTCTTACACTTGAAGAACTCCTACACTTCTAAGCTCTTTTCACAAAACTACCTACACTATTACAACACTTGTACCCACTATTTCTCCCAAATAGCTCAAGTATTATTTGTAATCAATGTAGAAGTCTCTTTTTGTTTAATTTAGGCTAAAGGGTATTTATAGTTGTCCAAAATCTGTTTCAAACAACTTTCCAACGGCAATTTTCTGCTTACTGGAAAACTAGTCGTTGGACCTTTCGCACGGCCGATGCAGCAAGTATGCGTCCGAACGAGCTAGCCGTTGGACGAAAAGCCGCTGCTAAACCCTGCGTCCGACGTTGCGTAGCAGAGTCTCTTATTCGTTCGGACGTCCGAGGAAGCGTCCGAACCTGCGTCCAATCGAAGCAAAGTCTTCTGGAAATTTGATCGGACGTTGTTTTTCGTCCGAGACTGCTTCAATATTCTTTGTGTCGAACGATTACCATCATCGCAGAACCTCAGTCTTTCGAATAGTCATTTACGTCCGTGGAGTCTTCTGGTTGTTTTGTTCGGACGATCATTTGCGTCCGAACAAAACTACCTGTTTTTCTGCACACTTGTTTTCAAACTATTAGTGAGATTTGATCATCATCAAAACATGATTAATAAAACTGGGATTCAACAATCTCCCCCTTTTTGATGATGACAAATCAATTGGACAATTTTAAAAATAACCAAAAACTATGAAGCATAAGTCAAGAAGTTTTGTCCCAAAAGAAAAAGTTGTGTCCGTTATTTTCTCCCCCTTTTGACATCATCAAAGTATAAGAAAGATAATGCAATTTAAGCTCCCCCTTAGTTTGTTCTAGCCCCTTGAAAGGTGAATAAAATTTAATATGAATATATGGAGAATAAATCAAGTTATGCAAAACGTTTCTTCCCTTCAAGAATATATATTCAAGTAGATATGAGGGAATTCATGCAAAGAATTAGGATCAAAACAATTTTTGCTCATTCCTTACCAAAAAGCATCATCAAAACAATGAAGCATGTGTGATGCAATTTTGATGTGTATAAGAAAAAATCCATTTAAAAGAGAATGCTCCCCCTTTCTTTTGCAAGTGGTGACTTATTATAGACAAAAATTGGGGATACATATTTCCTAGCATTCTAAACAAATTCAAACACATAGATGAGTAATATTCAAGAGAATGTAGTTTAACTTGATAAATGAAAAGCACACAAAATTTTAGATGTTACCCAATTCAATATCATCTTAGCTCATATGCCTTGAACACCCTTCATAGATAATCTATCTTGAATTCCTTGGTACTCTCCAAGCATACCTACATACAAAGTTAAGCAACAACTTTTGGTACCCAAACTTTCTTGGGTCCAATTGGATTAGTAACATGCTTAATCACCCAAATAGAATTTATTCCCAATTTTTCATTTCTTTTAACATAACAATTTTTCTTTATATGGCCATGTTGATGACAATAGTTACAAATAATATTCTTATTGCCATAAAAAGAAAGATTTAGATTTAACAAAGCACAAATCATTTTTCTAAAGGTGATAAAATTTTTGTTCAAAAACATATTTCTAATTCTTTTCTTTTCAAAAACATTTTCTTTCTTCTTTTTCATAATAACATCGAGATCATCTAATCTCTTCTTCAATGAAGCTTGTTCTTCCATGATCTTGGTTTTTCCACCAAATTTTTCTTTCAAAACATCATTTTCTTTTGTCAAAGAATTATTTTCATGCACAAGGTTTCAGTTGGCACTCAATAAAGTATTAACTTTAATTTTTAACTCTTTGTTCTTAGCATATGATTCTTTCAAACATTCATGCATTTTAAAAATAAATGATTCAACATCATCATCATCATTATCACATGAATCATCACAAGAATCACAACTAGAGGATACCTCATTATTGCCAAGTGCCATAAAAGCCATTTGAGCCTCCTCATATTCTTCTTCAACCTCTCCATCCGAATTACAATCATCCCAAGTGATTTGGAAGTTGTTTGAAGTGAGGCTTCCTTGAGTCTTTTCTCCTTTTTGATGAAGTTTTAAATGCTATGCTTCTTTTTCCCTTTGCCTCCTCATCTTGCACCTTGTATTTCAACTTCAATTCAAAAGAGGTTAGAGAATTGATCAATGAATCAATAGGCATAGAATTTAAAGTTTTAGACTCTTCTATGGCAATGGATTTGGGTTCCCATTCCTTAGGTAAAGCATTCAAAAATTTTCTATTCTTTTCACCCAAGGAATATTATTTACCCAAACCTTCCAAACCCTTTACCATATCATTGAACCTACAATACATCTTGTCAATGTTCTCATGAGGTTCCATTTTGAAGGATTCATATTTAGCCACAAGAAGTGACTTCTTTTGCTCTCTAATATCTTCACTTCCTTCATGGATTTCTTTCAATTTGTCCCCTATCTCCTTGGCCGATTTGCAACCTTTTACTTTAGAAAACTCATATGCATCCAAGGCATTATACAAAATATTAATGGCTTTTGTCATTTAAAGATAAATTTATTCTATCTTGTGCATTTAACTCATATCTAGTCTTAGGCCTTAATCTATGAGTTTTTTCATCAAGATTATTAGCTTCTAAAGGACCTTAACAAATAATATACCATAAATCAATATCAATAGATTGAACAAAAATTTTCAATCTATCCCTCCAAAAAATGAAATTAATGCCATTAAACATGGGAGGTCTAGTAATAGAATGCCCCTCTAAAAACAAAGCATTATTGGTTGCCATAATGATCTTTAGTCAAAAGCAATTAAGCTCAATAAATGAGACCAAGCTCTGATACCAATTGTTGGTCCCAAAGGGCAACCTAAGAGCAGGGTGAATTAGGTTGTATCTAAAACAAACCTTTTTATGTGCTTAATAGAAATTCAAACTTTATGCACCAAATAAAAACTTAAGCACAAATGAATACAATAGATATTCAAAAATTTAAGCTTAAAGAACAAATAAGAATATTGAGATTAAGAGAATCAAACCAAACTCCCAAGCTTCTCAAGCTTGGAGCTTACAACTACAAAGAGCTTCTTACAAGGCAACTACCAAATTCTCAACTTGAAGTTTTGCCACTAAAAGTCTCTTCAAAGTAGGTGAGACAATAACCTCTTGTACACAAATGAGGATTACTCTTGCTCACACTAATTTCCTTTAGTTGAGCCAAGAGTTTTACACTCACAACCTCCCTTTGTTACAATTGTTATCTCTCCACTCTTACACTTGAAGAACTCCTACACTTCTAAGCTCTTTTCACAAAACTACCTACACTATTACAACACTTGTACCCACTATTTCTCCCAAATAGCTCAAGTATTATTTGTAATCAATGTATAAGTCTGTTTTTGTTTAATTCAGGCTAAAGGGTATTTATAGTTGTCCAAAATCTGTTTCAAACAACTTTTCAACGGCTATTTTCTGCTTACTGGAAATCTAGCCGTTGGACCTTTCGCACGGCCAATGCAGCAAGTATGCGTTCGAACGAGCTAGCCGGAATTGGACCGTTCGGATGGCTGCTGCTAAACCTTACGTCCGACGTTGCATCCTTTCTTTGAGGGTATTCGTTCGGATGTCCGAGGAAGCGTCCTTCGAAGCAAAGTCTGCTGGAAATATGATCGGACGTTATTCTTCGTCCGAAACTGCTTCAATATTCTTTGTGTCGGACGATTTCCCTCATCCGAAACTCTGTCTTTCGGACAGTCATTTACGTCCGTGGAGTCTTCTGGTTGTTTTGTTCGGACGATCATTTGCGACCGAACCTACCTATTTTTCTGTACACTTGTTTTTAAACTATTAATACGATTTGATCATCATCAAAACATGATTAATAAAACTGGGGTTCAACATGTGCAACTTGGATTATTGACTCACCCAACTTTGAAGAAGCACTTTAGTGGATTACTACTCTAAACTTGCTAGCTTGGGAGTTTTGTTTGCAAATCTCTCTCTCTATCTCTTTACTTTGTTCCTTTTTGTGCTTAATTGATTATATTGACATCCCAAATTTTATTTGTGATTGTGAAAAGTTTTATTGGTGCTTCTTTTGTAAATTTTTATGCAACCTAATTCACCCCCCTCTTAAGTTGCTTTGGACTAACAATTGGTATCAGAGCTTGGTTTCTTTCTTTTTGCTTAAATTGTATTAGAGTAAAGATTACTATGGCAACCAATAATGCTTTGTTTCTTGAAGGTCAATCTTTCACTAGACCACCTATGTTTAATGGGGTGAATTTTATTAGTTGGAAAAAAGAATGAAAATCTTCTTGCAATCTATTGATATTGATTATGGTATATTGTTAATGAAGGCCTTTTGAAGCCACCATTACTGATGATCACACTAATAGAAGAAGAGAAAAACCAAGAGATAAACTAACCGCACAAGATAAAGCCAATTTAACTTTGAATACTAAAGCCATGAATGTTTTCTATAATGCCTTGGATACTAATAAATCCACTAGAGTGAAAGGTTATGTTTTGGCTAAAGAAATATGGGATAAATTGAAAGAAGAAGATTCATAAAGGTAGTGATGATGTAATAGAACAAAAGAAATCTTTGCTTGTTGCTAAGTTTGAGTCTTACAAGATGGAACCTCATGAAAACATTGATAAGGTGTATTCTAGATTAAATGGTATCATTAAGGACTTAGAAGCATTGGGTAAGGAATATTTTTAGTTGAAAAGAATACGAAGATTTTGAATGCTCTAAAGAATGGGAAGCCAAATATATTGCCATAGAGGAGGCAAAGAATTTGAATTCTATGCCCATTGAATCATTGATTAACTCTCTTACATCTTATGAATTGAAGATGAGGCTAAAGTTATGGATGATGAAGAAGCAAGACCGAAAAGAAGCATTGCCTTGAAGGCTTCCCAAGAAAAAGACGAAAGTGGTCCATCAATTTAGAATATGAAGAGACCTTGATGAAGGTGATCTTGCACTCATCACCAAAGGATTCCTCAAACACTACATCAACAAGAGGAAAATGAGGAAAGGAGGAGTACTCAAATCCAATAACTTCAAGGGGAAGACCAAAGTTGAGAAGAAGAAACAAAACGATAAATGCTTCGAATGTGGTCAAGCCGGACACTATGTAAACGAGTGTCCATCCAAGAAAAATGAGGAAGAAAGAAAGTCCCGTTTCAACAATTTTCAAATAACATGGGATGATTGCAACTCTGAGGTGAAGTTGAGGAAGAAATGGAATCGGCACAAATGGTCTTTATGGCTATCGGTGATTATGAGGTAACTACTATTTATTTTGATGATTCAAGTGATAAAATTGATGATAATGATGCTCCTGAGGCTTTTATCATAAAACTGGAAGATAGTTTAAAAGAATCATATGCTCGAAATAAGGAGTTAGTTAGAAAAAAAATGCCTTGTTGAATGCTAACACCAAACTTGTGAATGAAAATAATAGGTTATCACAAGAACATGATGATTTGAAGAAAAGATTGCATGTGAAAAAAAAAGATCAAGGAAGAACAAGCCTCCTTGAAGAAAAGATTGGATGATCTTGATGTACTCCAGAATAGAAAAAAGGAAATTGTTGATATGAGAAGGCATTGAAATATGTTGATTAACAAGAATTTTGTCACTTTTAGAAAGAATGGTTTATGTTTTGTAAAATCAAAATCTTCTTTCTATGGAAATGAAAATATTATTTGCAATTATTTTCAATTCATGTATGGACACGTCCAAAGGTAATTGTTATGCCAAAAGAAATTAGAAATTGGGAATGGAATCTTTGTGGATATAGAGTCCATTTACTAACTCTTACAGACCCAAAAAAATGTGGGTACCAAAAGTTATCGCTTAATTTTTTGTGTACATAGAGAACATTACCAAGAATGCTAAATGATTAGTTGATAATGGGTGTTCAAGACACTTGATTAGTGATGCATCTCTTTTTCACCAATCTCAAGTCCAAAAATAGTGGAAAGGTGACCTTTGGAGATAACATGAAAGCAAAATCAATTGGCATTGGTGATGTAGGAAAAAATGGTGAGACTTTGATTAAAATACATGTGCTTTTAATTGACAATTTGAATTATAATTTTTTAAGTGTGGGTCAATTATGTGATAGAAATTTGTATGTGTTCTTTACTGAGAATGAATGTTTAATTCTTGATAAGAACTTTGTTGTTTTATTCAATGGTAAAAGGCATAATGATGTTTTTGTAGTTTATCTTGATAATATTGATAGTGGTAATATAAAGTGCTTAACTACTTCTAAAGATGATCCTTGGCTTTAGCATAGAAGACTTTGTCATTTTAGCATGAATTTGATTGATAACCTTGCTAAGAAAGAATTGGTAAGAGGTTTGCCAAGATTGAAGTTTGAGAAAAACAAAATTTGTGATGCATGCCAATTTGGTAAACAAGCTAAAATTTCTTTTAAACCAAATTGTGTATCTACTTCTAAACCTTCGGAAATATTGCATATAGATTTGTTTGGTCCAACTCAACATGCTAGACCTCATTAGTAAATATGGTTTTGTGATTGTTGATAACTATTCTAGGTATTTTACTCGGGTGCTATTTCTTATTCACAAAAAAGAAACTTTTGAAAATTTCATAAAATTATTTTCCAAAATGCAAAATTTGTTGAATTTGAAAATTGTTCATATACGAAGTGATAATGGAGTTGAATTTAAATTCGGCGGTTTTCCTGAATTTTATGATCACAATGATATTTCGCATGAGTTTTTGGTTGCTAGAGTGCCTCAACAAAATGGTGTGATTGAAAGGAAAAATAGAACTCTTCAAGAGGCTACTAGAACCGTGATTAATGAGTGTGATTTACCAAAGTTTTTTTGGGCCGAAGCCGCTAACACAGCTTGTTATGTTATGAATCAAGTTCTTTTAAGGCCTATTTTAAACAAAACATCTTATGAATTCTTGTTTTGCAAAAAAACCCATTGTGAGTTATTTCAAAGTCTTTGGTTGTAAATGTTTTATTTTGAAAATTAAAGAGCACCTTGGAAAATTTGACAAGAAATTGGCTGAAGGTCTTTTCTTAGGATATTCTAGATCTGACAAGAAAGCACACTGAGTGTACAATAGAAGAACTCTTATGATTGAAGAAGTTGTATATGTTACATTTGATTAAACTAATGATGTTATTTCAAGAGATGTTTGTGAAGATGAAGATGTAGGTATGCAAAAGAAGCTTGAAAAGCTCACTATTTAAGAGGAGCATCAAGAGACCAAGGAAACTAATGAGAACAATACTCATCCTTTGGATGAAGAAGGAGAAAAGAAAGAAGAATTACCAAAAGATATTCCAAAAGCTTTGAGGTTTGTCTCAAGTCATCCTCAAGAATTGATCATAGGTGATCCATCCGATAGGGTAAAAACTTACTCTCATAAACCTTTAAATAGAAATTGTGCTTTATTTTTTCAAATTTAACCTAAGCGTGTGGATGATGCTTTAAAAGATAAATCTTGGATTCTTACCATGAAAGAAGAACTAAGTCAATTTGATAAAAACAATGTGTGGACTTTTGTTGAAAGACCTTCACATCACCCAGTAATAGCGAACAAAATGGGTTGTTAGAAATAAATTAAATGATAAAGGTGAAATAGTTAGAAATAAAGCTAGATTAGTAGCTAAAGGTTGTGCTCAAGAAGAAAGAATTGACTATAATGAAACTTTCGCACCCGTTCAAGATGTAGATTAGAATCCATTCGTATGTTTCTGGCATATGCATGCTTCAATAATTTCAAATTATTTCAAATGGATGTGAAAAATGCTTTCTTAAATAGTTTTTTGATCAAGAAGTTTTTGTTGAACAACCTCCGGCCTTTGAAAATAAAGATTTTCCAAATCATATTTTTAAATTATCAAAGGATTTGTATGGTTTGAAACAAGCTCCTAGAGCTTGGTATGAAAGATTAAGTATTTTTTTTTTATTGAAAATAGCTTTAAAACTGGAATTGTTATACCACTTTTTTCACTAAAATTAGTCTTAATGATTTGTTTGTTGTTCAAATTTATATTGATGATGCTATTTTTGGAGCTACAAATGAAAGTTTGTGCAAGGAATTTTTTTGTGTTTGATGCAAATGGAATTTAAACAGCATCATGGGAGAGTTATAATTTTTCCTTGGACTTCAAATTCACAAAACAAAGAAGGGAACTTTCATCACACAAATCAAGTACACAAAAGAGCTACTCAAGTGCTTTGGAACGGATGATTGCAACCAAGTTGAACGCCAATGTGCACCTTAACCAAGCTTATAAGGATTAAGAAGGCAATAATGTTGATGAAAAATACTATAGAGTTATGATTGGAAGCTTACCATATTGAACCTGGTAGACAAGATATTATATTTGTCGTAAGATTTATGTGCTAAATTTCAATTTTTTCCTAAGGAATCACACCTACTTGCCGTTAAAAGAATTTTTAAATACTTAAAAGAGACAATGAACTGTGGCTTATGGTATCCTAAAACCACTATTTTTTATTTAATTAGTTACACGGATGCCCATTTTGCCGAATTGATAGAAAAAGTACTAGTGGTATGCGTCATTTTTTAGATAATTACTTAATGTGTCTTGGTTTAGTAAGAAACAAAATTCTATATCTTTGTCCATGGTGGAAGCCGAGTATATTGCCGTGGGTAACTGTTGTACTCAATTTCTTTGGATGAATCATACTTTAAAAGATTTTGGTGTTATTTTTTATTGTGTGCCCATTAGATGTGATAATACTAGTGCAATCAACTCACAAGAAATCCAATTTAACATTCTGGAACAAAGCATATTGATGTCAAACACCATTTCATAAGAGATCCCATATGCAAAAAGGAAATATGTGTTGAATTTGTGAGCACTTAGGATCAATTGGCTGATATTTTTACTAAAGCCTTGTCTTTGGATCGTTTTGAAATTTTTAGAACTTGTTTGGGAATTGTTGATTCTAAAACTATGTGATTTATGTTTTTTCGGACGCAAATATGCATCCTAAGCTCTGTGGTTTCGGAGGATCATATCCATCCAAACTGTCATGCTTTATGGGCTTTTGAGATTGGACCATTCTTCTCATCCGAGCGTGGCTGGCTTAAACTCTTAACTCTATGAAAAATCCACCAGATGATCCCAACTGTCTGATAGCCTCTCGGACAGTTGGGCCACAATTTCGGACATTTGTTCATCTGAGATCGGACATGAGTTTGGACGTATACCAGTAGTTCGGACGTCTGAATGACTGTCTCACACTAATAAAATGATTCATTTTTCTCATTTCGGACAACTCTCTATACTTGAACCCTAACTCTGACGAAAAAAAGAGATATTTTAAATTCCCTCAAATTTCTCACTTTACTCAAAATTAAACAAACAAATCTTCTTGCCATCCCTTCTGTAGCATTAATTAACTCCATTTCTAAAATGATAGCACCTCCTTCACCTCAATTTCTTGAAATCACTCAACTTTTACCTCAAATTCTCTCATCCCTCTTTTGCCTTCAAAATGGTTCGATTTCATGGAGAATCTTCAACGGGCACTCATGGGAAGCATTCGAAGGGGAAAACCCCAACACAAGGACAAACATCAACAAGTGCTCTCCATGACCCACTTCGAACCCAACTCTACCCAAATTCATCGATGCGAAAGCATTTGAAAGGTACACCTCTCTCTTGAGAAAATCTATTATAGTTGAATGTCCAGTTTCACAGGGCATGTTTGATGAGCTAAATTTAACTAATATTAAGGGTGTTTTGAAAAAAAAAATGGGGGCATTTGATTGACATTGATTTTCCAGTTTATCATGTCATGGTTTTACAATTCACAGCTAATCTTCGAAAAAGTTCAACCATTAGAAACTTAGTTTCACGGGTGAACCAAATTAATATTGAGTTTAATTCTAACATTATTAACTCAATTTTTGAATGTGCTGTTGATAATCCTGGTGAAATTTCATATTTCTTTTCTTTGGATAAATGGCCTACTATTGACACTCAATTTGATATCGAAGAAGTCAACAAAATTTTCACCTTGATTTTAAACAGGTCTCGGAAGCCAAAACTACACTACTTAGTCCTGAGCTCAACATTTTTTATACTTTAGTTACAAATTTGCTTTTACCAACTGACGAACACTGCATAGAATCAGGAAAAATGCAACTTTATTTGTTTTATTACATTTATAAAGGCATAAAACTTCATATTGGATACGTGTTTTGCTCTTTATGGGACTTGTTCTAACTAACACAAGGCGGAACATCCCATTTGGAAAGTTTTTAACTAGGTTTTGATCATTTCGATGTTATATTTTCTGGAAAAAAACAATACCCCTTATACTTTAATAAAATTTACATTGATTTGAAAAGGTTTGTGATTTTTTAATCAAAAGTGGCTCACCAAAACCGAATATGTTAGAAAAATCAACAGCTCATGATCAAGTTCTAGACATGCACTCCCTCATCCAATCTGCACACAACCCTCTTCCTCCACTCCTCAATTGCCCTACCCTTCACAAACAGCCTCTTCTTAACCATCACTATCTCAATTGTGCGATCTTGTCATCAAACTCAGAAACCAAATGGCCAAGTTTCAATGTTGAACTTTTAGAAAATTAAAACAGTTCGCCAACATTCAGTCGTAGTACACTTTTAAATCCTTCTTTGAAAGCGATAATGAAGGTGACGAAAATGCGAAACATTCACAACCTAAGCTGGAAGCACAAAGAGATCTAGTTGGTGAGCCAAATCCTTAAGATACTACTGCCCAACAAGACGAAGCTAATGATGATGAAGATGTTAACGATACATTTAACTATATCATGCAATGACACGAGGCTCAAGAAGCTAGCGAACAAGATAGTGAAGCCACAACTAAAGATTTGCCAACCATAAAGCAGAAACGGAAGTAAAGATCAAGCTAAGAATGACTTAGATTCTAGTTCTTAGATTGATTGTTTTGTATGGCTTTGACATTGGTTATAATTGATTTTATGCCAATTAGTATTGGATCAATTCTTTATTTTTCTTCATTAAAGATTGCCTTGATATTCAAGGATTTAACTTGATTTACATTGCTTTGACAAAGGAGCTATTGTAAGACCCTTTGGCAGAGTTTTCACGCTTCGCGCAAGACCGAGTGCAGGCGTTGCCCGACGGCCGGACGTTGGCAAGTGACTGCTGGCGGCATGAACCTTATTAATTCGGCATTCACAATGAATAAGAAGTTTATCTAAAATTAAACAAGTCAATTGTTCATCTACACTATGCTGTGGTATAACTAGAGGTCCTTAGGCAGTGTTGTCTGAGGGCGTTGGCAAGCGTTGCCGTGGGGACAGCTCAAAACGTGAAGCGAGTGGGCAAAACGGTGGCTAACGGCACAGTCACTGTTATTGCTGTCTCTTATACGGCTGCCGAAACGTGGGCGGCACATGGGGACGTGCTTAGTGGCGATTACCAGCTGGGGGCATGACCTGAGCCATGTGCGCCATCCGGGGCATCAACTTAGTTGTAGGGATTTCGTTTGTCCAGCAAAGCTAAGCAGTTGGGCTTGTCAACTGCACATTTTGTATAAATGTTGGTAGTCAGAAACTTGGCCATAGAGAGGAATCCGTTTGGGATTTAAGCCAAGACTGTTCTGCACACCAAGTGTTTGTAAAAAGTCCCGTTGTAAGCTTTTCAGTGAAGTAAAGTGTTGCAAGGGTTGGCCTGGGGCCGTAATTCGTTTTGTACCGTTTACTTACGTTTTTGTTGTGCTTTACACTTGAGAGTGGCTGAATTCTGATTCCCGTGTGTTTGAGTGAGTTGCTTGTTTGCGAAACGAGTGAAAACTAAACACGAGTGAGTGAGGCTGACCAAGTTCGTGGGCGAATTTTGGTGCCTTTCGTGCTGAGTACAAAGTTTCGTGAGAATTCTGGTATAAGAGCTCGGTTTGAGTGCTGTGTTGCTGTAGAAACTTGGCTTAGAGGACGCCAGGACGAAGGAAGACAGTCTTGGCACCTGTCTCTTGCACATCAACTGGTGGACCGATGGTGACAGGTTGTGCAGGGTGGCGTGCAGTGACTGTGTGGGTTCCTGAACGTGACCGAGGATGGCAAGGAAGGGAGCCATGTTCGATTCCAGCAAGGTGAACAAGCATGGAGGTGCTCAGTTCGTACTCTTGCAGTGCTGCAAGGGGTGGGAACCGTCAACGTGTGGCAGTTACCAGTGACTGTGGGTTCAGTTGAAGAATCCACTGGTAGCTCTTCAGCGGCTGATGGTCTACGTTTCAGGTCCATGGCAGTTACGGTTCGTGAGATGCCAAGATACTGGTGAACTGTAGCCTGGACCGTGAAACAACCATGTCAGGTAGCAGGGTGTTGCCGACAGCGGGTGAATTTCCAGCACAGGCGGCAAGACCGGTGATTGCGAATTGGTGGAGATGGCTGGTTACGGTGGTAACCTCTCCACAAAGCTCAACGTGGGTGGCGTTGGGAACTGACTGGTGGAGGTATGCGTCCACTGGTTGGGTTGTAACAACTCAACGTGTGGCAGACCCAAGACTGAAAAACGAAGTTGGTGGTGACGTTCCAAGTCGGGTAAGATTTCTGTTTGGTTTTTTGTTGAACTAACGAGTGTATGGTTGGTCTATCTACCAGGGGAAATACTCGGCAGATGGTTGTCCCATGAGAGACCAATTCGTGGGCCATTGAACGATTGAGAACGATGGCATGTCTTGTTGGGGTCGTGCACAGAACGGGTTGCTTACAAATGTTGGCTGGTGTGCCAACAAACTTCGTTCTTTGTAGAAGGAGAAGTGAAGGCAGTGTGCAGCTGCCGAAAATTCAACCATTGGTTGGATGGTGTGAATCCAACGTGTGACAGGCCGAAGACGAAAACGAAGCTGTTGGTGGCAAAGCCAAGTCGGGTAAGATTTTCTTTGGTTGTGGTTAAACTAACGAATGTGTTGTTGGTTTATCTGCCAAAGGACATGCTTGGTAAGTGGTTGTCCCAGTGAGAACAGTTCGTGTACCATTGAATGATTGAGAACGATGGTATGTCTTGTTGGGGTCGTGCACAGGGGTCTCTTGGTTGAGGGACAATGGCAGTGGTGACTGCCGGGTTCTAAGTAGAGGTGAGCCTACTTAGATTTAGGAAAGTGTTTTGCATGGCAGTGTGATACGGGTTGATGCCCAGGGTGTGTAGAACTCGGTCACAAACGTAGGGTTTATATGCACAAGCGAAAAGTTGTTGTTAATAGACCTCCTTGATTAGCCACAAGGCAATCTTTTAACTATGATGCGAAAAGTAGTTGTTAATAGACCTCCTTGATTAGCCACAAGGCAATCTTTTAACTATGAGCAAGGAATTGATCCAAATACTAATTAATAGATGTGTATAAGAGGTTGCTCCTAGTTAAAAGACAATCTTGAAGCAATTTCTAGATTCTTAGTCTAGACAAGACTAAAGAGTTCTAAAATTCTAATTCACTCGTATGAGAGGAAAAAGAAAAACTAGAAATTTTATAGCCAAAATTCATTTCTTCAATTGTGTACAAGACCCCTCTATTTATAGTTAAGGACAATGGTGATTCTAGGACTAAATTATTCAATGTGGGATAGCTAGTTCTTATACACATGGGTGGATCCTGACCCATTAGCCTTTAAACCCAATTCTTGTACACTTAACTAATGGCCAAAATACATGGCCCAAAAACAAATAATTACGTCTTGAAACCAGCCCAATTAAACACACTAACACTTAAAACAATTGGGCTCAAAATAAAAGACTAGACAACTAAATAAAAGAATATTCCATGGCGAAATAATGAGGCTAAATTTCGCCCTTGACTTATCATGAAGGCTTGGAGCTTCAATGACTTGGACTTATCCATTATCTAGAACATCTTAGACTCTTTAGTGGAAGATCATCTCCAAAAGGTTTGTGAGCTCTTATCTTGATCTTCAACAACTTCAACTAAGCCCAACATAGCTTTATTGAGGTTCTTAGCTCTTGATCTAGTAATTGGACCTTGTGGAACTTGAAGTGCGGATTTCGTGAGCCTATATCGAGCCTTTGTGGACAATTGATCACCATCAAGTCCTTAGGACGTATCATCTCCCTCCCCCTTAGCAGGATTCGTCCACGAATCGTCACCTATATCAAAAACAAAGGGAGAAAGATCAGTGACGTTAAAAGTTCAGAGACTTGATAGTCACCTGGTAAGTGTCTCTTATATGCATTATCGTTAATGCGAGGTGATGGACTGTTCCGGTCCATCACCAGGTGAATCTATCCCAGTCCTGTCTCTTATTGGGAAATCCTAGAATGCTCCAATGAACCGCATAAAGGAGAGGGGTCTTCAAAGACAACCTGTCTTGCGACCCTTGTTTCGCCCCTCAGCTATCTTAGCATTTGCTTCCTCAATGCGCTTGCGGGCCTTCTCGTGCAACTTCTTGACCACGTTTCAGCCTTCTTTTGTCCATCTTTGAGTGTGACGAACGCCTTTTGTTGAGCTTCTCCCCATCTAAAGCCGACGTTCTTCTTTGTAACCTCAGTTAGCGGGGCTGCTATGGTGCTAAAGTCCTTCACGAACCTCCGGTAGAAACTCGCAAGAACATGGAAGCTACGCACTTATGACACCTTACAATCGGCCAGTCCTTGATAGCAGCAACCTTGGACTCGTCCACTTGGATACCCCTAGAGGAAACAACAAACCCAAGAAACACAACACTTTCCAAACAAAAGTGGCATTTCTTAAAATTAGCATATAACTTTTCTTGTCTTAAAACAAGCAAAACAACACGAACATGTTCAATATGTTCATTAAAGCTTTTACTGTAAATCAAAATATCATCAAAATAGACAACGACAAATTTACCAATGAAAGCTCTAAGAACATGATTCATAAGCCTCATGAATGTGCTCGGTGCATTAGTGAGACCAAACGGCATGACTAACCACTCATACAAACCATGTTTGGTTTTGAAAGCAGTTTTCCATTCATCACCTTCTCTCATCCTAATCGCGATCCACTTCTTAAATCTATCTTAGTGTAAATGCTGGATCCATGTAACTCATCAAGCATGTCATTAAGACGGGGAATAGGATGGCGATACTTTACCGTGATTTTATTGACGGCGCAGCTATCTATGCACATCCTCCATGAAGGATTATAGTCCTAGAATAGCTGCGCCGTCAATAAATAAACATCCTTATACATAAGCAAGACCATAGACAAATTACACTTCTGTACTTCTTTAACTTTAGACTTAGCAAACTCCCTTTTATTAGTCTTCTTTGACCTAAGTTCGGCCAAAGCCTTGTTATGCTCATCAACATTCTTTTTAATTTGATTTTGCTCTTGAAGGACTTGTTGGGGAGGTAGAGGATGCAACACAATGGTTTTACCACCCTCTTCAAATCTAAGACAATTAGTATGACCATCATGCAGTGTTTTCCTATCAAATTGCCAAGGGCGTCCAAAAAGTAAATGACTTGCATTCATAGGGACAACATCACACAACACTTTGTCATTATATTTGCCTAGGTTTATTGAGACATGCACTTGCTTAGTTACTTTTAGTTCACCATTGTCATTTAACCATTGCAGTCTATAAGGTCTAGGGTGTTTAAACGTTGGCAAATTTAGCTTATCTACCACGTATTGTGAAGCTATGTTCACGCAACTCCCATTATCAACAATTGAAACCACAAGTCTTACCTTGGACATGGTATTTGGTGTAGAATATGTTCTCACGTTGTACCTTAGTAGGGTCGTCAGTGGCTTGAGCCTGCAAGTTTCTTAATACGACCAGTACTTGTCCATCCATGCCAGTCTCATGGTATTCATTGTCTTCATCACTCAAATCAGGTTTTTCTAATGGTGGCATCTCGTCTTCACTTTCACTCGTCCAATTGCCATCAGGGTGAGTGTATAAGACTTTCTTATTCGGACATTGGGATGAGATGTGTCCTCTCCCACTACATGTGAAATACTTTTTCTCTGGACGGCTTATAGTCCAAGTACTCGTGAAGATCAACCACGTCAATGTGAATAAGTCTAACATTGTAGCAGCATTGCTGAATCATCCATGGTGGTCTCTTCATCTTCATACAAGTGAGCACAAAGGCTCATTGCCATCTCCATCTCTCGAGCACTACTCCTCCACAGTCAGATTCCCTACGGAGAGATTGGAGCTTCCTTAGCTGTTCCCTGTGATAAATCGCAGGTCAAACTCTCTTTCGAAGAAGGGGTTTGAGGTTAGTCCAACGAGTTATAGGGTAATCACCTATTCTATGTCGTTCTTTTATTTCAGATACCCACCAAGTCATTATACACAGTCAGAAAAATAAGATACAGCCAACTTATATTTCTTTTCATTTGAATAGTCATAACAATCAAACAAAAAGTCTACCTTTTGTTCCCAGTTTAAGTATTCTTCAGTATCGGCTTTACCTTGGAACGTGGGCATGTTTGGTTTGAGAAAGCCAATTTTTTTTTCACTCCGGTGAACAGTAGCGGTGAACATTAGGGTTCAGAGACTTCCATGGGCTTGCGCCGATTCTACCGGGTACTGTTCATTGTACTGTTACACATCGCTAAGATGTGTGAACAGTAACGATGAACAGTATATGAATAACGCGATGAACAGTATATGAATAGTATATGATCAGTGTGATGAACTTACAAATTTGAGTTTGACCAAAATTCTAGCCAAAGCTCTGATACCACGATGATACGGGTTGATGCCCAGGGTATGTAGAACTCGGTCACAAACGTAGGGTTTATATGCACAAGCGAAAAGTTGTTGTTAATAGACCTCCTTGATTAGCCACAAGGCAATCTTTTAACTATGATGCGAAAAGTAGTTGTTAATAGACCTCCTTGATTAGCCACAAGGCAATCTTTTAACTATGAGCAAGGAATTGATCCAAAGCCTAATTGGCAGAAAATCAATACCTGGTGTTGGTTATAACCTCAAGTGTCTCAATCTTGAAGCCCCAACTTGATTCCTAGTCTAGACAAGTATAAAGAGAATCTAAAATTCTAATTCACTCGTATGAGAGGAAAAAGAAAAACTGAAATTTTATAGCCAAAATTTATTTCTTCAATTGTGTACAAGACCCCTCTATTTATAGTTGAGGGTGGAGGATTCTAGGACTAAATTATTCAATGTGGGATAGCTAGTTTTAATAGTTGGGCTGGATCCTACAGCCCATTAGCCTTTAAACCCAATTCTTGTACACTTAACTAATGGCCAAAATACATGGCCCAAAAACAAATAATTACGTCTTGAAACCAGCCCAATTAAACACACTAACACTTAAAACAATTGGGCTCAAAATAAAAGACTAGACAACTAAATA
Source organism: Cinchona pubescens (assembly GCA_025175665.1). Taxonomy (NCBI): domain Eukaryota; kingdom Viridiplantae; phylum Streptophyta; class Magnoliopsida; order Gentianales; family Rubiaceae; genus Cinchona; species Cinchona pubescens. The sequence continues at coordinate 722,890 of JANKKI010000068.1, read as the reverse complement.
AAATAATATTCCATGGCCGAAATAATGAGGCTAAATTTCGGCCCTTCAGCTTCTCATCCTAGGCTTGATCTTCAATGACTTGGACGTCCATTACTAAGAACATCTTAGACGATCTCTTTAGTGGACTTCATCTCCAAAAGGTTTGTGAGCTCTTCTTGATCTTCAACAACTTCAACTAAGCCCAACATAGCTTTATTGAGGTTCTTAGCTCTTGATCTAGTAATTGGACCTTGTGGAACTTGAAGTGCGGATTTCATGAGCCTATATCGAGCCTTTGTGGACAATTGATCACCATCAAGTCCTTGGGACGTATCACAGTGGGTGGCTGTCAGGCAAAACGAGTGCATGGCAGTGGGTGGCTGCTTAGGCAGAAAAATGCTGGCAGTGTGTTTCTGCTAAGCAGAAACGGGCATGCGATGCTTGTTTGTTTGCACAGTTGGGAAACATAGCATAAACTTAGCTTGGGCAGAAATCGGTCGGGCATGGGGCCTTGCTGATTGTGGGAGCCGAAAAAACAAGTAGGGAAGTTAGCTATGTTGCTGTGTTGGTCTTGGTTTCGGGGGAAACCAAGGCAAGTCTTTTGTGCGACAAAGGGCGGGCATTGAGGTGGTGCCTTTGGCTGAAAATGCGTTTGGCCAGTGACAAGGTTGGCGAAAACGGAGGCAAGCCAGGTTCGGTTAGTTGCCAAAGTCCGGGAGACTAGTGCATGCAGTCTCACATTGCATTTTTACAGTTCCTAGGGTGGAACGTAAGCGGTAACGTGCTTCTGTCCTTGTTTAAATTATGCAAGTTATGTTTTACTTGTTTAATTTCTGTTTGGCATGGGTGTGTGCCAAAGTGACTGATGTTGTTGCCAAGTGTTGGCAGAATACTTTGTATTTCGTTTGTTGCTCGTTTACTTTGTTAGACTAGGACAGGGGTACTAGACAAAGTGAAACGACTTGATAGGGTTCAAGTGGGCAGCAACGCAGCTTAAATGAAGCCTAATCAGAAACTGAGGCTTGCAGTCACAACTTAACCACAGCGAATGAAAGTTGTTGAAGGCCGTCCAGAGAAAAAGGGCAGCGGCATTGCACAGTGCTGGGCACAGGTGTGCGAAATTCAGCAACAGAGAGTCATTCGGGTGGTAATGTTTGCATGGGCCAGGTGGCCTATGTGGGCATTGATGAGGGCATCAATCTCTTCAAGTGGGGGAGGTTTGTAAGACCCTTTGGCAGAGTTTTCACGCTTCGGCAAGAACTAACCCTGCAACCCTGCAGCTCGCACGTCGGCAAATCGCCCGCGGCTAGGCAGTGTGCGGATAAGGCAAACGGAGGTGGGCCGATTAGAGCCGTTGTCATGCAAAGTGCTTCAAAACTATGCAGTGGTGTGCTAGAACAACTTAGGCAGTGTTGGCTGAGGGACGTTGGCAAACGTTGCCAGTGGACAGCTCAAAAACGTGAAACGATCTGGGATGTGTAAAGAACAGAAGCTAACGGCAGTGTAACGAGCATAACTCTAGCATGATCTTGGGCGCAGCTGGAGCCCAAGTGAAGTCTTGTGGGTGGCAAGGCTGGTTGGCAACCGGGTCTGTTCGTTACTGTTCACCGCTACTGTTCAGAGACTGTTTATTAAAAAAAAACGGCTAGGCAGCGTGCACATCGGTTAAGTGCACTCGCAACAGGTGTGGTGGGCTGCAGTTGCGGGAAAACGGCTGGAAACGTGGGCAGCACATGGGGACGTGCTTAGCCGTTTCCGCAATGTCCAGCACCTGTCTCTTATACACATCTAGATGTGTCGGCGGCAAGCGACTTAGTTGTAGGGATTTCGTTTGTCCAAGAAAGCTAAGCAGTTGGGCGTGTCAACTGCACATTTTGTATAAATGTTGGTAGTCAGAAACTTGGCCATAGAGAGGAATCCGTTTGGGATTTAAGCCAAGACTGTTCTGCACACCAAGTGTTTGTAAAAAGTCCCGTTGTAAGGTTTTCAGTGAAGTAAAGTGTTGCAAGGGTTGGCCTGGGGCCGTAATTCGTTTGTGTACCGTTTACTTACGTTTTTGTTGTGTTTTACACTTGAGAGTGGCTGAATTCTGATTCCCGTGTGTTTGAGTGAGTTGCTTGTTTGCGAAACGAGTGAAAACTAAACACGAGTGAGTGAGGCTGACCAAGTTCGTGAGCGAATTTTGGTGCCGGTGCGAGCTTCTTATTCCGCCTTGGCACGACGGTTTCGTGCTGAGTAGAAGTTTCGTGACAGCTATTCTCAACAAAATCAACCTAAGTTGAATTCCTAGACACCAAGTCCCAGTCTTCAGGATGCACAATGATGCATTTATCAAACTGCCCCCAACTCCATTTTCAAGATTTGAGTTTCCCTAATTTTTTAAAAAAAGATTTCAATGGATGGATATACGAATCTAAGCAGTTCTTTAAGAGACAATAATACTAGATGCAAAAGTCATATTGGCTACAAGGTATTTAGAAGGAAAGGCGTTATAATGGTATAAGATCTTCATGGAGTTCAAATTCACCAATGAAATACCTTCTTGGATGAATATATGACAGCCTTGGTTTCAAGATTTAGTAGGTCCATCCATGATGATCTTAGGGACAATTGTCGTCACTTCGATAAAATTTCATGGCTATCTACCGCCATTCCAATCAAACGATGAGGATAAACATCTAGCATTCAGCAAAGGAAGAAATTTTAAGAAACAAATTATTGAGTTTGTGAATGTGAAGATAAAAATAAATAAATAAATAAAAAATAATAATAATAATTTGCAAAGAGGAAGCACAAGTTGGGAGTTCGGGGAGTCTGTTTTCTCTTACACCCACAAATACTTCAATGGAATATAAAGATGATTACGACCAATTGAATCCATAGAAGTTGGGAATCTTGGATGAAAAAGAAGATATCAAGATTTACAGTTTTGAGTTAGTAAAAGGTGAAGATGGCTGGAATTTTAGGATTGATGAATGCTATTCTTCCAGCATTGATGATGAGGATATGGAGTATCAAGGTCCAGTCCTTGACAAGTATCTACTCAGCTCATCATTACAATAGCATTGAAATGGTAAACAAAGCAAACTATGTCCTCAAAATTCCAATACCAGAATTTTTGCAAGGCATTGTCTTTGTTGTGTTATTATCTTCCAGTTTTCAATGCTTGTTTTTCCATCGGTGTCTTGAATTGACACCTAAGAATGGTAAGAATAAATCATGGTATGAAGTTGTAATGGGATTCATGGCAGGAACTATTGCAAAAAGATCTACTAATCCCAATCCCAAATTTCACAACATTTAATCCAATTAAGTGGTGCTTTGGAGACTTGAGTCTTGTACACATCTAGATGTGTAGTAAGAGACAGCAAATTGCAACATATTTCAATCTAGTTGTCCTAACAATTATCCGTTCTAAGATATCATAGGCAGCGAGATGAGGTGAAAGGGACTGGAAAAATTGGCTTGGTGCGCACAAAAAGTTTTCAATTTCTTTTAGTCGTCAAGGACAAGGACATTTTAAGGAGCGGGAACTGTTGCAATAGCTTTTCTATAAAGCATCATTTCTGCACATTAATGGCTTAACAGGTGAAGTGTAGCTCATAAGTTAGCAAAAAGACTAAATTTCTGCAATTGTTAGTAGTTACATAGATTGGCAGTAGTGAAGAAAAGGTCAGTTCGGGAAAAATTGTGAACTTCACTTTTTACGTATCACCTCTCCTTCTCTATCAACCAATCAAATACGAACCAATTTCTTTTTGTTGTGTTTAGATTTGATAAATTTGGAGAAGGATTTGAAATTTAATCAATTTATTGGAGGAATTTGTAAAAGTAAAATGAATGAATTTCAAATTTATCCAAATTAAAAAATTATTTAAAATCCTTTATTTCACTTTTTAATTTGGGTAACTTTAAAATTCATCCATTTCAACCTTACAAATCTCTCTAAAAAATAAATAGATGGTTAAAAATCCTTTACCATATCCATCGTTGCAAACGCAATGTTTCTGAATTCCTTCGAGTGGTTTTCCCCATTTTTAGCCATTCTTGGACTTAGAGTGAGATTTCATCTGCTTTTACATCACGAAATTGGCACTTTCATCGAATGATAGAACAAATGTGTGTGTCGGATGGAAAAAAGGGAGTGGAAAAGAAAGGAATTGGAGTGAAAGATTTGAAAATCATTTGTTTGTTTTCAAGGAAAAGAAAATAAAGGAATTGGATGGATTTTACACCCCTTAATCTTCTACAATCTTTTCTTTAATAAGTGAGATGAAATTAGAGAAAACTTTTATTACGTTACAACTAATTATGAGATGTGTATAAGAGACAGAAACGTAACACAAATATTAAAATGAAACACACGTTAATAAAAGGCTAGTATTAATTTTGCTTCTAAAACTTTCAAACAACTTGGAAGAAGAAACTCTTTTCTCTTCTCTTCTCTTCCCTTATTGAAACTTTCCCTCTTTTATTTCCTTCCCAAACTCACAAACTAAGCCTTGGTCTTCCCTTCGGTCAGCGAGCTCCGCAAAAGGCAAAAGAATACTAAAACCTCATGCGGCAGGGAGATGCTTTGGGAAAGCATCGCACCTGATGTAAGTGCACCTTTTTGCAATGAAGGCCAGGTAAAAAATTTCGAAATAGCCAAAGAAATTTCAAAATCATAACAAAAGCTATGAGAAAGCTTCAAGCTCATGAACCACTTACAACCTGAAACTGCATCGTACTACCTAAATGTTGCTTGCTGACATCGAAGACTTTCTGTAGGACAACCGACCTAGTGCCATGAGCTCATCTGTTCCTTTAGATTTACAAGTACCCAAGCTGTCACGCCCCTGACCCGCACTTGCCAGACACGTGTCATTCGCCGTATCCTCAAGAGCAAATCCCAAGAATACAAGGCATCATAGCAGTGCTATTTACTTTAAACATCTAACTATAACAGAGAAGCAATTCTCTAAAAATATATTAACTTGAAATAGTGCGGCTTTTACCAAATCATAAACAAATATACAACCATTAAACATGGATAATCGTTAAGAGCACGCAGGCCTAACTTATTATAATAAACCTATAAACAAATCTCTAAGGTAGTGACCACCTTAAGTTCCTTCCTTGCTCTCGAACACTTAGTCCTTATCTTCAACTAATACATACTTGTATTTGTCTTCTGTACAAAATATAAGAAACATGGGGTGAGCGACAAGTCACCCAGTAGATAGTACTTACTTCCGCTGCCGATCATGCTGTTACATATATATACAGTTCATACATACATATCACACTATCACATGCTCATGCTTTTATCCAAATTATTCTTGTAAAACATGTAACACCATTCTTGTAAAATATGTAATGACATAAAGTCACATACTCGTGGCATTCTTCATATATCATGTAACATTTCTTCATGACTTGTACTTTCAAGTAACATACATACTTTCATATCATAAAACATGCATCCATTTAAATGGCTCAAACTAACAGGCAGTCATCGACTTCTGAGTACTCAGCCTAGTGGTTAACCTCACTAGAAAAGGGTGTCAAGGGTTTCCGGGGACCATTGACGTTCTTCTTGTATTGCCAAGTCTCTCATGGCTATGGTGTCAAGTCTTCCTTGACTATGTGTTGCCAAGTCTCTCATGGCTATGGTGTCAAGTCTTTCTTGACTCTGATTTAGGATTATAACCCCTACCGACTATTTCATGTTCGTTTAGAGCCATAATATCTTATTATTACCCATACACAACACATACATGTCACGCGTAGTCAAAACTATACATATAATGCATTTCCATACACTTTTAAAACCAGACACATACATAACCATACATGATCCAGAATTTCATAGCAAAATAATTATTGAACAAAACACATTTTCACAAACGACTTTTAGAGATTATGCACAGTCATAAAATAATTGTTTTTAAAACACATAGTTTAGAAATACAATTTTGAAAGTACAGAAGTAAGCACCACCTACCTCAAACGATCGAATAATCGTGTCTTTATTTGCCTTTTGTTCCTTGTCGATAATCCTTAAAAATAAAATAACAATATCTTGTTACTAATAATTCAAGTAATTATTCCCTTAACAAATTCTTATGAAACCCTATTTTCAATATCCTAGACACAACACTCTAATCCATTCTTAGGTTCACTAATCGTGACTATTTATGTGAGATCAAAGAATTTTACTATTAATATCTTAAAATAATTCTTGTATTAGAATTGGTAACTTTTAGAATTAACATTATGAATTCTAATTTAAAATAATATTTTCATACGTCGTTTTATCCAAAATAATCAAATCATATTCGTATTAGTTTATATCAAATCAAAAATACGTTTATTACTTGTTTTCAAAACTTATGGTACCTTATCACGACTTTTCAAAAACTCTTCGGGTCTTATTACAATCATTTAAAACTTTTATTTTTAAAAAAACTTTACTAATAATCTAGAAAGCATTAAGGCCTTTTATGTAAACTTAGAAAATCATTCATGGGTGCTTTAGTAACTTTAGAAAACTATTAAGGGCTCTTAGATAAGTTTTAAAGCATGCGAGGATACTTTGGTAACTTTAAAAAGTCATTTGGAAACCTTTGTGTACCTTACAAAACCTTTGAAAGTCATTGTTAACTTTATTAAAGTTATAGGTGTCAATTTGTCAATTATCAAAACTTTTATGGGTCTTAGTATAATATCTCTAAACTGTAAGGTTCATTCTGTAATCTTCAGCAACCATCAAGGACTACATAATGTCTTTATAAAATCATTAGGGGTAATCTATAATTTCCAGAAGTTGAAAAGGACTAAGTGTTCGAGAGCAAGGAAGGAACTTAAGGTGGTCACTACCTTAGAGATTTGTTTATAGGTTTATTATAATAAGTTAGACCTGTGCTCTTAACGATTATCCATGTTTAATGGTTGTATATTTGTTTATGATTTGGTAAAAGCCGCACTATTTCAAGTTAATATATTTTTAGAGAATTGCTTCTGATGTTATAGTTAGATGTTTAAAGTAAATAGCACTGCTATGATGCCTTGTATTCTTGGGATTTGCTCTTGAGGATACGGCGAATGACACGTGTCTGGCAAGTGCGGGTCAGGGGCGTGACATTTTTAATGGTATCAGAGCTTAGGTTAATATCTTTGTAGTGTGTCATATACTAGATGCGTATGATACTGGACTATGCGACATAAGCGTAGTTGATAGGAATATAAGGATTGCCAAAGACTTGGATGATAAGTGGATTATGATACTTGGCAATGGAAGCATGCCCTTCTAAGTTAGCTTTCCTAAGTAATTTGCTTATGGAAATAAAGGAACCCCACCATTTTTATTGTTATTTCGATGGTGAACTCTATAGCATGATTTAAGCAAGATGCTTAAATTAATGGCCTCTAGGACTTGGATACAAACTAGATGAATAGGAAGTTTCAAATATTGATGTTAAGTTAATTTTGGCGCAGCGAAGTGTGGTAAGCCCATAACCCTCAAGTATTAAGGAATTAGGAAATGAAAAAGGGTAATAGGGAATAAGTAAATTTTCAGTGCATTGGTATTTCATTGAGGAATTTGGAATTTTTGACTATGGAATTTCAAAAAAAAAAAAAAAAAAAAAAGAAAGAAGAATTCCTAAATGATTATAATAATCACGCTTTGGGATGATACTAGAATTTCATACCACCTTGTTAATAAAAATTGAATTGTTCACTAGAATTTTATATGTCGAATAGGATATCTCATGCGTCGAACTGTGGGTGATTTGTGTATATCGATTGACGATTATTTAATTATTAAGAAAGTCTTATTTTGGAATAAATATTACTTTGGCCTGTATAAAGTATATTTTTCAGTTATTATTATTTTATATTTGAAAATTTTTCACTAGTATCCTAAGAAGGAAAAATGGTGTTCAAATTAGATTTCAAACCATTAATACTATGTGAATGCATGTTCATCTATATTGATATTAAGGGTATGCAAGGAGATAAGATTTTAGACTCTCGTCTCTAGGATAATGATTATATAGTAGGAGTTGAAATCTAAGGAATACTATACAAATCTAGTACAAACGGAATTTGACCAAATTCCAATAAAGAAAGACTTGTGTGGCAGTCAAAATTTTTGAGAGCGTGTAAAATGAAAAGAGTTCTATTACTAATTTTACAAGAACGTGGGACCATTAATAGATATTGTGTAGTATGCTTGGAGCTCGTAGTTGACGAAAAAGAAAATATAGTGAAGTGACGACCTTGGGATTGTTAGCCGTACTAAATTTTTACAAGATAGAAATCCAATAAAAAGGGTATATGTGATGACTCTCTAATAGATGAGTAATTGAAGGATAATAAAGTGATTCCATTTGGTTGAAATTCCTCCTTAAGGCAATGATTTGGCATATCCGTAAAAGATACTTCTAAAATTGTCCTAAGGACTAAAGGAGGAATTGGAGTAAATTGAAAGGACATGGTTTCATAAGAATTCGAGGAATAAATAATACATAGGTTAACTACGACATGTGTCACCCTTTGAGAAGAATCACCACTATGGTTTCTTGATGTGTTTCCCGAAGAGTTGCCAGGGTTACCCCCAGATCGAGAGATTAAATTTGAGATAAAATTAGTACCCGACGCTGAACCAATTTCCAAGGCACCATATAGGATGGCTCCTGCAGAATTGAAAGAATTAAAAGAACAGCTCCAAGAACTGATTGATAAGCAGTTCATTAGACCGAGTGTCTCACCATAGGGTGCACCAGTCCTTTTGTTAAAAAGAAAGATGGTAGTCTTAGGTTGTGTATCGATTAACGTGAATTAAACATGGTTACCATCAAGAATAGATACCCTTGACCAAGGATAGATGATCTATTTGACCAGTTAAAGGGTGCTAAAGTATTTTCAAAGATAGATTTGAGATCTGGATGCATCAATTGAAGATTAAGGAGGACGATGTACCGAAGAGTGCTTTTAGGACGAGATATGGACACTATGAATTTTTAGTGATGCCATTTGGATTAACAAATGCACCGGCTGCCTTTATGGACCTAGTGAACCGAGTGTTCAAATTGTGATTGGATCAGTCAGTTGTAGTATTTATTGATGACATTTTATAAGATAAGTTACTCTTCCGATGAGGAAACCCATGCTGAGAATTTAAGAGAAGTACTGGAAATCTTAAGAAAAGCAAAATGTATGCTAAACTTGGCAAGTGTCTCTTATACTTACAGTGTGACGTTTTTAAGTCACGTGGTCTCGGAGCAAGGAGTTTCTGTAGATCCAAAGGAGATAAGAATCGAAGCTATAGTAGATTGGCCATGACCGAAAAATGTTACCGAGGTACGAAGTTTTCTAGGTTTGGCAGGATATTATCGAAAGTTCGTAGAAGGATTTTCTAAAATAGCTGTACCCTTGAGTAAACTAACTCACAAGAGAGCAAAGTTTATTTGGTCCTCAGACTGTGAAGCAAGTTTTCAAGAGCTAAAAGAAAAGTTAGTCTCTGCACCTGTCTTAACTTTACCCTCAGGAACTGATGGCTTTGTAATATATAGTGACGCATCTAAAAATGGTTTGGGATGTGTTCTAATGCAAAATGAGAAAGTCATAGCTTATGCCTCAAGACAATTAAAGCCATATGAGCAAAATTATCCCACTCACGACTTAGAATTGGCTGCGGTGGTTTTTTTTCCCTCAAGATATGGAGACATTACTTATATGGGGAACAATGTGAAGTGTTTACCGATCATAAGAGTTTGAAATATTTGTTCACCCAAAAGGAACTTAACATGCGCCAAAGGAGACTGGTTAGAGTTATTAAAGGACTATGACTTGACCATAAGTTATCACCCTGGTAAAGCCAATAAGGTGGCTGATGCATTGAGTAGGAAAGGACAACCTACAAAAGGATCTGTGGTAGAAAGGCAAATGGAAGATCTAGGTTTGGAAATGATTGAATCCACCGCCAAAGTTCTAGCCACTTTGACCTTAATTCCGACATTAGTTGAAAGGATTAAACAAGCACAGGAGTTGGACGAAGAGTTGGTAAAAATAAAGGAGAAACTTAAAGTGGAACCGTTCCAGGAATTTCAAGAACAAGAGGATGGAAGCCTTTGGATGAGAGGTCGATTATGTGTACCTAAAGATAATGAGTTAAGATTAGAGTTACTTGGGGAGGCCCACAATTCGAAATATTCTATTCATCCGGGAGGAACCAAGATGTATAAGGATTTAAAGCAACATTATTGGTGGAGTGGAATGAAACGCAAAGTAGCAGAATTTGTAGCAAAGTGTTTAGTGTGTCAATGCAAGTGAAGGCTGAACATCAGAGGCCAGCTGGATTGCTCAAGCCACTTGAGATTCCCCAATGGAAGTGGGAACATATTACGATGGATTTTGTAGTTGGATTACCAAGGACAAAAAGGACCAATGACACCGTTTGGGTAATAGTCGATAGGTTAACTAAGTCAACACATTTCTTACCAATGACGAATAGAGCATCCATGGAGAAATTAGTGGAGATATACGTGGAAAACATCGTGTGTTTGCATGGAGTTCCAGTAAGTATAGTTTCGGACAGGGACCCACGATTCACATCTAGATTTTGGACTACGTACCAAAGAGTCACTGGTACTGATCTGAGACTAAGCACAGCTTATCATCCTCAAACTGATGGGCAATCTGAAAGGACTATACAAACATTGGAGGATATGTTACGCGCGTGTGCATTGGATTACAAAGGAAATTGGGACAAATTGTTAAAATTGATGGAATTTTCTTACAATAATAGTTACCATAGTGGAATAGGCATGGCTCCTTTTGAAGCATTATACGGGAGAAAGTGTAGGTCACCGGTGTATTGGGACGAAGTTGGAGAAAAGCAAATGATTGGACCGGATCTAGTGGATAAGACTTTAGAAAAAATTAAGGTAATTCGTGATAGACTCAAGATAGCTCAAGATCGATACAAAAGTTGGGCAGACAATAAGCGTAGACCTTTGGAGTTTCAACCTGGAGAAAAGGTTTATCTAAAAGTGTCACCAACAAAGGGAGTCATGAGATTTGGGAATAGTGGGAAGTTAAGCCCTAGATTCATTGGACCATTTGAGATATTAGATAAAGTGGGAAATTTGGCATATCGATTGGCCTTACCACCTGCGTTATCTAGAATACACAACGTCTTCCATGTATCACAATTGCGAAAATATGTACCTGATGCAAGTCATGTTTTGGAGGCACAACCATTGGAGATCAAAAGTGACATGACGTATGAGGAAGTGCCACTAAGAATCGTGGATCATAAAGATCAACAATTACGCAAAAGGACCATACCATATGTAAAGGTTCAATGGGCAAATCAAACAGTACGAGAGGCAACATGGGAACTTGAAGAAGAAGTTCGGAAGAAATACCCACAATTGTTTGACCAAGGTGCGTAAGTTTCGAGGACGAAACTTTTTTTTTTAGGGGGGAAGAATGTGATAACCGGAAAAAAAAAAGAAAAAAAGAAAAAAAAGAAAAGAGATTTATCTTATTATTTGTTTTAGTGATTCTAGATAAGTACTATTATTTTATGCTTCATCCAATATAGAGTCCTAAGGGATAATTGAAATTACTGCTACGTTTAATCAGATACAGAGTCTTAAGGGGTAAGTATAACTATCTTATAACTAATCAGGTAGGAAGTTCTAATGGGATTAAAATATTATAAGAGTCCTAAGGAAATAAACTAGTAGTAGTAGTATTATATATATAATATAGTATATCTAATATTTTTGTTACGATACTTGAAGTTCAGAGTTAGGAAAAGCAGGAAAATTTTCTGTCACTTGTATCAGGTTAGTTTCATCTGAATTATTTTATATTGTTGTCATCAAATTTATTTGTATAGATATGTATATGTAGACAAAATTATATATATATGAATCATGTTAATTAAAACGAAAATTGTATCATGCTTAACAATCTGGTGTATACGAGAAATATAATATGGATGTTATATAATTTACATCTATATATATATATATAATTATATTAAATGACATTAATATATATATATATATAATTATAATATATAGTAGAAGAATAATTTAATTAATCAATGAAGTTTTTATTTCTAAAAATATATTTTTCATTGGGAAACAATTGCTTGAAATCGCATAGGATGTTTGTCTATTTGAATGTTAGCCGGAGTTTTAATCGGAAAATTTTGAGTTAAGTTCGCCGGCAAGCTTCTGTGCAATAAGGTTTCAGAAAATTTTGGAGAAGAAGCTGTCGGGACAAAGTTGTAGAAAAATTGCAACATTAATCCCTCTAATTAAATAGAATTATAAGATGGTCCTGCTTGAAATATTTTCCATCCATGTCGAATTAAGTCCTTTTAATTTCTGTAAATAGTGATTTGACCCAAACAATATTAGATGGTCATTAGTAGTCCCTGGAATTAGCAGAATAGTCCCACAGCTTAGGAAAAATATGACTAAGACCCAAAAATTTTCTGTAAATTACAGATTAACCCCTGATACTTTAGTAAAGCTAACAGATGACCCCTAAAGTATTTATAAGATTCATAAAGGTTCCAAATACTTTTTAAAATTACCAAATTACCCTCAAATACTTTTAATCATTATTTTTATGTCTTTAGTATTTCTAAAAGTTATCAAAAGAACTTAATAACTTTTCTTAGTCGTAATTAGCCCCGAGAAGTTTTAATTACCTTTAGTAAAGGCATAAGATGTTGTACTTTGAGATATGATGGTTAAGATATATTACAACAGATGGGGCAATTAAGCTAGGTATGTAAGCGGGTTAATTAGAGGAATTGATTTTAATATTGATAGTCTATAGATAGTAAAACCTTAGATGAGTAGTAAATTATGAATTTCTTATAGATGATACCGAGATCGAGGACGAGCCAACACAAGGTGAACGTGTTTGATTATATATTGAGGTAGGTGGTGCTTACTTCTGTACTTGCAAAATTGTATTTCTAAACTATGTGTTTTAAAAACAATTATTTTATGACTGTGCATAATCTCTAAAAGTCGTTTGTGAAAATGTGTTTTGCTCAATAATTATTTTGCTATGAAATTCTGGATCGTGTATGGTTATGTGACTGTGTGGTTTTAAAAGTGTATGGAAATGCATTATATGTATAGTTTTGACTACGCGTGACATGTATGTGTATAAGATGGGTAATAATAAGATATTATGGCTCTAAACGAACATGAAATAGTCGGTAGGGGTTATAATTCTAAATCAGAGTCAAGAAAAACTTGACACCATAGCCATGAGAGACTTGGCAATACAAGAAGAATGTCAATGGTCCCCGGAAACCCTTGACACCCTTTTCTAGTGAGGTTAACCACTAGGCTGAATAAGTACTCAGAAGCCGATGACTGCTTGTTAGTTTGAGCCATTTAAATGGATGCATGTTTTATGATATGAAAGTATGTATGTTACTTGAAAGTACAAGTTATGAAGAAATGTTACATGATATATGAAGAATGCCACGAGTATGTGACTTTATGTCATTACATATTTTACAAGAATGGTGTTACATGTTTTACAAGAATGATTTGGATAAAAGCATGAGCATGTGATAGTGTGATATGTATGTATGAACTGTATATATATGTAACAGCATGATCCAGCGGAAGTAAGTACTATCTACTGGGCGATTTGTCGCTCACCCCATGTATTTTATGTTTTGTACAGAAGACAAGTACGAGTATGTTTTAGTGGAAGATGAGGACTAAACGTACCAGAACGAGAAAAGAAGTTAAGGTGGTGGTTAAACTAGGGATGTTATTAATAAGTGAGCTTGTGTGCTCCAAACAATAACTATCTATTTTTGTATTTTGGTGGGTTATATTAGTTACCGCACTTTATTTTAATTTCTTATGAAAGGATATTGTCGCTATGTTGAATAAATTTAAGGGCATATGAGTACTGTATATTGAGCCTTGTATTCATGGGGTTACTCGTGAGTACGGCGGATGGCACGTACCTGACATCGAAGACTTTCTGTAGGACAACCGACCTAGTGCCATGAGCTCATCTGTTCCTTTAGATTTACAAGTACCCAAGCATTTATCAACTAATTATTTCCCAGCCTTCCTGCGGAGGAGTTGTTGCAAATCGAGCACATTGATCTTAGCAGCAAGTATGAAATCATTTTCTGTTAATCCACCTGCACAGAGAAAAGGCTACAGTTTTAGACCAGTAATCTCACCACATTTCAGGGAATTCTGAAAGGAAAAAAAAAATGCCAATTGCAAAGACGAGTTTTATAAAAATTCAAAGGAAATACTCAGGAAAAACAAGACAGGTAATGTAAACAACTGTTTTGGACAAAAATGGACGTTATTCCTCCCTATTGGCGGTATAGTACATGAATCCCATAGGTCACAGCAAAGTAAATTTTGAACTATATCTGGTACTCGAGTACAGAACGTGCCATAGAATAATTACAGATATGTGACATGAGGCACGTAATCTAGTTTCATGAATATAATGAGTTTATTGAGAACTCATGTACCCTTGAGCTGGCTACAAAAACCTGTTGACTCATGCAGTTAATAAATAACACATCCAATTTCGATAATGTACTTGAGAACAATGTAATGAGTTTGGTGTGTCTCAGACATTAGACAAGAACAGGCTAAGTAGCATGGAATAACTTATCAAGATCCAAGGAAGATGGCAAAAAGTTAATTTAGAAACATGAAGCTTACCCACAGCATGTGTCCATATGTCGATCTTCACGTTGTTCCATCCCACAAGATGGAGATCAGGATGATGACCAGCAGCAAGGATTGTTAAGACTTCCGGAAAAATTATCCATTTTCCATAAGCATTGTGATGCTGCATGCAACATATGGGTGAATATGCAAGTGATCTACCAGAGATGCTAAAGATCAAATTGATATTGTTAGCCAGGGCTTTAAGTAATCAATTATATGTTCTCTTCTGCAATTATTTGCATCCATGTATGGTTGTAGGCAAGCCTCATTTGTTCCTTTTTTTTTAAAAAAAAAAAAAGAAAAAGAAAATACACATCTGCTTCCTATTTTCTAGTAGATACTAGGGAAAGTGTCTTACCACTTAAACTGCACTTCGTTGTCAAGCCCTATTTGTTCCTAATAACAAAATATTTCCGGCTATTCACAGCCATTGGCTCGTCTATCGTCTAACTGAAATGATAGGCCAGGCAAGGAAACAATTATACTAGCAAAAGAAGTGAAACTTAGTACAGTAGAAAAGACAGCAGCAATTTTAACGTGTCAAAAACTTAATCAAGAATGCCAGGAGCTCAGACGTCAATAAAGCGTATCAACTGGTATCAAATAGAAAAGCATTGCGTATTTAATCAATCATTTAGGGATCTAATCATCTCCAAACTCATCAAAAGAGCACACAATAACTTGTTCTGCACAGAAATCCCGTCCATCAAATAAGTTCTTTACTGGAATAAATTTAATGAAATAATATAGGATGAATTAAGCAGAATGGGCGAAATAAAAAGCTCAAGTACAATTTTCAATCTTTGTTTGTGTACATCTACAAAGTAACAAACGTTCTCTGATGCAGCCGACAAGGAAGTTTAAAATTACAGATTTTTATGAATTTGCTTAAGCTTCATTTAGGAATCTGAAGATTCAAGACCTGTTTTGAAGCTGGAAAAAGTGTTAGATAACTTAGGAGTCATCTTACGGTAATTTTAGGTTTTAAGGGTATTATAGTCTTTTATATTATCACAGTAAATTTCCAGCACTAGTGTTTATTGAGTCTTGAGTAGTTTTTCCAATTGTTCAACGAAACTAATTGTACCTAGAGAGTACTAGTAGTATTAGTTATATTTAGGATAGGAATTAGAAATCCTAATCACAATAGGATTCTAATTTTTAGGTATGTTTACAGACTTATAAATAGTTGTGTTACTACATTGTTATTTTAGATAGTGAGATTGATGAAATAAGTTTCAGTTATTAGTTATCTTCTTTTCTTCTCTAAGTTTTCCCTCAAATTCCTTCTCTTCTCAGAGTTTTTTCCCAGATTACTATTCATGGGTACTATTCAGAGCATCAGAATAGCCCCAAAATCTATTCTTTCCTTCAGATTTGTGATCTTGTCTACAAGATCACCCTGAATCTTGTACTACATGTTTGGTATCAAGAGCCAAACTTTCCTCTGTTTTATTGACCATATTTTTTTTCTTCATCTATAAATATGGTCACCTACTTCAAGTTCCAGCAAATCTTTTATTGACCATATTTTTCTTCTTCATCTATAAATATGGTCACCTACTTCGAGTTCCAGCAAATCATCACGTTTCTTCCATCTTTTGATGAGTCAGGTCATCCTGAAATATTCCGTAGATGGTTCGCTTCTCTGGAATTTTTTTAACTACAATAATCACAAAGATAATTATTACAATAATTCTAATTACCAAGACAAAATTGGATGGAATAGCTTATATTTGGTGGCGTACGGTCGAACGTGGTAATGCACTAACTCGAAAGATACACCTCTATGTTTTTGCCTTTTTATCGTCATCAAAAGCGAGACTTTTATCATTGGGATTTTGTTGAATCACACTAGATCATGGTGCCAGAAAGGGTAGAGAACAAGAATCTGGTTTGTGATTCTCTTATAGAAGTTGAAGTTTTGGTTGCAGCTTCTGGGTCATCAATGAATGGTGCAGAAGTACATGAAAATTTAGAATTGGTTGTTGAACTTGATAAGTTTGTCAAGGAACCTAAGGTAGACGCAGAAGAGACTTGTCTAGCAGATCAAGTTCCAGACAATAAGCCTGTGGAAACCATTATTTTCTCGGCCAAGCAGACCAAGGATGATTGCATGCCCTAAGAAAATCTAAATTTAGAACTTATCGCATCAAAGTTGGAGTAGGATCAGAAGCAAAGTCATGATTGACTTTGTCCATCATTGGGAATCTTAATCCAATGCAAGTCCTAAATTTCCTTGTTGCCACATCAAGCCGAAACATAAGCAGCTTTTGGAATTGCAATTATCTTTCTAACTCATGGACAGAATATCAGACTTTTGAGTTCTTTATCCTGCAATTCTTTAAAACTCGAGGCCAAGTTTTTTTGAATCGGAGGAGAATGATGCAGAGCAATTCTTTAAACTTGAGGTTGAGTTTTTTCGAACCGGAGAAGAATTATGCAGCCGACAAGAAAGTTTAAAATTACAGATTTTAGGAATTTCCTCAAGCTTCAATTAGGAATATGAAGACCCCTAATTGAAGACTCAAGACCCATTTTGAAGCCGGAAAAAGTGTTAATGTCTTAGGAGTCGTCTTGTGTTAATTTTAGGTCTTAAGAATATTTTAGTCTTTTAAATTATTGCATAAATATACACATCTAGCAATTTGTTTTTACCGAGTAGCTAAATAGTTTTATTCAAACTGTTGAAGGAAACTAATTGTATCGATAGATGTCAACAGTTCAAGTAGTATTAGTTATGAGTAGGATAGGAATTAGAAATCCTAATTGCAATAGGATTCTAATTTTTAGGGATTTTTATAGCTCATAAATAGTTGTGTTACTACATTATGACAGAGAGATTGATGAAATAAAGTTTCAGTTATTAGTTTTTAAGTTATCTTGTTTTCTTCTTTTAAGTTCTCCCTCAAATTCCCTCTCTTCTCTCAGTTTTTTAGCAGATTACTGTTGACGGGTACTGTTCAAAGAACAAGAACAGCCCCAAAATCCCCTCTTTCCTTCCGCTTGTGCTTGTAGACAAGATCATTCAATCTTGTAATACATCAGTTCTGAAGAAAGATTACCACATACTACTGGCACATGGTCAAGCTTATAACATTTGACCTCTTGATAGCCTTGATTAGCAGGACCAACACTGCAGAACACATGGTCCTTTAACATTCCAAATAGATAGTAACAGCTCAATGATGTTAAGGCATCTGGGCGTCATTTTCTCCCACATGGATACAGACGACTTAATGCATAGATATCTGTATTTCTTCAGTGTGGGCTAGTTTTTCTGCAAATCCTTCTTTCCTAAAGAAAGCCCTCCCTTTTTGAAGCAAATCATCTATCCTTGAGAATCTCCACTATACTTGCCAAAAGTAAGTCCAAAATATAATTTTAGGGTTATGATGACTTTATCGTAGAGGCAAATGACAGCAGTCAACTAAGATTTACATAAAGATTAGGCAAAGATGCTTCTAAAGCTCAAGCTCTCATTTGGGACCAGTGGATGATATAGTGGAAAATTAGTTTATGCATTTCCAGATTTCAGGAGCTTTGTTAGGAATGAATTATTCAGGCAATTTTACTGTTATTCTTGAAGTTCACTGAATTGGCTCTTGTCATCGTATGTTATAGCCAGTCAAATATTTAGAGTATAAAGTTAGGACTCCCAACTTTTCAAACATAATAAACTGGTAGTATGTTGTCCCTTTTGGACTTTAAGTCCTTTTCCTTCTGACATTTCGGTTGAGAAAGAAGAGAAGAAGTGAACGGAAAGGGGCAGTTGATGTGGGTTTGCTTTTTGGTATTAAAATTTTTTTAATGTGTGAATATAACTAGCCCTATCTCTACCAGAATTTAAAGGACTTCAAAGGCTTAAATATATGGAAGGTACACTAGTTTATGAACTTAGAAGTTGAGTTAGCTATCCGAAATTCGTAAAAGTTGAGAGGCTAAAACGTAAACACGGTAATAATTCAGTGACATTTTAGGTTTTCTGCCCTTGTCTAATTTTGGTCATTGTTATTTCTTGTGTCGTCAATTAAGAGTTCTTATCGCAATACTATCCTTATTTGGACTTATATTGGTAATAAAATCCTATGTTCAATTATGAGTAAATCCTAATAGTAGTATGAAATAGATTTATTAGAGCCTAAAGTTAATGTGTTTCTATTCCTCAAAAAGAAAATTTGAATTCATAAAAAGTTCTGACAGAAATAAGTGTCTTCTTGGAATCATGTGATCAAATCTAGCTGCAGCCTTAGGGTGTTGTCTAAAAGTTTCTAGAAGTTATTCCTAAAAGTATCCTTATTCTTCTCTTCTTCTACCTACAAATTTTACTGCATTTTCTCTACCATCAGCTCTTAATTACCTACCTTTACACAAAAGAATTTCCAAACAAACTTATCTACCTATCATTCGATGAGCTATATCATCTTTCACTCACCTTGATTAATCCTCAATCATCTCATCTGCAAGTCTTACACGGACTCTCCTCTCACCCTCACAATACCCGTTTCGTGTGTGGGTGTGGTATCTGTGTCCAAAATCAACTTTCAATTGAGTACTTTGATTTTTTTTTTTTTAAAATTTACGGAGCCCAAAAAAATTAAATTGAACATGGAAGCTGTGACTTCGTAGCAAACATGAAAAGATGGGAAAGATAGGAGAAGAAATAGGAGAGAGAAACAGGTAAGAATTATTTATAAGATCACTAAATCTTATTTATCCCAATTATCTTATTATAGTAATATCCATCATGCAATCAATATCTTCTTTTTGACTACGCAACACTACTGTTTAATATTTTACGCATACAAATATATTTATATTTTAAAAAATGAGTCAATTAAGGGAAATTGCTTTACGTCATCAAATTGCATTACTGCGGCACTAACATATTCAATCACACGACACACCTTGTACTCATATGCTAAAGTCCCATACTTTAGCAGTGTCACCATATCCTTAATTTATGAAAATTGACGAGTCTGACGCCTAAACACATTCCTGTACCCGACACCTATACCCAAGTACATGCATGTTCACGAACACAGCAAACACAGCAGTAAGCAAGCTTCTTGTTGTAACACTCAAGAACCCCATGGCATACCAGTGAAATAACATAATGGTGTTAAGGACTGTACAAAGACTTTTGCAGTGTCTTCAAGTTCATGCATAGTGCCATATTTGAGCAAAAAATAAGCTAAGGTGCTTATCTAGGTGCATGCAACTTTGTGAATATGCAAAGAAGCAAAATTTGGGTACCAGCTGTGTGTTGCTTGTAACATCTTGAAAACCAGAGTAACTCTATCACCATGCCAGAACTTAACTGTGCAGTTGTTGTTGTTGTGTTTTTTTTTTTTCCTGGGTTGAGCGAGTCTGTACAGAATTAGTACTTCATAAAGAAAGATTTCAACACAACTATCAAAAATTATTTCTAGTGAAACTTGGATTCCCCTCATCGGGCAACCCCAAAAGCAAATATGCCAAGGCTGGAACTAAAAAGACGGAAACATATCTAATTCTTCCCCCTTTTCCATCGTCAATAGAGGGATATCTAAATACCAAAATCAGGCAAAGCGCTGAAACCCTTTGAACCTAAAAGACCAGTCCAGCATTCAAATGGTCTCTATACGATACTACACATTCAGAAAATGTAGGAAACATGAGTTCCTTACTCGATCAGTAACTTAAAACTTCTACTTATCACCTGGGACTTAGAAAGATGACAAAGTAAAAGAACTAATAAATTTTGACAATTTTAAACAGTCAATGTACGAGTAGAATTGTTAATCAACTTATTCTCCATATCTCAAACGACCTATCTCTTAAATCAACCCAGTACTATATTTCTATCTAGAAGCTTTCAATCCTGGGAAATAATCAATACTACCTAATAGAAACCCAGATATAACTGATTAACTTTCACTGAAGAGATCATATAAAACCAAGTAACACAATTGTCAACAAATACAGATCATGGAAATAAAAAATGAGGGAATTAGCTTAATTGCAATGTCAAACATCAAGAAAACTCCCATACTTTCCGTTAATGTTTGCACCGCCCTCATAGTTTCTTCCGGGCAACAAAACAGAAAACAGGAAAATATTTATGCCTTATAGTATTTAAAGAGAAATTGTTTTAGACCCACCACAATCATAAGCTCGTAAAAAATCAAATCTGAGAGCTAAGAGATAACTGATAAATACAGATCAATTTTCCAGTTAAATGTAGCTACTATCTCGCAGGAATGCAGAGGAAAAGAAATGCAAAACATAAGCAGAGACAGGTGGTGCTGACTCTCCAGCAAAAACAAGGAGGATGCAGATTTCTCTTTCAATATACCACCACGGATATGCCCCTCCAAAGTTAATAAGATATGGACTGAGACACCCAAAAAAAAAAAAAAATATCATTTGTGGTAACACGCAACACTCTAATTAAAGCTTCGGGTATAAGAGCATAATTCAGAAGTTGCGAGACCTGCTTCTGCAACATTGAATAACAGTTCAAAGAACTCTAACCCGTTGATAAAAGTTTTGACCTAGCACAGCCAATTCTACATGAATTAAAATCTTAAATTCACCAGTATGGGAAGCAAACTTCACTATCTTCTTGAAATTTCAGGGAACATCTAAGCAATGGTTAGAATGTAAAATACCTTTTGCTTCGGCTACATCAGCCACAAGTTTGAAGAACTCTAACCCATTCATGAAAGTTTTCACTTTCCAAGAGCGCTGCAGCTTCACAATACCATCTTCAGTCACCAAGTTCCATCCTTGTACCTAAATATCAGGCTTCTCAGTTCAACTGACTAATCAATTAATAAACACCATAACTATCAAAATCAAGTTAAAGGCTAACCTGAGGAATCAAATTATACGCTGCTTCCTCAGCCATTGGTCGCAGATCCTTTGTGTTACATGGTACACACTTCTTGGTTGATAAGTCTGACATGTCAGGACAACCCAAAAAAAAAACCAAAAACAAAAACTATCTTTGGGATCAATGTTCATGAGCCAATTCTCATAAGAAAGACAACAACAAAAGAAAGTAAAAAGCTAAAACAGAAACAAGACTTATATCCAAGTGTGTATGTGTGAAAGTTTTGAACATAATCGTAAAGAGGAAAGCAATTCATTAGGGTTAAAGTAATTATTGCTGTCAAGATTTAAGAAATGAAGCAAATTAAACCTCTTTGCAATGAGGCCCAATATTCTGGGTAAACGGTGACCATGTAGAAAATTGTTTAAGTTTTAAACATGAATGGGTCTAAGAAGAGGATGATTATAGAGATTCTAGATGTCTATTAGTGAAGCTGCCGACTTGTTTCTGCTAACCAGTACGATAAGGAAAGAGTTAAAGAATGTTGATTGTAATTCTTAAATATGAGATGAGCACCTCTATCAAGAGCCTGATTACTTGAGAAATAATAATTTTGATTAGATGGTCTAGAAAAGATTGTGACTCATTGAACTTGACTTAAGCCTATATATCAATAAATAGAAATACAATATTGCTATAAAATGACAACCTTTATGACAACAAAAATTTAGAATCCATTAAAGAAAATGACAACCTTTTAGCATGACATTAAACAAACTTAGAATCCACTGAAGAACAATGACATCACCTGATGACCAAAAGAGACTATTAGATCAAAATTTAGACGCACATATGCTGTAACAGAAAGTCCCAAAGCCATTATGTATGCCTTTAAAGAATGAAATTCCTTGCAGCCCTGAAGTTTCTCAGCTACTTGAATATTTGAGGTGTATATGAACGCATATGTGACCCGTAATATGAAATTACTCGGCCGTAAAAGATAAAAGTACATTTATTACTATCTTACTATAAGGGAAATACAAAAGGAAAAAGAAGTTTACTTTTACATGAGAACAGTATGAAGTCAATCAGTAATAAAAATGCAATCAACTATGTTGAACTGAGAACAGATGCTAACATGAGACTGATATCCATCCCAATTCGAGACTAAAGGAAGTTAATTCAACCACGTATAAAACAAACCATAGTTTCATCCTCAAGATTCTCCTAGAAATCAGTGTTACAACAATCAAACAAAATGTACACATCCATTTTTCTAGGAGTTCAAATCACAGATCGTCACTCACAAAAGTAGATCGACCCATAGTTACCGGACACTTTTCCCACCCCTGTGAAATGCATACCGATTCATGCATATCGAAAAACAATTCATTTGCGTCTCAAAACGGGACGAATCACATTTCGGAACGTCAAAGGTAGCAAATCCTTATTTATTGAGAAAATGAGAAAACATTTTCTAAATTTACCTAATTTAAAACTATTTAGTATTGCATTGAAGACAATAGTTCTTGAAAGTTGAATATTTTGTTTTCTCTAGTCAATAAAAGTTCAACATTTATTAAAAATTTAATACTATATACTAACAATTATTTTCTTATCCTCATAATGTAGCAACTTTTCTAAAAAGTAACGTACCGCAACGTATCGACTAAACCTATCCATACGTATCCGACACTTTAAAAAGTGGTGAATCGTATCCCCGTACCCGTACCGCGTTTCCTAACATATTGCATTTCTGGTAACTATGGATCGACCCCAAAGTACACAGTGAAATACATCAAATTACTTGACATGAATTCAAATCAAGATAGCTTGTCCATGGAATTTCACACATAGAAATCGATGGAGAGAACTCAACATCAGTACATCATTACAAATTAATAGCTGAAATTGAATTACATATTGTTATTTAGAATACACAACACCATCCTTCTTTTAATTATTCAAAATGAAGATAGAACGGAGAAAATTCACTCGGGATAATTGTTATTTATGATTTGAAATCATTCAAAAATAAGTATGTAGACAATATAAACATTACTGCTCCATATTATTTTAAACAGAATACTAAAAGTACTTGTACATGTATAGACACAAACAAACAAATATATTGCATTTAAACATTTCGCTATCTGATTTAACCCAGGGAAAATTTGTTGGTCACCATACACGGCTTAATTGATAAAGATGGCGCAATTTTGAGTTATTTATAGTGAAGGGCTTTTACTCCGATTCTATACAAGAATGTACATCCTTTGCGCACATCAAGCAATACATTCTAGTATAGAAAGTAAGTGCAAATGCTCCTCATAGAGGTGGCAGTGGGCCTGGCCAACCCGCGCGGCCCGGCCCGAATTTTAACCGCCCCGCTTGGGAGTTACTATAGCAACCCGGGCTAGGCTCGGGACCAGGAGCTGGCTGAGCCTGTGCCACGGAATGCCGGCATGTCCGGCCCATGGTCAACATTCCGTGGGCGGTCACACATCTTATACACATCTGTGTGTATAAGAGACAGAATGCATACTTAATGACAGTTTTACCCCCAACTTGCTATTAAACGGCTTGTTTTTGGGGTAATGCAACAGTTAATTGTTTCTATAAATACCACACAAGTGTTCCAACAAATCAGACAATAATTTCTCTCTACTTTCTCTTATTTCTTTTTTCTACTCTCTAATTCTATCTCCAAGTGCTATTATAATTTCTTTCATACTACTAAATTATAATATATAGTATTTTAGAAATTTAAAATTATCTTAAGTTGAGAGCTTAATTGAAAATTTGGATATTTATCCAAAATTCAAATAGTGAAGTGCTCAAGTGGAGTTCAAGTATTCAAGTGTATAAACATTTCAATTTCCAAGTTGGTTTTTTCATAACTTTTAATTTATTAATTGTCTTTATCAACTCCCTTATTTTTTTTCTTTATTATTTTTTTGTTATATTCTTTTATTTGAAAATTTAGTAGCTTACATCTTTAGTTTTCATATTACCACTTTATTTGGTGTTTCTCTATTTAAAAAAATTTTCTATTACAAGAAAATGGAACAAGGACCACAAGCACCCCACACCCTACTAGATGGTCCTACAATAGTTGTTGATTTAGATGATATAGATAACCAAAATGAACAAGCACCTAGTAAACAACCCACTACTACTAAAACTAAAAGTCTCGTTTGGGAATTTTTTGAAAGAGATGAAGAAAATGAAACTGCTACTTGTAAATTATGTGTTCCACCTATATCATTTAAGCACAAAAAGGGGGGGAACCGGAACACTTAATAGGCACATTAGTAAAAAACATAGTGAAGCTCAAGAAAAATAAAAAATGGTTCAAACACAAATTCACACCACACAAGGTATGGTAACGGGGAATTTGAAATATTCACATGAAAGAAATAGAGAGAAAATGGCTAAATGGATAGTTAGAGATGAATTGCCTTTTATTTTGAGTCAAAGTTCCAATTTAGAACACTACATGCATGAAACCATGAACCCACAATTTAAAATGGCTTCCTAGAAGTATTTTCAAAAGTGATATTAAAAGAATGTATAAGGAAAAGAAAAATGAATTGATAGCTACTATTGCATCGACTAATTGTAAAGTTGCCTTTACTGCCAATTTTTGGAAAGCAATCACAAAAGAAAATTATTTTTGTATCACTGCATATTGGATAGATGTAGATTGGCATTTACAAAAGCGAATTATTAGTTTTCAAAATTTTGAACACCCTCACAATGCCCTCCAAATTACAAGGTTGATTTCTAATTGTGCTCGTGAATATGGTTTGCTTGAAAAAGTTATATCCATTTCTTTTGATAATACCTCAAATAATACTACATGCGTGTCTGTGTTAAAAGATATTTTCCAACCTATTTTAGGTGGTGAATTATTTCATAATAGATGTGCATGTCATTTACTTAATATTTGTGTTCAAGATGGTTTAAAAATGGTTGAAGATGTTATTAGTCCAATTAGATGTGCTATTTGTTTTATCCGTTCATCTACTGCTCGTCAACAAGATTTCAAACGACTTTGTTTAGAAAATGGCACGAAACCTAAATATTTTTCAATAGATATACCCACTAGGTGGAATTCTACTTGTCATATGTTATCTAGTACTTTTGGTTATGAAAAATTACTTTCCGCATTTTACAACGAGCACATTGGCTCAGTTAATTCAACTTATTTGGGCGAGGAGGATTTTAATCGAGTTAAAACAATAGTAGAAATTTTAAAGCAATTTGAGTATGCTACAAACTTGTTCTCCGCTACTTATAGACCTTCCTCTCATGCTGTTTTACTTGAACTAAGTGTTATTAAAGTTGTTTTTTTTAATCATAAAAGGAATGAGTTTTTTGAGGATATGATTAGTACAATGGAAGAAAAAATTAACAAGTATTATGAAAATATTCCATTGTTGTATTATTTGGCATGTGTTATTAATCCACGTAATAAATTGTGTAAGTTAAATGCTTTCATTGATTATTTTAATAATCATAGTACCACAAATATTATGAGTGTTTGTAAACAAACAGTTACTCATAGAAACTACTAAAGCAACTTTTGATGAATTATATGAAATATACAAACAAAACTCTCCCACGCAATAAGGTGCATCTTCTAGTTCATCTACATCAAATTCACAATATGCTATGCCTCATATAAATGTTAGAACACATTTTGATCCTCACCAACTACTCTTTGCTTCGAAAAGATCGAGAATTGAAAATACTAATGAAATAACTCAATATTTAAGTGATCCACTACATATAGGAAACGACGAGTTCAATCCCAATTTTGATGTTCTTTCTTGGTGGCGAAAGCATAAATGTCAATATCCTATTGTATCTCAAATTGCTAGGGATTTGTTAACAATTCTGATTTCCACAGTTGTATCGGAAAGTGCTTTTAGTGCAGGTGGAAGAGTTTTAGATGATAGAAGGGCTCGAATGACACCTGCAACTTTGAAAATGTTGGTGTGCTTAAAGGATTGGTTAGACGCTGAACAAAGAAAACGAGGATTAATGTATATAAGATATCGATGAAGATGAAAGTATTCACCAAATTGATATGTAGTATTAATAGGATTTTAATGTTTAATAATTTTTTATTTGGAGGTAAGGTTCTATGTCCCCCTCTTTATGTATGTAGTAAATAGCTTATTAATTTTATTTAAAATCTTAGATTAGTTTTATAACTTGTAATGTTTGGAGGTAAGATTCAATGCCCCCCTCCTTGTACCTTTTTTTTATAATATTAATATACATGATAGGGGTCTATGCCAAAGCCCCCATCATCTCAATGTGATTTTTTTCCTAATTAAATATTTTTTACTCTATGATTAAGAAATAATAATTAATAAGTTATAATAATAAGTATTGACTTATACAATCTAGATGTGTATAAGAGAAATAAGTATTAATTTGTAATAATAAAATACTAATATCTAATTTTTAACTTTGGTTTTTGAATATTAACTAAGAACTTTAGTTTCGAATAACAAGTTGACTTTGAACTTTAATTAGTAATAACTTGGTCTAAAATATATAAGTTCCAATTTTGATTAATAAAGTACTATTATTAACTAGTAAGTAGTAATTCAAACAATTAATAAGTTATAATTTAATAAATTACTAATGAATAGTAAGTAAATGATTTTAAATTAATAAGTTATTAATTTTAAAATAATAATTATTAAGTAAAAATTTAAATTTCTAGATATGTATTAGTTTCGAATAATAAGTATTAGTTTCGATTGTGAACTTTAATTACTAATAATTTGGTCTAATATATAAGTACCAATTTTGATTACTAAAGTTCTATTAACTAGTAAGTAGTAATTCGAACAACTAATAAGTTATAATTTAATAAATTACTAATGAATAGTAAGTAAATGATTTTAAATTAATAAGTTATTACTTTTAAAATAATAGATGTGTCTAAGTAAACATCTATTCCTTCAATTTTAATAGTTTTTGTCTCTTATACACATCTAGATGTGGCCGGGGACAGCTGGGCCACCTTCCCGCCCACCGTGGGCCTAGCCGGGGCCGGATACGGGCCGACCCTATCTTGTTCAGGCCGGCCCGGCTACTCGTCGGAGACCGGCCCGTGACTGAATGTCACGGGCCTGGCCCGGCCACCGCCACCTCCTCATAATAAGTAACTCAGAATTGTGCCCTTCTATTAATTAGCTATTGATTGGGGCATAGAGTGTGGCATTTTCACTAATTTTCATGAGACATAAACTCAAATACATACTCGTAATTCAGTCCCTAAAGAAGAACTTTAGAACTATCCCAATTTTTCCAAAGAATAATACGAACGAATGACAAAAGAAAAAAAAAATCCACTTGGTAATATCACAAAACAAACAATCCCAAATTAAGAACAGATAATTAAAACTAGTAATTGCACAGTATAACCAGATTTTAGGCGATATGATATTATTTGAAAATGCAAAGCAGTAAATAGTGGGTTCTGCTCTAGAATGTCGTATAAGAGAGGTCTGAAGAAACTTTGCAGTAGAGGTGAACGCGAAACCTGAAGGAAATTAATTTATAGTGAGGAAAATATATGCCAATATATATATAGGCAAATATTTAGGTAAACTGGTCTTTGGCTCCACTTATAAATCCTGTGGTGCGGATTAATCTATGACATCAGCTGATGTAAGCAAAATTTTTTTAAATTTAATCCTGATCACAAGATTTACAGGTGAGATGAAAAATTGGATCTACCTAAATATTTTTCATATATATATATACATTATTTAAACAGTTTTGAGAGAGATAAGAGAGAGATTACCCAATAAATAAATAAATAAATAAATAAGAAAGAGTGTTACGTGGGCAATAGAGGGAGAGAGAGAGAAAAGTCGAGCTCGAATTTGCATAGGTGTTCGCAACATCGACCCGTGTCACTATAACTGGCATGTTGCAAGTAAGAGGCTGCTATTCTGCTACCAAGGAAGCAAGAAGCAATGAAAATATACACTTTGGTATTTGGGAAATTGCGCAACTCAATAGTGTTCGGTAACCAATAAAAATTTTAATAATGTTATTAATAGGGTAAATTATCTCATTAGTCCTTCAACTATTTTATTAAAATTAGAATAGTCCCTCAATTTTAATTTAATCGATTAGTACCTAAACTAAATATTTATATTCAATTTGATCCCTAAACTAGCAACTCTATCCAAAACATATTTTTTTTTGAATTTTGACTAGTATAGACTAGGAGCATAAATGTCAAATCATCTGTATGATTTTTGTTTTTTAAAAATCATCTTATTAGTCCTCCAACTATTCTATTAAAACCAAAATAGTTCTCCAACTTTAATTTTAGCTGGATAAGTTCTTGAACAAAATATTTGTATCCAATTTGATCCCTAAATGGCGGCACCATCCAAAACATAAATTTTTCGAATTTTTATCGGAGTTGACTAAAGGCATAACCGTCAAATCATCTGGTTCTATGATTTTTGTTTTCAAAAATAGTTTTAGACTTATAATAAAAGGCAAACATATTATATGGATTAGTGATACAGCAAAGTAGTTAAATAATAGAAATTTTGTTTTCTTGATGCTAATAGGGGATCGAACATACCACCACGCTATATTCATTTTTTTAAATAATTTTATTTCATTTAAACCAAAACCCTAAAATCGTCATTATCTTTCCCCTACACTAATGTACCACCAACGCCACCTCTCCATCCCTACCATTGAAGCCTCTATTTGCCACCACCATCTCCTTGTTCCCCATCCCTCATCTCTCATTTCTTGTTGCCCCCCATCCTTCCACTGCAATCATCACCAATTCCTACTCTTCTCGAATTCCCCTCCATCATTACCGCCACTATCTCCTCTTTTCCCATCACTCTCTCTCCTTTCTTACTGTCCCCATCCCTCCGTCAAAACTATCACCACTTTATCTCTCCCACTTCCTATTTCCTCCACCTCCATTAGTCGGACTCTTCTCTACAGTCTCCATTTATTCCTTCTGAAACATGTCTAAATCAATGATTTCTTTGAAATTCGATCTGTAACCAACAACTTCCTCTTAAAACGCTACTCGATTTCCTCTGTCTCCTCCTTCAAGTTTTGGCGATACAAGTTCAATGACAAATACGTAATTATCTTCTAGAGGAAACTCCATAAATTAATTTTAGAATTGTCTCTTATACACATCTAAATGTATAAGAGACAGCACTTAAAAACTATCATGTTAGTATCATTAACCTCCTTGGTGTTTCCAGTATAGAAAGAAATGAATTGAGTATCTTTGGTCATGTTTCATGGGTTTGCATTTTTTGATATTTTGTGGGTTTGTCAAAGTTTGGCTTGGTGCATGGATTAGAGTAGTGTGAATGACCCGTTTTAGCAAAAATAGCCGGATTTTAGAATTGATCTAGGCATTTCTTGAACTGTTTGAGTCAAAAGCGTAACTTATATTGAATTCATCCCTAGTGTCCTCGCCGAGCCGTAGAGCCTAATTTTTTTGACAACCATTCCATCTTGTTTGTTTATCCTCTCTTCATCCTATCACCTTAGTCATTGTAGAATCTATCTTCATTTTCCAATGTTATAGTTAAGGCTTCATTACGATGGTTTGAAGGAAAGTTTTTGTGTATTTGTTGGGGAATGAAGTCTACAGTTCAAAGTTACTTATATTTTCCCTTTTGTAATTTTTAGGTTATGTTATTGTTTTTGTTGCATATATATATATATATATATATATATGAGAAAGAGAGGGAGAAAAATAACAAATAAAAAGAGAAAAAGAAAGAAAATGGAAAGTGATATGTTTTTTTTGAATAAAAAAGGCTCATCTTACCTTTAAAAGTTAATTTGGTTGAAAATAATATTTTTTTCTTCCAAGTATTGGTTGGTTAAGTCATGATTGGTTTTGGGGCTTGTATGTTTGGGATAGCAACCAACAATACTGTTTTCAAATTAATGATCTAGATGTGTAATAAGTGACTTATATCCAAATTTATCTTACCTTATTACTTTAGCCTACAATAAAGTCTTAAAAGTCCTAAATGATCCTTAATCTGGGCTATTAGATATTAGAGAGTCGGGGTAAAGCATTGTTTCAGTTAATGTTCTTCACATGCTAAACCTTGTGATGCCAACAAATAACCTTGCATGCTCATTGGAATCAATTTATGCTTCTCAAAACAAGTCATCTACGATCTTTCTATAATTGAATCAAATTTTTGAGAAACTTGATTTGTTTGTCCTAGATCAACTTGCATTTGAATTGGCTTTTCATGAACGCGTTATTAGTCAAAGTAATGTTTGAACATGGAGGAATAGATGAAAATGTTGAGTTTGTTGAGTTAAAACCTCATTTTCACGTGTGACTAGTGAACTGTAGTTCAACATTTTAGTTTGAGCAAAATACACTAATGGTCACCAAACTACTAGATTGTTGCATACCATATTATTGTACTAATTTTTTGGAAATTTGCTCACTGATCTTTCTTAAGTATGTGTCTAAAGTCACTCCGATTGCAAATATGGTTACTGAGATACATTAAGTGTGTGTCTGCAGTCATATAGTCACTATAGAAAAATGGAAGAAGTGGCTTCAAATACACACTTAAAGTAGTTAGATGTAGTGACAAAATTTGCAAAAAAAAAAAAAAAAAAGTTTAGTGACGTTATATCCAACAAGCGAAAAGTTTGGTGACCATTGGTGCATTTTGCTCTTTTTTATTTTCTTGGTGGTGTTATGTGTTTTGTGTTAGTCGTTCTACATGTTCCTTTTCTGTTCTCTTTATTTTGCTCAAGATGGGCAAAAGCTTAAAACTGAGGTATGATAACTTTAGGAAACTGGAGATATATGTACCTTAAACTTGAATATTTTTGCCTTAGTTTTGAATGTTTTTAGATTTTAAGTGTTGTTTTTGTCAACTTTTGGTCCATGCTCTAGAATGTTTTAGTTTATGTTAGTTTAGTGATTTTAATGTTATTTTAGTATTTTTTTAATAATTAACAGAGTATATTTATTTGTTGGGTTTGATAAGAATAAATGGCACGGAAATTAGATAAGAATAAACGGCACGAAAATTAGAAGGAGAGATAGTTAGGGTGTAGAAGTAGACTAGTATAGGTCTTCATTTTCATTCCCCATTTGAAGAGGATTTTCTTAGATTAGATATAGTGTAGTTGTAATTTTCAATTCCTAGCTGTAGATGTGAAGACTCCTAGTGTAAGACTTCTTTAATTTATGTTTAATTTCATTTATTTTGTGTTAATTTAGTATAGTTTAGTTTAATTGCTTTATTTACTTGTGCTTTCTTAAATTAATTGGTAGATTACTTTGCTGTCCTCTTTTAATATGCTTTCTCAGTAGTAATTTGTAGTAAGTAATTTTAAATGCTTTCCTAAATGCTCTCTTTTTACATGATAAGAGACAGGCTCTTGAATATTTTTGTAAAAGTGATTTCTTAGTTATAATTTGTAGTCTAGATTAGTTAATTAGAGCATATTAGTTTATGGACTTTCCATTGATTGCTTTCTTTTCTTGAATTCTTAGTCTAATTGTTAAATTAATTTATTGGCTTCCTCTAAAAATAATTTCTTAGTGATAATTAGTAGTCTCGATTTGTTAACTGCTTTCTAAAATGTTTTCCCTTAGTCATGCTTCCTTTAGATGCTTTCTTTGAAATGCTGTACTTAGTTTTAATGTCCACTTTTAAGTTATTTTGCTACTTAGTCTTTAAATTGCTTTCTTAGCCTCTTGCATTCTAGTTTTTGTTAAATCGCTTTAAAATCAATCAATTTGACTAATAATCCAACCAAATAATCAGTAATTACCTACCAATTCTTGTGGATTCATCCCTACTTCCATTTACTACTAGTTGACAGCCGTATACTTGCGGGATGCCACCTAGTTAGTAGTAGGATTTACGTGTTTTTATAAATGATATAACTAAGTGTTTTTTCTAAAGAGGCGTCAATTTTCTTCACAATTTACACTATTAATACATTCTTCGACCTATAAAACATATTAACAACAAATAAATACTAGATAAAATAGCCTGAAAGTTCAATCAACTGTACAAGGATTGCGGTTTCAGTTACCGAATTATTTTTTTGGCTTAAATGGTCATTTAATTTCTAAAATTGCGTTGTTAACATCAACCGCTTCCATTAATTTTATTTCTGAAAATCAGTCATATGAATCCTGTTCTAAAAATACGTCGTTAATGTGGTTTCCATATGATTTTTCTAAGGGTTAAAAGTCAAACAAAAAAGAAATTATAAACCTCACACTTCCATCACCAATAACATCACCTCCGTCTCGAGCGCAACCATTCCTGACTTTTTCACAGATTGTCGAAACTGTGGGATCATGATAACAAATAGCCATAACTACAAATTCTAACAACCAAAAAAACCAATATTGCATAAAAAATTGCTCTTCAAACTATTAAGAAAATAAAGGACCCTACCACACTTACCAAAACCGCATCCAAATTTTGAACCACAAATATCACATTGTCATGTATCCTAATAAAAAGCAAGGAAAGAAAACAGTTACCATAATTCTTTTGAGAAATGCCAAAATGAAGCAATTGTTTACTTTACTTTTTGATTTTAACCCCTAGAAAGAAAGGGTCAGACGATTTTGATGACTACCAAGCTGTGGAAATGAAGCAAATAGTTGTGTGGGGGGTTCAGATTTGCAGGATAACGGTGTCAAATTAGGAGTGGCTGAAGAGGATGAAGAAGAAAGGGTTGGATTTGGAGTTGGGGAGTCAGATCAGGGGGTAGTGATTGAAGAGGGATAATCTAGGGGCAAGGAAGGCGAAGAAAATGATGGACTGGGGAAAGGAGGAAGGAAGGGGAGTGGCAAATCGGGAGTGAATGGGTAACAAGGATGGGGAGAGAGAGATGGGGGATGGCGAGGTTAGGGGAAGAGGAAGGAATGGGGTGGCTAGATGCTTCAATGCAACATTAGTAAATTAAATTATTTAATTTTTTACCTAAATTTTTTCATGTCTTCCAGTATGAGCTCTCTTATAATTTAACTAATATTTTTATTATCTAATTTATTTTAGTAATGTTAGTTTACTGAACTTGGACGATTTCAAAAAAACTAATTTCTATTTGTATTAACGGCTCAAGTAGAAGAAGTTTCTCTAAAAATGCATTTTCAGAAGTTGGAGTGACCTTTTAAACTACAAAAATTATTTAGTGACTATTTATGCAATGGACTAGTCTACCATCCACTGATAAAGGTGAGATGTGGCAACAAATCTCAATATGCGATCAATGAAGGAAAATAGCTGATTTTGGAAGAGTTAAATGTAAGGAAAGCTAGAGGTTCTAGCACTGGAGGAGCGGGAGAACATTGATCCTGCAAATAGTGATCTAGTTAATAGTGTGAGGCAGGAAATTTCACTGTCAACAACTGCTGAGACTAAGGTATATATTCCAAATTCAGGAAAATACTACCATAGACCCGGTCTTTGTTCCCACTTGTAGACCCTGCGGTCAAGATTAAATCTTATAGAATCTTGCTTACATCAACTTATGTCATAGATTCCATAACATTTAATTTACACCACAGGGTCTACAAGTGGGGCAAAAAACCAGGTCTACCTAAGTATTTCCCCCAAATTCAATGATGATTATGAAGAGTAGTAGCTTATAGACTTGACTTATGTAGAATGTGTATAAGGGATTTTATAGAATATTATTAAATGATCAAGGACAATCACAAGGAGTGGACAAGAATGGATGTGGACCCTTAGGAATATTTACCAATCAAGGAACTGGTGATTGAAATCAAGAGAAAGAAATTCATAAAGCTACCTAAACATATGAGAATACTCTAAAAGATGTTCATAAGAATTCTATAGTACGTGATTGAAGAACCAAGAAAGAGGAAACTCAGACCCATGGATGAGGAGTCATGTCAAGAGGATGATATGCTCATTTCAAGAAAAAAAGCAAAAACTTGAAAATTAGTGCAGGACAAGTGAAGCTTATGGGGAGAAGGGGACCAATCGAATTTGGTCCTCAGCAAGCAGGGAAGACCTTGGTGTGAAATTTTTGAAGGGTAGGGAGTTCCTTGACTCTTTCCCAACTAAAAGAATCTAGATGTGTATCAAGAGATAGTATTATCATTCATAGTGAGATAAAGAATAAGAAAATTATCACGAAAAATTTTCAAAACACATAAATATATGTTGACTATTCTTTCACTATAGATTCTATAAGTAGAATTGGTCCAATGATTGCTTTTAGCAATAAAAAATGTTAAGGTGAAAGAAGTTTTTCCTGGATCTTTTACCAATAAAATAACTATTGAAAATATTCATTATCACAACTTTAGATGGTGTGCTGGCATTTATTACTAATCCTTAAATCAGGAAAAAATAGCAGAAGTTCTAAAATTGAGGAGATATTATAGGTTATTTTAATGATAATGTTGGGAAATGGTAGAAGAATAAAGGAACAATGGATAGTTGGAGAATTTAACAGTTGGATTCAAGATAAAATATTGTAGTTATAATTTTTATTGCAAGCCTTAGTCATGATGAAACTCTTATATCAAATAATTGAGGGAATTTTCTTACATTTCTAGAATTTTGGGTGATTATAATGAAGAAGTTGCCGCAATTATTTTAGAAAATGCCCTAAAAAATGCTGCTTATTCTTCCCAAAGAATTCAAAACGAGCTCGTCTATTTATTATTACTGAAAGGGTTCTTAACAGAATTTGTGAAGATATTGGTACTTCTAAATTCTGTATCATTGTTGATGAAGCTAGAGATGAGTCAAAAAAAGAGCAAATGGCCATTGTGTTAAGATTTGT
This sequence comes from Cinchona pubescens, assembly GCA_025175665.1. Classification (NCBI taxonomy): domain Eukaryota; kingdom Viridiplantae; phylum Streptophyta; class Magnoliopsida; order Gentianales; family Rubiaceae; genus Cinchona; species Cinchona pubescens. Next base: position 687,481 of record JANKKI010000068.1, on the reverse strand, counting down.
TGACAAAGAAGGATTTCTTCAAGAGCGATTTTTTGGCATATTGCATGTGCCTGATACTACATTTATAACTTTGAGAAAACAAATATGTGATTTGCTTTCCAGGTATAATCTTGACATCCAAGGTCTTCAACGGTAGGGGTATGATGGTGCTAGTAATATGCGTGGGACATTCAATAGGGTACAAGAATTAACAGTAAATGAATGTCAATTTTCATATTATGTTCATTGTTTTGCGTATCATCTTCAACTAACATCTAGATGTGCATCAGAAAAGGTAAAACCTATTTATCATTTTTCTCATATGTTGATCTCATATCAGTTTGGTATCTTCTTCAACCAAGCATAGTGATCAACTAATAAATGCTCGAGTGTATGATGAAATAGAGAATTTAGTTTCTTCTATTGAACTTGAGATTGGAAAAGGTAAAAATCAAGTCCGCATTTTATCTAGACCTAGTGATACTAGATGGGGATCTTACAATGAGTCACTTTCTAGAATGCTAGAGAGGTTTGATTGCACTTATTTGGTTTTGGAAGATATAGTATTGATGGAAATGTTGCTCAACGAGCTAAAGAAGATTGAGTTTTCGATATTGTGCGATCATTTGATTTTGTATTTATGTTACATACTCAAAGATATTTTTGAAATTTCTAACATTCTTTGTCAAGTTTTGCAACACAAATCTCAAGATATTATCAATGCAATGCATTTGATCTCAACAACTAAAGCAAGACTTCAAGTTTTAAAGAATTGAATGATGAAGAACTCAAACGTCTAATATCCTATCCATGAGTTAGAAAGATTTCCAATTCCAAAAGCTGCTCATGTTTCAGCTTGATGTGGCAACAAGGAAATTTTGAACTTTATTGGATTAAAGATTCCCAAGGAGAAAGTCAATTGCTGGACTGAATGGTTAGGAAACTTTCTGTGACTTTGATCTTGAACTTGCTCAATCTTTGATGCTGTTGGCCCCAAACAACAACCTAAGAAGGGGGGGGGGGGTGAATTAGGTTGTATGTAAAACAAACCTTTTTAAGTGCTTCATAGAAATTCAAACTTTATGCACCAAATAAAAACTTAATCACAAATGAATACAATAGATATTCAACAATTTAAGCTTAAAGAACAAATAAGAATATTGAGATTAAGAGAATCAACTTAACTCCCAAACTTCTCAAGCTTGGAGCTTACAACTACAAAGAGCTTCTTACAAGGCAACTACGAAGTTCACAACTTGAAGTTTAGCCACTAAAAGTCTCTTCAAAGTAGGTGAGATAATAACCTCTTGTACACAAATGAGATCACTCTTGCTCACACTAATTTCCTTTAGTTGAGCCAAGAGTTTTACACTCACAACCTCCCTTTGTTACAATTGTTATCTCTGACTACACCACTCTTACACTTGAAGAACTCTTAAACTTCTAAGCTCTTCTCACAAAACTGCCTACACTGTTACAACACTTGTACCCACTATTTCTCCCAAATAGCTCAAGTATTACTTGTAATCAATGTAGAAGTCATTTAATTCAGGCTTAGGGGTATTTATAGTTGACCAAAATCTGCTTCCAACAACTTTCCAACGGCTAACTTCTGTTTACTGGAAAACTAGCCGTTGGACCTTTCGGACGGCCGATGCAGCAAGTGTGCGTCCGAACGAACTAGCCGTTGGACCGTTCGGATGGCCATTGCTAAACCCTGCATCTGACGCTACGTCCGTTCTCTGAGGATATTTGTTCGGACGTCCGAGGATGCGTCCGATCGAAGCAAAGTCTTATGGAAATATGATCGGACACTGTTCATCTTCCGAGACTTGCTTCAAATTCTTTGTGTCGGACGATTACCATCATCCGAAACTCTATCTTTCGGACAGTCATTTGCCTCCATGAAGTCTTCTGGTCTGTTTAGTTCGGATGATCATTTGCGTCCGAACCTACCTGTTTTCAAACCATTAGTGCGATTTGGTGATCATCAAAACATGATTATCATAACTGGGGTTCAACAGATGCTACCACGGCCTCTTCCATAGTTATCCGCTTGATTCTCTCAGTTATGATGGTTTCTATAGGCTGAATTTCTAGATAACTCCACTAGAGAAATCTCTTCTGCATCTACCTTAGGTTCCTCGACAAGCTTATCAAATCTAGTAGTCAATTCTAAATTTTCAGACACCACTAAAGTACTTACTGTTGATGCTGAATAAGAAACCAAATCTTTAGTTTCTATAAGAAGACCATGAACTAGATTGTAGATCTTGTCTACAAGAGCGGACTGAAGGAAAGAAGGGAATTGGGATTATTTTGGGGTTGTGAACAGTAACCAAGGGAAAAAGAATAAAGAAAGAAGCATGGAATCCATGGATTATTTCTTCTGAATAAAATAAATAAAAAAGCAAATAACTCTCTTAAATTCTTTAATCCATCAATCTCCACCTAAAATAATCTACTATTTAGAAAGCTGTAAAACTAACTAAAAACATGATTAGGATTACTAATTCCTATCCTACACAAAATTTAATACTCCCCAATCAAATAGATTTCAAATAATAATATAATACAATTAACTAAACATCCAACACTTCAAATCCAAACTGACTAATAATTTCTAGAAATAACAAAAAGACAAAAATACTCCGTAGGACCTAAACTGAAAATAAACAAGACATCTAATAGGTACCTGCTTCAAAATGGTCTTTGATCTTCATTGGAATCTAGATGAAAGCTTGAGAAAACTCATAGAAATCTGTAATTTCAAACTTTCTTGTCCATCACAAGAATTCTATTACATCATAATGCAAAAGTGCTTAGATGAAACCATCAATGAGAAGCTTCCAAGTGTCTTAATCAAATTTCATTATTTTTGTTTGCCCATTTGATATCCTTAATGTTGACCCTCTCTCATGTGCCACTCATTTACCCGACTCCACATCCATGAAATAGCGGAAAAGAACAAAGAGAAGCCGCAACATAACATCCAGATGTGTATCATCAACATTAAATAGGTGTTCCATCCACACTCGAATTTAAGGTGCTCATGGATTAATTACTATGGAATATTCCTTTTAATGTTCAGAAGTAAATACAAAAGCCACAATAAGATGTCCATATAAATTACATGTTGTTGATGGAACACCTATACCAATAAATAAGTCAATAAAGCCTGATTATGTGTTGTTAATGGTACGCTTCTACCAATAAATAAGAAACAGAACCTGATTTTTTCCTTAACAGATTACAGATCCAAGTCAAATTAATATGAGATACTTTGAAACTTTGATCTTATCTGGGAATCATTATATACAAGTAACAGGCTCTATAGATTCTTGAATCTTGCATCTTAAAATATTCATACATGCAATGAGGGTTCATTTTGCACCAACATTCTTCAAGAGAAAAAATAGTTCGTGGGATCTCTGGATTATCTGATAGGATAAGTCTTTAAAAGGGCAATATCACTTACTTTTAACTTGTAACTTAAGATTCTGACTGATCCTGACCTTAGACTAAATTAGGAATAGGATTATACACTAAGATCGAAACCCAAGAAGTACAGTGAGAAAGCACATTTTTGCAAGTAAAGAGACAGGTAAATGAAAAGCATAACTGTTATAACCTGGACCTAGGCTGGCCCAATAACTTTTGAGCGAAAACAATGGGTTTAAAATGTTTAAGCCAGGTTGTAAGTAGCCCATGACCCTGAATGTTATAAATAATATAATATCCTCCCCCACTTTCAATGTGGGACGGGGCATCACATTCACTGCTCCTTTAGGCTTTGTGTCCTCGCAAAACTCAAGTTTGGATCCAATAATATATGTCATATACACTGCGTAGCATAGTCCAGTACCACTGGCCCAGTCTCATTCCGTGCAAAGACATCATGAAGTTCGCTCTGATATTTACTGTAACACTCTAGACCTGGGCTAGCCAAACAATTTGATGTGAGGCAGTTTAGCGAAAACAACGAGATCAAAATGTTTAATCCAAGTTATTAGTAGTCTACAACCCAAGGTGTTATATACAATACAATATCCTCTCCTACTTCTGATGTTGGACGGGGCATCACATTCATCCCTCTTTTAGGCTTTGCGTCCTCGTAAAGCCCAAGTTGGGGCCCAATAACATGTCATACACAATGCGTAGCATAGCCCAATACCACTGGCCCAGTCTCATCCCGTGCAGAGACCATATGCGGTTCGCTCGGATACCAACAGTAACACTCCGGGCTTGGGCTGACCCAATTACTTTTGAGAAGAAACAACTGGCTCAAAATGTTTAAGCCAAGTTGTAAGTAGCCCATGACCATGAATATTATAAACAATACAATATTCTCTTCCACTTTTTATGTAGGACGGGGCATCACATTATTATAACACCCCGAGCCTTGGCTGGCCCAATGACTTTTGAACAGAGTCAACGGTTTCAATCAAAATGCTTAAGCCAAGTTGTAAATAGCCGTCACAACCCAATGTGTTATAAACAATACAATATTATCTCCCACTTCGACGTGGGAAGGGCATCACATCCACCTAAAGCCCAAGTTGGAGACCAATAACACATGTCACATATATTGTGTAGCATAGCCCAATACCACTGGCCCAATCTTACCCCGTGCAAAGACCACATGAGGTTCATTTTGATAAAAACTGTAACACCTCGAGCCTTAGGCTGGCCCAACAACTTTTGAACAGAAACAACGGGTTCAAAATGTTTAAGCCAAGTTGTTAGTAGCCCATGACCCTAGATGTTATATTCACATATACTACTTTATTCTCAACGGATGTGGGACAAATGGTTTATCACTTTTAACCCTCCTTTAGGCCTTGCGTCCTTGCAACGCTCATACCAGACCACACTCAGTTGTGCAAAATTCTAGAGGTGGCTCGTACGAGTTCTAGAGGTGGCCCCTATCCTTAGATCGATGTAGCACTTAGTTCTGCACAACACTTAGTTCCTGGACACCCTTGCATTGTTGCGGCCTAATGCCAATACCATTGGTCCAGTCTTGCCCTTTGCATCGACCACATGAAGTTCGTACTGATACCAATTGTAACACCCTGAGTCCTGGCTGGCCCAACAACTTTTGAGTGAAATTAACGGGTTCAAAATGGTTAAGCTAAGTTGTAAGTAGCTCTAACCAAACGTATACAATATCTCCTCCCACTTCTCATGTGGGACGCAGCATCACACCGTCGCACATTAGAAGTAGGACGGGATATTGTATTGTTTATAATCAGAGTCATGAGCTACCTACAACTTGGCCTAAGCATTTTGAGCCCGTTGTTTCTTCTCAAAAGTTATTGGGCCAGCCCAAGCCCGAGGTGTTATAGTTGCTATCACAGCAAATCTTGTATGATCTTTGCATAGGGTGAGACTGGAACAGTGATATTGGGTTGTGCTACACAGTGTATATGATATGTTATTGGACCCCAACTTGGGCATTGCGAGGACGCAAAGTCTAAAGGAGGGGTGACCATGTGATGCCCCATCCCGCATCAGAAGTGAGAGAGATATTGTATTGTCTATAACACCTTTGGTTGTGGGCTACTAATAATTTGGCTTAAACATTTTAAACCCATTGATTTTCCTCAAAAGTCATTGTGCCAGCCCAGGCTTGAGGTGTTACAGTTGGTATTAGAATGAATCTCGTATGTTCTCTGGCACATTGACATGTGATAATGTCATTGGACCTCAACTTGGGCTTTACGAGGATGCAAAACCTAAAGGAGAGGTTGAATGTAATGGCCTGTCCAACATCGAAAGTCAGAGGGAATATTGTATTGTTTATAATATCTTGGGTTCTGAGCTATTTACAACTTGGCTTCAGCATTTTGAGCCCGTTGATTTCGGTAAAAAGTTGTTGGGTCAACCCAGGCTCGGAGTGTTACAGTTGGTATCAGAACAAATTTTGTGTGATTTCTACACGAGGTGAGACTGGGCTAGTGGTATTGGGTTATGTTACACAGTGTATGTTATATGTTATTAGGCCCCAAATTGGGTTTTGTGAGGATGCAAAACCTAAAGGAGGGGTGAATATGATGCCCCGTCACACATCGAAGTCGGAGGGGATATTATATTATTTATAATACCTTAGGTTATTAGCTATTTACAACTTGGGTTAAACATTTCGAGCCCATTCTTTTCGGTCAAAAGTTGTTGCGCTAGCCCAGGCCTAGAGTGTTACAATTAGTATTAGAACGAATCTATTGTGATCTTTGCATGAAATGAGACTGGGCAATGGTATTGGGCCGTACCATGCGGTATATGTAATAGGTGTGATATGGTATTGGACTCTGACTTTGGGCTTTGTGAGGATGCAAAGCCTAAAAGAGGGGTGAATGTGATGTCCTATTCCACATCAGAAGTAGGAGAGGATTTTGTATTGTTTATAATACCCTGGATCATGGGCTACTAACAACTTGGTTTACATAGTATTTTGAGCCACTTGTTTTCACTTAAAAGTTGTTGGGACAGCCCAGGTTTGAGGTGTTACAGTTGGTATCAGAGTGAATCTTGTGTGGTCGATGTACGGGGTGAGACTGGACTAGTGATATTGGCATTGGGTCGGGACTATGCATACGAGTCTAGGAACTAAGTGCTGTGTGGGACTAAGTGCTACGTCAACCTAAGGATGGGAGCCACTTTTAGAACTCACACGAGCCACCTTTAGAATCTTGCATAACTAGATGTGATTCGGTATGAACCTTGGAAGGACGTAAAGCCTAAAAGAGGGGTGAACGTGCTGACCCGTTTGTCCCACATCAGTTGGGAATAAAGTAGTCTATGTGAATATAACATCCAGGGTCATGGGATATTAACAACTTGGCTTAAACATTTTGAACCTATTGTTTCTGGTCAAAAGTTGTTGGGTTAGCCCAGGACCCGAGGTATTATAATTGATATTAGAGCGAACATCATGTGGTCCCTGCACGGGTTGGGACTAAGTCAATGGTATTGGGCTATGCTACGTAATGTATGTGACATGTGTTATTGGGCTCATGGGGTTCAACTTGGGCCTTGCGAGGACGCAAAGCCTAAAAGAGGGGTGAATGTGATGCCCAGTCCTACATCGGAAGTGGAAGGGGATATTGTATTGTTTATAACACTTTGGGTTATTGGCTACTTACAACTTGAGTTAAGCATTTTGAGCTCATTGCTTTCGCTCAAAAGTTTTTGAGCTAGCACAGGGCTCGAGGTATTACAGTTGGTATCAGATGAACCTCATGCGGTTTTTGCACGAGGTAAGACTAGGCCAGTGATATTGGATTATACTACTTAGTGTATGTGATATGTTATTGGGCCCTAACTTGGATTTTGTGAGGACGAAAAGCCTAAATGAGGGGTGAATGTACTACCCCGTCCCACGTCAAAAGTCGAAGGGGATATTGTATTGTTTATAACACCATGGGTTGTGGGCTACTAATAACTTGGTTTAAATATTTTGAGCCTGTTGATTCCGCCCAAAAGTTGTTGGGCCAGCCCAGGACCTAGGGTGTTGCAGTTGGTATCGACCGAGTCTCGTGTGGTCTCTACATAGAGTCAGAATGGGCCAGTGGTATTGGGCTATGTTGTGCAGTGTATGTGATAAGTTATTGGGCCCCAAAGGAAGGGTGAATGTGATTCCTCGTCCCTCATCGAAAGTAGGAGGGGATATTGTATTATTTATAATACCTTGGGTTCTGAACTACTTACTACTTGGCTTAACCATTTTGAACCCGTTAATTTTGTTCAAAAGTTGTTGGGCCTACCAAGGACTCAGGTATTACAATAACGCAAGCGGCAATATAGGCACAAGACAATTGAGCGACCCGCTGATTTCATTAGCTGAGGCCTAAGCGGATTATTATAGCAGCCATGGCATTAGGAAGAGCTAGCCAGGACACATACCATGTTTATAAGAAAAATACTCATCATTCCACATGCCTTGGGGGTTATAGAAGTTAGGTAGCGAAGGCTAAGATCATATTACTGATAACTATAGAAATTTGGGGATAATTTATTTATTATTAACCTGTTTCTAATAATTTGATATTTTGTAACCTTAATTTTAGGTATTTTGTGTGTGATTTAGAGGTATTATATTAAATTAGGTTTTGTGCATGTTTGATGTGTTTTAGTAGTTTTAAGTGTTAATTTTGTGTTAAAATTTGTTAGTAAGGTTCGGTGTTTTTGTTGTGTAGGAAAAGACTGAAAAGCCAGGCTCATTTTGAGATTGGCCAAAAAATTGGTAGAGATTATCCTTACTGAAGCAAGGATGTTAGTGTGCTATAGCAAAGGTAATACACGTGCAGCAAGGGTACCAAACGTGGGCCAGCAATCCTTGTGACCAAAAGAATTAAATGGGTCAGCAATTGAATTGTTAATATGAAGTCCACATATTTCTATAAATAGCCCTTTCTCCACATTAAGTTATTACTCCCTTCATGCCCTTTTAAATGTCACTTTATCAAAAAAAAATTTTTTTGTTCTATTTTAAGTGTCACTTTAGAAGTCCAATGAAGTATTAATTATATTTTTACCAATTTCTTACCCTGCAACTTCATTAATTACTCAACTTGTAATTAATGTTGGGATTCTTTGAATTTATTACTAGTCAAAAGGACAATTTAGTCATATAGGATTAACTTTGCCTAAAATTAGATTATTTAATAGCAATCTTAATCTTTGTGCTAAAAGTTAAAGTGACACTTAAAAGGAACGAAGGGAGTAGTTAGTTGTTTGGGTATTTTGGAGAGTAGCCGCTAGGATTTTGTCTTGACAATATTACATACTCTTGGAGAGTAGCCGCTAGGATTTTCTCTTGACAATATTACATACTTTATCATATTAAATTCCTTAGCAATTATGAATCTCAATTTCTATCAGTTTGTTTGTGGATTGTTATTCTCTTGAGATATTGGATTCACAGATTTTCTAGAGAACAAGTGAACAATTTCTGTCTCTTTTACACATCTTTAACTTATAAGAGACAGATTTTCTCTCTACTTTAATTTTGTCATATTTAGATTTCATTTCGCTATTATTTTCAATTTAGATTTTTAAGTTTAGTTTCATTTTATATTAGTTTAGTTTCAATTGATAGTTTGGTTATCGTTCGTTAGTTTAATTTATGTTTTCATTAGTTAATTAATTAAATTCAAAATGTTAATTACTTAGGTTAATCAATTTGTAGTTCATTAAATCAATCAATTTGGTATCTTTAATTTGTGCTCTTATATTAATTCATTAGGTTAGCCAATTAATTTGTTTTGTTTTAAAAGTATAAATATAATAAAAATCTAAAAATAATTATTTTTAGATTGTGATCGTCTAATTAGTGATTGATACTAAGTATTCAGTAATTAACCTAATTTGATCCTCATGGGAACAATCTTTGTTACCTATTTACTACTATGTGACCCGCGCACTTGCAGAATTGTGTGTTAATACCTAGTTAACAGTTGAATTAGAGTTTTACACGTATCAATTACTAGTTGGTTTAACTATGGTTTCCCGACTCAGTCCCATATCTTAAAAGTAAAGACTATAACTAAATAGCAAGCTGCCTTTACTTGACTTCTAACTTATTCCTAAATCAAAGCGACATGTGTGATGCCCCGTCTCACATCGGAAGCAGGAGAGATATTGTATTATTTATAACACCTTTGATCGTGGGCTACTTACAACTTGACTTAGGCATTTTGAACCCATTGTTTCTACTCAAAAGTTGTTGGGCTAGCCCAGGGTCTAGGGTGTTTCAGTTTGTATCAGAGAAAATCTCGTATGATCTCTGTATAGGGAAAGACTAGGCCAGTGGTATTGGACTATGCTACACAATGTATGTGGCATGTGTTATTGGGCTCCAACTTGGGCTTTGGAAGGATGCAAAGTTTTAAGGAAGGGTGATTGTGATGCCTCATCCCACATCGAAAGTGGGAGGGGATATTGTATTGTTTATAACACATTTGGTATGGGCTACTTACAACTTGGCTTAAGCATTTTGAACCCGTCGTTTTCGTTCAAAAGCTGTTGGGCCAGCCCAAGATCCGGAGTGTTACAACTTGGTTAAGCTGATATATATATATCCTCTTGACCAGAGGAAGCTTCACAAATTTGAAACGTCTATATATCTAACTGAATCATTGAGTTTTCCTCTTTTCTTCTTTTCCTCTTTGCAGCACCATAACCGCATTATAGTTACTTCAACCTTCATTTACCTTCCAAAATTCTGATGGAATAACTGGGTGTAGAAAATCAATTGCAACTTCAAATACCTCCCAATTTAACCATGGGAAAGGGGAAAAAAGGAGGATAAATTTCCTTCGCAATCATGCATCTACTATTCCACCCAAAGTTGCAACAGGTAAGAAAATATTTTCTAACCTGTCATCCCATCGAGCAAGACATCCTTCAACTTTACGTATTATTTTTGGTGCATTATGACCACTAGCAGGAAGTAGCTCCTATACATGAACAACATAATCAAATTGAAACACACACTTAGTGAAGAAAATATTAGAACATTTTACCCTTTTTGGTCGTTTTTAGGTTAAGCATGATGTGCTCGCAAAATCTGTACCAAGGCGGGTTTCTCAGAAAATCTATTTCCTACTCATCATTCTAAGTATATCAGTGATTCCTTGACCTTGCACCTACATCATACAATTCATCCTCATATTCGCATGAATTGGAATCGCCATTGACATACACACTTTGATAAGCTTGTGGGAATCTATGAGCCTGAGGCTCAGTTCGACTAAGCTTTTGATCTTGGTGGCTTCCTCTCTTTTAGTTAATGTCTATAAGAGAGTGTTAAATACTCTTAAGAGATATGGCCATTTCAGCTACATAGGATTCCAAGGCATTAACCCTTTCTTGAGATATTTTAAATCTACAAAATTAAACTAAAACAAAAGGAATTTAAAGAATTAGGGTTAGTAAAACTAAAGAAGGACCTCATAGCACTCCCTGAGTGTTTACGCTTAAATTTGAAGATGTCACACAATTTCACTCGTGTTTCACCCAAATTCAAGGCTTTTACCCTCTAATGAGCTCACCATTCTTGTCTTTTTCCTCTTCACATAAATTCTCCTCAAAATCTTTCGCAGACTTGAAAGTACACAGCAAGATTGACACAAATAATTAGTAATACATAGAACGCAATTAGTAATTATAGACTATTGAAGCAAAAAATTAACAGACTAATGGCTGATCAATGTAACAAGGAAAGCACACAAAGCAATTTAGAAAGCCAAACAGTAAGATGATCAAAGAAAAACTATGGTTTCAGGCTAGAAAAATATAAGAGAGGGGATTTGGGGTATTTTTGAAATTTCAAACTTTTTTTTATAACTCTAGAACAAAATATTATGGAGAAACTAAATAAAGAATATTTTTATTTTATTATACCCGAGATCAAGAAGTGCAACAAAAAAAGGGGTTAAATCCTAGTAGGAAAAGGATTTATGACAATTCCCAGATGAGATGAGATTTTAGCACGTATTCCAAGTTAGACAAGGATTCAAATGAGCAATATAATCTAAGAAAAGGATTCTGTTTGTGGAAGTATTTGAAACAAGGAATAACAACATTTAAACTTGGGAGAAGAAATCGTGCAACCCTAATTCTTAGGATTTTAGGAATCGATTTTTCCCCTTTTTTAAGTTTTTTTTTTGGAATATCAGCATGCTACCGTACAAATTCCAGCAAAAATCCTAGTAGCGAAAAATCAAAACAATAGCTTAAGAATAAACCAGAACTAGAAGAACAAGACAACGATGAAAGCAAGGAAACCCTAATTGATAGCTCAATTAGCAATATCAATACACAAACAGAATATCAGCAACTAGTATTTATTCTTGCTTCCATTATTGTGTAATGAAAAATCAAAACAATAGCTCAAGAATAAACCAGAACTAGAAGACCAAGACAACGATGGAAACAAGGAAACCCTAATTGATAGGGTTTTGTGCTCGCTTGATTTTTTTATATAGAAAAAAGAATACGTTGTGGGAACAGTGCCAATGAACGGTACTGATAAATAGTGCTGATGAATTGTATTGATGAATAGTGTCAAATTTTTAATCAGTAAGAACAATGAATTAACACTTGAATATGAGCAAAATTATAGCAATATTCAGTTCAAAAGAAAGCAAGAATAAGGCTACAAATTTCCATGAATAATAACGAACAAGAACAAGAAAGAAGAAGAATACGAACAAGCTATATTTTTTTAACTAAAATTTGAATAAGAAAATACTAAAAACAAATAGGATCGTATATCTAAGGATTTAAGAGAATACAACAAAACCAACGTGTTTAGGGAACGCAAAGCTCTGATGCCACTCTGATGTGAACTCCACTATTAAACTGACGAGACCTGAATTTAAATTACGGAACCAAGATCGCCCTGATACACAATATGCATAAAATTCACAAAAATAATATCTTGAAAAACCCTAGAAGGGCATTCGGCCAAGTTGAATACACAAAGAACACAAAATTTGCAACAAAGAAATGAAAATTCTGACTTGATGGATTCAAACCCTTTGATTAAGAAATCAAGAATTTAAAGATATTGATCACTTGTTTATAACAAGAAAAGAAACTCAATAGTATTCTTGGTTGTCAATCACAAGAATGAATCTTGCAAAATACCACGTCTTTGGAAGACAAGTTGAGGAATTAACTCACGATATTTTTTTACTCAATGTTGAATGAATATTTTCGGCTGTAAGGGAGATATAAGTACGTGAAAATTAGCACCAAAAACCTTGCATGGGAGTCCTACCAACACTAGGAATTCTAACTTGTCATATTCAAACAGGTTAAGGATTGGTATATAGACTAAAATTTGGCTATAACACTAATGTAGACTAACACTTGTCCAAGTTAAGAAAACACATAAAATAATAACTCCTAAGAACAAGTCTTGAATCTAAATCCCAGGTTAAATAGGACTAAAGTTGCCGATTCTGGAGTATAGTTGAAACTAGGGTTTTTTTGACCCCTTCACAGTATATTAAATTCGTCTTCAAATCTTAGGCTTGCCGACTTCACTAACTCAAATCCTCGACTTGCTTGGACTTCAAACTTTACTTTATTGTTGTTGAGTGTACTCCACCATTCCCAAACTTGTTGTCTTGAAAGACTTGAACATCTCTTCTTGTATTAGTAAATCAATAGATTGAATTTGAATAAAGCCAACACTAGGGAGTTGAGTTCACCTAACTAACATATCCATGAGATAACTTAATCATGGCAATTCAATCATACTTCACATAAGACAACCAATTAATTATTTTCACAAAGTAACTAATTGAATAACATAACTCATTATGATTATTCTCTTGAATCGTACATAAAATAGTTATGGCATCTACAGTCATGGACGAAAATCATAGATCAATTCAACGAATAATCAAATCAATGGACTAATTCTTCTTCTCATATAGAACTTAGAAGAAATCCTCAATCGAATGCAAAAAAGTATTAAAATAATAATATCTCTCTTATGGATTAAAAGATTGAATCTTTAACCATAAATCAAGTCATGGAATGTAGTTTGGGCTGGATCAATCCCTAACAATAAAATCTACTCCATAACTAAGGAATTGAAAGTGAAAAATATTTATTAAAGATATTACCTTTTGTCTACGAAAGTAATAAATAAAACATTTGGAAGATTGAATGTTGTGGAGAGGCTTGACACTTGAGCCTCCTCTTAGGCGGTGATCAACTCTTGAACAAGACTTTACAGATCTTCTAAGAATTTTAAACGCTATACTAAAGCAAGTAAATCAAACTATAAAAGCTGAAATTTGACTAGACTATGTATTCTACTCTGCCGTAATGGAATAGAGAAAAAAGTACATAATATATCTTTATTCAGCCCCCAAGTGTTGTACTTATAGGTAGGAGGTATCCCTAAAGTTTATGGTAAGTTCCAGCTGCTGAGAGTTCCATCCAAACACAAATACTAGCTCAAAAAAGGTAAATATTGTGACTATCTTATTCTGCATGTCAGCCGTAATGCCATGACATTGTGGTTTTGCTTTGATGGAAATGCCATAACATTTCGATCTCGGATTCTCTATAATATCTACATGAACACCGCCGCACTATATCTTATTGTACTGTAGATGAACTTCACAATTCTATGACTAGGATTGCTTTTGCTCCATTTCAACTCCATTTTGCGTATTCTTTATAAATTGAAAATAGCCTCCATCCTACGAAACACATAAACACGCATAAATACCACACAAAACACATAAAAACACTAAATCATGAAATATTGGAAAATATGCACTAAAAACACTAAAACATACTAGAATCATAGCAAGAACCTAGACTAAAATGAATGAAAAATGACTCTATTTGTAGAGTGGTTACATCCCCAACCTAAAATTTTGCTAGTCCCGAGCAAAACAAAACAACAAACACAAACAAGTAACCTAACAATAAAAATGACCAACTTTGTAGAATCTTTTTCCACCAGATTTAGAGATTCAAAATTTTGTTGGAGTTATTTTGTCTAAATCTGTTCCTCCAACAAATACGATCTTGGAAAATAATAGTTCGGAGAATTTGGCTCTACCGTTGTCCAAGAACACCAATCTTCTTAACAAGAGCAAATGGTGGATGATTCATTGCTATCTCATGATAGGATAATGGAGGAGCTTCCATGTTATTTTTCAGAAAGTGATAGCCCTCATTCATGTTGTGTAGTGCCATCATTCCAGGAGTTGAAAGAGATAAATTTGCCACCTAAAGGTAACACTACTCTCAAAAAGAAACATAGACAGAAAAAGATATACAACATGCCCCATTCTAGTGCAAGAAAAACTCAGCTATCTTCTAAACCAGGCAATCCGATTCCCATCTCTATTGTTTGAATGGATCACATATTCCTTTGGAATATATGGGTTGTGGGGAATCAACCAACTCTTCACAGATTAAAACTATTAATAAAACAACATAAAATGAGGATTATGGCTTTAATGGAGCCTTTGGTTGAAAAGACAGAATTCTTTCTTTTGGCCAAAAATTAGGTTTTGATAAATGTTTATCAAAACCTAATGGTAAAATTTGGTTTTCAATGAAGGTCTTCAATGATTCTCTTCACGATTGTGTCAGTTTGATGGATTTGGCTTTCCAGTGCTGTAAGTTCACGTGGATTGGCAACAGGTGGCAAACTAGTATGGAAAAGACTAGAAGTTTGTTTGTAGTCATCCCTTTCTTGCTAGCTTCTAGAAATTGAGTGTGGACCATCTCTTCAAAATATGTTCAGATCATTCTTTACTTCTTAGATTTTCTAATGTCTGTTCCACAGGGCCTAAACCTTTCAAATTCTTAAATATGTGGGTTAAACATCCCATTTTTTTGCAAGTGGTAGCCAGCAATTGGAGCATGTATTGTATAGGTTCCCCTCTCATGCAACTTGCTACCAAGTTAAGGAGATTGAAAGCTGAACTCAGAAATTGGAGTTTCACTATTTTTGGTAACGTCTTTAATAAAGTACAAGGTTCTGAACTAAATGCTAAAAGATTAGAGGAGACATTTCTACTTGATTCAAGCCAAAGGAACCAAATTGCTTTGGCACATCCTCAAGCTTGCTACAACAAATGTCTTGCTGAATCTGGAGAAAGCATTCTAGAAACAATATCTAGATGGTCTAAAGTGGCTGAAGGAGGGGGATGGCAATTCAAGGTATTTTCATTCATCGCTCATGGCTAAAAGGCAAAGGCTGTCCATTTCACAAATAACAAGTAGACGGCGACTCTCGTAAAATAGAAGAAGAAGGTGTGAGATTCTTCCAACAACTTTTAGCTGATAATGGGAGTTTGGAGATAGATCACTCATTCCTAGACCAGCTTAATCTAGATGTGTCATTCAGGAGGATAATCATATGTTGCTAATAGAACTCACCACGAGGGAGCCCAAAGAAGCTATATTTACTCTCAAACCTGGAGATGAAGTAGGTTTTCTGAAGATTGGATTTCTTTAATGAGGAATGTGATTGAGCATTGCTGGTTTTCAATCCTAATCAATGGAGTGCCCCAGGGTTTCTTCAAATCAACACGAGGGATTTGCCAAGGAGACCCTTTATCCCCTTTAATCTTTATAATCATGATAGAGGCTTTCAACATAAAAATATTAAATGGCAATTTGAAAGGGAAAAATTGCTGAATATGCTCTTCCTAGATCTTTCCCAACAATCACTCATCTAGCTTTTGTGGATGATATTGTGATCTTCACAAAGGGATAAGTCAATTCCATCAAAAATCTTATGAAGTTCCTTGCTCGGTTTGAAGCTTTTTCTAGTCAGGTCATTAATGCAGCCAAAAGCTCATTCTGTCTATCTTGGGATGCTTCAAGATCAAGAATCAGACTGATCCAAGCTAACATTGGTCATACAAAGAAAAATTTCCCTATGGTTAACTTGGGTTGTCCAATTTAGAAAGCAAAGAAGAGGAAAATTATTTTCAATCTATGATTGAGAAAGTGGTCTCTAGAATCAACGAATGGCAAACTAAATTTCTATCACTGGGAGGTAGGCTCATTCTCATCAAGTATGTTCTTAGTAACATCCCATTTTCTTATTGGAAGTGCTCCATCCGCTAGCTGTCATTATGGACCTTGAGAGGCATTTTGACAATTTTTTTTTGGGAAATTTAGAAGTTGGACCGAAACATCATTAGGTGGCTTGGAGCAAAATTTTCCAACCAACTAATAATAATGGACTCGGTGTTACCTCTTTGTTTGACATAGCACCAGGTTTTGATGAAAGTTAAGAATAGGGAACTCTCTTTGGTCACATTTCCTTAGTGAAAGATATCTCAAAGGTTGTCATCTTTATATGATTGAGGAGAAATTGGGAGATTCTACCACTTGGAAACAAATGCTGCGTGCAAGCATGGATGCGGAGAAGAACTTTCCTTTTCTAATTAGAAATGCTCAATGCTCCTTTTGGTTTGATCCATGCTCAGTGCTCCTTTTGCTTTTGATCCATGGTTGCTCAATGCTCCGTTTGGGAATCCACTTGAAGTGTCCATGTAGGAGAATCATTAGTAGATTTAATTATTTAGGCAAAAGATTGCTCCAAAGCATTCAATCCTAAAGAGTTAGGTTTCAAAATTGTAGCAGATGTCAGTGGTGTGAATATTGTTGTGGCAATTCGGTGGTTAGAGTTTACGATTCAGTAACCTTAGGAACACATTGTCTTTTAACCAACTAGTGATTGCGAATTGGAAACGTTTCTTTTTCCTTGATCAGTTGTTGAACCACTAGGGTTTTCCACAACTGGATTGTCTGTAACTAGATTAGAATTTTTCCCTACTTCACGATTAGGTTCTTTCAGATTAGGGTTTTCAATCAAGCAACCATCTTCCTCGTGAACAACTTTTTGACAGTGATTACAAAAATCTGGAATGTCCGTATATTTGATGGATTGCCAATGTCCTTTATCACCATTTCCCACATAAACCCTATCGAGTCTTGGTTTCCTGAAATCTAGTTATACACAAATGCGAGCCTTTCCCATACGAGATCTAGAAGCTATTGATGCATCAATTTTAAGAGGGTTTCCTACCAGTTGTGCAACGAAGAAGAATGCTGCTTTGTGGAAGATGTAAAAGGGTAATGTAGCCAAGGGTAATCCAAAACTGGAACAAAAGGTTTTTCATTGTCTATAGAGAACTCTAGCATCCATTTTAAAGTCTGCATTCCAAACCATAAGATTATCTAGAATCCTTGAGACCAACATCGTAAATAGTCTTCTTCCCGATCAAAACCGGTCAATGTATGACGATTATCATGAAGGCCTATTGTCTGGGAACCCTGAAATTTAATCTTCAAAAATATACACATCTAGAATGCATAATGAAAGGTCTACCCCTCAAAAATTTACCCAAAAGGTCGAAGCATAAGGGTTTTGCAAGAATTTGAACTTGTTCTGTAGAAAAAAATAGCTGATTCTCCTTGAAAAGTCGAGGGTGGAACGAGTGGAAGTGAATCATCTGTTGAAGAAACAACCGAGGTAAAGGAACGAATCGAGAGAGGTGGCGGATGCCCTTTAGTCAAAGACTGGAGGGCAGCAATGATTAGGTTTTAGGTAGGATAATATACAATGAAGGAGGCACTCAAGAAAGAGGGGACAGAGAGACTTTTGATTAAAATGGATATTTTTTTTTGGATTTTTGATTAAAGAAAAGAAAACCCACAAAAAATTACTAGAAATTAAAGCAAGAAAATGAAGACAATTGATTAAAATTTATTAATTAAGCAAGAACCCTAAAACTTCTTTGAAAACTTGAAATAGAAGCAACTACAATTGCAAGGAATTTAAAGACAAAGCAAGTAAAAATTTAGATCTACTAATAGCAAATGAAAACCCACTAAGATTAACAAATTAAAATTTAAACTTACAAGGATTTAAAGCTAAGATCTAAAGGAAATTGAAAAAGAACTTTAGTATTATAAAGAAACTTGAGTTATAATGTAAACTAAACTACTCAACTCCTAATTACCAACTACACTCCTACTACATATAATTGCATGATTTACAGATATCATTAAAGAGCTATAGCCCAAAATTGCAAATATGCCCCAATTGGTTAAGTAGATGCGATTATTTGATGTCGTGACATGGAGCTAATTGCACTTTGAATTCCCACCTCAATGTTGCGACATCAAATATCCCATATTCCGATATCGAGCTCCTTTTCATACTAGTCTTCAATTTTCATCAATTTCACTTTACTCCTTGGACTTTTATCATCTTGAACTTTCACCTCTTAAATTCTTATCATGCAAAACAATTAACTAAATAAGTGATCAAATTGAACCCAAAATTAAATAAAAATTCATAACAATGTCTTAATATTTATAAGCAAAGAAAATGCAAAAATAAAATGCACATAATTAAATTAAAACACTTAATTAAACACCAAAAATATCGGTTACACTAACTAAAAGCTGTAGTTTAAAAGTAGAATAACTCCAGTTTACTAGAGTTATCACACCCCAAACTTAGAATTTTGCTAAACCTGAGCAAAAAAAGAAATAAAAAGGACCGTACTAACTAAATAAACAATCACACAACTGATAAGCTCATAATTGTTCTATGTTTTACGTGTCATTTACTGCATTTTTATTGATTGTAAGAAGGATCCGAGTTCAATGTTGGGCTTAATTTGGTTATTCTTAGTCTTTACAAGGTTGAAGTGAAAAAGGACTAAAAAGGATGAAAAATATGAAGAGAATTCCAAGGACGAATTGTGCACGTGTATGGAGTAAATCTGGATGTTGTTTTGTATTTCAAACCCAACTTTTTGGGTTGAGCTCCAATTGATTTGATCAAGATGTGTTGGAAAGTTAAGAGAAAGAGCTACAACGTTCATGTTTTACGATTTTCCAAATTCCATAAGCAACGAGGTCAAAATCGAAGTCGAAGATGGAGCACAGTTCTTGAAGGCTCCGCATATAAGCTGCACACGTGTGTAGTGTCTAGAGAGAAAAGCTCCAAGTTAGGGTTGCACACACATGCATGAGCTTCAAGGCATGCATGTGCGTGTGCAACTAGAAACAGAAGAGTTTTTAAGCGGTCCTTCGACAGATGTTTTCGCTCGATTCATCATTTTTTTAGCCAATTACATGTTCTTATCCTTATGCAAGGATAGTAACCCTAGTCTATTAACTATAAATACTCCTTGTTGGGTGCAAGAAAGGAGGGACGACACTTTATTTTTTGTTTTATCGTGAGTTTCTAGCAGAAATTCTTGTACATTCTTCCATGGCACTTAGTGCCTAAAACCCTTTTCTTGGTCTAGGGAATTGAAGCCATGGTCAGTTCTACTATGTTGTGAGACTTTTGTAATTGAATTTATTCATTTTTATATCAAGTATTGATTATTTTTCTGTGTTGATTTTACGAAAGTTCTTTTTAATTTGCTATTGTTGCAGAATAGTGAGTTATAGGAATTAATCTGTAGTTGGATTGTTTTTTATTGCTTTGGTCAATTAAATCCGTGAAGCAACTAAGTTTAATGATTGCACAATTAGCATTATTGAAAATAAGAAAAATAATTAACTAATTTACATAATTGCGTGTGTTTATGTTAAAATAGCCTAATTTTTCTTGTTGCTTTTAACGCTTCGATTATTTAATCTTTGGCACATGTCTGGATTAATTTAAACTAACTAGTTAGGGTTAGTTTTATCGCATGTTAGAAATTAACCAACCTGGGAAAAGATATAAGAATTGACTTTGAATTAGAATTCGAGTTAATTCTTCAAATAGTGTATGGTATAAAAACTGAGTTATTTTCAACTAATAGAATTTCTATGGTGGATACGACTAGAAGCAAGATATTCTTTTATTGAATTCTCTTTAATTGTTATTCTTCTGTCTCTTATTGTTAAAATATATCAAAATCTCCCCCCTTTTTTACTTTTGAGCACAACAATAAAGTCTGTCTCTGTGGGACAACTCAAACTCACCACTGTTGCATTAATATAGAGAGTTTGTTTAGTTTTGGGTGCCTATGATAGCACATTAACAAAATTTTGGCACCGTTATAGGGGAACGGTTTGATTTATTTTTGTGCCACTAATTTCTATTTTTATTTTCTTTCACTTTGCTGTTTTTTCTTCCACTAATTGTGTAAGCTAGTGATACAATCTACTGGATAAGTTGAATTCCAATTGTGATCCAAAAATCCAGAGAACGTTGCAAAAATTAGGGAAGGAATTAAGAGATAGAATGTTGGCCCCAGAAGCAATCTAAGAGGGGAGTGAATTAGGTTGTTTAAAAAACCAACCTTATTAATGTGCTTGATGGAAATGCAACAAATAAACACTTAAGCACAAATGAATATAATAAATATTCAACAATTAAAGATAAAAGAACAAATATAAAGATAGAGATAGAGAGTATCAAACCAAACTCCCAAGCTTCTCAAGCTTGGAGTATTTCCACTAGTAGTGCCTCTTCAAATAAGGTAAGGCAATAACCTTCTTGTACACAAAGTAGGCTCATCCTTGCACCAACTAAGTCCCTCTAGTTGAGCCAAAGGGTTTTACACAAAAACCTCACTTTTGTACACTGTTATCCCTCCGCTCTTACACTTGAAGATCACTCACTAGTCTACTCTTGCTCACACTAATTCCCTCTAGTTGAGCCAAGAGAAATACACTACCCAAACCAATACAATAGAACACACAATATTTTAGCCTATTTCTTCCCAAATAGCTCTTCCAAGTGTTGTATTGACTCCAGTAGTTCTACTCTCCATTTTCTTACATTTACAGACTTGGGGGTATTTATAGAAGCCCAAAAATTGCTTCCAACAGCTCTCTAACGGCTACTTTCTGTTTCCTGAGAAACTAGCCTTTTAGTCTTTCAAGAACTTGAATGCTGTGAGTGTGCATCCGAACGAACTGGCCGTTGGACCTTTCGGACGTCCGATGCGTGGCCTCTGCGTCTGGTCTCTAAGGGTATTCATTCGGACGTCCGAGAATGCGTCTGAACCTGCGTCCGGTCCTTGCAATGTCTTCTGGAAGAATGATCGGACGCTATTCTTCATTCGAGGTTTCAAGTCCTTTGTGTCGGACAATGATAATCGTCCGAATTGACTTCCTTTCAGACAATCATCAACGTCCGTAGAGTTTTACTAGTTGTTTTCTTGATTGTGTTCGGACAATCATTTATGTCCGAAACTTCCTATTGTTTTTGCACACTTGTTTTCAAACTGTTAATGCGATTTGGCCATCATCAAAACATGATTATCATAACTGAGGTTCAACATAGACAGCTTGGGCAAGATCAACTTTTTGACTTCATTTTTTATGAGAATCAAGAAGAACAGGGTGAAATGGTGCAACGATCTCTTCGAGAATCAGCAGCACCAACTTTAAATCAACAACCTCTTGGCATTATTTACCCTGAATTAGATGTGAAGGTTATTTTTGAATTAAAATCTGGACTAATTACCACATTCCAGAGAGCTAATCGGCACTTGTACGATTAAGGTTGCATGCACACACGTTGCGAAGAAGTAGGGTTTCAGAGTTTTTATTTTTTGGCAGATTTCTTCATCAAGTTGGATTCTTTTTCAGTTGATTTCACGTTCTTATGCTTATGAAAGGATTGTAACCCTAGTATTCACTATAAATACTCCTTGTAGGTGAAGGAAAGGGGACAACATTTTATTCATTGTTTTTTATCGTGAGTTTCCAATGGAGAAATTCTTGTGCGTCCCATGGCAATTAGTGCCTAAAATCCTTTCCTTGGTTTTGGGAATTGAAGCCATGGTCGGTTCTACTATGTTGTGAGATTTTTGTATTTGAATTTATTCATTTTTATATCAAGTATTAATTTTTTTCTACGTTAATTTTATGATTGATCTTTTTAATTTCCTATTGCTATAGAATTGTGAGTTATGGGAATTAATATATATCTGGATTGTTTTTGATTGCTTTGTTCAATTCAATCTGTGAAGCAACTAAGTTTAATGATTACTCTATTAGCGTTATTGAATTTATAAAATATAATAAATTAATTGACATAAGTGCGTGTGTTTATGTTATATTAGCCTAATTATTCTTGTTGGTTTTAATGCTACTATTAATTAATCTTTGGTACGTGTCTGGATTAATTTAATAGTTAGGGTTAATTGGATTACGTGTTGAAAATTAACTAACCTCGAAAAAGATATAAGAATCGACTTTGAATTGAAATTTAGGTTAATTCTTCAATTATTGCTTGGTATAAAAACTGAATTATTTTTGGTATCGATGATCAACTAATAGAATTTCCATTATTGATATGACTGGAACCAACATCCTTCTTTTATTGAATTCTCTTTAATTTTAATTCTTGCATTAGTTTTAGTGTTAAAATAGTTGAAAATCTTCCCCTATTTTTACTTTTCAGCCCAACAATAAACTCCGTTCTCTATGAGACGACTTGGACTCACCACTGCTACATTAATACAAAGAGTTTGTTTAGTTTTGGGTGCCTACGACAACAAATCCCCAAAATTTTGGTGCCGTTGCTGGGGAATGGTTTGATTTATTTTTTTGCCATTAATTTATGTTTTTTTTTTCTTTTATTTTGCTATTTATTTCTTCCACTAATTGTCTATGCCAATGACACGATCTACTGGACAAGTTGAATTCCAATTTGATCCAGAAATCCAGCGAACGTTGTGCAAATTAAGGAAGGAGTTAAGAGATACATAGCTAGGGGATGATCAACTTTTTGACTTCATTTTTGCTGAGAATCAAGAAGAACAGTGTGAAACTAGCATGGTGCAAAGAACTCTTTTTCGAGAATTGGCAGCGCCAACTTTAAATTAACACCTCTTTGCATTACTTACCCTGAATTAGATGCAAATGTTACTTTTGAATTAAAATCTAAACTAATCCATTTGTTACATTCTTTTCATGGATGGCCAGGTGAGGATCCAAACAAGAATCTAAAGAAGTTCCACGTAGTATGTACAAGTATGAGACCCACCGGGGTTTCGGATAAGCAAAAGACTAGTGTTCGATTTACCTTCGGGCAGTATTGCAATATGGGAGCAGCAGAATAGAATGTTCTAGGCAAAATATTTTCCAGTATCCTGAACTGGAAATATCCAGAAAGAAATTTGTGGGATAAGGCAGTTCAATGACGAGTCCTGATATGAGGATTGGGAACGTTTCTAGAAACTTTTTGCAAATTGTCCTCACCATCAAATCCGTGACTCCTTATTAATTTAGACAGATATTTTTATGAAGCATTGTTGGTCAACGAGAGAAACATGATCGACACTGCTAGTGGAGACGCATTGGATAATTTGACTATTAACGTTGCCCTTGAGCTCACTTCAAATATGGCATGGGAAATTTTGCTACTAATTTTTGTGCACATGCTGATAGATCTTTTGCCTATCCGAAGGGAATAGTAGAAGATATCTTAGTTCAAGTTGGGAATTTGGTATTTCTTGTCGATTTTTATGTGCTTGAAATGGAAAAAGGTGATTCTACTACACCTATTTTGTTAGGAAGACCATTCTTAGATACTTCTTAAACTAAGATAGATGTTTCTAATGGCACACTTAGCATTGAGTTTAGTGAAACTAGTGTTAAGTTTAATATTAAACTGAACAGAATCTTCAGAACATACTAACCTTATTCTTGTAATAGATGTGCTTATGCCTATAATAGTTGATCTAGATCTGTAAGCTAACAGTAATAAGGGATGGAAGAATAAATAATGAACATGTTGAAAAAAATGATGAAATCTTGTCTTCCGGTGCTAATTTGCAAAAGATGGTGATTGCAATTAGTAGATCTTCCATGTCTCAGTAGACAAATGAGGTAGGTTTTAATGTTTTACCAACCAATAATAAGAAATTTGTGCTATCTATTATGCAAGAAGCAATTCTAAATTATAACGTTCTCCTTGGTCACCTCAAGTACTAGCTTTTCGAGGGTAAGGATTAGGAGAAGGTGATCATTTCTAGTCAATTTAATGCACCACAAGAAGAGCAACTTGTTCATATCCTAAAAGAGCAGAAAAGGTTGAATCTATCCTTGGTGAGGACGGTGAAAAGGAAGATTCTTGGACTCCTCAGCATGGGAGTTACGTAACTAAGAATAGAACAACATCAAATTGAGCCAATGACAATAAACAAAGGCGTTGCATGGGAGGCAACCCATGTCCTTATTTTGCTATTTTGTTTTTAGGGTTTTTATAGTGTCAAAAATAAACTTAATTAATAAGTTAAAACAAACAAAATTGTCTTTTGAAGGTCTTGTATGTTGTTTGGGTCATTTAGGAATGACAATGTTATGCTCGGAAAGGTGTTTTTACGCACATGCACGCCATTTGGTGCGCATGTGCACAAAAATTAGTAGCAAAATTTCCCAGCCAAATGGCATGCATGTGCACAAAAATTAGTAGCAAAATTTCCCAGCTAGTCTCATGCGCATATACATGCTACAAGCCTCATGCATGTGTGTGAGACTAGCCTTGTGAAGTATAGCCATTGCCTTGGGTGCATATTGGGCCTTCCAGGCTGCGCATGTGCGCACGACCATTTAAAAAGATGAAGTGCCTTCTAGGTTGCGCTTGTGTGCAAGGCCATCTAAAGGGATGAAACCCTCAATTGCTATACATTCAAATGGCCATCCCTTCTTCTTCCTAACTTCTCGTCTCTAACCCCCTTCAACCCCATTCAACCCCTATCACTTTTTACTCATCAAATCACTCCTAATTCATTCAATTAATACATAAAAAATCTTTCTTTTTCAAGGGAAAAATACATCAAGGTATGGATTCCATTCAATTTCTTTAAACTTTTCGTTTATGGGTTTCCAATTGACTATCAAGCAAGTTTGGAATTTTAATGCTTTAGTTGTTTAAATTTTTTATGGATTGAACTTTCAACACGTAATTTGTGCTTGAATTGTTGATTGGGAAGTGATTGCATGTTCATTATATGTGAAAAATTCACTCATTATATATGCATGCCATGTGTTTGTTGAATTGTCGCAATGAATAAAATTGTTGAAACACAAGACAATGGTGAATGAATTCAATTCCTAGAATGTTAAATGTCCTATGATTCATTCTTATTTAATTTTAGTGCATAAGAATGTTTTAGGAATATATATATATATATATATATATATATGGACCTTAGTCTTGGCACTAATTTATGGAAATTCATCTTGTGCATTCTAAGGCTTGTTAGTCGAGGATTGTGGTTCTGTATAAGTGTGGGGTGTTAGACGATCTTTATTTTGGTGGCGATATTTTCACATCTAATTTTTGTGGGAATAGCGTGCACGGGAAAGAAACCAACTACGGGCAAAAGTGCTGGAGTTTCTTCATCATTAGCTTCCCAACATGAACACAAAAACATGCGTGGAGGAGAGTGTGGGGGTGCAATTTCTAAATGTTGTAGCCCAGAATAAGTACGAGAAGGATATTTCACAGCGGGCTATGATTAAAGAGAAGGGTATTCAAGGACCTTTGGCTGGGGTAATTGAGATCAAATTGAAGATTCGCAATCGTGGATGGAATCAGTTCACCTCAAATCCCAAAGATGCAGTACTACCAGGATGCAGTACTACCAGTAGTGCTTGAGTTTTATGCCAATTTGAGCCATTGAGTGACACCAAGGTGTAGGTTCAAGGGAAATAAGCAGATATTTCTGCTAATGAAGTCAACAGGGTTCTGAAAGTCAATTGAGTACGCAATGATGGGTATAAGACCATCAATGACATCAATATGGAGTATTGAATGAGTTACAATCATCCTTTGTAACGGCGACATTGAATGGACATACACTGTGGCTGGACACATGGCAAGGCACTTTAATGCAAATACACTTAAACCTGTTTGGTTTGTCTGCTTTAAGTTCATCTGTGCTGGCCTTCTTCTAGTCAGTCATCTCACTCATGTCACTTTAGAGCGGGCCAAACTCTTGTATTCTATTGCTTCTGGGAAATCTATAGATGTGGGCCAACTCATCCGTCAGAAAATTTGCTATTCTGCAGTCAACATCAGTCTGGCATATGGTTTCCCTACTTGATTACTGCTTTGTGTATTGAGTGCGACGTGGAGATTGATCCAGTCGAAGAAAAGTTGAAGCCCCTGAAGTTAATTAACGGCTTCGATTAGATGCACTCGTTCCCATGCGTCTATGTCATAGGAGGAGGAGGATGCCGACTTTGATATCCGAGCCCGAGCCCGAGCCCGAGCAAAGGCATACTTAAGAAGAGATCTTATAACAAATCCTGGTGGAGGAGGAAGATTTGGTGCCTGATGCCTGATATCCTATGCTTGAGGACATCTGGATGTTTTTATTGTTTTTGAGTTGATTTCTGGTTATTTTAGGTATTGTTGTTTTTCATTATTTTTGTGATTTCATTATTGTGTTTTTCTTTATTTTTGTTGTGTATTTCTTTAAGGGGTTAAGTTTTTTCCTAACTATTGTAGGATTTAATTCTACAATTTTCTTGTTTTTCTTAATTTCTCATTCTAGATTTCGTGTTTTGTTTTGTCTAGTGTAACACCGAGCTCTAATTCGCGTCGAAGGAATATTTATTCCGGAATACTGCTCCAAACACGAATCACATCAAGAGAAGTTTTTCATTTTAACACTTTACGTTTTTATTTTTGCATATGTATAGGGACAATGTTTCTTTTTAAGTGTGGGGTAGGGAGTTATCTTGTAACGACCCAATCCTTTCTGTGTAGGACATAGCTAGGTATAAAAGTAACTTTGACAAAGTAATAACTTAAAACAGTTACAAGTTACTCCCTCTGTCCCATTTTATTTGGGATGGTCAAAATTGCACATAGTTTAAGAAAAGTTGATATTTGACCAACTAGTAAAATACATCTTACGTAATTGTCCCTCAATTCAAATTCAAAATTTTTTAGTTGATTGTGGATTTTCAAATTTTGAAATGGTTTATGAGAGTAATTAATGTTGAAAAATGAATTTAATGCTGCTTTTTGGGACTTGTATGAAGGGTAAAATAGGAAAAATAATCTTACTGTGTTTAGCATATTAAGGATTGACAAATAATTTGGGACAAACAAAAATAGAAATGGTGACATATAAAATGGGATGGAGGGAGTATAATTTATGTACAAGAATTTCATATACTGTGATATGAAATGAAATGGATAGTACCTATGTCTAAGAAAACATACCTTAAAATCCAAACTTATTAACTAATAAATCTACCAAATATCAAATCCTCGACAGACAATGTTCATATATAGATTTGAATAATTTTATTCAGTAATGAAAACTCCAAACATCCTTTTGAATGGTCTTGCTACTGTATAAGAGACACAATCTGCCAAGTGTCATTTAACCTGCATATTTGAAAATTTTAAAACAATCGTGTGAGCCATTAAGCCTAGTGAGAAGTGTGTGTGTACATGTATTTTTTTAGTATATATATTTTTATGTAAAAATTAATTTGAACATTGAAATAAAAGTAAATTAGTTTTATAATAATTATAAGAATTTAACCAAAACATGATAAATAATATACACCATCCAATCAAATAAGGCAAATTCATAGAGTTACCGTAATAAATAAAACACTATCCTTTTCTCCCCTGGCAAAGTTTCTTGCACGACTTATTCAACCTCATCACACCAATAGCCGTTTCGGCACTTAAACATATCAAAATAAATTTAGATTTCAAGGTACCCATTCTGAGCAAAGTTAACCTACTAACTCTGTTGTAAGGGTACGTCAAGGTAGATTTAGATCCACCGTCAGTCCGATACTTTACCGATTGACCTAAGCCAACACTTGACAAGGGGTTATCCTCCCTAAATTTTAATTTGGGTTCACAACCTCCCCCAAGTTTAACTTTCGGCTCACGACACATATGTTTCACAAAATTCTCAAAATAATCATATGCAAAATAAACTATGAGAAGACATACACAAATTCTTTCAAATATCACGTTATTAAAATTCATGTACACTTACTCTTGCAACGTCCAAATAACATATAATCAAATCCCTAGACACATACATCATATGTTTACCATCAAAATGTAAGAAACTTTTTATTTTCCTGTAACCTATAATTATGAATATAAAATTTAATTCTTTATAGAACTAACTTTTCTATTTACTAGTTTGCGTGATTTCTACTATTGTCGATGTTTTCTTATGATTCAATTTGATGGCTTGCCATTCTTGAAAATCATGTACAAAATTATAGTAGCAAGTAAGAACTGCACATGCATATGAAATAAATTTCATAAATATATAAAACTGTCAAGTATTTACTTGTACAAAATTTGTTGTAACAAAAATATATATACTCCAGTTCTAGTTAAAAATATTGAAATAATTCACATATTCTACTTTAACAAAAATTTTGTGAAATTAAGATTGCATTATTCAGAACTAAAGTATAGGACAATATACTTATTTTGATTTCTTGTATGTCAACATAAGAAAATTTTACGAATATATAAGAAAATTTCACTTAATAAATTACTAGGAAATTATAACACTTGACATGGACTTTTAATGGATAGTAAAATGCAAGGAATTTAAAGGTGATTTTTATTATACAAATATGCATGTGTTGATATACAAAAAAATAATAATGTACAAATAATATATTATAAAAATTTAGTCATTATGTTCACCTTAGAAATCATATGGTTGAGAAAATAATGAATTTACTATTTTGTTCATACACAAATAAAGTATCCATACATGGAATTATTTTTAAAATTACAAAAAAAAAAAAAATTCTACTAGATATCATATTTACTTGTTAAGATATTATTCAATATATATACATTTAAAAGAAACATGTAAATCTTGAATATTGTATTCAATCACATGAAAATTGTCAAAATTCAATTTGGAATTCTACGTCTTATATTGGTGTCATGCAACACGAAACAAGTACCTTAATATTTTGATGATAAAAGTATAAGATAACATAGAAGATATTGACTCGAATGAGAAATCATATCAATGTACTTCTTATATCAAATTTCATTAAGCAAATCTTTATGAAGATGTTTCAAATATTTTTTTTTTCGGAACGAACAAAACAATTCTCACCTATGGATGATTCCAAGTTGTAGTGGCTCTTGCGACATCTGTTCATCTTTCTAACTTTCTTTTTTGAATATCACCTCTCTCTATGGTTTTTTAACAATCATAGGCTAACTTTATATAAGACCACTAGTCTTCCTTCTAATCACTATTAATAATTTTAATATTAAAACCTTCCTAATGACTTGGATTAAACCTATTATAAATGAGGATGTTATAAAACTATTTAGCTTCCTAACATCAATGAAACTTTTCCACTTCCCCAACTATTAATTTGTTAATACTATTCATTATAAACAAAATTCCTTTACTATTCTACTACTTGTTTTATGTGTTACATATCCTTTAGTCTCCTTACGACTTACACACAATTATTTAGATATAATAGCATACAATTAATAAATAAACTTCCCTACCTCTCTCATGACAAAATCAAACCCTTGGTAACTAAACCCTTAATTATTCCAATAGTTACCTATCTTTTATCATTCCTTTTACCTTTAGAACAGAATAGTAGAAAATTTATAAGCCCTTAATAACTCATCGGATTTACATAATTTCATTTATAAAAGATGGCATTTTTTTTTTGTATTCACTACTAGTAACACTACCTCAATGCACATGAAACGTTTACAAATTAATTCAAAAAATCTATTGATTTTCGAGGTTTCACATATTTGGATTTACAAGTTGTCTGGTGTATTTTATTCATTTTTGCTGCAATATTTTGGCTTTTTTCTTTATTTGAGACCTTTTAAGATTTTTGAAAAATTTTGTGTTAATTAGTTGAGAAAAACTTTAGAATTTTGGAAAATTTTTGCTTACAGATTTCTATTTTTCTGTATAATAATCTTGAATTCAATGACATTATCTCAAATACACAATGTTAATATTTATAATGGATTATTTTTAAGACTATTTTGAGCTCTTATACTTGAATAGATTTTTGGTTTGGACACTTAGAGATAATTATGTAGACTCAATTATACTGCATCCCAAAAACTTACTTTATTACATTTTTGAGGCAAAATTTTTAGACAACCTGATTTGGTTTAAAGATGAAGATAGAGCCTTCTTTGGTCATTTTAAAATTTTTTATCCTTACTACCCTATTTGGGCCTTGAATTATTGTGAATAGAGACAAACGCCATTCGTCTTCTTCCATTTAAGCTCATTTTACCTACCTTTATTGAGCCTAATAATTTCTTTTAGTGTTCTATCCCAAATTGTCCATTAAGAGTTTTATTTCACACATTGTTTGTTAAGGGGATATAAGGGTATAAGGTACTGAATGAGGGTCGAAGATTATGAGAGTGAATGGTGTACATTTATGGAACAAGAGGGGATACTAGAAAAAAAATTGAAAAATAATGATAAGTTCTTGATATATACAGGTAATCATAAACTAAAACTAATTCTAATCAAACCAATGCAAATAAAATACTTACCAAGAGTGTCTTAAGCCAAACCAAGTAATCATCCATGGAGTTCAAAATATTCAATTCACTCATTCACATCCCAATAATTATTCTACTTGACATTAGTCTAAGGCCCTTAGCCAACTACTAATAACTCAACTAAACCAAATACTAATAGCAGTAAAATCCAATAACCGAAGCATTCATCAATAAGAGCTAAAAATGATTAATCAATTATCGAGATCAATAATAAGTCTACTTAGCATCAATGTAAGGCACTTAGCCAACTATTCTAAAAGAAAATATCTAAATCGAAAGGTCCCAAAAATGATAAAATAGACAAAATAAAGAACAAAGGATGCTAAGAAATGAAAAATAGAATTGCCTTCAAATTCCTCCAAGTGCATAAAAGAAAGAGAGGTAAAGGAATTTAAGAATGAGGTGATTTTTCTCCATGTACCCAAAGTAGTCACTCTTCATCATCAGTCTCATTGATGTCTAGCTCAATCTCTTCTTGGCCATCTTCTGCACTACTATGTTGGCTCTTCTCGAAATCTTCATCTTAGGCATAACAGAACTTGACCATTTGAAGGCAATTCTCTTATTCATTTCTTAGCCTGTCTCTTATACACATCTAGATGTGTTGTAGTAGCCCTGAGAGCATCACCGATAAGCACTAAGTTGTTATGAATAACCAACTGGCTGTATATCCAATATCCTTGTAGTTCATGTGCTCCTCGTTAGTGTTGGGTGCATTAAATACATAATCTGAGGCATGGAGATATATGATGTCTGTGGGAGAGGTAGTGGTAGCATAAGGGCTTCTCCAGGCTGTTGATGCCTCTCAAAATCCTAACCATCTTGTACACATATTTTCTATTAATCCGACCTCTCGGATGAGTTTGAGGCTCTCTAAGAATAATAAGACATCCTGCAACCATACACAAATGAGTGATCAAACTTGGAGCATAAAATATGAGCCTCCCGGTTCTCTTACTGTCGAGAAATCCTAGTCAAATTATTCTCCCAATATTAGGGTTTAGGGTTTAGGATTTAGAATCAATCTGTGGTTTCGTAAAGGGAACTGAAAACAAACTCATCTTGTGCTCTTATTCCAACTGAGAATGTTGGGGTCATAATTGTAATAAGAAACTTGAAGAGGCAAATGTAAGTGTGAATTCATGTAGTGGAGTGAAACGGAAGGCCACAACTAAGAATTGCTTAGAGCAAGATATCATGGATTGCAAGCTTGATGAATTTTTTATGATGTTTGGAACTTCTAAAACATAGCTGGTCAATATATATTGGAGGAAATTTCACCTCAACCAAAACTTCAAGAGTCTAGTTGTACCAAAGAGGTTGAGATGGAGCTTGTAAAGCTTGAATTCACTAAAGTGATGCCCTCATTAAGTTTGCTGATCAAAGTTGCCATGAAAATAATGGATTAGTCAGTGCATATGGCCATGACTTATTTAATATAGCAATGCCACGTGCACTTTGTTTGATACTTATCCATGGGATACAAAGCCTATCATCTGAAGATTGCAAAGTGACCTTGGCCTGGTTTTGAAGCTTCTGAATGGAAAAGGGGTGAACACTACTTGAAGATTTCAAAGCCGCCTTGTCCGCATTAGGGAAGTATTCTTTGTTTTAATTTTGTTTTTTTGGGTGTGTTTTGGCATGAGTATTTGTCTATTTTAAATTTTTGTTTAATTTTTGTTCAAGGGTTTATCATTTTATTCGTATGTGTTTTCCATTTATGCTATATTTATTTGTGTTATCAATCTTGAGAAGATCTGTATTTTTAAAAGACTCCCTACTTATTAGACAGTAGCCTTCAGGATTTTTATACCCTTTTTGTCTGAATTCTAATACAGGGTTACACAAAAATTAGTTAGGTTTAAATCTTTTTTTAAAAATTTTTAACATAATAAAAATCCTGATTGGCTTATATTATGTTTTTAATGTTTTGTGTTTTAGTTGACTTTTATATTCTTTGCAATAGTTTAAATATATTTAAGTTGATACTTCATGTTGGAGTAAAGAATAGCCAGACTATATAGAATGTTTTGGCTCTTGATCCATTGATTTTTGATTTTACATTTTTCTTTGTTGATTGTTTTGTATGTGATTTTTGTTAGTACCTTAGTGAGTAGTAATTTATTTCTTTCGGAGTATTGATTACTTATCGAGCATAAACTTGCAATTTAATTTAACTTGTGAAAATTATTGTGGTAGTGTGGATCTTTCATTGTAGATAAATACTAATGAAATTTGAATTTTAGGAATGATCTAGGCCTTTTTCGGACATCTGAGTCAAATTGGCTACCGAACACGAAATTTTGTACTGTCTAGTTACACATTTGAACTTTTTAACCCTTTGATTTTCTTGTTTAAGATAAAAACCTTATTTCTTTTATTTTATTATTATCTTCTTTTTTAACAACCCATTACCTTGGACATTGTTGATCTTTTTGAAGTTTTTCAACACCCAGATGACGGAATGTTTTTGAGAGGGTTTTTTACAATGAAAAGGAAAGATGATTGATGAAAGAGGTCAAATGACTTTAGATTTCTTTTTACATATTGTCCCCACACTGCATGTACTGTAAGAATGTGAAGTGACTATTGTAGTCGAAAAATAATTAAAGAGGAAACGTGATGCACGAAACAAAAAGGAAGCAATGAGAGAAAGAAAAGAATATCAAATGGAAAAGAAAAAATTTGAAAAATTGAAATAAAGATGGTTTGTGATTGCCTTCAAGTGTATATTATGAATCTTGTGCTTGTGGGATACTGTGAGGTCATGGTTCAATGTTGGTTAATGTGTCTAAGATACTCTAGCTCTTTTTTCATCCAAATCCTACTTTATACACCCTAGCAATACATTACAAGCTTGAAAAGTCCTTATTAGTCCTTGATTTGTGCTAGTTTCTATTGGTGAAGATTGGGGTGAAGAACTGCTTTCGATTGTGATTTCCCATTTTAAGCCCTGTAATCAATATGGTTTTATGCAGATAAGTGTATTGTGTGAGTATTGTTTATGAGCTTTTGTTTCTGTTTTGTTCTTTATTGAGTAGTTTTAGTGTTGGTATTTTGAAATTGATGAAGGATCTTTGATCAAATTGTTCTATGTGTTGAACCCCAGTTATGTTAATCATGTTTTGATGATGATTTTCTGTTTACTGGAAAACTAGCCGTTGGAGAAATCGGACATTGATTACAAACAATTCTTGAGCTATTTGGGAGAAATAGTGGGTACAAGTGTTGTAATAGTGTAGGTAGTGTGAAAAGAGCTTAGAAGTGTAAAAGTTCTTCAAGTGTACATCTTCAGAGTGGAGAGATAACAATTGTAACAAAGGGAGGTTGTGAGAGTAAAACTCTTGGCTCAACTAAAGGAAATTAGTGTGAGCAAGAGTGATCCTCATTTGTGTACAAGAGGTTATTGTCTCACCTACTTTGAAGAGACTTTTAGGGGCTGAACTTCAAGTTGTGAACTTGGTAGTTGCCTTGTAAGAAGCTCTTTGTAGTTGCAAGCTCCAAGCTTGAGAAGCTAGGGAGTTTGGTTTGATTATCTTAATCTCAATATTCTTATTTGTTCTTTAAGCTTAAATTGTTGAATATCTATTGTATTCATTTGTGCTTAAGTTTTCATTTGGTGCATAAAGTTTGAATTTCTATTAAGCACATAAAAAGGTTTGTTTTTAGAGATAACCTAATTCACCCCCCCTCTTAGGTTGCTTTTAGGGCCAAGGGCTGAACTTCAAGTTGTGAACTTGGTAGTTGCCTTGTAAGAGAAGCTCTTTGTAGTTGCAAACTCCAAGCTTGAGAAGCTTATGGAAGTTTGGTTTGATTATCTTAATCTCAATATTCTTATTTGTTCTTTAAGCTTAAATTGTTGAATATCTATTGAACAGTAAAGTAAAGAGAGAAAAATTAAACAATCAATACTTCCAAGCTAGCAAGCTTGAAGTATCAAATCTCATGAATGCTTCACACACTTGGTGAGCCAATAATCTTTACAAAGTTGGGAAGTTCTTGCTCATACTAAAACTCTTTTAGCTGAGTGTAATCTTACTTACAACCACACTTTCATACAAGATTATCACTCCACTCAAAGTTGAATTACACTCACAATTGCACACTAATACAACAAAGCACTATAGTCAATTTGCACTCAAATTACTCTTTTCTAAGGCTTGTATTCAATGTATTAGATGATCTTTTCAGGTTCTTAAAGCACCTATTTATAAGAGCAATAAATAGTGGTTTCAACTACTTCCTAACGGCTAAATAATAAATGCACAAAAAATAGCCGTTGGGGTTTCGTTGTAAGTAAGATTCTTGTGTAACTAAAAGACCAGTTATGGGATGTCTCTTTTACTTCTAATTATCTGTCTCTTATACACATCTAGATGTGTATAAGAGCCAGTTCGTTATACGATGCAATGCGTTCGAGGAGTTTTGACCTAGTTCGACGGTTCTGTGCGTAGTGTTAGTCATGTTCTGCAAAAGCTTGTTTTACAGAGTTAAGTGTTTATGTCATCATCAAAATAAGGTTTGGAAAACATCAGGATCAAATTGTCCAAAGAATATGCCTAAATCATTTTCTTGGTCTAAAATCTACTCATACTTCGCAAGTATATAAATCACACACAATTTCAACAAATGTCACAAACTAAACAAATATTTCTGGGCAATCATGACTAACACTAATTAAAAATTATCTCACTTTCACACCCTCACTCAAAGGAATATATTTAAGTATATAGTGGTAACACTTCACAATTACTGCAAAG
The DNA here is from genome assembly GCA_025175665.1 of Cinchona pubescens. Taxonomy (NCBI): domain Eukaryota; kingdom Viridiplantae; phylum Streptophyta; class Magnoliopsida; order Gentianales; family Rubiaceae; genus Cinchona; species Cinchona pubescens. Next base: position 651,676 of record JANKKI010000068.1, on the reverse strand, counting down.
GGATCAAAGAGCAAAGAAAGCTTATATACACATTCAATTCATTTACTCCAACAAACATAGTACTCATGAAACATATGTAAACTATTATCACATTGCCACAAAAGCTAATGAATGCACAAACACTACTATAAAAAATGGAATATCTTTTTGATTAACCCTCTACAATGCAAAGAGGGTGTAGAAATCCTAAAGGCTTCTATTTGGTAGCTAGGGAGTCTGTTACATAGTCAAATCCTCCAAATTGATAAAACACACAAAACACAAAAGAAAAACAAATAGGACACCACCATAAACCTATAGCAAAACAAAAACAAAAAATAACATGAATACTCATGCCGAAACGCAACCAAAACAAAAACAAAAGAACAAGAAAATTAATGACATAGAATACTCCCCTCATGACACCAAGGAGATTTGGGAATCTTTAGATAATGTGCACTGATCGCCCATTTGGAAGCTTTATAACAAAGCCAAGGCGGTTTTGTTATCTTCAAGTGGTCTATATCCATGTTCAAGTGTTTGTTCAGCATCCCCAACATAGCTCCATGCAGCATTGTTCACAATATACAAGGAGAGCTCCTCAACAAACAATGGCTTCATGTGGCTCACCTCAACCTCCATAGAAAGGATTGGTTCTTGAAGCACAGGTATAGGTGACGTGTATTCCAGTTCGTAACCAACAGTCCATTTTTCAAAAAGAGAAGCATAAACATCATGCGATTCATTTAGTTTGTAGTCCATGATGTTATGCCCTACTAGGTACTTTGATGGGTCATTCTGATCCACTCCATTGTATGAATTACTAGTTGTGATTAACTCTATATGTTCCCCGAATGCAATCCCTACTTGATCTTCTTATATATTGCCATAGAATGGTGTTGTTGGTGACATTTCTGATGTTATAGTAGTAGGTTGTCCAATCCGCTCCTCCAGCCTACGTATTGCCTCATTGTGAATACGTAATGTCTCATTTAAACTCCTCATCCATGTCTCCATTGATTCAAATGTATATATGTTGTTATCATTTCCTTGAGGTTGGACTTTTTTTCCACACAAGACCATACATCTTCTGGATATGGTAATACTTCATTAGGTGGATTTGAGTAGTACTTTTGATAAGGGCTCCACGAGTAGTCTGAATATTCCCCACAACTAGGATTGTATGTATCATTATGCAAATATGCAAACCTATTGAACACATTTGAACGATTAGCATAATCATAAGAAAAAAATCCATATAAGTTACCTATATGATATTCAACGCTCTGGTGCTTTCTACCACAAAAATTACATGTATTTCACATTAGTAATTCATTGCATAATTTATTATTTAATGCTTTTAATTGAACTTCTATTCCTCTGCATGTATTATAAAGATAAGCACAAGAAGCTTCATCAGTTGACCATGCATACGAACTTTTAGACATTATTAAACACAAAGAGTGAAAATTGAAAACCTAAAAATAAAGAATGCAATTAGTAATGAAACTAGTGGGTAACAGTGTTATTCAAAAACTAGTTCTCAACAACTGTACCAAAAACTTGATAGGAAATTTCCCACACTCACAAGTGCATAAGATCGTATCAAGTAATATAGAAGTGAGTAGAGTATCGTTTCCATGAGGATTGTGAATAACCAATGAAATTACTAATTATATTACTATTTGATAATTGATTTTGGGAGATTGAAATTAATTAAATTAGTGAAATAACAAGAAATTAAAGTAGGGTACAGAAATAACTAAAATGAATTCAATAATTATTAACGTGTGGATATTTTGATTTCGCCAAATGTTGATACATAAACTCAGTTTCCATGAAGTGAGTATCAAGTGATATAGAAATGAGTAGAGTATCGTTTCCATGAGGACTGTGAATAAGCACTGAAATTACTAATTATATTACTATTTTGATAATTGATTTTGAGAGATTGAAATTAATTAAATTAGTTAAATAACAAGAAATTAAACTAGGGCACCGAAATAACTAAAATGAATTCAAGAATTATCAATGTTAGGATATTTTCATTTCGCCAAATGTTCAAGCATAAACTCAGTTCAAGTTATTCTAGATTGATTCTCAAAGATTGAAGGTCAAATTCCCTAGTGTTGTTATTACGTGATAGTCATGTAATAATAACTTTTTTTTAAACTAATTTATTTGTCTTTGGTCTAGGAAAAATAATTAGAAGTAAAAGGACATCAATAAAGAACAAGGAATTCTTAAAGTGACCACACAAATTGCAGAAATCCTTGGTCTGGCATTCGCTAAATTTATAGTTTTTGCTACTTGAATATGCAAATTACTTGATCCGTCTCATGACATATTCATTAAATCATTAAAAGAATTATCCAAAGACTTGAAAGCATAAAAAATATAACAAAAACATCTAATAGAAATCTATCATAGATAACAATCAAATATGAGTTCATGCAATCACAAAGGGCTACATCTCAAAATCCTAACAAGAGAACTCTAGAACATGATAAATGATTAAAGAACAATAAAAAAAGAACTAAGAACATGTATAAAAAGGATCTATTAAGGATTAAGAATGCTTCTATACTGAAGCATTGCAAGTTCTTGGTCCAAGGTTGTTAAACTTGCACCTCCTCTTCAATACTTCTTCTAGAAAATATAAAACCCTAGCCTAATTTGCAGTTCCCGGAGGGAGACTGAACAGAGAACGTGTATTTTAGGTCCTAGAGAACCATATTGATAGGTTTGAAGAGTTACAAAGTGTAGGGTTCTAAATAAGTTTTAAAATGCACTATTAGGGGCCAAAACAGATAACTGCAATCCTAGAAATGCTCAAAATTGCAAGACTTCGCGTTAATGTTGTAGTGTGGGTGTGACTCAGAGTCTGTGGGCGCACCCGTGCCTGGCCACGAATAGCTGGGTGTGGCTTAGAATTCCCAGGCACACCCACGCCTGGGACTTAGCCCCCAACTTGTTGTTTTGCTCTATTTTCGTCTTGGTTGACCTCTGGTTGATCCCAAACCTGTAAAAGAACATTAAAACACATAAATGAGTGTAAGATAAAAAATATTAAAAACACATAAAGCAAATATTTTAGGATAAAAATCCTAAAATGACCAAAATACCCCCAGCTACGACACCTTGAAAACTTATTAAAATCCAAACTAAAATACATGTAAACAACTCTCTTTTAGGGAGTTAATGGTTATTTGTCATTCATTTCGGTCTAGATTTTTGTATTGGAATTGATTACTTTTTGGTGTTTTAATGGATACTTTTTGTACTTTTTTGTATGTTAAAGTTTAATGTGTTTTTATTGTATTTATGTGTAATTTGTGCATTTTAAAGGTTGAAGGAAGGTTTCGACTTTAGAATTGAAAGAAATGCGGAGTAAAGTGAAACATAAAGGAGTGAATCTGCAGCTTCAATGCTGCGGTGTTCATCCAAAAATCTAGAAATTCTGAGAATAGAGAACCGCAACGTTTTGGTGAAAACCAAAGATAGTGTCGCGTTATTGCTCCAAATTCCTAGATGGGTCAATTTGTTATTTTTTCAACTTATGAGTCTGGTTTTGATCCCATATAGTCCTAACTCGACTTAAAACCCTACCTTAATCCCAAGGCACCGTGTATCAATAAATTGGACCCTTAAGGATCTAATTTAACATGTATTATAGAAGTAGGAGCAGGGTAGATTAGCTTAAATTCTCTCTTAGTTTGGTTTACAACTCTAGAAGATCTTGGAGAATTGTCAAGGGGAATACGTGCTCATCTTGTTGGAGGCTCAAAGCGAAATTTTCTTCTCCAATTTTTCATGACTTCTAGTGTTTGCATCTTTTCTTGTTTTTATGCATTAGCTTTGTCTTAGGACTTGATGTAGCCAGACTACATAATTCATGAGTGCTTTATTTGAATAAAGATTTAATCTTTTCATATGGATTGTCCATAAGAGTACGTATTATTGTTCGTATTGTCTTTTCTGTATAATACATGTTGTTCAATCATATCTAGGTATTGATATTTGAATATTAATTGAAGATAATGCATACCATGATTTGTTATTGTAGCCTCATAACAGAAGTTTGATCATAAATGAATTGTGTGATTCACTTTGTAGCTTGAAAGAGTATCAATAGCTTGGAGTTCCAAAGATCCTTATGTTCTTATTTTATTTGCTTATATTAACTCAAAAAAGATTTCTTCGAAAGTAAATCTAATTGGAATAGTTATTAGTTTGAGAAAAGTCTAATATAAATTAGGAAACTTTGCCATCTTATGTACAACTTGATTAATTTTTGTTTGATTAGATCTCATGGTTATATTAGTTGGGTGAAGTCAATTCCCTAATATCCTCGGTTCTTGTTTCTTTATCATTACTTATGCTTTTCATTATTTAATTATCACACTTTTAGTTTCTTTAGTTAATTTATTCTCTCTCTCGATTGCTCATATGACATTATTGTTAAGTTGTAAATATTTGTTAATTCTTCACTCTTCCTCATTAAAATAATGCTCTATTTACCACTTTATTACTTAAATGACTAGTGTACTTGCAAGAATTAGCACACATAACACTTAGGGTTTTTGTGACCTAGATAAGGTGTGTAAATAGAGTTATTTAACCTCTAAAATCCGTAGCATTTTGATAGTATTTACCAAATTACGTGTTTTTGTGTGTTTTCCTTTAATTTGATGCTTAGCAGCCTGATTAGATGCATTAAAGTATTATTACTTTTTAGTGTTAGTTTTATGCTATTATATATATTATTACTTACTAAGTTTTGGTGTGTTATTATAAGTCAAGTTTACAAATTGGGTATAGGTTTGAAGACCTAAGAAGTCAAGGATCAAAGATACAAAAAGAGAGAAGAATTCAAGACAAGTCCTAGACTTTCAATGGTTTGAGACTGTTGAACCCCAGTTATGTTAATCATGTTTTGATGATGATCAAATCATTAAAGTAATATTTGATAACAAGTGTGCTTATAACATAGGTATGTATAAGACTAAAATGATCGTCCGAACAAAACAAGAATGACAGAGCTTCGGACGATGGTAATCGTCCGACACAAAGAATTTGAAGCAAGCCTCGGACGAAGACACATCTAGATGTGTATAAGAGACAGACCTACACTATTACAACACTTGTACCCACTATTTCTCCCAAATAGCTCAAGAATTGTTTGTAATCAATGGACGCACTCTTGCTGCATCGGCCGTCCGAAAGTCCAACGGCTAGTTTTCCAGTAAACAGAAAATAGCCGTTGGGAAGTTGTTGGAAGCTGATATTTGGCAACTATAAATACCCCTAGGTCTGATTTAAGAAATAAGAGACTTCTACATTGATTACAAACAATTCTTGAGCTATTTGGGAGAAATAGTGGGTACAAGTGTTGTAATAGTGTAGGTAGTGTGAAAAGAGCTTAGAAGTGTAAAAGTTCTTCAAGTGTAAGAGTGGAGAGATAACAATTGTAACAAAGGGAGGTTGTGAGAGTAAAACTCTTGGCTCAACTAAAGGAAATTAGTGTGAGCAAGAGTGATCCTCATTTGTGTACAAGAGGTTATTGTCTCACCTACTTTGAAGAGACTTTTAGGGTATAATGAGCTGAACTTCAAGTTGTGAACTTGGTAGTTGCCTTGTAAGAAGCTCTTTGTAGTTGCAAGCTCCAAGCTTGAGAAGCTAGGGAGTTTGGTTTGATTATCTTAATCTCAATATTCTTATTTGTTCTTTAAGCTTAAATTGTTGAATATCTATTGTATTCATTTGTGCTTAAGTTGTCATTTGGTGCAAAAAGTTTGAATTTCTATTAAGCACATAAAAAGGTTTCTTTTTAGAGATAACCTAATTCACCCCCCCTCTTAGGTTCCTTTTGGGGCCAACAATTGGTATCTGTATAAAGGGCTCATACATTGAGCTTAACCGTTTTTGAGAACAATCAGTAGTTCCAACCAATCATGCTTTAGTCCTTGAGGGACATTCTATCACTAGACCTCCTATGTTTAATGGCATTAACTTTGTAAAAAAACTAGCTGTTAAAAATTAGTTCAATCTAATGATATTGATTTATGGTATATTATTTGTGAAGGTCCTTTAGAAGCTAATATTTTTGATGACAGTTCAAAATACTCATAGATTAAGGCCTAAGACTAGATATGAGTTAAATGCACAAGATAAAATAAATTTATCTTTAAATGCTAAAGCCATTAATATTTTGTATAATGCTTTGGATGCAGATGAGTTTTCTAAAGTAAAAGGGTGCATATCGGCCAAGGAGATATGGGACAAATTGAAAGAAATCCATGAAGGAAGTGAAGATATTATAGAGCAAAAGAAGTCACTTCTTGTGGCTAAATATGAATCCTTCAAAATGGAACCTCATGAGAACATTGACAAGATGTATTGTAGGTTCAATGATATGGTAAAGGATTTGAAAGTTTTGGGTAAAGAATATTCCTTGGGTGAAAAGAATAGAAAAATTTTGAATGCTTTACCTAAGGAATGGGAATCTAAATCCATTGTCATAGAAGAGTCTAAAAATTTAAATTCTATGCCTATTGATTCATTGATCAATTCTCTAACCTCATCAGAATTGAAGTTGAAATACAAGCTACAAGATAAGGAGGCAAAGGGAAAAAGAAGCATGGCATTTAAAGCTTCATCAAAAAGGAGAAAAGACTCAAGGAAGCCCTACTTCAACAACTTCCAAATCACTTGGGATGATTGCAATTCGGATAGAGAAGTTGAAGAAGAATAAGAGTTCTTCAAGTGTAAGAGTGGAGAGATAACAATTGTAACAAAGGGAGGTTGTGAGAGTAAAACTCTTGGCTCAACTAAAGGAAATTAGTGTGAGCAAGAGTGATCCTCATTTGTGTACAAGAGGTTATTGTCTCACCTACTTTGAAGAGACTTTTAGGGGCTGAACTTCAAGTTGTGAACTTGGTAGTTGCTTTGTAAGAAGCTCTTTGTAGTTGCAAGCTCCAAGCTTGAGAAGCTAGGGAGTTTGGTTTGATTATCTTAATCTCAATATTCTTATTTGTTCTTTAAGCTTAAATTGTTGAATATCTATTGTATTCATTTGTGCTTAAGTTTTCATTTGGTGCATAAAGTTTGAATTTCTATTCAAGCACATAAAAAGGTTTCTTTTTAGAGATAACCTAATTCACCCCCCCTCTTAGGTTGCTTTTGGGGCCAACAGAGACTACGCAGCCGAATTTGAAGGAAGGAAATGCCACACCACGATCCGAAAGCCAAAATCCTTTAGTCCAAATAACTTTCAGACAGCTGTACCAAAATTGAAGGCACGAAATCAAATACCGCGGTTCAAAAGCTTTTCAAGATGTGGAATTTGACGATTCTGTAATAGCTGCAAGAATTTTTAAATATGACCAGCTAGTATAGAGTGTAATAGATAGATTAGTGTACTAATAATTTAGCTCTCAAGTAATTTAGTTTTCTCTTTCAGTTTTAGCACTTTCAAAGCTTTAATTCCTAGTTTAAATGAATGCAAGTTTAAAACTTTCTTAGATTAATTTGTTGCCCATTTTATAAGCTTTAAGCTTTCTATAGATATAAAAAAATTTCCATTTTGTAGTAGAATTACTTAGTTTGTTGTTAGGACTTGTATCTGTTCTTTATATTTGATGTTATTTTTGTTGCTTTAATTTTAGCTATTACATGCTTTCATTTTACTTTGTTGGTTGTTAGTTTTAGCATGAGTAGCGAGTGTTTTTTGGGGTTGGGCTAAGGAATGTGTATTCTATACATGTGTGGTTAATTATAAGTGGAGAAACATAGACTTGCTAGACAAATAAGTAGTAGAAGATGATTTGATAGTTTGTTAAAAGAAAAGGGCCCTTTCTTGAGCTAGTTTAGTGGGTTTTAGCACAAAATATGAGCGTTGAATGTTAATACTTACACTAGATTATTAGTGAGTTGGATGGTTAATAGTCGAGTCAAGATACTGACCTTTTCTAAGTGGTTCCTTAAACTCTATGTATTGAATAGATTAGATCTATGCGTCGGACTAAGAATCTGGCTCAAAATTTGGAGGAAACCCTTATATGAATCCAAAGAATGGTCATCCACTAGAAGAAATCACCTTGTACAAGGTAGCTTAATCCCCCTTTCTACTCAAACCCATTATTGTCTTACTAGTTGCTTATTCTTGTTTTTACTTGATTTACTCATTTGGTACAAATTTTAGATTACCACTCTAATCATTTGTCTAGATATAGTACGTATATCTCTCGAATCAAAGCAATTGTCATTAGCAATTCTCCTAGGAACGATCTCCTTACTACCAAGTACCGATTTTTTTCTTATACTTACGGACGTATGGATTGTAATCTAAGTGTTTAAGAGATTTTATTACTTGTTTATTTGTTTGAATTACCATAACAATTAGCACACATTAGTGACCCGAAAGGATGGATCAGGTTAGAGCACACTCTAGTGACCCGAAAGGATGGATCAGGTTAGGGCAATTGATACATCTTTCATAGGACAATTGAAAGGACGTGACAGCGAATGATGAGACGTGACTCATGTAGAACATGAAAAATCAAGTAAACTGACGGTTCAAGAGATCGGGCTATGGCACACAAGATACCTCTGATAGAGTGATTATTGGTTAGTTGAAGTTGTAGTGATCCAATAAAGATGGGGACCGACCAATATGATCGGCTCTTGCTGGTCGGTTAGGCTTAATCATCTGGGACTGAGACTTTAATTTGGACAAACGAATGCCAACAGTCGGCTAAGTCTAAGAACCTATAGCTGTAGACCTAATCGAGGAGATTATTGATGATACATAGATCAGATAATTTATAGGCTAGTGATATATGCCAAGTTCATTCAAAGTAAAAATGTAATTAGACAAGTTAGGTCGATGGATTGACCCTAATTTCTCATCTAAAATCTATAAATAGAAGCTCACCTCACCAAATGTATTAATTACACACTTACTAATACAAATTTACTTTCTCTCGCTACATTTATGCTTTCTGTCCAATTCAGAGTGTTCATTAGTAACACAGGCAAAAACTATGCGCAGGCACCAGAAGAAGAGACTGATCAAGAACCTTGACAAGCGAATATCACTCCAAATCTTTCACATTTAAAAGTCTGAATGCCCACCTACAGCTGCTATTTTGGTCCACCATTTTTAGCAATTTTACACATTGTCGAGGATAAGATTGGATTCTTGCTTCTTCTCATTACAGCCGGTACTTCACTTGTTAACCAACTGCCAAGTAATTTCCCCTTATTGAACCATTCTGCCTAGGTAGATGTCAATGACCTTGGTCATCTACCCTACTCTCTCTCCAGTTTGATGACCTTTACGACATTTCACGTGCTTTGCTTGGAATTTCCAGCCTCTCGTGCACCATTGCTTTCTTTTGCATGTTTTTGTTGTCCATTTGAAGCAGCCAAAGCAGATTTACCTTTTCTTCTGTTTCGTCAATCGGGAAGAGCTTGGATGGGAATATCTGACATGACAAGTTGATGCGACATAAACATGAAACAAAGTTAACATGTAGCAATACAGTAATAATTAATCTGTTAATTAAAATCTCAACCTACGATTGACATATTAACTCGTTTAAATTAACAAGTAACTAGAAATCTATGATATGACCTCTTTCTACCTATTTGTACCGTTAACTATTTTATATTTCTAATAATTGAAGTATTTTTTGTAATCGGTAACAACTTGGTAATACGATGAATTCTCACATAAATTCTATACACTAGTTGGCTTAACCCAATCTAAAATAGGTTAACAGGTTAACGAGTTTGTTATGTGTTATTGACTTGTGGGTTTGTTATAGATTTATCACCATAACTAGTTTATCGTAGGCTTATCGTGTTGTTTCGGTAAAGCATGTTATAATAGTTAATTAATGTAAAAATTTTAATGAGTCAATCGTATCGTATTGTGTTAATCCATTAACGAATGGACCATTATATGAGATAACACAAATATTTAATATGTTGTATTCAAATTTAGACTTTTAAAATGAATACAACAATGTCACAACTCAAACTATTGACACTCCAACTCAACCTCACACATGTTCAGCTATGCTCCTTTTAATCTTTCAATAGTGGCTTTTAACTAGTTTTCGGATATTGCATGATTAGCCCTGCCTACTTGCAACAAATAAATTAGGAATTCCCAGGGCACTGGCATTACATATCAGCTGCTTTGTAGCATGTCCAAATCTGACCTTTGAACATTATTTTGTCCTTCGGTTTGATTTTAGTTCCTTGATTTATTTTCCCCTTTTGTATAATTAATTCTTCTAATTTTTAACAACTTAATAACAAATCTAGTGCCTCATACACATCTAGATAACTGCTAGATTTATTCTCCTATTAAAAAAGATTAATTTTGTCTCTTATTTAAAGTATCAACCAATCTAATCCTTTTTGTATCATAAAAATTTATTTGGTCTCTCGTTCTTAAAAATATTAACCAATCTAAAATTTGTGACGAGGAACAAACTAACAGAGGCGTTAACAATACATTTACTGCAAGTTAACAATCACGTAATTATTGTGCGACTTGCTTCATTAATTTGTCTACGATTTTTGTCACAGGTCTTATAGTGGTTAACTTTTTAAAGATAAGGGATAAAATTAGTTTAGTTATGATAAATAAAAAACCAGACTAGTCGCTACCACAGATAAGAGATTAAATTGATTTTTTTCCCTTCCTCCCTTTGTATCATCGATTAACTTTGCTAATATTTGAAAACTTAATTATTGATCTCAACAGTTTACTAAACACTATTTATAACTTTTTTGAAATTGTAAAATAACCATTTTTATTTTCTTTTAAAATCCACAATCTTTCTACTCTTTAGTGACTCGAACCCATGATGAATAGGTCATAAGGGAAGCATCTTACTGCCTAAATTACACTTTGGTCTCAAAAAAAACTTTTAAAAATAAACTGTTTGATAAAAACTGAAAATATGTTTTTTTTATATATTTAGAAAATCTAAAAAAATACTTATGTAGACTAATGATTTTACTTGTAAAATTTATAGTGTGGATTATATCTTATGGAATAAATGACTCCAACGAAGTAAACAATAACCTAACAGATTTAATCCTGACCACAAAATTTACTAATAGGACCAATAGTGAATCTACCAAATATTTTCCTAATAACAAATCATGTAGCATGCTGTTATGGCAACTTGCAATATTCAAATGACCAAAGTAGCTTGCCAAACAGCAAATTTTGTATGCCAGATTCTAAACGAAAATGCCTAATGACATCTAATAATCTTCTCTTATTAAAACAGAACCCTGACTATATACAAGCATGAAGTAGCTATATGCAATTATTCTTTCTCCATCCTTATACATTTGGCATTCAACAAAAAATGTGTTCACCCCTGCCTGAGAAACTCTTTAGGACAAATTTTTCCTTACTGATTCACAACCAATTGGTATGACTATAAAAGTAACTTGAACAGTAATGTTTCAAAACTACTAAACCCTCCTTTCTACATCTTTACCAGAGAATTATGCTTCAAAACTCAATACACATCAAAAGGCTTCAATGGATTAATACATGCACCCATACATTGCTGCAACAATCCAACACAAAAAATATTACATCACATGTATCCAGAAAACTTATTGACATATTGCTACAGATTAATGGATAAAACTTGTATATGATTTATGTATATAAAATGGTACAAGATTAATGGATAAAAGCATCCCAAGTCCTTGAACCTCCTTGAGTTCTTCGACCATCAAGTCCTCGAAGTGCTGCAATATCTTTCACATTCGTCAAGTATTCAAGTCCTTAATTTTCGACAAGTTCTCATGTGTTCAACTATTCAACTGTTGATCAATCCTCAAGTACACAAGTCTTCTCGATCTTCAAGTCCTTTGTTGATCGAGAGACGTTTTACCTCAATATCTGTTCAAGTGTTCAAGTCTTCAAAATCTTTGCAGATCCAGAAACTTACTCAAGATCCATTTAAGTGTTCAATACCTCAAATTCTTTGCAGACCGAGAGACGTTTTTCTTCAAGTTCTGTTCAAGTGTTCAAATCCTTGACTTCTTTGTAGATCGAGAGACGTTTTTCCTTGAGATCTTCAAGTATTTTCCTACAGACAAATATTTTTTCGATTACCAAATTATTGTGAATAGAAGATCTACCATCCACTTTGATTCTAAATCTACAATTCAAAAGTAGAAAGAATCAAGGGAGTATATTTTGTAAAAAATATAAAATCAAAGTTGTATACCTTTTTAACTAAATCAATAGAATTGACATTTTTTTAATTTTTTTCTTGATTTCAGTGTTATTTCCATACTAAAAATTTGTGTAAACAAATTTTGACATGCCCAGTGGGTGCAACTCTGTGCTTCATCTCTTCTCTCAAAGTTTTATGGTTGTACAAGAAAATCAGCCTACCCAAGAAAACATCATGTTTGAAACTTCTTCTAAGGGTCATACTCTTGACCAATGACTTGCGCTAGAGTTAAGGTACTCACTATCAAATCAGTCCAACAAAAATTTGCAAGCACAGATATAAGTGAGCGACATTATACAATCTCATTAGAGCCGGTTAGATCCGATCAGTTAACTGCCAAGGAAGGCTTCCATGGTTTGTGTGGTGGATCTTCTACTAGGGCAAGGCTTGGGATATAAATGTTCGTAGATAATCTTCCAACTTTGATGGTTCCAATAGTGATGCTCATGAACCCAACTCTAAAGGCAACAATTTCATACATACCACTACTATGCCGTCAATATTGACTAATACTTCTAGCATGAAAGAGTTAGTAGTCGAGATGTCAAATACAATCAACAACTTGAAACGGATCATGGCAGAGAAGGATCCTCAAATTACAAAGTTAATGAACAACCTTGAAGTTCTTAGTGGATCAGAATCTAGCCATAAAAATTATGAAGCATCAAGCTTGATTGATGGGGCCAAGAACGTTGAAGGAAGTCCTTATAAGTCAACTTGTTTGCAAAGTGATGGACAACATACATCTCTAGTTTTTCTTTCAGTGCAAGAAATCCAAGATATGATAGCTAATTATGTGAGAGCTCAATTCGGTAGCCCGTCACAATTATCGATTCTTTATTCTAAGTCTTACACGAAGATGATCGATAGCTTGAGAATGCCATTTAATTACTAACCTCTAACAAAGTTGTAGCATTTTGATGGGAAAGGCAACTCAAAGCAATATATTGCACACTTCATAGAGACATGCAACAATACTGGTAGTGAAGGTGATCTTTTCATGAAATAGCTTGTGTGATCTTTGAAAGGAAATGCCTTTGATTAGTATATAGACTTAGAACCAGAATCAAACGACACTTGAAACAAATGGAGCACTAGTTCTTGAATTGTTTCTATAGTGCACATCGCAAAGGTAGCGTGACAAAACTCATTAATGCAAGGCAGTGGAAACATGAACCAGTAATCAACTATATTGATAGTTGGCGCACTCTATGCCTTAGTTGCAAAGACGTGCTATCTGAGTCTTCTAGGCATACAAGGCATGCGCTGGATGCTTTCATCTATGTGTAAAGGGATCCAGCCGAAGACATTCAATTAATTGGCAACTAAAACCTGTGACTTGGAGCTAAGAATTGTTAAGCACGGAATGAGTGCCTACATTGAAGATCCAAAAAGAGTGAGAAAGTATAGAAATTTGTAAAGAATGAAGTCAATTGAAGTGTTTCCCAAATTGAAGCTAATAAATAAGAACACCATCAAAATATTTTCCCAAAAAATCTCTTAGTTTTTCATTTGATATCATGGTCAAAAGTTTGATGTCTCTTATTTTGCTCTTTGATAAAAGTAATTGGTTGTCTTCAATATTCTTGACAAGAATATAAACTGTCTTCAAAATTGCAAGTATTCAATCATCCTTGATAAGAGTCTAAACTGTTAGTGAATCTCCTTGACACGAGAGTAAACTATCTTCAAATCAAAAGTCCATGCGTGCTCCTTAATACGAGCCAAAACTGCCTAGAAAGCTCTTCGGCACGAGCATATACTATTATCAAGTCGCATATCTTCAAGTATTGCTTCACATGAGCCTAAACTGTCTTCATGGTCTTAGTCATTAGAAGCTCCTTGATATGAGTCTAAACTATCTTCAAGTTTCGAACTCCTTGACACGAGTGTAAATTGTCTATCTCAAATTCCCAATCTTTTAAAGCCTTCTTGGTAGAAGTGCAAACTATTTCAAGTTACAAATCTTCAAGTACTCCTTGACATGAGCATAAACTGTCACCAAAGTTGCAAATCTTCAATCACTCCTTGACATGAGCATAAACTGTATTCAAGCTGCAAATCTTGAAGCACTCATTGACAACAATGTAAATTGTCTTCAACTTTCAAGTTATTTAAAGGCTCGTTGACATGAGCACAAACTATTTTCAAGATATCAAGGCTCTAAGTTCACCTTGACATGAGCATAAACTATCTTCAAGTTTCAAGTCGCAAGTCACCACGTATTCCTTGTTGAATGAGTCTAAATTTCATGTTACTCTTAGCCCACATGAGTATAAATTGTGAACAGCACCCTAGGAATATTTTTTTTTTTTTTTTAAATGGAAAAACATTCCTAGCACACATGAGTTGAAAATGAATGGCACTATGATCTCTTGAACTACATATGACTTGATTTCCTATTTTAGCTAGATACATAGGCACATTGGGAGTTACTTCGAAGTTTAGTCAAATCAATGTCAAGGTCGCTTCTTGTTATGGTAATTTTGATGCATGAAAACCGTTGCAGCTTTTGGCCTCTTCGAACACTTTTTTGTGTCTCTTAAAGGATGTTTTCATGTGTATAAGAATTCTTACAGTCAGCTAATAGTGTAACATATCTGCTTTTAGTATTAGGAGACGGAGAGTGTCTTGATGTTTAAAGAAAGCAGATATTTCTAGACACTTTGTTGATTGTCGTTACTATGAGGTAGTAGCACATGAACTCCTTTGGTTGAGGCTGAAGAATGACTGATCGTTGCTTTTCTACCGTTAGTCGTGTTGTAATACCAAATTAACTTTAATATTATGACAACCAACGTTATCATAACCCGGATCCTTCATGTTCAATTATCAAGAATATAAATTAAATACTAGATGCGAAAGCGTACCTGAATCCATAAGAATTGATGTGATTCTTGAATATCCGGATGTAATTCTTGACAGCCTACGGATTTTATTCTTGAATATTGTGGTTATTGATCTTCCAAATTACTATGTATGTATTTTAGAGAATAGGGTTCTACTTTTCTGATGATGGGATGTCAAGAAAAGTTATACAACATAGAATTTGAGGACCATAACCTATATACATACATATATATATATATATATATATATATAACAATATATATACTTTCCTTATTCCCCTAGGTTTTGCCCATCATAAAACAGGAAATAAGATTTTAGGGTATCTACATATAAAAGCCAATACTAATTAGATGACTTGGGCCCATTTATCTTAAACTATATTAGATCACTTTATATTGGGCCAATTAATTATGATAACACATATTACACAATTAATATATATGTAAATGTCCAAAATCCGACATTCTCCCACTTGGACTACATATATATTATTGTATAAAACCTTATGAGCTGAAAACCTTTATCTATCATGACCATAGTCATCCTCGAACAATCTCGTCCATTAATCATGTCAAGAATATAGGATCAAGATGATTTTCATTACATTAATCGTAACTAAACCCATTCTCGGTCACATACATTAACATAACCAAATGACATAGATCAAATATGGATGTGTAGCATGGAAATTACATGTAATATGAACTTAAACATGTCTATTTCCAACTGGTCCAACTTTATTCTTTATAGAGATCAAATTGAAATGAAGTCAGAGTAAAACATTAACTGAACACTTTATTTCTAAAACTGAATTCTTTATTTCTGCAGAAAATATTCATAAACATAAGATGTGTCTTAAAAGACAAAAGTATATAACTGAATACAAACTCCCACTAATCCTGAATATCCTCAAAAGACATAACACCCATATGAGCAGTGTGCTCATGAAAGACCTTAGGTGGTAATCCTTTAGTAAGCGGATCCGCAATCATGGAGTTTGTGCCAATATACTCTATAGACACCTGACCACTCTGAACTCTTTCTTTAACAACTAGGAACTTGATGTCTATGTGTTTAGACTTCGTCTTCATTAAAATGAACTCCTATTATTGTTAGAATATAATACTGCTGATTTATTGTCACAAAATAACTTAAGTGGTCTTTCAATACCATCTACAATTTGCAGTCCTGTGACAAAATTTTGCAACCATATTCCATGATTGGATGCCTCATAACATGTTATAAATTCACCTGCCATGGTGAAAGGAGGTATGAGTGTTTGTTTAACACTTTTTCAAGAGATAGCTCCACTAACAAGAAAATAAATATAGCCCGAAGTGGATTGATGACTGTATTGGCATCCAGCAAAATCAGAGTCGGAATACTCAATGATCTCTAATTTATCCGATCTCCTATATGTGAGCATGTAATGTTTTGTTCTCCGAAGATACCGCATGACTCTTTTGGCTGCTATCCAATGAACCATACCCGGTTTGCTTAAATATCTGCCTATGATCCCAACAATAAACGCAATATCTGGAAACGTACAAACTTGAGCATACGTTAGACTTCCTACTGCCGAAGCATAGGGAATCTTTTGCATTTCCTTATTTTCAAAATCATTCTTAGGGCACTAAGTGAGGCAGAATTTCTCTCCTTTAGCAATAGGGGTATCTCCTGGTTTGCTATCTTGCTTGCCAAATCTCTTAAGTACCTTCTCGATATAGTTCTTTTACGATAATCCAAGATACCCCGAGAGCGATCTCAATGTATTTGAATCCCTAATATAAAAGAGGCGTCCCCAAGATCTTTCATCTCAAATTTCTGTGATAGAAATCTCGTGGTTTCGTGCAATAAGCCTATATCATTACTGGCAAGCAGTATGTCATCGACATATAAAACCAGAAAAATGTACTTACTCCCACTAAACTTGTGGTATGTACAATCATCAACCAAATTCATCTCAAAATCAAACGAGATGATAATTTGATAAAATTTGTAATACCATTGACGAGAAGCTTGTTTGAACCCATAGATGGATTTCTTTAATTTACAGACCATATTCTTTGCATCTTTGAATACAAAGTTTTCTGGTTGCACCATATACGGACTATCACAGGTCTCATCAATGTCACCATTGAGAAACATAGTTTTTACATCCATCTAATGTAACTCAAGGTCAAAATATGCCACTAAAGCCATTATTACCCTAAAAGAGTCTTTCGATGATACTGGAGAGAAAGTTTCTTTATAATCAATGCCTTCCTTTTGATTAAAACCCTTTGCGACAAGACGTGCCTTATATCTCTCCACATTACCCTTCGAATCGCTTTTGTTTTTAAATATCCATTTGCAACCAATAAGTTTCGTACCTCCAAGTAGTGTGACAAGTTCCAAAACGTTATTGTCTTTCATGCATTTAATTTCCTCATTCATAGCATCAATCCATTTGAGAGAATTAGCATTATGCATGGTTTGATGAAAGTGGATTGGATAATCTTCCACCAATCCAATGCCATCCTAATGTTCTTGGAGAAATACGATGTAATCATCCGGAACCGCACTTTTTCGTTCTCTAGTGGATCTCCTTAATGGCATTTGTTCTTGAAGTTGATGAGTCTGTCTCGTGTTGTTCTTGATGGGGAAGATTTTCAACATTGTCTTGTGGTACTGGTATTGCTTCTTGAACAATGTCAGGAATAGAAGGCTAATCATTATCAATAACAATCGTAGGAAGAGAAATAAACTCCTCTTCAAAGTCAAAGTCTCTAACTTTATCTCTCCCCCCAAACTCAATATCCTCAAAGAACTGGACATTTTCGGTCTCAAAGAAGGATCTGAATGTGGGATCATAAAATTTGTACCCCCAAGACAGTTCAGAATAACCAACAAAATAGGTGATGACCATTTTCGAGTCCAATTACTTTTCATTAGGCCTATAAGGCCTTGCCTCAGCTGGACAACCCCAAATGTGTAAATGCTTTATACTAGGCTTTTTACCAGTCCATAGTTCATAGGGGATTTTGGTTGTTGCCTTAGTTGGAACTCTATTAAGGATATAAGTTGTAGTCTTTAATGCCCCTCCCCAGAGTAAATTCGGTAAAGTTGTATACTTCTCACCATATCCTTTAATGCGGTTCTGTTTCGTCTCTCAGCAACACCATTCATGCTAGGAGATCCCGGCATGGTGTACTATGGGACGATTCCACACTCTTCTAGGAATTTAGCAAAAGGTCCTGGACGTTGTTCACCTGATTCGTCATATCTGCCATAGTATTCACCACCACGGTCAGATCTGACAGCCTTAATTCTTTTACCAATTTGGTTATCAACTTCAACTTTAAAAGCCTTGAACATGTCCAATGACTGAGACTTCTCATGAATTAGATAAAGGTAGCCATAACAAGAAAAATCATCTATGAATCTAATAAAGTATTGTTGACCATTCCAAGAAGCTGTAGGGAATGGCCCGCAAATGTCCATATGTATTACTTCTAAAACGTCCGAAGATCTATTGGCACCTAATCTCTTTATATTTGTTTGTTTCCCCTTTATACATCCAACGCAGATTTGAAGGTCTGACAAATTAAGGAGATAAGAATTTCATCTGACACATTCTTTGAATTCTAGATGTTTATATATATGACCTAAACGCTTATGCCATAGTGAAGTAGAATTCTCATTGATTAATTTGCATTTAGTACCACGTGAACTTATATGCAAGGTTTCATTGTGTGAAGCAATAGTTTCGATTAAATAAAGGTTATCATGAGAAGACAAAAACCAGTACCAATAATATTTGAATTCAAATATAAAAAGATTAAACTGACTATTTCTAAATGAACAAAAGTAACCGAATTTGTCCAAAACAGAAATAGAAACCAAATTCCGTCTAAAAGATGATACAATATGTCTTTTTCAAATCCAAATAATAACCAGGTTTTAATAATAACCTAAAAGCCCCTATTGCTTCAACTTTAACTGATTTTCCAACACCCACATAGATGAATCTTTCTGCATCATTCAGCTTTTGGTAATTCAGGCAACCCTACATGGATACACTTATATGAGTAGTAGCACCGGAATCTATCCACCAAGTGTGTCTAGGTACTGAAGCTAAATGAACCTCAGAACAAACCAAAATGAGAAGCGTTACCTTTCTTTGCACGCCAAGCGTGATATTTGGTACAGTCATTTTTTAGGTGTCCAAAATTCTTACAAAAGTAACAACCAAATTTCTCAGTTTGTTTCTTTTGAAGTGGACCACCCATAGCTTCTTTATCCTTTTTCCTTTTCTTATTTTTGTCCTTAAAGGTACTTACCAAGTGAGCACTTTCAATCTTTTCTTGCTTCAATCTTTACTCTTCTTGCACACAATGAGAAATGAGCTCATTTAGGGGCCATTTATCCTTTTGACAATTATAACTGACCTTAAATTGACTGAATTGTGCAGGAAGAGAGATCAAAACGAAATGAACGAACAAGTCCTCAGACAGCTGTAACTTTAGTGCCTTGTTTTGAAGTAAGATGAGACATTTCTAGGATGTACTCCCTTATATTTCCTTTTCCTTTATACCTCATTCAAATTACGTTCAATAGAATCGTACTTGTTTCTGCCTTATCGGTTTTTACAAAATGCTTTTCAATTTCCATAAGGAACACACTCTTTGGCAGTTGCCTTTTCGGACACATTGCCCCTGAATGTTTCCGGAATTGCACGTTTCATGATCATAAGACTCATACGATCTGAATGATCCCACTTCTCATAGTCTCTTTTCTTATACGGAACTATTATCTGTAAGAGGAGTGGGTTGTTCAATCCGTAGCTCAAGGTCTAGATCCATGCAACCAAGAACGATCATTACGTTCTCTTTCCATTCCTTAAAATTGGTACCATTCAACATAGTGATGAAATTGATATTGGCAGATATCATAGAAGCAGATGTGTTAACTGAAAATAGAACAAAATAACATATTCACATGAGTTCCAAATCTTAAATAATAAATTAAATTCAAATAATGGTAGAGTCCACCACAGGATACCTTGCACAACATTAATATTTAGTCTTTGGATAGAAATATTAACTTATAAGTGGTACTCTTAGTGTAGTAATCAAATATTAACAATAAATCCTGTCAAATAATAAGTCTATCTTTGGATTGACTTATTATTTATATGGAATACCAAATAATTGTCACATATTTATTACTACAGGTATATATGTAATTCGGCTAAATATTAACCTTCCTTTGGGTCGGTAAATATCCGCATGAATTACAAATATAAAATCATCTTAATATTTCAAAATAAATTGACCTACACAAGAGGGGCTATTTTGATAGTATGTTGTGTTAATCAATATATTTTTGAACATTAGACATTCTTAATTGATTTACCAAAATTTGAATTTAATTATTTTAGCAAAGGTTTTAAAAAAATAAAAAATTAAATGCCAAAAAATTAAAAAATAAATATAAATAAATGAAAGGCCGAAAACGTATCGTGAGGTTCATGACCTTATTGGTCATAAACTATTCCTTATGGCCATGAACAAAAAGTTCATGGCCGATTCTATCCCTTTTTTTTTTTAAAACCAAATTGATTCCCATAAGGAATCTATCATCCTTAATTCTTTTAGGTCATGAACATTAAGTTCATGACCGTACCATAAGCTCCTCCATTTTTATTTTTATTTTTTTGTGTTCTTATGGCAGTTGAATGGGAGTTGCCCTGAGGGAACCATTCCAATTAGAAGAACCTCTAAGGAGGATGTCTTGAGAGCAAGCTCAGATCAAGACGAATTCAAGAAGAAGCAAGAAAGCATTCCAGATCAACTTTCTTCAGCTAATAGGACATTCGACATCCAAGGCGGTCACGAGGTATCATACACCAATAGACATTTGGAAATTTTTGTTGTAGATCAAGGAGTCAAGTGTTTTCATGCTTCTATGATGTAGAAAATGTGTTGCAATAATAGTATAATTATTTAAATAATGGTATGTGATACTAAGTAAATTTTCTATATGATTACATAAATTCTTACACGATGACATATATATTTATATCTGATAGGGAAAAAAAATTATGAGAGATTCTATTAGAAGAGGTCTAATACATAAGTTGGAAGGTTAAACCGGTAGGTTTTGGAATCAACTTATATTAAGTGCTCTTCATTTCTCTCCAAACAAATTCAAAAAAGGAAAAGAAAAATAAAACCAAAATTTTGAATCTAACAATTTAATCCGAATAAATATAAAAATTATTGGACCCAAAACCTTAAATCTAAAATATAACCACAATTATTCTTAAATTAACAAATTAAATCACATAAAAAACCTGTTGAATTAAGAACTAAATCCATAGGAAATCACATAATAAATCAATTAAAAAAACTGATTTCTCAATGATTCAACATGAAGATGCTCTGATACCACTCGTTGTAATACCAAATTAACTTTAATATCCTGACAAACAAAATTATCATAACCCGGATCGTTCATGTTTAATCATCAAGAATATAAATTAAATACTAGATGCGAAGGCGTACTGAATCCATAAGAATTGATGTGATTCTTGAATATTTCGGATGTGATTCTTGAGCCTACGGATTTGATTCTTGAATATTGTGGTTATTGATCTTCCAAATTACTATGTATGTATTTTAGAGAATAGGTTTCTCATGTTTTTCTGATGATGGGATGTCAAGAAAACTAACACAACATAGAATTTGGGAACCATAACCTATATATATATATAGATATACTTTCTTTATTCCCCTAGATTTTGCCCATCATAAAACAAGAAATAAGATTTTAGGGTATCTATACATAAAAGCTCATACTAATTAGATGATTTAGGCTCATTTATCTTAAACTATATTAGATCACTTTATGTTGGGCCAATAATTATGATAACACATATTACACAATTAATATATAAGTAAATGTCCAAAATCCAACAAGTCGAGCATTATGGAAAATGAAGCATTACAACAACATGCACACCCAGAAGATTTAAAGCAAAAGGTCATCTCCATGCAAAAGATTGATGACAGAAGGTTCTTGCACGTAGAAGATTCAAAGCCCAAACCATTGTGACCAAACAACAGCAAAGAATTTCCAGGATGAAACAGTGTAGAAGCTGTAATGCTATCAATATCCCAAAGGATATCTGTAGCAATTATTATGTGCACATAAATTCAACTTCGCATGTCGCTAAGGTTGAGGGAAAATTGGAGCTACCATCATCTGTTAAGAAAAAGGATACCAAAAGTGGAAAGTTGAAAACTTGTAATAGATGAGCGAAGGCCTGAAACGCTGTTGTCTTTGAAAGATTGAAATTGTGGATGTTGATAAATGGCAAGCTGAATTAATTGTGTCAATCGAAGCAAATATCAGGGAGCATCAACGGTTCACCTCTGAAATTTTGACAAAACAAATTGGTTAGAAGTTAGAAGTTGGCAACCCTATAATATTAAAAATAAAGTAGGTTAGACATGGATAGGCTTTGATATTCTACGATGGTGTGAAGAATAAAATAAAATCCTGTAGGCTGTGGTTGACGCCCTTTTCTAGATACAAGAGCAGTTTCATTCAAAATTTGAAGTTCGGAATGCAACAGAGGGAGGAAGCAATTGGAGTCCAGAAGTCATTGCAGATTCTAGAGTTTAAAGCGAAATCCAGAGCGGATGGAGAGAAAGGTCCTTGGCAATGCTTTCTTTGAGAGATTGATGCTGTGAACATTGACTCCAAGACGCCAAGTCCATTCTTGTGTCAATCAAGCGGTCAGTTCAGACCAGCCATCAAGCTTGAAGATTTCAGTGACTCGACGAAGTCAAGCAAGTTCAAATTTTCAGCAAATAGACCCCCAAGAAGTATGAATTAGTTTCGGCATCATCATCTAATTGTTTGAGCAATTCACAATTCAGGGAAAATATTCAGTTGTGGAACAAAAAAAAAAAAAAAAGAAAGTAAAGGAAAGTAGAAATTATCTACAGCTTGATGGAGGAGATGAGTCTTCTGGTGGTATTCATCATTGGCGCCAATGGGACTTGCGGCTTCTTCTTTAGGTGAAAGAATTTAGTGTTGAGCTTTCTCTTTAAATAGGAGGTGCAAGGCGGCGTTACAGCTCAAGGATTTGGAAGGCTCAATATTTTGGCAGTTTAAGTTTCTTGCAGGAGGTCCCAATTTTGAATTTAGAAATTTGACTTTCAAAGTCACTGAAATCTGGCGATTTTCGTCTTGCAGGAAAAGACGGATCTTGGTTTTGGAAGTAACTGATACGAAGTTAGTTGCAGGAGGTTTGCTTTGTTTAAGGAAATTAAAAATACTTTCTAGTTTTGAGTTTGTCAACAACTTCCGAAGAAAGAAATTGATTGCATTCCAAAAGCTCAAAGCCAGGATCTCATATTTTTGGTGTATCATGGACCACAAACACATTAAAATTTGGTCTACGTATGATTGTAAAGGAATGTTGATTCACTGGGTATTTAATTCGTCAGGGCTGAGTCAAAGTAAACACTTTATGAATATAAAATAATTGGAAGCTGATACTTTTCGAAGTTTCATAAAGTTTTTGCTGCTGGAAAATTTGGTATTAAAAAGAACTTGGTAAATATGCCTACGGAAATATTGCCAAAAAAAAGAAGAGGTTTTCCTACTTGGTTAAAGTTTGAGAATGGCAGTTGGCACTTAGGCACTTGGCATTGTGGGAAAGCAAATTGCAATTGGGTTGTGCACAAGGTTTATTTTCAAGGCTTTGTTGGTTAGCGCAAAGTTCGAAGTTCCATGCTTTAGAGGTTTCCAATGAAGTTCGAATTGTTTACCTTAAGCTTCCTCAGGCGGTTCATTCATCTAATTTTGGAAACCATTGACGATTTAGAAATCAAACCTGCAATTTGATTTTAAACCATTTGGCTATGATCTCATGCTTTGCACTTCCATAGATCATAATTGGTGTTGTCAAGGAAGTAGGATTCATGATAATGATTTGGATTGCTCTTCAGTCTTCATATGATGAAAGGTGTAGATCTAAGTACTTATACACATCTAGATGTGTATAAGAGACAATCAAATTAAGCGAGTCTTAGATGTGATTGATATAAGAGACATTATCTTTTTAAATCTTAATCAATGAAGAATTAAATTAATTTTTTTTAACAATTTACATGTGATTCAAGTCATAGCCCAATTTTTACTTAAAGTGAACTTGGGCTCGGTTCAAATAAATTAAATTAAATAAGGGACCATTAAAATGTCTTGGCCTATATCATGGGCCTACCCAGTATTTTGTCTTTAATTATGAGTGACTTAAGTCTCAAGTAATCTATTAGGGTAAGAAACTTTATTTTTACCTATAAATAGAGTATACCATCCCTTAGACAAAGAACACTGCATTAGAGATCTACTGCATAAATCTAGTCTCCCAAGTTCTTGAAACTCTTTGCGGCATTCAACCTTCAAATTCTCGGAATGCTGTAAGATCTTTTATATTCCTCAAGTATTCAAGTCCTCAAGTGCCACGAAATCGTCAAGTGTTCAACTATTCAGCTGTTGATCAATCATCAAGTGTTCAAGTCCTTCATAGATCGAAAGATGTTTTTCTTGAAGATATTTTCAAGTGTTAAAGTTCTCAAAATCTTCACAGATCAAGAGGCATTTTTCCTCAAAATCTTTTCGAGTATTTAAATCCTCAACTTCTTCCGTAGATCGAAAGACTTTTTCCTCGAGATCTACTCAAGTGTTTTCCTATAGATAAATCTTCTTTTGATTATCAAATTATTGTGAGAAGATGTCTCTTCTTTGGTTCTAAATCTACAATTCAAACGGAGCAAGAATTAGGGGAATATTTTTTGTAAAAAAGTAGAATCAAAGCTGTGTACTTTTTTAATTAAATTAATAGAATTGATATTTTTATGATTTTTTATTGATTTTCAGTGTTATTTCCATATTCAAATTTGTGTGACAAGTGACATCTACAATGACATAATACAAGTCTTCAGTGCTAGACAATAGACAATAGTTTGTTTCTTACTTCACCATGATATAAAAGAGTCACCTAAAAAGAAATAGAATCTAGTGATAGAGTGTCTATCAGTACGATCCTTGGCCCAATCAGATCAAAATAGGCATAAAATATAGAGAAGACTGAGAAGAAAAGAGAAGACTATGATACAAATTGCCCCTGATACAAAGAATAATGTGAAGAATAGCTAAGGACCTGTAGAATGAGAGATTCGTAGACTAGCCATAACTGACTAAAAATATGAACAGCATAAGCAATATTAGGACATGTAACAGTAAGGTATACCAAATTGCTAACTAACTATTAATAAAGAGTTAAATCAGGAAGAAGTGAATCATCTTTAGAAGTAAGATGAAAGTAGGCTTCAATACGAGTAGATGTACTCTTATTGTTAGTCAAGCTAGCACAAGTAAGAAGTCAGAAGCATACTTGGACTGCGTAAGATATTAGCCATAAGATGTTTAGGATACCTCTAGGCCGAGAAAATAATTAAAAAAACGAAGATCTTTCATTTAGTAGTAACGATTCAGATACTTCTTGAATTTAGTAATGCTAGTGAGATTAACTTCCGTAATGACCATATCAAACATAGAGAAGTAGAAGAATGATGCCCGATTAGAACAATGAACAAATAAAATTGAGTCATAAGAACAAGACTTGAAGCCAAACTGTTGAACTATGTGGCTGAACGTAGGCAACCAGGATCTTTAAGGGTCTTGTTTGAGACCGTAAAGAGCTTTGCCAAATTTACAAACTTTTTTGGAAACTTTAGAATATTTGAAGGGGTGTCATATAAGCACTTATAAGGGGTTTGGTTATCAGTTACAGGGGAAGGTACCAAATTGATAGTGTAGACACCAGTAAGGGTAGCTTCACTCCAGAAACATTCTGGACAGGAAGAGAAAAGCAAGAGAGCATGAGTTGTGTCAAGTATATGGTGGTGTTTATGTTTAGATGACCGTTTTGTTGGAAAGTACTTGGAAAAGAACGACGAAAATGGTGCCCTGTTGGTGACACGTGAAATATCTACTTATAAAATTTATAATCACCTAATCCAACTACTAGTTAGATAACGTACTGCAAGTGTACAGGGTCAAATAGTATGTAGCGGGAGTTGGGGTCCAGTCCACAAGGATTATTTTATCAAGTACTGATTATTTGGTTAGAATTCTATTTGAAAAAATGCCAATTGAAGAGATTCAATTTAAACTAAACTATGGACTAAACTAATGAAAGCAACAGATTAGGATTAAGACTATCCAATTCTCGATTTTTATTAATGCATTCAATTAATTAGTCCAATTAACCAATTAATCCTTAATCAATTCCCATCATTAATCTAATCCTTTGGGAATTTTTTAGAATTTATTCATATACCAATCAATCGACTGTATTAACACAATTGAAATTCAATTCCCAATTATTAACCAAATCCTAATTGGATCGCGTTGATGAGTCTTTATACAATCTAATTGGTTTTAGGGGTAGATCTCTCCAGATCTATATGCAATTAAATCGAGGAATTTGGTATATAGAATTATAATGAGCTAACTAGAAACTTATATCAGTCACGACCATAAAATAATCTAATCTAACAATTGCCTTTGATTTATGACGGAGAATTGACTCCTGTGTCATCTCAACTAATCTAACCAAAACTACAGTTAGCTACTCTCTGGAATTATTTAAGTTGTGATAATTATCACCCAATAGAGAAATTGATCAAATTAATGAAATCTTGTTATTTTAATTGATTCATTGAAAAATTGCATCGCAATTACTAATAGGTATAAAATAGAGGTTCAACTTTCATTCCTTCCCTTGATTTACAATTTAATTACGTTTAACTTCCATTCCTTCCCTAATTAGCTATTAATCCATTAATTTTACCATTCAATTTACAAGTTAATCATCACCCAATGGAATTTCCGTCATGCAACCTTAACCATACTATTTAGAACATGATTGAAAGGAATAAATAAAAGAAAATAATAAAAGCAAGTAAACTGATACTCGTCAGAACATTAATTTGGGAAAGCAAATAAAGAAAGTATTGATTGAAGGCAAGTGATAAAGAGTAATCAAAACTATAACTAAATAGTATAATAAAGATATAAAATGGTTTAAGAATGCTTCTCTATTGAAGAATCTCAAGTTCTTATTCGAAAGTTCTCAATCTTGAACTTCCTTTTCAACTCTTCTTGAAAAAAAAAAAGAAAAAAACCCTAGTCTAGTCTTGTAGCCCTCCTGAAAGGAAGTCAAAAGAAAAAGTATTTTTGAGATTCTAGAAAAACTTATTTATAGATTTTGGAGTCATAAAGTTTAGGGCTCTGACTAAGGTTTGAAACGAATTGAAATGGGACCAAAATAGACATCCGGAATCCTAAAAATGATTAAAACTGTGAAACAGCACGTTGATTTGCTGCGGCGAAGTAACCTTCTACTAGCATTGCATAGCCTTGCCATTTTGCCTCTAGAATCTCTATATGATACTCAATTGATACTTCATTTTTTCACGTTACCCTACATAAATAAGGACATTTATTTATAAAATATCAAATAAAAATAACATATAAACACTTACGAGAACTAGAAATAAAAGACCAACTTATACACAAAGAATTCTAATTCCAGGAGGAATTATGTAAACAAGCTAAACACAATTCTAAATACATATACACATAAATATAAGTTAAATAACATTAAACAAGCACTAAAACACTATATTAAGCATATGCTAACCCGTAAAACTAGGAAAATGAGCAAAAGTAAAAATCAAAACACCCAAAATGCTTAAAATAATAAAATAACCATACGAAAATAATAGGAATAAACCTAATTTTTTAGGGTTATCAACACCCCTAAGTTTTGCTAGTCTTGAGAAAAACAAAAAAAATATACGAAACTAATATAGATACCAAAAATATTAACTTTTTTCAATGTATCTACAATCGTGACAGTTTTAAACTAAGCAGAGAAATGGACCAAATATGTATATAAGAGAAATTTGATAATCAATCCCAAATTACCATGAAAGTGTTAATCTCTCCACTCATAAAAGTAGATATCACTTAGTTTACTAATCAAGAAAAATCCATTGAATTAAAGTTTAACAAATTTCAAACAAGTTGGAAGAAATTAACACACATAATACTCACTAATACAAATTATCGTATAACCAAGGATCACGTAGATCTTTTACACTTGTAACGCAAGCTAAGAGATAAAGATCAGATTTTTAACTCTTTATAAAAGTATTTGTATCTTAGTAGGAAAATACGTTCTCTCCCTCCTATACAGTCTCTCTCATGAGCTAGGGTTTTCTGAGTTTTCTTCATTAATGACTAAAGGGCAACCCCCCTCCTCCGATTCAATCATTTGTTGATGTTCTTGCGGCCAATCCCCAATAGATTCCATTGAAGAAAAAATCTCTTTACAAGGGAAAACTGATTGTTTTGTTCACGACGGAGGACATTGAACAATTTTCCATTCCTTTCAAGCTGGCTCTCATTGGAAAATTTTCAAAAGGCAAACTGGCAATGCTATGCAACGTGTTCCAGATGATTGGTTTTGTGGGCGGCTTCGGCCCAGGGTTTCTGGATTATAGGCACATATTGATTCAATTTGATCTTGAAGAGAACTTTCTTCATTTTGGGTGTAAGAGTTATGGGACCATCCTTGGATAAGGATGTGAGTGCTCAAATGGGCACTGGATTTTTACCCCAACATTGAAGCGCCTATTATACTGGTATGGATTTCGTTAGTTGCTTTACTAGTGGTTTACTTTGATAAAATTGCCCTTTTTTCTAGTGCCCAATTAGTAGTAAATCCCTTGAAGAATGATAGTTCAACAGCCACTATTAACTACTTCAATATGGCTCGTATTTGCATTGAATTCGATTTGACGAGACCCAAGCCTTCCAGGGTTTGGGCAGACAAAGAATCCGATGGATTCTAGCAAGTAGTCATTTTTGATAAACCACCTACATATTTCTCTATGTGTAATAAGGTTGGCCATGACAAGAAGGAATGTATATTGAATGAGGCTGCATAGCCATAAATCCTTCCTTCTAGCGTCCAACAAAAACCTAAGCAAATGATGCAGGAAAATAAGATATACCAGCCAAAGAAGATTTCTTCAATGTCAATAGTTGAAGGATCATTAGGTTCGAACCCAACTAAAAAAGCCCTAATACCTATAGTTCCTGTTGATGATTCTATGACTATTGTCAAGGAGGATGACCATGCATAAGCAAGTAATGAGAAAGAGTCGATGTACGTCAACTCCATGCCCCAAATATTCCTACTGACACAAATCCTAATGTTGATGGTGCACATACATTGTTGGAGACTGTTGCCCTAAACCCTACAGTTGTTGCTACTCTGGCCTAAAAAGCTCTACTGTCCCTAAAACAAGGGCTACTGAAACACATACCCTTATACCAGAAATTGAGTAGAGTGTTGGATGTTGATTTTGGAAAAGGTGACAACAGCCAATCTTAGAAGTCGTTGGTAGTGGTTGAGGATAATGACATAGATGGTTCACTCTCGGATTCAATTGACGTGATCCTAGACACGTTCTTGTGAGCAGCTTAGTTTAATTTATAAGGATTTCTTGCAGTTCCTCCGGAGTAAGTTGATTAGCCAAAAGTGGATGATCTTTCAGGGCTTGGGTGGTTACGACATATTCGGGGAAAGAAAGACTTTTCCAGTTACCAGAACTATTTTAACTAAGGCAGACTCCTCATGTTTTTAAAATCAATAATACCATAATAAGGAATATTTGCGGCAGGATGCAAAGAAATCATCTTTTAGGCTATTAAAAAAATTATTCAGATTCTTGATATTTCTCTTTTGCTATTCTTGAGCTTATGGTTGATGCTAATAGATTAGAGGAGTTTCGTGTGCGGTTTGGTTTTGATTTTTGTTCGTTGAATTTGTCTAAAAAAAAATTAGTCTTCTAGAAGCATCCTTTCCATCTTAATGTTATGAAAAATTTTGATCAATGTTTGCATGTTGGAGTAACGCATGATAACTGGATTCAATGTGTAGTTGTCACCTTTGTTTATGCTAAGTGTGCACAATCAGAAAGGAAGGTCTTGTAGGATGTTCTTGATGTGATTGTGGCTGGTTGCCCTACTTCGTGGGCTACTGAGGGTGATTTAATGTGATTGAGTCAGTTTTGGAATATCTTGGATAGGGGATCGATTTGGTCATCATGTGAAGCGACTTGATCATATCTCGGTTAATTAGTTGTGGGAGAACCTCTTTCCGGATTCGAGAGTATCTCATATCAATTCGCGTACCACTTCAGATAACTTGCCGCTTCTCTTGGTCTCTTAGGAACAATAATCTGAGGAGTCCAAAAGCTTTCAAGTTTCAAAACATGTGAATTTGGCAATATTCTTTTTTGCAGACGGTGAAGAGACAATTGGGCTCAACCCATCTCTGGTTCGGGCATGTTGCCATTGAGTCTCAACTTGAGACGTCTTAATGGTTGTTTGAAAGATTTGAACAAAAATGTGTTTGGGAATATTTTTGTAGCAATAGGTGGCTGAAGCCAAGGTTCTTGCCTGTGAATCTAGGTTTGAAGCTGCACAAATCGGTTCTAACCAACTATTTTAACAATCTGTTTCTAAGTACCTTATTTGAGCCTTATTCTTGTGAAAAGAAACATCATTCACCTTCTTTCACATAAACTCATTTACCTACCCTTATTGAGTTTAATGTTTTTTTCGTTGTTTTATCCTAAATTATTCCCTTTAAGAGCTTTATGGTGCACATTAACTATTAAGGGGATATAAGGGTACGGAAGTTTGTGAGAAGTGAGTGATGTACATTTTTGTTGCGAAATGGGGTATTGGAAAAAATTGTTGAAAAAAAAAATGAATATGGAAGTTCTGAATATGCAGGTAGTGCCCATCACTGGTACTTGCATATTCTTGATATTTACAGGTAGTGCCTATCACTGGTACCTGTATTTGCAGGTAGTGCCTATCTCTGGTACCTGCGTGTTTATATGTTGCTGGTAGTGCCTACCACTGGTACCCATACTGTGAGCGGACATAGAAAAAAAATGATGATGCGATGTATATATGTCCAAGGGAGGTTGGCATGTTTGGTTGTTTCGAATTCTTAATAGGTGTTGTTACTCAATTGTGGGGTTGTGAATGTTTGATATTCCGCATGTGAAGAGAAGTTTTATTTTAATGTACGGCCATCATTACTATAAAGCTCTTGTTCGTATTTTCTAAATCCTTTCCCTTCTCTGGCTAACAAATACCCTAACTTATATTTCGAGCTAAAAGTCCTATCTAATATGATTTAGATTGAATCGGTTGTCTAGATTAGTGGAGGCGTGTAAGAAAAGTAAGCTATGGGGTGTTTAGAAAATTTTGAGGGTCTTCATGATTTAATCTAGATATTTTCAAATCTATGTTTTTGAATGGCTATACACACATACACACGAATTTCATGTTTTGGTTTTTATTAACATTTGAGCTCTTGGGTTGATAGACTGCTCTGATTGTTGGATTGATTATTGATTATTTATGTGAATATTTGAAGGAATATGTTGAGAAGAACTTTGTTGTGCTTAAGTGTTCTAATTTTATGTTTGATCGAGGACGATCAACGGCTAAGTGTGGGGTAATTTGATAAGTTCATAATTGTATTATATTTTATATGTCAATTACCACGCTTTTATGTGTTGTAAGCAAGATTTGAATTATTATTGAGATTAATTTGGTTATTCTCAGTTTTTGTAGGGTTACAGTGAAAAAGAGTTGAAAAGGATGCAAAACGAAGAAAGAAAATGCTTAGTTGACGGGATATGCACGAGTACAAAGTTATTCCAGACACTATTTTGTATTTCAAGGATACCTTTTGATTCCAAGTTCTGATTGAGGTGATTCAAGATGAATTGGAAAGCTAAGGGATAGATCTACAACTTTTAAGTTTTACATTTTTTAAAATAATGGAAGACTCAAGGTTAAAATTGAAGCCGAAGGTGGAGCATAGTGGAGGAACCCAGCGCACATGCGCTGGTGCCGTGCAGCGCATGTGCGCTGCGTCCAGAAGCTTAAATTCTAGAAGTAGCTCGTGCGCACATGCACGCTAAGGTCTCTGTGTATATGCACTGAGGACAAAACCCACCTGGAACTTACTGCCTCGCGCTCACATGCGCGCCAAAACCTCAGCGCATGTGTGCGTAGAGCAGCAGAAGCGTGTTTTGAGTTTTTTGTTAGATTTCTTCGGCTGGTTGGACTCTTTTTCACCCGATTGCACGTTATTATCTGTAGGCATTATTTGTAACCCTAAATACTCATTATAAATACCCCAGCGTAAATGTTGGGTGAAAAAAAGGGATTGACACTTTTATTTTCTTGTTGGCTAGGGTTTTTAGCAGTAGCAATTCCTTTTTATTCTTTCATGGCACTTTGTGCCTAAACTCTTTTCTTGGTAGAGGGATTTGAAGCCATGGTCAATTCTACAAAGTTGTGAGACTTCTTGTGCTTGAATTATTCAATTATATGTCAAGTATCGATTATTTTTCTGTGATTAATTTTATGATTGTTCTTTTTAACTTGTTATTGCTGCAGAATATTAAGTTATTGGAATTAATCTACTGCTAGATTGTTTTAACCGCGTGTGCTTAATTCTATCTATGGAGCAACTGAATTTGATAATTACTGGATTTGTGTTATTGAAATACAGGGAATTCAATCATCTAATTGGCATAACCGCGTGTGTTTATGTTTAATTAGTCTAATTGTTATTGTTGATCTTAAAGCTTCTATTAATTGATCTTTGGTGTGCGTATGGGTTAAATTAATAGTTAGGGTTAATTGTAGATCACGTGTTGAAAATTAACCAACTTTATAAAGAAATAAGATTAACTTTGAAAAGATATTCGGTCGAGTTAATTCTCAATTAGTATAAATTGAATTATCTTGTGTGTCAATGATTCAACTAGTGAAATTGCCATGGTGGATATGACCAAAACCAAGATCTTTCTTAATTGAATTATCTTCAATTATTTTGTTGTTTTAATTTTAGTTAAATACATTAAAGTTGCAAAATTTGGGTGCTTACGACGGCATTGCAACTCGACAGCAGCATCATTTTGCGCACACCAACTATGTTTTCTTAGTAGTAACTTGTTGATAGAATATTTTAGATACTCTCTTAAAATGCATTTCTATTATATATTTTCTTTAAAATGCTTTTTTTTTTTACATTTATTTCCTTTAATTATTCACTAGTTAGTTTAGGTTAAAGTTTGATGATACCAATTTTCCATAGATCTTGATTGATTGATGGGTTGAATGGTGCAAATGGTGAATAATTGAGTAGTAGTAAATGGTTTGGAGGCTTGACGAGAAAAAATGATCATTCTTTGAACCATGATTAGTGGGTTTAGCACAACATACACGCCTTGAGCGTTAATTCCTAGACAGGTTTATTACTTCATTAGCACGGTTAGTAGTTAGGCCAAGATGTTAGTTTTTTTTAGTTAGTTCCATGAACTCAATTTGGATAATTAGACTAGAATCATAAGTCAAGCCAAGAGATTAATTTATAGTGGGAGAGAATACCTACTTAGACCCATAGAGCTATTTCAGCTAATCAACTGATTAAACCCTGGGAGTTGGCTAATCGAACTCTAACTTGTCTTAAATCCCTTTCTTAGTTTCTTCGGTTTTAGTTTTAATTAAAACTCTTCCTGAATCAATCTCTTCAAATAGTAATTCAATCAAATAATCGGTAATTTCTGACTAATCCTTGTGGGTTCAATTCTTATTTGACCCCCATATACTTGCGGTGAGCCATCTAGTCAATAATAGGATTTAGCTATTTTAGTAAATTTATAACTAGATTGATTCGCATCATCAACCCAGTCTCGATCCTTCGCGATGATGAGTCATGTCAATCAATTGATTTTAGGTGTACATCTCTCTACACCTAAATCCAATAAAATTGTGTGATTTGACATATAATATTACAATGAACCAACTCGAAACTTATGTCAGACGACCACAAATTAATCTAATCTAATAATTACCCCTGATCTATGACAGAAGGTCAACTCCTATGTCATCTAAGCCAATCTAACTAAAACTAGAGTTAACTACTCTCTAGAATTGTCTAAGTTGTTATAATGATTAACCAAAACTGTAATTGATCTAATTAATAGTTATTTGAATTGATTCATGGAAAAATCGTGGTGCCGATTACTAATACGTCAAAAATAGATGTTCAACTTCCGTTCCTTCTCTCAATTTACCATTTAATTGGATTCAACTTCCATTCCTTTCCTAAGTAGTTATTAAAATTCGTTAGAATCGTCTAATCGTCAATTGTATTATTCAATTTACACAGTTAATTATCGCCCAATAGAATTGACATAATGAGAGGAATAACACAAAAGAAAATAAATTAGTACTAATCTATACATTAATCTACGTAAGGAAATAAAAATCATTGATTGAAAGCAAACGATTTGAGTAATAACACTATAATTAAATAACATAATAAAGATATAAGAAGGTTTAAGAATGCTTCTTAACAAAGAATTGCTAGTTCTTAGTCTAAGATTGTCAATTTCGAACCTCTTCTTTAACTCTTCTTGAAAAATAAAGAAAATTCTAGTCTAATTTTGCAACGCCCGAAGAGAAGTTGAAAGAGGACATGTTTTTGAAATCCTAAAGACTCTTATTTATTGATTTTAAGAGTTATAGTGTAAAGCTCTGAATAAGGTTCAAAACGCACTAAAATAGACCCAAAACTGACACCTAAACCCCCAAAAATGCTTAAAATCGTGAAACAACACATTGGTTTGCCATGGCGTAGCAATTTCACTTGGTTTCGTTTGCTACTGAGAAGTAACCTTCTGCCGACATTATGCAGTCACACCATTTTGCCTTTAAAATATTCGTTCAACGTCCAATTGATGCGCTATTTTTCACGCGATCCTAGAACAAAAATGCACATTAATATACAAAATATATTACTAAAATAACACATAAACCCTTAGAAACACTACAAACAAAGACCAACAAGAAAACACAAAGAACTCTAATTTTGGGAGGAATTAGGTAATCTAAACACAATCCTAAATATACACACTCATAAATATAAGTTAAATAACATCAAACAAGCATTAAAACTTCATATTAAACATATATTAACACATAAAAGTAAAAATGAATAAAAATAATTACTTAAATGCAATAAAAAGATCAAAACTAATGCAAGAACCATATAAAAACAAATAAGAATAACTCTAATTTTTTACGGTTGTCATTTTGCGAAGAAGGTTAGAAGAGAGGTTTCTTTATATTCCATGACATTATAAGTACGAAAAATATCGTTTGATAGTACTAGAAAACTAACTGTTAACCATGATAGCAAAATCACGATAAATGGCTAGTAAATCATACTTCTTTTTCATGAGAAAATACTATGTGTAACGACTAAAATCATGTAGCAACTTTTTGTATAATGTAGAAACTTTTCAAAAAAGTAGTATGCCACGATGTATCGACTAAACATAACCTAACGTACTACATTTCCGGTAACTATAATTTATTCTCAATGAAGTCTCAGTTAAACATTTTCTCTTACCTATAATTGATCATCTGCTTATACTGCTTAAGTCTAAAGCCTAAAGTAACACCAGAAAGTCTACGCATTCGTTAGTTGAAACGTTCCCTACGACCAAGACATCACAAAAGCGAGGTGATTGTAACTTTTGAATTAGGTGTCTTAATAGAAATATATAATACTGTCAAGCTGCAAAAAGAATCATTTATTAACTATAGAAAATGGTAAATTTGAAAACCATAAAATAATTTAATTTCCCAGAAATTTTTTTCTTTTTTTAAGATTACCAAACCAAAAGTCAAAATCCATATCCCAGTTCAGTACAAAGTAAAACTAGTTACAGAGATTTTCTTCTAATTTTTGATACAGTTACTCAAGTATACAGACTACTCTTATCCCCTTCAAGAAAACCAAACACATAAAAGTAATGCCAATTGAAAACAGCTTTCTATTATCGTAGGATAGAAAGGTTTCGTAACTCCTTCCATCCCATTTTATATGTTATCTTTCTATTTTTCTTTGTCTCAAATTATTTGTTATTTCTTAATAGGAAAAATACATTAAGATAAAAATTCCAATTTTACCGTTCATGCAAATCCTAAAAATAGCATTAAATTCATATTTTAATATTAATTACTCTCATAAACTATTTCAAAATTTGAAAATTACACAATTAACTAATAAATTTTGAATTTGAATCGAGGGATAATTATCGAAAATATGTTTTACTAGTTGGTCAAATATAAACTTTTTTAAAGTATGTACAAATTTGAGAGCATGTTTATACCAAATAAAATAGGATAGAGAGAATATAAGAATAGATGTCAACAAGAGGAACTGAACTATCTGACCTGGAAGAAACCCCATTCTTTGCAATCTAAATGAAGCTTCTCCAATTTCGAGTCCAGGGAATTGAAGAAACTGAAAGCAATTTCTTATACAGGCATAGTTGGATAAGATTTTCATGAATACACAATGTGGAGATTCTAGATCATGTGTATAAGAGACCGAGGTGGGATTTTTGAGATGGGCTCCTTAGCCAGTTCTTGGACCCTTGGGACTATGATGGACTTCCCAAAGTTGACGGGCTCCATGGAATTCTTTTAGTTGTTCAATTTCCACTGAGGTGTATTGTTGTATTATTGGAGTATAACCACCAGTTTTTACATTTAGAATTTGTACAATCGGGGGTGACTAAAATAGTTCCTTAACTGTTTTTTACCAAAACATAAGATGTCAACTTTTTTTTGCACCTGCTGAACTTTTTATTTTGTGCCAATGTGGTCTTTAGCTTGGTGGTGCCTCCAAGACTTGCACTTTGGACATTGTTGACAGGGTAGACCAAGGGTAGAACTGAAAATTCAGCATAATTAGAGGTCTTGATCCCCATGCTTCCCGTTAGTTCTTCAAAGTTGCTCCGGAAATGTTGTTTCACCTCCAGATTTCACTTCCAGGCGATCCCAAGATATCACGAACGTTACTAGAGGTGGCGGATGCTATATGCCTATTTCGTGCATTTAAGCAATTGGATTCTCGGTGGGCTTTAGCAAGTGGCTAATGTCTGAAGTTCACTTGGTAATTTAGGGTAAAATATAGAAGTTGAATCTAAATTTAGTCTATTCACCAACTATTTAGGAAACAAGAGTTATATATACTCCAAATTTAATGGTTTTGTTACTAGTTTTGAGCATTCTTAGTGTTTAAGTGTGTGTTTTTATCTATTTATACTTTTATATGTTAAAATGTGTGGGTTTATATTTACTAAGTGTTTTAGTACTTATTTAGACGTTGATTAGTTATATTTTTATTAGATTTTTCTGTTTAAAATTTGTGTCTTATCTTTAACCTATTTCCATTGAGAGAGAGGTTTTCATTCGTCTTTGTTCGTCTTTTATTTTTGGTCTTTTTTGTGAGAATTTAATTTAAATATTTAAGAGTTATTTTAAGTGTTTATTACAGTTAAGAATATTCTCCTATGTTTTAGGTTTGGTAGGAGAAAATGACACATCAATTGAATGTCGAACGGAGATTATAGAGGCAAAACAGTGAAACTGCACAGAGTTGAGGGTCATCCTGAGAAGAGATTTTGGCCTGTTTTTAACATTGAAAAAAGAGAAGAGTCAAAAAGTGGAAGGGACTCTTTGCGGGGAATTCTTAACAGTCTGATAGTTACATTGACAGGAAAATCGTTGCTCTAGCAATATCGCTTATTTTTGAATTCTTATTATACAAGCTGATAGTTACATCAACTATATGTGTTTGCTTCTATTTTAAATAGATTGTTTTAACATAATAGATAAATGGCATAGCTGCGTAGATCGTTTTTTTTTTTAAGTAGTACCTGCATAGAATTGTTTTGATTTTAACCATTTCATTTGTTTGTTTTTATAACTGTGGCCCCCAAGTTCTTTTTGAAATTTGAGAAAGTTTCATCCCAATTAAATTTTATGTAATTTTTTCCTTGTTTGTTCCTTGATAACTTCTCGTCCATCACAAATAATCAAACAAAAATTTATATACGTCATAATTTCATGAATATAATGGTATTTATGAGTTCTAACACCTAATAATTAATTAATTTTTAAAATCATGAAATGAGGTAAAATATATACAACCATTTCATGCATTTTATAGATATACTAACCTCGTATCATGATATGATATGCCTAGATGTGGCGATCAAGAATAATTTGTTAGTCAACTAATTTTTTTAAAAAAATAAATAAAAGCCGGTCATAATTATCCATCAAACGGTTTTCAATAGCAAATCACATTACAATACCTCGAAATAAGTACTTTTTTAAGTACAGGTTTTATGACGTGATTCTTGTTTTAGTTTTACAAAATTTGAGAATAATATTTTAATGTATAAAAGATATTCCAGTTGTTACATTTTAGTTCTAAAAGCCATTCTATAAAATTTTCTTTACTATTCTTCTTTAATTTCTAAAACTCATTCCTGGAAGGCTAAAATTGTATTATATAAGGAAATTTACTTTAATCAAATTGAATTCTTAAAATAATACATCGTAATTGGTAATTTTTAAAGTCTTCCTATGAATCATTTTTTACTATTTTTCTTTAATTTTGAAATCCAATTCCTGAAATTCTATCATAAAAGAAAATTTACTTGAATCGAGAACTAGGCCAGAACAAAAGTTCTACAAAAATTAAGCAGCCAACTTTATATAAGGGTGAACTGGCCCTTATCATTATAGATGAAGAAACGGATCAACTGTCTAAGCCTTTCAAACATGCTCTAATCGGGAAATTCTCAATAGGTAAATTGAGCATGGCTTCTTTGCGGAAGGATTTTCTATCTTCGTTATGGTGGGATTCAAGGGTACTTTTACCCTAGTGTTCTTGGACTATCACCATGTCTTGATCCGGTTTGATCTAGAGGTGGACTATCTATGGTATTGGATGTGAAAATCATGGAACTTTCAAGGGTTTATAATGAAGGTGATAAAATAGGCACTAGATTTCCATGTTGACGTACAATCCTTTGTGGTTCCAGTTTGTGTTGTATTGGAGAAATTGCCTATGCAATATTAAGACAAGCAAACACTCAACTCAATAGCAAGGATAATTGGTGAACCCTTAAAACTTGATTCATCTGCAGCCTATCTTTCTTGTCCAAATGTGGTGAGATTTTGTGTAGGATGTTCAAAAGCCACTTCTCAAATGATTTTGAATTGGGAAGGAGGCATCAGCACAATGGTAATACATTGAGTATCAAAATCTACCAGAATATTGTTCCTCTTGTTGTAAGTTAGGTCACAATCTTAAAGTTTACAAATTGAAACTAACTCGAACCCTAGGCCAATATACATTCAAAAGAGAAGAGGCAATTTGACTCCACCAAGGAGAAGGATTTGGTGACCGTTCCTCCAGAAAATGGAAGGATGAACACACAGTTAAGGGTAAAGAACAGATTTATCACTCGGGTAAAGGAAAGGAAAAGTAATAGAAGCCAAAGTCTTCATCAATGGTGATGAAACCTAAAACGCTAGCATTGGAGGGTTCATCTTCTTCAGTGGCATCCTTTTGGCCGCAAACGACATCATTAGAGCCACCAATAGCCCTACCGGAAAATGTCACAACTGATATTACAACCGTTGGCCAAATAGAAACCCATGCTACATAAACCCTAACTGTCTCTGAAGCATCATTGGCGGTAAAACCATCGAAAATCTTTACTTCTTCATCTGACAAACCCTCAAACGACATGCATGCACGACTCCATGCATTACCACTACAAGCCTTAGACCCACCTAAAACCCTACAAGATTGAACTACTCATTCCGTTACCTTATAGAAAGAGCTATTCTTGAAACAGATACAGTTCCTAACCCTAGCTCGGCCATTGATAGAGAGAAAGTTACACACTATGACCTTTTGGATAAGTCGGTAACTCTAGACTTAATGATTATAGCCGTGATGACACAAATGTGGTCGACCATATTCTTCATACGATTCTAGAGCTCAATGATTTCTCGACAGCAATGAGCTCCTGGCTAGGACAGCCATCGTTGACAGGGGAATTGGAAGAGAGAACCTAGGCATTAGTACAACCCAAAAAGAAAAAATATGCACTCACTTGGACCATTCAGACTCAGCTTAGTACTAGGTCGGCTTCAAATGATTCTTCTATTTGTTCTAATAAATAACTCTCGATATGGAACAATCAGGGAATGCGAGGCATGTCCTCACAACGAAGACTCAAAAAGCATGTTAGATTGCACAAAATTTCCTTTATGTCAACAATGGAGCCTCTGTTGGATTTTGCTTGATCTGACAAAATCAAAACGAGGTTAGGGTTTTCTTCTTTCTTGATAAATATATCCAACAAAATTTTTATAGGTTGTTATTCAATAGTGATTTTCAAGTTTTTGTTTTGAAGAATAAAGAACAGTATATGCATGTGATTATCAATGGAGAACGGTTTACTAATACCTTTCGTGTCGTATTTGTCTATTCAAAATATACAAGGCAAGAATGGTTACATCTCTGGGAGAGCTTGCATTTGATCCAAGAAGGATCTTAGGGAGTCTAGCTCTTGGGTGGTAATTTTAATGTCATATCCCAAACTGATGAATATATTGGTTGGTCAACATTTGATGCTCGACCAGTAGCTGATTTCAACTTATGTATCAATGACTATCACATTTTGGAATTGCCTTTTTTAGGGAATAGCTATACATGGAAGGGTACTCATAGCAAAAGTCCCTTTTGGAATCGCCTTGATAGAATACTGATTAATCAAGAATGGCTAGCTCTTTTCTCAAATGTAGCAGTGCAACATTTGAACCATACAACCTCTAATAATGCTCCACTACTACTCAAATGGAATCTTTATCTAGATGGACTGTTAGGGGGCCATCTTCATTTTGATTCCAACACATATGGTTTCATCACCATACTTTTGCAGAAATAGTGGAGACCTCATGGCAAGCACCTCTGTATGGTAATTGGATAAGGGTTTTAACAGTGAAGATAAAACAACGAAAACAAGCTCTCAAGCTTTGGAACCATGATAATTTTCGTAATGTTTTAAACAATATTTTATGTGCTAAAAGTTTTGTTAAGCAGAAGGAACAAGCATTTCAAGAACATCCCTTATCGGAGAACCGTTAGTTACTAAATCAAGCACAAGTAGATCTTTTGTCGTATTCAAAAACAGAGGAATATTCCTGTGTCAAAAAGCTTGTATTAAATTTCTCAAAGAAGGAGATTGCAATTCTAAATATTTTCATGCATTGTTGTGTGAAAGCATGAAATGTTTTTACCTGTCATCGCATTAACATCTAGTGGTTATAAGTTCAAGGATGATCAAGCCATTCCAAATGAAGCAGTCAGGTTATTTCAAATGGAAATTCTTGATGACAGAGGAAGACAACTAGACAACTGTGGATCTTTTGTTGGATAATATCCTTACTTTGATCCCTGATGAACAAAAAGAAACCCTCATGTGTACGGTCTCAATGGAAGAAGTCAAGCAGGTAGATTATAAGCTTGACAAGGAGAGTTCGGCCAGCCCTGAAATTTCTCAGGTGTATTTTTTGTCTCATCTTCCGATCTTATTGCAAATGATCTACTCAATGCGATTAGGGATTATTTTTAGTCGGCAAATTCCCAAAAGTGTGGCCAGCACCTCTATTCTTTTGCTTCCTAAGAAACAGAATCCCCATACTTTTGTAGATTTTAGGCCTATTTCTCTTTGTAATTTTGTTAACAAAACTTTTATAAAAGTTATTAGTAATAGGTTGAAACTTGTTATGCAAGGTTTTATTTCTCCTAAGCAATCAGCATTCATAGGAGTTTGCGGAATTTCAGACAATGTTTTGATTGCACATGAACTCCTTCAGTCAATTGAACAAAAAAGTAAGGGGGAACAATATGGTCTTGAAGATGGACATGATGAAGGCATTTGACAGAGTGTCGTGGTCTCCCTAGCACACCTACTAATTCGATTTGGCTTTCCAGTTCACTTCATGTCTATTATTCTTGACAATCTATGATGGGCATGGTTCTTAGTTTTCATCAACGGCAAACCGGTAGGCTTTTTCCAGGCATCCAGAGGGATTAAGCAAGGTCACCCCTTGTACACTTATTTATTCATTTTATGTTTTGAGGCTCTATGTAGAGGATTGCAAAAGCTCTACTTGACCAATGCCTTTTGCCCTATGCTTTGTCGAGAGAATATAAGCAAGTTTCTCACCTTTCTTTTGCTGATGATTTATTAATCTTTGCTTGTGGTCATAGGCGTAATTTTAGGACTTTGCTTGATTTTCT
This sequence comes from Cinchona pubescens, assembly GCA_025175665.1. Lineage (NCBI taxonomy): Eukaryota > Viridiplantae > Streptophyta > Magnoliopsida > Gentianales > Rubiaceae > Cinchona > Cinchona pubescens. The sequence goes on along the minus strand of JANKKI010000068.1, from coordinate 609,139 downwards.
GGACACTTACCAAATGGGTATGGGGCAGAAAATCAATAAGGAGAAAAGTTTTTTTGTGGTTGGCAAACATTGTAGATCAGTCTTGGGATTGTGGAGTGGCTTACAAGAATTCAATCTATGAGCCTTCCATTTACCTATCTTGGCTGCCCATTGTACAAAGGAAGAAAAAAATATCTAGCTATCCCTCAGCCTATCCAAGCTTCATTCACCTCGAAGCTTGCCAGCTAGAAGACAGCTTCTGTCACTAGGAGAACGACTCATTTTGATAAAAACATAGTTGTCATCTACCCCAACTTATATTCTTTTAGTATTGGATCCCCCAAAGCATGTCTTAAAGAGTTTAGAGAAAAAGATGACGGAGTTCTTTTGAGGAAATGATGAGGGATTGCCAAAACGCCATTGTAAACAATGGCATGCATTATGCTCACCTATGGAGGAAAACGGTCTGGGACTTGGAAGACTGGAAGATTTGTTTTGGCTTTCTCTTTAAAGCTGTAGTGAAAACTATACAATTTACATTCACTTTGGGTTGAATTCATATGGAACAAATATCTTGGTCTGGCTACGATTTCTAACCTAGCCTGGTTTAGAGGTGAATGCTGTAATCGGGTTAAGGATTCAACTATAGAAAAATTAGAATATTGATTTGAAATGAAGAAAAGAATCATCATTCTAGCATACCAACTGGATAGGATTAGGACCCCTTGCAGAAGGTAAGCCTTCTGTATGTTAGCCTGAAATCAAGACTAATCAGTTATTTTCTAACACTGAAGATTGGTGACTCCATGAATTTTGAAGACATTTATCAAATGAGGAGGCTTTGAATGTAGCAAGTCACAAGGCTTATCTACCTCCAGAACAAGTGATGCACACGTGAGCCAAGGAACAAGTGATGGGGTCGTGGAACTAGCCATGTTGCGCTTTGTCAAGAAGATTTTAGACCAACAAGCATTATTGTTTGCAAATTGAGGCCAATAATCATTCAGGCTCAAGTTAAGAGTTCCATACATATTTTAGAAGTCCAACTCCAAGAAGATTCAAGTCCAAGAAACCCAAGAATTGAAGAGTATCAAGAAGGGTTCGAAAAATCCTAATTTTGACCAAGGCCCTATTCGGCCATCTATCCGAATTAAATTAGGATTTATTTTCAGCATTTTTTCTAAGATTTTTGGTTTTTTGGGAATGAAAATAGCAGCCCATATACATTTTAGTTTAGCCGGTTTTATGTCAAGTGTTCCAATCCTAAACTAGTTGGGATTTGGCAAGTTATTGTCCATGTGTTGGTAGGACTCATGTGTAGGGTTAGGGGCAGATTTTCACGTTATTTATTCCCCCATACAGCCAAAACATTCATTCTTCATACAATAAAATTACATGAGTTTTATTCTCCAATTTGTTTTCCAAAGACTTGGGTACTTTGCCAGATTGATTATTGTGATTACCTATCCTGAACACTATTGATTCTTGTGTCATCATAGACAATGGGTTCATATCTCATAGTGAAAGAGCAAACAATTCGAATTCTTGATTTCTTAATCAAAGGGTTTGAATCTGTCAAGTCAAAATTGTTTAGGCGTTCTTGGCTTCCACATCGATTCCGAGTCTTATCAGATTCATCTATGGGGTTCGCATCAGATTGGTATCAGGAGCTTTGGTTCCTAAACATGTTTTGTTTTCTTGTTCTACATGTTTTCAAATCATTTTCTTTATTTTCTTATTCAGTTTATTCGGGAAAAAAATCTGATTCAAAAAATGGAAAAAAACCTTAAACTGTTTTTAGGGTCTCGTTGGCTACTGAATTTGTCCGTATTCTTATATGAGAAAATCCCAAAAAATCATTTAAACCCTAGCCGTTTCTTGGATTTTCTTGCTTATGTTCTTTTGTGCTAAAAATTTGATTCTTGTGCAATTTTTTCTAGTCATTCTTATTTCAAGAATTGGGTACTAGAATTGTTCTAAATTGATGTTTAAAAATAATAAAAAAGCAGCCGAGTTTAAAACAAAAAAGAGGAAAATCACACCCAAAAACCATACCTATTTGGGTTCTTCTTTTGTTGGTTGTGTTCTTCAAATTTCTAGTTGATTCACGTGCAAATTTTGCCTTGATTCTTTGCTGCTGAAATTTGTGCCCCAATTTGAAAAACAAAAAAACAAAATAGAGTAAAAGATAGAGGTCGAATTCCATCCTTAGTGGAATTAGGGTTTTCATGTCCTTCTTGCATTAGAAATTTTATGCTAATTCCTTGTTTCCATATTTTGGCATAATTTCAATGCTTTTCTTAGTTGGAATACAACATTCACTTGAATCCTTTTTCTACTTGGATTACGATAATTCCTATTTCCAACTAGGAGTAGTTCTAATCCCTAGACTATTTGGATTTGAAGTAAAGTACTGTAATTTTCCTGCTTTTCTAAGACATAATCTCGACTGAAATTTCTTTATATTTTTCAATTTTTGTCTATATTTTGCTCTTGCATTACATTAAAAATTGTAAAATACTGAAAATACCCTTGTTTCTTCAGGTTAATTTGTTCTAGCCTAAAACCCCAGTTTGTTTTAATCCTCTTATTGTTTGACTTTCTAAAGTGTGTAGCGTGTGTTCTATGTTAAATCGATCTTTCCACTACTTTGTCGTTTCTTTGGTTCCTTTGTTTATAGCTACTAATTGTGTTCTATGTGTTAGTGGTTACTTGTGTCATTCTTACTAGGTACATTCAAGTCTGTGAAAGACTTAGAGAAGAATTTAAACGAGAGGAAAAAGGCAAGAGTGATGACTTTATTAAAGGGTAAAAGCCTCGGATTTGAGTGAAACATGAGTGAAATTGTGTGACATCTTCAAATTTGAGCATAAACACTCAGGGAGTACCATGAGGTCCTTCTTAGTTTTTACTAACCTAACACAATCAAAATGTCGTGTTTTTTTTTTGTTTTTTGTTTTTTGTTCTTTGCATGTTTAAAATGTCTCAAGATGGGGAAAGTTCAAGGGTTAATGCCTTGGAATCCCGTGTGGCCAAAATGGCAATATCTCTTGAGGGTACTTAACGCTATCTTGAGATGTTAACTAAAGGGAGGATTGAGCCACCTCCACAAGCTAGTCGAGCTGAGCCTCAAGCTCATAAAGTCTCTTTGGCCACAAGCTCGTGAAGGTACATATGTTAATCACTAACCCAATTCGTATGTAGGTGCAAGGTCGAGGACTCGATGACATGTGTGAGAAAGTGGTAGGATTGATGATGATACTGGTAATATTAAATTAACTACCCCGACATTTCAAGGTAATCTAGATCCTAATGTTTATCTCCAACGGGAAAATAAGGTAGAGGTTATTTTATACACATCTATTTTGAAAGAAAGAAGACTCAATTAGGTATTGCATACATTTGGTGATTATGATTTAGAATGGTGGGATCAGTTTAAAACTTGTAGAATTAGGTGTAGAGAGCCACCAATCAATGATTGGACATCCTTCAAAGATTCATTAAGTAAATGATTTGTACTTTCTACATATCATTGTGATTTTCATCAAACTTTGCAAACTTTAAGGTAAGGAAGAAAATCAATAGAAGAGTATCATAGGAAGCTACAAAGGTGTCTAATGAGGGCTAATGTAGTTGAAGATCGAGAAGCCGGCTCTATGCCTAGATTCTTATGTGCACTTGATAGAGATATTGACAATATAGTATAGTTGCATCATTACATAGAATTGCAAGACATGGTTGAAAAAGTAATTAAACTGGAAAGGTAACTTAAAAATGTTGTTAAACCTAGAGGTGAGTCTAACACTAATCGGCATAGGAATTGGTCTAACAATAACTCTTCTTGGCCTAACCAAGTTTTAAATTGACCAATTAACCCTAAAACTAATGAGTCCGAACATAGACTTGTTAAACATCTTATGGATTCTTTAGTTTAAGGTTCATCTTCTAACACTTCTAAACTCACGAGAGATACAAAGTGTTACTGTTGTTTAGATGCAAGTCACTATGGAAATGAATGTCCAAATAAACATGCACTTTTTATGTAGGGAAATGAAGTAGTAAGTGAAGGCAGTGAGGATGAAGATGACACTATACCAGCATTGGAAGGCCCTAGTATTGATGAGGATGATGAGCAAAAGGATCTTTCTCAGAAATGTACCCACATTGGTAGTATTGCGGGCACTTCATACTCAGATAAAAGATGACCAAAATGAGGTACAATGTGAGAATATTTTTCTTTACTAAATTGTTGTTCAAGGTCGTGCATGTGGTTTAATTATAGATGGTGGTAGTAGTGTTAATGTTGTGAGCACATTAATGGTCGATAAATTGAGTTTGCCTTGTCATAAACATCCATGTCCATATAAATTACAACGACTTAATGAATGTGGTGAGGTTAGAGCAACTAAACAAGCTTCCATTGCAAAGTAAAAGGATAAAATTTTGTGTGATGTTGTGCCAATACAAGCGAGTCACATCTTGTTAGGTAGACCATGGAAATTTGATAAACACACTAACCATGATGGCCGTACTATTAAGTACACATTCTTTAAAGATGGCCAAACGATTGTACTGAAGCCACTCTACATCAAGTGAGTAAAAAACAATTATACATCAAGAACTCATTTGATGATTATTTTAAGGAAAAAACTAAACTGATAAAGGGTAAGGAAGTAGAAAAGATGAATAGCAATATGGTGGTCTGAAAGCCCTAAAGGTGAATTGATTAAATCTGAAAATTCTATGGGTAAGGAATTAAAAGGAAAGCTAATTTATTTATAGAATTGTAAAGCACTTTATTAGCTTTGAGTTTATACTTGGCTATGCATTTGCTTATTTTTAAACAAAATTATTTTGTACAGTCGGACCTTAATCTGGCCTTTTCGAGATCTTTTGTCTTTCCTTTGCAGGAATTCGAGGATGTATTCCTGGAAGAAATGTCCCCTAGCATGCCACCTATCAGGGGTATTGACCACCATATTGATTTTATCCCGAGCGCTGTCACCTTAACAAACTTGCCTATAGAGCCAATCTGGAAGAAACGAAGGAAATTGAAAAGCAAGTTGAGGAACTAATAGCTCAAGGGCGCATGCGGCAGAGTATGAGTATGTCTGCTATGCCAGTGATTTTGGTAGCAAAGCAAGATAGGACATGGCATATGTGCATAGACCAGTCCTGCGAAAAATCGCATTATGGTAAAGTATCACCATTATATTCCTCGTGTTGATGACATACTAGATGAATTATTATGGTTCTATGGTTTTCACTAAAATTGATCTATAAAGTGGATATCACCAAATTCGCATGAATGAAGAGATGAATGGAAAACTGCATTTAAAACCAAATTTGTTCTTTATGAGTGGTTAGCCATGCCTTTTGGTTTAACAAATGCACCAAGTACTTTCAAAGATTAATGAACCATATTTTGAATGCCTTCACAACGAAATTTGTCATGGTTGATTTTGATTTATAGCAAATCCCTAGATGAAAACCTTGTGCACGTACGTCTAGTAGTTGGAAAATTTAAGGAAAGAACAACTTTATGCTAATTTGTAAAGGTGCTCATTTTGCAAGGATGAAGTTATTTTCCTTGGATTTATTTTTAGTGTTAAAGGAATTAAGGTTGATCTAGAAAAGGTTGAGGCCATTAATGATTGGCTGACTCCTACTAATCGAGTGTCTAAAATGTGGAGTTTTCATGGTTTAGTCAGTTTTTATCATAGGATTATGAAAGACTTTAGCACTGTAGATGCCGCTCTCACTGAAATAACCAAGAAAAAGGTAGGTTTTACAGGATGAGGCACAAGAGCATGCTTTTCAAATGCTCAATGTCAAATTGTCTACCGTTCCTATTTTAATTTTATAGAATTTTTCTAAAACTTTTGAAGTAGATTGTGATGCTTCTAGTATTAGTATAGGTGCAATTCTGATGCAATATAGACATCCAATTGCATACTTTAATGAGAAACTGAGTGGAGCGACGTTGAATTACTCTACATATGATAAGGACCTCTATGCATTAGTGCGGGCCTTACAAAATTGTCAACATTATTTGTCGTCCAAAGAATTCGTAATTCAGATGGACCATGAGTTATTGCAATATATAAAGGGCCAAAGTAAGCTGAACCAACGTCATGCACGCTGATTAGAGTTTTGCTTTTCAAAACACGATTTGATAAGAGACTCAAGCAAGGGGAAGATTAAATTCATAGAAAAGACTCTGAGAAGCAGGGCGTTGAACGATTATAGATTTGCTAAGAAGAGATGTATACCGTTCTGATGCCTCGGCATTGATGAATTTTGGTAAGGTTGGATTTGATGAGGCTTGAGGATTAGCAGACGATTCCCCATGCACCGGAGCTTTCCCTTGTGATTTTCGTCCACAAGTTGCTGTTGAAGAACCTCCACAGGATTTGACCATGGTGAATGAAAAGAAAGAAAGAAGAAAAAGAAAAAAAATTAATTTTTTTGTGAGGTTGGTGGGAATTTGATGAAATGACATGGTAGATGGGTGGAATTCGGTGCAAAAATGGTGATGAATACATTGGGAATGAAAATTTTCCAAACAATTTGTGGAGAGAATGAAGAAGTTGGAGGAATTTTTTAGGGGAAAATCCAGTTTAGAGAGGGTTTCGGTTGGTAGGATGAGTCCGAAAAGAGGGAAAGTGGACGGTTTTAATTGATCAGAGAGACCGTTCGGCACGTTCGAATGATTGGTGTGCGTCTGATGAAGCGTTTGAAAGTAGGTGAACGGACGGCCGATCAAAGAGCTAGTGCGTCCGATATTCTTTCGGACAATGGGAAGGGTCCAGTAGAATTCCAGTGAGTAAGTGAAGAATTTGAGTAACGTTCAGACGATCATAAGCGTCCGAGACAGAAAGGAGGTTTTCGGACAAGTGAGAGCGTCCGAGAAAGACACTACGAGACTTGGGCAAAATCACTCGAACATGGGGTCTTGCTGATTGTGGGAACCGAAAAACAAGTGGGGAAGTGTGCTACGTTGCTGTGTTGGTCTTAGTTTCGGTGGAAACTAAGGCAAGTCTTTTGTGCGGGGCAAAGGGCGGGCATTGTGCATGGTGCCTTGGCTGTGTTGGCCAAAACGATGAGGCTGGGAAAACGGAGGCAGGCCGTGTTGGTTTCTTTACCGAAGCCCGGAGACTGATCCATGGAGTTTCGGACGATTGGGTGCTTCCGAACGAGGAGATTATATCGCCAAATTGAACTGTAAAATCCCCAAACATTTTCTGAGAGATTCAAAATGATCTAGAGCCAAGGGTTTGTAAAAATGTCAGCCAGTTGATCTAAAGTAGGCACGAAATCAACACGTATTTCCTTCTTACAAACAAGATCTCTAATAAAATGGTACTTAACATCAATGTGTTTGGTCCTAGAGTGCATAACAGGATTTTTTGTGAGATTAATTACACTAGTGTTGTCACACCTTATAGGCACACAATCAAAAACAACACCAAAATCTTTTAAAGTATGTTTCATCCACAGAAGTTGAGCGCAACAATTTCCAGCAGCAACGTATTCGGCTTCAGCCGTAGAAAGAGAAATAGAATTTTGTTTTTTGCTAAACCAAGACACAAGACAATTACCCAGAAAACTACACATACCACTGGTACTTTTTCTATCAATTTTACACCCAACAAAGTCAGCGTCAGAATAACTAATTAAATCAAATGTAGAGGACTTTGGATACCACAAACCAAAATTCATTTATTGTACCCTTCAAATATCTAAAAATCCTTTTTACAGCTATCAAGTGCGATTCTTTGAAATCTAGCACATAAACAAATTGCAAACATAATATCTGGTCTACTAGCTGTTAAGTAAAGTAGGCTTCCGATCATACCTCTATAGTGTTTTTCATCAACACTATTACCTCCTTCGTCTTGATCAAGTTTGGTTGAAGTGCACAAAGGCGTTCCAACTTGTTTGCAATCTTCCATTCCGAATCGTTTGAGTAGCTCCTTTGTATACTTGATTTGTGTAATAAACGTTCCTTCCTTTGTTTGGTGAACTTGTAGTCCAAGGAAAAATTGTAACTTGCCCATCATACTCATCTCAAACACTTTTTGCATTAAATGTGAAAAATCCTTGCACAAGCTTTCATTAGTTGCTCCAAAAATAATATCATCAACATAAATTCGAACAATTAACAAACCATTGGAATCTGTATTTGTAAAAAGAGTGGTGTCAACTACACCTCTTTTAAATCCATTAGATTATTCAATCAAGAAACCACGTAATCTTTCATACCAAGCTCTTGGAGCTTGTTTCAAACATATAAAGCTTTAGAGAGTTTGAAAACATGATTTGGAAAATTTTTATTTTCAAAGCCCAGAGGTTGTTCAACAAAAACTTCTTGATCAATAAAACCATTTAAAAATGCGCTTTGACATCCATTTGAAATAATTTGAAATCATTGAAACATGCAAATACGAGAAACATGCGAATGGATTCTAATCTAGCCACAGGTGCAAAGGTTTCATCAAAGTCAATACCTTCTTCTTGAGCATACCCTTTTGCAACAAGTCTAGCTTTGTTCCTTATGATTTCACCTTTATCATTTAATTTGTTTCTAAAAACCCATTTTGTTCCAATTACGGGATGAGAAGATGGTCTTTCAACTAAGGTCTATACGTTATTTTTCTTAAATTGATTAAGTTCATCTTGCATGGCAAAGACTCAAGATTCATCATTCAAAGCAACATCTACATGTTTAGGTTCGAATAATGAGAGAAAGTAATGCACAATTACTATTCAAAGGTTTATGAGAACGAGTAGTTACCCCATCTGATAGATCACCTATGATTAAATCTTGAGGGTGACTAGAGACGAATCTCTAAACTTTTGGAAGCTCTTTTGGAGTGTCTTCGTTCTTTTCTTCTTCATCATCTACTTGATGGTTGTTGACATCATTGCTTGATGTGATCTCTAATGATCTTCATGGATAGTGAGCTTCTCGAGCTCCTTTTGAATACCTATATCTTCATCTTGACATAAATTCTTTGAGATAACATCATTAGCTTCATCAAAGGTAACATGAACAACTTCTTCAATCAAGAGCGTTCTCCTATTGTATACTCGGTATGCTTTCTTGTCACTAGAATATCCAAGAAAGATCCCTTCATCCGATTTTTTGTCAAATTTACCAAGATTTTCTTTGATTCTTAAAACAAAACATTTTCAACCAAAAACTTTAAAATAGCTCACAACGGGTTTTTTACAAAAAAAGAAGTTCATAAGGAGTTTTATTTAAAGAGGATCTTAATAAAACTCGATTCGTGACATAACAAGCCGTGTTAACGGATTCGGCCCGAAAATATTGTGGTAAGTCGCATTCACTAATCATAGTTCTAGCGGTTTCTTGAAGAGTCCTATTTTTCCTTTCAACAACACCATTTTGTTGAGGGACTCTAACAACCGAAAATTCATGAAAAATACCATTGTGATCACAAAATTCGGGAAAACCTCCAAATTTAAATTCGGCACCATTATCACTTCTTAAACGAATGATCTTTAAATTCAATAAATTTTGAATTTTAGAAATTCAAAAGCTTCATTTTTGTGAACAAGAAATAATACCCAAGTGTACCTAGAATAGTCATCAACAATAACAAAGGCATATTTTTAACCACCAAGACTAGCATGTTTAGTAGGTCCAAACAAGTCTAAATGCAACAATTCTAAAGGTTTATGAGTGGACACAAAATTCTTTGGTTTAAAAGAAACTTTGACTTCTTGTTTACCAAATTGGCATGCATCACAAATTTTATTTTTCAAAAACTTTAGTTTTGGCAAACCTCTTACCAAATCCTTCTTAGCAAGTTTTTCAATTAAATCCATATTAAAATGACAAAGTCTTTTATGCCAAAGCCAAGGATCATCTATGGAAGCGGTAAGACATTTTGCATTGCTATTGCTAATTTTATCAAGATGAATCACATAAACATCATTGTGCCTAGTGCCCTTAAATAAAACAACATGATTTTTATCAAGGATAAGACATTCATGCTTGGTAAAAAACACATATAAATTTTTATCACAAAGTTGACTTACACTTAATAAATTATAGTTCAAATTATCAACAAGAAGCACATTCTTTATCAAGGTTTCACCATTTTTACCTACATCACCAATGCCGATTGATTTTGCTTTATTGTTATCTCCAAAAGTTACTTTTCCACTATTTTTGGATTTGAGATTTGTGAAGAGAGAAGTATCACCCGTCATGTGCCTTGATAACTTTACATCCACTATCTATGAACCACATAGCATTGTTGGTGATGTTAAGTACCTACACAATAGATCAATTGATAACTTTTGGTACCCATATTTTCTTGGGTCCATTTGAGTTAGTGAAATTGCTATCAATCCATGCAACTTTCATTCCAAGTTTCTCATTTTTTTTGACATAACACATATTCTTGACATGTTCATGTTGTTGGCAATATCTACAAATAATAATTTTATTTCCATATAAAGAGGATTTTGATTTTACAAAACATAAGTTATCCCTTCTAAACATGATAACATTTTTGTTGATTAATACATTTCTATTTCTTTTCAAATCAACAACATTTTCTTTCTTTCTAGTCAAGAGAGCATTCAAATCATCCAATCTTTTCTTCAAGGAGGCTTATTCTTCCTTTACCTTTGATCTCACATGCATTCTTTTCTTCAATTCACAATTTTCTTGTGATAGCCTACTATTTTCATTCACAAGTTTAGAGTTAGCATTCAATAGAGCATTTGATTTCTTCACTAACTCCTTATTTCTAGCATATGATTCCTTTAAGCTATCATGCAATTTCAAAATGAAAGCTTCAAGATCTATAACATCATTTTCATCATTGGAGTCATAGTTAGAATTTACCTCATCATCTCCAATGGCCATAAAGGCCATTTGTGCCGGCTCCATTTCTTCTTCGACTTCTCCTTCGGAGTTGCAATCATCCCATGTGATTTGAAAGTTATTGAATCTAGGCTTTCTTCCATCCTTCTTTTTCTTGGAAGGACACTCATTTGCAAAGTGTCCGAGTTGACCGCATTCAAAACACTTTTCGTTTTGCTTCTTCATTTCTAGCTTAGTCTTTCCTTCGAAATTATTTGAATTTGTAGCTCCACCTCTTCTCATTCTCCGTTTGTTGATGTAATGTTCAAGAAATCCTTTGGTGATGAGTGCAAGATCTCCTACATCAAGATTTTCATCTTCTAGACTGATGGAGCCATTTTCATCCTCTTCTTGAGAGAAGCTGTCTTTAGAGCAATGCTCCTTCTTGGTCTTGCTTCTTCATCATCCACCACTTTGGCCTTCAACTTCAATTCATAAGATGTAAGAGAGTTGATTAGCGATTCAATAGGCATTGAATTTAAATTCTTGGCTTCCTCTATAGCAATTGTTTTGGCTTCCCATTCTTTGGATAGAGCATTTAGGATTTTTCTATGTCTTTTCATACACATCTTACTGTGTATGAGAACAGGCTTCAAGATCCTTAATGATGTCATTGAACATACAATACATTTTGTCTCTATTTTCATGTGGTTCCATCTTGAAGGACTCATACTTGGCAACAAGTAAGGATTTCTTTTGCTCACGAACGTCGTCGCTTCCTTCATGGATTTCCTTCAATTTATCCCAAATTTCTTTAGCAGAAATGCATCTCTTTACACGAGTTGATTCATTTGCATCCAAGGCATTATATACCACATTCATGGCTTTTGCATTTAACGTCAAGTTTGCCTTGTCTTGTGGAGTGAGCATCATCCCTTGTCTTTTCTCTTCTTCTATTTGTGTGATCATCAACGATAGTAGGTTCAAAGGGACCTTCATTAACAACATACCACAAGTCAATATCAATAGATTGCAAAAATATTTTCATTCTATCTCTCCAACTAATAAAATTTGCCCCATTGAATGAACGGGGCCTAGTAACGGATTGACCCTCAAAAAATATAGCATTGTTGGTTTCCATAATAGTTCTTTTCTCAAAAGCAATTTAAGCAATAAAATGAGACCAAGCTCTGATACCAATTGACGGTCATGTTCATTCGAAAGAGACTTTGTTCGGACAGTTGTGTGCGTCCGTAGAGAAGCATTAAGAACCTTGCTTTCTACCTGTTGGTTCGGACGGTGGAATGCGTCTGAGAAGCTTGACATAGTTCGGACGGTGTACTGCGTCCGAACACCCTGTCTCCAGCAGAACAAGTAACAGACCTGCAAAGCTTGTTTACATAGTTTAGTGCTTATGTCATCATCAAAATACAGATTCTTACACATCTAATGTGTTTGTAGGTTTGGAAAACATCACTCATTTCTTTTAACATAGCAATTCTTTTTCACATATCCATGTTGTAGACGATAATTGCAAATAATACTTCTATTTCCGTATAAAGAAGATTTGGACTTTTCAAAGTCTAAACCATACTTTCTAAATGTAAGAGAAATTCTTGTTGATTAACATATTTCTATTTCTTTTCATTTCAACAATATTTTCCTTTTTCTTTTGCAAAAGCACATCAACATCATCCAATCTTTTCTTGAATGAAGCTTGTTCTTCCTTGATCTTGGTTTTTACATCTAATCTTTCCTTCAATGCATCATTTTCTTGTGTCAACCTGTTATTTTCATTCACAAGTTTAGAGTTAGCATTTAACAAAAGTATTATTATTTCTATTTAACTCCTTGTTTCTAGCATAAGATTCTTTCAAGCTATCATGCAATTTCATTACAAAAGCCTCAAAAGCATCATTTTCATCAAGTTAATCACATGAATCATCAAGAAAATTAAAGCTGCAATAGATACCTTATCATCTCCAAATACCATAAAGGCCAATTGAGCGGTTTCAACCTCCTCTTCTACTTCTCCCTCAAAATTGCAATCATCCCATGTAATTTAAAAATTGCTGAAACAGGGCTTCCTTCTTTCTTCTTCTTGGAAGGGCACTCATTGGCAAAGTGCCTGGGTTGACCACATTCAAATCATTTTTCATTTTGCTTCTTAATTTCTAGCTTGGTCTTCCCTTTGAAGTTGTTAGAATTGATTGCTCCTCCATTTCTCATGCATCTTTTGTTGATGTAGTTCTTTAAGAATCCTTTGGTGATGAATGCATGCATCGAATCATCAAAGTCTTAAAGACTAAGTTGATGGAATGAAATTTTTCATCATCTTCTTGAGAAGCCTTCAAGCAATGTTTCTCTTGGCTCTTGCTTCTTCATTATCTTGGACTTTGGATTTAAGCTTCAACTCATAAGAAGTAAGGGAGTTAATCAATGGTTCAACAGGCATAGAATTCAAATTTTTGATCTTCTTATATAACAACAGATTTTCCTTCCCAATCTTTAGATAAAGCATTCAAAAAAATTTTATTTTTTTCACCCAATGAATACACCTTACCTAATGCTTCCAAATCCTTTATAATGAAATTAAATCTACAATACAACTTTTCAATGATTTCATGAGGTTCCATTTTGAATGATTCATATTTAGCAGCAAGCAATGACTTCTTTTGCTCTCTCACATCATCACCACCCTCATGAATCTCTTTCAACTTGTCCAAAATTTCCTTGGCTGACTTGCAACCTTTCACTCTAGTGGTTCATTGGCATCTAAGGCATCATACAACACATTCATGGTTTTAACATACAAAGTCAAGTTGAGGTTATCTTGAGGATTTAACTTATTCCAAGTCTTAAGTCAGTCTATGTGTTTCCTCATCCATAGTCGTGGCTTCAAGGGACTTTCATTGGCTATATACCACAACTCAATATCTATATATTGCAAAAAGATCTCTATTCTCTCTTGATCCAACTAATAAAGCTTAAACCATTAAACATAGGTGGTCAAGTGATCAATTGACCATCCAAAGACAATGCATTGTTGGTTGCCTTTGTGATCTTTTCTCTTAAGCAAGTTAAGCTAATACTAAGAAACAAGCAAATCCCAATATGTTTAAAATCAGAACTGGAGAGGGAAGATGAAAATATTTGTACAAAAACTAATTGCAACTTATGATTAATAAAAGCTCAAGTATGATAGATGCAATGCAATTAATGATCAAGGCAATAAATGCACCAACAAGAGTAAATAAAAGACAATTTTTGAGTTTAGAAAGATCAAACCAAACACGCAAGTTTCACAAGCTTGGGGGACAATTCCACTACTTTGAGCCTCTTCAATGTAGGTGAGACAATAACATTCTTATACACCTAGTAGGATCACTCTTACTCATACTAATTACCTCTAGTTGAGCCAAGAGTTTTACACACAATCTCACTTTTGTACAATAGTTATCTCTCCACTCTTTACACTTGAAGGTCACTCACTTTTACACTTTGTAATTTCACTAATACTGGTATCAGAGCTTGGTCTCACAATATTGCTTAAACTGCTATTGAGAAAAGAACTATGGCAACCAATAATGCTCTGTTTTTTGAAGGCCAATCTATTACAAGGCATCCCATGTTTAATGGGACAAATTTTATTAGTTGGAGAGATAGAATGAAAATATTTCTACAATCTATTGACATTGAGTTGTGGTATGTTGTCAATGAAGGTCCTTTTGAAGCATCTATCATTGATGATCAAACAAATAGAAGAAGAGAAAAGACGAGGAATGAACTCACCCCACAAGACAAGGTGAATTTGACGTTAAATGCAAAAGCCATGAATGTGCTATATAATGCCTTAGATGCAAATGAATCAACTCGCGTGAAGGGTTGCAATTCTGCAAAAGAGATATGGGATAAGCTGAAGGAAATTCACGAAGGAAGCGATGATGTTCGTGAGCAAAAGAAATCTCTACTTGTAATGCCAAGTATGAGTCCTTCAAGATGGAACCACATGAGAACATAGATAAAATGTACTGCAGGTTCAATGACATTATTAAAGATCTTGAAGCCTTGAGTAAGGAGTACTCATTGGGTGATACACAAACAGAAAAATCCTAAATGCTCTATCCAAAGAATGGGATGCCAAAACAATTGCAATAGAGGAAGCTAAGAATTTAAATTTAATGCCTATTGAATCACTAATCAATTCTCTTACCTCTTATGAACTCAAGTTGAAGGCCAAGGTTGTAGATGATGAAGAAGCAAGGCCAAGAAGGAGCATTGCTCTAAAGACCTCTCAAGAGGAAGAAGAAAACAGCTCCATCAATCTAGAAGATGAGGATCTTGATGAAGGAGATCTTGCACTCATCACCAAAGGATTCCTCAAATATTACATCAACAAACGAAGAATGAGAAGAGGAGGAGCTGCAAATACAAACAATTTTAAAGGGAAGTCAAGACTTGAAATCAAGAAACAAAATGACTAAATGCTTTGAGTGCGGTCAACTCGGGCATTTTGCTAATGAGTGTCCCTCCAAGAAAAAGAAGGAAGGAAGAAAACCAAGATTCAACAACTTTCAAATTACTTGGGACGATTGCAACTCCGAAGGAGAAGTTGAAGAAGAAATGGATTCGGCACAAATGGCCTTTATGGCTATTGGAGATAATGAGGTAAATTCTAACTATGACTCCAATGATGAAAATGATGAAGATGATCTTGAAGCTTTCATTTTAAAATTGCATGATAGCTTAAAAGAATCTTATGCTAGAAATAAGGAGTTAGTTAAAAAATCAAATGCCTTATTGAATGCTAACTCTAAACTTGTGAATGAAAACAATAGGCTATCACAAGAAAATTGTGATTTGAAGAAAAGAATGCATGAGAGATCAAAGGTCAAGGAAGAACAAGCCTCCTTGAAGAAAAGAATGGATGACTTGAATGCTCTCTTAGCTAGAAAAAGAAGAAAATGTTGTTGATATGAAAAGAGCAATAGAAATATAGCAATCAACAAAAATTTTGTCATATTTAGAAGGGATGACTTGTGCATTGTAAAACCAAAATCTTCTTTACATGGTAATAAAAGTATTTCTTGTAGATATTGCCAACAACATGGACATACTAAGAATATGTGTCATGTTAAAAGGAATGAAAAACTTGGAATGAAAGTTGTATGGATAGCAAGAAATCTCACTAACGCAAATGGACCCAACAAGATATGGGTACCAAAAGTTATCAATTGAGTTATTGTGTAGGTACTTAACATCGCCAACAATGCTAAATGGTTCATAGATAGTGGATGTTCAAGGCACATGACGGGTGATGCTTCTCTCTTCACAAACCTTACATCCAAAAACAGTGGAAAAGTCACCTTTGGAGATGACAACAAAGCAAAATCAATCGGCATTGGTGATGTAGGTAAAAATGGTGAAACCTTGATTAAGAATGTACTTCTTGTTGATAATTTGAACTATAACCTATTAAGTGTTAGCATCAACTTTGTGACAGAAATTTGTATGTTTTCTTTACCAAGCATGAATGTCTTATTCTTGATAAAAATCATGTTGTTTTATTCAAAGGCACTAGGCATAATGATGTTTATGTGATTCATCTTGATAAAATTAGCAATAGTAATGTAAAATGTCTTACCGCTTCCATAGATGATCCTTGGCTTTGGCATAGAAGACTTTGTCATTTTAATATGGGTTTGGGAAAAAAATTTGTAAAATTGTTTTCCAAAATTCAAAATTTATTGGATACAAAAATTGTTCGTTTGAGGAGCGACAATGGTGCCGAGTTTAAATTTGGGGGTTTTCCCGACTTTTGTGATCACAACGGTATCTTTCATGAATTCTCGGTTGTTAGAGTTCCTCAACAAAATGGTGTTGTTGAAAGAAAAAATAGGACTCTTCAAGAAACGGCTAGAACTATGATTAGTGAGTGTGACCTACCACAATACTTTTGGGCCGAAGCGGTTAACACGGCTTGTTATGTCATGAATCGAGTTTTATTAAGATCTTCTTTAAACAAAACTCCTTATGAACTCATTTTTTGTAAAAAACCCGTTGTGAGCTATTTCAAAGTTTTTGGTTGCAAATGCTTCATTTTAAAAATCAAAGAGAACCTTGGAAAATTTGACAAAAAATCGGATGAAGGAATTTTTCTAGGATATTCTAGTGACAAGAAAGCATACCGAGTTTACAATAGAAGAACGCTTTAGATTCACCTAATTGAAGAAGTTGTGCATGTTACATTTGATGAATCTAATGATGTTATCTCAAAGAATTTGTGTGAAGATGAAGACACAGGTATTCTAAAGGAGCTCGAAAAGCTCGATATTCATAAAGATCATCAAGAAGGAACATCAAACGTTGATATCAACAACCATCAAGTTGATGATGAAAAGAATGAGGATGCTCAAAACGATCTTCCGAAAGCTTGGAGATTCGTCTCTAATCATCCTCAAGATTTAATTATAGGTGATCTATCCGATGGGGTAACTACTCGCTCTCATAAACCTTTGAATAATAATTGCGCATTACTTTCTCACATCGAACCCAAACATATAGATGTTGCATTGAGTGATGAATCATGGGTTATTGCTATGCAAGACGAACTTAGTCAATTTGAGAAAAATAATGTATGGACCTTAGTTGAAAGACCTTCTTCTCATCCCGTTATTGGTACTAAATGGGTGTTTAGAAACAAATTAAATGACAAAGGTGAGTTCGTCTTGCATCATAAGAAACAAAGCTAGGCTTGTTGCAAAAGGTTATGCTCAAGAAGAAGGCATTGACTTTGATGTGTTTGCGCCCGTGGCTAGATTAGAATTCATCACTCCTGTCTCTTATACACATCTAGAAGAGCTGTCTCTTATACACATCTTTTTGACATCCATTTGAAAAGTGCTTTTTAAATGGTTTTATTGACCAAGAAGTTTTTGTCGAACAACCTCCGGGATTTTTCTGTTTTTCTCACCCAATGAGCTGTCTCTTTGCACAGCTTTATATGGTTTGAAACAAGCTCCAAGAGCTTGGTATGAAAGATTAAGTGGATTCTTGTTAGAAAATGGTTTCAAAAGAGGTATTGTTGACACCACACTTTTTACAAAAACAGATTTAAAAGGATTGCTAATTGTTCAAATTTATGTTGATGATATTATTTTTGGAGCAACTAATGAGAGTTTGTGCAAGGATTTTTCACAACTAATGTAAGAAGAATTTGAGATGAGCATGATGGGCATTGCACAGTTGCAATTTTTCCTCGGACTACAAATTCATCAAACCAAGGAAGGAACATTTATTACACAAATCAAGTACACAAAGGAGCTGCTCAAACGATTTGGTATGGAAGATTGCAAACAAGTTGGAACACCAATGTGTACTTCAACCAAACTTGATAAAGACGAAGAAGGTAATAGTGTTGATGAAAAACACTATAGAGGTATGATCGGAAGTTTACTTTACTTAACTGCTAGCAGACCAGACATCATGTTTGCTAAGACAAATCAAAGTCCGTTGTTCCATTTGTCCTAAAGAATCACATTTGATTGCAGTTAAAAGATTTTTTAGATATCTAAAAGGAACAACGGACTAACTTTTGGTACCCATAATCCTCTACATTTGGTTTACATTAGCTATTCTGATGCTGACTTTTATGGGTGTAAAATTGATAGAAAAGGTGTTCGGTGGAATGAGTTTTGAACAATGAACTACTGAAGCCGAATACATTGCTGCCGGAAATTGTTGTGCTCAACTTCTTTGGATGAAACATACTTTAAAAGATTTTGGTATCATCTTTGATTGTGTTCCTATATTATGTGATAACACTAGTGCAATTAATCTCACAAAAAATCCTGTTTTGCACTCTAGAACCAAACACATTGATGTCAGAGACAGCACTATTTCTTTTAGAAATTATCGCTGTCTCTTATACGTCCGAAAGAAACTTCGGACGCACTAGCTCATTTTCGGCCGTCCGTTCTCCAGCGAACGAGAGCTTTCCACTGTTTTTTCCAACCGTTCGGCCGTCCGAACGGTACCCCTGTTCCATTAAAACCATCCAACTTCCCCTTTTCGGACTCACCTCCCCCACCGAAACCCTCTGGCGAAAATTTTTCCCCTTCTCTACCAAATCAAAATTCACACTCTCACTTCCAAAATTGCTTAAAGAATCATCCTACCCACAATCCTTAGCCCCTAAATCACATCTTATTTATCCATTTCACCATACAAATTTCCCAAAATCTCACAAATTCTCCAATTTTTTTACTTTCTTTTCTTCCACAAACAATGGTGAAATCACGTGGCGGTTCCTCTTCGGCGATTCGCGGTAGAAAAAACAAAGGAAAAGCTCCTGTTCGCGGAGAACCATCAGCAACCCCTCAAGTCTCCACCACTCCGACTCTGTCCAAATTTATCGATGCCAAGGCATCGGAGCGGTACATCTACGATAACACTGTATTTGAGTTCACACCTAGTTTTGTCTAAGAGACACAGTGCTTCAATTCACGAAGATTCATCGTGAATTGTCTCACTATTCGCACCCTTATTTCTCGTGTTAATCACACTGATATTGAGATTTCATCGACTATAATTAACAATATTTTTGAATGTGAAATCTCCGACCCCTTCGTTTTTGTGAACAAGAAATAATACTTGTCTCTTATGGCAACATCTAGATGTTCAGTCTTAAGAGACAGGAGTAGTCGAGCTTCCAAAGTCCATTTTAAACAGGCTTTGGAAGCCAAGACTACTCTGCTCAGTCCGGAACTTAATATTTTGTATACCCTTGTAACAAATCTTTTGTTACCAACTGATGGGCATCGCACCGAGCCTGGAAAATTGCAACTGTACTTATTTTTTTTGTGTCTTCAAGGGTATTTCTCTAGACTTCGGGTATCTTTTTTGTTCCTTATGGGAACTTTTTCTAACCGATACTCGAAGAAATATTCCTTTTGGAAAATTTCTTACCAAAGTTTTTGATTCCCTCAATGTTCCCTTCACAGGAAATAAACAGTATCCTCCATATTTTAATAAATCATACATTGAAAGAAAAGGTCTTAGGTTTTTTAATGATCAATGGCTGACTAAGGCAGCCTTTGATATTGCCAAATCACAATCCCATGCCTCCACGACTGATTTTACTATCCCTCCTTCTCCCACTCCTCAACCACCTCCTTTCACATCTGCACCATCTACTTCTGCACCATCTTCTGAACCATCCCTTTCACATATCTGTGGACTTCTCCAATCTCTGAGCACTCAGGTCAGTACTTTTCAACGCCGCACCAATCGCAAGCTCAGACGACTTGAGACTCGCCAAACAATCATCCAAGAGGCCCTCAGTTTAAAGAGGCTCAAGTCCAGTTTGCTGAGCTTCAGTCCCAACATCCACTAGAGTCATCTTCTGACAGTGATGAACCTGAAGATGACCAGCCACGTGACGACACTGCAGAAGATGAACAAGATGATGCCGATGACGCTGACGAAGACGATCCTGATGTTATACGACACTAGATGTGTATATCATGCAACGTCGTACCGAAGAGGAGCATGACAGTGACGCTACCGACGACGATGTTCCATCCAAACGTCAACTGACAGAAAAACGTCAAAAAAGAAAAAGGACTGTCTCTTATACACATCTAGATGTGTATAAGAGACATGGAATTTTTTTGGAACTTTTTAGCAAGATCAGCAAGATAGGTGGCATTGAATACACATTGTCTGGTCAACACATCTAGTTGAATGTACACCCAGCAATTAGTCAATTCTATAAAAACTGCCTAATTATATTCAAAGGGGGAGTCTTTTTGATTGATGTCAAAAGGGGGAGTAATTACTATGCTATGTGCTGTGATGTTCTGATATACTTTGTTGCCTGCATATTCTAAGTGGGAGACTATGCTATGTGCTGTGATGATCAGATATAATTTGTTATATGATGTTTTGATATAATGTGTTGACAAATTGATATCCAATATTGCAAATGTATTAGTCTTATCCAATTGAGGTTTGTCATCATCAAAAAGGGGGAGATTGATGTTTCCCAAACCTTATTTTGATGATGACACAAACACTTAACTGTGTAAAACAAGCTGTTGCAGGAACATACCTTTCGGACGCACAGGACCGTCCGAACCAGGACAAAACTTCTCGGACGCAGTGCATCGTCCGAACAAAGTGACAGAAAAAATGGAAACTTACTGCCTATCTTGCGGACGCTCTGGATCGTCCGAAGCCTCTGTCGGACGAAGGACCGGACGCTTACTCGGACGTCCGAACGTAGTCTGTCAACAACACTGAAAGAAGACGGGACGCTTCCTAGGACGCATTCCATCCCTCTCGGACGTCCGAACCCCCAACGGCTATTTTTTGTGCATTTATTACTTAGCCGTTAGGAAGTGGTTGAAAGCTCTATTTATTGCTATTATAAATAGAGGCTTTAAGTATCTGAAAAAAGCATCTAATACATTAAATACAAGCCTAAGGAATTAGTAATTTGA
Organism: Cinchona pubescens; assembly: GCA_025175665.1. NCBI lineage: Eukaryota > Viridiplantae > Streptophyta > Magnoliopsida > Gentianales > Rubiaceae > Cinchona > Cinchona pubescens. The sequence continues at coordinate 587,815 of JANKKI010000068.1, read as the reverse complement.
GTGCAAATTGACTATAGAGCTTTGTTGTATTAGTGTGAAGTTGTGAGTGCAAATTCAACATTGAGTGGAGTGATAATTTTGTACAAGAGTGTGGTTGTAAGTAAGATTCTTGGCTCAACTAAAAGAGTTTTAGTGTGAGCAACAACTTCCCAACTTTGTAAAAATTATTGGCTCACCAAATGTGTGAAGCATTCACGAAAATTGATACTCCAAGCTTGTTAGCTTGGAAGTATTGTTTGTTCAATTTTTCTCTCTTTAATTTACTGTTTTATTGAATTTATTATCTCTGCATTTAATTCTATAAAACTCACTGCTTTGTGAAAGCAGAATTTTTAGAATCCTAATTCACCCCCCCTCTTAGGTTGCTTTGGGACCAACAAATACAACACTATTGAGAGCTTATTTTCAATAAAAGTAGCTTTGGTAGATCTTATATTAATTGTTAAAGTTATTTCATTTATTTCAGTCTCAAAATTATTTATAGATGCACAAAAATCGCCTCTAACTACTCTCCGGTGACTAAGCATTAAATATTGAAAAACTAGTCGTTAGAAAATTTGGCCGTACGATGCAGAGGTTCTACCTCTGATGATTCATTCGATGCCTTGATGATGTCATGCTATAGGTTCATTTGGATGCCCGAACCTTCGTTCGACAATGTATACGATAAATGGTCAGTAGCTTCTGAACTTTTTCACTTAGCCGCTCGAACATATTCCTTCGTCCGAAACTGGTTGTCATAAAATAAGGTTGCTACTTCTTCGGACACTTATTTGCATCGAAAGCATTGTATATCGGACAATCATAGGTGTTTGCTGAGAGTATAATTTTTTCGAGATCTTTGATTCATGTTCGGATGGTTCTTCGCATCTGTAACATTGTCTTTCAAACAATCATATGCGTCTGATAAGAGTGAATCTTTTCAATGCTTTCTGGTTAATGTTCGAATAGTCCCTTTCATCCAAGAAAGTACAGTTCAGACTATCAACAACATTCATTAACCTGTTACTTAAAAAACACCCTGCACACTAGATTTTAACCATTAGATTAATTTGTCATCATCAAAAATGGGATTAGGATTGACAATGATAAAGTCTACTAACCATGAGGTAGTTTGAATTCACCTGAGAACATCAACCAGCAAAAGTGAATCCAATTCTATGACGATGCTTTGAATGCCATTTTCCTGACAAATGATGTCTTGAAATAAGCCAAACTTTCTGCCTTAATGCTTGTATCTACTGTAGAATAAAAAGTGGCAAAACCAGCAATGATCAAACCTGTTGAGTTTCTGATGACCCCTTTTTCTACACATTGTCCTGGGTTTCACATATTGGATAAGAATAGAATTTTTAATCTAAAAGAGAAAAGGAAATTGTAATAAGTAAGAACACTTTGATAGCATCGTCTTTTCAAGTTTTGAAAAAAAATTGGTTGGGATACTGTGTGAAGATAAGGATTGAGATCGGCAATAATCATAGCAGTGATATTCCCAAATTCCTCAAAAAGAGTCTCTTATTACATCTAGGGGTCGACATGTGTTGACTAGGGTAGTAAGTAAATAATTACTCCCCGCCTGAACAATTTTCAAGAAGAGAATCCTTTTGATACAATTGTTCAAACATCTCATCATCGACACCAGCCAATGATGAATGATTAAAGGGGGAAGTGTCGGTAACAATCGGCAAGGGGACCCGATACATTGGAACAAATGTGTACGATATAAACAAAGACATAATTAGACTGAAGTGGTCAAGGCAAAGGTTCCAAGTAGTGACAAAATGGTCGCTGATGAGATATAGCAAAGGGAAGAGAAATCAACCTAATTTAAATGTCAATGATAAATAATGATTTTAAACTGCAAGATTAAGATAAAACACTTATTCCCCATGATCGGGGCAGTTGAATGCCTAAAAAATGGAGCTACTCAAAATAGGAGTACGAGGGAAATAAATCAGGCAAGATAGAACAATTGGAGGGAACAATTACTTTTTCAAATGGGTAATCACCAACGATAGTTTGTAAGGGAAGAAATTGACAAATATGAGCATAGAATATGAAGAAAAACACACATCAATCATCAAACATGCTTCAAAAATATAACTCTTCAAAGAAGACTCTCATGTCAAGCTTATCAGCAATTGCCCATTTAAGGCTAAATTTAAGTAGATGTTAAGATTTCATATTCATGTCATTTCAATTTTCCAACATGTTATCAAATATGTTTAGTGTCCAGTTATTGGAATAATTTGTGTTAGGTTGTAATTGCTCTTTGAACATGTTAGGAAAAGTTGAGTCTAGTTTGTAAATACTTTTGTCAATTTAAATGGAGAATGTTCGTCCTTCAAAAATAACTAGAAGTTAATTTTTGATGTCGTGTTGTTTGTGTTGAACCCCAGTTGTGATACTCATGTTTTGATAAAGATGACCAAATCATACTAATGATTTGCAATCAAGTGTGCAGAAAAGCAGGATAATTCGGACGCAAGGAAGCGTCCGAAAGAAAGGTGTTCGGACGCAAGAAAGTGTAGGACGCATACAACCGTCCGAAGCACTGTTCATATTGTTATCGGACGCATTATCGGACGCAGAGGCTTTACATTGGACTTCCGAAAGGTCCAACGGCTAGTTCGTTCGGATGCACATTCACAATATCGGCCGTCCGAAAGACCAAACGGCTAGTTTCTCAGAAAATAGAAAATAACCATTAGAGAACTATTGGAAGCAATTTCTGACTTCTATAAATACCCCCTTGTCTGTAATTGTAAAATATAGAGAGTAGAACTACTACATTCAATACAAACACTTGTAAGAGCTATTTGGGAAGAAATAGGCTAAAATATTATGTGTTGCATTGGTTTGGGTAGTGTAGCTCTCTTGGCTCAACTAGAGGGAATTAGTGTGACCAAGAGTAGACTAGTGAGTGTCCATCTTCTGATCTTCAAGTGTAAGAGTGGAGGAATAACAAGTGTACAAAAGTGAGATTGTATTATAAAACCCTTTAGCTCAACTAGAGGGACTTAGTTGGTGCAAAGGTGAGCCTACTTTATGTATAAGAAGGTTATTGCCTCACCTTTTTTGAAGAGACACTACTAGTGGATATACTCCAAGGTTGAGAAGTTTGGGAGTTTGGTTTGATACTCTCTATCTCAATCATCTTTATATTTGTTCTTTGAGTTTCAATTATTAAATATCTTTTGTATTCATTTACGCTTAAGTGTTTATTTGTTGCATAATGTTTGCATTTCTCATTAAGCACATTAAAAGGTTTGTTTTTTGAAACAACATAATTTACCCCTCCCCCCCCTTCTTAGGTTGCTCTTTGGGGCCAACAGTTTGTGTCATTTGTAGCAGTAGTTTTATTTCACTAATTTTAAGTCCTTGAGTTTTCAAGGATAACTGACAGCAATCCCTTAGAAGTCAAAGTAATTTAGGTGCATCATATCAAATACTTTTCTTTTACAAATTTCATATGGCATGCTCAATATCAACAAGTTAATTACCGTATCAAGTCTTGCCAATTGTATTGTTTGTCAAATCAGTCTAATTGGCTAAAAATTGCACAAATAGATACATTAGAGGGATAAATAAATTTTACATTGAGAAGCAATTTTTCAACTAGGATTAATATTATTTTTATCAATTTTTTAATGACCAAATTGCTAAGTTAGATTAATTGAAGGGGCAAAGTAAGAAAAAGACAACATTAGAGCCAATGGTGCAAAACTCTCTAAACCTTAAGTGGTTTTAGTATATTTAATCCCTTTTTTCTTTGGGTTAATTCCTCTTTCAACCCCCCAACTGTTCTTTCAACCCCCCAACTGTTACCATCTTCCATATTGCACCCAAACTTTTTTTTGACTACTTTGCATCCTAATATTTTGTTTTGTTGCTACTCTAGTGCAATCATTGGCGAAAAGCATTAATTTAATGGAATTTTTAACTTGGGACTAATTCAGTGGAAAGAAAAGAAAACATGAATTTTCAAAGTGATCGAAAAAAGTTCATGATGAAATATGAAAAGTAAAATTAACAAGTTGAATGGAGTAAGGTAAAATTAACCCGTTGTTAACTTGAAGGTAACTACATCCCTTAATACAAGTAGTTGAATGGTAACTACTCACAGATGATATACTAATGAAGATGGGATTCTCATGTTAGCTTACTAATAAAGTTAGCAACATTTTGAATGTATCTTTGAAGTATCATATCCTCAAATTCAATCCTTACAAGCCAAGTTGTCAGAAAAATTTCTAAAATTGTGCTCCTTTTCAAAATTATTCTTTTTTTATGCCTATTGCAAATCATGTTTTCAGGCCGGTGGAACTCGCATTCGGAGAATGCGAGTTCCAGTATTGTTTTTAAAATATACATATATAAGCATTCACCGAATGCGAGGTCTGAATTTAAAAAAATTGACCTCGCATTCTCCGAATGCGAGGTCAGTCGGGCCTTTTATTCTGATGTGTATAACGAGGCCACGGCTGGCCTCGCAGAATATTCATCCCCAAATTTCTGCACAAACCTCTCATCCTGCTCCTCCTCAAAATTTCTGCAGAAATTTGTCCTCCTCCTCCTCCTCCTCCGTTCCACCACCATCTATTTTCCTCCCCTATACAACAATCACCACCTCTATTCCATCACCACCACCACCACCACCACAACCACCGCGACTGCTATCCACCACCAAAATATTTCAGATAAATTTAATTTTTTTATGGATAATTTTAATTAATATATTTTTTTAATTTTGTTTAAATAATTAATTTTGTTAATGTAAATGTTTTATAAATATATTTTGTGTTGGTAGTTAATATTTTTATGTTTTTGTATTTTAGTTTAATAATATGCTGCTTTGATTATATCCCCCTTTTTTTTGTATAACAAACAGAAGTGAACCATCGTCCAAGGGCTGTCTCTTGTAGGTTTGGTTTCTGTTGATTGCAGTGAAATTTGTGGTTATGTTGTTTGTTATACTGAATTATTGTGGGATGTTATTGCATTTTTTGTAGTCCTTGTCGGGCATATATTACTCGTAACCCTTGCCGGGTTATTGCATTGGTTGTAGCCCTTGTCGGGCATGTATTACTTGTAAGTGTTGCCGATTTGTTGTGTTGTTTGTAACCCTTATCGGGTATGACCGGCGTCAGAGGGAATCTTGAAGATATAGAGGAACTCTGTCAAATTTTTTTTTTTAAAAAACATATTCCGTATCCAAAAATTGGGTCTAAACATGTTCCATCCTTACAGGAAAATGGCATTTGATAGACCCCGTCACATTCTCCTTTATTGGGAAAGAGAAATAACCTATGAAGGCGGTACTATGTCCTACCGGCCGATGGTGAGCAAGAACCTATTCCGCATAATACAACGGATTAGTTTTGTATGAGTTAGTTGACATATATACGAATTCATGGAGGTTGAGGGAGCAGATGAAATTGAATATTGTGTACAGGCATAAAGTTAGTCGTGGTGTTTACTTTGGCATTCCTATTGACAGATGATGATGGTATGGATGGTATTTTTGATTTGTTTGATGCCGATCCAACTTTTTGTGCTGAATTGTTTATCGAGACTGAGGAAATTCCGCACGTACATGTAAGCAACAATGTAGGGGTGTATGGTATGGGGCCAATGATGTCTCTCATGCATTCGACCATGGACGACCAGCCGTTGCAGTCCAATGTGCAGAGTCTCTTAGAACATCCGTGGTCGTTTGAGTTTTACAACCCAACTTGTTCGTTTTCAATGTCAAACTCAATGCAATCTAGATCAATATATTAGAGACAGTGTAATAGAGACACCAGAGCAGGTGAAGGCCCAAGTACCATGCAATATCAACATATGGAGAAAGGTCTCGTAGATGAGGGTTTGACAGCGGATAGTGGTAATAGTGACTCGTCGTGGCATGCATTAGATGAGGATTACGAGTCAGGGTCAGACTCTGAAGATATATCGGATGATGATTCTGACGAGGATTTGGGGACAAATAACGATGAATGTCATACACAAGAGGATGTTCCTGCTTATCAACCCAGGGGGATGGCTTTTTTCAATGATCTTGGTAACTACGGTGAGTACGATCCCATGGACCGCAGTGATAAAGATGGGCTGGTTTATTGGAATGAAGAAAAAAATGATATTCGGTTGCACATGTACTTTGAAAGTAAGGAGCAAGTTAGTAAGGCAGTTACAATGTGGTCTATAGCTCAACAACGAGAATTCAAAGTCATAGAGAGCCGGAAGAGAACATGGGCGGCTAAATGCAAGACTGCGTCTTCCGGCAGATTAGCTGCCGGAGATTGTGATTGGAGTATTCGGGTACGTGGAAATGAATCTCATACTATGTGGAAGATCACGAAATGGGTAAAAGATCACATATTTCTCGGTGAAATATCCGATAACAACAACAGAAATCTTACATCTACAGTCATTGCTAACCAAATTATGCACTTAATTGAAAATGATCCTGGGCACAAGGTCAAACAAATTCAGGCATATGTTAAACAGTTTTTATTTACATTACAAGGTTGACATCACTTACAAGAAAGCTTGGTATGCTCGCAGGAAAGCGATTGTGCTTGCATATGGAAGTTGGGCATCTAATTTTCAACAATTACCCCAATACGTTGCATGTGTAAATATCACATCAGAGATTCTGTCTGCGTCACGTTCGGAGTAATTTGATGACCAAATACAAGAATGTAGAAGTGAAGAAGTTGTGTTGGTCTCTTGGTGTGAAGTTACAGAGGCAACAAAATGGAATAAGCACCAACAAACGATACAGCTGCAACATCCAGAGGCATGGAGATATCTGGTAGATATTGGGCTTGACCATTGGTGCCTTGCTCACGATGGAAATCGTAGGTGGGGAATACATGGTACAAATTCTTCTGAGAGCTACAATAACGTGTTGCGTGGAGTTAGACTACTTCCGATAAAAGCTATTATTGATAGTACATTCCATCGATGCGTAAAACTATTTATTGATAATATTGCACAAGGTGCACACTGTCGCACGTCAATTACACCAAAGAATTGGAAAAGGTTGTTGTCAGCAGACAAAAAAGGTGCAGGATACACAGTCATGATTTGTGATAAGTCTACAGGTGTGTATCGATTAAAACACCTCGTTGTGTGACTGGTCGTGGTGGAAATGTGTACAAACTATCAATTATGTACAGCAGACATGTACCTGTGGTAAGTGACAAATGTATAGGTTTCCATGTTCTCATGCTTTGTCAGTTTGCAGGCATAAGGGTGATGAACCAACCCGACTGCTTGCGGACCATTACACCACTCGCATATATCGAGAGCAGTACAACGTTAGTAGATTTGTTCCACAATCTAATCCAGATGAGTTGCCTCCTATTCATTGGCAGTTACGTGGTGATGACAATATGTTCGTTGAACGCCGGGCAGGTCGTGTACGTGCGAGGCGCATACAAAACGAGATGGATATTAGGGATCGCCGTGAACCTAGGAGATGTACGAATTGTCATGACATAATCGCAGGAGTTGCCCTTCGCGACAACAATGATTTGTCTTTTATTGTGTTGTCTACATACTCATTGTATTCTATGAATGTAGTTTGTTTTTAATGTATTCGTTTATCAAAAAATATTGTATTATCAAAAAATGTTTGTCTGATCATTGATTACTATCAAAACCATATTGTACAATCATTCATTCTTTTCATGATTATTTGTTTAGGTATGGATGATCAGTCGCGAGAGCTTGTTCATCCTGGACCATATATAGATGATATTATACCACCTCCGACGCCGCATAGGGCTAGATCTATTTTTGACGGTCTTATGATGATTCCACACTACAGGTTAAGCGTTGCATGGGACTTTTTGGGATCACATGCCTATACCGGCGCGGGTATATATGCGATTATATTTGTTTGGCAGGTTTCGAGGGCATCGCATCTTTAGGACGCATTTCAGTGGATCATGCTTTGATCACCAGTCTTGTGGAGCGATGGTGACCTGAGACACATTCTTTTCATCTGCCCATTGGAGAGGCCACCATCACGTTACAGGATGTAGAGGTACTGTGGGGTTTACACATTGACGGCCCGCCCGTGACGGGTAGAGACACTACATATTCCGCAGATGCTTGGAGCCAATTATGCATGGAGTTATTGGGTTTCATGCCTGCCAGATCAGACATTGACAGGTGGTCGTTTCAAAGTTGGATGTTTGTCCATCTCATTAGATCGTCCTTCTCGATGATGCTCCTGATGACATGTCTCGGCACATGGCACGTACATACTTACTTGTACTTATTGGAGACATTTTATTTCCAGACAATTCAGGCAATAAAGTGCCACTACTGTATCTTCAGTTGCTTAGGGACTTGGAGACTGTGGGCCGTTATAGTAAAGGATCAAATATAAAGGCACCATTGTATCACGGTTGTGTGATGCCACATCACCCACAGCTAGAAATATTTGCGGACCAGTACTATTAGTACAGGTATATTTCAATACTTTATATTCATATATTTTATATTTGAGTACTTTATATTCATTTATTTGTATACAGTTATGGGCTTAGGAGCGCATGCCGACACTGCGTCCTATTCGGTTAGAGCCCGCACAGGAGCATCATGGAGCATATGGATCTCGGTACATATGCTTTGTTCAACTGTTTAATTAAACATGTTAACATTGGATTTGTCGATATTTATTAATTTTTATTGCAGGTGGGATGTTGGATTTGATCTGCGCAATGCTCCTCGGCATGTTTTATCTATTTTTCGAGATCAGTTACATGCTTTGCGACCCAATGACGTACATCCGTCTATTACATTTCATTTGCACATTGTCGTCCTCGAATTTCCTTTATTTACTAACTTTTTTTCGACTTCTTTGGTATTAGTTTATATGGCAGCCATTTTCTGATGAGCTGCTTGATATGCCCAAAATGTTATTGCACAGCTGGTCGTGACATATGGCGTGCAGTTACTTATTTGATATGTTGGGAGATCGTGGAATGTTATCTCCCTCATCGGGTTATGCGACAGTTCGGTTTGCACCAACCCATACCAGATCAGAGATTGATTGGTAATCAAGCTGCACTTCATTTGATAGACCGTCGTGGTGGGGCGAACAATGATTGGGAGTTGACCCACCGAGAATGTATAGAGATTTGGGGCGAAAGAACGGATACAGTTGATAAGTGGTCTCCCAATCTCTGTGTTGATACTACACATGCATCGGGTGAAATAGATAGGTTGGATGCGCCCCAAGCATTGCGCAGATCAAATCCAACATCTGTCTCTTATACCGTTCTTTTAATAAGAGACAGACCTCAGCGATGGTGCACGTATAGATTATCTTGTAAGTAATTATTCATTTTTTCTTATTGTTTTTCTTTTTCAAATTACTTCAGTAAAACTAATTTCAACTTTCACGGTAGATGGATTCCATGGCTAGATTGTACTACATGTCGTTAGACAATATGACTGAGGACGATACTCCGAATAGTAGTACATGGGCACCGATCAGCCATTTCGCTTCTCAATCACTACATGTAGTAGGCGAATCTACTCGTCTTGATCTTCGGCCTCCGCCAGTTCCTGTTTACGTTCGACATCCACACCAGGCACATGATCCACATAGAGTACATCGGGCTCCGCGGCAAGGCGGGCAACACGGCGGTGGTCGTCGACGTCGTCGAGTTGCATCCCCTCAACCCCATGTAGTATGTTGGATCTCCTCATGTTAACATACCATTCGAGGGTGACACTTCACACATACTTTCGCCAATGCGCACTCCGGTGGGACCATCATCTTTCAGACAGTCGTCCACTGGGCCTGATCCAGAACATACTGGTCCAACCGTTTCAGATGAAGAACATGAACACGAACAAAGCATACCTTAGCAGGCAAAAATTGCTCACCATACTCAACAGCAAGACACTCCTTTATTTTATGTCCGTCGATCAAAAAGGGTGCCTAAACCTAGAGAGTGTGGTACGGGCGGGAGATTTGGAGATCATGGACATTGACATTTGTTATTACTTCTGGCACATTATGTGTGATTGATGTCCGTTATTTGTATATCATTGTTTGCCCTAGTCGGGTGCTTTTTTATTGTTATTAGGTTTGTATTTATGTTTTTTAGCCCTTGTCGGGCTTTTATGGATGTTCGTTGTCCTTGTTGGGTTTGGTTGTTGGCAGGGAGAATGTTCGTAAAATAGGAGAGGTTATGTGAAAATTTTATAAAAAATATGATAAATTAATAAATTTGCCGGTTTACACATTTCATTCGCATACTATTTCATTAATGTTATAGTTTATGGTTTAAAGATAATGGTTTACTATTCCTAAATATCATACTACTTCGTTAATGTTATAGTTTATAATTTACGGTTTAGTATTTAAGTGATTTTATCTTACAGTCAAATCCTTCTTTAATTAACAAAAATATCAAACATTTCTCTATTTTTGTAATAGTGCACAATTTCCCTTCGCAATATACATATTCAAATTTGCTAAACCCTAAAAAAAAAAAAATTATTCATACCTAGCATTCGGTGAATGCGAGGTCTGCCAAAATATTTTTTTTTATTTTAAAAACAATATCGAGTTCCACCGGCCCGGAAATATGATTTGCAATAAGCATAAAAAAAGAACAATTTTGAAAAGGAGCACAATTTTAGAAATTTTTCCAAGTTGTCATCATGATGGTTTAATTCTTCTCAACAATCAGCAGTTGGATATATGCTTCACAAGATTCTTCCTTCTTTCGTTTGTTGTACTATATGGAAGACTGGGAACAAGGCTATTTATAATGATACGAGGATCAATTCTAGCCAGATTTTTGCCGAGATTTATGTTCATGTTCGAAACATATCCTTGGTATTTCCATTTATTAGGTAATTTGTTGCTAAATCTAATCTTCTTACTACTGGACTGTTTGCTTAGTTAGTGGTTTCAAATCCATTAAAATTAGTTGCAATTCAATGGAAGCCTCATCTAGTTGGTAAGTTTAAGCTTAATACGGATGGGTCTTGTAAAGAAAACTCTCGTTTATCTTCTAGTGGAGGAATAATCAGGGACCCTACAGGTTTCTTGGTTGCTGCATTCTCTAATCATTTTGGGTTGGGTACATGCTTGAGAGAAAAAGTATTGGTGTTGATTGATGGGTTGAAGCATTGATTGGATCTTAACATGGATGACTGGTTGAAGTGGAGTTGGATCCACTAGTTCTTGTCAACATTATATACTCGTGCTTATTCAATTACGAAAGTAGTTATTCTCATGTGCTGCTAATCAAAAAACTTAGTTGCAAATAAGCATTTTAGTTTTACTCAATCTTTTAGAGAATGTAATCTTATATTTGATTTACTTACAAATGAGGCCACTAGAAGAAATTCTTTTGTGGGGTATTGCCAAAACACATTCCTAACTGATGCTAAGGGAATGATGATTTTGGAATCCCTAGGCTACCCTCAATGCGTATTTGCAATTAAGAATTTCAATGGGCCATTTGAGTGTAAGGTCTTGAATTTAATTTCTGGATGTATTGGCCTAAGTCCCTGTCTTGTATTTATTTATTTTTTCTTTCTACTAAATGATTGACTAACGCTATCAATACTAGTGGTTTGCTAAGAAAAAAAAGAAAGAAAATAAAACAAAAAAGGAACCCCGTTACACTTACAATACAGCCAAGGCTTCCAGCATACCAATATTGCTCACGCAAGCTAGGAAGGTGAACCCAAATTGGGTGTGAGTAGTTTTGACATCTATTTTATCAATAGCAGCATCATGAGACCAAGGCATAAGGATGACGGACTTATTATTAACGACAAATTCTACTTAGATCCCTTGTAGTTTAACTATTTTCCGCATCATTCCTTTATAGTTTAAAAACTTACAAGTAACTCTCTATACTTTCGGAAAAAATGTCCCATTAACGAAAGCCTTACTTTGCAATAGAGATTGGCTTAACACACTCTAAAATGAGTGTTGATTTAAAAGTTGAGATATGTTTAAAATTATTAAATTTTTTTTTCTTAATTTACCCTTATTAATCTTCTGGGAAATAAAAGGGAAAAAGCAAAAAAACAATACATGATTTTAGCAAATAAAATCTTTGCTATTCTTAATTTTGAAATAAAAAATAAAAGTCAAACCTCTCCACCTCATTCTTTCCTTTCCCCTTCCCCTTCCCCTTCCCCTTCCACTTCCCAACCTCACCTCAACCTTCTCAGCTCCACTTCCATCTCCACCACACAGACCTCTCATTCTCTGCTAGCCTTCTCTCCCTACGCCACCCCTTCCCTTTTCCACTCCACCAGTACTGTTACCCCGTTAATCACCTATGACCTCTCCCACATTCCTCCTTCTTTCCCAACACCACCTTTTCTCTCTACCTCCTCTTCCATTCTAGTCGCCTCTTCTTCAAATCTGTTCCTTTTCCCCTCTCCTCGCTCCCACAACCTCGTCACCCTTTCCTGAACCCTCTCCCTATGACATCTTTTTCGCTGCCTCCCTTCCACAACCCAGTCCTATCTCCACCAGATCTACCTCTTCTTCCTTTATCACCCCCTCCTCAGCCTCCCTTCCCTCTCATGCCTCTTTCTTAGCCAGACCTTCCCTCCCTACTCCTCCATCCACTCTATCCCTTTCCTGGCCTCCTCCTCTATCCATGGACGTTATGGCAATGGAATTTTGTTTTATATTTGGAAAATTTGTATCGACTAGTGTTTTGACTATAGATTTAGAAGTTTATAATTGATTTGGAGGTTTTATAATTAAATTTGTGATCTTTGTTAAAATAGTAAGGTGTGTGCATAATTTCAGTGAAAAATCAATCGCCCTAAAATGGTAACTGGTGGTGGTTGTGAGTAGCATTCAGTGGAGGCTTCGTTAGTTGGTTATTTGCAGGAAGAAGGTCATTTTTGTTCGCCAAAATTGTTATGTTAGTTAGGATATATTCCATCCACAGGCCATTTTAACCAAAAGTGCAAGGGGTTATTTATAGGTTTTTAAACTATAAGGGGATGATGTGAAAAATGATCAAACCATAAGGAATGAAAGTGGAATTTTCACTATAATTAAAGTACTAGAGTCCCAGTTCAAGAATTTATCGTTTACTGCAGGATCCTTGAAATCGGACACAAAAACTCCATGTTTGTTAGTAAGGCACTAATAGGGTCATCATTCACCCATTTCTTAGTGACATACTTTAGTATGGCATAGAGATGAGGGCAAAGAACATGTTTTTTTCCCATCAATGTTAGTAAGTTCAGATATATACAACATTGTAGAGTCGGAACATTGGTGATGATAAGCAAGAACCACGTGCATAAGATTGATTTGGGAGATGGTAGGGGGATGGGGAAATTGATTTGGGGGTTGGTAGAAGGGGAAGGGGTTATGTTTAAATATTTGAATAGAAATAAATTACCTACAATTATTTGAATTTAAATTGTGTAAGTTACAAATCTTTAAAGAGTTTTCACGTACGATAAATTTGGTTAATGAATTTGTAACTTAATTGTCCATTGATTCTAATACTTATGGTATAACTCTTATAATTTGGGTGGCTTTCAAGAGAGAAAAGCATCTCTATTTTACTAGCCTCCCTTTCACTACAAAATGATGTATACTTAGAAATATATAAGGAAAAATTACGGTGTTATGTAAGGTTCTTTCTAATTCTGATAGTATAAATTGGAGTAAAGTACAGTGAAAGGCTATACTAGGCAACGTGCTAGATTTGCACACCAAAAAGCAACTCTGTAAGGGCACACCAATTGTCTAAAGAGAACGATCTAGTCATACCTAATTTCAAGCCATAATACGAGAACCATGATACAAATCAGTACTAATCATTTATATTTATATCAACGTAAGATTTATGCTGTTATTTTTTAAGTTTAATTTATTTGAAATGATAATTGTAATTAACTTGATTTAGAACCAACAGGTTATGAAGAAAGAAGATGAAAATTAGAGAAAAAAGGAATAGTAGAATACAATAAAGATAAGTGCTCAACAGAAAGCCCGTAAAGAGAAGTAAACTAGGATTAAGGAAGGAATGGGGGCGAGAGAATGGGGTCAGCCTCCAAATCTACAATGCCCATGAGTAGAGCTCCTTATCCCCCTCTAATGGGCTCTTTAAACATACTTTTTTATGATGACCCAAATCAAATAATTAATCAAAGAATCAATCAAGAAGACAAATAAATTTGGGTAAAAACTTTTCTCTTATTTCTTGAATAACATCTACAAAAAGACAAAACGAAGACATACGGCGTTATGTTATATCAAACAAAATAGAGGCTTAAAAATGTTATATCAAACAAAATAGAGGCTTAAAAACTATATAAAGCCCTATTGGCATTCTATGAAAAATCGTGACTAGTACTACTACTCTGTAGGAAGTAATCCCACAGGCTCACTTCTTAAATTAATAATGTACTCTACCAATTAAATTATATAGAATGACACCAAAGCATTAATGCAATTAATTAATATATTGGTTTGGTTTATTATTTTCTACATAGTCTCCCTTAAACCAAGTTATCAAACCTAGACATGCACAACATTTTCTTCAATTTCAAAAATTGTCTCAATCTTCAAAGTCTTCATAAAAATGTCTGACACTTGTTCTTCGATTCTGCAATAATAACCTCAATATCTTTTTCTTAAACCAAATCACGTATGAAGTAGTATTTGATATCAAGTGCTTGCAATAGAGAACTAGATTCTTGAAAAATTCAATCGCAGACTTACTATCGCAATAAATCTTTGTAAGACCATCTGTCTCTTCCTGTTTATGTTGAATAACATGAAGTATACGACGCAACCATAATACTTGAGTAGCACTATTAGCTGTATAATATATTCTGCCTCTGCTATAGATAGTAATACCACCTGTTACTTCTTATAACTCTATGAGAACACCCCAGAATCAATAAAAAATACATAAATTAAAGTATTCTTCCTATTAACTACAGTACCTGCCCAAACGTTGTCTCTGTAGCCAAATAGCTCAACTAGATTACTTCTTGAATAATGTACCTCAATATCATGTTTGCTACCTCCAAGTGTGATTGGCATGGAGTTTTTGTGAATCTACTAATCAAACCCATACTAAAAATGATGTATGCCCTCATAGAAATCAAATATCTCAAGCTCCCTACCAAACTTTTAAACTAGGTAAGATCAACATATTCTCTAGTATCATCCTTAGTCAAATGAAATTTTTCTTCATTCGGCGTTGAAATTACCTTTGCTACACTCATTTTGAATTTTTTCAAAATATCTCTGGCATTAATTTATTTTTTTGAGAAATAAAAATACCTCTATCAAACTAGAAGACCTGAATTCCAAGAAAATAAGACATAGGTCTTGCATCTGTCATCTCAAATTGATTAATCATGATTTTCTTAAATTCAATAATCATCTCTGGATTATTTTTTGTAAATATCAAGAGATTTACAGATAAGCATACAATAATAACATCACCTGAATAGAAAATTTATTATATAAAGTGTGCTCATATGGACACTTTCGAAAATCACGAGAAATAAAATGAGTCAATTCTCATGTACAATGCCCTTAGGGCTTGTTTCAAGCCATATAAAGCCCTTTTCAACCTATTTTTTTTACACCTTTTCAACTTGTTCAACTTGTCCTCTTTAGGGGTGTTCATGGAACGGGTATCTGATCCATTAAGTAAAAAAAGTACCCGACCTTCACTGACCGAATTAAAAAAATTTCGACCCTCTACCCTGTCCATATAGGTCGGGTACCCAAAAAAGAGGGTCGCATTGACCGGGTATCCGACTCTCACTAGTAACAAAATATAAAAATTTAAATAATGATAGTTAGACAAGTTAATTTCATAATTAAGTCAACAACAATTTAAATCTAAGTCACAAAATACATCCCAATATTACATCCCAATAGCAACAAACTAACAAGTAGCACGAACCAATAGCAACAACTTAAATCACAAAATACATCTCAACAGACGAGTAATACTTTTGCTCTGATGGTGCGAGGAAGAGGTTTATAAGAGATGATTGAGGAGGAGGAAGGAAAGACAAGGAACTGAAAAAGAAGAGGTGAGAGACTGTCAATAACCCTGTATAAGTATTAATTTCTAATGAAACCCTATTAATCAAATTTACCATGTTATTCTTGAAATGGACAGGGTCGGGTACCCGGCGGGTCACAAAAATGAGACCCGACCCGCTTTCAGTATGCGATTCGGGTACCCTCTTTTTTCGGTTCGGTTCGGGTCGGTTCGGGTCGACGGATCAGGATGAACACCCCTAGTCCTCTTGACCTTTTCTGAGGATAGAACTTGCAAACTACTCCACATACATTTTTTCCTCAAGTACTCCATTAAAAAAAGAAGAGTTTATATCCATTTAATAAATTCTACAATTATTTTGAGCAGTAAGAGAAATTATCAAACGGATTGTATCAAGCCTAGCAACAGGAACACATATCTCAAAATAATAAATACCAGGTTTCTGCTTGTATCCCTTTGTCATCAATCTCGCCTTGATCTCTCCATTTCTCCATTGGGCTTGTGCTTCGTCTTGTCAACCCATTTCACTCCAATGACCTTTTTGCCAATTGGAAAAGAAGTAAGTTCTCATGTATTATTTTTCTCATTGGCATGAATTTCTTCACCTACTGCCTTCACCCAACGATCATGTCGAATTGTCTCCTCATAAATAACTTGGTCACAATCTGCAAATAAAGTAAAATTAACAATATTTTCATCTGAAAGAGAATTATCAAAACTAATAACATAATCATGCAATCTAGCAGGCAATTGGTAGTGACGCCTTAGATCCAACTAGATGCCTCAGTTTGTAAACCCTAAGTAACTGGTGATGGATGAAAATCAGGATCATCATCCTCTTCTTCATAATTTAAAGTCACCTATACAACTTTCAGTCCCTTTGGGAACCAATTCAAAACAGCTCTTTCATCAAAAGTCACATATTTGGTAACTATCACTTTTTCTAAAACTGGACTAAATAATCTATAAATCCAGGATTGCTCATTGTAGCAAATAAAAATACAGTTTTTGTTGAACTCCAGTTATGATAATCATGTTTTGATGATGACCAAATCATACTAATGGTTTGCAAATAAGTGTGCAAATAACAGGAAGGATCGGATGAAAATGATCATCCAAACACAATCAAGAAAAACAACCAAAAGTTGAACAATACCTTTCGGACGATGAAGAGCGTCCGAAAGAAAGGAGATCGGACGCAAGGGAGCGTCCGAAAAAAGGAGCTCAAAATGAAGTAAGTTTCTGTCAGAATGTGTAGGACGCATATGACCGTCCGAGACACTGTTCATCAAGCTGTAGGAAGCATGAATGGACGTCCGAACCCACCGTCCGAACCCCTAACGGCTAGTTTTTAATAGCTAGTTTTTTGACCGTTAGAGCTCAAATTTCAGCACATCTGTCATCTATAAATAGCCCAAGGACTTCCAAATGATGTAAGGAACTACTACATTCAATACAAACACTTGTAAGAGCTATTTGGGGAGAAATAGGCTAAAATATTGTGGGTTGTATTGGTTTGAGTAGTATAGTTCTCTTGGCTCAACTAGTGGGAATTAGTGTGAGCAAGAGTAGACTAGTGAGTGATCTTCAAGTGTAAGAGTGGAGGGATAACAAGTGTACAAAAGTGAGGTTGTAGTGTAAAACCCTTTGGCTCAACTAGAGGAATTTAGTTGGTGCAAAGGTGAGCCTACTTTGTGTACAAGAAGGTTATTGCCTCTCCTTCTTTGAAAAGGCACTACTAGTGGATGTACTCCAAGCTTGAGAAGCTTGGGAGTTTGGTTAATTAATATCCTTTATCTCAATCTTTTATTTGTTCTTTAAGCTTTGATTGCTAAATATTTATCTTTGATCATTTGTGCTTAAGTATTCATTTGTTGCACAAAGTTTGTATTTTCATTAAGCACTTCAAAAGGTTTATTTTTTGAGACAACATAATTCACCCCCCTCTTAGGTTGCTTTGGGGCCAACAGTTTTTACCTTTATTATTAGGTTTTCTGTGCAACTGATCAGGAATAGGAGAATAAGTAATGCATTCAAAAACTCAAAGATGACCAACAAATGCTTTTCTACCACTCTAAACTTCTTCAGGGATCTTTTTAGGAAAACGTCTTGCAGGAGACCTGTTTAACAAATAAATAGCACAAGTAACTGCCTCTGCCCAAAAAGGCTTAGGCATATTTTTTAACTTTAACATATGTCTCACCATGTCCCTAACTGTCCTATTTTTCCTGTTAGCCACTCTATTTTGTTGTGGAGTGTCGTGGCTGTCAATTGAAGATGGATACCATTTTTTGCGAAGAAAATTATCACAGAAAAGATAATCTTCACCTCTTTTAGTTCTCAAAATTTTTATCTACCAGCCACTTTGCTTCTCAACAAAAATCTTGAATTTTTAAAAGTCTCATGGGCATCATATTTTTTGTTTCAAAAAATAAACCTACACTTTTTTGCTAACATCATCGATAAAAGTAATAAAATACCTACAACCGCCATTAGAAGGAACACACACTGTACACAATTGTGAATAATAATCTCCAATGTTCTCTTTGTTCTCTATGATTTTCCTATCTAAAAAACATCCCCGTGCTTCTTACTCAAAACACAAGTATCACAAACTCTCCAAGATAGTAATACCAGCCAACCTACCAACTATTCTTCTAATACTTAAAAATCTCAAAATGTCAAAACTTAAATGTCCAAATCGTAAATGCGACAATCAATTATTGTCGTTAATCATACTATTCAAACAAGAAAAATTTTCACTATTCAAATTTAATAGAAATAAGTGGTTACGAGTCATCAGATATTTTTGTTGAGAGGAAAAAATTTGGTGATGTGATTTATTTGTGACATTTGTATTATATTTTTTCATTGGATACTTACCACGAATAAATTCATATCAAGCTTAGTATATACTCCCTTATCCCAATATAATTGTTTTAAGAGACATTTGATAAAGTTTTACGTAGCTATAAATTTCTATCAAATGTCTACAAATACCCTTATTAAGTTGAATTGACTTAGTATCATTAAATGACAAATATTTACAATTAAAGAGTTTTAATTGGGAGGAGAGATGAGAGAGAAGATAGGATAGATAAATGATTAATTGATTATTGGGGTTCATTGATTATTGGAGTTGGGAATATTTTGAATGTGTGAAAGGTTTAAATTGAAATTTTAACAACGCAAAATATCCATTTTAGATCATGTGATATTTTTATTGGGATAGCGCAAAATGAGAAGTGTAAAGGTATAAATAGGACGGAGAGAGTAATTCTTTTTTACCACACATGATTATTACAACTAGTATCCATAAACAATTTATTTTTGTCTACAACATTGCATGCTAAAATAAAGTTTCCAAATTTTGATTATTATTCTAAGCTTGATTGTCAGCAACATTAGCGTGAAAATTCTTGTTAAAGTATTCACTGGATCCATTATGTCCAAAATTTTCATAGTTATAACACTGAATTTTTTGATTATTTTGGGTATGATTAAAATTATTTCCACCACCAAAATTCTAATTAAAGCTTATTATCTTTGCTACAATTATTAGTAACAAAGATAAATTTTGAAATTAAAATTGAACTATACTAACTTTCGACCAGGACTCCATCTGCCTTTACTTTTATTGTTGTTGTAACCACGATCGCAATCTTGTTGCAAACTTGATTTTTCAAACTGGATTATCCTTGTTGCATAAATTTATCTTTTTACTTCAAATTCAACTGTGATTGCTATCAGCCTTCTCTATTATATCCTTCTCCATAGTATCTTCCATCTTCCCAATTCTTTCTTCATGTAGAATTAATGAACCCTATAAATCTTCAATATTCAAATTTTTTTATGTATTTTTTGATTCCTGAATTACTGCTACCACATGGTCAGATTTCACCGATAATGATTCTGGAAAAAAAAAATTAAACAATTTGTTAGTCAGTTCGTGGTTGTTGATTGCCATCTCATTCTTAATCTTCGTCAATCGGGAAAAATAAGATTCAATAGATTCAGACTTTTCCATCATCAAAAGTTCAAACTTCTTGTTCAACATAATCATATTATTCTATTGGACTCGATATACTCCTTGATATATCTTCTCCAAAATATTTCAAGCCTCCTTTGTTGTATCTGCCATGGCAATTTTCTCAAAAATTGAAATATCAATTTTGCCTAACAAATTTATGATAACGCCTGATTATCTTTCTTCACCCTTACTTCATTATCAACTCCATCAACTATTTCATGAATATAATTCTCCAACCTATATGCATTCAGATGTGTTATCATATTTTTCTTCCAATAAATATACTCAGATTTATTGTTGAGTTTTGGCATTGAACAAATAGTTGTGGGTGTTATAACTATGAATTAACCGTTATACCTCTTTGATGGACCCAATTGAAATAATTACTCAAAGAATCACGGAGGAATACAAATAAATTTGGGCAAAAACTTTTCTTTTATTTCTTGAACAAAATCTAAGAAAAAATAAAAAACCTGAGGTATGCCACTTTTTTTATATCAAACAAAACGGAGGCTTAAAAACTGGCATTCTGTGAAAAACCATGACTAGTACTACTACACTATATCTAAGCAGTCACGCATGGCTTACCCTCAAGTTAATAATGTTTTCTACCAATTAAATAATATAAAATAACACCTAGACATTAATACAGTTAATTAATATAGTGGCTTGGTTATTATTTCTTACACTCTATAGAAGAAAAGGGGGTTTGGTTGATAGAGAACATAAAGGGTGTTTTGTTGATATCATTTGGGTGAAATAGGTTGTTTAGCCAGAGTGGCCGGTGCATAAGCATAGCTAATAATAGGGGTGTTTATTCGATTTTTGTTCAATATTTTGACTTGTTTGACTTGACTTGTTTGATTTTTTACTTGAAAATCTCAAAGTCAAAGTCAAAGTCAAAGTCAAATATATGAAGCCAAAGTCAAGTAAAGTCAAATTGTTTAAATTCGACTAATTCGACCGATAAATCGAATAAGTCGAACATAAATTCTCTTCCATTCCATATCTAATTCCAAAATTTAATACATCATTTCACAAATTTCATGTCATTACACAAATTTAAAGTATCACATGCTACCTCCATCTCAATATATTTATCACATTTGACTTTTTTAATCAATGAGTCAAGTTTTCAAGACTCAATCTTTGATTTCACCAAAGTACAATCATATCATTCAACAATATGTGTGTACCAAAATGTAATTCATAATATATTATATATACAAGTTTAAAATAGATTATGCACAAAGTTACACTTTTATATCTTTGTGTGTATAGTGAAGTGGGTTTATATATATATACAAAAGTTATAAATCTTAATACATGAATGTGTATTAGCGTGTATATCATATATAGATATTAAAAATATTTATAAAGTCACAAATTCAGAATCATTTACCAAAGACATATTCACAAAGTAAAATTTTATTGAATCACCAATCCTTTGTTAAGTTATATATATATATATATTTGTGTGTGTATTATTACCAAATTCTATGTATACTAACAATAGTAAGTTAATAATGCATTTAATATATTTGTTGATGGGAAAAATATTACATTAATAGTTATGTAGTATAAAAATTAAACGTTGTGTAAAATATATTTTTATTACAAGTTATACAAATCTTAGTATATGAACATCAAAACAAGTATGTATAGATATATTATATATAGATATTAAAGTATATATGATTATTTAACTCTAGTATATATATGTATTTAAAAAAAATAGTAATTAATTTAATTACTGAAACAAAAGTGGTACATTAATAAATTGTACACTTGTATTAATGTATAAGTACATAAATTATACATAATGTAAAGTATTATATTTTCATTAATAACTCCAATAATTATATAAAGAAAAGATATTTAAGTATTAAGAACAAATAATATTTTACCTATTACATATATTTAATTATTAGGAATTAAAAATATTATATTTAAAATATTATGTGTACAAATATATTAATATATTATTACAATATATACTAAAATATCAAAAGAAATCTAATTATTCGACTTATTTGATCGATATTTGATAGGCAAAGTCAAACCCGTCAATCTATAAATCGATATTCGACTAGAAATTTGATTTAGAAATTGAAGTCAAAGTCTAGTCGTTTGGGTCGTTTTATTAATTTGATTTCGAATTAAAGTTGAGTCGAAAATCGAACAAATTAATTCAAATTTTTTTTTCGACTTGATTCGACTCGACTGACTTTTGAACAACTCTAACCAAAAGAAGAGATGTTTAAAATAGATTAAGGAAAAAATGTCAATTTAGTCCTTTAGCTTTACGAATCCATCAATTTGGTCCCTCTTGTTTATCTAAAAGACTAATTTAATTCTTTATTATTAAAAAATTAACCAATTTATGATTTTGAAAATTATAAACAAACTAATAGAATGGTTGACAATATATTTATTACAAGTCAACGGCCATATAAATATCGAGTGACTTCTCTATTAATTTGTCCATAATTTTTGTCATAAACCTTAATAAGTTGATCCTACTTAGTGAAATCAAAACTTAATTTTTTTTTATTTGTTTAATGGACCAAATCAATTTGTTGAGTTAGATAACGGACCATATTGGTTGATAGGACTAAATTGGTATTTTTTCCACTAGACCAATGGTCGAACTAATCAGAAGATGAATTCATGATATAAAAAATCATAGGCTCATCATATCCAGTTGCAAGGTTTGTAATTTTTACTTTCATCATCGTTTTGTGTGTTGCCCAATAAAAATCATCCATGTACTGTATTTCATTCCCCAATAAATGAAGAGCAATCACACCGAAAATGAAATGCTTCTGTAGAGCTTTAAAAGGCGCATGAGCCATGGGGTCATATGCACCTTCAGTCAGAGCACTGAGGTGCATTTAATGATTTGAAATTTCTTAGGGACTTGGCACAGTCCCATCGCTTGCTGTTAATTCAAGTAGACGAGTGCTGATGAAATTTGGTTATGACCCCAAGAAATCTTTTCCTCTTCTAATTTTCAGTGAATCATTCAGGGTGAAAGTGCCCATTCCCAAGCCAGAAGTTATTTCTAAATAACTAGGTAAAAGCTAATCAAATTACCTGTAAAACATTCACCTGGTAAAAGAGTCTAAAATTTCCTTGAGCGAGGCATTTGAACAATCTCATCTCTGGGAAAGATAGAAAGCAAGATACCCAGAAAAGTGACTAATCAATCAAACTAAAATATGCACCCAGCGCTAGCATAGCTTTAGCTGAAAACACATTCTTAAATGTAAAATTTTACTGGTCATTGATAATAAAACCAAAAAAGCACTTTTACGTTAACAGATCCAATTCTAATTCCTAGTATATTCACAATAAACCCATATCTCTAACGATGAATCTCTATGTTCCGTAAGATGTACAAAAGCCTAAAGTTGTCAGAGCTATTTAGGCATCGGCAGTCTTACGGCTGTACTCCGAGTGCACATCTAGGGGATGTCATCAAGGCCACCTTTTCATCCAAGCCTACAATGAGAAGCCACTCATCCCTGCAGCAAAATGAGGTAGCTTCAATCATATAGGGCTTGCTCTTAATACCTGCAGTTACAAAATGGTACAAGCAAGCTCTATGGTTAAGAAAATTGTCACAATACGAAACAGAAAGGTAGAAAGTAATATAAAAGACTCAGTTTCGCAAGATACACCATTTTTATATTTTTGCCTTTTGTTTTGTCACATTGGTGAAGCATTAAGAGAAAAGCGAAAAATCTCCTAAATTGACAAACTTTACCAATGACAATTCTCGCCATATGTCATATTGGAACAGAATTTTCTTTAACGTCAGTCCTATCTTCCCCTCTTTATTTTTATGAAGGAAGTCTCCTTCCACATGTCTGGGAATGATAACATGCATATCAGTTTCAGTATGCAGAAATAATTTCCATAAATTATTATTTTATTTAAGTTGTATTTTATTCATGATAACCCAAAAGATGAGCCTATTTCACTTAGTGAATATTCAATCCCTATTATGAAGCAAATTGACTCCGAACCATCAAAATGTAAAATCAAGAAAGACAAAACCTTCATCAGGCAACCCAAATTTGCTTATTCTCAAATTCATTTTCAATATGCCATTGGCAGTTTTACTGCCAAAAGGAAGAAAAGAAAGGGAGGGATGCAATAACACTGAGGTGTCCTTTAGGAACTAAAGGACTAAGGAATCCCCTGAATTTGTATTAATGTATGTTTTAACAAAATTACTGACATTGTTTGCCAACCATTTTGTACCTCTTAACAGTAAATATAGTAAATACCTTGAAAGGTAATATTCTGACTCTAAACATGGGCCTTATAACCACTAGTTGAAGCCTCAAACTCAACTTTCATCAATGTTTGACCTATCTTCCTTAGTTAAACGTGATTTGTCTACCATTTGAGGTTTCACACAATATAAAAACTTTGAGAGCATAAACGCACTAACCATCGGTAATATTCTAAAAGCTTTCATGTCTGATGCAGACTTTTTCCAAGTCAGGGAATTTAACAATGCAATAGATCAAGGTTAACATTCATAAATCTTAAAGAGTTACATGAATCCCATGCCTCATACATAAGAAAGCTCCTCCAACGACTATGGATGTGAAAGTACTAATCCAACCACTGGATATAAGGCTTGCCTAGTAACCATCAAAGCTTCACATTGAGATTTCACTTTACTCGGAAGGATATACAAAATTCCTAAAATCAAAATCCACGGAATAAAGGTTTCTAAAAGATCTTTGAATTATTTCAAAGGCAAAAGGCCATACAGCTCATTAAACTTTTCCAAGTTACTGACTTTGCCCATCAAACTTCTTTTGTGGCCAAATTGGTCACTCAACTCCCAAAAATCACTAACCAATGGCCATGCCGTTTATTTTAGGCGTTAGATTAGCCATTAAAGGTAAGGTTTGACATGCATGTGGGTTTTTTAAAGAGAAATTGTCCAAAGATAAATAATTTCTTTAGTGGATCAAATTAATAGTTTATAAAAAATTTCATGTGCTCAAAGTAGAATTTTTAAAAGTGATTTTCTATTTAGTGGATCAAAATGATAATTTTTAAAAAAATTAGGATAGAAAAATAAATTTCCAAAACATATCTTCTTCTTCCCTAAACTCCACTCACCCACCACCCTCCTCCAGTACTCCCTCCCAATTTCAAATGAAATCCATCACGCCAACAATCAATTCATAATATCAATTTCCCAATTCCTTTCACATTGATTAATTTCACCAAAATTCTACCAATCCAACAAAAAGAATTTTCATATCTAATATAAAAGAAAATCCAATCGGTGGAGAAAGGGGAGGGGAGATCTAGAGGCAGGAAGAGTGGGGGAGGAGAAGGGAGAGCTTAGAGAGGGGGCGAGGCGATAGTGGAAGGGGAAGTGAGATCTATGATCTGAGATTGGTCAGAGAGGAAAGAGAAGAGATGGAAGGAGTGGGGGAGAGTCATCTAGGATGGGGAAATTCTCCAGAAATAGAATCATCAATAGCAGGAGAAAATACAACTGAAAACTTCTCTTGGATTTGTTCCCATACTCTATCAAACTTTGACTCCACAATGTCTACATTTGGAATTTCCATTATCATAAATTCATCCAAGTTTATGTTCATGACCTCCTTCACCAAAACAGTGTCTGCTTCAAACAGTGTTCAGCGCCTTTGTTGGCTACAAGGAAGTTTTCCACTTCAACTTTTGACTCTTCTTCAAAACTGTTATGAACTACTTCTGTTTCCTCCGCTTTTGTTTCCTCCTTGTCAAGCTCGTTAAGGTCCTTAGGTGAATTTGAAATTTCACAGATCTCTACAAGTGTTCCTGATTAAGCATGAGCAATAATGTTTTTAGAAATTTCAACTTCTACTGAAGGATTCACAACCAGATTCTTGCTATCTATCTCTTCTGGTTGTTGATTAATCACCAAAGAGCACTCTTTTGGCTGTTTTAATGGCTTGTCAACCTTAGCTGATTCATGTAAAGCCTGTTGTTCAAAAAATGTTGGCTCTGGAACTGCTCTGGTAGGTCCATGGTCTGTCTTGCAATCTGCTGTTTTTAAATTTCAAGGTTGTTAACCAGAGTTCAACATTAATTGCACTTTGAAAAGCATCTTGAATACTATATATATCTTTTACCTTGCAATTCTTGCCTAATATCATCTCTTAAACCAGTATTGAATTGACAATTGTTACACAAGGATCCTCAACAACTTGAGAATAATATAGTAGTTCATCAAACCGCACCACATAATCTTCTGTTGACATTTTCCATGCTCAAGACCATAGAGTTGACGGCGAATAGTATTCAAAATGCTTTTCTCTCATCTCTTCCCAAGTATAAGGAATACCTTTCTACTTCAATTCAACTTTATACCAGATGATTGAATAGTCACTCAACTTAATTTCTAAAAAAATTTGACTTTCTTGTAACCTGGGAGCCTATACTACTTGAAGTAACCATCCAAAGAATCAAGCCAGCGGCAGAATATTGTAGGATGACTTGATCCATCAAAATATTCTACATCCATAAATGTAACATACTAGGAGAAAAAAAAATGTCAGGATTTTGGCTCTGATTACCAAATTGATGCAGCACAAGCTGTGCGCTAGGCCATCAAGATTTTAAGGCTTTAAACTCAGAGTTATAACGCAGAAAATTACAAGAAAGATAAATTCCAGAATCAGAAAATAACAGAAAACCTGCTGAAAAATTGAAAATGAAGAGAGTAATGACTAAAAACACTAGGAATCACTCCTAGACAGCATCACACCTAAGGCTAGATTGTATCACACAACTCTTGAGAAGACAATAAAGTCTGCTGGAAATTTTTGTTAAACTGAAAACTATCTTTTCTTTATGGAGAAGTACAATATTTATAGAGAACAAAGACAAATCTTACTTATACTAATAACAATCCTAACTTAACTCTATTCACTAAACCCAAATGGAAACGAAGTCCATACTAGACTCTAAGACAAATTGTACTGAATTACTTAACCAGAATTACTGCAAAATAGCTAAATTACCAAAATACCCCTAACTACTAAAAAAATCATAAAAAGCCTTAATACCATAAAAACTGATTCATACTTAAATAAACTCTATTAAAACTCTTATTTGACTCCAGAAAGGCTTCTTGTCTTCCAAAGAGTCCTTGACGCAGCACAAGTTCTGATCTAGGCCAGCAGGCTAGTAGGACAAAATTTAGGGGCTTAAAATATGCAGTAAATAACAACTTTAATTATTAGAGAACGCAGGAATAAGAATGTTAGAAATTCTGGAAAGAAAATTACAGTAAAACTGCTGAAAAAACGGGAAATTAAGAGAATAATTGCTAGGAAAAACTAGGAATCAGTCCTAGGCATCTTTCGGCATCAAACCCAAGGCTAGATTGTATCACACAACCCTTTAAGAAAATAAAGTTTGCTGGAATTTTTATTAAACTGAAATCTTCCTTCTCTATATGGGGAAGTAAATTATTTATAGAGAACAAAGACAAATCCTACTTTCATTAGGATTCAACTCTTATTCCCTATAGTAATAACAATCCTAACTTAACTCTATTACTAAACCCAAATGGAAGCGAAGTACATAGACTCTAAGATAAAATACTAAAATACTAAATTCCTGCAATATAGCTAAATTACAAAAATACCCCTAACTACTAAAAAACCATAAAAGACCTTAGTACCATAAAAACTGATTCCTACCTAAATAAACTCTATTAATTTGATGCCAAAAAGGCTTCTTGTCTTCCAAAGAGTCCATAAAAAATGCTTGAATGCAATTATGAAAATTTTGATTCTGTTTTTTCTCGAGCCTTTTGTTGACTGCATCATATTATATGCTGAAACTTTTACCCCCTCAAAAAATCATGTGTGGAGTATGATTTGGAGATAATGGTAGACTTAACACCTCAAAAGCACAGATACACATTGAGAGTGGATGATTTTAATAGTTGAATGACTATTTTAGCCACAAAAAAAGTTTAGTGACAAAACTTAGTAACTATGTAAAGTTTATTAAGGTGTATGGCCTTTTGCCCTTATTTCAAATATGGTTCTGAGTGCTACCAAATAGTGAATGCCTATTATAGGTAAAAAAGGCATTACAATATCTTAGGCGAGATCTTTGTTTCTTTCGAAATAGCAATCCACTAAAACAAGCTCAACCACTGATTCACATATCATATGGAGAAATGCTATTGAGGCAAATAAGTCTGACAGAGTTAAACTAAGTAGTAGTCTTCCATCATTAAGTTAGGACCAATAAGCACATCTATAACTAGAAACTCTCCAAATTAATATATATGAAAGATGCCTCTAAAATCTACAGAAGAAATTGTGTGACCACCTCCATGGGTGGTAGATGAAACTTGAGTGAGAACCTAAAAATTAAAAACAAGGAGATCTTGGAGTATCCAAATATTTATCAAAGTCTCCGTAAAGGCTGTTTCAATCTCCATGGGTGGTAGATGACACTTGAATGAGAACCCAAAATTTAAAAATAAGGAGATCTTGCAGTCTCCAAAAATTTATCAAACTCTCCAAAGGCTGTTTCAATGGCCAAAAAAAAAAACTGAAAATTGCTCAAGCAAATAACAGATTCCTTGGCCTTAGGAATCCGAAATAATTAGTTTGAATGCATGTCTACAGCCAAATTCGTTTTCTAAGACTTGCAGAGGAAGCTATTGGATAAGAATCATAGGCTGAATGAGCAGAAAATTCAATGAGGAAAAGGACGTCCCGGATGCAAGATACTCCCATGACTTGATTTTTATATTAATTCATAGTAAAATGCACTTTATCAAACCCACACCTAAACTATACGTACATCTTGCTTTGTATCACTGGATTATCATTTTATCAAACTAAGACTATATAACCTCTCAAAACTTTTGATATTCATGTATGTGTAAACTATATAAGAGACAAATTAATGCATCTTACATTATGGCAAGTGTTAGTAAACCTGTCTAGTTATACACATTCAAATATGTAGACTTCAATAATGAATAGTAACTATTAAGGTTCAACTATTTGGGAAGAACAGCTAGACAGATATGTCAAATAGATGGTAAAATTTTAATTCTAGAATTATGCTAAAAATTGTAATTCTTGTATGCATATCCTGACTCCTTTATGTATATGACACTAACATAATGGTGCGTGGTAATAAATTATTAAATAGGCAACTTGATGAAATCAGTAGCTCAACGAGCCAGTAAGTTTTAACAAAGCACTGATGGATTAAGTTTCCAATGATCCATCATATAGTTTACCACAGTAGCCAAGAATGAGTACAGTAGAAGTAGACTACAGTCGCTCATGGAGGCTAGTGAATGAAGATCTACAATTGGAATGTTATTCAACTATGATAGTTTTATCCCTCAGGCCACTTGCTAATATTGCTACACTACATGAAGATAGGGACCCCTTTTATTTGACAGTTCCAGCTGCCTTAGTTTTATCACCCTCTCCCACAGAAGAAAAGCTTGTGGAGACTAAGTGGTAATATGCCAACAGTGTACACTCCATCCCATCAGAGTATCAATCAGCAAATGCTTGTGACTACTGTTTGAACCATATCACTGAACCTCTTTCCAGAAATTAGCATATATCCATTTCTATTTGCTTCCTTTCCTAATACTGGAAAAGGAAACGTCTTTGAGGCCTTGCATTTAGCATCTGTGACAAAATGCAAATAATCCAGGATCACTTGTGTATCCAAACAGAAGGAATGAACGGTAGTGACCTTGTTCAATAGGTTGCCAAATGGTAAAAATTTGTGTTAGGTGCTATCATCGACAAATTGTCGTAGAAATTAGTAACTTCGGTGTTGTGTCTCAATCTTCCTAAACATGCATGTAATCTTCATATAGGGGAGTTTAGAGAAAGGCAAGCGATAATCTCCTCATTTCAATAGTTTAAAAGGTGGAAAGACAGGACTTCTTTCTATGAACTCAATGGTAGCTTGGCAGATGTAAAATGGGGTTATCCTGAAGAGGACATGTACACCAATCATTCAGTTGTTGGTAGGTTTACTTGAATAAAGTAGAGCTATCTTGGCTTTCGCATTTGTAGCATAGTGGGTATTAGGTTGACAGATACTCAAGAGGGGGAGGGCACTTGTTAGTGAGTCTTTACAGCAGTGATAGGATTTTTTGTCCTCTATTCTTGTGTCTTCTCATTCTCTATACGATGTTTTTTTTTTCTTGTCTTTATCTGGAGAACACAGTCTTTGGAAATATGATACATTGAACAGACATTCCGCATCGTGTTTGCTGATTTAAAGGCATAAAGGGAAATGGCAAATTGAAACTAGAAACATATAAAATCACAAAGATCTAATAGACATAAACAGTTACCGATTATTCATGCAAATGCAACTCATCATGAAGATCAGTATTGCAAAATATATATATATATATATATATATATATGTATATATATATATATATTTGCAATCAGAAAATAGAAGTGGAAGTTCTGACCTGATTCTGCAAACTTGCTGCAGCTGTCCAGCGCTGGGGATGCACTGTTACTGAGCTATCACTGATGAAAGCAATCGTTCTTGATTCTTCCTCTCTATTAGTTACAAGTGGAGGTGGTAATTCTCTCATCACCCACAGTACAAATGCAGAGGGTATAGAAGAACCTGCAGTGAGTAACATATGAATTTGGACTCCAGCTATTTATTCAGGAAAAGTGGAAAAAAAGTTGCACAACTAATATTGATACGTTACCCAAAACTCAGTTTCTACCAGTTGTTCCTTCACTAAAACTGTCTCATCAACAGGTTCACAACCGACTCACTATTTTCAGAAAAAGATAAATATCCTGGATGACCACTACTCATTGCTATCTCAATAAACTGAGAGCTGTTCTTCAAGACTAGGTGACAAGAACTGTAGCTCAAAAAGTTATGCACTTGTCGAGCATATCAATAAGCATTTTTATTTCAAATCATGACTAAAGGTGAGTTCACATAATTTTACCAGAAAGGCAAGAGTTGAAATATGTTTGACATATATGTATTGGAGTTTTTTCTCAACAAGAGACTGGAACTCACAAACTTCAACATGAACTTAGCAATACGCTCTGCATGTCATGTGCATAAGTTCTTCAACTATAGAGTGCTAAATTGACATCTTCAAAGGTTTTCCCAAAATCTTGGGTGCATTAACTGAAGAGTATAAATGGCTAATAAAAAAACAAAAATATCTCCAAGTCACGAGGAAAGATACCAACAAGCAACCTGCATTATCTTGAAAAACTATGCAATCACCATATGGCATATAAACAGGAGCATCAGATATCCCTGGAAGACATTTGAAACACTAGCTCCAGGTTGCATGTCATCATGTCATATACACATCACCTGGTAGCTAAATTTGGTATTTGGGGGTCTTCCCCTTTCAGTCAATCCCTCTATTGTTTTCAGAAACTTGACTCTCCCGATTATATTTAACATTAGCGAAATCGAGCATTTATGAAAGAAATTTCGTGTTTGTTAGATTTTTTTTAGGAAACCCAGTCCAGCTAATTCGAAGAGGAGACATAAATAAATAAACACCAAAACTCTTCCAACAGAACCAGAAATTGGATACTCCTTACCCAAAATTTAGCCAATTCTGCTTGGCTTCCTCACTTCTAACAGAAACTAGGAAGATAGTTTTTCCTAGTTGATTTCTCATGCACTGAAGAAAATGTAGAACCAGAAACTGAAATATTACAATACACATAGAAGTTAAATATTTCTAAGTGTGGATAGTTCATATATGCATGTATGAAAACACCTGCACCCATGCTTTCTACAGCACTCTTAAGAATTTATTCTTACATAACTAGTTCAGACAATATTAAGTGCACTTTTAGGGCTTCAGAGAAAGGAACAAGTAATTTTCCTTGCTCAATGCGTTGATGGTAAAAGACCCATGCCTGTTAGTCAATATATAGAGACATAATGTATTTTTTCTTGATTGTGCTATTTGAAATCATAATTATGCTCTCTCAAATTATATATTGAGAAATTGTTAATGACGCTTTCTGGGGTAAGCAATATGGAAGAAGGCAAAATAAGATCAGGGAAGGAGATCAAGTTCAAGAAGGGAAAGAGAATGACATGGCAAAACAGAATCAAGGCTGCGCAGCAGAAAGAATAATATCGGTTAATTATTCTACAGAATATTCTAGAATCCTATTAGATTTTATACTTTAGTCAAGCCCTATAATAAAGGGGTTAGATCCCTGTTATTATGTACTACCTAAATCAGTTAGCCTAATCGTGTTATTTAAACAATTGAGCGTAATGAAAGAGAGCAAGCAAAAAATCATTCAACTTGAGATAGGCAGCTCTCTCTCTCTCTCTCTCTCTCTCGAGCTCCGAGGTTGGTAGCCCCCCTTTGAAGAGTTCCACTTTTCCCCAATCCTTGCACCATAGGTTCCCATAGAAAACCCAAGCAAAATCTTCCCATGACTAGATCCCCATTCCAAGGTTTGCAACATCTTGGTATCGAAGTCATGGGAGATTCAAGCAACCAAATGCATCAAATAATGGAGATGATGAAGCATATGCTGGAGGAACATAGGGCCAAGCATCAGGCAACACTTGCTGCCCTAACCGCCAGAATTGACAATCTGTCCCAAAATCAAGAAGGGTGGACAGGCCAGAGACGCAAGCCGGAAAACTGCAGCAGCAAGGCGCCGACACCTGCACAACCAGAATCTGCATTAGGGGGGGTGTCCAGACAGCAATCTTGTTCCCCAATATGCAAAGCTTGATTTCCCTTCATATGGTGGAATGGAAGACGTGCTTGGATGGCTAAACATATGTGATGAGTTTTGGACTCGCTTCATTCCACATGACCGGAGACGCCCAACTATGGTTTTTAATTTATCCCAAGAAAACTAACATTTATCATGGGAACGTTTCAAGGAATTGTGCCATCTCCATTTTGGGACGCCAACACAAAGCAATCCCCTTGGAGATCACTCATCACCCTTCGACAAAAAGGGACACTAGAAGACTACATGAGCAGATTTCAGAGTCTGCTTGCGCGGGCCACCACTATGCGCGCAGACCAACACGTGGATATTTTCACAACGGAACTGTCTGACTCCATCTGCCTCGATGTGGAAATCCACTGCCCTATAGATTTGGTGTCAGCCATGATCCTTGCTAGGGCATTTGAAAGAAAGCTCCAGTTCAATGAAGGGAAACACCACAGTTACAGTAGGACATCAAGATAGATACAGAATATCGCAGGAAGTCAAAGAGGAACAAGACAGAATAGCAGTGTGGAGTTAGGAGAACAAGCGCATCCACCAGCCTTATCAAACACCTGAACCGGGCTAAAATGGCAAAAAGGAGGGCCAAGGGACTGTGTTTGCGATGAGGCATACACTAGTCAACAAATGTAAACAAACCTTTTTTGGTTGGAAATAGCAAACACTGAACAGGATGAAGATGTAGATAGCATTGTCATGCCTGGGAGTAAGCCTAAGGTCTCTCTCCATGCAAATAACAGGAGTGTGAAACTCGCAAACTATGCAGAATCAAGCATGGATACAAGGGCGGCAGCTTCTGGTTATGGTGGATTCTGGAAGCACTCATAATTTCATTAGTAAGGGAGTCGCACATCAACTCGGTCTACCTAATTTACCAGAAACAGCCAGGCCTCCAAGTCTCCGTAGCAAATGGTGAAAAAATTCCAAATCCTGGCTTGTGTGAATAAGTGTTCTTACTAGTTTCCTTTGACTCTTTCTATGTTGATTTGTATATCATACCATTGGACAGTTTCGATGTGGTGTTAGGTGTGAATTGGTTGCGCACGTTGGGTACAATTGTATGGGACTTCTCCTCCTTGATCCTTCGTTTTCACTCAACAAGAAGAAAGTGACATGGAGAGAGGAAAGTATGAAAGCCGCACCAAAGGTATTTTCAATCCCGAATTCAGCAAGTCCTCAAGTGGTGTTAGAGATGTTACCGATGGAATATCAAGATTTATTTTGGAAACAAGAAGGATTGCCATCACCTCGTGCAAAAGACCACTGCATTCCTTTGTTACCAAGAATGGGTCCTGTGGTGGTCAGACCCTACTGTTATCCATTCTCGAAGAAAGAGGAAATAGAGAAGCAATATGAAGACATGCTTACCAAAGGAATTATCCACCCTAGTCAATCCCCTTTTTCCTACCAGTTTTGCTGGTCCTCTCTAACAAATGGATCTTTGCGTTTGTCTAATTACAGGAGCTTAATGCAAAAACAGTGATGGACAAGTTTCCCATTCCTGTGGTGGACGAGCTACTAGATGAATTACATGACTCCAAATACTTCACCAAGCTTGACCTTCGCTCTGGGTATCATCAAATCCGTATGGATGCCCCAAAAATTGAGAAGACTATTTTTCGCACCCCAACAGTCACTTCGAATTTTTGGTGATGCCTTTTGGTCTGAGTAATGCTCCCTCTAGATTTCCAAATTCTCATGAACGAATGGACCTTCCGAATTGGAGCATAGCTCCGTAAACGGATGGATGAGTGAAGCCCACTCCTCCCTATATTCTCTGCTCTCACCTGAATTGGGGTGCCTTGGAAGTTTTGGTTTAATGGGATGGTTTGCCCCCTGTAAAAGCCACTTGGGAACCTCTGGACGGGTTCCGCCAAATCTATCCCGAATTCGAGCTTGAGGACATGCTCGTGCTTGAAGGGAAGGGTAAGCAAATGGAAGAAGGCAGAATAAGATCAGGGAAGGAGATCAAGTTCAAGAAGGGAAAGAGAATGGCATGGCAAAACATAATCAAGGCTGTGATCAATAGTCCACAAATTAAGGCAACAATAAGAATAATATCAGTTAATTACTCTACGGAATATTTTAGAATCCTATTGGATTTTATATTTTAGTCAAGCCCCATACTAAAGGGGTTAGAAATACCTACTCTTATGCACTACCTAAATTACTCAGCCTAATCGTGTTATTTAAACAGTTGAATGTAATGCAAGAGGGCAAGCAGAATAATCATTCAACTTGAAATAGGTAGCTCTCTCTCTCTCTCTCTCTCACTCCACGGTTGGTAGCCCCCTTTGAAGAGCTCCACTTTTCTCCAATTCTCGCACCATAGGTTCTCATAGAAAACCCAAGCAGAATTGTCCTATGACTACATTCCATTCCAAGGCTTGCAACAGAAATGCTCCTAAATAGGATAAGAAATGATACTAGGTTTTACATCAATGAAAAAGAGTATAAAAGCAAGAGTGTAGAAGAAGCTACAAGTACCTAAAAAGTAATACAACACCAGAAGAAGAGAGGTATAAACACCACTAATTGTTTGTCGACTCCAGTCATAAAGAAGCTGCAATAATGACAATTTTGGCTCTTAGGGATGCATCATTAAATCATAGATATTGAAGAGATCATCAAAGAAACCAGCACCTACAGGCGTATTTGTAAATATTGCAATGAAAGCATTTGAAGTAAAACATAGAACAGAGACAATGGCCAATCCAGCAACCTGCACGCAGCAGAATATAAGAAAAATGATTAAATTTAATAAGTCAAAGAACTAACTAAATCTCAGAGACAGGTACATGTATACAAGCATGCAACAAAGCAGTTTTTTCTGTTATGCCCCTGTTGGCTCAGAAATAAGAGAAAAGAGTTAAAAGTCAGTTCCGTTTTACTCCAACAACTAGATGACAGACCACACACGCAGCAGAACACACTGAAACTGTATTTAGGTTACTCTGTCCAAGTCTAAACAGCATGTATTATATTAGTATGTTAAAATTATATGATCACATTTATCATATGACAAAAAGAAAATATATGAGCTGTATGTGGATACATAATCAAATTTTGAACAGAAGGATGATGAAGCAAGTACCTTCCATTTTTCTGAAGAGACTCTCTCAGATCTAACTTTGCTCATTTTCAGGAACAATACAAGCCCTGAGTATGAAATTTATTCGATGAGTCAGGGCATACAGGAAAATGCATCTGCTGAGGAAGCTACCAAGTAACAGATATGATTTCATCAACATCTTTACATGATACATGTACACTCACTGCCAGGTTACCTTGCAATTATTAAAATATATGAATCATTTCATGACTATTTTTAGCCCATCACAGTGAAGCCGCAATTTAGATAGTTCAGAAATCAGATTCTAGCCCCCAAGTATAATGTTTCTATAGGCTCTTGTAAAGCGTTTTCCTTAATGGAGAAAAGTGTTGCTCTATGTCCATCCTGTTAAATTTACTTTATCAGATTCTTTAAGTCGATTACAAAATGATTCAAAAGAGTCTAATTTGATGACAATCTCTTAGTTTGGGATGGATATAAATTGCTATAGTTATAAAAGCCATCTAAGTGTGTCCAAGAGATCTCTTACTGACGTTTAAGTAGAGGAGCTCATTTTATATGTATTGCAAACTGCTATATCTAGTTTAGAGATGTAGACTTAGTTCAATTCTCTTCACACCCACTCACACATTTGTCAGGCTAATGCATGAACCGAAAAAAAACAAAACAGGACACTCAAGAATAGATATAGAGGAAGCCTTCAAGCAAAGGAGACCAGGTGAGGAAATACTTTGAAGTGAGTCTAAATCCAAGACGGTATGACATCCCTACCATCTTCAGTACCGGAAATTTATTCCTTCAGTTGGATTTGAAATTGTCAAAGAAATAGGTTGATTTCTTATTTATCACCATAAACAACCAAACCAAACCTTATTTCCACTAAGTAGGGTCGGCTTCTTATTTATCACCTTGTTCAAGTAAAATAGATAGAAAAACAAAAGAAATTCAGACACTGTTTTTACATTAAAAATAAAAAAGAATTTAGCAACCCCACATTTTTGTCGTTTATTCTGTAACCTGACATGTAACAATATGAGATAAAATAAGTGAATTATCTTAAGTTTAATCTGATACATACAAGTCCATTCTTGGAAGGAAAATATGTTCGTTATCTACAATTATAATAGATCCAATACCATTGAATCCCTCATGTCTGAGTAGAAGCACATTGCATTAAGTCACTAGCAAATTCAATGGTAATAATTGTAAAACAACTCAAGATGACAAATGTTGTAGAATGATTAATACAGAACTAATCCAAATTATAACTACTAACCATAGCATGCCAGTGCTCCTCCCAGAAAAAGAACTGCAAAGGCAAAAAGATCTACATATACCTGCATTGCAACTAACGTCAATTTCATGAATCAAGAGAGAGAGAGGGAACTTAAAGATCCGAAAGAAAGACATCAGTAACACATATGCAGCATTCTGCTAAAACCTTTGCTTTTGTGTATTTAGTAAAACATACTTCAGACAAGGAATTGAAACCAAGAATGTATAACATGAATCCACACATAATAACGACATGCAAATACCTCACATGTTTATCTTGAATGATGCTTCAACAAATAGGCCCCAAATTATATAATAACATTTAATCCACCTCCAGGGGAAAAAGGCCTATAAGCAACCTCTCCTGTCCAGATTTCTTGGAAAAGAAATTGTTTGACTGCCTTAAGAATCTGTGATCTAGGAGAACTGTTTTCGAGTATAAATAAGAACAGGGTGCAGCAAAATGGAGAATATCCAAGAAAAGAAACTCTAAATGTGGGTTCCAAAATGCCAAATGTGTTCCTCTCTGTCACACTCACATTGACACACATGTAAAACCCTTCAACAAATACAGATAGGCATATTGATGATATTTACCCAGCTCTGGGAATTACTGTTAAGCTACTAAAACCACACAAACAAACAAACCAAGTCTTAATCCCAGTAAGTTGGGTCGGCTGCATGAATCCTGCTACACCATTGCACTCTATCATGGACCAAATCTTCCTCAATTCCTAGATGGGCTATATCTTTCTTACAAGTTACCCACTAAGTTTTTTTCGGTCTTCCCCTACCCGTCTTATGTTGACTACTCTCTCTAAAATCTACTCGTCTGACAGGCATTTCTACTGGTCATCTTAACACCTGACCTAACTACCTTAAGCGTGTTTCTCTTATCTTCTCATCAATAGATATGCTACTCAATCTTCTCACGAATATGCCCATTGCGTATCTTGTCCATCCTAGTGTACCCACACATCCATCTTAACATTCGCATTTCTGCTACTCTCATCTTTTGCTCATGTGCGTAATTCACTGCCCAACACTCAGACCCATAAAGCATCGCTGGCCTAATTGCCGTTCTATAGAATTTACCCTTAAGTCGTAAATAAATTTTGCGGTCGCATAATATTCCCGATGCCATTCTCCATATAGTCCAACCCGCTTGTATCCGATGTGTAACATCTCAATTTATACCACCATCACTCTGAAAAACTTATCCTAAATACTTAAATTTTCAAGCATCAAACACTTCCTAGGAAAACCCGTCTCAAACTAGTATTTTGTTGACAAATAATCAAGGGCATTGCAAGCAAATAGTCAAGACCATAAACTACATATATGAACAGTGAGAAAAGACACAGGAGAGCAAAGAGGAGGGAAGTTGATACAACTCTAAGAGACACTTGAAGAAGTGTGTAGCTCTGTGAGAAAAGATGAATTATCACACTGCTAAGAACATCTAACACATATAACCTGATTATTAGAATACTTCTCCATAAAAAGTACTGGGGTCACCTCTGTCCACTGAACAGTGTTCCTCTTCTGTTTTGTCTTTATTTGATTTTGGGGGTGGGTTGGGAGGAGCTGGAAGGGTTACATAGAGCACAGTTACCAGAAATGCAGTATGTTAGGAAATGTGGTATGGGTACGGGACACGATTCACCACTTTTTAAAGTATCGGATATATAGGCGTAAGTTTAGTTGATACATCACAGTACGCCCCTTCTTAGAAGAAGTTACTACATTATAGGGATAAGAAGGTAGTTGGTAGTATATAATATTAAATTTTTAAAAGATGTTGAATTTTTAATGACTAAAGAATAGAATATGCTCAACTTTCAATAACCATTATTCTCAATCCAATACTAAATAGTTCTAATTGGATAAATTTAGAGAATATTTTCTCATTTTCTCAATAAACACGACCCTAAGGATTAGCTACCTTTAACGCTCCGAAACGTGAATCGCCGTATTTCGAGAGGCAAATGAATCGTGTTACACATGAATTGATACGTAATTTGTAAGAGTGGGGAGAGTTCCAGTAACTATGATATAGAGCATCAAGTATGAAGTTTTATAGTGTAGTGATATGTGGATTCTGCTCCATAAACTATTTCCCTAAAACCTCCACCAAACCTATGGAAAGTAACAAGATTAACAAAGAAGAATAGGCATTGCATCATCTTCACGATTCAATATTATGGAATATATTATTATTAGGTCTAGAGTTTCCAGTCAAATCAAGTAATTACAAATAACAAGAATCAAGGTAAACAAAAAGGCATATGTGTATCTATACCCGAGCAACTAATGATGAATCAATGGGATTTTTTCCCTTCCCAATCCATATTAGCATTGCAGATGTGGCCATTAGGGCAAAAAATATCAGCGTCACCTGAGGAACAGAGTGTTTTCAGTGAATCAACACCATATTTTAATACAAAGGAAAAGATGCATTAAATAGACTGCATGGGAAATATGATAAGAATAGACAACAAATGCTTGGAAGGAAATCCTTGTGCTTAATGTACCAGAATCACAATTTTTTGACGGCTACCAACATGAACTGCCCGAAAAGAGCAACATTTTCTGCCACTATGAATATCTGCATTTTCTTTATTCATCTTTTCCAACAGAGCTTCCCGGGGATTGTATCCGTCATCTTCTTCATCGTCATCATTAGATTGATGGCAGAGGTCAACCCTAGCAAATCATCCCAAAGAAGAAACGCATTGCTAATGAGGAAAGAACTATAAATCAAAGTAAAATTCTGATGTGGCCAATTTCTTTTTGTAATAATAAAGTGTAGCTGGATTTTAAAGGTTGTTGTAAATATGGTAAGTAAATATATTTACTTAATTGTAGGATTTGATTGTAGGCTAATTGATTTACCTTGATTGTAGGCTAATTGATTTACCTAATTGTAGGATTTGGGTAGCTTGATTTTAGGATGTAAGGATGTAAATTGATTAGCTTAATTTTAGAATCTAGATTATTCTACACTTGTATATATATAGATCTTATGTACTCTAGAAAATTGTATGTGAGACAGCTGTGCAACAGACCCATCAGGGTCTATAACATGGTATCGAGCTTTAGGCTTTGTTATCTTTTCGTGACCCTGTTGAGTCAATTTTCAATCTCTAATTTGGTACATTAAAATTCCTACACTTACCATATTTACAACAACCTTTAAAATCCAGCTACATCTTTATATATTACAAGTGTAGAATATTGGCCACATCAGAATTTTACTTTGAATTTATAGTTCTTTCCTAAAATCAAGATGTGTAAATCCTGAGACAGCACTAATGGTCGGGTGTATTGCCGTAGTATTGATAAAGATTATCATCTTATTGATGAACCACCATCAGATGATGCTGCAAAGAAGGCTTGGTTAAGAGAAGATGCAAGAATATTCTTGTAGATCCGAAATTCTATCGATACCGAGGTAATGATTTTTGAATGGTTTGATTAATCACTGTGAATTTGTTAAAGATCTTATGGATTACTTGGCTTTCCTGTATTCTGGTAAGAATAATCTCAATCATATATATGATGTTTGTAATAAGTTGTCAACAAGTCCAGAATAACAGACAGTGCTTTGTATGACCAGGTTTTTGACAAAGATAGCAGACACGTTGATGTATCACGTTGTCCATGACTAGCATATCCGATATCTTGAAAACCAGTGGCAAATGG
The DNA here is from genome assembly GCA_025175665.1 of Cinchona pubescens. Taxonomy (NCBI): domain Eukaryota; kingdom Viridiplantae; phylum Streptophyta; class Magnoliopsida; order Gentianales; family Rubiaceae; genus Cinchona; species Cinchona pubescens. Next base: position 546,856 of record JANKKI010000068.1, on the reverse strand, counting down.
CTGTTATGAGTCTTCCTTGCAGGATTGCCATCTGAGTTTGATGCTGCTCGAACACAGATTCTTTCCAGTCCAGAGATTGTCTCTCTCCGTAACACCTTCACTCGAGTGTTACGAGTTGAAGGATCTCGACCTTCTCCTCCTAGTGTTACTAGTGCCCTCGTGAGCCGATGTACTTTGAATGAGGCTAGTCGAGGAAAAAACAATAGTAGTCGAAATGGACATGGTTTTCAAGATAGAGTTAATGCTAGTCATGGACAACGTGACCAAAATCAACGTGTCTGCTATCTTTGTCAAAAACCTGGTCATACAAAGCATACGTGTTGGTTACTTCATGGCAAACCTCAACAGCATTCTTAGATTGCCAGCTTTGCATCTCAAGAGAGTAATCATGAGTCTACAAAACCTTCATCTGTGGATAAATACATACTTGTTTCTGCTGATGAATTTGCTCGCTTTACCAAGTACCAAGCCTCACTAAAGTCAACTATTCCATCTTCTCTTAACGAGTCAGGTAAACCTACTTCATGTCTTGTGTCATCCTCTAGCAAATGGGTCATTGATTCAGGTGCTACAGACCATATGACAGGTGATACAGGTATCCTTTCCTCCTTTAGTTCTAACACAAATCTCCCAAGTGTTACTTTGGCTGATGGGTCAATGACTTCCGTTGTGGGTTCTGGAATAGCCAATCCTACAACATCTATCTCGTTGTCATCTATTTTGTGTTTGCCTAATTTTTCGTTCAATCTACTTTCGGTCAGTAAAATTACTCGTGCTCTCAATTGTTTTGTCTCATTTTTTCCTGATCATTGTGTGTTTCAGGATCTTATGACGAGGAAGATTATTGGTAGAGGACGTGAGTCTAGCGGTCTTTATTTACTCGAAACTCCTTCAATGAAAGTGCCGAAACCCATTGCATGTTCAAGCACTTTGACACCTCTTGAAGTTCACTATCGATTAAGGCATTCTCTTTTGTCGATTTTGAAGAAGTTGTTTCCAAATTTTCAAAGTTTATCCTATTTAGACTGTGAGATGTGTCAATTTGCCAAACATCATCGTGTCTCTTATTTGCCTAGGGTCAATAAAAGGGTTGCGTCCCCTTTCGAATTAGTTCATTCTGATGTTTGGGGTCCTTGTCCAGTGATTTCTGAGTCTGGTTTTAGGTATTTTGTCACCTTTGTGGATGACTATTCTCGTGTTACTTGGTTATATTTAATAAAAATAGATCAGAATTATTCAACATCTTTTGTTCCTTTTGTGCTGAAATAAAAACACAATTTAATAATATCTCCGTGCACACTCTAAGAAGTGATAATGCAAAAGAGTACTTTTCTCATCATTTTGATTCCTACATGTCAAAAAATGGAATTCTTCACCAATCTTCATGTGTTGACACACCACCCCAAAATGGTGTTGCCGAGAGGAAAAATAGACACTTACTAGAAGTTGCTAGAGCTCTCATTTTCAAATGAAGGTCCCAAAGCAATTTGTTCCGGATGCTATTTCAACAGCTTGTTTCGTAATTAATCGCATGCCATCATCTGTACTTGCTAGTGAGATTCCTTACTCAACTTTGTTTCCTTCTCGACCCTTATTCCCGATTGAACCACGTATTTTTGGGAGTACTTGTTTTGTTTGTGATGTTCGCCCTCAAGTCTCTAAATTGGATCCTAAGTGTCTCAAGTGTGTCTTTTTAGGATATTCTCGTCTTCAAAAAGGATATAGATGCTATTCTCCTACTTTGGGTCGTTATTTAATTTCTGCTGATTTTACAGTTTTTGAAACCACTCCATCTTCTTTCCTGAATCTAATGTTTATGGTTGTGAGGGGGAGGAAGATAATATTCTAGTTTATACTGAGACAACCCCATAGTCCTTCTATTCCTACGAGACCACCTATCACTCAAGTGTACACTCGTCGGACTCAACACACAGACTCACATCCTCCACCAGCTCCTCCGTCTTCAGATCTGAGTCTTGATCTACCTATTGCTCTTCGAAAAGGTGAAAGACAATGTTCTCATCCAATCTCTTCATTTGCTTCATATGAACATTTGTCTCCTTCTTTGCGGTGTTTCATTGCTTCTTTAGATTCAGTGTCGGCTCCTAATAATCTTCCTGAGGCTTTGGCTCATCCTGGTTGGCGAGCTGCTATGGAAGAAGAGATGATGGCTTTAGACAACAATGGTACTTGGGACTTGGTACATCTACTAGCTAATAAGCAGGCTATTGGTTGTAAATGGGTGTTTGTTGTTAAAGTTAACCCTGGTGGGTCAAATTCCAATCATTCTAAAAGCTCTGAGTATCTTGTAGCAAAAGGGTATGCTCGGACATATAGGGTAGATTATTCTGAGACTTTCTCTCCTGTGGCAAAACTTGCTTCTCTTATACACATCTAGATGTGTATAAGAGACAGCCCCCTGAGCAACAAAGATGTCAAAAATGCATTTTTGCATGGGGACTTGCAAGAAGAAGTATATATGGAGCCAGTCTGGTAAGGTTTGTAGACTTCGAAAGTCATTATATGGTTTAAAACAGAGTCCTCGTGCTTGGTTTGGGCGGTTTAGTGAGGTTGTTCAAGAGTTTGGCATGAAGAAGAGTAATCGTGACCATTCTTTTCTATCAACAATCTAAAGTGGCCTTATCTTGTTGGTTGTTTATGTTGATGACATTGTTATTAGTGGTAGTAATAGTGCAGTATTACTGACCCTTAAATCTTTTCTTCAAACTCATTTCCAAACCAAAGACTTGGGGATGTTAAAGTACTTCTTGGGCATTGAGGTTACTAGGTGTAAAAAGGGTATCTTTCTTGAGTAAGTCTCAAAGAAAGTATATCCTTGACCTTTTGACAGCAACAGGGAAGTTGGGTGCTAAACCTTGTAGTGCACCAATGATCACTAAGATGCAACTTACAACAGATGATGGAGAGTTGTTTTCAGATCCTGTAATGTACCGGAGACGAGTCGGAAAATTGAATTATCTTATGGTGACTTGTCCTGACATTGCATATCCTGTCAGCATTGTGAGCCAGTTTATGTCTTCATCAAGAACCACTCATTGGGCAGTTTTAGACAGATCTTGTGTTATCTCAAGGGAGCTCCAGGACGTGGTATACTATACCGTAATCATGGTCATTCTCGTATTGAGTGTTTCTCAGACGCAGATTGGGCAGGTTCTAAAATTGATAGGAGATCCACCACAGGGTATTGTGTTTTTGTTGGAGGTAATTTGGTATCATGAAAAAGCAAGAAGCAAAATGTAGTGTCTCGATCTAGTTAAAAATTAGAATATAGAGCCATGGCACAATCAACTTGTGAGCATCCTATGATATGGATACATCAATTGTTAAGTGAGATTGGTCTAGATAGTTCATTGCCTATGAAGTTATAGTGTGACAATCAAGCTGCTATCCATATTGCATCAAATCCGGTTCTTCATGAGAGGACCAAACATATTGAAGTTGATTGTCACTTTATCCGTGAGAAGATTCAGCAAAATTTAATCTCTACCAATCATGTAAAAACTGGAGAACAATTAGCTGACTTTTTTCACCAAGGCTTTGAGTGGTCCGAGGATTGATTATATTTGTAACAAGATGGGCATGATTAACATCTATGCTCCATCTTGAGGGGGAGTGTTGTAAATATGGTAAGTAAATATATTTACTTAATTGTAGGATTTGATTGTAGGCTAATTGATTTACCTTGATTGTAGGCTAATTGATTTACCTGATTGTAGGATTTAGATAGCTTGATTTTAGGATGTAAGGATGTAAATTGATTAGCTTAATTTTAGGATCTAGATTATTCTACACTTGTATATATATAGATGCTCTTATGTACTCTTGACAGAAGTGTGTGAGAATAAACAAGATATTTTTCTCTCTATAACAAAGGTTAAAAACTGATTGCGGGTTGGAAAAACAAAGCACAGTAATTAAACTTATCATTTATAAAACCAATAATACATGATATATGTAGAAATTTTTTGGGAAGAACTAAACCTACGGTTCAGAATTTTGGACCATAAAGCATGCCAATACACATTATGCACCAATAACACCATGTGACATGATTGGATCATTAGTGTTATCATTGTTCTTCTTAAGTCAAAGGTATCAGACTCTTCATTTTCTTTTACATATCTCAAATGGCCAAAAATACCAGATAAGTTTCCCAAAAGTACAAATGAAAGCTTGAAATTTTTTAACACACCCATGTCATATAGATAGTTCCAGCTGACACTCATACCATACTCTACATAGTATATTATATAGTTTACTAGACACTGTAGATACCTAAATTGGGAAGGAATGTCTATGATGATAATTCAATATTGCAGATCCCTCAGAATGAAATAATGATGCAATGAGGAAAAGTTTTGTAAAGCAACAAGCATGACACTAATGCAGATCATATATCTCTTGCCTAGTAATGTGTAGACATAAAAATGGAGTGGAAAACAATTCTCAAATTATTAGGTGATTGGAAGACATACTGCTGATGCAATGGTTTAAAATATATTACAGTAAATTGTAAGTTATGCCAATTTCTATGTGATGAACCCTAGATATGTAACTGCAAAGGATGGATTCCAACCTTTATTTCACAAAATCTACATTCAGCATATGGGGTTGCTAAAAATTGCCAATTGGAAGTACATAAAAATAGATTCACATGAAAATTTCTTCAAAATCCTGTAACAACTGAGCAACTTACCAGAATGAGAGAAGCAGAAGAAATGCAGCGAAAAATATAATTTGTGGGCAAGCTGCAGAAATAAATTTTTAGTTTAGCCGGCCACTATAATCTTATCTTAAACCTTTATGGCTATCAACAATGTAAAGAATGATTGGAAAGTCACCTACCCATAATGGTGAAACCACATGAATATGACCAGCAATCCCAATCCTTGCAAGCAGCTACAAGCGTCAATACAATGTAAAAGAAACAACCTGCCAGTTGGTAATTAGATCACATTAGCCATTACAAGAAGTAAAATATTAAACCACTATATTATACCCAAAGAAAGGTCTTATCAAGATTTACGTGAATCTGCCGTCATTAGAATCATCAATTGGATAAAAGTATAAAATTGGCCATGTACTTATAATCTCTACAATCTAAAATGGACCAACCAATCTTCAAAAATTATCTCCTATCATCAGACATCTAAATATTTCCTCCAACTTCTTTCTGTTTTTGTTGGTTCTGAACTCTGACCATTAGAACTCTTGCCATCTTTAATCATCCCTCACCAATGATTTTCCCTCATTTTTTTCTCTTCCCCTTATCCTCAGGTTGAATTTGTGGAATATTTCAACTTCTGAATTCTACAGTGTCTGTCAACAAATTGAAATTACAGGCTCGTTGTATCACATTCTTAGTACATGTGAAGAGTAAAAGCAAAAGCTACAAAGCAACTGCTCTAGCATATTTTGATTAAATGTTAAATTTTCATACGTGTTTTTAGTATCGGTTTGTATTTCATCCTATGTTCCACTTTAATTGAGCGGGATCAGTAATACTGTGAATTGTAAAAACCTAAGATGATTTCTCCATATGTCCTAAATTCTGGGAAATACATAAAGATGACATCGTGCATATGTTGTTTGTCATAACCCAAGTTCTCAAACAAGGAGTAAAATCTTGCATCCAGAAAAAATTTGACTGAACATAGACCATATTTTGGCATTTCTTACAACAAACTAGCAAACAAGAATTAGTCAAGAGATTAATTGCAGTTTATGTTTGCTTTCAAAGACTACCCACAACTGGATGCTGCAATTAAGACACAAGCAAATTGGAATTAAACTGAACATATTTAGACACTCTTGAAATGACAAAAAGCTCAATGCCCAACTTCCGTAGAATGTGAATCATTTAAGGCTTTTGTCCAAGAGGAACGAGTCAACATTTAAATTTATAAATATATATATATAAAAAAAAAAAAGATCTGGGAAGTAAACAACAAGCACAAAATTAGAATCATTGTTCCTTACCTAAATTAGAGGATCCCATCATTAGATGAAAAACCTGCAATTGAACATTAAGTTTCTGTTAAACCCGACCCAAAATCTTCAAAGAGAGAGAAATACAAGAACCAAGTTAAGAAAATAATTGGTAGAACCATATACATCCATCTCATATAATGAACACAAGTTGATGATTAGTAAGTTCATTGAGAGGCATTAAATGCTTAAAGAATTAAATTTCTATCCTCTTAACACTTATAAAAGAAATAAGTCGTAATTTGTACAATATCAAAGAATAAAAAATGACTCAGATTCGATTTCAACAACTAACCATTATAAAAGAAATGTCATGGGCCTATCGGAGAAGAATTAAACCTACAGATAAGACAGGTGTTCTAGATTCTTTTACTAAAAGATTACTCCTAAACAGCTTAATGCATATGAACTTTGAACTCAAACGATATAAATCCCCAAGTCTATTTAGGATAAAAATCATATGTTTCTCGCTTTTTGAATTTTCTATTTCCGAAAATATAACTTAACAGTCAAGGCTTCGCCTTCAACTAAGCAATGTACTTGCATTCTTTCATAAAGAAGACACCTTTAAATGTAAATAGTGCTTTTACAGTTTTGAGCCAAAGAGTCAAATCTTTATTAGTTTGTTCATGGAAACTTTTGATGCAGTTTACTGACAAAAAGATAATAATAAAGTCATAGAACAAAAAGCAACCATAGAATAAAAAAAATCGTTTTAAGATCCAACACACATTAGATCAAATCCATCTTCTGTTATAATGCAACTTATAAAAGTTCGTTTAGTTTGGCAAGTGCCATGAAATTCATAATTAAGTTTGCAAAAAATATTACATCAAGCCTTTTGCAGAGATATATGGGTGGTATCAGATGGTTATTGACATACCATATATTTCGAATGCATAGTGGGCTGTCTCTTATAACATCTAGGCCATCAACTAGTGACAACATTTCAAATAAAAAATAGGCTTGTCACTTATCATAAGAGGCCCACTATAACAAAATAGCTCCTGAAAATACGCCCAGTAATACCAAGCTTTTATAGGCCCACAGCCAAAAATTGCAACTTAATAAAATAAGCAAAACATTTCAGTTGAAGAGGGCAATCAATTCCCCGATTAAATGTGAAAGACTTGATTGGCTTCAACAAGTAATTTGAACAAATGTGACGATACTCCAGATCTAGTAAAAGTACCACCACATAGAGGTGTATGAAAGTGTAAGAGCAGTTGCTTACTTTCTGACGAGTCCAACCGATTTGCGAATTTCTTGAATGAATCCTCAGCAACTGGTAAACAGAAAGGTAAACAATAATGAACATGACAACAAAGGCATGAGTAACTGTATTTGAGGATACACAGTAGCCATATAAGGAACTAAACTGATAAATAATTTGTTCATCACGCAAATTTGCATCTAGACCCACTAAATACATATATGACAAAGGCATGAAACTACAGAACATAGAGGAAGCTTCTTCACTTGTAGAGCAGCTCTAGATAGCATTCGTACCATTGGTAATCTTTGACTTCTAAACAATTGTCCTAATTGGTGATATAGATACCAAAACAGAGGAACTATCCCTTACTTCCTTCTTCATTATTCAGCAGCCAGTGCACATTGGGCATCGGATTTCTCCTTCTTTGAGGTACAGGGAATTATTAAGACAAACAAATCAAACCTTATTCCCACTAAGTGGGTTTGGCTACCATCTTAACATTTGCATTTCTGCTACTCTCATCTTCTGCTCGTGCATAATTCACTGCCCAACATTCACCCATAAAGAATCATGATAGTTCAAGAAAAGCTAAATTCACTGATTTTCAAGATTTTGTTCCAGCTTTGATTGGTCATAGATGTCATGCGATTTTAGGTTTCAGGGGTATTTGGTCTTTTATATTGTCGCAGGAATTTGTTAGTAGTTGAGTCTTATTTAGTTATCTTATTATATTAGGAGCTTATTTAGGGTTGTTATTGTTGTAGGAATAGTTTAGGAGTCTTTTACTTATCTGATTAGTATAGAAGTAGTAATTATATTCAAGAAGATTAGAATTTTATGTTTTAGTTAGTTTATTGTCTGTAAATACTCTTGTTACATGGAGTTATTGGATCGAGAGAATGATGAATCAAAGATTTGAGTTATTTGTTTTTGTTTATTTTGTTCTTCTTCCTCGAGAATATGTTAGAGTCCTTTCTTTCTTTCTTGATTTGTCCCCCTTGGTTACTATTCACAGGTACCGTTCACAATCCTAAAACCGCCCCTAATCCCCCTTATTCTTACGCTCGCACTTGTACACAAGATACTCCAATCTAATGCTACATCACGTCATTGATCTAATGCCTGTTCTATAAAATATACCCTTTAGAGATCTTAAAGGAATTTTGTGGTTGCATAACATCCCCGATGTCATTCTACATTTCATCCAAACCACTTGTATCCAATTGTACCATCACTATCTATACCACCATCATTCTAAAGAACTATGCTTTTTCAAAATTTGCAGTATTGGAGATGCTAAACTTTGTTATGAACTACAAGTTAGAATGAATGCTCCTTAAGCCATGGATTGTTTGAGGCAAAAGCAATAGCAGTTACACGGGATAAAAGTACAACTGATGATGTGAAAGACAAACAGATTTTGGATACTCATTTCTTTTCCCTTCCAGAGAAACCAATATGATCTTTTGACTATTTTCTTGTACTTTTAGGAGGCTTGTCTTTTCTTTAGTCTTGTAGAATGATGTTGTTTGCTTTTCTTGTAACTCAATGGCATTCCATACATTTTACATAGAGCCACCTAATTGACACTATTTACCACTAGCTAGTTATTTACTACCACGATGCTTTATGGGTCTGAGTGTGGAGTAGTCTATAAGAATTACACACATGAGCAAAAGATGAAAGTAGCAGAAATGCGAATGTTAAGATGGACGTGTGAGTACACTAGGATGAACAAGATACGCAATGAGCATATTTGTGAGAAGATTGGAGTAGCATCTATTGATGAGAAGATGAGAGAAACATGTTTAAGGTGGTTAGGTCATGTGTTAAGACGACCGGTAGAAGCGCCTGTCACGCGAGTAGATTTCAGAGAGAGTAGTCAACATAAGAGGGGTAGGGGAAGACTGAAAAAGACTTGGTGGGTAACTTGTAAGAAAGATATAGCCCATCTAAGAATTGAAGAGGATATGGTTAATGATAGAGCACAATGGCGTAGTAGGATTTATGTAACTGACCCTACTTTGTGGGATTAAGGCTTGGTTTGTTTGTTTTATTTTGTTTTGTTTGCCTGTTAGTTATTTACTACTCGCTAGTTGACATTGTTTAATATCAGCCCATAATTTAGGAAAAGGAAACCAAAAAGGCAATTTTTTGGCATTAGTTGTTCAGAATTCCAATGAGAAAGGAAAGTGAACCTCTTCCTAGTAATGTGAAAAAGGGAATTGGCAACTAGCTACAACTGTATATAGTCAACAGCATTTAAATGAATATTCTGGAAGTTGCTTGAGATGATTATTGATTACTCATCCTCTAATAGTGCATTTGTTGTTCTGCACTTTTCTGTGCGTAAAGTAGAAACATATTAATTATAATGGAAAATGATTACCATAATCTGATAGTTGGTGATCAGAATAAAAGATACACTATCTACATGTCTAAAGACAGAAGGATAACAGTATACATCATGGTTCTTTCCTTCTATTTCTCGCATTCTAGTGTATCTGCCATTCTGATTTGACTTCTGACATCCCAAAACATTCTAGCAACTTCTTCTGCACCACATATTCTCATAATGGTTAAGATTTTGAGAATGATCCATAATTAGTAACACACCTTGAAAGAAAGGTGTTTTAAAGATACTTTTAACTTTCTTGGTTATAAAGGGTAAGGTCTATTGGCCCTGAGAGTGGGCAGAGGAAGGATTAACAAGAAGGCCCAAAGTGGACAGCTTGCCCTTCAACATTGAAACTTAATCGAAATGCATAAAGGTTCACTTTGGATGTTGCTTAAGTTAAGGTCTAAAAGGTGGGGATCCCAAGATCAAAACCTCTAGGTATGTATTTTATAAAAAAAAGATTAGTATCAGAAATAATTGTGCAACAATAGCATCAAGATGAGATGCACAATAAACGCTAATTAGAAATTTTTCCGTCAAAAAGATACAAATAGGTGCTCTTCTCTAGGCAATTGAATCTATGTTTATAAACAGAACAGCTATAAAACAAAACGCAAAATACTCCAATAACTTTTCTCATAGAACAATTGAACCAAAAATAACTTTATTGTATTAGAGGATAATGAATTGAATAGCAGTTACCAAGTAGAATCTCCTTTGACAAAAATAATTCAACATTCACAGTTATTTTGAGATCAATTTCCCCTTGTTCTCAATGCATGAGGGTAGTAACAGCTCAAGGTTAAGATTGTGATGCCTATTTTCAGTTAAAACATATGATTAAACTGATCCCACACATGGCAACCCTTCTGCGCACACAAAGGACACCACACCAACCACGTGTCTTGGCCAATAATTTCAATGCTTAAACTACTATTATACAAAAAATGTGGGCCATAAAACGTGTGTTGTGCAGCAAGTTCTATACCTGAACGCATACTAGCTGACAAATCCAGCTGCTATCCCAATTATCAATGCAAATTGCCAGTTAAGAGAAAACGCTTTTAGTAAAAGAATGAGACAAAGGAAAATAGCTCAAGGAACTTCGTATCTTCAAATATATATTACATTGCCACCAAAACAATATCTACAGCTATTAATTGCATCAACATTAAAAATGGAGCTACTGATCTAAGGCCTCTCCAGATTCTCCTAGCTCAAGTGCACAAACACATTGCCACCATCATCAACAACAAATTTTAAAAAATAAATAAATAAATAAATAAGACCAACACTTCAGAAACTCAGAATGCAGGGAAAAAGCATCCTAGAAGTCATATAACTGAAAATACCTATTTTTTTACAAATTTCACAGGAGCTGCATCAATAAAGTCAGAAAGGAGAATCTTTCAAAACAATATTCCATTCCCATCCCTCAAATTTTAAGCACATTGCGAATCTAGGGGAAAAAGAAACTCATATTACCGCCACATTGCTATCTTTTCAAACCAATTATACAAAAATGTGAAGAAAACATCAATCCTTTTAACTACATCACAAGAAAACTAAAACCCCACCATAAAAAAAACAACAAAAAAACCTCAGTCCAGAAGAATTGATAATTCAACCATTCAGACCATTCCCAGAAATCAAAACCATTATCTTAATCATCAAAAGCACAAAAGAAAAGCGTAGATAAACAATGTACTACTTTTTAACAAACTATAGAAATAAAAATGAAAAACTCTCCGAAAAAGAAGTAAAATTTACCTGAGCAAATGCAATTATAGCATCGAGAAGTCCATCAACACAAAGCAGTCCCACATAAACTCCAACCAATGCCTTTGGATAGCAACTTCCCACTAACAATTCAAACATTTTCTCCTCTCTCTCTCTCTTTACAAACCATGCACAGAACCCCTTTATTCCTTTCACTGTCTATTGTAGACCCTAAACGGTATATATATATATATATATATATATGATATTTTCTGATATAAATTAATAATACAGTAATACTACCAAAAAAAAAAAATTGATAGAAGGGGTTGGTGTAGAAATTGTAATGACGGAATATTTCAGAGTGAGTACAAAGTGTACAATATTGTTAAGAACTAAGATTGGAGGGGGTGGGTGGGGAATGGAATACAGAAAAGGGGGTTTTTTTTTTTTTTTCGGTTGATTGTATCTTTGAATTTCAATTTACAGCAAATCTCAAAAAGCATCGCTACTCTGGTTTGCTTTTCTTGTTCCATCTTACAAATATTGGTATATATGTGTGTGGAGTTTTTTTTTTTTTTTTTAGGGAACAGGGAGTCCATTGGAAAAGTAAAAAAAAATCGTTTTGGTCAGAGACTTTGACACGCGGGTGGCTTTTTTTTTTTTTGGGAAATGTGAGTCCTTTGGAAAAGTAAAAACAATGAGTCTAGATTACAATAGAGTGTTATTTGATAAATAATATTAATCTTTTGATTTTAGTAATTTTTTAAAATAATATTGACTTTTACAATAATACAAGAATTGTTCGGATGTAAAATAATATTTTGAAATGACCATTTTGATCAGAAATACCTATTATTTGGTGGATTCATTTAAAAATAAAAATTCAAATAAAAAAATAACAGTTATGAAGATTTTTTAGTTATCCTCATTGCACTACATTTGATAAAAATATGAAATTGCAAATTTACCCTTATTTTTATCAAATTCCACATACATAAAAAGAGTTAATTTGACTTTATGCCCTTAATGTTTATACTCATTATCACTTTAATGTCTAACGTTATTTTTTAGGTATTTAAATCATTTCATTAAAATCTAAATCAACCTTCAATATCATTTTAAGAAAAAAGGCTTTATTCTCTGTTTTTCTTATAAGTGCCAACATTAAACTTTATTCAAATTTTTTTCTCTCATTTTGTTAACATGGTTTAATAATTTTTTTATCATTAATCAACATATCTTAAATTTCATTAAATTCTATTTATAGAAATAAAATAAGATATTTTAGGTGTTATGAAAAAATTTGTTCACATCAATAATTTGAGGATAAAAAAAATCATTTAGTCCAAAAATCTAACTCCGTTAGTTTTGACTATTAGTCTATCGATTATAGTGGCTAAAAAATAATGTTAGGAATTAAAGTGATTGTAATCCTAAATGTTAAAAGGGTAAAGTCAAATTAACACTATATAAATGTTGAACCCCAGTTATGTTAATCATGTTTTGATGATGACCAAATCACACTAATGGTTTGATAACAAGTATGCAGAAAAATAGGCTTGTTCGGACGCAAATGATCGTCCGAACAAAACAAGAATGATACACAGAGTTTCGGACGATGATAATCGTCCGACACAAAGAAATTGAAGCAAGCCTCGGACGAAGAACAGCGTCCGATATTTTGCCAGAAGACTTCGCTTCGATCGGACGCATGTTCGGACGCATCCTCGGACGTCCGAACGAATACCCTCGAGAACGGACGATGTCGGACGCTCTTCTTGCATTCAAACTTTATGCCCCAAATGAAAACTTAAGCACAAATGAATATAACCGTTGGGAAGTTGTTGGAAGCTGATATTTGGCAACTATAAATACCCCTAGGTCTGATTTAAGTTAGAAAAGACTTCTACATTGATTACATATAATTCTTGAGCTATTTGGGAGAAATAGTGGGTACAAGTGTTGGAATAGTGTAGGTAGTGAGAAAAGAGCTTAGAAGTGTAAGAGTTCTTCAAGTGTAAGAGTGGAGAGATAACAATTGTAACAAAGGGAGGTTGTGGGTGTAAAACTCTTGGCTCAACTAAAGGAAATTAGTGTGAGCAAGAGTGAGATGTGATCCTCATTTGTGTACAAGAGGTTATTGTCTCACCTACTTTGAAGAGACTTTTAGAAATTTGAACTTCAAGTTGTGAAATTGGTAGTTGCCTTGTAAGAAGCTCTTTGTTGTTGCAAGCTCCAAGCTTGAGAAGCTAGGGAGTTTGATTTGATTCTCTTAATCTCAATATTCTTATTTGTTCTTTAAGATTATTTTGTTGAATATCTATTGTATTCATTTGTGCTTAAGTTTTCATTTGGGGCATAAAGTTTGAATTTCTATTAAGCACATAAAAAGGTTTCTTTTTAGAGATAACCTAATTCACCCCCCCCTCTTAGGTTGCTTTTGGGGCCAACAATTGGTATCAGAGCTTGGTCTCATACATTGAGCTTAACCGCTTTTGAGTAAAAATCATTATGGCAACCAATAATGCTTTATTTTTAGAGGGACATTCTATCACTAGACCTCCCATGTTTAATGGCATTAATTTTACTTTTTGGAGGGATAGAATGAAAATTTTTGTTCAATCTAATAATATTGATTTATGGTATATTATTTGTGAAGGTCCTTTAGAAGCCAATATTTTTGATGAAAATACTCATAGATTAAGGCCTAAGACTAGATATGAGTTAAATGCACAAGATAAAATAAATTTATCTTTAAATGCTAAAGCCATTAATTTTTTGTATAATGCTTTGGATGCAGATGAGTTTTCTAAAGTAAAAGGGTGCATATCGGCCAAGGAGATATGGGACAAATTGAAAGAAATCCATGAAGGAAGTGAAGATATTAGAGAGCAAAAGAAGTCACTTCTTGTGGCTAAATATGAATCCTTCAAAATGGAATGTCATGAAAACATTGACAAGATGTATTGTAGGTTCAATGATATGGTAAAGGATTTGGAAGGTTTGGGTAAAGAATATTCCTTGGGTGAAAAGAATAGAAAAATTTTGAATGCTTTACCTAAGGAATGGGAACCTAAATCCATTGCCATAGAAGAGTCTAAAAATTTAAATTCTATGCCTATTGAATTTGATTCATTGATCAACTCTCTAACCTCATTTGAATTGAAGTTGAAATACAGACTACAAGATGAGGAGGCAAAGGGAAAAAGAAGCATAGCATTTAAAGCTTCATCAAAAAGGAGAAAAGACTCAAGGAAGCCCCACTTCAACAACTTCCAAATCACTTGGGATGATTGCAATTCGGATGGAGAGGTTGAAGAAGAATATGAGGAGGCTCAAATGGCTTTCATGGCACTTGGCGATAATGAGGTATCTTCTAGTTGTGATTCTTGTGATGATTCATGTGATAATAATGATGATGATGTTGAATCATTTATTTTTAAGATGCATGAATGTTTGAAAGAATCATATGCTAAGAACAAAGAGTTAAAAATTAAAGTTAATACTTTATTGAGTGCCAACTCAAAACTTGTGCATAAAAATAATTCTTTGACAAAAGAAAATGATGTTTTGAAAGAAAAATTTGTTGGAAAAACCAAGATCATGGAAGAACAAGTTTTTATTGAGTTGGTATAGATTAATTGACAAATCAATTTTTCTAAAGGTGATAAAATTTTTGTTCAAAATACAAATTTCTAGAAATATCTTTTACAAAAAAAATTTCTATCTTTGTTTACAAAAAATGATTTGTACTCTGTTAAATCTACATCTAGATTTTAGGCAATAAAAAAATTTGTAATCATTGTCATCAACATGGCCATATAAAGAAAAATTGTTATGTTAAAAGAAATGAAAAATTGGGAATAAACTCTATTTGGGTGATTAAGCATGCTACTAATCCAATTGGACCCAAGAAAGTTTGGGTACCAAAAGTTGTTACTTAACTTTGCATGTAGGTATGCTTGAAGAGCACTAAGGAATTCAAGATAGATTATCTTTGAAGGGTGTTCAAGGCATATGAGCTAAAATGACATTGAAATGGGTAACATCTAAAATTTTGTGTGCTTTCATTTATCAAGTTGAACTATGTTGTTCAAATTTATTTAGAATGCTAGGAAATTTGTATCCATACCATTTTTTTTCTCTATAATAAGTCACAACTTGTAAAAGAAAGGGGGAGCATTCAAATTTTTTTTAATTATTTTGCAAAAAATTGCATCACACTTGCTTCATTGCTTTGATGATGCTTTTGGTGAGGAATGAGCGAAAATGGTTTTGGTCCTTATTCTTTGCATAAATTCTCTCATTTCTTATGGATCACATATTCTTTCAACTTGACTCATTCTCCATGTACTTATTATATTCATCTTTCAAGGGAGAGAATAAACTTAGGGGGAGCTTAAATTACATTATTTATCTTATGTTTTGATAATGCCAAAGGGGGAGAAATAATGGACAAATTCTCTTGTGTAGTACTTCATATTTTATGGTTGTTTTTTGAATTGTCCAATTGATTTGTCATCATCAAAAAGGGGGAGATTGTTGAACCCCAGTTATGTTAATCATGTTTTGATGATGACCAAATCACACTAATGGTTTGATAACAAGTGTGCAGAAAAACAGGCTTGTTCTGCGCAAATGATCAAACCACTGTCCGAACAAAACAAGAATGACAGAGCTTCGGACGATGATAATCGTCCGACACAAAGAAATTTGAACAACATAGTTAAACTTGATAAATGAACGTCCGATATTTTGCCGAAGACTTCGCGATCGGACGCATGTTCGGACGCATCCTCGGGACGTCGAACGAATACCCTCGAGAACGGACGCAGTGTCGGACGACTCTTGCTGCATCGGCCGTCGAAGGTCCAACGGCTAGTTTTCCAAGAATAGAAAATAGCCGTTGGGAAGTTGTTGGAAGCTGATAGACAACTATTTCTACCCCTAGGTCTGATTTAAGTTAGAAAAGACTTCTACATTGATTACATATAATTCTTGAGCTATTTGGGAGAAATAGTGGGTACAAGTGTTGGAATAGTGTAGGTAGTGAGAAAAGAGCTTAGAAGTGTAAGAGTTCTTCAAGTGTAAGAGTGGAGAGATAACAATTGTAACAAAGGGAGGTTGTGAGTGTAAAACTCTTGGCTCAACTAAAGGAAATTAGTGTGAGCAAGAGTGATCCTCATTTGTGTACAAGAGGTTATTGTCTCACCTACTTTGAAGAGACTTTTAGGGCTGAACTTCAAGTTGTGAACTTGGTAGTTGCCTTGTAAGAAGCTCTTTGTTGTTGCAAGCTCCAAGCTTGAGAAGCTAGGGAGTTTGATTTGATTCTCTTAATCTCAATATTCTTATTTGTTCTTTAAGCTTATTTTGTTGAATATCTATTGTATTCATTTGTGCTTAAGTTTTCATTTGGGGCATAAAGTTTGAATTTCTATTAAGCACATAAAAAGGTTTCTTTTTAGAGATAACCTAATTCACCCCCCCTCTTAGGTTGCTTTTGGGGCCAACAATAAAAATAAAAAAAAGTACCAAAATCAACAATGATAAAAAATAATCAACAATCTGTACCTAATTATTTGATGGCATTATTAAGAGAACTACCATACACACACATATATATAAACATTTTGCACGCAACTTATAAACATACAAAATAAGTTAAGATTAAACCAATCATAAATGTATGTTCATTGTTCAAAGCGAACGCACAAAGGCGAATTATCACTATATCCACAAGATTAATATTCATAAATTATTAACAAAAGATTGCAACAAATAAATATTATGATAAAAGAATACGATTCTAATAGTTACTAGATTAAGACACCCCCATGCGAAAGTAGGGATTGCAAAAAGAAAAAACAATTAATTCCACTGCTTGTACATAATTATTAACTAATATTTTTAAAATGTAAATGATGAATAGGACATAAATAGAGCAAATAATGGTTGTGTGAATAATAAATAATGAATAAGACAAAATATTAATAGTATAAAATATTATTTAGGTAACTATTTGTTGACCAAATACCAAATTTTTTTACCAAATATTATTTGATAAATAACACAAATTATTTACATTCCAAACGAAGCCAATCATTTTTGTCCAAGACTTTGACTCGCGGGTGGCTTTCAAACTTTAGTTCAATGACATTTTGTATTTTCTCGTTTCATTTTCTTTGTATAACTCGAGAAGGATAAGGTTATTACTACTTTATATAATGAAAAAGTAATTTTGGTATGATTAATTTTTGGTATTATTTTCTACAAAATAGTTTAACCAACCCTCAACTTTCCATAACTTCCATTTCAAAAAAAATAAAAATAAAAATCGTCCCATAACCTCTATTTTAAATTTGATTTGTATTTTATTTATTTTTTTCTAATCAATTTTAGATACAATATTGCACACACTTAGGATATGCCAATAGGACTAGTCTTTTTAGTTGATGAGCCTTTCCTTTTCTTTTATTTTTGGATAAATTTCACATACATCTATGTGGTTTGGTCATTATGGCCTTGTTTCCTTTTTTAAAATATTATATTATTCTTTGAAAAACCATAAAATCAAAAAAGGAATAAAATGAAATAAAAAGCAAAAATAAAAGGAAACAATGTTTAGATAGAAAAAAAAAAGAGAAAAATATGAATAAAATTAAAAATAAAAGTCAAAATAAATTAGAAAAAATAGAATAAAGGTAAAATATTACAAAACATAAGAACAAAAGTAAGAAATAAGAAAATTCAAAAGTAAATAAAAAAATTCAAAAAAAATAATAGAATGAAAAATGGATGAAGGCTACGGAAGACGAATGCGAGTAGAGGGGCTAGGGTATGGTGGACTGGGGATGGAGTTGGGGGTGAGACTAAGGGCAGGATTGGGGTGAGGGTATGATAAGAATAAATCGTTAGAAAAGGGTTGAGGATGGTGGCGGGATGAATTGGCTGGGGTGACATATCTAGGGTATGAAGGGATAGATCTAGTGGGTAGGGGTTGTGAATGGTAGGCAAGGCACTAGGGATGAGGATATGGTGGTGGGATGTCATGGGGAAGGGGTTGGGGATTGAATCTAAGTAGGGGAAAAGGGGTTGGGGTAGCGGAGAGGAGGTTGGGTTGGGATGTAGTAGTGAGATGGGATGGAACAGTTGGGTTGTGGTACCAAGATTGGTAGGATGAGGGGTTTGTGGGATTGGGGACCAGGGTAACAGGGCTATGATTGGTGACAGAAGGGTGGTTATGGTTGTTGGGGAAGGACGAGGGTGGTTGTGATTGATAGGGAAGGACGATCACTTGCCTCAAAGTTAATTTTATTTTTCCCTAAAAGTAATTGAATATAATTCAATTGAGATTTATGAAAGGTAAATTGGGAAGAGGTGTTGAAAGATACTAAAATTTTCATAAACTGATCGATTCCCTCACACTTGACCTCCAAACTTCTGTTATTGGAAGGTTTTTCCCTAAGTTGGATACTTAAACTAAAAGCATAGGGGTATTTTGTAGATTTTTTAATCATATAGGGATAATGTGGAAACTAGTCAAACCACAGGAAATGTAAGTGAAATTTGCGTTTTTTTTTAATGACAAATATTAGAAGACTTTCACGAGAATTGCAAAATGAATCCAGCTCAAGCCACTATCATCAATCTCTTGATCCAAATTTAGACATATTGTTGATATGTCTAAATTTAGATCATAGGCTTTTTGAAATTGTTCGCCTTAGGTAGATATCAAGTTTAACTAAAATAAATAATAATTAACGTTACGGATACCTTTAACTCTACCCTCACACCCGCAAGTATACAACGTAGGTAGTTGCACAGAATAAGTGGGTATTGTTTCTATAAAGATTGTTGGTTGGCAATTACCAAGATTTAATAGTCATTTCATAGTTAGGCAAAATCCAAATAGAGAGGAAACTAAGTCTAAGTAAATCCATAAATCAAACATTCAAACAAATTAAGATTAAAAATTAGTATAAACGTCTCAAAGCAAGGTAATTAAACAAGTAAACTTTACTCTAATTAAGCAAATCAACAACTAATTAAGCAAATCAACAACTAATTAAAAACCTAACTAAACTAATCTAATGAAAGCAAGTAAAATTACCTCAAAATTAACTAAAAAAAGATGAGAATTACAACAACAACAAAAAAGTAATCCTAAATTGACTAAGAAAAGCATAAAGAAAGCATGAAAATAAAGAACTATTCCACTTCTACTAATTAATTCTATAGAAATTTGTAAAGAGAACTAGTTTAAAACTAAATATTTTTGAATTTTTTATTAAGTCAAAGAAAGTCCACTAAAAATTACTAGGAATTAATGCAAGGAAATGAAGATTTTAACTAAAACTTACTAGATTAACAAGAACCCTAAAAACTTAAAAGAAAACTTGAAATGGAAGTAACTTGATTTGCGAGAAATTTAAAGAGAAAGCACAAAAAAAAATTATATCTCCTTGTAACAAATGAAATGCCCACTAAAATTAACTAATCAAAATTTAAATTTCTTAGGAATTAAAAACAATATCTAGATGAAATTAAAAGAGAACTTTTATATTAAAAGGAAACTGGAGTCTGAAGTTAAAACTAAACTAGTCTAATCTACTTATTACCAACTACACTACTACTATGTGTTTTCTAAACTACCTACTACTTACGACTTCCTTTGCACAAGTCTAGACTTAAGGACTAAGTTGAGTTTTAGAATTACAAAAAGTTGGCAAAATTACAATTGCTGAATCCTACATCCATATTGCGATATGGAATATAATATTGCGATATAGAGCATAAGTTAGCCCTTGTTGGTTCCGTGTCCATATCGCGATTTGGACTTTAAGTCTAATTTCCATATTGCGATATGGAGATAAATCCAACACTTGAAATTCCTCTTTTGCCCTTCTTCCTTTGATGGTTTCAATCCTCTATTCTCCATATCCTTTGTTCTAAACCTATAAAACATTTAAAATATAATAAATAACAAATTAAGCTAAAAATTAACACTAAAATGATGATATTTACACCAATGCAAATGCAACAACTAAATGCAGTAAAACTTAAGCAAAAACACATAAATCTATTATAACATATAGAAAACACTAACAATAATCTATTTTAAACAAGTAAAATAACTATAGTATATTAGAGTTATTAGACCCCCAAATCTAATTAGCGTGCCAGTCTCGAATAAAACAAGAAATAAAAAGAATTCTACTAAAACACTGTTTCAAAAACACACCACCAAAGATGACTACATGAAAGATGAACAATGGATTTACTTATGAACAATTAGGAAACCTCTTAAGGGAGCTCAAATACCATATGACAATTGAATTATTTCAACTAGTCACTCCAAAATTTTAAATTTCCCAAGAATCACAAGTTCAAATGTCACACAAAATTTCAAATAACCAAGTATTAACCATTCCCAAAAAGGTTTTCGAAAAGCAAGTTTCTTTCATTCAAAACATAGTTTTTGCTCAAATCAAAAGGATTACCAAGTTGTTTAACTATTCCGACAAGGCCATATGGAAATAGGAGATCATTAGGAGTCTACCTACATGCAGATGTCATAGAAAGTTGGGAATACTAAACTATCAAGGAATGAGTAGCATGATATTAATGATTAGTAGTATAAGCATTTCTTCCTTGACTTGTTGGTATTCTAAACGTAGCTTCTAATCGCCATTTCAGAGATACAATATGGTTATACGCCAGAGGCATCTATACTAGCCTTTTTATTGCTCTAATGACATATTTTGGTGAAACAATATGGGTACGTGTCGAAATCTTGTACTCGCCTTATTTCTAAAAGCAAAATATTTTTTTTATATGGCCCTAAACTAAGGAATCTAGGAGTATAACGTACCCAAAATTAATATTCAAAACCAATCATTTACAAGTTAGAATAACACTCCCTATGCAAATATCAAAATATCTTAACTTACTTCTATATCATGTAACCACTTTTTTCCAAAAGATAAATTGACCACAAAGTAATAGTAGTGATTTGATCAAAAGTAATTTTTTAAATGAATTTAGCCAAAAATTTGAGTCCCTCACTTTTTGAAAAACAATAATACATGGTCTTTGAAATCTTTGAGTTGCAAAGGAACTATTTTCATACTTAAATTCCTGAAGGTATTCAATTAAAATAATTCAATCATATGGTATTGCACATCATTTGTCATCATTGAGTACTAATTTGATCAATTTTCATCTAACTTGTGATCATCAATTACACACACATTTACAAGCAAAAAGTACCATTCCCAATCACAAGAAAAGGGCACCTCCAAACTTAAACACTTTTATTTAATTGATGATTAAAATTTATCCAGCCGCTCACCCGAAAATTCAACGAACATAACACAATTACTAACAAACTTAAAACCATCTTGAGACAAACTAAAACAAAATCTAATCAAACAAGTCCAATGAAAAAGTCACCAAGAGCAACATTAAGCCCAAAACCAAGTATTCATCCATATGAATTCAACATAATTAGTCAAACATTCAAGTACCAATAAATAGTCTACTTGGTATCAGCTTAAAGTCCTTAACCAACTATCATCCAACAAAGACCAAAGTATCAAAATATCCAAAGAATGATAAAGAAAATAAAGTAAAATAGTACTAAAGGTGCTAAGGGAATGAAATAAGGAATATGTCTCAAAGTCTTAATGCAAGATAAAGAAGAGAAGTAGTGATTCTTCAATTTCTACCTAGCCTAAGCAAAGTTCATCATTGATCTCATTGATGTCTTTGATGCCTATTGGCTCATCTGCTCTTCCATGCTGGTTTTCCTCAAAATCCTTCTCCTGAACTCCACCAACTTCCTCTATAGGGCTTGCTCCACTTACTTGTCCTTGCTCCGCTTGAGTAGTTCCCATCTGTGGTGTATAAAAATTGTTCGCAGGGCACTTCATAGTGCCAAGTAGGTGTTGGTGATGGACGGATCTATGAGCTCATAATAGCAAGATACAAGTGTTGTGCCATGAGTGCCATGTTGTGATGAAGTAGAATGTGGCTATAGATCCAGTACCCATATAACTCGTTTTTTTCCTCCTCTAGGATGCATTGAAGGCATTCTTGGGCTATAAGAAAATGGACTGAGTGAGTTGCACTGAAGGTCCATCTTGATGCTTGTCGGCATCCTTGATTATTTTAAAAATATATCTCGTGTTAATTCTACCTCTCTCATGTGTTTAGGACGCACCTCGACTAATTTGGCATCCTTTCGATTCAACATATAAATGAGAAATTAATTTGGATAAATAAAAGTTAGGTTGGTTAGAGATCCCATTCCCAATAAGACACTATCGAATCAATTTCCCAATGTTTAGCAGCATGCCTTGCATAATAGCATAAATAAGATAAGCCTTATCTTTTTGGACTACATTGAGTGCAGTTGAGCTCCAAATCTTGCACCTCACAAAATAAAACAAAATCCTAGGCACCAATTTCAAGCCTGTATGAGGCAATTTTAAATAATTAGTACCAGAGGTGTTCATGATCCAATTCATGCTTGCTCACTCAACACATTCTTTATTGCTTCCATGTTCTTCTTTCCCCTTATGAAGTTTAGATATTCATCATAAGACACATCAGCCACAATATAAAAAGCATTAATACTTTTAGGTGAAAAATCAACTAGAACACCATGTACTCGACACTTATTATCAACCAAGTCATACAAATTGCAATGAAATTCTTTCACTAGATTAGTGTAACCCGATTTAACGATTCCCCTTCTTGAAGTGGCCTCAATTTCTTGCAGTTAACTATGAATCCAACTCTTATCTAACATATTCTAAATCACCTCAATGCCCAAACAAATCAAATGCTCACTCCTTCATAACATCATGTTTTTGGTAGTCATAAAATATTGCTTTAGCTCTATGACTAGCAAAAATGAAATCCTTGCTCAATTCTAAATTTTCCATACTTGGCCCCTTACCGGCTTTTCTTTTCTTAGATGTTTCCCCTTAAGTGACCCATACCTCTTCAAGCACTGGTTAATAGATCCCCTGTCATTTTTATCAACCAAATGAACAATCAAACCAACAAAAACAGATGCAAATAAAATAATTCTAACAAAAAACCAAATTCGGTAATCCAATACCAAATTTTTATAAATTCACAATCAATATGGAAAACCCACACACAATTGATCATATTCAATAACAAAAGGTACAAACCCACTTCAATTCTTCATACCACAAAAATACAAGTCAACAAATTCATGGAAAGTATTTGATTTGCCAAAATTCCCAACAAATTCAATTCCAAAACTTCAAAATTGATTGTGGATTAGCAATACTTACAGTCTTCAAAACAAATAGGAAGATTTTAATTAAATATTGAAGCCAAAATTGAGCTATTGAAGCCTTTGAAGACCCTTGAAATTTGCCCTTGAATCTTGTGAAACCCTTGTGTCTTGCAACAAAGTGGATGAAATCTTATTCTATGACGCTTGGAGGGGTTGATTTTGTGTGTTTATGGAAGTTTTGTTGAGGTTTGTGGTGGTCTTAGGGAAGGAGAAGAGAGAAGGGGAAGAGAATGGCTGTAAATGGCTAAAAATTGAAGTTTAAAGTTTCTGCCCAGGGGTGAATATTGCGATATCGAATTTGTATTGGGAAGTGATGTTGCGATATTGCCTCGGTCAAAGCTCTTGTCAACTCTCCATATCGCGATATCAAATTCGTTATCATGATATGAACGCTCAGGTAGATTTTTCCTGATTCCCGGAAGTATGCACTCATATCTACAATATGGATTCCATATCGTTGTTGGTCCCAAAGTAACCTAAGAGGGGGATAAATTGGGTTTCTAAAAATTTACTTACAAATGATGCTCAATTCAAATTTCTTGCACTTGACAAGTAAGATAATAAAAATATAAGCAATTAACTATAAAATGAATAGAATGAATTAACAGAGAGATTAAACAACTAGCACATCCAAACTAGCTAGTTTGGAGTAGTAATCCACTATGATGCTCCTTCAAATTTGGTCAGTCAATAATCTCAAATGTATACAAAGTAGGATCAACTTTGATCACACTACTTCTCTTTGGTTGAGCCAAGAATTTTACCCTAAACCTTACTTTTGTACAAGATTATTACTCCACTCAATATTTTTGAATAGTACTCTTAAGGACACACTAATACAATATCACTAAAGAGCTAATTTGCACTCAAATTGCCTTTCTATTTGCTTATATTCAATGTGTAAGTTGATAAAACATAATACAGAAATTTGTGCATTTGACAGGAAAAATCCTGGTCTAAGATCTCCTCGGCCTGGAGCGGGTTCTTTTTCTTTTTGATTTGGATTTCAATTATTTATTTGTTTATTCGATGGTATAGCACATTCCCCTTTTATCCAGGGTGTGATACCCCAACCTCACTTCAAAACGATTTGCAAGTGTTACGCATGTCAATTTTTTAAAAGACTTTAAAGATTACTTTCCTTTCTCTTGCTTCAGCCTCACCATTCAGTGATAAGTTGATAAAACATAATACAGAAGGGTTGACATTTAGAGGTGTAATAAATCAGCTCCTAACCACTTTCTAACGGCTAGATAATAAATGTTGAGAAAACTAGCCATTATGGGTTTCGGACGTCCGAGGTTATTATTGAGCATCCGAACAATCGTCCGATCTGAAATATCAAGGAGTTGAGGATGTTGTTCGAATGACTGAGATTGCATCCGTTCCTTCTTTCAAACCATATATGTTGATAAGCTCGGTCATCGGACGGTATAGTGTGTCCCAAGGGTTTGGTGCTTAATCTCTGTAGTCTAGGGATGCTTTTCCTCCAAATAGTTAGCCTCGTCCAATAAGATTTTCTTCGGACAGTTAGATGGGCCAGTTGCAGGAGCCTCAAAATCTTGCCATCTGCCTAATGTTTCAGATGGTGCATTGCGTCCGAGATAAAGTGGTTTGAACGAGCTCGTGTGTTCATTGTAGATGCTCTAAAATCTTGTTTTCTGTCTGATCGTTTGGACGATGCATTGCGTCCATGGTAATATTGTTCGGATGAGCTTATGCGTCCAAAAAACATAGTGCTATTCGAATGATGTACTTCATCTGAAAACTCTTGCTAAGAACAAATAAACTAGAATTTCTGCACAGCTCAAGTTAAGATTGTTAGAGTACATTTGTTGTCATCAAAACCAATGTTGTAGGACATTAATCTCCCCCTTTTTTATGATGACAAATCACAAGGCAAATCAACTCAAATCAAGTAAGATCCAACAACCATGATCGTACAATTAGTTATAAACACTCAAATAGCTAGCTATATTTTTCTCCTTTTTTTGGCATCATCAAAGCATAATACGCTCCCCCTAAGAGGATGCTCCCCCTTACGCAGGCCACAAGATAAATAAAGGTAAAAATAGTCATAAAACAAGGAACCAGAATAGTGAAAAAGATAAATAAAGGTAACAATAGTCATAAAAATATTCAACTACAACCAAGTTTAACAAATGTCTAAGTATAGTAATCTCAAGGAGAAACTAAGAGGTGGAAGTTGAATCATTCTTCTTTTTTGAGCGTTTCTCACGTTTGTACTCTTTGGCCGGTGCATCATCATCTATAGCCTCACTGTCTTGTTCACTCTAGTCTTGAGGATCACGGCGTTGCATGATGTAGTTGAATATGTCATCAACGTCTTCGTCATCGTCAACATCAATGCTAGGAGCGGTGGATTTGTCAGGATTGGTTGCACCAACTAGATCCTCACGGTCTTTAGGCTCAGGATTGGAATGATCACCATCTTCAATATCATTGTCATCACTGTCAGAGGAGGATTTGAGAATGTATTGGGACTGGATATTGGCAAATTGAACCTAAGTTGAGGAAGACATTCCCACACTTAACGCTTCTTGAAGGATGGTTTACTTTGTCTCTAGCCTCTTTAACTTCCGAAGGGTGTGGCGGTGAAATGAGCTCATTTGATTGCTCAAAGAGGTAACAAGTGTGCATAGATGGAAAAGTAAGAGTTCTGAAGAGTGAATGTGTGGGGAATAGGATAGTGGAGGTGTAGAAGAGGAAGGTTGAGGAGAAGGAGAGTGAGGTAGTGCAAGACAGTAAGTAGAAACATGTGTTTTAGACTTTTCAAGCTTGTATGCAGCCTTTGTAAACCATTGATTATTAAAAAAGCACAAACACTTTTGTTCAATATAAGCTTTGCCGAAATAAGGAGGGTATTGTTTTTTGCTAGAAAATGGAATGTCAAACTGATCAAATGCTTTGGTCAAGAATTTGCTAAAATGAATCTTCCTACAAGTATCAGTAAAAAAGAGCTCCCATAAGGAGCAAAATAGGTTGCTCATAACCAAAATCAAGTTTGATGCCTTTAAAGACATAGTAAAATGAGTATAGTTGCATTTTGCCAGGCTCAGTGCGATGCCCATCAGTAAGCAATAGCAAATTAGTAGCCAAGGAGTATAAAATATTGAGTTCAGGACTAAGCAGAATAGTTTTGGCTTCTAAAACCTGTTTAAAATTGACATTCAAAATTTGTTTGACCTCTTCTATATGAAAACAAGTATCTATAGTAGGTCATTTGTCCAATGAGAAAAAATAAGAAAATTCATCAGTTGAAAGAACTTCATACTCAAAAATTGAATTAATGACATTAGAAGAAATTTCAAGGTTAATGTTATTGACACGGGAAACTAAGGTTCGAAATAGTCGAACATTTCCTAAGATTAGTAGTGAATTGTAGCACCATATCATGATTGACAGGTAAATCCAAGTGAATTAAATTTCCCCAATATTGTTTTTCAAAGCATTCCTTAATAAGAGATAAATTCAATTCATCAAATAGGTTTTGGAGAAACAGGACGTTGAACAATTATGGATTTGCTAAGTAGGGAAGTGTACCTATCGATGCCTTGGTAGAGAAGGATTGGGGGTGTGTTGAGGATTTGATGATGTTTGACCCCGCACCAGAGTTTTCTAATTGATTTCTTCCCTCTGGTGGCTGTTAAAATACTCCACATGATCGTACCATCTTGATTTGAAGAGGAAGTTGGAGAAGAAAAATAGTGAGAGGAAATGATTTTTATGAAATTCTAAAGAAGATGATGTAAAAATGGTGAGAAAAGGTTTAATTGAGATGGGTAAAGAGTTGGGTATGGAAATTATTTGAGAAATTTCAAGGGAAAGGGAATGAATTGAAGGAATTTGGAAGAGGGACCTTAAGTCGCCTGAGCTAGGGTTCGGTGGGATTGGGGTGTTCGATAAGGGGAAAATGAACGGTTTTACATAGGGAGAACAGCCTTTTGGATGTCTGAATGAATGATATTTATTCGATCATGTGTCCGATCGCAGATGATAACAGACGACCGATACGCTACGTTGTGGGTCTAAAAGAATGTCGGACGGTGATAATCGTCTGCAAGAATTTCCAAAGAGTTTGAATAGTGAGAGGTGAAGTTCAGACGATTGGAAGCATCCGAGGCAAAGGAAATGAGTTCGGAAGTCCATTTTCGTCCAAGAGAGCAGATACCTTAGGACGAATATTTACGTCATCTAAGCATAATTCATATAGTTTTGAAATCAATAATGCCTAAACGAGTTCAGAGAAATTCAAAACGATCTAAAGGCAAAGGTTTAGTGAAAATATCAGCCAGTTGATCCTTTGTACACACAAATTCAAAACAAATTTCCTTTTTGCACACAAGATCTCTTATAAAGTGATGCTTGACATCAATGTGTTTGGATCTAGAATGCAAGACAGGACTTTTAGTGAGATTAATTGCATTAGTATTATAGCATCTTATTGGCACACAATCAAAAATAGCACCAAAATCTTTTAAGGTATGCTTCATCCAAAGAAGTTGAGGGCACAACAATTTCCAGCAACAATATATTTGGCTTCCGCCGTAGATAGGGAGATAAAATTTTGTTTTTGGCTAAACCAAGTGTATTGCAATTACCCAAAAAATGACACATACCACTAGTACTTTTCCTATCAGTTTTACAACCAGCGAAGTTAGCTCGGAATAACTAATTAAATCAAAACTAGTGGATTTAGACTACCAAAGGCCAAAATTCATAGTCCCTTTCAAGTATCTAAAAATTCTTTTTATCACAATTAAATCTAATTCCTTAGGACAAGATTGAAATCTAATACACAGACAAACAACAAACATAATATCCGGTCTACTAGCTGTCAAATAAAGTAGGCTTCCAATCATACCTCTATAGTATTTTTCATCAACACTATTACCTTCTTCATCTTTGTCAAGTTTGATTGAGGTACACATTGGCGTTTCAACTTGTTTGCAATCTTCCATCCCAAAGCGCTTGACTATCTCCTTTGTGTATTTGATTTGTTTAACGAACGTTCCGTTCTTTTGTTTAGTAAACCTGAAGTCCAAGGAAGAATTGTAATTCTCCCATCATACTCATTTCAAATTACTTTTGCGTTAAACATGAGAAATCCATGCACAAACTTTTATTAGTTGCTCCAAAAATAATATCATCAACATATATTTGAACAATCAGCAAACCATTAAGATTAGTTTTGGTGAATAAAGTCGTATCAACAACACCTCTTTTAAAATCATTTTCAATCAAAAAACACTTAGTCTTTCATACCAAGCTTTGGGAGCTTGTTTCAATCCATATAAAGCTTTTGAAAGTTTGAAAACATGATTTGAAAAATCTTTATTTTCAAAACCAAGGGGTTGTTCAACAAAAATTTCTAAATCAATGAAGCCATGTAAAAATACACTTTTGACGTCCATTTGAAATAATTTGAAATTGTTAAAGCATGCATATTCAAGAAACATATGAATAGATTCTAGACGAGCAACGGGTGCAAAGGTTTCATCAAAGTCAATTCCTTCTTTTGCTTGAGCATATCCCTTTGCAACGAGTCTAACTTTTTTCTAATTATCTCGCCTTTATCATTTAATTTGTTTCTAACAACCCATTTTGTTCCTATCATAGGATGAATTGAGGATTTTTCAACCAAGGTTCACACATTGTTTTTCTCAAATTGACTAAGCTCCTCTTGCATAGAAAAAATCCAAGATTCATCATTCAAGGCATCATCCACACGTTTAGGTTCAATGTGAGAAAGTATACACAATTATTATTCAAGGGTTTATGAGAACGTGTTTTTACCCCATTGGACGGATCACCTATGATAAACTAATGAGGATGACTTGAGACAAATTTCCATTCTCTTGGAAGATCTTTGGCAGAATCTTCGTTCTTTTCTCCTTCTTTATCTAAGTGATGAGTGTCGTCTTCATTGCTTGTCTTGGTCTCTTGATGTTCTGCATGTATAGTGATCAAGTTCTTGTATATGTATAGATCTTCTCAAGTTCTTGTATATTATATACATCTTCATCTTCACAAACATTCTTTGAAATAATATCATTAGCCTCATCAAATGTAACATGCAACTTCTTCAATTAAAATAGTTCTTCCATTGTTTACTCGGTATGCTTTCTTATCACTAGAATATCCTAAGAAAATTCATCCGATTTCTTGTCAAAATTTCCAAGATTTTCTTTGATTTTTAAAATAAAGCATTTACAACCAACGATTTTGAAATAGCTCACAACGGGTTTTTTTGCAAAACAAGAGTTCATAAGATGTTTTGTTTAAAATGGGTCTCAAAGGAACTCGATTCATAACTTAACAAGTCGTGGTAATAGTTTCGACCCAAAAATATTTTGGTAAATCACACTCACTAATCATGGTTCTAGCGGCCTCTTGAAGTGTTCTATTTTTTCTTTCAAAAACACCATTTTGTTGAGGTATTCTAACAACTGAAAATTCATGTGAAATTCCGTTGTAATCACAAAATTCGGGAAAATCTCAAATTTAAATTCGACTCCATCTTATCACTTCTCAAATGAACAATTTTCAATTCAGCAAATTTTGTATTTTGGAAAACAATTTTACGAAATTTTCAAAGGCGTCATTTTTGTGAACAGGAAATAGTATCCAAGTATACCTAGAATAGTCATCAATAATTACAAAAGCATATTTACTACCACCAAGACTAGCATGTTTAGTTGGACAAAACAAGTCCAAATGCAATAATTCTAAAGGTTTAGAAGTAGTCACACAATTTTTTGGTTTAAACGAAACTTTGACTTGTTTACCAAATTGGCATGCATCACAAATTTTGTTTTTAACAAACTTTAGTTTTGGCAAAACCTCTTACCAACTCCTTTTTAGCAAGATTTTCAATTAAATACATGTTAAAATGACAAAACCTTCTTATGCCAGAGTCAAGAATCATCTATGGAGGCGGTTAGACATTTTGCATAGCTACTACCAAAGTTATCAAAATAAATCACATAAACATCATTTTGCCTAAAACCTTTAAATAAAACAGAATTTTACCATTCTTATCAAGAATTAAACATTCATTCTTGGTGAAGAATACACATAGATTTTTATCATATAGTTGGCTCACACTTAGGATATTGTAATTTAAATTGTCAACAAGGAGCACATTTTTAATTAAAATCTCACCATTTTTACCTACATCACCAATGCGAATTGATTATGCTTTCATGTTGTCTCCAAAAGTCACCTTTCCACTATTTTTAGATATAAGTTTGGTCAAAAGAGATGCATTATCGGTCATATGCCTTGAGCATCCACTATCTATGAACCATTTGGCATTTTTGGTGATGTTCATTACCTACACAAGAAATTAAGTGATAACTTTTGGTACTCATATTTTCTTGGGTCCATAAGAGTTAGTAAAATGACTACAAATCTATATGTTATTCATTCCAAGTTTTTTATTTCTTTTGACATAACAATTATTTTTTACATGTCCATACTGTTGGAAATAGTTGCAAATAATATTCTTATTTCCATATAGAGAATTTCAATTTCTACAAAACATAATTCATCCCTTCTAAAAGTGACAAAATTCTTGTTTATCAATGCATTTATGTTATTTTTCATATTAACAATATTTTCCTTTTTTCTATGCAAGAGAACATTCAAATCATCCAATCTTTTCTTCAAGGAGGCTTGTTCTTCCTTGATCCTTGTTTTCACATGCATTTTTTTCTTCAACTATAGCATTTTCTTGTGATAGCCTATTGTTTTTATTCACAAATTTAGAGTTAGCATTCAATAAAGCATTTGATTTTTTAACTAACTCCTTATTTCTAGTATATAATTCCTTTAAACTGTCATGCAATTTTAAAATGAAGGCTTCAAGATCATTATCATCATTTTCATCATTAGAATTATAAGTAGAAGTTACCTCATCGTCACCAATGGCCATAAAGGCCATTTGTGCCGATTCCATCTCTTTTCAACTTCTGCTTCGGAGTTGCAATCATTCCAAGTGATTTGAAAGTTATTGAAGTGAGGCATTCTTCCTTCCTTCCTTCTTCTTCTTGTAGGGACACTTATTTGCAAAGTGTCCGATTTGACAACGTTCAAAGCATTTTTCATTTTGCTTCTTAATTTCCAGCTTGGTCTTCCCTTTAAAATTATTTGAGTTGCTTGCTCCTCATTTTCTCATTCTCCGTTTGTTGATGTAGTGTTTGAGGAATCCTTTATATTTAACCCCAGTTGTGATAATCATGTTTTGATGATGACTAAATCATTCTAACAGTTTGAAAACAAGTGTGCAGATAAACAGGAAGGTTCGGACGTAAATGATTGTCCGAACACTATCAAGAAAACAACCAGAAGACAATTCGGATGATGATGACTGTCCGAAAGGAAGACAGTTTGGACGATGATAATCGTCCAACACAAAGAACCTGAAGCAGCATTGGACGAAGAATAACATCTGATCAATATTCCAGAAGACATTGACATCGACCGGACACAAGTTCGGACGCAGCCTCTGACGTCCAAACAAAGGAAGACAAACACTCTCTAGAACCGGATGCAACATCGGACGCAGGGCTTAGTAGCGGCCGTCTGTAAGGTCCAACGGCTAGTTCCTTTGGAAGTTGTCGACTGTCCAAAAGCTCTAACGGCTAGTTTTCTAGTAAACATAAAATAACCGTTAGAGAATTGTTGGATGCAGTTTTTGGGCATCTATAAATACCCCCAAGTCTGTAACTGCAAAAATGGAGAGAAGAACTACTACATTCAATACAAACACTTGTAATAGCTATTTTGGGAAGAAATAGGCTAAAATATTATGGGTTGTATTGGTTTGGGTAGTATAGTTCTCTTTGCTCAACTAGAAGGAATTAGTGTGAGCAAGAGTAGACTAGTGAGTGATCTTCAAGTGTAAGAGTGGAGGGATAACAAGTGTACAAATGTGAGGTTGTAGTGTAAAACTCTTTTGCTCAACTAGAGGAACTTAGTTGGTGCAAGAGTGGGCCTACTTTGTCTACAAGAAGATTATTACCTTACCTTCTTTGAAGAGGCACTACTAGTTGAAGATATATACTCCAAGCTTGAGAAGCTTGGGAGTTTGGTTTGATATTCTCTATCTCAATCTTTACATTTGTTCTTTAAGCTTTATTTGTTAAATATTTATCTTTGATCATTTGTTCTTAAGTGTTTATTTGTTGCATAAAGTTTACATTTTCATTAAGCACATTAAAAGGTTTATTTTTTGAAACAACATAATTCACCCCCCCTCTTAGGTTGCTTTGGGGCCAACAATTGGTATCAGAGGTTGGTCTCTTCTTGTTTTGGTTTAATCACCTTTGAGTAAAGATCATTATGGAAACCAATAATGCTTTGTTTTTGGAGGGGCATTCCCTTACTAGACCTCCCATGTTTAATGGCATTAATTTTGCTTGTCAGAGGGAAAGAATGAAAATTTTCATACAATCCATTGATATTGATTTGTGGTACATTGTTGATGAAGGTCAGGCCTTAGGCTAATATTCTTGATGAAAATAGAGATAGATTAAGGCCTAAGAATAGAGATGAGTTGAATGCTGACAAGATAGAATAAATTTATCTTTAAATGCTAAAGCCATGAATATTTTGTATAATGCTTTGGATGTAAATGAGTCTTCTAAAGTGAAAGGTTGCAAATCGGCCATGGAATTATGGGACAAATTGAAAGACATCCATGAAGGAAATGAAGATATAAGAGAGCAAAAGAAGTCACTTCTTGTGGCTAAATATGGATCCTTCAAAATGGAACCTCATGAGAATATTGACAAAATCTGTTGTAGGTTCAATGATATTGTTAAGGATTTGGAAGGTTTAGGTAAAAAATATTCTTTGGCTGAAAATAATAGAAATTTTTTGAATGCTTTATCTAAGGAATGTGAACCTAAAACCATTGCCGTAGAAGAGTCTAAAAATTTCAATTCTTTGCCTATTGAGTCTTTGATTAATTCACTAACCTCTTTTGAATTGAAGTTGAAATATAAGGTACAAGATGAGGAGGAGGTAAGGCAAAAAAAGGCATAGCATTGAAGGCTTCACAAAATTATACAAGCAAGAAGCCAAGTGAAAAATGCTATGAATATGGCAAATCGGGACACCTTGCAAATGAGTGTTCATGAAAAAGGAGAAAAGACTCGAGGAAACCTCACTTCAACAACTTCCAAATCACATGGGATGATTGCAATTCGGATGGAGAAGTTGAAGAAGAATATGAGGTGGCTCAAATGGCTTTTATGGCTCATGGCAATAATGAGGTATTCTCTAGTTATGATTCTTGCGATGATGATGTTGAATCATTTATTTTTAAAATGCATGAATGTTTAAAAGATTCATATTCTAGGAACAAAGAGTTAAAAATTAAAGTTAATACTTTATTGAGTACCAACTCAAAGCTTGTGCATGAAAATAATTTTTGTCAAAAGAAAATGATGCTTTGAAGAAAAAATTTGTTGGAAAAACCAAGATCAAGGATGAACAAGCTTCATTGAAGAAGAGATTAGATGATCTTGATGCATTTTTACAAAAGAAAAAGGAAAATGTTTTTGAAAATAGAAAAGGACTAGAAATATGCTTATCAACAAAAATTTTGTCACTTATAGAAAGGATAATTTGTGCTTTATTAAATCTAAATCTGCTTTGTATGGCAATAAGAATATTGTGTGCTATTATTGTCATCAACATGGTCATGTAAAGAAAGATTGTTATGTTAAAAGAAATGAAAAATTGGGAATGAAATCTATGTGGATATTAAGTGAATTTACTAACTCAAGTGGACCCAAGAAAGTTTGGGTACCAAAAGTTGTTGTTTAATTTTGTATGTAGGTATGCTTGGAGAGCACCAAGGAATTCAAGATGGATCATCAAGGGAGGGTGTTCGAAACATATGGGTAAAGATGACATGAAAACAAAATCATTTGAATTGGGTAACATTTTTTTTAATTAAGTCTCTACTTGCAAAAGAAAGGGGGAGTATTTCTTTGCGGTTGCTCTATTTCAGGGAGACATTCTACTTAGCGGGAACCTAAATTGTTTTTTTCTACTCTTGTTTTGATGATGTGAAACAAAAGGGGGAGAAAAATAAAGTGGACAAAATCTCTTGTCTTGTACTTCATTTTGTTTATGGTTGTTTTTAGAATTGTCCAGTTGATTTGTCATCATCAAAAAAGGGGAGATTCTTGAACCCTAGTTATGATAATCATGTTTTGATGATGATCAAATCATTCTAACGGTTTGAAAATAAGTGTGCAGATAAACAGGAAGGTTCGGACATAAATGATTGTCCGAACACAATCAAGAAAACAACCAGAAGACAACTCAGACGATGATGACTGTCCGAAAGGAAGATCATTGTCCGACACAGAGAACCTGAAGTAGCCTCGGACGAAGAATAGAGTCCGATCAATATTCTAGAAGACATTGACATCGACCGGACGCAAGTTCAGACGTCCGAACGAAGGAAGACAAGCAACCTCTAGAGAACGGACGCAGTCTGATGCTTAGCAACGGCCGTCTAATAGGTCCAACGGCTAGTTCCTTCAGACGCAGTCGGCCGTCCAAAAGCTCAGGGCTAATAGCTAGTTTTCTAGTAAACAGAAAATAGCCGTTAGAGAATTGCTGGATGCAATTTTTGGGCATCTATAAATATCCCCAAGTCTATAGGTGCAAAAATGGAGAGAAGAACTACTACATTCAATAAAACACTTGTAAGAGCTATTTTGGGAAGAAATAGGCTAAAATATTGTGGGTTGTATTGGCTTGGGTAGTAGAGTTCTCTTGGCTCAACTAGAGGGAATTAGTGTGAACAAGAGTTGACTAGTGAGTGATCTTCAAGTGTAAGAGTGGAGGGATAACAAGTGTACAAAAGTGAGATTGTAGTGTAAAACCCTTTTGCTCAACTAGAGGAATTTAGTTGGTGCAAGGGTGAGCCTACTTTGTGTACAAGAAGGTTATTGCCTCACATTCTTTGAAGAGACACTACTAATAGATATATACTCCAAGCTTGAGAAGCTTGGGAGTTTGGTTTGATATTCTCTATCTCAATCTTTACATTTGTTCTTTAAGCTTTAATTGGTTAAATATTTATCTTTGATCATTTGTTCTTAAGTGTTTATTTGTTGCATAAAGTTTACAATTTCATTAAGCACATTAAAAGGTTTATTTTTTGAAACAACCTAATTCAGTCCCCTCTTAGGTTGCTTTGGGGAAACACTTTAGTGATGAGTACAAGATTACCTTCATCAAGATCTCTATCTTTTAAATTGATGAAGCAACTTTCATCTTCTTCTTGAGAGGTCTTCAAGGCTATGCTTCTCTTTGGTCTTGCTTAGATCATCCACCACTTTGGCTTTGAGCTTCAATTCATATAAAGTGAGAGAATTTATCAATGACTCAATGGGTATAGAATTTAAGTTCTTTGTTTCCTCTATAGCAAATAGTCTTTGCCTCCTATTCTTTGGATAGAGCATTCTTGATTTTTCTATTCTTCTCATTCAAAGAATATTCCTTTCCCAAGGCTTCAAGATCCTTGGTGATATCATTGAAACTACAATACATTTTATCAATGTTTTCATGGAGGTATGGCTCTATATTGAAGGATTCATACTTAGCAACAAGTAGAGATTTCTTTTGCTCTCTAACATCATCGCTTCCTTCATGAATTTCTTTCAATTTGTCCCAAATTTCTTTGGCTAAACACGTCCTTTGACACAAGTTGATTCATTAGCATCCAAGCCATTGTATAGTACATTCATGGCTTTTGCATTTAAGGTCAAGTTTGCCTTGTCTTGAGGACTGAGCTCATCCCTTATTTTTTCTCTTCTTCTATTTGTATGATCATCAACAATGGCAGCTTCGAAAGGACCTTTATTTACCACATACCACAAGTCAATATCAATAGGTTGCAAAAAGATTTTCATTCTATCTTTCCAACTAATAACGTTTATCCCATCAAACATAGGGGGTCTTGTGATAGATTGACCTTCAAAGAATAAAGCATTAGTGCTTGCCAGAAAGGATCTTTACTTAAAATGCAATTTAAGCAAAATAAAGAGACCAATGTTCTGATACCAATTGTTGGTCCCGAAAGCAACCTAAGAGAGGGGTGAATTAGATTTCTAAAAATTTACTTACAAATGATGCTCAATTCAAATTTCTTGCACTTGACAAGTAAGATGATAAAAATATAAGCAATTAAGTGTAAAATGAATAGAATGAATTAAGAGAGAGATTAAACAAATAGCACATCCAAGCTAGCTAGCTTGGAGTAGTAAGCCACTAAGATGCTTCTTCAAATTTGGTTGGTCAATAATCTCAAATGTACACAAAGTAAGATCACCCTTGCTCACACTACGTCTCTTTAGTTGAGCCAAGGATTTGTACAAGATTATCACTCCACTCAATATTTTTGAATAGCACTCTTAAGTACACACTAATACAATATCACTAAAAGCTAATTTGCACTCAAATTGCCTTTCTATTTGCTTGTATTCAATGTGTCAATTGATAAAACAGAATACAAAAGGGTTGGTATTTATAGGTGCAATAAATCAGCTCCCAACCACTTCCTAACAGCTACATAATAAGATACTGAGAAAACTAGCCGTTATGGATTTCGGACGTCCGAGGTTATTATTGAGCGTCCGAACAATCGTCCGATCTGAAATATCAAGGAGTTAAGGATGTCATTCGAACGGCCGAGATTATGTCTGTTCCTTCGTCCAAACCAGGTTTGTTGATGAGCGCAGTCATCGAACGGTATAGTGTGTCTGAAGGGTTTGGTGCTTAACCAAGGATGCTTTTCCTCTGGACAGTTAGCCTCGTCCGATAAGATTTTCTTCGGGCAGTTAGATGTGTCCATTGCTGGTGCCTCAAAGTCTTGCCATCTGCCTGATTTTTTGAACGTTGCATTGCATCTGAGATAAATTGGTTCGGACGAGCTTGTGCATCCGTTGTAGGTGCTCCAAAACCTTGTTTTCTGCCTGATCGTTTGGATGGTGCATTGCGTCCGTGGTAATCTTGTTCGCACAAGCTTATGCATCTGAGAAACATAGTGCTATTTGGACGATGTACTTCGTCCGAAAACTCTGCTCAAGAACAAATAAACTAGAATTCCTGCACAACTCAAGTTAAGATTGTTAGAGTATATTTGCCATCATCAAAACCAAGGTTGTTGGACAGCAATCATGATATAGAGGTAAACTTCTGCAAAAGCGAAATTTCACACTTGGCTAAGTTTTTGCCAATCTTCCACCACTTCACTTCACTTCACTTCACTTCACGTCACACTTCTTTACTACTTACAGACATAAAAAACACAAGTATTAGAGGACAATTTCCATCCATTCCTTAACAAAATTTATTATCCATTCCTTAAAAAAATTTATTACAACCATAATCAAACTTCTCAAATGAAAATTCAACCAAAAGTAAAACCAAACCAAATCAAATCAAAATTAAATAAGAAAAACACTAAAACAAAACTAAAAAAGGAATTTAAAGCTTGGGTTGCCTTGTAAGAGGCGTTCTTCTAGACTCACTAGATGGACTGTTGCATGACTTGATCATGTAAAGAATTAAGGATGGTCGGCCATCCTTTGCTATCTTTCTTTTTGGTCTCCATAAGAAGAGCTTGACTCCTTTGCCTCTTCATTTGACCTAACAATAAGATAATCGAGTGAATGGTTAACATAACTTTCTTCAAAATTTGAACATTATCATTATAATAAAACACATCAAATTCAACCAATTCATTTTCAAAATTGTGAAATCAATTTTCCTTTGTTAACATCAATCACTGCATGTATGGTTGATAAGAAAGGACTCCTTAATATCAATGGAATTCCAATATCTTTCTCGGTGTCTAGCACTAGAAAATCAACTAGGAAAACCAACTTGTCCACTTGAACTATCACATCTTCCAATAAGCCATAAGGCTTCCTCTCGGGCATATCTGCTAATTAGGTGACAATTTTCTTTGCACAATTGCACTACATTTAGCATTAAGTCACACCTTTTCATCATCATCCTACTTCTTTTTCTTAGCTAGAATCTCTCGATTAAATCAAGAATAGTGGGATATCTTTGTGAGTGCTTCAAGCAAGGGGGATATTAATTTGGAACTTTTTGAATACCTTAAGGAATTGATTGAATTGTTGTTTTTTTTTTCTTCCTTCCTTGGGTCAAGCAACCTTTGGGGAAATGGTATCTTCATTGAAGGATATAGATTCAAAAGGTCTTCAATTTGCTTATTCTTGCAGCCTTTCTTCGTTTGTAAGTTGCTTTCACCCTATTTAATCTTCTTTTCTTCATCACAATTGACCTCACTTTGTTCTTTAACCACCTTTGATTTTTTATTTCCCCCTTTTTTTTATCAATTTCATGCTTGTCACTTTGTACCATCAACTCCTTCCCAATCCTCAAAGTTATAGTATTGCATTGTTCCCTTCTCACTTGATCTCTTCCATTTTGCTCTCTTTGATTGTGAATTTTATTGCTTGGCAAAGCTCCCAAAGGTTTCTCATTTTGTTGTCTAGCCAATTGACCCAATTGAACTCCAAATTCCTTGTGGTGGCTCTTACATTCTCATACTCCCTCCTTTGATTCTCATTCTCTCAAGCTTCTTTAATTTTCGTAATCTCTCTTCAAATTGTCAAATTGTGTGTAGAGATCAACACCCTCTCTATAGAAGTTTTGATTGTAGTTCAAGGGTGGTGCAGGGTTATGTTGTTGATATTGAGGCCTTGGTTGGTTTTCAAGGTAAGGAGGATTTGATTAGGATTGATAAGAGTTGGCTTGAAAATTCCTTTGGTGAGAAGGTTGATAAGACTTATAAGAAGTTGATGGTTGGCTTTAAAAATTGTGTGGTTGAGGGTTGTATTGATAGAGACGATTTTGTTGGTTATTTTGATTGCTCTAAGAGAAGTTTGTGTGATTCCAACAAGATGGGTTATAAATATTTTCGTAAACTTCGGAGAATTCTTTGAAGATGATGGTTGATTGAGACATAATTCAATTGTTCATTTGGCCCCATATAAACAAAAATCACAAACAAGGGTGCTTGAGATGAAGAAGCCACGACATTTACGGTATTTCCTCTTCCCAAATTCTCCAAAACTCTCAAGAGATTCCCTCAAGTTACTCATGGCATTCATCAATAATCCTTTTCGAGAGCAACCGATTGAGTAATATGACCAAGATAGTAGTAGTTGGATGCCATCCTATTAAGTAGTGCTTGAGCTTCTTCTAGTGTTTTGAAAGACAATTAACCATTCGCGGATACATCAACAATTGATTTGGTTTCTTGAGTCAAGCCATTATAAAATGTTTGAATTTGAAGCTAAAGTGGAATAGCATGATGTGGGCACTTTCTCAATAATTCTTTGAACATTTTCCACGCATCACTATGACCTTCACCTATGTCTTGCTTGAATGAAGTCATTTCATTTCAAACTTTGGCGATTCTTGAAGAAGGGAAATGTATTGCCAAAAATTCTTGGGCTAATTGATTCGAAGTAGTGAATGTCTCTTGTGCATGTGATTGCAACCAAGCTTTAGGTCGATCCCTCAAAGAAATCTCCATTTCTACTAATTAAAGCTATAGAAATTCGTAAAGAGAACTAATTTAAAACTAAATCATTTTTGAATTTTTGATAAGTAGAAGAAAGCCCACTAATAATTACTAGGAATTAATGCAAGGAAATGAAGATTTTAACTAAAAATTAGTAGATTAGAAAGAACCCTAAAAACTTCAAAGAAAACTCGAAATGGAAGCAACTTGATTTGCAAGAAATTTAAAGAGAAAGCACAAAAAAAAAAAAAAATTATATCTACTTGTCGCAAATGAAAAACCCACTAAGATTAACTAATCAAAATTTAAACTTGCTAGGAATTAAAGACAAGATCTAAAGGAAATTAAAGTAGAACTTTTATACTAAAAGGAAACTTGAATCTTAAGCAAAAACTAAACTACCCTAATCTACTAAATTACCAACTACTCTGCTACTATGTGTTTTCTAAAGTACCAACTACTTACTACTTCCTGTGTACAAGTCTGGATTTAAGGACTACGTAGAGCATTAGAATTACAAAAGTTGGCAAAATTACAATTGTTGAACCTCGCTTCCATATCGTGATATGGAGGACTTATGACATCGCGACATGGAGCCTAAGTTAACCCT
This sequence comes from Cinchona pubescens, assembly GCA_025175665.1. Lineage (NCBI taxonomy): Eukaryota > Viridiplantae > Streptophyta > Magnoliopsida > Gentianales > Rubiaceae > Cinchona > Cinchona pubescens. Next base: position 505,955 of record JANKKI010000068.1, on the reverse strand, counting down.
TGCCGCTTTTATGTCCATATCGCGATATAGACTTTGAGTTTAATTTCCATATGGAGCTAAATTCCAACACTTGAAATTCGTCTTTTGCCCTTCTTCCTTTGACAGCTTCAATTCTCTATACTCCATATCCTTTCTTCTAGACCTAACATTCAAAACTAATAAGTAACAAATTAAGCTAAAAATTAACACTAAAATAATGAAATTTACACAAATGCAAATGAAAATACTAAATGCAAAAAAACTCAAGAGAAAATGCATAAATCTATCCTAAAATCTAGAAAACACTAACAATAAGTTAGTTTAAACAAGTAAAATAACTCTAATTTACTGGAGTTATTAGCAGTCTAATGATATGTTTAAATTTGGATCAAGGAATCCAAAACAAGTGTTGTATCTAAAATTAAGGAGCTCAAGGCATATTGCCTTATAGCCCTCTTCATAATCCTCTGAATGTAGTTAAATGATTACCGAAATAAGTATGTATCATCATCATAGGCCCACTAAAATTTAGTAGATGGACTTCTGAGCAAGCTAAAATTAATTATTTTAAGAAGGCATATTAAGGATTAACTGGAGAAGTTCAAGTACTTTGTGCTGTATTTAATAGACCTAGATTGTTTAGATGTGAAATTCCTGTGACTAACAAATCAATTGTTTAACCTTATAGGATTGACTCGAAAGTATTAAAGTCTGCTTAAAAGTAATATTAATATATGATAGTGGTGATAATTGTGTGATAGTTGCAACTTTGTGAGAGCATAGCTCACTGATGGGAAAGTCATCTTGGATTTTTTTTTCTTTTTTTTTGAGCTAAATTAAGTCATACTACTTTAAATTTTCATATTGCTCATCAAAAATCACGAATAGATTTATGCATTAGAAAATATATGGTAACACTTTCACTATAGTTATTAAATTCGGCCCGAGAAAAAACCATGCAATGAAAGTGAATTCACAGGTTACTGGTTCAATTGGATGGATTACTATTCAATCGGTGGGTTATTAAAAAATACATATTTTTACTAATATATAATAATATGAAATTATTAAATACAAGACATATAGTGAAAACATTGATAAAACACCTAGTATTAATTTTTTGATTAATTATAAATGAACTTTAGAATAAATAACATCGACTAGAACTGATGATGCCAAAAAAATACACCCAATGAAAATATTACAATTAGTTTTGAGCCCAAATCTATTTGGTGTATTTTAGTAAATTTACCGACATGGTCCTAACAGACCTAAATGGGTCAAATAATGAATGTTCTACTCACGGATCAATTTGACCCATTGATCTCAAGTATAAATATCAAAATGGCAGTTCAGGTTATTAATCAATTTCCGAATTACATAAGCTCTATATGCTTATTGAATTTTTTTGTTGTCTAAAGTAATAACTTAAGTATCGGAGCCTATCATGGGGGACAAAACTCTATCCTTTCTTTTCAGCGATCCGGACATGAGTACTACTTCTGCGTGGTGCTCAATCATTGCTTTGGGTGATACTACACATGAGCTAACCCCATCATAATTTTTTCATCAATATTTGGCACCAACTATGGAATACTGAAATAAAAGTCATCACAAGTCATGACCCCTAACATGCGTAATACTTACATGAAGGAAAATTCCAGACTGAGGTCAGTAACAGTCCGATCGAGGTCTACAACAGTCCGACTAAGATCAGTCTTCCTTCTAATATAGACTCAAAGTATGTCCACAAGTATCTGGATCAAACGAGTAACACAGAGTAAGTACAGATCGTTCCCACGAGAACTATGCTTAACTCTATCAACAAGTATCATAATGGCACACGCACAACCTTATCTAAGCAATAAAATAGCGAAATAATGATGAAAACAAGAAATAACTAATTGACACGAAATTAATATAATTAAAACTTAGGATTTATTCTTCATTTACTATCCAATTAATCAAGTCGATTTGTTATTCTTTCAATTCCACATCACGTTTAATGAACTTAGGGATTCGGTGATAATTGGAAGTTCGATTAAAACACATTGCAAATCTATTAATCTTGACTAGTCCACTATATGACTATATGGATGAAAGCCCTTCCTAATGCATTTATACAACCCTATTTGACTACCTAAGATGAGCAGGTATATTTCTATCTGTACCGAAGAAATGGTTCAACTTATGAGCGGTTGTTCCAAACAAAGACTATTTGAATCGGTCTAACCCTAGATTTTTTCTGTCGATTCCAAATAAGGCTACAGATCATTTTAGTTGGTGGCCAATCATCTAAAGGTGATAAGATTAATTCAGATAAGAAAACATAGAATAAGAAGGATAATCAATCTTCATGATAAAATTCGAATAAATGCTAGTCTAGGATTTAGTTCATAATCATGAAGTAAAATACATCAAATGAATAAATTACAACCATTGAAAGAGTAATAAATGAAAAACAAGAGAAATAGGAATGAAAACAATGCTTAGTTTCAATCCTTTTGTCTCCATAATCCATGCAATTCCTCCTTTTTGAACATTCTTCTTCTCTTCTCATGATGATTCTCTACAGGCTGCTGCCCTAATCTTAAACTGATGTTAAGATGTTCTCTTCTCTCTGTTATATCTGAGTTATGTTAATAATAGCCTAGGAACACTAAGTGATAGGCTTGTAGTCCTTAATAGGGTTTTACAAATTTAGAGGGAAAAAATACCCCTAGAAAGCCGTACAAATCAAAAACTCACTAAGTCCTATTTTGAGCCTGCAGCCCTAACATGGCTCAGCTCCGTAGGACACACCCGCACCTAGGGGTAGTCTCTGGAACCGACTCAAGTCCCCCACGTGCACCTGCACCTGGGCTCTGTAGGCCAGCTCACAATTTTCTCCGTTTTTGATCCGTTTTGCCTATGATTGATCCCAAACCTATAAAACACCATAAAATACATAAATTAGTGTATTTAAATACTTAAAACACAAAAAATAATATTTAGAAACCAAACCTTAAAATTACCAGAATAACCCTAAGGAATAATGAACAAGGCACCTCAGAAATCGACTAAAACTCAACCTAATATACATGTAAATAACTCTCTTTTAGAGAGTTAACACACGCCAACTTAAACTTTTACTCGTCCCTAGTAAAACAAACACTTAACACATAAACATATTAAGCACATTAATTTTCTTCAATAGTCAATTGTCGTAAGAAAGATAAAACTAAACAAAAAGAGATATGGATTCAACATGGATATGAAATAACATTGCTAATCAATCCCAATTCATCATAATGAAAGTATTGACTCTCCTCTCGTGAAAGCAGATAGTACTCGCTCACTGATCAACGAAACACCAATTGAACATAAGCTTAACAAAGGACAAACATGTTAGAAGAAATTTTGAACACACAAACTATTAATACAAATGAATTCAAACCAAGGATAAAATAGATCTTTAAAGCTTGTAATGTAGGCCAAGGGATCAAGCTAGGATATATATATATATAAGTAGCTTAAATCACCTTAGACACAGTTATTGAATAACTTCAAACCATAATCCCTACAGCATCTCCCAAGTAACCATAACCCTTAACCAACCACTACTTTCGAAGGCAAAATGCTCATTTTTTCTTTTTTTTCAACAAAGCATTAAAAAGCATTGGGGATTATTACAATGTTAAATATATAGACTTGACCTTTTTCCCTAAATCCATGCAAAACACGTTTCATGTCCTTCCTAACCATCCATATAATCATGCCCATAGTATTGATATTGCGCACCACCAACACTAACTACTAAGATGATGGGTAGAAAGAAGGATAAAATAGAAAGAAGTAAGTTGGCTAAATAACATGGTTAAACAAGAAAATATGGCTTATAAGGATCAAAAAGGGACACTAAGGATAAAATATCATTTAGGTAAGTTTTTTGCTCAAATGGTCCAACGAACTAGCATTTTCTTTGTCTAAAATTCACTCATATTTTGCAAGTATAAATATCACATACAATTCCAATGAATGTCACAAGCTAAACAAGTATCATAACAAGGCAATCGTTGATCAACATTCATTGAATATTACCTCACTATCACACATTCACTCAAGAAATATATTTAAGTGTATAGTGGTAACACTTCATAACTCAAAGGATTCAATGGGCAATAGAATATTTCTATACATTTACAATCCATAAACTCTAATAAGACTAGTTCCACTTTGAAATATTTTTAAATTTTTGGCACATTTCACAAAAATTAATGAACTCAAATGAGACAATGAAAAGGAAAATCTTTTTGTTTAACCGTCTACAATACTTTAGGTAAAGAGGACATAGAAATCCTGAAGGCTATCATCTTGTAGTTAGGGAGTTTTCTATATAGTTAGATCCTCAAGACTAAAAAAACTTCCTAAAAAATAAAAAATCTTTTTGTGTTTTTAGATAAGTTTTTGAAAAGAAAACCTAATTTTAAACAATTAAACTACCAAAGATGAACAAAAATGAAAACAATCAAACATTCCCAACACATAACACATTTTAACAAACACACCCACCAAAAACACAAACACACACCCCTAACTTAAAATCAAACATTGTCCCTAATGTTTTCACACATCACTAAGGATAATAAAAAACACTGAAACATATAAAAGAAACAACAAAAACAACACTCCCCTGGTTTTGGTTACGGCTTTCTTAATTGTCCTATTCTTTCTCTGCATCATTTTTACTTGTGTTTTCATCCTCAGACTCACTTGAATCATCCTCCATTTGCTTTTCTGCATATTCGGGAGTAGCCAAAAAAGTTGGAGCTTGAATCATATCAATGTTCGAGGCCTCACCGATGTAGTGTAATAATTGTTCCATGGCTTTCATGTACTGATATTGATGCTCCATTTGACGCTCAATATTCATCAAATGGCTCTCCATGCTTCTACTTGCTATTAGACAATTGGTTGAACTTGATACCTTGCTTTTGCTTGATTGCTTCGAAATTGGGTTTAGTCTTGTGACTGCTCTACTATTGAATAACTTATTCCTAGTAGTCCTTTTATAGCTGTCACAACTTCACCATTCTAACGAACACCTGCATCAATGCAAACTGAGTGATCAAGCAAGGAAACTAAAGTCCCTTACTCTTAGTTCTAGTTCAATGAAAAACTACGTCATGAATAACATGACCAATGTCTACGCTTTTCCCTTTCAATAAACAATATAGCAGCTTAAATTCAATTTTTAGTTACATTGGTTGCATGCAAAGCTGGAAAAATTGAAGGGTTAATGAAGTTCTCAACCAAACTTTTGCAATTAGAGATAAAAATTTCACTGGAAAGGAAATTTGTGTTTCCAAAGAATTCTTTGCTACTCTCCCAGTCACTTCAACACCATACAAAGAAATTTATACTTTTTAACCAAATTTAGATCATAGTGTCTTTGGTACTTAGTTTATCTATCTCTATCCATGGACAAAACTCTAGAATAGTCATTTAAAGAATCACGACTATAATGAACTCTCTTACCTGTAAGCAAAACAAAACAATTGTATTGTTCAATCACATATGCATATAAATTCTCTTACTACTTGTTCAATGGCAAATTCTTGATGCACACAAAATTTATCCCAACCTCTCTTAACAATTATAGTATCAACTTCATTCAAGAGGTCATGAAACCTATCATAAAGCTATGTGTCCATGAAACATCAAGTTTAAAGCCTTTTTCAAGAATTAACTTATTGTTATTTGAGTTTTATTTAAACCTATCAGAAGCTTTATAATTAGGGAATTGAGATTTAGAGTAATTTCCCCTTGAAAAACTACTAAGTTTAGCACTACCCTTCCGTTTAGAAGCCATGATTTCAAAATTCAAACAAATAACTCAAATAATCTTGAAATATGTAATGTAAAAGAACAAGAACACCAATTAAGTTTAAGAAGAATCAAGTTCTTCTTATGCAATTTCTACACACAAATACTACAACTTTCAATTAAAAATTTTTCACCAATTAAAATACAAATAAAGCCAAAAATTTAACTTTAAAAGTGCTAAAAAGGATAGAAATCACCAAAGTTTAGAACCTTATAAACTCTTCTTGGAACCTCCTTGAGTTGTTGGAAGAGTCCTCCAAGAGCTTTGCCTTCTAGATGTTCTTGTTGAGAACTCCCTTTCTTCTTTAGTAAGCTGAAAATTGGAACAAAGGTGAGTTCTTTATGAAATTTATGCAAGATTTCACGTGTAAATCAAGTGAGTTTTGTGTTAGAAAGGGATGAGAATTTTTTAGGAGAGTTTTGGGGGTGTTTTGGAGGTAGAAGAATCTCAATTTGATGGGTAAATGGGCTGCAATTTGCAATCCTTCTCCTTATTTTGGAGCAGGCTGGGGACGGCTCAACCTGTGAGGGCACTCCCATACCTAGCCAACAGTGGCTGGACGCTACTCAGGCTTTCAAGGCGCACCCGTGCCCGACCAATTTGACTATGTTCGATTTTTCTATCATTCCTCCAATCGTTTTCCATCTTTTTACAATTTTTAATCCTAGAATCACTTCCATACTTTATTTATGATATGTAAACACATCCAAAAAATAAAAAAGTTAATTGCAAATTATAATGTTACAAGCATACAAATTAACTAAACATTAGAAGGTACAAAGGTAGTAAAACATGGTGGTCCCTCACGAAGCACTTATTTAATGTCTATAGCTAGACATAGCTATTAGTTCACATTATTGAACTTCTTGAATATTCTTTGAGGAAGCCCTTGACTTGTGCACATTCAAAACCATTGAAACCAATGAAATGCTTGTGTAGATATCTTTTTACTTGTACAATGTGAAAAATTATTTTCTGCTTGTGATCATTAAGTGATACGAATCTAGATGGGCTAAGGATGTTCCAAATTGAGAAGATGAAAGCTAGAGCAAGCTTGGACTCGAGTTTGCCAAGATTAAAATGCTTTGATTACCACTTCGATCATAATTGCACCAAATTGGGAATTGCCTTTTGAATTAATGTGTGATGTAAATGTTATGCATTAGGAGTGATATTGTGTCAAAAGATAAACAATGTTTTACATGTGGTGTATTATTATGCAAGTCGGAATCTAAATGATGCTCAATTGAATTACTCAATTACAGAGAAAAAATTGCTTACCATTGTTTTTGCTTTTGACAAATTTAGATCTTATCTTATAGGCAATAAGATAATTATGCATGCCAACCATTTGGCACTCAAGTATGTGCTTACTAAAAATTATGCCAAACTAAGACTTATTTGATGGATTTTTTTGTTGCAGGAGTTCGATTGGGAAGTGGTAGATAAAAAAGAAAGTGAAAATACCATTGCCTACCACCTTTTAAGAATAGAGAACTCTAGGCTAAAGGTTCAAGAGGAATGTCCAATCCAAGAAGAGTCAGAAGTGGAAAAGTTATTGGTTTTCAAGGACTTGTACCCATGGTATGTCAATATAGTGAATTATTTGGTGGCAAGGATGGTACCAAAATCTTTAGAAATCAACCAAAAGAGGAAATTCTTTGCTGAAATCAAACATTACTGTTGAGATGAGCCCTATTGAAGATGTATTCCAGAAGAACCACAATTTATCAATCTTAGTGGAAGATATTCTAAGATATTGTCACTCTTCTGCCATTGGAGGACATTATGGGGCTCAAAAAACCAGTTCCAAGGTATTGCAAAACGGATTTTATTGTCCTAACATCTTCAAGGATTCAAGGAAGTTTGTGGTACAATGTGATGAGTGTCAAAGGGTAGGTAACATTTCAAAGAACGCAAGAGATGCCACTTCATGGAATTGTGGAACTTGAGGTGTTCGATTGTTGGAGGACAGACTTCCTGGGTACTTTTCCTACTTCTTTTGCTAATAAATACATTTCGGTGGCTGTGGATTATGACTCTAAATGGGTTGAGGTGATTGATTCCCTAACAAACGATGCCAAGGTTATGACAAGGTATTTTAGGATGAATGTCTTCTCTTAGTTTGGAGTTCCAAGCGCCATTGTAAGTAATGGAGGAACACACTTTAGGAATGCTCAATTTGAAGGATTGATGGCCAAATATATGGTAAAGTATAAGCTGGGCTTGGCATATCATCCTCAAACATGGGGACAACTAGAAGTAACCAATAGAGAGCTCAAAAGGATCTTGGAGAAAATAGTTAATAGTTCTCGAAAGGATTGGGCAAGAACAATAGATGATTCATCTTGGACTTATAGAATGTCTCCTTATTAGATGGTTTATGGGAAGTCGTGCCTTCTCCTGGTGGAACTTGAGCATAAGGCATATTATGCTATTAATTATTTGAACTTTGATTGGAAGCAAGTCGACGAGAAAATGATGTTGGATCTAAATGAGTTTGATGAATTTAGAAGAGAGGCATTTTAGAATGCTATGATTTATAAGGAATAACAAGAGCTTGGCATGATCAACATATTGTGAAGAAAGAGTTCAAGTCTGGGTATTTGGTGTTACTTTATAATTCAAGTCTTAAGTTATTTCCCAGAAAGCTCAAATCAAGGTGGACGAGACCATTTGAAGTGGTGAAGGTGTATCCTCACGTGTATAAGAGACATCTAAAAGGGCAAGGGTGACATTTCAAAGTCCTCAATGGACATCGGCTTAAGATATACTATAGAGGAGTAATAGAAGAAGGACAGTAAACCGTCCATTTATCGACCATTTGATCAATTCATGCCATAGACAAGCTAATGACTATAAAAAATCATTGTTGGGAGGCAACCCAATCTTTAATTTTGTGTTTTGTTTTAATTTTTAGCTTCATTTCTTGTTAAGATTTGATTAAGTTTAATTATGTTAAATTTGGTTCAAGTTAGGTTTGAGATGTTTACTTATAATAAGTTTTACTAAGGATAGAAGTCATATGGTTCACTCATACTTGTGTTGTTCATGTTTGTAAGTAATAAAGACGATTAGGTTGAAGCGGGAAAGAAGTTGAAAAATTGGCTAACTATGGAAAATAGAGTATCCTGCCTCTGCTTCGATATCATGACATGAGATTCTTGGTGTCACAACATCTACATCAAGCTTGCAAAGAGTTGTAGTGGATGTCACAACTTGGATTTTGATGTCGCGACATCAATGTGTATTTCTGCAAGGTGTATTTTTAGATAGCCAAACTCCCAGTCGCGACATCAAAAATTGATGTCATGACATCGACCATGTGAGGGGTACACATTGACTTTGATGTCGCGACATAAATGATGTCGCGACATCGAAACTAAACAACATATGATCCTCGATGCTGCGACATCAAATGTTCTATGTTGTGACATCAAGAGTTGGGCTGTTAAAAGGACTTCTTCAAACCTTATTCAACCAAAAGTTTCTCTTCTTCCTCAAGCCTTGGCCGTCCCACCCTTCATCCTCCTCTCTAAATTTTCTTTTCCTCCTCTAAAAAAACCAAATTCCAGCATAAATCCACCATATCAAACCTTTTTCCATCAATTTAATCGACAAAATTTGCTTAAAATACCTTTTTTGATAAATTCAAGGTTGTTCTTGGTATATTATAGAATATTTGTCTTGGTTTTGCTTCAGAATTCAAGAATTTCTATTGGTTGATTATTGGGTTTATTTATAAGTTGTTGTGAAAATTGTGACAAATTTGTTTGAACTCTATCAAGTTGATTGTGGCTGTAAATATTTACCATCATCTTGTTTAATTGTGACTATGTGGAAATTTTGGGCATTTAATTGTTGCAATTTTGCTTGGTTAAATTCCTGAATTGTGAATATGCTAGAGGAAGAGGAAGAGGTCAGGGTGTGTTTGGTGGTGCAAAGAAAGGAAAAGTTGGTGAGGAAACTAGTGGAGAGGCTAATGAACCCATTGTTGAATCTATATTTTCTTGTGACCATACTCAAGATTTATTTAACGCAAATGTAAAGCATGAGATTATAAAATAGTAGGGGTTCAATTTTTCTTCGAGTTGGGGACCATATGAGGGTATGATGATGGAATTAGAAGTCCAACTTAAGGCTAGGAATTGGGAGAGTTTTGGTAAGACAGTTGAACTGGGCTAGACAAACTTGGTAAAAGAATTTCATTCTAATTTGTGTTAGCTTGAGAAAGGGAAGGTGAGAGTTCAAGAAGAGTGTTGGTTGATTTTAGTTTGAAAAAGATCAATGCTTATTTTAATGTGCCTTCTATTGATAGTAAGCAATATAAGGAGTTCATAAAGGAAAAAGAAAAATAAATGGAAGTTATTAATAATGCTCTATGCTCTAATAATGTGAAATGGGTTATGAATGTGACTAAAGATTCAGTTTTGAAGTTTCCTCGTAGGGGTCTTAGTTTATTGGCCAAATTGTGTTTCTATTTCATGAGCTATAGGATTTGGGCATCTAATTCAGTGAGTTATGTGCAAAAGGATAAAGCATGTCTCATTTATGCTATCCTTGCGGGCATGCCTCCCAATATTGGGAAGTTAATCTGTCAGAGATTCTTGGATAATGGTAATTCTAGGAGGCCAATATTCTTTGCACCAAGTTTAGTGATTATTGATTTAGGATGTCCTATCACTCTTGAAGTGCCTCAAACCTATCAAAGAGGCTAGATCAACAAAGAATTTGTTCACAAGAGAGTTCGGGAGTTTGTAGAGACACGAACAACCGAGGGAAACAAACATGACTCTACCACCTACTTCACAAGCATCTTACATACCCTTGCTAGCAGATTATGTGTACAATGCACCAATAACCAATGAGGAGCGCAACAAGATTGAAGGATATTGAACTTATAGTCTATTAGTCCTCCACAATAATTTGGCACTTGTCGATGAAGCTTTCAAGGCCATGATGCTTAACACATAGATCCATCCAAGACTACCTCTAGCTTGGTATTTTGGTCTGCCTTGCAGGCAATCATTTTATACACCACTTGAGGGACTGGCACAACAAGGAGATCAACAACAAGTTGGTGGGGTCAATGGAGCACCAAGATGTAGACTTTGAGGAAAGCCAACATAGTGGTAACAAAGAAGGCCAAGATGAAGTTGAACGAGACATCAATAAGGTCAATGATGAAGATTGATGGCTTATGGCATATGGAGAAGATCATCCTATCCCTATTTTTCTCTACTCTTCTTTAATTTATGAGCAAACCTAGTGGGATTTGAAAGAACATTATCACTTTTCCTTTACTTAGAATTTTTAGTACTTTGTTATTATAATTTCTTTTTTTCTTTTGAGATACTAAGGTTTTAGTTACTTTTTCTTAGGATAGATTGGCTAAGGGCACTTAAGCTTATGCCAAGTAGACTTATTATTTGTGCTTACGTAGTGGATTGATTATTTTGATCCTATATTTATCATTACTTGGTGTTAGCTTCTTTATGCTTTCAGTGGTTTATTTTGGTTAAGTCCTTGAACCATTTTGGTAGTACTAGAATTTTAGTTTATGTTATATATGTTTTGAGTTTTCTTATGTTAGTATGTGTTTGTTTGATTTTGGGTTAGCAAATGGATGACTTGTATTCATCAATAGAATAAAAATGTCAAGTTTGGGGTGTATTTACTTATGTTGAGAATGGTACTTTTGAGTTTGTAAATATTTGTGTGGTGACATTTCAATAGAAAATTGATTGATTATGGTACTCGAGGATGAACACAAATGACTTGCAATATCATAGGAGTGAATTATTTAAATTTAGCATTTCATGGACTTTGGTGTGTGTTGAGTAGTTCTTCTGCATAAAAGAATTTTAAAAGCCAAATATTACTATTTTCAAAAGGTGAGGGACTCACATTTTTTGAATAAATTCATTTGAAACATTCTTTTTGATCAAATAAATAGTATTACCTTGTTTGTTGACTTATCTTTTGGAAATTTTGTTTTAAATAGAATAGAAGTGATTTAGGTCATTTTTTATTTTTGCATAAAGGAGTGTTATTCTAACTTATGAGTGATTGGGTTTGAATATAATTTTGGATATGTTTTACTCCTCTTCTGTGGTTTAGGGTCATGAAAAAATATATTTTGCTTAAGAAATAAGGTGAGTATAGGATTTCAGCATTTACCAATGTTGTTTATCTGAAATGTACCATTAGAATAGTAATAAGGCTAGTACAGAATTCAGGCATTTAGCAATGTTGTTTCTCCAAAATGGCCATTAACAGATCTAGGGATTGCTTTTAAATTATGACAAGTAGAAGCAAAGTCTTTGAAATGAGACTTTATGTTTTAGTATACAAACAAGTTGAGGAGGAAATATTTGTCATACCCATCATTGATATCATTCACTCACTCCTTGATAGATTAATATTCCAAACTTTGTGTGACATGTGCATTTAGATTGATTCCTAATGATCTTCTATTTTCATTGGGCCTTGTCGAGATGATTGAAATGCATTGTAATTCTTTTGATATGAGAAAAAATTATGTTTTGGATGAATGGAACTTGTTTTTGAAAAACCTATTTGATGATGGTTAAGACTTGGTTATTAGAAATCTTGTGTCACATTTGAACTCGTTTTCATTGAAAAGGTGAAAAAATTGGAAGGACTAGTTAAAATAGTTAAATTGTCATATGGTATTTGAAGTCCCTTGAGAGGTTTCTTAATTACTCAAAGTGCATCCATTGTTTACCTTTTGTGTGGTTAATTTGGTGAAGTCAAATGAGCAAAGAGACAATGAAAAATGATAAAAGATAAAGACTTGAGCTAGAAGGAGTGTGATGTCGTGACACTAGATGTTCCATGTCGTGACATTGAGGTGGATTTACAAGGCTTATTTCAGGCTCGATGTCACGACATCAAATATTCCATGTCGCGATATCGAGGCACATTCAACTTAATTGATTAGGACATTTTTGTAATCTTTGACCAGAACTTCTTTAAATCCTACCTTGTAATACATTCAAGGACATATAATGTAGCTGTTGGTGGTAATTTAGCTAATTAGTGTAGTTGTAATGTATCTTAACTTTCAAGCTTTCTTTTAGTTCAAAAGTTCTCTTTAACTTCATCTTAGATCTAGTATTTAATTTCTTGCAAGTTTTAATTTTTCTTATTTAATCTTAGTGGGTTTTCAAATAGCTACAAGTAGATATAACTTTTACATGCTTTCTTTTTAACTTTGTTGCAATCTAATTTCTTAAAGTTAAAGTTTCCTTTGAAGTTCTAGAAGTTCTGGCTTCTTGAGTTTAGTGGCTTCCTAGTTTAAAATTTTCATTTTCTTGCATAAATCCATCAAAAATTTCTTTTGAAATTTTGAAATTTTTATTTTTTTAAAAAAATTCATAGTTTAAAATTTTAGTATTATTTAGAGGGCTTTCTTTTAAATCCATCAAAAATCCAAAATTTTCTAGTTTTAGTCAATTTGCTTTTCAATTTTTCAATTTCCTAGTTTTAGAAAAATAAGGATTCCTACAAATTCAAGCTTTCTTAATGCTTCCTCTAGACAAATAAGGTTTAATGGCTTTCCAATTTCAATCATGCTTTCTAAATTAGGCTAATTTACTGACAATTTTACTTGCTTTTCTTTGGGTTAATTTAAGTAGTCTTCAATTACTTGTCTTAATTGGTTTCTTTAATGTAGTTATTATTTGCTTTATATTTAAGTGCTTTTACTTGCTTCAGAATGATTAAATACCTAGTTGGTAATTGTTACTTGCTTTCTTCAATTTAAGTAATTCAATTGCATGTGCAATTTAATGGTTTTCTTTAGATTTAGGTATCCATCTTTCTTTTCATTTTGACTAACTACACAAAGATTTTCAATGTATAGTACTTGCTTCTCTTAACAATTTTCATGGGAGCGATGCCTACCTACCACTTGCAACTTACCTACCCTGTTTTCTTGTAGGCGTCAGGGTAAAAGTTAAGTATTTGTGAGGTTTTATCACTTTTTTAGTTTGTTGTCAATTTGAATTTTTAATCTTACCCAAACGAATTAACAAGTCTCTAGGCAAATTTGCGTTGCTGCAGCGAAGAGGGTGGTGTCTGCTAGTGTAGGTGGCATTAATTCACAAATTCACTTCTGCAAGTATACAGATTGAACAAGTAATACAGCGATAAGTAAAGATCTTTCCCACAAGAACTATGTTTGACAAAAGTGTTGCTAAATACTAGAGTGACACACACAATTTTCTATTTAAATAGGCAATAATGTGAATGATAAGAAAAGTAAATAAATAACTAACTACTCATAAGTGTACACCTAAGCTAAATAAGTAAATAGGTTCCAAAGTAGATGACTAAATGTGTAGGGTTTGTTCTTCCTTTTCCAATCCAAATAAATTCCTTATGTTGTTTACTATTCTAGGGTTCCAGTTATAATTGCATGTTACGGGTTAGAACTCATTGCAAATCTACTAACCCTACCAGTCCACTATATTTGTATATGGATTAAAGCCTTGATTAGTGCACAAATATAACCCTAATTAATTGCCTAAGGTGAATAGATATATTTCTATCTGTACCCACAAAAACGTTTCAATCAATCATAGAAACTTCCAAATAAAGGCTATTTGAACGTCCTATACCTTAATTTCCACTCCCAATTTTATTGAAGATTTATAATTCACTCTAGATGGTAGCCAATCATCTAGAGGCACTGAAAACAATTCAAATAAATAGACAAATATCAGCAATCAAATAGAACAATCAAACAATCTTCATGGTAAATTTGGAATAAAATCCTAGGTATGAGATTAATGCATTTGTATCATATTAATAAATACATCAAGGTAATGTTTTACAATCATTCTAGAGTAAATAGTCACAAAGAAAGAGAGAGAAGAACAACTAGTAGTAGTCGTGTTCTTCATCCTCTACCTTGATGATTCTTCTCCTTCGGAAGATTGATCAACTAATGATGTTTCTATCACTTCCCTCTACTCTAACTCATGTAACCTATGAGAACTTATGTCTAATATATGTTTATAATGACCTAATATATGTATTTATATAGGTTTCTAAGGTTTCTAGAAGCATGGGTCGAAAATACACTCAAAACCGTTCCGACTAGTCAAAAGTCACCAAAACCTTAATTCTAGCCTGATGTGGGTACACCTGCACCTAACAGGCAGTCCGTAGACACCCCTTAAAAGCTCTGGTACCTCTGTACTGAGTTCTCTACTAAGAGTGTCCCGTTTTGCTCTATTTTGCTCCATTTTCATCCATTTGACTTCCGATTGATCCCAAACCTATGAAAATACATTTAAGCATACGTAAATATGTGTAATAAAACATAAAAAACACATAAACAAAATCTTTTGGACAAAAACTATAAAATGACCAAAATACCGCTACTTACTAAACAAGACAACTCAGAAACAGACTAAAACTCAACCTAAAATTCATGTAAATAACTCTCTTTGACAGAGTTAAAATACCTCCACACTTGAACTTTACTCATCGTAAGTAAAATAAAACACCTAAAATACATGACTCATTGATCTTCTTCAATTCATCAATAGTTGTAACAAAGAAAACTAAGCAAGTAGACAAATGAACTCAACATGTATACAAATGAACATTGCTAATTGACCCAATAGCATCATCATGAAAGTGTCAACTCTTTAGTCATAAAAGTAAATATCACTCGCTCACTAATTGATGAAAAACCCATTGAATAAAAGTTAGCAACTAACAAACATGTTGTAAGGAATTAGTATACACAGTACTCGCTCATACAAATGAACACAAACCAACGAACAAGTAGGTCTTAAAGTCTATATGTTCGTAATGTAGGCTTTGGGATGAAGGTAGGATATATATTTTTTGATAAAAGTAGCTCATATCACCTTAGATATGCTAGTGAATAACTGGAACAAAAACTAGAACACCCCTCTACAACGATAGTATTTAACCAACTACTACTATGAAAGGCAAAATATAACTTTTTTTATTACAACTTAGAAGGAAATTGTCCTTCTTTAGTGATGCGAATCCCATGTGCAATCTAGATTGTTGCCACAAAACCGAATGATCAAGTATGGCACCAAAACTCCAAGGATCAAATCCAAAGTTTGTCATGCAAATTTGGATACCAAGAACACACAAACAAATACAAGAAAGAATTGACTCACTGTTTATATCGATCAAGCAAGAACCAATATCTTAAGTCAGTTAGAAAAATCACCACTACTCAAGCGATGATCCCAACAAAGTCTTAATCCTAAGACAAAAAAGAGAGAACTTTTCCTCATGAAAAACTCAAAATTCTATTGAATATTGGCTGAAGGAATTCTTCCATAGGATGATGCCTATTTATAGGCTTAATATGGTCCTAAAAACTAGCTAAATACACTCCTCAAAAGTAGTGCTAGGGTTCGGCCATAAGGAGTCCCAAAATTTGGGCCAAATGGGCCTTATTAAGGCTAATTAATGAGGCTAAAAACTAAAATTTAAATCAACACCTATACCAGCCCAATTTACACAATACTTAAACAAGAATTGGGCTTTACAAAATAGAGACCAAACTAAAAATTAACTTGAACTGAAAATCCAACCTTCTTGTGTATTAAGGATCTCGACTTGTGCTTCACTTTGAAGAATTGAACTTCATGTGTTAATGAATTGAGAACAATCCAATCCAGCTTGATTAAAACACCATGAATGTACTTAAATCTTGGCTTGCTCGAATCCACACTTGCTCTTGCTTTCACCTCCTCATCTTGGTACATCTGTAGCCTATATAGATCCATATCATTCCCTTCCTTCTCGAAAGGATTCATTGTTGAATCTCTTATCGGACTTGGATAAGAAAAAAATAGGTCAGTCAAATGGGGCACATGACGGCAGACAATAGGCCTTGAAGTTGTGCATTAATATGAACACAAATTTTTTTGCAAAGTAATTATCCAAACAGTTAAACAAATGTGCACGCCAAAGTAGAAAATCATTCAGTTTTGACAAGTTAAGTGCAATTTGAGCAATTGCTAGAAAACACTGATTTTGACATGAATTGAAAGTTATTTGACTGAAAACAAGAATTTTAGTCAAAGTGTTTTGAGGCAAATTGATATGATTTCATTCTTACAAAGTATTTGACCTAAACCAAACAACTTAGGTTGCTCAAAAACTAAATTGGAACAAAACCTTAGCTTGACTGGGACAAAATTTTGAATATGTTGAATTCGAAATTCATAAAAGAAGTTAACTGAGCTAACAAAGTTATCCAAGTTATTTTGAACAAAAGTGAAATGTTAAAAAACATATAGCATGCTAACACAACAATTCAAATTAGATTTGTGCGATGGCACGCAAATGATTATCAACTAAGATTTGGACGGATTTATCTAAACAATGCTCCATAAATTGGAATTGAAGTCCAAGAATTTGGATGCCTTTTCTATTGAAAATAACAACCAAGTCAAAAATCAAGTCCAAGGAATGAATTTTAAACAATAAATAAAAAAATGTACACTAAAAATAATCCTAAATTCGGAATTAAATTTGTACAATTTCTTAAGATGATCAAATCTAAGAATTTCGACACAAGAAATAGAAATAAGTTCACACCTTTGAGATAGAGTATTGACTACTATATCTTCCTTACCTCTCGTTGGTTGGAATGATGAGCTACTCAATTGACAGATTAGTGCATCATGACTTACACCTTTGAAGGGCTGCACATAATAAAGAAAACTAGAAAAAGATAAAGGGTTAATTACACTTTACCCCCTTGAACCTGCACCTCAGCTACACTTTGCCCCCTAAACCCTTAAAATGTACACTTTGCCCCCTCTGAAAGATTTCATCATAATACATAATTACAAAAAGATGATGTCAACATTTACTTTGACATTATTACCCTTAAAATATTTGTAGACAAATTATATTCCTTTTTATTTCATTTTTAATGATTTCATGTAATATATTTTTATTTCGTAAGAATAATAAAATTTTTTATCACATTTTCCTTAATAAAATTATATATTATTTTTCTTCATTTCAAAAACTAAATACTAATAGAGTGAACTTTGACAATACTTTTTCTTCATTTTTTTGCAGGATTTAAACATATTGAAAATAAAATAAGTAAGTAGATTACTTTTATTTGTATAAATGAATTTATTTTTACCCATTTTATACTTAAAAAAGTTTGTAAAAAATTAAAAATTAAAAATAAAAATTAAAAAATTGCATTGCATGTGTTTAAAAATATCTTTTATATTTAACATGTTTAGTTTATGGAAAATGAAAATGAACAAAAAGTAGTTGTAAACATCTCTTTTTTGTATTCAGTTTTATAAATGAACAAAATCAATGTATAATTTGATTAAAGAAATTTGACAATTCATAAAATTCTCTTATTGTCTTGAAATAAATAAATAAATAAATAAATAAAAAGAATGGTTGCATTTATTAGAACTTAATTAAAAGTAGAATAACTTTGAAAACATTATTGGAGGACATTTTTATCAAAGAAAATATTCACATCATCTTTTTACAATTATTTATATGGAATCTTTTAAGGGGGGCAAAGTGTACATTATTAGGGTTCAAGAGGCAAAGTGCAACTATAGTGTAGGTTCAATGGGGTAAAGTGTAATTAACCCAAAGATAAATCAAGGTTAGGCATGACAAAATAAATCATCTTGATCTCTTCCTCTTTTTTCTCTTTTTCTTGGCCTATGGCCAAAACCTTTACAATATTTTTATCTTGATTTTCAGCCACTATTTGGCTTTTGCCACTTTGCTCTTTACCTTTAGTCCATTCAAGAATTTTTTTTTTCTAATCTTTCTTCATTTATTTGACGTTGTGACAAAGTTAAGGAATAAATTTAAACTTTTTACCCTCTTTACACAACCGATACCCCTTAGCATAGCTATCATAAAAACATTTTCCAGATAATTCCCATAGCTTACCAAGTTGTAAATGACATGTGTGCGATGGTTCTATATTATAAATTACTTTATTGGAATACTTACCAGTAGTGAAGGATACAATAACTTGCTCAATTACCTAAAACGCTTCACTTTCAGTTGACCATTGGAACTTAAAAGGTTTTAGATATGACGAAGTAGGCAAATTCAGCTTTTCAACAAGATTTGCACTTGCCATATTAATCCATATGCTACTATTAATTATAGTACCACAAACCCTTTCATTCCCAAGAACTAGTGAAGAAAGTCTCTTCCTGCCTATGAGACATCACAAATAAAACTCACAAAACAAAGAAGTTAATGTTAGAAAAAAAAATAATTAGAATTTTTCCTCACCACCCAACTCACTTTTGGGAGTATATGCACTCAAATTGTATCACTCAATCTCAGTGGAAGATCGTACATACCCTCAATTGAATGGCTTTCATCACTCAAATGATGTCCCGCATTGCCTTTTTTCCTTTCTTTAGTTCACTCTCAAAGTCTTTGCAAGGCTATGAGCACCAAAGTGAGATCCAATTATGCCTTAACTAGTTAATTGGTCGGAAGACAAGAATGAGCAAATTATTCATGTGTCTATGCCAATGAAAGGACACCAAACTTTTGGATATAAGTTTTAAAGAATAAGAGACAACAAAATATGCAAGACTACTGGAAGCTACAATAGGTGTGGAAAACAAATAAGAATTTGGTAAGCAAATTTACCAAATATAGAAATCAAATCACACAAGAACAAACAATTAAGTACTTAAGACTAGCAAAGAAATTAAAAGAACCAACAAAAAAAAAATGCTTTTGAACAGAATCACAAATTTAGAAAGTGGACCTTGATTTAGAAAGTATCCAAAAATGGAAAGGTCCCAAATTTGGTGGATTTCCTAATTCAATTAAGATTCAAGTAAATTTGTAATCGAAATCCTACTAGGATTAGAATTAGTTTTTCGAGCCCAACTGGAATTAGGACAAGTTTCCTAAGTCAAATTGGATTAGGGTTTTTCAAATCCTGTTAGGATTAGGATTAGAAACCAATTCCAAATAGCATGAGGACAAGAAACCAATTCCAAATAGGATCAGAATAAGGAAACCAAGCACAATTAAGAAAAAAAAAAGAAGGTAAAAGTTGAAACCCTTTTAGATTAGGGGAAAAAACAAGTAGTTGTCTATATAAAGAACTCAATGGGCCTACCCTAAAAATTTTTTTCCTCCTCCTTCTTTTTCTTCTTATGGTTGATTATACTTCTTAATCTTTTTTTTTTTTTACACCTCTTTTTTTTTTCCTTTTTTTTTTTTTGTGAAAAAAACTTTCAACCAACAATATATTTTTTTAACTTTCGGCCAAACAATTTTTTTAAACTTCCTATCAAACTTTTTTTTTCTCCATTTTTTTTCCTATTTGGCTAGCAACATCTCTTTTTTTTAATAAAAGTTAGCAGCAACAACAAATAACAAGTAACGAAGAAGCAAAAACAAGAACAACCACGGTTGGAATTTTTTTTTTTAATATCAATAAGAACACGAAAGCAAAAACAACGAAGATTGAGACAATAAAGAAACAAGGTGCGGCACGAGAAAAACAAATCACAAAATCAACAATGCAAATTTTAAGATAAGAACAATAGAGAATCAAAATTTTTTGGATGAACAATAATGGTGAACAGTAACGATGACAATAACAATGAACAATATTTATTTTTTAAATATTTGAGATATGATATTCTTAGAAAGAAAATCTAGACAAATAAAAAAAACTGAATTGAACTGACCAAAATTGGATCAGCTATGAAACTAAGCTTATGCGAACCCCGTGCACAATTAAGATTGATGCCATGAAAACCAACGATCAAGTATGGAACAAAAACCCAAGGATCCAATCCAAAGTTGGTCATATAGATTTGGACAGCAAGAACACGCAAAAGAACAAATGAAGTTAAGCAAGAATTGACCCACTGTTTATATCGATCAAGTAGGAACCAGTATCTTAAGTTAGTTAGTGTTGGCCCCAAAGCAACCTAAGAAAGGGGGTGAATTAGGTTTCTTAAAAATTATATAGCAAAATAATCACCAATAAAATCTTTTAAACTATCAAATGGATAAATTGATATAAAGACAATGAAGCTTATGAAATATAAAAAGGTAAAGAGAGAAATTGAACAAGCAATACTTCCAGGTTACCAAGCTTGAAGTGTTAATCCACTAGAATGGTTCACAAAATTGGTGAGTCAATAATCTTCTAATGTACACAAAGTAGGACAATCCTTGCTCAAAGTAATTCACTTTAGTTGAGCCAAGGATTTTACTCTTAACCTCACTTTAGTACAAGATTATCACTCCACTCAATATTTTGAAT
Source organism: Cinchona pubescens (assembly GCA_025175665.1). Classification (NCBI taxonomy): domain Eukaryota; kingdom Viridiplantae; phylum Streptophyta; class Magnoliopsida; order Gentianales; family Rubiaceae; genus Cinchona; species Cinchona pubescens. The sequence continues at coordinate 484,767 of JANKKI010000068.1, read as the reverse complement.
TGCACTCTAAGCTACACACTAAATACAATATAGCACTATAGCCAATTTCAACTTAAATTTGCTATTTTCTAAGGCTTGTATTCAATGTAAGAATAGATGCTCCTTACAGAACAATAGAGCAGGTATTTATAGGAGCAATAAATTTTGGTTGTAACTACTTCCCAACGGCTCAATAATAAATGCACAAAAACTAGCCGTTAAGGGTTTCGCACTTCTGAGTTAAAGGTGGTGCATCCGACACAGCGTCCGATCTCAGTATAGTTGGTAAAGGATGTCGGTCGGACGGCAGTGGATGCGTCCGTTTCATCGTTCGGACTGGGTTTCGGACGGTCTTGTTCGTCTGAAGCAAGCTTTGTTTGGACAGTTGTATGCGTCCGTTGAGGAGTTTAGCATTCTTGATTCTTATCAATCGGACAGAAATATATGTCCGAGAGATATGTCCTTGGACGCGCCTGTGCGTCCGTTGCAGGTGCATGAAGAAGTTTGCTTTCTACCTGTCCGCTTGGATGGTGAAATGTGCCTGAGTGAATCTGTATAGGACGCTCCTGTTCGTTCGAGAAAAGTATCATAGTTCGGACGGTGTACGGCATCCAAACGACCTGTTTCCAGTAGAAAGGATAGAAGACCTGCACAGCTTGTTTTCAGAGTTTAGTGCTTATGTCATCATGAAAATAAGGTTTGGGAAACATCAATCTCCCCCTTTTTGTTGATGACAAGCAGTCATTGAATAACCAAACCTGTCCAATCGTGTATATCAAAAATCAACAGATATGATTAATAGCACAACCAACAATTTTGCATATTCCTACTCCCCCTTTTGACAAAATCAAAAAAAGCTCCCCCTCAGAAAGTGCACTAAAATAACCAACAATAACAACTTCAACATCATCAAAATTAGACCATTACATGATAATAACATCTATTTCAATTCCAAACCAACAATAACAATGTCAACATCTAGTTCAATTCCAAAACCAAAAGAATTCATAATAGTATTATCAAAATACAGATTAACGATCCAAGGAGGAATAGAGAATCTAAGTCGAGTCATTTTTCTTCTTAGTGCGTGTTTCAATCTTGTGCTTTTGGGTAGGGGCATCATCGCCAGTAGCTTCACTATCGCCATCTCTGTTCGCGTCGTTGCATGATAAAATTAAATGTATCGTCAATGTCCTCATCATCGTCCACATCAGCATCAGCATCAGCAGCACCCTGATCATTCAATGTCCTCATCGTCGCCCTTACGATCATCCTCTTCTTTAGTGTTGTCTTTTTCATCACTTTCGGTAGAGGAGTCAAGGGGGTACTGCGATTGAATATTTGCAAATTGAACTTGAGCTGAAGCAGACATGCCCAAGCTGAGTGCCTCTTGCAGGATCATCTGACAAGTTTCAAGACACTTTAACTTGAGATTAGTGGGACATTGGAGGGAGCTCACCAAGTGCTCAAGGAACTGAGAAGGCTACAGATGTGTGAAAGGGAAGTTATAGAGAAAGAAGGGCGAGGATCATGGACTGGTGGAGGTGTTTGAGAAGGAGGTGAATGGGGAAGTGCCAGACCAGAAGTAGAGGCTTGAGTTTTTAATCTTTCAATATCATAAGCAGCTTTAGTTGACCATTGATCATTAAAAAAATAGTAAGCCCTTTCGCTCAATGTAGGCTTTGTTGAAGTAGGGAGGGAATTGTTTGTTGCTGGTGAAAGGTACTTCAAGATAATCAAACACTTTTGTGAGAAATTTGCCGAAGGGAATGTTTCGGCGAGTATCGGTGAGAAATAGTTCCCACAAGGAACAGAAAAGGTACCCAAAATTGAGAGGAATCCCTTTGAAAATGTAGTAAAATAAGTAAAATTACATTTTTCTGGGCTCGGTATACACCCGTCAGTTGGTAACAATAAATTTGTGACAAGAGTGTATGAAATGTTCATTTCCCGAGTGAGCAAAGTAGTCTTGGCTTCCGAGACCTGTTTGAAATTGATATTAAAAATTGCTCTGACCTCGACAATATCAAATCTAGTGTCCAGAGCGGGCCATTTATCCAAAGAAAATAAATAAGAAAATTCATTCAGGGATGAGACTTCACATTGAAAAATAGTACTTATGATGTTGGAAGAAATTTCAAGATTTGTGTTATTCACACGAGAGAACTAATGTGCGAACAGTGGGGCCTTTTCTAAGGTTGGCTGTGAATTGGAGCACCATGTCATGATAAACAGGTAAGTCAATGCGAACTAGGTGACCCCAATTTTTGTCAAATTTTCAAAATAAAATTTGACAATTGGAAGATTAAATTTTCAAAAAGACCCTGGGAAATAGGTCTTTGAACGATGATAGATTTGCTAAGAAGAGATGTATACCTTTCATGTGCCTTGGCATCTATGAATTTTGGTAGGGGTGTATTTGTTGAAGCTTCAGGATTAGCTGATGATTCTCTTTGCACTGGAGCTTCCCTTTTGATTTACGTGCACGAGTTTCTGTTGAAGAGCCTCCATGAGATCGAACCATTGTGAATTGAAAGTATATATAAGAGAGATTTTTGGGAAGTTTGTGGAGATTTGAAGAAATTTGATGGTAGCTTGGTGAAATGGAGTGCAACAAGGGTAATGAACAATTTGGGAATGAAGATTCCTCAAATAATTTGGCAAGAGAAGGAAAACCGAGAAATTTTAAGAATTTTCAGGGGGAAGATTTTTCGCCAGACAGGGTTCGAGGATTTGGGTGTGTCCGAAAGGGGGAAAGTGAACGATTTTAACTGAGCAGAGTGATCGTTCGGACTTCCGAACAATTTTTATGTGTCCGTTCGTGCGTCCGAAAGCTGATGAACGGATGGCCGAAACTCAAGGCTAGTGCGTCCGATATTTTCAGCGGGAAAATGATGAAAGTGAGGACAATTCAGACGATCATTAGTGTCCGAGGCATAGAGGAGGTTTTCAGATGAGTGAGAGCATCCGACAGAGAGTGTTGTTCGGACGAGCATGTGCATCTGAACAAAGAGTTTATGCCGATGTGAACTTTGAAATCCCCAAACGATTTCTGAGAGAATCAAAACTATCTAAAGCCAAGGGTTTAGTATAAATGTCAGCCAGTTGATCTAATGTAGGCACAAATTCAACACATATTTCCTTTTTGCAAACAAGATCTCTAATAAAATGGTGCTTAACATCAATGTGTGACTTAGTTCTAGAGTGCATTACAGGATTTTTTGTGAGATTAATTGCACTAGTGTTGTCACACCTAATAGGCACACAATCAAAAACAACGCCAAAATATTTTAAAGTATGTTTCATCCACAGAATTTGGGCGCAACAATTTCCAGCAGAAATGTATTCTGCTTCAGCCGTAGAAAGAGAAATAGAATTTTGTTTTTTGCTAAACCAAGACACAAGACAATTACCCAGGAGATGACACATACCACTAGTACTTTTTCAATCAATTTTACACCCAACAAAGTCAGCATCAGAATAACTAATTAAATCAAAAGTAGAGGATTTTGGGTACCACAAACCAAAATCCATTGTACCCTTTAATTATCTAAAAATCCTTTTTATAGCCATTAAGTGCGATTCTTTAGGGCAAGATTGAAATCTAGCACATAAACAAACATCAAACATAATATCTGGTCTGCTAGCCGTAAAATAAAGTAGGCTTCCGATCATACCTCTATAGTGTTTTTCATCAACACTAGATTACCTTCTTCATATTTATAAAGTTTGGTTGAGGTGCACATAGGTGTACCAACTTGTTTGCAATCTTCCATTCCGAATCGTTTGAGTAGCTCCTTTGTGTACTTGATTTGTGCAATAAACGTCCCTTCCTTTGTTTGATGAACTTGAAGTCCAAGGAAAAATTGTAACTCTCCCATCATACTCATGTCAACCTCTTTTTGCATCAAGTGTGAGAAATCCTTGCACAAGCTTTCATTAGTTGCTCCAAAAATAATATCATGTCAACGTAAATTTGAACAATTAGCAAACCAATGGAATTTATTTTGGTAAAGAGAGTGGTGTCAACGACACCTCTTTTAAATCGATTTTCAATAAAAAATCCACTTAGTCTTTCATACCAAGCTCTTGGAGCTTGTTTCAAACCATATAAGGCTTTCGAGAGTTCAAAAACATGATTTGGAAAATTTTTATTTTCAAAATCGGGAGGTTGTTCAACGAAAACATCTTGATCAATAAAACCATTTAAGATCAAAAAGGCACTTTTGACATCCATTTGAAATAATTTGAAATCATTAAAACATGCATATGCGAGAAACATGCGAATGGATTCTAATCTAGCAACGGGTGCAAAAGTTTCATCAAAGTCAATACCTTCTTCTTGAGCATAACCTTTTGCAACAAGTCTAGCTTTGTTCCTTATGATTTCACCGTTATCATTTAATTTGTTCCTAAAAACCCATTTTGTTCCAATTACAGGATGAATTGATGGTCTTTTAACTAAGGTCCATACATTTTTTTTCTCAAATTGACTAAGTTCATCCTGCATGGAAATAACCCAAGATTCATCATTTAATGCATCATCTACATATTTAGGTTCAATGTGAGAAAGTAATGCACAATTACTATTCAAAGGTTTATGAGGTTGAGTTTTTACCCCATCGAATAGATCACCTATGATCAAATCTTGAGGGTGACTAGACTCAAATATCCATGCTTTTGGAAGATATTTTGGAATATCCTTGTTCTTTTCTCCTCTTCTTCATCTACTTGATGGTTGTCGACATCATTGCTTGATGTGATCTCTTGACGATCTTCATGGATAGTGAGCTTCTCAAGCTTCTTCTGAATACCTACATCTTCATCTTCACATATATTCTTTGAGATAATATCATTAGCTTCATGAAATGTAACATGTACAACTTCTTCAATCAAAATCATTCTTCTATTGTATACTCAGTATGCTTTCTTGTCACTAGAATATCCCAGAAAAATTCCTTCATCCGATTTTTTGTCAAATTTACCAGGATTTTCTTTGATATTTAAAATAAAATATTTACAACCAAAAACTTTAAAGTAGCTCACAATGGGTTGTTTGCAAAACAAGAGTTCATAAGGAGTTTTGTTTAAAATAGATCTCAACAATACTCGATTCATGACATAACAAGCCGTGTTAACGGCTCTAGCCCAAAAATATTGTGGTAAATCACATCCACTAATCATAGTTCTAGCGGTTTCTTGAAGTATTCTATTTTTCCTTATTCAACAACACCATTTTGTTGAAGAACTCCAACAACCAAAAATTCATGTGAAATACCGTTGTGATCACAAAATTTGGGAAAGCCTCCAAATTTAAATTCGGCACCATTGTCACTTCTTAATCGAGTGATCTTCAAATTCAACAAATTTTGAATTTTAGAAAACAATTTTACAAAATTTTCAAAAGCTTCATTTTTGTGAACAAGAAATAATACCCAAGTATACCTAGACAGTCATTGCATGTATGACAAAAGCATGTTTGCTTACCACCAAGACTAGCATGTTGAGATGGTTCAAACAAGTCTAAGTGCAATAATTCTAAAGGTTTAGAAGTAGATACACAATTCATTGGTTTAAATGAAACTTTAACTTGTTTATCAAATTGGCATGCATCACAAATTTTATTTCTCAAAAACTTTAGTTTTGGTAAACCTCTTACCAATTCCTTCTTAGCAAGTTTTTCAATTAAATCCATATTAAAATGACAAAGTCTTCTATGCAAAGCCCAAGGATCATCTATGGAAGCGGTAAGAAATTTTACATTGCTATTACTAATTTTGTCAAGGTGAACCACATAAACATCATTGTGCCTCGCACCCTTAAATAAAACAACATGATTTTTATCAAGAATAAGACATTCATGCTTGGTAAATAACACATATAAATTTTTATCACAAAGTTGGCTTACACTCAATAAATTGTAGTTCAAATTATCAACAAGAAGCACATTCTTAATCAAGGTTTCACCATTTTTACCTGCATCACCAATGCCGATTGATTTTGCTTTATTGTTATCCCCAAATGTTACTTTTTCACTATTTTTGGATTTGAGGTTTGTGAAGAGAGAAGTATCACCCATCAAGTGTCTTGAGCATCCACTATCTATGAACCACTTAGCATTGTTGGTGATGTTTAGTACCTGCACAACAACATCAATTGATAACTTTTGGTACCCATATTTTCTTGGGTCCATTAGAGTTAGAGAAATTGCTATTAACCCATACGGCATTTCATTCCAAGTTTCTCATTTTCTTGACATAGCACATATTCTTGACATGTCCATGTTGTTGGAAATACTTACAAATAATATTTTTATTTCCATATAAAGAGGATTTCGATTTTACAAAACATAAGTCATCCCTTCTAAACATGATAAAATTTTTGTTGATCAATACATTTCTATTTCTTTTCAAATCAACAACATTTTCTCTTTTCGAGTCAAGAGAACATTCAAATCATCCACTATTTTCTTCAAGGAGGCTTGTTCTTCCTTGACCCTTGATTTCACATGCATTCTTTTCTTCAAGTCACAATTTTCTTGTGATAACCTATTATTTTCATTCACAAGTTTAGAGTTAGCATTCAATAAAGCATTTGATTTCTTTACTAACTCCTTATTTCTAGCATATGATTCCTTTAAGCTATCATGCAATTTTAAAATGAAAGCTTTGATAACTCTAGTAAACTAGAGTTATTTTTCTCTAAATTATAACATTTTGATAGTTTAAATTATTCCGAAATTGGATAAGTAATTGAGGATTTTTGCTAATTTCTTACATATGTATTTGTGTTTTCGTTCTTGAATTAATTATGATAAGTTTGTGTTAAATTTTTAGTTTAATTAAGTGCTTAATGGTGTTAATATTATGTAGGTTAAAAATTAAAGGTTAAAAGCTGGAAGGAACAAAGCTCAAGGGACCAGATTGCAAAAAACGGTTGAAATAAAGAATGCTGTCGCGATCTCGACTGTTCTAGACCGCGATCTCGACTCGGGAAATTGTCTTACTGTATTAGAGTCAAGATCGCGGTTTCAAATGTTCCAGGCCGCGATCTTGACTCGCTGCGAGTTAAGTTGTAAGGGCAATTTGTAAACTTTCAGCTAGGAACTCCTGATTTTTTGCCTAGTGTAATATTAGACTATTTTAGCTACTTCAAAATTAGTAAGAAAAAGTAGTAGACAGTTTTAGTTAGTTTTTAGATAGTTTTGGAAAGCTTGAATTCCAAGATTACTTCTTTAATAGGAAATTTCTCTTCTTTTAATTTCTTGTCAAGTTCAAATTTCGATTAGATAATCGTAGTGGGTTCTTGTAGATATAATTTTTATTTGCTTTCTTGTGTAATTTAGTAAGAATTTCTTTACTTGCAATTTAGGGTTCTTAGGTAAATTAGGGTTTTTGATAATTTCTAGCATTTGTAGTTAGAATTTTCAATTTCTTGCATTAATTTCTAGTTAATTCTTAGCGGGCTTTCTTTATTTCTATCAAAAATCCAAAAATATTTAGATTTCTAGTTTAACTCTTTCCAATTTATAGTTTAGAAATGATTGCTTTTAGTATTCAAGGTTTCTCATTTGTAGTCCTTTTAGTTGGGTAATTTGCTTGCTTTTAATTTTAGTCTTAATTTGGTTAATTTAGGTTAGAATTAAGTGCTTTCCTTTACTTTCTTTTACTAGAATAGATTAGCTAGTTTCCTAATTTTGTAATTAGTTATTTTCACGTATTTATATTTTCTTAGTTAATCTAGGCTTTAATTTAAGTTTTTATCGCTTTCATTTGATTATGGATTTTATTAGAATAGTTCTATCATCCATCGCTTGATTTTTCTTAACTACACAAGTACCCATAAATCTTGGTAATTGTCTTCCAACAATCCTTGTGGGAACGATCCCTACTTCCCTTTACTACTAGTTGACAACCGTATACTTGCGGGATGCCATCGAGTTAGTAGTAGGATTTAGGTATTTTTTTTTAAATTTATAACTAGGTGTGTAAAGGCAACAAGTTTTTGGCGCCGTTGCCGAGGATTGTCTTCGGTTTTTGGAAATATCAAGCGCTTTACGGGTCATGTAGATTAAGCACTTTAGTTTAGTTTAATTTAGTTGTTAATTTTGTTTATTTTTATGTTTGATTGGTTGTCTTGCAGAATTGACTTGGCATTTCAATGGACTATTTTGGTTTTGTGTAGTGCATGGTAAGAGGAGTTCAAGAGCCATTCATTTGCTTAGACAAGGACCGGGAGAAAGAGCTAAGAGAAATTCGAAGGTTGAGAAGGGTACAACAAGAGCAAGAAAGGATAGAAATGGCAAATGCTAATGCTCATCAAGGGAATGTGAACATGGAAAATGAAGAAGAAGAGGTAGTTGGAAATAATGGAATTGGTGGCTATAGGAATGGAAATGGCATGAATGGGAATGGAAGGCCATTGAGGGATTATGCTTTACCGAATTTTGATGGGGCAAACTCAAGCATTGCACGGATGCCCGTGCAAGCCAACAATTTCAAAATTAAGCCCGCCTTAATCCAAATCCTCCAAGCCCATGCCATGTTCGGAGGTGGACCAAATGAGGACCCTACACACATCTCATGAATTTTGAAGAAGTTTTGGACACATTTAAGTTTAATGGAGTACACCCAGATTGTGTGCGGATGAGGGTATTTCCTTTTCTATTCATGACAGGGAAAAGTCATGGTTGTAATCCCACGCCGAAGGAACATTCTCCACTTGGAACCAACTTGCTCAAGAGTTCTTCAATTAGCGAAGTACTTCCCACCCGCGAGAACCGCTAAATTAAGGAATGAGATTACATCGTTTAAACAAGATGTTGGTGAAAGCCTAGGGGAAGCTTGGGAACGATTCAAAGAGTTGCTAAGAAAATGCCCACATCACGCCATTCCGTTGTGGCTTCAAGTCCAAACCTTTTATAATGGTTTACTTCAAGAGACGAAATCCATCGTAGATGCCTCTGCCGACGGCTCTATCTCATATAAGACTCCAAAAGAAGCTCAAGAGTTGTTGAATAGGATGGCATACAACCACTACCATCATGGACCGATAACTCCACCGGTGGTTCAACACCAAGCTAATCAAGCCAATGAAAGTAGTGTAGTGTTGAATCTAAACATGGAAGATGCCCTTTTGGCTCAACAAAGCATGTTCATGAGTGTGATAAACAACATGGCAAAAGTGTTGGAGAATCTAGGGAAGCCTAGTAGTGTAAATGCTATGACTTCTTCTCCAACTCAACCAAGCATGACAAGTGTGATTTTTGTGGAGACAACCATGCCATTGGGAATTGTGAGATGCCATATGGAGCTAATGAGCAAATCAATTATGTGGCTAATCAATCTTCATTTCCAAGGAACCAAGTCGGAGCTTATGGGAACACTTACAATCCTTCTTGGAGGAATCACCCAAATTTTTCATGGAGTAACACCAATAACCAATCCAATCCTCCTTACCAACCAAATCCCCCACCTCAAAATGCCCAACACACTCAAACCCTGAATTTCTCATCTAGACCTTATCAACCGCCACATCAAAGAAATGTCCAACCCAACTCATATCAGCCTTTCCCCACATTCGTTTCAACACCAACAACAAAGACCTCCTCTCCATTATGTAAATTCTTGCCAATCCATGTATCATGATCAATATGCTACACTAGAGAATTTGGGTGAAGAAAGTTGGAAAAGAGCCGAGTATTTGAGAAGAGAATTGGATAGGAAAGCGGATGCATAAAAGAGATTATGAGAATTTGAACCCTCAGGCTTCGACAAGAAATTTGGAGATTCAATTGGGGCAACAAGCAAGGTTGAATAATGACAAACCTATTGGGGCATTTCTGAGTGATACTATTCCATACCCCAAGGAGCAATGCAATGCCATAACCCTAAGGAGTGGAAAAGAATTGGCTGAATCTAAGGAGAAGAAAAAGGTGGAGGAAGAAAGCAATGAACAAAATTCCAAGGTAGTTGAGAATGAAAGAGAAGTGGTTGATGATGAAGTCAAGAAGGAACAAAAGAATGAGATCAAGGTTTCCAAGAAGAAGCATGTGGAGGAACCTTTGAAGATAGAGCCATCAATAAAAGTGCCATACCCTCAAAGACTCATTGATCCAAGAAAGGAGGAAAAAGAGAAGCACTTTACCCATTTCTTGGATATGTTGAAAAAGATTAATGTCAACATTCCTTTGATTGATGTCCTCACCAAGATGCACAACTATGCTTGTTTCATGAAGGATCTTTTGGCAAGGAAGCAAAAGTGGGACAGCTGATGATGAGAAAGTATGCCTTGATGTCCAATGTAGTGCCATTGTTCAAAGGCGGTTGCCCCCTAAACTCAAGGATCCCGGTAGTTTCATGATACCGGTGAATGTTGGAGGAAAAACGTGGCATCGATCACTTTGTGATACACATCGAGAATAAATAAGATGCCAAAGGCCATCTATAACAAGTTATGGATCAACAATGTCAAGCCAACTAATATCACACTCCAATTTGCAGATTTATCCGAGAGGAAACCATATGGCTTGTTGGAAGATGTGCTTGTACAAGTTGAAAAGTTGGTATTTCTCATTGATTTCCTTGTGCTAGATACAAGTAAAGAGAGTGAGATTCCATTGATTCCAGGGAGGCCTTTCTTGTCGACCACTCATGCATTAATTGATATGAACAAAGGGAAATTGATCTTACGAGTTGAAAATGAATCAATTGAATTTGATGTGTTTGAATATAATGACAATATTCCCACTGTTGAAGAGAAATGTGCTAACAACAATTACTCTTAATTCTATCCTTGCTAGGTAAAATGAAGAACAAAATCTTATACACATCTAGATGTCGCACAAGCAAGTGTTGGAAATAAAGGAAAATCTGAGAAATGATTGAAAGAAAAACCACCCGATAAGGGATGTGTGTTGATGAAGGATGAAGAGAGTTTTGCAAAGAATAAGCAAAATGGTGATGTCAAGAAATTGAGAAGGCACAAGAAGAAAAGAAAATGGTTTGAGAAACAATTGGAGATGTTAATTGGGGCACTAGCGATGGCTAAGTCTAGAAATAAAGGACTTGTGAATGGAAAATCTAGAAAATCAAGCTTTAATCATGAAGAAAAAGGGGATCAAGCTTTTTCCATGGAAACCAAAAGGGAAAGGAGGATCAATCATCCTCAATTACTTGGAATGAAGTCCATGACATAGTTAAGCTAGTGACTATAAAAGAGCGCTTCTTGGGAGGCAACCCAAGTCTTTAATTTAATTGTTATTGCTTTCTTTTGGTGTGATTTTTAATTGGCTTGATTTTGAGTAAATTGGTTTGAATTACGTCAGAATTTTTGTTAAAAAAAAAAAATTGACGTAATTCAAACCAATTTACTCAAAATCAAGCCAAGCGAAATCACACCAAAAGAAAGCAATTACAATTAAATTAAAGACCTGTAATCTTATACACATCTAGAATTGTATAAGAGACAGCTATAAATTGGAAAAGTTAAGCTAGATCCATGACAAGTTCAGGTTTGCAGTCTTGGGCTTCCATGATCTACAATCTCAAATTTTGAGATGTGTCTCATACTCATTTTCTGGTGGGCAGAAACGTCATTTGGTCAAGATCGCGGTCTCAAAATTGAGATTGTGGCAGAACTCCTGTCTCTTATTCACATCTAGATTTTCATAAGAGTTGAGACTGTGATCTCAATTTTGAGATCGCGATCTCCACCTTATGAAAAAAAAAAAAAAACTTTCAAAATCACTTCAACCATGAATTTATTCTATAAGAGTCATTGAATTTGGAAGTAATTTGATTTTCCTTTCTTAGTAATCTGGCTAATGGCCTCAAGCTGACGCCGAGTAGCTAATTAATTTGATGCTTCATGGATTGAATCTTTGTGAAATTTCTTGCAGATACTTGTTGTAGCTTTGGTTATGATTACTGCCAAATAAGAGTAGCATGGCTACGGGCCCTAAGCTGATGCCATCTTTTCATTAGTTGATGAGTTGAATTGAATGTTGATTTTGTTTGAAACATGAATGGTGAGATGCATGGCATAGTTTATCACTCTTAGCATTTCTACCCAATTTTAATTCTTAGTTTATAGCTATATCATGATTCGAGTAGTTTTTGTTAATTTTGGGTATGCCTTTATGTTTAATTTTGGGTGAGTGGAAGGATGATTTATTCATCAATTAGAATAAAAGAGACAAGTTTGGGGGTGTCTATTTCTTTGTGTTGGGAATAGTTATTTTATACACATCATTTCTACTTGATGTTTAATGGATGGAAAATTGATCAATTAGGTACTCAATGATCATAAATTCTATTTGATGTTCAATGCTTCATGATTGAAGTATATGATTGAATCATTTCAAGAATTTTCTTGTGAGTATGTAGTTCATTTGCAACATAAGGAATTCATAAACTTAGCATTATTATTTTTCAAAAAGAAGTGCTGAAATTTTAGAAAAAATTATTTGAAATGTTGTTTCTTATCAAATCACTTATGTGGTTGATGAACTATCTTTTGGAAAGAAATGAGTTAAATGAAGTAGAAGGAATTTTGGAACATTTCATGTGTTTGCATAGGGAATGTTCTTTCAACTTGTGAATAATTGATATTTTGTTCAATTTTAAGTACATTTCACTCATTTTCCTTGGTTTAGGGCCAAAAAAAAAATAGGAATAAGGCGAGTACGGGATTCTGACATGTACCCATGTTGTTTCTCCGAAATAAGCCATTAGAGTAGTAATAAGGCGAGTACGGGATTTCGACATGTACCCATGTTGTTTCTCTAAATTAAGCCATTAGGAATTGCGTTTTAATATACATCTCAATATCATTAAGGAGTAAATGTTTGTAATACTTATCATTAATCTCATATTATTTATTCCTTGTTAGAGGTTTATTCCCGAAATGTGTGACAATTGCATTTAAGTTGATTCGTAATTGAACTTCTATTTTCATGATACTTAGTCGAGAGAGTTGATTAACTTCATAATATTTGTGATTTGAGAAGTAATGACGTTTCAAATGAAAAGAACTAAAACTTTTGGTAACTCTTTTAGAGAATGGTAATGCTTGGTGATGTAAAATCTTGTGCAGTGAATGAATGTGTGCTTCTATGTAAAACAAAATTTCAATTTTGGATTGATTTACTCATATAATTCACCTGTCACATAATGTTGAACATTTCTAGAGAGATTGCTTAATTGTTCTAAGTACATCCATGATTCATCAAGTGTCACGTCAACTTTGGAGGTGTTTATAAATTTGAATGTTAGTAGGTTTCGTTTAATGTTAATCTTTGTTTTGCTCGGGACTAGCAAAACGCTATCTAGTTTGGGGTGTGATAACTCTAGTAAACTAGAGTTATTTTCCTCTAAATTATAGCCTTTTTTATAGTTTAAATTCCAAAATTGGATAAATAATTGAGGATTTTAGTTAATTTCTTTCATATGTATTTGTATTTTCGTTCTTGAATTAATTATGATAAGTTTGTGTTAAATTTTTAGTTTAATTAAGTTTTTAATGGTGTTAATATTATGCAGGTTAAAAATTAAAGGTTAGAAGTTGGAAGGAACAAAGCTCAAGGGACCAGATTGCAAAAAATGGATGATATGAAGAATGTTGGGAGAAGAGTCGAGATCACATCTCGACTGTTCTAGACCGCGATCTCGACTCGGGAAATTGTCCTAGAGTATTAGAGTCAAGATCGCGGTCTTAACTGTTCCAGACCGCGATCTCGACTTGCTGCGAGTTAAGTTGAAAGGGCAATTTTGTAAACTTTTAGCCAGCAACTCCTGATTTTTTGCCTAGTGTAATATTAGACTATTTAAGCGGTCTATGTACTTAAAAATTAGTAAGAAAAAGTTATAGATAGTTTTAGTTAGTTTTTAGATAGTTTATGATAGTTTGAACTCCAAGTTTACTTCTTTAATAGAAATTTCTCTTTAATTTTCTCTTAGATCTTCTTTTAATTTCTTGTCAAGTTCAAATTTTGATTAGATAATCATAGTGGGTTCATCGGAAGTTTCGCGTAGAAATAATTTTTATTCGCTTTCTTGTCTAATTTAGTAAGAATTTCTTTACTTGCAATTTAGGGTTCTTAGGTAAACTAGGGTTTTTGATAATTTCTTGCATTTCTAGTTAGAAATTTCAATTTCTTCTTTTAATTTCTAGTTAATTCTTAGTTTAACTATGTCATCTATCAAAAATCCAAAAATATTTAGATTTCTAAAACTCTTTAAAATTTGTAGTTTAGAGACATTCTTGAAGCTTGAAAACTTTAATCAAGACTGTAGTTTTTAAAGTTACACTCAAGATAAAATAAACTCAGAAATAATTCCCACAATTCTTAATGGAGGATTAGAATTAAGTTCTTTCCTTTACTTGCTTTTACTAGAATAGATTATCTAGTTTCTTAATTTCGTAATTAGTTATTTTCACATTTTTATATTTTCTTAGTTAATCTAGCTTTAATTTAAGTTTTATCGCTTTCATTTGATTATGGATTTTATTAGAATAGTTCTATCATCCTTCGCTTGATTTCGCTTAACTACACAAGTACCCATAAATCTTAGTAATTGTCTTCCAACAATCCTTGTGGGAATGATCCCTACTTCCCTTTACTACTAGTTGACAATCGTATATTTGCGGGATGCCATCGAGTTAGTAGTAGGATTTAGGTGTTTTTTTATTAATTTATAACTAGGTGAGTAAAGGCATCAAGCTTCAAGATCATTATTATCATTAGAGTCATTAGAGTCATAGTTAGAATTTACCTCATCACCTCCAATGGCCAGAAAGGCCATTTGTGCCGACTCCACTTCCTCTTCAATTTCTCCTTCAGACATTGCAATCTTCCCATGTGATTTGAAATTTGTTGAATCGAGGCTATCTTCCTTCCTTCTTTTTCTTGGAAGGACACTCATTTGCAAAGTGTCCAGTTGACTGCATTCAAATCACTTTTCATTTTGCTTCTTCATTTCTAGCTTAGTATTCCCTTTGAAATTATTTGAATTGGTAGCTCCACCTATTCTCATTCTCCGTTTGTTGATTGAATGTTTCAGAAATCCTTTGGTAATAAGTGCAAGATCTCTTCATCAAGATCTTCGTCTTCTAGATTGATGGAGCAATTTTCATCTTCTTCTTGAGAGGTCTTTAATGCAATGCTCCTTTTTGGTCTTACTTCTTCATCATCCACCACTTTGGCCTTTAACTTCAATTCATGAGAAGTAAGAGAGTTGATTAGTGATTCAATAGGCACATAATTTAAATTCTTAGCCTCCTCTATAGCATTGTTTTGGCCTCATCATACGACTCATCACTAGCCTCATCTTTTGGATCCTTAATGTCGACTCATAAAAACTATGTGTAGCCAGTACAGATGGAGCTTCCGACATATCAACATGGGCTTTTTCACCAATATATTGAAGTAAATTCCCCATAGTTTTAATGTATTGTTATTTATGTTCCATTTGCCTTTCAAACTTTGCTAAGTGGCTTTTCACACTTGAAGAATTGCTTGAAATGGATGAAGTAGATGCTTTATCTTTCTGTGGTTGAACATAGTTAGGATTCATCCTCGTAACTGCCTTACAATGGATGGGCACACTCATGACAATCCACTTGTATTGGTTGTCATCCTAATAGACTCCTATATTGAGACATAACTGACTGATTATGTAGGGAAACTATAGGCCTTTACTTTTGGTTTTAGCCATACAAAAAATTTGTTCATGATTAACACTACCCACATCAATGAGATGTCCATCTGCAAAACAATAAAGCAATACAATCCTATTAATAATGATGTTAGTCACATGATTTGCTGGAATCATCGATATGCTAATAACACTTCCTTCCAATATTTTGCAAGAGGAGACAAGTATTTACTATGGAAAGATGTCTAAGTCCCTAATGCATACTTAGCTTTGTTCCACGGTACATTAACACCATCACATAAAAATTTGGCTATTATAGTCAATCTGGAGCAATTGCCTTTGATATCTACTATAACTATCTCTATATATGCTAGATAGACCAAAAAGTTCATTCAAAGACTCACAAGTACAAACAACTTTCTTCCCCCAACCAAGACTTCACCATTCTCATGTTCAAGCACATTACCATAGATTCTCTCACAACTTGTTCTATAAAAAGCTCATTATGCACGAAAAACTTAAACCAACATCTGTTTTGAATCATACGCTCTACTTTGTTTTGGTGGTCACTATGTTTCCATGGCAAATCAAATTTAAAACCTTTTTCAAGAATAAGCTTTTTCTTTTTAGAACTAGCTTGCAATATTTCGTAAAATTTATTAGAAGGGAATTGAGTTTTAGAATAATTTTTCTTTGAAGAACGTACTTGCTTTAGAGACATTTTTCCCTTTAGATGCCATTATTTCAAGTGCAAACTAATAAGCTCAATTGATTGTTAAAATGGCAAAAAACAAGTTCAAGAACACCAATTAGACCAAAAAGTCAAACAAACTTTTCCTAAGCTCAAATAAGAACAAAATCAACACAAAAAACTTCAAGATGTGTCAAATCAAGTAAGGTAATTTCACCAATAAAAGATCAATTAAATGGAAAATATTAATTTTAGAAATAATAAAAAGGATTTTTGCTCACCCCTTTAAGGTCTTAGAAGTGCTCTTTGAAGTTCCCTTGGTTCCTACGAAGAATCCTCCATGGATGAACTTTTTGGATGTTCTTGTTAAGAATTGCTCTTCTTCTTCTTTATTGCAGAAATTTGAACAAAAAGGCAAGATCATTTTATGTTACACTCATGATTTGAAGTGTAAAACAAATGGGTTTTGCTTGGGAAAGTGTTTAGAAAAGTTTAGAAGGGTTTTGTGGGTGTTTGGAGAAGGTGTAGGAGAAGGGTGTACATGAAAAATGAGCTACAAAATACTGCCTATATAGCCCTTGAAGTCGTGACTGTGCCCATCTGGTAGTGGTTGGGTGCACCAGCCAGGCCCTGGCATGGCCACGCTCGACCATTGTGCCCAGTGCCTATTTTTCGGTCTGTTGGACTATTATACATCCTTGTGCATATTTTTGAACACCAAATCACCTTCAAACTTTATTTTGACACTTACACAACATAAAAAAAAAAATTAGCTAAAAACTACAATTTTAAAATTAAAGAAAGTAACTAAAAATTAATGAGTACAAGGTTAGAAAACATGGGTTGCCTCCCAAGAAGCATTTTGTTTAACGTCTATAGCTAGATGTAGCTGATGGTTCACGTATTGGACTTCTCAAAACTTCTTTACACGTGCCATCAAGTTGTGAACACTCAAAATACCCATATGAAAATGCTTCTGCTTCCATTACGGAAAGTGAGATTGAATCAGTGCTTGCTCTTGTAAAATTACTTGTTCTTGTTCTACATCAATTGGATAGTTTGGCTTCTCTCTTTTAAGTCTGACAAGCCTATTTTCCTACAAAGAAGTTGAGGCATTAGGTTCATACTAGTCTCTAGATTGCATCTATCAATAAAATGGAACCAATGGTGCAGGCCATAGTAAATTTTCTTGGATCTTTTCTTTTGTGAGGTAGTTTCCTAAGAATCATTTCGCTGCACTTTTTCATGAGATCTTCAAATTCTTTATCATTCCAATTCTTAAAAAACTCCTTGGAATCCTTGTTTCCATTAACATTCACTCAGCATTTGCGTTAGAGTTATTTATCCTTATCGTGCATTGAATGTAGTTATAGAACTCCTTAGTTGTCTTTATCTACATATAGAAGTGATCAGAACAGGTTAGATATGTCTCTTATACAATTGCCTAGTTGATATGTATAAGTCATTCTTTGATACTAAATTGACTACAAAATGTTGTCTCCTATTGGTCAAACATTTTTGTAGCATTAATAGAAACATAAATTTTACCTTCTCATCATTAACTCTCATGGTAAGTTCACCTTTCTGGACGTCAATGAGGATTCTACTTATAGCTAAGAATGGTCGGCCAAGTATTATTAGAATATTTAAATCTTTCTCAAAGTCGAGAACAATAAAATGAACAGGTAATATAAACTTATCTACATTTCCTAAAATGTCTTCTTGACTTCCCTTGGATTTGCCAATGATTGATTTGCAAGCTAAAGGGTCACCATTGTAGGTTTCACTTTTCCCACATTTGAAAATGGGTTTAACTTTTCCCATGTTTGAAAATAGAAAGAAGCATTAGATTTATGCTAGTACCAAGATCCTATAGAGCCTTACATATGAATTGTGTTCCAATTGTACAAGGTACAGTAAAGCTTCCTAGATCCTTTAGCTTAGGTGGTAGCTTTTTCTATAAAACTACACTATACTCTTTCGTTAGAGAAATGGTCACAAAATCAAATTTCTCTTTAAAGGCAAAATATCCATTCACGAACTTCACATAACTAGGCATTTGGTCCAATGCCTCAGCAAATGGGATATTTATGCAAAATTTCTTGAACACTTCTAAGAATTTTTTGAATTGCCCATATAACTTTTGCTTTTTAAACCTTTGAGGATATGAAACTTTTGCAAGTACCACTTCATAATTTAGATTATATTCCCGTTTTATTGTTTCTGGCAAGGCATCTCTTTGAAATAGGTAGTTTGGAATCCTGTGCCTTGGCATGTAGTGTCCTCCTCGAGTCCTAATTGTCTTCCACTTCGAAGTGTCACTGCTTTACATTGTTTCTTTCCCTCTCTTTACTGGTTTACCTCGATGTCACTTGGGAGGGTCCTTTAGGGCCTATTATTGATAGAATTTCACAGTTCACCCATTTGGCTCTCAAGATTCCGAATGGATGTTGAGTGACTCAGTAAGGCATTCATGCTTTGAAGTATTGCATCATTCTTTGCCTTGTACTGTCTAAGTAAATATTCAACACTATCTTAGATCTTTTCTAGCCATTCTTGTGGTAGTCTATTTTGAGTTTTAAATTGTGATAGAGCTTGTGGTCTCATTGATGATGATAATCTACCGCGCTGGTTGTTGTTCCATGAAAAAATTGGCCAATTCCTTCAACCTAAATGACATGTGTTAGAGTAGGGATTTCCTTGGTTTCTATTATAGTTGCCAACATAACTGCTTCTTGGTTACCATTCTGTAGAATGTCCTTCCTGGCATACCTCGCAAGAAACAAAAGAACTCTAAATCTGTCTGCCTTGAATGCCCATACTGTCTACCTTCTTTGTTTACCTAACTATGCTGTGAAAGCTATTAAAGTATTGACCTTATACACCCCTGTTGTATACCTTGGTGCTGCTATCTCATTAAAGCATTGATAGTTATTTGATGACATATCCACTAGCATCTGAACTGCCTCAGCATAAGGCTTACTCATGATGGCTCCCCAAGTTGCTGCATCATTTATAGTTCAAGTTGGTCCTTGCAACCCATTGTAGATAATGTTTGAATTTGAAGCCGATCTAGAAGTCCATGATTAGGACATAACCAAAGTAGGTCCTTTAATTTTTCCCACGCTTCAACAACAACTGCTGATCAGGCTATATAAAAAAAGTGATATCGTTCCTCAACTTTGCTGCTTTTGATGTTGGAAAAAATTTTGTTAGGAACTTTTGTGCCAAATCATTATAGGTAGTGATAGAACTTGGAGCTTGAGAAATCAACCAGGCTTTGGCTTTATTCAGGAGTGAGAATGGGAAAAGGTTTAGCCTTCTAGCATTATCCGACAAACCATTATGCCAAAAAGTATCACATATCTCCAAGAAATTGAAGATATGAACATTGAAATCATCACTTGGCTAGCCTCCAAACATAGCCGATTACTGCACCATCTGGATCATTCATGGCTCTAGCTCATAATTGTTTGCCTAGAATGGAACCTTCAATATGTTCGATTAAAGACCATCCACAGTAGGTACAGAAAAATTCATAAGGGACCTTGGCTTGTCTCCAGATTTGGTGGCACTTGGACGATCGAATTAATAGGATTATCACTGTGTACCATCCTTAAGATTGGTTGAAAACCTCTCTTAGCTTCCATTTGTAGTCTCCTAGTTGTATGCTCAATCTCAAGATTTAAAGGAAAAAGTTTCCCTCTTGACCTCCTAGGCATAAAAATGTGGCAACAAACCCCAGAAAACACAAACAAAAAAAAAGAAGTCTTAAACTATAAATTGAATAATTAATTTGATATTAACAGAATAACACACACTGTCTAGAATAAATTCCCCCACAACGTTGTTGGCACGTACGGATAGAGTTAATACACAAATTCACTTCTGCAATTATACAGATTGAACAAGTAATATAGTGATAAGTAGAGATCGTTCCACGTGAACTATACTTGACAAAAGTACTGCTAAATACTAGTGTGACACACACAATGTTCTATTTAAACAAACGATAACATGAATGACATGAAAAGTAAATAAATAACAAACTACTGACAAAACTGAATAATGTAAATAGGTTATGAAGCAAATGATTAAGTGCCTAGGGTTTATTCTTCCTTTATTTTATTGTGTAAATGCTTTGATTCATTGTTCAATCAATTCCTTAAGTTGTTTTCTACTAATTGCTCGTTCAGATAAAGTTATCAATCCAAATCAATGACCAAACAACACAAGTAATAAAAACCACACAAACACTTAAATTTGTCCTCACGCCCATAGTGTATATGGGGTAGGTAAGTAGCAAGTGGTAATAAGTATCGTTCCCATGAAGATTTTTAAGGAAAGGAGGTAAGACTAGACTTTGAAGAGCTTTGTGTAGATAGGCAAAATCATAAGAGAAGAAGAACTAACCCTAAGAAAAGACCTAAAACCAAACCTTTAAATTAATTAAAGTCTATGAACTAATAAAACTAACCAAAGATAAAACAATTAAAGAAGTAAATTCTATTCTACTAAAGCAAGTAAAACTAATGATTAAGGAACTGTCCAAATTGCTCTAATAAAAACAAGTTAAAATTAACGTTAGATTACTTAATTTAACTAAGACAATATTGAAATTTGAAAGCAATTAAACCTAATTTGACTAAGGAAAGCAATAAGAAAGCATGCAAATGTAGAAATCTTCATTTTTTTTCTCTATAACTAATAAATTGAGAAATTGATACGGAAGTTGACTAAAACTAGAAATTTTTTTATTTTTGTTGGATTTAAAAGTAAGCCCACTAAATATTACTAAAATCTAATTCAAGGAAATGGAAATTTTAAACAAAGAAACCACTAAATTACCAAGAACTTGAAGAACTTTAAAGGAAACTTGAACTTTAAGAAAACTTGGATTGCAAGAAATTTAAAGAGAAAGTATGTAAAAATAACTTCAAGAAAACTTGGATTGCAAGAAATTTAATGCGAAAGTATGTGAAAATTATGTCTAATTAACTTCTAATTAGAAACCCACTAAGATTAACTAAGAAAGATTAAAACTTGCAATGGATTTAAGGACTAGATCTGAAGAATGAAATTAAAGAAAACTTTTAATTGAAATGGAAACTTCTATGTTAAGTAAGGTTCTAATCTACTCTAAAACTATAAATACACACTACACCGAATGCTGTGTTTAAAATAAGTGTCTACTTACTACTTAATTGTAGTGCAAGTCTAGTACTTGAAGGTAAATTGAGCTAAAAGATTACAAGTTGGCAAAATTTACAATTCTGAATATGCCTCCACATCGCGATATGGGATTTGTGCTATGAATCTAAATTGAGATATGGAGTCCTAAATAAGTCCAAAAATTTCCATCCATATTAAGATATGGATTTCCAGTACTATTTCCATATTGCGGTATGGAGCCCTTTCTAGCAATTAGAAATCTCCTTTTTCCCCTTCTTCTCTTGGAAACCTTGATCTGTTAGACCCCATGCCTTTTAATCTAGACCTGTAAAATACCAATAAACTTAATAAGTAAAAATTTAAATTAAAAATTGCACATCAAAATAATAATATTTACACAAATGCAAATCCAACTACTAATTGCAATGAAACTAAATAAAAACACATAAATCTACCATAAAATCCAAAAAATGATAACAATATGCTAGTTTGAACAAGAAAAATATCTCTAGTTTCCTAGAGTTATCACTCCCCCAAACTTAGCATTTTGCTAGTCTCGAGCAAAATTAGAAACAAAAAAAAAAAAGAAACCCTAACTAAACAAGTAAACACAAACACACTGCCAAAT
This sequence comes from Cinchona pubescens, assembly GCA_025175665.1. Classification (NCBI taxonomy): domain Eukaryota; kingdom Viridiplantae; phylum Streptophyta; class Magnoliopsida; order Gentianales; family Rubiaceae; genus Cinchona; species Cinchona pubescens. Next base: position 462,641 of record JANKKI010000068.1, on the reverse strand, counting down.
AGACAATACATAAGGTAAACATTGGATGTACTTTGAGTAATCTGGAACCTCTCAAGGGACCTCAAATATCATATGGTAATAGAACCGTTTTAACTAGTCACTTTAATTTTCTCAACTTTCCTAAGAATGCAAGTTCAAATGTCAATACAAAATTTCTAATAACCAAGTATTAACCATCATTAGAAAAGTTTTTGAAAAATAAGATCCATTCATTGAAAACACAATTTTGCTCAAATCAAAAGGATCACAAAGTTTTTCCACCATCTCAACGAGGCCTCATCGAAATATGTACCTGGATGCCTATGATCATTTTTGCACATGTCACACAAAATTAGGAATATTAATCTATCAAGGAGTGAATAAAATGATATCAATGATGGATATTATAAATATTTCCTCCTCCACCTGTTGGTAAACTAAAACGCAAAAAACAATCCCAATGGCCATTTCGGAGAAACAATATCGGTACATGCGAGAATCCCGATCTAGCCTCATTACTATTCTAATGGTATATTTCGAAAAAACAGTATGGGTACATACCGGAATCCTATACTCGCCTTATTATTAAAAGAAAAATAATTTTTTTTCATGGCCCTAAACCAAGGAAGGGGAGTAAAACATACCTAAAATCATATTCAAACTAATCACTCACAAGTTAGAAGAAAACTCCCTATACAAACACACAAAATGACCTGAATCACTTCTATCCCATTTAACCAATTTTTCCAAAAGATAAATTGACCAATAAAGTAATACTATTGATTTCATCAAAAGAAATATTTCAAATTAACTAATACAAAAATGTGGAATCACTCACTTTTTTCAACATAGTAATACATGGTTTTTGAAATTCTTTTGTAAAAAAAAAAAAACCACTCAACACACACCAAAATCCATGAAATGTAAACTTTAAATAATTCAATAATATGGTATTGCAAGTCATTTGTCATCAGTAAGTACTATAATCAGTCAATTTTCCATCCAAATATCCCCACACAACTCTTCACTATCACAAACAGTACACCCCCAAACTTATCATATTTATTATAGTGATGAATAAATTTCATGTGTTCACTCACCCAAAATCAAATAATACATAGTAACACGAGTGCAATTTAAAAAAAGTAGCATAATCTAAAAGCAGCTTAATCAAAATCAATCACCGAAAGCAAAAAGAGACTAAACCATATAACTAACACCAAGTAACATCATTGTTGGCTCAAATTAGTCAATCCATTACTCAAACACAAATAATGAATCTCCTTGGCATCAGCTTAATTGCCCTTTGCCTATCTAGTCTCACAAAAGTTAACAGAAGAGACAAACCATAATATCTCAAAAGCAATAAAGAAAAGTATAAAAAAAATAGTACTAGAGATTATAAGGAACTAACATATGAAAATGTTCTTAAAAATCTGAAATCAAGATATGATAGGAAAGCTGGTGATTCAAGAAATGCAAGGTTAGGAGACTTCTACAATGTTAGGCAACTATCATACTTTATCGTTAACTTAATTGATGTCTTCAATACCCAACTCATCATTTGCTTTAACCGTGTTGACTCTCTTCAAAGTCTCTCTTGAGCTCCTCCAACTTCTTCTATAGGCCCGATTCCTCATACCTGCCCTTGTTCCGCTTGAGTTGTCCTCATATGTGGTGTATAGAATTGTTGTCCCCGGGGAACTCCATAGTGCAAAGTAGGCGGTAGCAGTGGACTAATCCATGAGCTCATTATAGAAGGGTGCAAGTTGTGCCATCAAAGCCATATTATAGTGAATGAGCATCTGACTATAGGTCCAGTACCCATAAAATTCATTATTTTCTTCAGGAACTTCACGTTCTGGTGCATTGAAGGCATTTCCAGGATGCATGAAGATGGATGGAATCTATTGAGATGATGGTTTGGCAATTTGCTGATGCTTTCTGGCCTCATTAAGCATGGTTTGCACATACGTCTTAATCATCCTTCCCCTCTCAAATGTTTTAGGATCTCTTGGGATAATCGGGCATCTTGCATCAATACATGAAAAGGATATCAACTCAGGTACATAGATGCTAGGACGATTTGTTGATCTATTAGATATGTGCCCCTTTCAAATTAATCTCCCAATATTAAGTGGCATGGCCACCATTATAGCATAAACAAGAAAAGCCTTATCCCTTCGTACCACCTTGATTTCACTAGATCCTTAAAATCTTGCGACTCACAAAGTAAACCATTTCTTGTGAAAAAGTTTAAGACCCTTACGAGGCAATCTCAAGTAAGAAGTACCGGCGGCATTTATGATCAAATTCACTTCTGGTTCACTTAACCAGCTCTTAATTGCATTCACGTCCTTCCTACTCCTTATGAAAGCTGTGTATTGATCATGAGAGAAATCAGGCAAATTATAAAACCATTTGTTTTCTCGGCAAAAAAATCTATCAAAACACCTCGGACTCTACACTTTCCATCAACCAAATCGCAAAGATTGCCATGAAATTCCATAAATAAGTTAGTGTAGCCCGGTTTAACTTTCTCATTGAAGCGTCTCCAATTTCTTGACATTAATTGTGCCTCCCAAGATCACTCGAATGTCTAGACAAATCAAATGCTCGCTCCCTAAGAACATGGCCTTTGATAAGACTCAAAAATCTCTTTAGCCCTCTTACTTCCAAAAACCAAGTCTTCACTAAATTCAAAAGCATTTTCACTTGGCCCCCATCGACTTTTCTTTTCTTTGAAGACTTTCCCTTCTCCCTACCTCTGCCACCTCTAAACTAACCCCTCGGCATAATGGTCAAACAAAATCAACAAATTTATCAAGCAAAAAGTTCCAAATCCACTTACAAGTAAAGACTTCACAAAACAACCCAATTTCAATTCTTCAACAACTCAACCAATTTAAGCAAATTAATGACATTTTTCCACAATTCCATAATCAAAATGACAAATCCACCCAATAGCAATCCAATTCCATCAACAAGATAACAAAGCCGATTCAAAATTTTAAGTCATAGACATGAAATCCGCCAAATTCAAAAGAAAACTCTGTAGTAATGCCCAAAATCAAGATTCTATTACTTCAAGAGTGATTCGAGAACAGTAACATTTACAGGCTTGAGCACAATTAAAAAATTTTACACAAAAATTGCAGCCAAATTCGCCCTTGTGAAGCTCCCCAAACCCTTGAAAATTTTCTTGAATCCTTGAGAAAATCATTCTTCTTGGCACTTTGATGGATGAAATCAAATTACATAAGGTCACATGGGTTTGATTTTTATGGTTTATGGTACATTTTGGAAGAGGGATGGGAGTTTAGGGAGAGGAAAAGAGAAAAGAGAAAGGAAGCCAGGGTTTCCTTTGGAATGAAATAAGTAGAAAATGGATGAAAATCGATCTATAATGTTTCTGTCCGACATCAATATCGTGATATCAATTTTGTACTGCCAATCGATATTGCAATATGGGGTCAAAGATATTTTTCTAGGTTCAAGCCATATTACGATATCAATTTCAATTTCTCACTATAGCATACAAGCTTGGAAAATCCTAAGTCCTAGAAGTTCAACCATATCGCGATATCGATTTTGATATTGCGATATCGTCAACAAAATTTTATGCCTTAACATGAAATGTGTTGGTCCCAAAGCAACCTAAGAGGGGGGGGGGAGGTGAATTAGGGTTCTAAAAATTATGCTTTCACAAAGCAGTGAGTTTTATAGATTTAAATGCAGAGATAATAAATTTAATAAAACAGTAAAGTAAAGAGAGAAAAATTGAACAAACAATACTTCCAAGCTAGCAAGCTTGAAGTATACAAATCTAGATGTGTGCTTCAGACAGGGTGAGCCAATAATCTTTATAATTTATAAGGTTTTGGGAAGTTCTTGCTCACACTAAAACTCTTTTAGTTGAGCCAAGAATCTCACTTACAACCACACTTCGTACAAGATTATCACTCCACTCAAAGTTGAATTTGCACTCACAACTTCACACTAATACAACAAGGCACTATAGTCAATTTGCACTCAAATTACTCTTTCCTTAGGCTTGTATTCAATGTATTAGATGATAATTTCAGTTTCTTAAAGCACCTATTTATAAGAGCAATAAATAGAGCTTTCAACTACTTCCTAACGGCTAAGTAATAAATGCACAAAAAATAGCCGTTGGGGGTTCGGACGTCCGAGGAGGATTGAATGCGTCCGAGGAAGCGTCCGATCTGCTTTCAGTTTGTTGAGATGCTTCGTTCGGACGTCCGTGCATGCGTCCGGTCCTTCGTCCGACAGAGGTTTCGGACGGTCCTGAGCGTCCGAAGAAAAGGCAGTAGAATCCCATTCTTTTTGCCAGTTTGTTCGGACGATGAAATGCGTCCGAGGTGGCTTTTGACCTAGTTCGGACGGTCCTGTGCGTCCGAAAGATCTGTTCCTGCAAAAGCTTGTTTTACAGAGTTAAATGTTTATGTCATCATCAAAATAAGGTTTGGAAAGCATCAATCTCCCCCTTTTTGATGATGACAAACCTCAATTGGATATGACTAATTAATTTGCAATATCTCATAACTATCAACAATCATATCAAGGCATATCAAAGCATATCATATCAAGGCATATCAAAGCATATCAATATAACTACTCCCCCTTTTGACATCAATCAAAAAAGACTCCCCCTTAGATCATGCAGGTAGTTTGATAGAAATGAAACAATTCATTAAAAAAAAAATTCCAATAGTGCAAGAGTCAAATACATAACCAAGCTACAGAGTTGCTGAAAAACATGCATAAATACAATGGTTTAGGACACTCAATTTGAGTCATGGCGCTTTTGGAGCGCTTCTCGCTTTTGTCGCTTGGATGGAACGTCTTCAAGGTGGCTTCACCTGTCATGGCAATCTGTACGACGTTGCATGATAAACTCAAATGTGTCGTCAATATCTTCATCCTCGTCGTCATCGTCATCGGCAGCTCCTTGAGCAGCTTCTGCATTGTCTTCTCGTGTAGGTTCATCTTCAGTTTCATCACTGTCAGAAGATGACTCAAGAGGATCTCTTATCCCAAGATCCTAGCGAACTGGACTTGAGCTGAAGCAGACATGTCAAGACTGAGTGCCTCTTGGAGAATTATTTGACGAGTTTCAAGTCGTTTTAGCTTGCGATTCGTACGACGTTGAAAGGAACCGACTTGAGTGCTCAGAGATGTGAGGAGTTCACAGATATGTGAAAGAGATGGTTCAGAGGTAGATGGTGCAGATGTAGATGGTGCAGATGTGAGTGGAGGTGGTTGAGGAGTAGGAGAATGAGGGATAGCAAAATCAGATGTGGAGGCATGGGATTGGGATTGGGCAATATCAAAGGCTGCCTTAGTTAGCCATTGATCATTAAAAAACTGGAGACCTTTACGTTCAATGTAAAGGATTTATTAAAATATGGAGGATATTGTTTATTTCCTGTAAAGGGAACGTTGAGGAAATCAAAAACTTTTGTGAGAAATTTTCCAAAAGGAATATTTCTTCTTGTATCGGTTAGAAAAAGTTCCCATAGGGAACAAAAAAGATACCCAAAGTCAAGAGGAATACCCTTGAAGACACAGAAAAATAAGTACAGTTGCATTTTTCCGGGCTCAGTACGATGCCCGTCAGTTGGCAACAAAAGATTTGTGACAAGGGTATACATAATATTAAGTTCAGGGGTGAGCAGAGTAGTCTTGGCTTCCGAAGCCTGTTTAAAATGGATTTTGAAAATGGCTCGAACTTCATCGATATCAAACTGAGTATCCTCAGCGGGCCATTTATCTAATGAAAAGAAGTAAGAAAAATCAGAGGGGTTTGAGATTTCACATTCAAAAATGGTGTTGATTATGTTCGATGAAATCTCAAGATCAGTGTTATTAACCCGAGAAATGAGGGTGCGAATAGTAGTGACCTTTCCGAAGATTGGCCGTGAATTGAAGCACAATGACATGATAAACGGGTAAATCAAGATGCACTAAATGACCCCAATTTTTTTTTTCAAAACAGGATTTGATGATTGGCAGATTATATTCATCAAAAAGACTACTAGAAGCAGGACGCTGAACGATAATGGATTTACTGAGAAGAGAAGTATACCGTTCCGATGCCTTGGCATCGATAAATTTGGATAGAGTCGGAGTTGTGGAAACTTGAGGATTTGCCGATGATTCTCCGCGTACAGGAGCCTTCCCTTTAGTTTTTCTACCCCGAATCGCTGTAGAGGAACCGCCACGTGATTTCACCATTGTTATGGAAGAAGAGAAAATTGAAAAAATTTGAAGATTTGTGAGATTTTGGGGAAATGAGATGGTGAAAGGGAGAAATGAGATGTGATTTAAGTGCTAAGGGTTATGGGTAGGATGATTCTTCAATCAATTTTGGAAGTGAGAGTGTGAATTTGGATTGGGTAGTGAGTAGGGGAAAAAATCGCCAAAGGGTTTTCGGTGGGGAAGGTAAGTCCGAAAGGGGGGATTTGGACGGTTTTAATAGAACAGGGGTACCGTTCGGACGGCCGAACGTTTGGCCTGCGTCCGACAAAGCGTCCGAAAGCTGAAGAACGGACGGCCGAAAGATGAGCCAGTGCGTCCGAAGTTTCTTTCGGACGAAGCTGTGCGTCCGGAAGATTTCCAGAGAGTTTAAGGAAAAATAGAATATTGTTCGGACGAATATATTGTCACCGAGAAGTAACAGATGCTTTCGGACAATCCAGAGCGTCCGAAAGGAAAGTTGTTCGGACGAATAAGTGCGTCCGAACAATGAACCTATGCCAAATTTATCTGTAAAATCCCCAAGCATTTTCTGAGCGATTCAAAACGATCTAGAGCTAAGGGTTTTGTAAAAATATCAGCCAATTGGTCTGAAGTAGGCACATAATCAACACGAATTTCCTTTTTACAAACGAGGTCTCTAATGAAATGATGCTTAACATCTGGAATGTGTTTGGTTCTAGAGTGCAAAACAGGATTTTTTGTGTGATTAATTGCACTAGTGTTGTCACATAATATAGGAACACAATCAAAAATGACACCAAAATCTTTCAAAGTATGTTTCATCCAAAGAAGTTGAGCACAACAATTTCCGGCAGCAATGTATTCGGCTTCAGCCGTAGAAAGAGAAATGGAATTTTGTTTTTTACTAAACCAAGACACAAGACAATTTCCCAGAAAATAACACATTCCACTGGTACTTTTTCTATCAATTTTACATCCTGCAAAGTCAGCATCAGAATAGCTAATTAGATCAAATGTAGAGGACTTTGGAGGAAACAGACCAATGATTTGGTATGGATAGATTGCAAACAAGTTGGATTTGGATGGACATACAAATGTGATTCTTTAGGACAAGATTGAAATCTAGCACATGAAAAAACAGTAAATATGATATCTGGTCTACTAGCAGTTAAGTGAAGTAAACTTCCGATCATACCTCTATAGTGTTTATTCATTAACACTATTACCTTCTTCATCTTTATCAAGTTTGGTTGAAGTACACATTGGTGTACCAACTTGTTTGCAATCTTCCATACCAAATCGTTTGAGCAGCTCCTTTGTGTACTTGATTTGTGTAATAAATGTTCCTTCTTTAGTTTGATGAATTTGTAGTCCGAGGAAAAATTGCAACTTGCCCATCATACTCATCTCAAACTCTTCTTGCATTAGTTGTGAAAAATCCTTGCACAAACTTTCATTAGTTGCTCCAAAAATAATATCATCAACATAAATTTGAACAATTAACAATCCTTTTAAATCTGTTTTTGTAAAAGTGTGGTGTCAACAATACCTCTTTTGAAACCATTTTCTAACAAGAATCCACTTAATCTTTCATACCAAGCTCTTGGAGCTTGTTTCAAACCATATAAAGCTTTGGAAAGTTTGAAAACATAATTTGGAAGATTCTTATTTTCAAAGCCCGGAGGTTGTTCAACGAAAACTCCTTGGTCATGATAAAACCATTTAAAAACGTACTTTTGACATCCATTTGAAATAATTTTAAATTATTGAAACATGCAAATGCAAGAAACATGCGGATGGATTCTAATCTAGCCACGGGTGCAAAGGTTTCATCAGAGTCAATACCTTCTTCTTGAGCGTAACCTTTTGCAACAAGTCTAGCTTTGTTTCTTATGATCTCACCTTTGTCATTTAATTTGTTTCTAAACACCCATTTAGTACCAATAACGGGATGAGAAGAAGGTCTTTCAACTAAGGTCCATACATTATTTTTCTCAAATTGACTAAGTTCATCTTGCATAGCAATAACCCATGATTCATCACTCAAGGCAACATCTATATGTTTGGGTTCAATGTGAGAAAGTAATGCACAATTATTATTCAAAGGTTTATGAGAACGAGTAGTTACCCCATCGGATAGATCACCTATGATTAAATCTTGAGGATGATTAGAGACGAATCTCCAAGCTTTCGGAAGATCGTTTTGAGCATTCTCATTCTTTTCAACATCAAGAGATGGTTGTTGATATCTTATACTTGATGTAGACCTAAAGATGATCTTTATGTTATATCGAGCTTTTCGAGCTCCTTTAAAATACTTGATTCTGTCATCTTCACATAAATTCTTTGAGATAACATCATTAGATTCATCAAATGTAACATGCACAACTTCTTCAATTAAAAGCGTTCTTCTATTGTAAACTCGGTATGCTTTCTTGTCACTAGAATATCCTAGAAAAATTCCTTCATCCGATATTTTGTCAAATTTTCCATGGTTCTCTTTGATTTTTAAAATAAAGCATTTGCAACCAAAAACTTTGAAATAGCTCACAACGGGTTTTCTACAAAAAATGAGTTCATAAGGAGTTTTATTTAAAGAAGATCTTAATAAAACTCGATTCATGACATAACAAGCCGTGTTAACCGCTTCGGCCCAAAAGTATTGTGGTAGGTCACACTCACTAATCATAGTTCTAGCCGTTTCTTGAAGAGTCCTATTTTTCCTTTCAACAACACCATTTTGTTGAGGAACTCTAACAACCGAAAACTCATGAAAGATACCGTTGTGATCACAAAAGTCGGGAAAACCCCCAAATTTAAACTCGGCACCATTGTCACTTCTTAAACGAACAATTTTTGTATCCAATAAATTTTGAATTTTGGAAAACAATTTTACAAATTTTTCAAATGCTTCGTTTTTGTGAAAGTGACATAAAACCCAAGTAAACCTAGAATAGTCATCTACGATAACAAACGCATATTTGCAACCACCTAGACTAGCATATTGAGTGGGTCCAAATAAGTCTAAATGCAACAATTCTAAAGGTTTATGAGTAGACACAAAATTCTTAGGTTTAAAAGAAACTTTGACTTGTTTACCAAATTGACAAGCATCACAAATTTTATTTTTCAGAAATTTCAGTTTTGGCAAGCCTCTTACCAAATCTTTCTTGGCTAATTTTTCAATCAAATCCATATTAAAATGACAAAGTCTTCTATGCTCTAGACTGCAAAGCCAAGGATCATCTATGGAAGCGGTAAGACATTTTACATTGCTATTGCTAATTTTATCAAGATGAATCACATAAACATCATTGTGCCTAGTGCCTTTGAACAAAACAACATGATTTTTATCAAGAATAAGACATTCATGCTTGGTAAAGAAAACATATAAATTTTTGTCACAAAGTTGACTAACACTTAATAAATTATAGTTCAAGTTATCAACAAGAAGTACATTTTTAATCAAGGTTTCACCATTTTACCTACATCACCAATGCCGATTGATTTTGCTTTGTTGTTATCTCCAAAAGTGACTTTTCCACTGTTTTTGGATGTAAGGTTTGTGAAGAGAGAGGCATCACCCGTCATGTGCCTTGAACATCCACTATCTGTGAACCACTTAGCATTGTTGGCGATGTTAAATACCTACACAATAAATCAATTGATAACTTTTGGTACCCATATCTTGTTGGGTCCATTTGCGTTAGTGAAATTTCTTGCTATCCATGAGCAACTTTCATTCCAAGTTTTTCATTCCTCTTAACATAACACATATTCTTAGTATGTCCATGTTGTTGGCAATATCTACAAAAAATACTTTTATTACCATATAAAGAAGATTTTGGTTTTACAATGCATAAGTCATCCCTTCTAAACATGACAAAATTTTTGTTGATTGCTACATTTCTATTTCATTTCATATCAACAACATTTTCTTTCTTTCTAGCTAAGAGAGCATTCAAATCATCCATTCTTTTCTTCAAGGAGGCTTGTTCTTCCTTGACCTTTGATCTCTCATGCATTCTTTTCTTCAAATCACGATTTTCTTGTGATAGCCTATTGTTTTCATTCACAAGTTTAGAGTTAGCATTCAATAAGGCATTTGACTTTTTTACTAACTCCTTATTTCTAGCATATGATTCTTTTAAGCTATCATGCAATTTTAAAATGAAAGCTTCAAGATCATCTTCATCATTTTCATCATTAGAGTCATAGTTAGAATTTACCTCATCTATCTCCAATAGCCATAAAGGCCATTTGTGCCGACTCCATTTCTTCTTCAACTTCTCCTTCGGAGTTGCAATCGTCCCATGTGATTTGAAAGTTGTTGAATCTTGGTTTTCTTCCTTCCTTCTTTTTCTTGGAGGGACACTCATTTGCAAAATGCCCGAGTTGACCGCACTCAAAGCATTTATCATTTTGCTTCTTTATTTCAAGTCTTGACTTCCCTTTGAAATTATTTGTGTTTGCAGCTCCGCCTCTTCTCATTCTTCGTTTGTTGATGTAATGTTTAAGAAATCCTTTGGTGATGAGTGCAAGATCTCCTTCATCAAGATCTTTATCTTCTAGATTGATGGAGCTGTTTTCATCTTCCTCTTGAGAGGTCTTTAGAGCAATGCTCCTTCTTGGCCTTGCTTCTTCATCATCCACAACCTTGGCCTTTAGCTTGAGTTCATAAGATGTAAGAGAATTGATTAGTGATTCAATAGGCATTAAATTTAAATTCTTAGCTGTGACTCCTCTATGGCAATTGTTTTGGCATCCCATTCTTTGGATAGAGCATTTAGGATTTTTCTGTTTTTCTCACCCAAAGAATACTCCTTACTCAAGGCTTCAAGATCCTTTATAATGTCATTGAACCTGTAGTACATTTTGTCTATATTCTCATGTGGTTCCATCTTGAAGGACATCATACTTGTGTATAAGTAGAGATTTCTTTTGCTCACGAACATCATCGATCCCTTCATGAATTTCCTTCAACTTATTGGTGAATATTTCTTTAGCAGAATTGCAACCCTTCACGCGAGTTGATTCATTTGCATCCAAGGCATTATATAGCACATTCATGGCTTTTGCATTCAACGTCAAGTTTGCCTTGTCTTGTGGAGTGAGCTCATTCCTTGTCTTTTCTCTTTTTCTATTTGTGTGATCATCAATGATAGATGCTTCAAATGGACCTTCATTGAAAACATACCACAACTCAATGTCAATAGATTGCAGAAATATTCATTCTATCTCTCCAACTAATAAAATTTGCCCCATTATTCATGGGAGGCCTAGTAATGATTGGCCTTCAAAAACAGAGCATTGTTGGTTGCCATAGTTCTTTTCTCAATAGCAGTTTAAGCAATATAATGAGACCAAGCTCTGATGCCAATTGTTGGTCCCAAAGCAACCTAAGAGGGGGGGTGAATTAGGGTTCTAAAAATTATGCTTTCACAAAGCAGTGAGTTTTATAGATTTAAATGCAGAGATAATAAATTTAATAAAACACGAAAGTATAAGAGACAGAGTAAAAGCAACAGAGATCAATTTGCACTCAAATTACTCTTTCCTTAGGCTTGTATTCAATGTATTAGATGATCATTTCAGGTTCTTAAAGCACCTATTTATAAGAGCAATAAATAGAGCTTTCAACTACTTCCTAACGGCTAAGTAATAAATGCACAAAAAATAGCCGTTGGGGGTTCGGACGTCCGAGGAGGATTGAATGCGTCCGAGGAAGCGTTCGATCTGCTTTCAGTTTGTTGAGATGCTTCGTTCGGACGTCCGTGCATGCATCCTGTCCTTCGTCCGACAGAGGTTTCGGACGGTCCTGAGCGTCCGAAGAAAAGGCAGTAGAATCCCATTCTTTCTGCCAGTTTGTTCCGACGATGCAATGCGTCCGAGGTGCTTTTGACCTAGTTCGGACGGTCCTGTGCGTCTGAAAGATCTGTTCCTGCAAAAGCTTGTTTTACAGAGTTAAATGTTTATGTCATCATTAAAATAAGGTTTGGAAAACATCAAAATGGAAATCTATATTTGTATATGGATTGTATTGAGCCAATGCAAAAGCCAAAATTTATACTTACCCAAAATTTTGCCAACCCTTCTCTGCTTCGCTCCAAGCCCTTCCTTCATCTACAAACATGAAAAACACAAGTATAAGTGAACATTTCAAATCAATTCCTTAGAAAATTTTATTAGAAACAAAAGTAAACACATAAAACTTGAATACAACCAAAATTAACCTAAATAAAACAAATCAAATCTTAAGAAGAACTAAGGCTAAAAATAACACAAAACTTGAAATCGAAGATTGGGTTGCCTCTCAACAAGCACTTGTTTATAGTCATTAGCTTGAGTATGGCATGAATTGATAAAGTGGTGGATAAATGGAGGGTTTCCCGACCTTCAATAACTCCTTCATGATATATCTTGAGCCAATGTCCATTGACCTTGAAATGTTCATTTTTGCCTTTTAGATCTACTGCTCCATGAGGATACAACTTCACCACTTCAAAAGTCCCGTCTACCTTGATTTGAGCTTTCCGGGGAATAGTACTTAAGCCTTTATTTGTAAAGTAACACCAAATCCCATGGACTTGAACACTTTCTTCAGAATATGTTGATCATGCCAAGCTCTTGTTGTTTCCTTGTAAAGCATAGCATTCTCAAATGCCTTTCTTCTAAATTCATAAAGTTCATTTAGATTCAACATTCTTTTCACAGTGGCTTCCTTCCAATCAAAGTTCAAATTCTTAATAACCCAATATGCCTTATGCTCAAGTTCTACTGGGAGATGACACGAGTTCCCACAAACCATCTTATAAGGAGACATTCTAATGGGAGTCTTGAACGCTACTCTATAAGCCCAAAGATGCATCTGTAATTTCCTTGCCCAATCCTTTCGAGAACTATTAACTATTTTCTCCATGATCTTTTTGCGTTTTCTATTGGTCACATCTACTTGCCCCGATGTTTAAGGATGATATGTCATGGAGACCTTGTGCTTTACTTCATATTTGGCCATCAATCCTTCAAATTGAGAATTCCTAAAGTATGTTCCTCTATCGCTTACAATAGCCCTAGGAACTCAAAATCGGGAGGAAATGTTCTTCCTCAAAAATCTTGTCACCATCTTGGCATCCTTTGTTGGAGAAGCAATTGCCTCAACCCATTTAGAAACATAATCCAGAGCAACCAAAATGCATTTATTAGCATAAGAAGAAGGAAAAGGACCTATGTAGTATACCCCCAACAATTGAACACGTCAAGTTCCACAATTCCATGAAGTGGCATCTCTTGTCTTCTTGAAATGTTATCAAAACTTTTGCACTCATAACATTGTAGCACAAATTATCATGAATCATTGAAGATGTTGGGGCAGTAAAATCCACTTTGCAACACCTTGGAAGCATTCATTGAGCCCCATAATGACCTCCAACAAAAGAGGATTAACAATGTCGTAGAATATCCTCCACTTCTCCTTCTAGTATGCATCTTTAAAGCATTTGATCACTACATCTACTAAAGGGATAGGGCTCATCCCAAAAGTAGTGTTGATATGATTTCAAAAAAGAATTTCCTCTTTTGCTTGATTTCTAAGGTTTTTGGTACCATCTTTGCCACCAAATAGTTCACTATATCCATATACCATGGTTTGAAAGCCAACAACTTTTCCACTTGAGATTATTCTTGGATTGGACAGTCCTCTTGAACCTTGAACCTAGAGTTCTCTATACTTGAAAGATGGTCAACAATGGTACTTTCACTTGCTCTTTTATCCACCACCTCCAATTAGAACTCCTATAATAATAAAATCCACCAAATAAGTCTTGGTTTGGCATCATTTTTAGAAAACAAGTACATGAGTGCCAAATGCTTGGTAGTTACAATTATCTTATTGCCTATAAGATAATACCTAAATTTATCAAAAGCAAACACAATGGAAAGCAACTCTTTCTCCGGAGTGGAGTAATTCAATTGAGCATCATTTAAAGTACAGCTTGCATAATACACCACATATAAGATCCTGTTTATCTTTTTACACAAAATAGCTCCTAATGCTGAAGTTATAAACACTTGCATCACATATTAATTCAAAAGACAATTTCGACATTGGTGCAACTATGACTAGAGTAGTAATCAAAGCATTTTGCAAGACATTGAAAGCATGTAAGCAATCATCGTCAAACACAAATGAAGCATCTTTTTGCAAAAGAGCACAAAAAGGTTTAGTAATACAACAGAAATTCGTAATGAATCGTAAAACCCGACATGTCCCAAGAAATTGCTCATACCTCTCATATCACAAGGAGGTGGTAATTTCTCTGTTGCTTTTACTTTTGCCTTGTCTACTTCTATCCCCTTAGATGAGACCTTCCTTCTTTTACCATGAAATGCCATTTTTCCCAATTTAAGACAAGATTTGTTGCTTCACATCTTTTAAGAACAAGTGACAAGTTATGCAAGCATGCATCCAATCAATCACCGAAAACACTAAAATCATCTAAGAAAATTTCCATAGGCTTCTCAATCATATCATGAAATATTACGAACATACACCTTTAAAACATGTTTTTGTGCTGGGAGCATTACATAATCCAAAAGGCATACGCCGGTAGACAAATGTTCCATATAGACAAGTAAAAGTGGTCCTGTCTTGGTCTTCCTGTGTTATAACAATTTGAAAATAACCTGAATAACCATCTAGAAAACAACAAAATGCATGACTTGAAAGACGTTTCAATATTTGATCACTAAAAGGGATAGGAAAATGATCTTTTATTGTGGCCTCATTTAGTTTTCAAAAATCAATGCAAGCCAGCCACCTAGTTATTATTCTAGAAGGTATCAAGTTATTTCTTTCATTAGAAATAACCGTCATCCCTCCTTTCTTGGATCCACTTGGGTCGGAGTAACATAATCACTATCACTTATGGCATAGATAATTCCGACAGATGAAATTTCAAAACTTCTTTCATGACTAGTTCTTTCAAAATAGTATTTAAACGCCTTTGAGGTTGCCCATAAGTTTTGAAACCATCATTCAAAATAATTTTATGTATGCAAATTGTTGGGCTTACTGTTCCCTTTATGTCATTAATGCCCCAAGCAAGTGCCATTTGATGTTTCTTTAAAACCACAAGCAACTAACACAAGTCATCTTTATAAAGAGAAGAACTAGAAATAACTGGATAAGTATCATTATCACCCAAAAAAGCATAGAAAGGTGAGAAGAAAAAGGTTTCAACTCAACCTTGGGGGGTTCATTGATAGGAGATCCCTCATTACCGTTTCTTTCCTCAATGATATTCTCTTTTTCAAAAGGTAAAACTTCTTCTGTTACCTCAATTATAGGTTGGTCATCACCTTGCTTTCCATATTCTTCCTCTTCAATTTGCATTCCCTTCTCCAAATTGGGCTCCATCAAATTGTCCATACAAAAATTTTCAATAAGTTCATCAATCACATCTCATGTTATCATATAAAAAGAAAATTAAGTGAATCGAAAACATTAAAAGAAACAATTTAATCATTGACTCGCAATTAAAGCTTTCCTTTTTGCACATGAAATAATGCCCTTCCGATACAAGCTAAAAATGGCCTTCCAAGAATGACGGGCATGTTGGAATCTTCATTCATTTCAAGGATGAGAAAATTGGCTGGTAGAAGGACTTTCCCCACTATAACTATCACATCTTTTTCTATCTCAATTGGTTGCTTAATGCTCCAATCAGATAGTTAAAGTGTCACATTGGTTGGTTTCAAGCCATCACTAATAAACTTTTTAAATAAAGGCAATGGCATCAAATTTATCAAAGATCCAAGATCCCAAAAGGCATTCTCCAAGCCAACACCTCCAATTTCACAAGGAATGGTAAAGGATCCTAGATCTTTCAACTTTGGTGGAAGGTTCTTTTGAATAATTTCACTACATCTTTCAAGCAAACACAATATTACATCCCGTATGAGTTTTCTTCTACTAGTCAAAAATTGTTTCATGAACTTAACATAACTCGACATGTTTTCCAAAGTCTCAATAAAGGGAATGTTGATTTCCACCTTCTTGACCATATTCATGAGCTTCTTAAAAAATTTTCTTTGCTTTCTCCTTATCTTTCAATCTTTGGGGAAATCGAATTTGAATAATCTTGGTAGCTCTAGTGGATGTTCTCTCACTCCATCTTCTCTTTTGTTCTTGGGCTCATCAAGTACCTCGCCCTTTCCCTTTATAGCTTTCAATTCTTCCTTTTCAGCAATGTTCTCATGTTCCTTTGCCTTTTTGCCTCCATTATCCTCGTTTTTGTTGAGCAACTCTTTACCACTTCTTGAGTAATTGTTTGCACATGTTCCTGTCCATTTTGATCTCTTGAATGTTGATCCCTTGGGTTGGGAATTGTGTCACTAGGAAGGGCTCCCATTGGCTTTTCATTCGTTTTCCGAGCTACTTGACTAGTTTGGATCTCCAAGTTCCTATTTGTAGCTCCTTAGTTCCTAGCAATATCTTCTTGATCCCTTATAAAATTCTCAAACTCCCTCCTTCTATTCTTATTGTCCCTCCTTAAGGCTCCCAATTCCATTCTTAGACTATTATCTTGACTGCATTATCGCTCTCCCTTGAATATGGTGGTCATTGTACATTGGTTGGGATTGGTTAGGATGTTGGTAGGAAGGCCATGCTTGTTGGTTTTGATATGAAGGATTTGGTTGAAGTTGGTAAGAATTAGCTTGAAAGTTCTTTTGATGATTAGGTTGGTAAGGTCTTGAAGATGATGCTTGATTTTGGAAACTTGGCTGTGGAGAATTGGCTTGATAAGAGGCATTTTTGTTTGTGAGATTGGTTGCTCCAAGAAAAATTATGATGATTTCTCCAAAAGGGGTTATAGGTAGTTCCATACACATTGGGTGGATTTCTTGAAAAAAAATGGTTGGTTGGAGATGTAATTCATTTTCTCATTAGTTCCCATTGAGACTTCACATTAACCATTCAAAGGGTTTCCACCAAAAAAATTATATGCTAATGGTCCTTTGGGAGCTAAAGAGATAGCACTTGCTGTGTTCCTCTTCAGAAGATTTTCAATTACCTAGAAACATAGCATGTCATAATGTGTTCATCATCATCCCCTATAGGGCCAAAAATG
Organism: Cinchona pubescens; assembly: GCA_025175665.1. NCBI lineage: Eukaryota > Viridiplantae > Streptophyta > Magnoliopsida > Gentianales > Rubiaceae > Cinchona > Cinchona pubescens. The sequence continues at coordinate 445,290 of JANKKI010000068.1, read as the reverse complement.
CATCATTTTGATTCAAGTTTAGAATACCTCCTTCTTAAACTTGGGCTTGTTGCACTTGTTTTTGAACATCGGGTTGAACTATTGGACAACAATAATAATAATTAGAAGCCATCTTATTGTGAAGTTCTTGCGGGTCCTTTAGCAAATGACAAAAAGCCTCCTGCCAATGCATTAATAATGGAATTAGTCTCTTGATATAATCCATTTTGAAACGTTTGAATTTGGAGCCATAGAGGAATAGCATAGTAAGGCCATCTTCTGTAAAGTTCTTTAAATATCTCCCAAGCTTTAGTTAAGCTTTCTCTTGCGTGTTGTTTAAAAGAGGTGATTTCATTTGTCAACTTGGTGGTTCTAGATGGAGGAAAGTACTTTGCCAAAAATTCTTGAACAAGTTGGTTCCATGTTGTGAATGTTCCTTGACCGTGAGATTGCAACCAACATTTAGCTCTATCATGCAAGAAAAATAAGAAATACCCATATATGAACACAATCAGTGTGAACTGCATTGAATTTGAAAGTATTCAAGACCTCTTCAAAATTCAATAAATAAGTATAAGGGTCTTGGTTGAGGCCACCTCCAAACATTGCATGAGTTTGTAACATTTGAATGAGAGCCAGTTTAATTTTGAAATTATTGGCTTGAACAAACATTCTTACTATGCTTGAATTTGTACCATCAAAATTTGCCATTGCATAATCTCTCGAGGTCCTTCCATTTGCATTCATTTCATGCCCATTGTTTCCTAGTTCACTATTGAAATTTCCATTGCCATTTACCCTAGTTCTAATATCAAAAACACCCAAGCCATTATTGCCTTCAAATTCTTCATTATCATCCATCTTTGGATTTTTATTAAGACCCCTGGCATTGTTATATGGATTTGCCATTTTATGCTTCTCTAGTTCTTGTTGCACTTGCTTTTCCTTTCTATGCCATCTGAATTCTCTTTCCCTTTCATCGTCAAGGCGTAATGAAGTCTTCTTCTTCATGTACCATGCACTACAAAAGCAAATTAAATCAAGTCAACTTCAGGTGCCAATTTTACCAAAAGCAAGTAGTGAAACATAAACAAGAAAAAGTTAACTACTAAAAAATGTAAAAGTGCCTAATCAACATGACCCTCAAAGCACCTAAATTATTGCCATTACTCAAGGACAATTCCTGAAAACGGCAAGAAAACCTTGTTATTTGTTCGTTCGGGTAAAGTTATCAATTCAAATCAATACCAAACAACACGAGTAATACAAACCGCACAAACACTGAAACTTTACCCTCACGCCAGCAAAGTATACGGGGTAGGTAAGTAGTAAGTGGTAAGTGGATATCGTTCCCGCGAAGATTGTTAAGAAAACAAGTACTAGACTTTGAAGATCTTTGTATAGTTAGGTAAAATCATAAGAGAGGAATTACTAACCCTAAGAAAATCCAAAAACCAAACATTTAAAGCAACTAAAGTCTATGAAGTAATAAAAGCAACTAAAAATAAAGCAATTAAACAAGTAAATTCTATTCTAAGAAAGCAAATATGATTAAGGAACTATCTAAATTACTCTAATGAAAACAAGTAAAATTAACACTAGATTACCTAATTTAACTAAGACAAGACTGAAATTGGAAAGCAATTAAACCTAATTTGACTAAGGAAATCATTAAGAAAGCATGCAAATGAAGAAATCTTCAATTTTTTTCTAAAACTAGAAAATTGAGAAATTGAAAAGGCAATTGTCAATAACTAGAAATTTTTTGATTTTTGTTGGATTTAAAAGTAAGCCCATTTAAAAAAATCTAAAGTAAGGAAATGAAATTTTAAACTAAGAAACAACTAAATTAGCAAGAACTTGAAGAACATCAAAGGAAACTTGAACTTTAAGAAAACTTCGATTGCAAGAAATTCAAAGGAAAAGTGTGTAAAAACTTTATCTACTTGTAGCTAATTAAGAACTCACTAAGATTAAGTAAAAAAGATTAAAACTTAAGAGAAAGAATTTAAGGACTTGATCTAAAGAAGAAATTAAAGAAAACTTTTAATTAAAAAGGAAACTTCAATGTTAAGCAAGGCCTTAATCTACTCTGAAACTAAAAATACACACTACACCTAATACTATATGTTTTTTTAACTATCTACTAACTACTTACTCAAGGAATAGTACAAGTATAGTACTTAAAAGTAACTTGAGCTAAAAGATTACAAGTTGGAAAAAGGTACAAATATGGACATGCCTCCATATCGTGATATAGGATTTGTGCTGTGAATCCATATCACAATATAGAGCCCTAAATAAGCCTAAAATTTCCATCCATATTTCAATTTGGATTTCTAGTTGTATTTTCATATCGTGATATGGAGCCTTCCCTAGCAACTTTAAATCTCCTTTTTGCCTTCCTTTCTTAGAAACCTAGATTTTTTAGACTCCAAACCTTTTATTCTATACCTGTAAAATACCAATAAACTTAAAAAGTAATGATTTAAACTAAAACTAAGATAGGGTCTAAAATGACAATATTTATACACATGCTAATGCAGCTACTAAATGCAACGAAACTTAACAAAAACACATAAGGTACTCTAAAATCGGGAAAATACTAACAATATGCAAGTCTGAACAAGAAAAATAACTGTAGTTTCCTAGAGTTATCATTTCCTAATCTAGGGTCCTGTTGTAATTGCATGCTTTGGCTAGGAAGTCATTGTAAATCTACTACCCCTATCCAGTCCACTACATTTTTATGTGGATTAAAGTCTTGATTAGTGCATAAATATAACCCGAATTGATTGGCTAAGGTGAATAGGTATATTTCCATCCATACCCAAGAAATGGTTCAATCAATCATAGAAAGTTTCAAATAAATGTTATTTGAACCTGTCCTATCCATAAGTTTGCTCTCTCAATTTCATTTCAAATTACCATTCACTCTAGAGGGTGGTCAAACATCTAGAGGTGTTAAAATCTACAATTCATTCTAACAAATGTTTAGAATGACTAATACTTACGTATTCACATAGGTTTCTAGATTTTCACGAAGTCACCAGTGAAATTACCCCCGAAATTGCTCCATCTAGTTAAAAATTGTCAAAACCCTAATTCTTGCCCAATGCTGCACATCCTTGGCGATCTCTGGTGCTCTCAGGCCCAATTCTCTAGTAGGAATGCCTGTGCCCCAGTTTCACTTTGTTTTCGTCTATTTAATCTATGATTAATCCCAAACCTATAAACACACACTTAAGCTGATAAATAAGTGTAATAAAACACAAAAACACAAATTAAATATTTTGGACAAAACCTAAAATGACCAAAATACCCCTACTTACTAAACAAGAAAATTGAGAAACTGACTAAAACTCAAGCTAACATGCATATAAATAGCTATCTTTTAGAGAGTTAACATGTGTTGGGTATAGTTTCAGAAAGTACTATTTTGGCATGTTTTCAGTTTCCTACTCGTATTCGGACTTTATTTGGTAGTTGTTTTGCTTGGAAAGGACTCCTAATTTCCCTTAGGAGTTTAGTAAGGACTAAATATTTATACTTTTGGACAGTAGAATACAATGCTATTCTTAAGTTTTTCATTTCTTTCTCTCTATAGTTAGGGGTATTTACTTTTGTATTGTTCTGATTTTATAATTTTATAGACGGAGTTCGATTTTAATTCAAGAATTCTTAGTTCTAATTTCTCATTTCTAATTTCTTTTCATTCTATTATTTTTAGTTCTTGAAGTTATTGTTTATTTTATGCAATTCATAGTTGTATATCCTAGTTTGGTGGCATATACAATTTCTTGCAATCTTTTCAATTCTTGTGCTTTCATTTCATCAACTATGCATTAAATTTGCTAGGGTTAGATATAAGTAATACTATTATCCACGAATTAAATCGAATAACCATCAATTGGACCAATTTCACTCTTGAGAAATAATTTGAACAAATTTGACAACTCCAGAGTGTAACTAACACTAGTTTTGGTTAGGTTGGCCGAGGTGACGTAGAAGTTAATTCTTGTCTCCACCATAGACTGGTGTTGATTATTAAATTAGCTCAATTCGAGGTCATTCTGACATGAGTTTCTAGTTGGTTAATTGTAATTTCATATAGTAAAATACTCAATTTATTTGGATTTAAGTTTGAGAGAAATCTAGCCCTAAACCAATTAGATTGATACGATGCAATTGCACGACGAATTATAGTTAGGCTGATAATTAGCAATTTAACTTCTATCTTGTGTAGTTGAACCAATAGGTTGGTGCCTTGAATGAATTCCAAGAAATTTCCAGTCTAGTACCTAAACTGCCATTTTAATACTTCAAAACACTTTTCTCAACTCAGTTTTCTTTACTATATTTCATTAATTTCTGTTTTATTAGTAATTTAGTCAAAAAAAATTCCAATCCACCTTATACATTGTTTAACTAGAAATTGTCTACTGCCTTTAGTACTTGTCTACATGGTCCTTATGGAAGCAATCCCTATTCATCCTACTACATTGACACTGTGTACTTGTAGGAAGGTTAGTGGAAAGTTTTGGATAGGATAATTTAACTTTTTCCTTCATCAGCATCTTGATTGATTCTTGTTTGATTTATGTCTCATTATTATGTTAGTTAGGTGAAATAAATTTCTTTAGCATTCTTAATTCTTGCATCTTGTCTTTATTTTTTCTTTTGTTAGTTTAATTGCTTACTTTTAGTTTAGTCAATCTATCTCTTGTCTCACTTGCTCAAATAACGTTATTTGTTGAGTTGTAATTATTGGTAATTCATTTACTCTTCCTCTTGGGAAATGATTTTATGCTCTATTACTTTAGTATATGTTTGAATAGTGCACTTGCTAGTGTAATTAGCTTGCATCACAAATTTTAGCCACTCATTTCGTTAGTGAATTCATCCATTTCTTGAGTAAGGTTCATCATTTGTTTCACCAGATGGTCACTCATGATCTACATCCCTATTTGTTGAGCAAGTTGATCTTGTGAATGCTTGTAGGGTGCTCTATAATAGGCACAACAACCACATCTAGAATTCATTGGCATGTGTACCTAGACAATAAACACAAGTTAGACCATAGGAATGAATAAGATTTTTGTTCCTAAGTTCTAACAAGAACATTATGTTGGGGAAGGTCACTTGTCATCATCTCATTCAAATCATGAGATCCCTCAGCATTTCACAAGTAATGTTCAAACATAGGATTCTAATCAAAATTTATATTTTTGGATAATTTTATATTTTTCAATATTAAAAGAAAAAAAAAACAGTACAAAATTACACTAATTACAAACCAAAACAAGAACTAAAGCAAAGCAAATCCAAGTAGGTGAAAGAAGAAAGTCTACTAGTGCATAGTCTAAACTATCCAATCAAAGCAAAAATAATTTTTAATTTTTCTATACGAAAACAATCTAACTATACAAAAATGAAAAAGCAAGACAGATATAATATAAAAAACTTTGACCTAGTATTCTATGCAAATTTTAACAATATTGTCAAGACACAATCCTTGGCAATTGCGCCAAAAACATAATTAATGCTCCTGAATAAAGGTGGTTTTCACTACTTAGGTACGTGTTGCCAAATAATATAGCAAGTAAGGAATTATTGATAACCTTAATAAATTAGGGTTATTCATATTCTTTTTTGTATAATTTTTCACTAATTTATACATTTTAGCGTTTATGTGCCTGTTTTTGTGTATTTCTATTTTTATGTATTTTTGAGTGTTTTGTTCACTATTTAAATAATTTAGTATTATAATATAAATATTAATGTGTATTTTTATTCTAGGGTCACATAGGAACAAACGGTGCATCAATCGGACGTTGAATGGAGATTTTTAAAGCGAAATGGCAAAACCGACAAGCTGTCAAGGGGAGTTCGCCTTAAAAAAACTCTATTGACCAAAATGTTTGTTTCTAGCAAACATGGGCAAAATCAAGTTCTCTTTCAGCGGAGGGGAATAATACAAATGTTTGCCTTAAGCAAACATGGACAAAACATATGGCAGCTTTAACAATGTTTAGTTGTTTTAAGGAAGTTCTAGGTGTCTATTTTAGTCTCGTTTTAGTGTGTTTTGGACCTTATTCGGAGCCCTACGCATTTACAGTTCAAGCTTCCCTTCAGGGGCTGCAAAATTACACTAGAGTTTTTTTTATTCTTTTCAAGAAGAGTTGAAGAAAAGTTTCAACATTGACAACCTTGGATAATTGAAACTTTTGATTTTTCATTAGATAAGAACTCTTTAATTCCATTTATTTACTTATCTTTATTATTAATTAAATACTTTCTCGATTTTTCAAGTATTATTCTATACCTTCAGTTTAATACTTTCTTTAATTGCTTCCGTTGTTCAATGGCTAGAGTAATTAATTTCTTTCTTAGATCAATTATAGTTTTATTTCCTAGATTAATTTAGTCAAATCTCTTCCATAATCATTTCTTTAAATAGCTTATGAGTCAAATAAATCGTACTTGTTAAACCAATCCTTGTGGATTATCCCTGAATCAGCTATATACTATTGACTCCATACACTTGCGGTGCATTAAGCATCTAGTTAATAGTTGGATTCAAAGATTACAAATTTTATTACTAGATATTTCAAATATCAAGTTTTTTGCGCTATTTCCAAGGATTGGGTGTTTGGCAATATTAGTATAATTTGACAAGAATACTACTTTGAAGTGTAAATAATTTTATTTTATTTGCCTTAGTTTCATTGCGGGTTCTCGAATTTTTGAAAAACCAAAAAGATTTTCACTTTTCGTGACTTGTATCTCTTATTTTGAAAAATCTACAAGGATTTTCTCTTTTTAGTGGATAGTTTAGGCTAGTTACTAGTCTAACCTTTCCTATTTTTCTTTTTTCTGTGTTTTTGTATTAGTACTTGTTTTTATAATTTGTTTAGTGTCAAAATTGTAAGATCATGCAAAATATGACTTCAAATCAATCATGCCAAGGGTATTATCATTCTTATGATTATGGAGGTATGACCAATGAGAATGATTCTTACAATATCCCTATCCTTGTGACTATCAAATAGGATGGTATACCTATACTCATATTTGAGCTATCAAGAATACCCTTATTCTTTTCCTTCATACAAGGAGTCTACATATGAACAAGGAAAGCTCTAATATGGCTATGACTATACTTAACCATTACCAATCGAAGGAGAGAAGAAGGTATGTTTGGATTTAATGATGATGACCAATCAAATAGCCATCTATAAGACCTTCAAACTCAATTTGATGACATCGCATAAAAGGTGGTGGGTACATCATTTGAGTTCGTTTATGGTAAAAATGCCCAATCCAACAATGAAGAACATCTTGAAGCAAGTTTCACATCAACTGGGTCACAAAACGCTTTGTGGGAGAGTTCACCAACCCTAGAAGACCAAGAAGAGCATGGGCAAGATTGGAGAGCATAATGATGACCTTTATGGAGAATCAAACAAACTTCATGAATAGGTTAGAAGACCAATATGCCAAGTTTGCAAATAATTTGGTAGGTGAAACCCAAGGGATTCCTATACCACTTCCAACTAAGGGGTAAAGTCTAGGATGGACACATTGAAGGAAAGTCAGAGATGACTAGGTCACAGAGCTTGTGCAATGAAGAATAATCAAAGGATTTCTTATCACCCAATCACACAATCCAAAGACGTGTGATTCGGTGTATTCGTGGAGAAAGAGCTGGCTCTGCATATCTATTCTATTGGAAGGATTTAGAGAGACAATGAATACTTATGCCAGAGTTTCACTTGTCCTAAAGAACTTCAGACATGCTATGCAATGCAGACAACTGAGAAAGGATTACAACATTCCCAGAAAGCCTTCTTGGCTTTACTAGGGGAGTGTTTATTTTAATTTTTTAATTTATGCTTCATTTTATTATATGTTTTAGTCTAAGATCCCGGTGAGGTAATAAAGGCTTTAAGCCTCGTGATGAATTAATTTTATGTGTTTTATGTTGTGAATTGCTATTGGTTATATTTGTTTAACTAATGACAGTAATGATGGATTATATTATTTCTTGCGATTGGATTGTCATATAGAATACATGGATGCACTTGAACTTGTTTTTCTATTTGGTTATGGAATTTCTATTTTTTATACATTATCTTTGCTAGTTGAGTAGTTTGATGAGAATATTATACGAATGTTTGTCAGAAATTTGGATTAGTCATGGTTGTTGAAGCTCTAAAGGCTAATTCATATTGCTAAACTAAGGTGGAGGTTATGAATTGGGCATTTGTGACCTTCGTTATGTGATAAATCTTGTTACCCATAGCTAAAGATTTTTAGTATCATTTGAATTGTTGAACTCCATGAAGTCTCAATAATACCTACTTAGCATGGCCATGTTGGTTGGAAAAGAAAAAACAATTCTGCAAACTCATGCTTTTCATTAAAACATGAATTTATATGATTCACTTAAAATTTTTCATTTGCATAGTAATATTTGGAGTTCATTGTTGATGAATTTCGTGATCAAAAGTGAAACTAGGATTTAAGTTGAAATTTGTTTATTTAGTGACCTTCATATTCACCTGTATGGTTTTAATCATAACCTAATTAGAGTGTTTTATTTATTCAAGTACAAGTGGTCCACTAGTATTATATTTACCTATGTTTATGTTTATGTGTTTTTAAAAATAAAAAAAAAAATTGAGCAAATTTTTCAAAAAATCCAAAACATATATATTTTTTTTCTGAAATTAATGTCTTGGTAATAGTGAGTTTCAGTGTATAGGACCTGACTGTTTAAAAGACTCCGTAGCTATTGGATGGCAGCCTTTAGGATTTCTAAACTCTCTTTGCCTAAAGTATTGTAGAGGGTTGACAAAAAGATTTTCTATTTTTAATAGTGTTTTAGTGTGCATTAACTTTTGTGATTATGTATCAATAATTTAAAAAGGTTTTAAGGGTAAACCTTTCTGGATTAAAGTTATATAACTTTCTTTACTTTTTAAGTACTTTGAGTTCTGAAAGTATTATCACTACACACATATATATTCACTTGAGTAATGGTATGAAAGCAAGATATATTTATTCACTTTAATAATGATATTATACCTTGGGATTTTTGTTTAGTTTGTGAAATTCACTAGAATTGCATTTAATTTTTAGACTTGCAAAGTACAAGTGAAACATGAACCAAGGAAGAGATTTAGGCATTTTCTTTGGATCGATTGAGCCAAATTGCCTACCTATTTGAAATATTATCCCTAGTTACCCATTTTGACTTAATGAGCCTTATTTTCTTTGCTAGCCATGTTTTTAACCATTTTACCATATTGTTTAGTTTTATCTTTGTTTCTACTCATCACTTTAGTTGGTTAATGTTGGGGATTTACAATATCAATTCTATGGTTAAAATGTTGTTATAGTGGATAGTTGGGAAGAGAAGTGTTTTATTGTGGAAAAGTCAAATATATGGCTTGATTGTTACAAATCCCTTATGTTATGTTGTTAGTAAAAGAAGAAAAAAAAAAGAAAATATATGTGCTAAAAAAAAAATATGTTAAAAAAGGAAAAAATATTTGTTCAAGTGTTAGTGAAAAAAGAAGGAAATTTCCTTCTTGTAGTAATAAAGAAGGTTAATTTTTCCTTCGAATTGGTAATCGGTTAAATATTATGGTGTTTGGGGAATATTCTAGAGGATTTTGATTTGAAATTGTGTATTAACGTATCTAAGCCTATATGAGCTACTTATATCTAAATATATCCCACTTTAACCCTCAATCTACATTACAATCTTGAGAGACCTACTAGATCCATGGTTCGAGTTAATTTGTATTAGTGAGTATTATGCGGATCGGGTGTTTTCACATCTCACTGTAGTGCCCGGTTTGTCTTGATTTCTGATTGAAGAATGGGAGCTGGTTCGATCTATTCTTTAGCGAAGTATCCGAAACATAACTGCACACTCACATGATCTTTGCCTGGCTCACCTGTCATCAGGTCACCAACTTCCTTGCCAGGTACTGTAGCGAATCAAGTAGCACTGGAAGCATGTGTAAAAGCTTGTAATGAAGGGGTTTTGATTGATCAAAAGAAGAATCTACATCAACCGATATGCCCTTAGGCACTGCCATACATAACATAGAGATAAAAAAGCTACTCAAACAAAGGAACTCTTCCGCTTTTAATTTCTTCCAACTTGTTTGTCATTTGTTAAACTTCTGTTCAACGAGTTTTTCATTGATTAGTGAGTTGAGAGATATCTATTTTCATGAGTGGAGAGATTAGCATTTTCATGGTGATTTGGGATTGATTATCAAAGTTCTCTTAGATACATGTTTGGTTCATTTCTCTGCTTTCCTAGTTTTCCTTGTTATAATTGTTGATAAATTGAATAAAGTTAACGTGTTTGGTGTCTTTCTTAGTTTTGAGTCTTTATTTGTCTTGTTTTTCTCAAGACTATCAAAACTTTAAGTTGGGAGTGCTAATAACACTAAGAAACTAGAGTTATTCACATTCTTTTTCGCATGTTTTTTGTACTAGTTTCAATAATTTTAGCATTTATATGCTTGTTTTCTTGCATTTCTATTTTTATATATTTGTGAGTGTTTTGTTTAATGTTTTCCCTTAAGTGTTTATTTAGTCTATATATAGATATTAATGTGTGTTCTTGTTCAAGGGTTGTGGTGAAACAAAGAGTGCATTAATTGAACATTGAATGGAGATTTCAAAAGCAAAATGGTGAAACGAACAAGCTATCAAGGGGAGTTTGCCTTTCACAAACTCCATAGGCAAAAATATTTGCTTCTAGCAAACATGGGAAGAATCATGTTCGCATTCAGCAAAGGGGAATAACACAAATGTTTGCCTGAAGTAAACATGGACAAATTCTATGATGATTTTTAACGATTTTTAGTTGTTTTTCAGGTTTCGAATGTCCATTTTAGATTCGTTTTACTGTGTTAGGAAACTTATTAAAGGCCTATGCATTTAATTCTTAAAACAAATAAATAAGGGCCTCTTTGATCTCAAAAACACATTTTTCCTTCAACTTCCTTTCTATTTGCAAAATTAGACTAGTTTTTTTTCTCTTTTTTCAAGAAGAGTTGAAAAGAAAGTTCAAGATTAACAGTAACAACCTATGATTGAAAACTTGTGATTCTTCATTAGACAAGGGCTCTTTAATTCAATTTATTTACTTGTTTTTATTATTAATTAAATACTTTTTAAGGTTACAAGTATTTTTATATACCTCAATTCAATGCTTTCTTTAATTGTTTCTGTAGATTAATGGCTAGAGTAATCAACTGATTTTTTAGATTATTTATAGTTTTATTTCTTAGATTAATTTAGTTAAATCTCTTCCATAATGGCTTCTTTAAATAGCTTTTGAGTCTAATAATTAGTATTTGTTTAACCAATCATTGTGGGTTCGACCCTTACATCCGTTATTTATCATTGATCCGGTACATTTGTAGCACTTTATCTAGTTAATAATTAGATTAGGAAATTATAAATTTTATAACTAAATATTTCACATATGAAGTAGGATTCCCATAGGAATCGGTTGTCAATTATTGACTATTTGGTTTAATTGCTATTTGAAAGATTGAAATAAAAAGGCTTTCAACTAATATTAAAATAAATCTATGTGAATAGAGTTTAATTTAAAATGACGGTTCTGACCTAAATCACTTAAGTTGTCGGTAAGATAATCCAATACAATTATTAGGTCAAATAATCCAGCACACATTTGACAACCTCTATCAATCTCTCTTTCATGTTTTCTCCATAATTTAACTCACTAATAGTAGTAAATAAGTGATCATTAACATTAGAAAAAGGTTAAATAAGAAAGAAAAATGCACAAAGTCAATGCAGCCAAAAAATTCAGAGAAAAGTGGACTCTTGATATCCTAAGTAGCATGTCCTTTATTATTTTTCAATTATGCTACATGCGACTCCCATATTTTACAATCTTCTTTCGCAGTATCTTTTACATGCATGAAAATCACATCAAATTTGTATAATCAGTAAATATATGGATGACAAAAATGTGAATTTAGCAAGTAGTTTGTGTATAGAATCTTAATTTATTTTGCAATCAACTAAATATTATGACTAACCATAACTATTTATTTTCTCAACAAAAATTAGAGAAAACAACTATAACTAATCATGTTGTAAAATATACACTTGCAAATATTCAATTTTATTTAAGATAATTTCACATTCCTTCCATGAGGTTTGACATAATTACATGAACATTCCCTCTGGTTTGAATAATTACACCTATTCCACTATTTAAATAACTTTCAATTAATCAATCATTTTGCTTAAATAAAAAACCTCTTGGAGAATTGATCCACGCAAGACAAATTAAAATTTCCTTATCCCATGTTTCCACTAATATTTGAAAGTATATAGTTATCAATGAATAGGGTGAATAAATGTCTATCCCATGAGGGCAGGTACAAATACTAAGATTCTACCACAATTTCTATTTAGACAATCAGTTTGCAAAGGATGATGATTTTAAAATTAAACCGTAAAAATAATTAAAAGACTAAAACTAGAAAGCAATTAAATTGAATTCAAGTTACAGCAATAGATAAAAATGGGTCAAATGCTAGGCTAGTAATTGTCTTGGGTTACTCCTATGAGATTAAATCTTGAGCTAATCAATTAGTTTTAATTACAATTAATGGAGATTCTATTCCCAAATTTTAACCCAACCCCAAAGCAATCGATAATTGAATTCTATCAAATTAATTAACTAGGGTTTGAAAAACTATCTCTTGCCTACATAATCAATTTGAGTCATTATCCTCATGGAATTTGAGTTTCTTGTTAGGAATACTCAGCGAATCAACTAATTAATTTCGGCATCCAGAACTACAATAATTATCCTAATAATTTAATACTAGTCTATGATGGAGGTTCAAAAGCCTTATTTTCTCATTCAATCTAACCAACTCTAGAAGTGATCAATCTCTAAAATTGTCTATTTATGTTAATTATTAGCCTATTAATACAATTTAACGATTAACCCTTAATTATATTTATCCATGAATACTTGCGTCAACCGCACCCGAGCAATTCATAATGTGTGGAAAAGAAAACAAATTTATTGAATTGATTGCAGACATATTAAATTGGCAAATAAATAATAAAAGGTGTAATTGGAATTAAATAAATAAAAGACACATTACCAGAATCAAAATTATTGCAAAAGTACTTGAATTAAATGTATTGAACGATCCACATGTCAAAAAATTAATCTATGGAATTGAAGAATAAAATAACCCTAAAAGTAGTCTAAAATCCTAAACAGAAGCTGAAAACGTACAAGTCTGAGCGTCGCTCTCTTTGAGCATTATATAAATCCCCTACTTATAGAAAACATTGAAAAGGCTCAGGCGTAAATCGTATCAATCACAGTCAGCAATTGATTTGTTGTTTTACAAGCACAGTCAGTAGGTCAACTTCTGATAGCGAGTAAATAACTTGAATCAGCCACAGTCAGCGGGCATGGTTCTGTTTCAGCCACTGACAGCGGCTAATTAGCCTTGGTCTATTAGCAACTAGTGGCTAGCTTTTTTCAAGATTGTTTCATCCTTTTGTTCTTCCATTTTTGGCCCGTTGCACTGCTGCTAATTGAACATTTTGCCCTTAGTTCACTTGCACAAAATATAAAACAACAAAATAGACAACTATACCAATAAAAACACACGTTTAACTATAAAAACAAGTTAAAATGACACAACTACTATGAACATCCTAAATATAAATTAACAAACCTAAAATACAAAAAATGGGATTAAATACACTAAAACTTGTAACAAAAGACACACAAAAAATAACTTTAAACTTAGAGTTATCAAGTCCCCCTAGCTTTGCATTTTGCTAGTCTCGTTCAAAATTAACTAGACACAACCCCATACAGACAAAATAGGAATGATAATATCAAAATCGGATTGATCTAACTGGCTTATCAACCTAGTCCACCCAAACAATCACATGAAATCATGTCCCAATTTTACTCACACCAAAAGTACATCTGAACCAAATCAAATTCACTTTCTCAACTATAAATACCAACATTGACATTTACCAATATGGGCACCAATTCAAAAGACGCACAAAATTGAATCTTTATAACCATCAAGTTCAACATGGCAAAGAAATATGAGTAGACCTTATCATGCAAGCACACAAATGTAATACAATAGCTAAGTATTAGAGAACCATTACAATTGTTTAACTCAGAAACGACAATATAACCTTTTCTAGTTTCTTTATGACCACCTTTTATTCGACTCTTTATTTTACTTTTTTCAGGCTTCGCAAGACGCATTTTCACACAAGACACCTTATAATTCTCGTTTCTTACCATGCTTAAGCATTTTACGCAAAGCAAGCCATTTTTTTTTTTTTTTTTTTTCAAAGCTCATTGGAGCACTTAGAGAGAACTTAAGGAACTAGCCATTAAAAAATATGTTATATTAATATAAATGAATTAAAAAAATGTAATAATACCTAGTAGCTCACATGTAATGCATCCAAATCAAATACAAAGGCCTACGTAACATCCTACTCAATCTTGCCCAACAATCAAAAAGACTTAATTTCAGCAACTTTAAATTGGCATGAGCATCAGAATGAATCATGTGACTCCTCTCTAATAGCAATAAGTTCAAACATTTATAATAAAAAGTACAATTAACATAAATTCGAACATCCATCCATTTTTAAACAAAATAATGAAACATGAAACACGTGAACTTATAATCCTTGGTTTTCATACCATTGACAATTAGAATTTAATCCTACTATTAATAAGCTATTCCATTAATACAATACATAACAAATTTACATCACGATGAAAATCACTAAACATTAGAATAAAGAAACATAAATAAATCAACTAAACCACCATTTGCCCACACAATACTAAACATAAAAAACTGACAAATTTATAAAAACTAAAAACAAAAATAAAAATAACACTGCCTGACAAAATATGCATAGATTACCAAATGGTCAATGTCTAGGAGTCCTGAATGGCACTGTATCATTTCCTCCTTTCCTCATTCTTGGTCCTTCTCTCTCTACATATTTAGGGGCTCTATATTGCCACTCCGATGGCAGAGTGGTCTGCAACCAGTGAGTCATATCAAAATTCCTCTATGTGATTCAGCTGCCACGCTAAGAAATCCATCTTTTGTCTCATCTCCTCAAAACACTGGCTATGGTAGACGAGGAGCTCCCGCTGTGTCTTAACATTAAGCGAAGGATGGAAAATAGAATTAGAAGCAGGCATGTATGGGGGTACAAGCAATGTTCCCTGAGGTCTCTCTTGCTGATCTCCTTGTCCCTCCTCAGCTGCTTGCTCAAGATGCCTTTGCTTGCACAATGATAATGGTGGACTTATATTGGTTCACGATCTCCTAAATAGCTTTGTTGTCAATTGGTGTCAGCATGTCCCATTTCTTTGTGGTCACTATCCACAAACCTGCAAGCAAGCACAGTTATGTAATCAAATTAGGAAAGAAAAGTGCCTTTGCTTCCTATTCCCATTCCTTAGAATCTCAATAGAAATCTCCGATCTTATGTCAATAATCATCCTCTCTATTATGGCAAAAATAAGGCAAGGACAGTCAGGATTAATGTCAGTGGCATGTGAAAGTAGGTAAAATGTGGGAACAAACTAGCTGCATCCAAACTCTGTCCTCTGCATTCAAGTACTTTAACCTAATCCACCTCCATTGCTCTTCCTCCATATCCCAATGACCCTAACCTTATCAGTCAATCGATTACAATGTTCATCATAAGCAATGTCGCCCTCTAAAACTGAGTGTGTTGGCTATTGGTATTGGTGGGTAAATGGTAGATCTTATTAATGACTTCAAGGCAGTAACTTACTAGAATATTCCTAACCTTAACAACATAGTCCCTTACCTCCAAACAGTTTCCTTCGAATTCACAGACCATGTTCTTATTTGCAACAATACTAGGAGTTTTGCAAAAATCCTCCATCCCTGCTTTGAATTTTGTTAAAAATTTTCTGACGCAATTCATCAGCATCATAATTATTCTCAACTCTAACATGATTTAAATCTATCCCCCGCTTATACAAGGGACTCACTTTATTTCACAACTTGTCATGCAATTTCTTTGCCTCATCGAGAGATACGAAAACATTGTCATCAAAGGAATTATCATTGGTTTGTTTCATTTCTTCCCTATTGAGCAATTAAAACAATCAAGAAAATAATCAACCAAATAATTTTTCCCCCAACTTGATTAACAAATAATCCCAACAAATACTTCAACAAATTAAAACAATGACCAACCACCACACACAAACACAGTATTCAAAAAGAAATTCCAACAAACCAATCGAAGAATTTATCCAAAAGCAATTAGGAATAATCTTACTTGAAACTTTGGATTTTATAGAACTCATTTGTTTTGAACAAATTATTTCCCTTCAAATTCACGTGGTTGATTTCTCCAAACTTTGAAAAAATGTTGTTGATAAAATAAAGGAAAAATTTCTAGCCAAATATAATGAAGAAAAATAATTTGTGGAGAAGAAAGAAAAATTGGATGAGAGAGAGTAGGAGAAAATTTTAGAACAAAGGTTGAAGAAGAAGAAGAAAGAAAATAGGGTTCTTTTTCTTATCTGATCTTTGGACCACCTAAAGGAGAAAAGTAGAAAGGAAGTTTGGTTTTGGTGAAATAATCTGGAACAAAGGGTTTAAATCCTTTAGTTCCTGCCTGGGCCAACCGTAGTCAACAACTGGTCTACGCTGCAATTGGCTTTATGTATAAGCTGCAGTCAGAAGTTGAATACACTAAGATTACCCACAGACTGCAAGTAGTGTTCTATTTTACCTGTAGTTAGCGGGTAAAATACCTTGGATCAGTTGCTGTTAGTAGCTGACTTTTTTCAACCAGCTTACCAAACTATCCTTTTTTTAGTTTCACCCTTTCTCATTAACTTCAAACCCTACAAAACAAACAAGAAAAATGATAATTAACCATTCTCTGCTTTAATTCAGCTAATGTAAAAACCAAATTCAAAAGGAAAAAACGTGTTTTGAGTCCCTCACACATGTAGTTTGTATTTTATTAGTCCCTCACATTTGAAATGATGAATTTTAGTCCATCACAATTTGAAAATATATAATTCTTTGTCGCCTGCCAAATGTCTATTAGTATTTTTTATAGAAAACCACTTGTGCATGACACATGTTCATTTTTTTAGGGACAAAGTTGAAAATAAATCTGATGGGGACTAAAAGTATACGTTTTCAAATTGTTAGTAGCTAAAATTAAACGCTTCCAAATTGTTAGGGACTAAAATTCATCATTTCAAATGTGTAAAGTTTTAGTAATCTTATTTCCCATTTTTCCCAAGAAGAGCTTCCACGACAATAACAAAAAGGCCAGAAACAAAAATAAATGAGTAGAACAAAAAGAAGAAAAATTGGGATGAAATAAGAACAAAACAATACTTGAAAATTTTTCTAATTCTAGTCTCTTCATGCATTCTAATGTTATGACTATCTTGATAATTTTTTATTTTTTTGATACATTTTGATTCATCATGTTTTGTGCTGTTTTAAATATATTAAGAATTTTTTTTTTTACATTTCTAACTGTTTTAATTGTAATTTCACAAAATTTAATTAACTTTGAGTTCACTTGACGTTGACACTATAGTGAACCCACAAGTTTAAAATTTTGAATTTTATAACATAGATTCGTGTTTCTATATTTCGTTTTGTGTTAAATTCATGCCACCATCATATTTTATTTGTTGAGAAGATCATTTTCATAAATTTTGGTCAATTTTGTTTGTGATTTGATGAAAAAAGTGAGGAAGCTGACCTTGTTCTCTAAACCTATTTGGTCATTTTTGGACAATTTTTTTGCTAGATCTGGGGTCTGAAATTGTGATCAATGCGAAATAATAGTCTGGAGGTATATCCAATGACACAAAAAATTCAGTGGAAACATTTTTCTTTGGCACCGTATCGCAAGATGCCTCTATAGTGCCACCGCCTCTACTAGCCATGGAAGCTCTTCTTGGAGGAGAAGAGAGAAACAAGATTATAAAAACTTAACACATTTTGAATGATGATATTAGCCCATAACAATTTGAAAATGTTTAATTTTTGGTCCCCAACTAGTACTTTTCCATCCAAAATACTGACAAGCATTTGGTAAGGGACTAAATTTATACTTTTTCGGATTGTGATGGAGTAAAATTCATCATTTCAAATATGAGGGTCTAAAAAAATAATATTAAAATTTGTAGGGGACTAATTGTATGATTTTCCCCTAACACAGAGAGGCCATGTGATGATGCTCAATAAGATTTTATCTAAAACTCAAACAGACGTTTGGTTGGGGAACAAAATTATACATTTTCATATTGTAAGGGACTAAAATTCATTATTTCAAATGTGAGGGAGTAATAAAATAAAACTGCATTTGTGAGGGAATAATTGTAAGATTTTCCCATTGAAAAATTAAACTAAAAATTAAGGAATTGAAACTAAAATGATTGGTTGCCTCTCAAGAAGCATTTATTTAAAGTCATTAGCTTGATTAAGAGTTTGCAGTTGATTTATTTGACAAAATGGAATCTTTAAGTCCATTATCAAAATAACATCCTTGGTTAATCATCAATCTGTCTCTTTTCTTTCGACACCATGGGCTCATGCATAATCAAACCGCCCATAGAAATATGCCCTTTCTTCTTCCATCATATTGAACACAAGTGACTCTTCACCAGCCTCAAGGTTACTTGCTTCTTGTCAACGTCAATTAACGCCTTCGTAGTAGCAAGGAAAGGTTTTCCAAAAGTGATAGAGATTCCATCCGCATCTTCTTCATACATATCCATCACAATGTAATCAACCGGAAATTTCAATTTCCCTACTTTGAATAATGCATTACGTATTTCCCCTAGTGGCTCCACTTTGCTTCCATCTGCAAACTGGATGACTTGATCATTCTCTTCAAGGCTTCTTAACCCTATATTCCCGTAAACCGGTAAAGGCATCACGTTTATACCCACTCCTAGAACACATAGGGTTCTATCAAGGTAAAAACCACCTATGAGACAAGATATGGCGAAGCTTTCTAGAGATTTCTTCTTCTTAAGCAATATACTTAAAAGTCGTTTGTTGTAGATTAATGTATCAAGTAACATCTCATCGATACTCCATTGCCTAAGTCTCTCCTTCATTTGATGACATTCCTCAGCTTCTTGTTGAATTTCTGCCTTTCACATACTCTTGGTTTCATCTTCTAACAAATCAGTATATTTTTCACATCTAAACACACGAGTATGGAACTTGGCCACCATACTTGTTGAGAGGAAGCATATGAGCTTTAATGAAAAATGACCACCCTTTGATTTCTCTCTACGATGTCTTCTCAGATAAGATCTACACTTCCAAAGGTATTGGGCCTTTCACTCGCTTAAAACCTACCAATTCTACCCATTTTCCAGTAGGAATTGCATCAATCGTGCTCTTGCTAACCATTTTGAATGTCGCCTCCTTCGTTCATTTTTTCCACTCATGTACCAAAATTTCTTTTTCCTCATTGCATGACTTAGATGGAATTTCCTCGTTGTTGCCAATTGCATTGGTAGATCATTGTTCTGTGGTAGAGACTAAAGGTCTTCTTCCCTGCAAATACCATTAGATATATCATCAATTGTGTCAATTACCATCACTTCATCATAAATAGAAGGAATTTTAAGAGTGCTAAAAATAGAGAAATTGACAGTCTGATCATCGATTCTTAACTATAACCTCTCCTCTTGGACATCCATTGATGCCTATCCTATAGATAGGAATGGTTTTCCAGGAATTAAGGGCATCTCTTTATCTTCTTCCACGTCAAGGATGATGAAGTCTGTTGGCAAGTAACACTTCCTCATCATAACCAGTACATCTTCAACAATACCCTCGGGGTATTTCACACCTTGATCAACTAATTGGAGAGACACATTTGTTGGCTTCATCCTTCTACCATTCAGCTTCCAATATATGGATAAAGGAATCAAATTGATAGACGTCCCAAGATCACACAAAACTCTCTGGAATTTGACTCCTCCAATAGTACATGGAATGGAGAATGAACCAGGATCCTTAAGCTTTGGGGATAGTTTCTTTTGGATGATTGCACTACATCCTTTAGTTAAGATGTAGACATAAGATCTCATCTCCAAGCAGTTTCCTCTTGCTAATCAATATTTGCTTCATAAACTAGGCATATTTAGGCATATTTTCCAGTGCTTCCATGAAAGGTATACTAATTTTCACCTTTTCAAAAATCTTGAGGAATCTCTTGAATTTCTTTTGGTCATCCTTACCTTTGAGTCTGCTTGGAAATGGAATTCTTACTGATGGATAGATAAGTTGGACTTCGATTTCGCTCTTGGAAGGAATTTTGTACATTGCCACTTTATTGTCCTTGACCTCGGCCTCTCTATTACTACTCTCATTTTTCTCATTCTCTGACTCAATCTGTTTCTCATTTTTTTCCGCTCCAATAGATTTATCACTCCTCAATGTGATTGCCTTTGCCTGTTCTCTAAGGTTATGATAAGCTCGTAAATGTCATATACTTTATGTGTCATTTACCTCTATTTTTAATGTAATTTGAGAAAGAATTGAGTAATTATGAGCTAAAATTGTTTATTTTGGGTGTACGTTGTAGGGTTTGAGTGAAGAATGAGTTAAAATGCATCACAATATTGGAGGAAAACATTCACTGGCGTGGAGCAAATCAGATATAGTTTGGCTGATCAAGCATAACTCTCTTGCTCGAGCTCCGATTCCTGCGATTTTGGATTATTTGGAAAAATATTAAAGATTTGTACAACTTTTATGTTTTGAGTTTTTCAGGATTCTATAGGCATCTTGTTCAAAATTGCAAAGTTGGAAAATGTGCAATGCGAGGAGTGATTCGACACAGTTTGGTAGATTGAACATCACTTTCTTACCTGTGCTCCAATTGAGGTGATTTAAGATATTTTGGAAAGTTAAGACATAGAGATAAACTTTAATGTTTTGAGTTTTTCCAAATTCCAAAAGCATCAAGTTCAAAATTGAAGCCAAATGTAAAAGCCCAGCGCACATGCGTTGGGGTTGTGCAGTGCATGTGCGCAAGTCCAAAGGGGAAAATTC
The DNA here is from genome assembly GCA_025175665.1 of Cinchona pubescens. Taxonomy (NCBI): domain Eukaryota; kingdom Viridiplantae; phylum Streptophyta; class Magnoliopsida; order Gentianales; family Rubiaceae; genus Cinchona; species Cinchona pubescens. Next base: position 424,114 of record JANKKI010000068.1, on the reverse strand, counting down.
TAGAAGTGATTAGGGCATGCACTACCTGTTATGCGTGCATGTGCACCAGAAATAGTGAAATTACTTATATTTTGGATTTTTGACAGATTTTTTCGCCCGGTTGGACTCTTTTTTATATATTTCACGTTCTTATCCTTAGACAATGATTGTAACCCTATTCTTCATTATAAATACCCAAGTAGGGTGATTAGAAGATTGTCGACACTTTATTTTCTAGTTTTATCTAGGGTTTTCAGCAGAGAAATTCTTGATTTTATGATTTTTGACAGATTTTTTCGCCTGGTTGGACTCTTTTTTTATACGATTTCACATTCGTATCCTTAGACAATGATTGTAACCCTATTGTTCATTATAAATACCCCAAGTAGGGTGATTAGAAGATTGTTGACACTTTATTTTCTAGTTTTATCTAGGGTTTTCAGCAGAGAAATTCTTGATTGTTCTTTTATGGCACTTAGTACCTAAACCCTTTTTCTTGGTAGAGGAATTTGAAGACATGGTCAATTCTACTACATTGTGAGACTCTTTGAGTGATTCTTGAATTTATTCAATTTTATATCAAGTATTGATTATTTTTCTATAATTAATTTTATGATTGTTCTTTTTAACTTGTTATTGGTGTAGAATAATTAAGTTATTGGAATTAATCTATAGCTAGATTGTTTTTAACTGCGTGTGCTTAATTCAATCTGTGAAGCAACTAAGTTTGATAATTGCTCAATTCGTGTTAATAAATTTAGGAAAAATAACCAACTAATTGGTAAAACCGCGTGTGTTTACGATTAATTAGCCTAATTGTTCTTTTTTATTTTAATGCTTCTATTAATTAATCTTTGGCACGTCTCTGGATTAAATTAATAGTTAGGGTTAATTGGATCGCGTGTTGAAAATGACCAACTTTAGAAAGAAATAAGAATCAACTTTGAATTGGAATTCGGGTTAATTCTTCTGCTTGATATGGAAATTGAATTATCTTGTGTGTCAAGGATCGACTAGTAAAATTGCCATGGTGGATATGATCAAAAAAAGATTTTATTTTTCTTACATCGAATTCTCTTTAGTTATTTTATTGTTTTAGTTTTTAGTTCAAAAGCATTCAAAAAACCTCCCTTTTTAGTTTAGTACAAGAATAAACTCCGTTTTCTGTGGGACGAACTTGACTCACCACTACTACATTATTATTGAGAATTGTTTAATTTTGAGTGCCTACGCCAGCATTTCAGCATCACACCAAAATTTTGGCGCCATTGCTGGGGACCGGTTTAATTTATTTTTGTGCTTTAAATTTTTTTATTTAACTGTGTATACTTATTACTTTTATCTCTTTTTATTCTCTATCATGGTTACCAATTCACATGAGTTTTATTGTTCCAATTTCATTATCGAGCAATTACTACCACAACCTTGGTATGACCCCTACACGTATATGTACAATGAAGGATGGATAGATTATCCTGAGTTTGGTTATCCATCACAAGGTTTTCACTATATATAACCAGTTCCATAACAGCAACCTTATACCCAAACTAGTAAGTCTTTGGAGGCAAAATTAATTCATTCTTTAGCTGCTAATACTTTTCAATTTCAACAGGAAACAAGAGCCAATCTGCAAAGTTTGGAGCATCAACTAAGTCAACTGAATTCTTTCATAAGTAGACTAGAATCTCAAGTGATGGAGGGCAGAGAAGATGAAGAAAAAGAGCAAGAACTAGAGATGGGATTAGTAGATGACAAGCCGATTGAGGGTGACTCTCGTTTATCGCCTCCAATGTCAATGCCTCAAGACTTTCCAAAGAAAGAGCCAATCAAAGTTTTAGACTTAGCTATGGCGGAAGCACAAGAGATTCTAACTACTGTGAAGGATCACCGCTTGCCTGTTGATAGGGATTGTATTGTGGTGCCAGTATACCCTATATTCTCTTATGGATCAACCTTAAGAGTTGAAGATCAAGAAGTGGCTCGTAAACAGTTTGATATCATCAAGTCTCTAAAGGGTCATGAGGAAAGGATTAAGCTAGTTTACATAGACGACAATGGGGTCAGAGTTCACTAGCCATTTATAACTAATGGAGTCAAGAAGGAGGTTAAGGATAAGTGTATGGTTAGAAATTATAAGTAAAGAGCATAGGCACGATCGCTAACGATTATTGAACTCTCTTTCCTCTGGTATAAAGATGGTTATTCTGACCATCTTATTCAAAGTCGAGCTAACGACAGTAAACAAAGGCACTGCATGGGAGGCAACCCATGTTCATTTACATTTTATTCCGTTTATTTGTTTATGAAGTTTTACTTTTGTTTACTTTATTTTTAGGGTTAGCTTAGTTTTGTTATGTTATTAGTGCGGGAAAATTGACTTAATTGATAAGTTAAGCTAATAAAATGGTCCTTTGAAATGGAGCAGGGAAAGGACCCGTCGACATTTTCACCTTTTCCTCCTTTCCCGCAGGATTTGGGACCACATTATGCTTGAGCTTTTCATGCCCTATGTTTTGGGCTATTTTCTTTATCCTTTAATTTTGGTAGTTGATTTCATAGACACTTTTAGTTGCTATTTTACCATTTTATTAGACATTTTAGTTAGTTAATTTCCTTTTAGCTAGGTTTTAAATTTCGTAATGGTATTTTTGTTTATTTCTGTGGTGTATTTTCTTAAGGGAGTAAGTTTTTTTCCAGATTATTGTAGGATTATTTTCTACAATATTCTTATTTTTCTTATTTTCTCAAGGGAATTATTATTTTTGTTCTGTTTTATTTAGTGTTACTCCAGCTTTCATTCGCAACAAGGGGATATTTATAGCGGATACTGTACCAAACACGAATTAAATCCAGAGAAGCTTTTCTTTTTCCCATTTTATGATTTTATTTTTGCATTGAGGACAATGCTTATTTTTAAGTGTGGGGTAGGAAAGTTATTTGGATTTTTAAGTTGTTTGGTGTATTTTGCTATAATATTTTGACTTTTCTTTTAGTCTAAGAGCTTGTCAAAATTTTTTAAAATTTTTGTGGATTAATTGACAACTTTTTTTAATTTTCAAAAATTTTGCCTTAATGTATTTTTATTTTTTATTTTTCTGCATATAATGAATCATTAATTGAACCATGCATGAATGAGTAGTCAGTGTTAATATTTTCCATTTATGATTTTTAAGATTTCTGAGCACTAATGAATCCTTAATTGAACCATGCATGAATGAGTAGTCAGTGTTAATATTTTTCATTTATGATTTTTAAGATTTCTGAGCACTAAGCCATACATTAATTTTTTATTTGGGATATTTAGAGAAATTTATGTAGACTCAATTATGTTGCATCCCAAAAACTCACTTTATTACATTTTCGAAGCGAATTCTTAGACAACCTGATTTAGTTTAAAGATGAGGGTAGTGCCTTTTTCATTTGTTGAGCCTTTCTAGCCATTTAATAATTTATTTGTAAGTGCCTTATTTGAGTCTTATTCTTGTGAAGAGAAACATCATTCTCCTTCTTTCACATTATATATTGAGCATAATGTTTCTTTTAATTGTTTTGTCCTAAGTTATTCCTTTAAGAGTTTTACAGTGCACATTATATGTTAAGGGGATATAAGGGTGGAAGTTTGTGAAAAGTGAGTGATGTACATTTTTGTAGCGAAATAGGGTATTGGAAAAAAAATTTGTAGAAAAAAAAAATATGGAAGTTTTTGTAGTTGCAAGTAGCCTACACTGGTACCTACGTGTTCATTTCTTGTGGGTAGTGCCTACCATTGGAACCCGTACTATGAGCGGACATAAAAAATGAAATAATGATGTGATGTATATATGTCCAAGAGAGGTTGGCATGTTTGGTTTCAAAATTTTTCATGGGTGTTTGTTACTCAAGTGTAGGGTTATGGATACATGATATTTCACATGTGAAGAAAGTTTAATTTTAATGTGTGGACACTATTATTTTAAAGCTCTTGTTCTTATTTGTTATATCCTCTCCCTTCTTTGGCTAACTAATATCCTAACTTATAGTCCGAGCTGAAAGTCCTACCTAAATTTAAATTGAATCGGTTGTCTAGATTAGTGGAGAGGTGTAAGAAGAGTGAACTATGAGGGGTGTTTAGAAAAATTTTGAGGGTCTTTATGATTTAATCTAGATATTTTTAAATCTAAATATTTGAATGGCTATACACACATACACACGAATTTCATGTTTTGGTTTTTATTAGCAATTGAGCTCTTGGATTTTTGGACAACTCTAATTGGTGGATTGATTATTGATTATTTATGTGGATATTTGAGAGAATATGTTGGGTGGAATTTTGTTATGCTTAAATGTTTATTTCTATGTTTAGCTCGAGAACGATCAAAAAGTAAGTGTGGATGTCATATATTTTATGCGACATTTACCTCTATTTTTTAATGTAATTTGAGCAAGAAATGTGTAATTAAGAGCTAAAATAGTTTATTTTGAGTTTTGTAGGGTTTGAGTGAAGAATGAGTTAAAATGGATCACAATATTGGAGGAAAACATTCACTGGCGTGGAGCAAATTGGATACAGTTTGGTAGATCAAGAATAACTCTCTTGTTTGATCTCCGATTGATGTGATTTTGGGGAATATTTGCAAAGATATTGAAGAGTTGTACAACTTTTATGTTTTGATTTTTTTAGGATTCTATAGGCATCTTGTTCAAAATTGCAAAGTTGAAAAATGTGTACTGGCGAGGAACGATTCTGACACAGTTTGGTAGATTGAGCATAACATTCTTACATGGACTCCAATTCAGGTGATTTAAGATGTTTTGCTAAGCTAATACATAGAGACACAACTTTAATGTTTTGAGTTTTTTCAAATTCTAAAGTATCAAGGTCAAAATTGAATCCAAACGTGAAGGCCCACCGCACATGCATTGGGGTTGTGTAGCGCATGTGCGCCGACTCCAGAGGGCAAAATTCTAGAACTCCCAGGGCGCACATGCGCTGCCTGTTAGCGTGCATTTGCACCCGAAACAGTGAACTTAAGTATTTTTTGGATTTTTGGCAGATTTCTTCGACCGATTGGACTTTTTTTCATACAATTTCCCGTTCTTATCCTCAAATAATGATTTTAACCCTAGTATTCATCATCCTGTAAATACCCCAAGTAGGGTGATTATAAAAGAGTCGACACATTATTTTCTAGTTTTATCTAGGGTATTCAGCAAAGAAATTCTTGATTATTCTTTTATGGCACTTAGTGCCTAAACATTTTTCTTGGTAAAGGAAATTGAAGCCATGGTCAATTCTACTACGTTGTGAGACTCTTTGTTCTTGAATTTATTCAATTTTATATCAAGTATTGATTATTTTTCTACAATTAATTTTATGATTGTTCTTTTTAACTTGTTATTGGTGTAGAATAATTAAGTTATTGGAATTAATCTATAGCTAGATTGTTTTTAACTGCGTGTGCTTAATTCAATCTGTAAAGCAACTAAGTTTGACAATTACTCGATTAATCTTATTCAATTTAGGGAAAATAATCAACTAATTGGCATAACCGCATGTGTTTATGTTTAATTAGCCAAATTGTTCTTGTTAATTTTAATGCTTTTATTAATTAATCTTTGGTGCGTGTCTGGATTAAATTAATACCAAGTTAGGGCTAATTAGATCGCTTGTTGAAAATTAGCCAACTTTAGAAAGAAATAAGAATCAACTTTGAATTGGAATTCGAGTTAATTCTTAAATTACTGCTTGATATGGAAATTGAATTATCTTGTGTGTCAAGGATTGACTAGTGAAATTGCCATGGTGGATATGATCGAAACCAAGGTTTTTCTTACATCGAATTCTCTTTAGTTATTTTATTGTTTTAGTTTTTAGTTCAAAAGCATTCAAAAAAACCCCCATTTTAGTTTAACATAAGAATAAACTCTGTTCTCTGTGGGATGAACTTGACTTACCACTACTACATTATTATTGAGAGTTGTTTAATTTTGGGTGCCTACGACAACATTTCAGCATCACACTAGGTTAGCTATAGTGTCACTTGGAAAAGTTCCAAGTAGTCTCTTAGCCGTACTTCTTTCTAATTGCCCCACTTGATTCTCCAAATTCATGACTAAAGCTGTCAAATTTCCAATTGAATCTTTTATAACTTATCACTCTATTATTATTGGATTCCTTATATATCGCAAGATTGTTCTCCACATTATTTGGTGCTTGAAGTAGAGTTGCATGCATTTGTTGCTATGGTTACTGATTCTACTAAAATGGAGAATGAACATTTGAATTTTGATTTTGCTGATTAGCCAAGATAAATTCCAATGATTCCTCCATCCTGGACTGGACGTATTGTTGAAGGCATTATTCTAATTCCTGTACTGATTTTGGTTTTGACCTTGACTACCCATGTAGTTCACTTGCTCCTAACCTGCAAAAGAAGAATTAGATAATGTTAATGTACTACATTGGCCATTATGGTAGTCACTTGAGCAAAAATCACAAATGAGTGGCTACGTTGTAGTCACTGCTTTGACTTTCATCTTCTCCACTTGTTTCGTCAATGCTGCCATCTATTTATCAAATACCTCTTGCTTAGCCACCATTACGTCAAAAGAATTCAGCTCATGCACACCTATTCTTTGCTCTCATGTTTGTGCTAAAGATAATTATTGGACATTTTATCCAACAACTCTTGACCCTCTTCTAGAGTCATATTCAACATAAGGGACCCACTTACTGAAGCATCAATTGATTCATGGGTTTCTTGAAACATCCCATTATAGATTATCTCCATTTGCATCCTTAAGGGCAACCCATGATGTGGACAATTGTTAAGCAAGTCATTGAATCTTTCCCAAGTTTCGCTAAGCTTTTCTCCAAATTGTTGACTGAAAGAAATTATATTATCATTCCTTAGCTTGGTTGTTTTTTATATGGAAAAATATTTTGGCATGAAGGCTATTGCTAATCTATCCCAAGTTGTAGAAGTCCCGTGATTATAACCTTGTAGCCACAATTTTGCCTTATCTCTCAAAGAAAAAGGAAGCAGTTTCAATTTAAAGGTATCCGACGACACACCATTCTACTTGAAAGTAACACAAACTTTTTCAAAATTGATTAAATGATGGTTCGGATCCTCACTATGCAATCCCAAAGACATTGCATGTTGTTTGTGTAGTTAAGTTTCTAAAGCATGAATATCAAACCTAGCTTAATCTCGAAGTTATATGCCTTAATTGGAGGTGGTATGGTACTAGATTGAGATCCTCAAAAAGTTGGTTGGGTGTCATCTCCCAATGGTCTATTATTATGTGGAGGTAAGTCTTGAGCACTGTCCTCAAATTCTCCATTATTCTCTATTTTTTCCCAATTACTTGGTGGCAACTCTTGTTATCTTACAGGTTGACGTGGAACCCTTCCATCAGCCATATCTACCAGCTGCTGGTGTAAAGCCTGTATCCTTAGTTTTCTAAAAGTTCTATCAATTTTCGGATCAAACTTTACAAGAGTTCGATTAGATCTGTGCATAAACTATCAAGTACAAGAAAACCGTTACGAGCACCACTTTAATTAATATAATGACCAATAGAGAATTAATGGAATAATGGATCTCGAAAAAGCAATTAAAAATAAATAAACAAGAATAAAAATCTAAAGTAGGAATTGTGTTAGCGTCTTAATATTGCCAGTAAACAGTCCCCGACAAAGGCACCAAAAACTTGATCCACACTGGACAAGTCCTTCCCACTAATATCTGCAAGTATATGATTATCAATGTAATAGGGTGAATAAGGGTTGATCCCATGAGGATCGGTACAAGTACCGAGATTCTAGCACGATTTCTATTTAGACAATCGGTTAGCAAAGGCTTTGGATTTTAAATTAAAATGCAAAAATAATTTAAAGACTAAAACCAGAAAGCAACTAAATTGAATTCAAGTTGCAACACTGGATAAAAATGGGTCGAATTTTGGGCTAGCAATTACCTTGGGTTACTCAATCTCAAGTTAATCAATTAGTTTAAAATATATTTTATGGAGATTCTATTCCCATATTTCAACCCAACCCCAAAGTAATCTGTAAATGAATCCTATCAAATTAATTAACTAGGATTCAGAAAACCATCTCTTACCTACCTAATCAATTTGAGTCATTATCCTCACGGAATTTGAGTTTCTTTTCAAGAGCACTCGATCTTGTAATCAACCACTTAATTCTGTCATCTTGAACTAGAATAATTTGCCTAATGATTTAACATCAGTCTATGATAGAGGTTCAAAATCCTTCTTCCCTCCACCAACCTAACCAAATCTAGAGGTGATCAATCTCTAAAATTGTCTATTTAGGATAATTATTAGCCTAATATAATTTAACGACTAACCCTTACTTAGATTTACCCATGAATAATTGTGTCTCCCATACCCAAGCTTTTCATGATGTGCGGAAACGAAAATAAATTAAGTGAATTGATTGCAGACATACAAAATTGGAAAATAAAAAATAAAATGTGCAATTGGAATTTAATAAATAATAAAACACATTAAATGATTTGAAATTGTTGCTAAAGAACTTGAATTAAATGCCTTGAACGATCCACAAGTCAAAAAAATAATCAGGAAATTAAAGAATTAAATAACCCTAAGAGTAGTCTAAAACCCTAAAGAAAAGCTAAAAAGTAATGTCTGAGAGTTACTGTCTTTGAGTGAATTGATTACATAAATTCCCTATTTATGGCTTCAATTTGACTTTGTAAATCATAATTTCGGGGTCCTCTTTCATTCATTAAGTTTCCTTTTTAAAAAAAAAAATTCCCATATTTATTATGGAAAACGTTGAAAAAGCCCTGGCCCAAATCGTATCAACCACAGTTAGTGTTGATTTGCTGCTATCCAAGCGCAGTCAGCGAGTCAACTGTTGATAGCGAGTAAATAACATGAGCGACCCACAGTTAGCGGGCATGGTTCTGCTTCAGCCACTGTGATTAGCATTGGTCCAGCCATTATCAGCGGCTGGCTTTTTCCAAGACTGCTTCATCTTCTTGTTCTTCCATTTTTCGCCCCTTGCATTACTTCCATTACCATTTTGCCCTTAGTTCACCTGCACAAAAAGTAAAACAACATAAATCGACAACTATACCAACAAAAACACACATTTAACAATAAAAATAGCTTAAAATTTCACAACTACTATGAACATCCTAAATATAACTTAACTAACCTAAAATATATGGATGACAAATGGGAATATATACACTAAAACTTGCAACAAAAGACACAAAAAATAACTATAAACTTATAGTTATCAAGAATTTTTTACACAATTTGAATCCTTTAATTAGCCAAAAGCTTCCACCATTACCACTTCCCCAATACCCCCACTCTTGCGGACACACAAACACCACTGCTACTTTATGATGTGTGTTAAATACACTAGTAATTGCACTAGTTGAATAAGTAATAAAGTGATAAACTAGAGTATCATTTCCTTTAAGTAAGAGTGAAGACTTAATAATTAATCACAACTCAACTATAGGTGTTATCTTGGAAATCAAAAGGGAGAATAAATTAACTAAATAAACTAGGCTAAAAGTAAAACAATTAAATAAATGAACGCATAAATTACGAAAAAAGAAAAAGAAAATAATTATGCTAAAGAATTGACTTCACCTAACTAACGTAACCATGAGACTTAAATCAAACAAAAAAAAATTAAGATGCACATAAGATGGTAAAGTTCCCTAATTTGCTTTCAACTTTCTCAAGAAAATAGCTATTCCAATTATATCTACTTTCGTCAAACTCTTTTTAGGTTTATCTAGGCAAATAGAGCTAGAATTATAGGATATTTAGAATCTCAAGCTGTTAGTACTCTTCCGAGATCACTAAACGGACCACACATTTAATTTACGATCAACCTCTTACTATGAATATAAACAAATCATGGTATGCATTATTATTGACAATTGTTCAAAGCTAAATTTTTAAACATGATCGAACACCGAGTCTTATACAAAAAGCATTACGAACAATAACAAATACTCAAATGAACAAACAACATAAAAAAATTGAATCTTTATTCAAACAAAGTACTCATGAGTTACGTAGTTGGGCTACATCAATCTCTAACACAAAACTAGTACAAAAAAAATTTAAAAAAGTAGAACAAGAAATCAAAACTAGAAGCCATTGGAAGTTGAAGAAGAAAACATTGCTTGGAGCCTCTAACCGGATGAAGAACGTAGATATATCTCTTGACATTCTGTAAGATCCTCCATAGTTGTAAAATTTAAACTAGGAGTTTTAGGCAATCTACCCTAGTCCTACTCCTATAGTACCTATTAAAATAGTTTCTTTAAGGGTCCTATTTATAGAGAAAAAGTGTCTTGGAGAGTTGGATAAGGATTTAGGCCGAGTTTAGTCTATTGTTATGGCTATCCATTGTTATGTAAAACTTGGGTTGCTATAAATTAGTTAAGCATTTGACAAAAGTTCGTAGGAATTTGATTTCTATTTCTAAACTTGCTATTTCTGAATATTCATTGTATTTTTCTTCCAATATTGTTATCAATTAAATAATAATTTTTTATTTTCTTATTTTATCAAAACGGAATTTATAAATTGTTCTATAAATTGAATTGAGAAAAATAATTCTTGTAATGTTCAATCCATGAAAAGGAAAAAAGGATATCAATCTAATACATTTATGGCATTTAAGACTTAGTCATATTAATATTGATTCGTATCAATTTGATGGTACAAGGCGACCCATTAAAATTTCTAAATGTTGAACATTATTCTGTCTGTGAGCTATGTTTACAAGGGAAAATGACCAAAATTCCTTCCACAGAAAAACAACTTAGAGCTACCAGCACATTAGAATCAATACATTTGACATTTGTAGTCCACTTAATCATTTAGGAAGATATGGCTTTTCTTACTTTGTTATTTTTATTGATGATTTTCTAGGTATTTTTACTTATACCTAATGAAACTAAATAGGAAACTTTTGAAAAGTTCAAAGAATTCTGTAATAAAGTAGAAAAACAATTTGAAAATTGTATTAAAGTCTTTAGATCAGACAGGAGCATGAATACATGTTAGACATTTTTAAAGACTATTTCAAATAAAATAAAATTATTGCTCAATTTAACTCCTCACAGCATACCACAACACAATAGCGTAGTACAAAAAAATAGAACTATATTAGATATGATTAACTCTATGATGAGCATGTATCTGTTGATGGAGTTGCCAATTTATTTTTAGAGGATAATACTTTGGAAACTACTATTTATTTATTAAGTAGAGTTTCTAATAATTAGTACCAAAAACCCCATATCAACTTTCATTTCAAAAGAAGCACAGTATGAAATATTTAAAAATATGGTGCTGTCCAGTCGACATTAGAAAGCCTTACATGGACTAACTGGAATCAAGAACTAATGGGTGCCTATTTATATGTTGTCCCAAAATGACTATGCTATCTATTTTTGCAATCCTATTGAACATAAGGTGCTTGTAAGTAGGAATGCTATTTTTCATGAGGAAGATTATAGCTTAAATGGACATAGAACTAAAGTTGTTCTTCAACAACATAGTGATGAGGTAATAATGATTTAGTGATGAGCTTATGATTAAGGCAAACAAAGAGCAAAGAAAATTTTCTCCTCAACCAGTTGAAACACAAGAGCCTCAAAGAGTGAAAAGGATAATTAAGCCATTGTCAATTTCACTTTGTTAAATGAGATATATCAAATGCATCATTGGAGATTGATATAAATCCTTCTACTTACCAAGAGGCAATTATTGATGAAGATGTTGAGCATTGGAAAAAGGCTATCCAATCATAAATTAATTCAATATGAATAATCAAGTCTGACTTTAGCAAATAAACCTAAAGCTACTAAACATATAGCTCGTTAATGGATCTATAAAAGAAATTTTAAACCTATCAAAAGGGAAAAGACCTACAAAGCAAGCCTAGCTAGTGGTAAAATGTTATACTCAAAAGTTGGAGTTTATCATGATAAAACTTTTTTGCCTGTAGCTATGCTTAAATCCATCAGAATTCTTTTTGCAATTCCTACATATTATGATTATAAGATATGGTAAATGGCATGGTCATGTTCAAAAAAAAAATTTCATGGACTAGCCAAAAGATTACATATCTAATAACCATAAATCAAAAGTATGCAAATTGATAAAATCTATTTATGGACTTAAACAAGAATCACGTAGTTGGAACATCCGTTTTTTTGATAAAGCAATCAAATTATTTTGGTTTTTACAAAGTATGATGAACTATGTGTTCACAAAAATGACAGTGGGAGGAGTATTGTATTTCTTGTTATTTATATTGACAACATTCTACTTATTTAGGTGCAATGTCATTAATGAAGGTACAGTTATCTAGTCATTTCGTGATAACTCTAGACATAGAGTTATTACACATGTTAAATTATGGCATTTTGGTAGTATTTTTCCAGTTTAAGTGTCTAATTGTGTGTTTTGCCTTAGTTTAATTGCATTTAGTTGCATTTGCATTTTGTAGATTTTAGACTTTTAGTATTAGTTTTATTATAATTTTAATATAATTTTGTTACTTATTGAATTGTGTGTGTACATTGCATGATTGGATTACATGGATCAAAGCTGGAACAATTGAGAAGAAAAGGGTCAAATTGCAAATAGAGGAAAATTTAGAATCCCAGCTTGAAGATCAGTCGAACCACAATATCAAACCGTGAAGAAATAGTCTAGGTTCCATACCGCAATCCAATCACCTATTTTGTATAGGAACTGCACAAAATCATTTGAAGTTTCTTTTATAACACTCTTGTATAGTGGTATATTAATGCATATAGTAGATAGTGTAGTTCATAGATTAGTCTAGAACTTAACTTTGTTTTCAAGATTTTTAATTAATAATAAATTTTCAGTTTTAATCTACTTAAATTTCTAGTTTAATCCATTCATAAGTTTTATTATTTCTTAACTTAATTTAGTGGGTTTTCTCTTAAATTTATTTTGATATAAAAATTGTTGGTTTTTATTTACTTTTCCTTGTTATTCAAGTATGCTTAATCTTAGTTTAAATTGTGTCTTCTTGCTTTAATGTTTGGTTTATGTTTTCTTATTTACTTGTTTAGTTATGAGTAGTTAGATAGCCAGTCCACAATTTTCTCTTTTTCGTTTAGTTGTTAATTGTTATCTACTTTGCTTAGCTTAATTGATCATATCTATTATTTAATCCCTCTTTTAAATATTTGTCTAAATAGTGCAATTGTCTCTTTAGTCCAGTAACTCCCAAACACCAATCCTCGAAGAACGATACCCCACACCACTTGCTATTCATCTACCCCGTATCCTTATGGGAGTGCGGATGATGGTATAGTATTCAGAAGAGTTCTATTATATTACTTGTGTGTTTGTTATATTTTGCACTTATCAAATTCTAAGAAGATTTTGTAATGAAAGATCCTAAAGAAGTATCCTATATTCTTGGGATCAAATTACTTAGACACCATATAAAAAATGATGTTAGGTCTTTTTCAAGCTACTTATATTATTCAGATATTGATTAGATTATGCATGGAAAATTCCATGAAAGGGTTCTTGTCCTCTAGGCATAGAATTAAAATCTCAAAATAAATGTGTCCCAAAACACAAGAAGAGGGAGAAAGATTAGATAGTATCCTTATCATTCAGCTGTATGAAGTCTCTGTATGCAATACTTTGTGCAAGACTAGATATAAGCTAAGCGGTCAACAGCTATTAGTAGATATCAATCCAATCGCAGTCCTGAAACATTGTACAATAGTAAAATATATTCTCAAATATTTAAATAGGACTAAAATGAAGAAAGATACTGCAGTAGATTCTACCATAAAGGCAGAATACATGTTGTAAGCGATATTGCAGAAGGAGTTGTTTGGATATGCAAGTTTGTACAAGAATTTAGTGTTGTTCCTTCAATTTAGTCTCCTATTACTATATATCGTGATAATAATGGTGCAATAGCAAATGTTGTAGAACCTAGAGCTCAACAAAGGACAAAACACAATGAACATAGATTTAATTAATTCATGATATTATACGTAGGAGAGATGTTACACTAGCAGAACTTGCTTTCATTGATAATGCAGTTGATCCATTCACTAATCCTTTAACTCAAAAAGTGTTCTAGAAACATTTTGAAGTTTGAGGTGTAAAATACACGTATGATTGATTGTCCTCAAAACAAATTATAGATTATTTGATTAATAAAGTTATTCAGTTTTCAGCGCATAAGATTTATTTGTGTACATTTTAATTAAATTGATATACGATATCAACAGGACTAACTTGATATTATTAAAATATTCTATTGGTTGATGAACTAATAGTGAGGAATAATAATTTAATAGTTGATAACTAAATTTCTTCTAGAATATAAAATAATAAAGTCTTCACTTATTGTGATGGTATATGATAGAATGATATATGTCGTCATTGAGGTAGTGACCCTAAGTAAAAAAGTGGGTAGGATGTAAGTTGTACACACATCAAAAAAGATATGTGATGGCTTATCTTATGATAGAAATTTAAATTAACCTATCCACAATAGTCCACTAACCTTCACAAGTATATAACATCAATGTAGTAGGGTAAATAGGGATCGTTCCCACAAAGAATATGCAGATAGGTACCAAAGTGATTGACAATTTTTATTTAGATAACCAAGTAAAAGTTTTAGAATTTTTCTAACTTAAATAAACTAACAATTAAACAAAATTTAAAGAATGCAGTAAATAAAACTGAATCAAAATGAAAGAATTATCTAATGATAAAAAGATGGGTCAGGTACTAGACTACCAATTTTTTATAATTAATTCAATATACCAGCCAACCGCTCAATGACACAAATTAGAAGTTCAATTCCAATTACAAACTCAATCCTGATACCTCACAATACCGAGTCCTATCAATCAAGGTAGCTTAAGGATAGATCCTTCTCAAATCTAATCTGAATTAAATTGAGCAATTTACTATATGGAATTGAAATGATCTAACTAGAAACTTATGTCTACCACGACCACAAGTTAATCTAATTTACTAAATAAAATTGATCTGTGACATAGCATCAACTCCTATGTCATCTCAGCCAGGTAATCAAAATTAAAGTTAGCTACTTCCTAGAATTGTCTAAGATGTGATAATTATTACCGAAAAATGCAATTGATCTGATCAATGGTTATTTGAATTGATTCATAAAAAAATCGCATCACCTGTACGAAACCCTAATGGATTTAGTTCTTGATTGATGAAATGAAACTGCAAAAATAAGAAGAGCATAAAAAATGAATAAACCATTATACTTGGGTTTGATTTTTTGAGTTGCATAAAATTTAATAATCAACAAGAATTAAAAGAAATTGCCGATAGCTATTCTAAAGTAGATCTTGAATTAGTCTTAAACTTTGTCTCTAAAAATAATATCTTAGAGTAGTGTAATGGAAAAATAGAACAATTGAAAAACCCTAACTAAAGAGTATTTTAGTCTAAGACTAGAATGATAATCGATGTCTACATTTCCTTTTCAAGCACAACCATTTATTCCCTACTCAACTCCTAAAAATTAGGTATTTTTCCTAATCAACTAGTTGCTAAAAATAGTCCCAAAACAAGTTGAGAACCTAAATTACACCAAAAGTAAACTTTCCATTTGTGCTTCCTACCATGGGGTTTATCGCGGCGAAGGGATTCCTTCTTGGGGCGAAGAAGTTCGTGGCGAAGGGATTCCTTCCTTGGGGCGAAGAAACTTTCTAGTTCCTTATTGCCAGTGAACCAGTTTAGCTTGGTTTCATTGACCAATGACAAATGATCTTTCTGCCCACGTTCTTTTTCAGCCTCTTTGCTTGTATTTTGAATCTCTAGCTTGGTCATTCTACCTTTTTACCTGCATAGAAAAAGAAACTAACTTAAATGACTAAATTAACTTCAGTTTACATGAAAATTACTTGAAAGTATTCCTCTAATATAGTTACACTTTTAACAGAAAAACATCACAAAAACACAATAATCAAGACTCAAAAATCTAAAACTAAGTCTAAAAGAGCAACAAAATAATCCTAATTCTAAGGTTATAAAACTCCCACCCAACTTAGTCTTTTGCTCGTCCTAGGCAAAAGAGACAAAACTAAATACACAAATAGAATGAACACATCCTAATTCTACTTGATGCATATCAATGATAGTGAATGCATTGAAAAATCAAAATGTACGTAAATTAGTTACATGTATAGGATATAGTTTGACAACCAATACTCATCATAAAAGTGCTAGACGCTCCAGCCACAAGAAAGAGAAAAAGGCAGATTCACTCCAGCTTGCAGATCTTAACAACCTACACTAACCATAGTTCGGCCATATGACAACACGGCTGGACATAAAATGTAATCATCCCGTAAACATTAACATAGACTAATTCAAACTAAGGATCAAATAGGATTTCACAGCTTGAAATGTAGGCTAAGGAACAAGGCATAATAAATATGGGTAACGTAGCTAAAATTACATTAGTAACATTACAATTCAAATTTAATTCACATCTCTATGTCCATGTTTAATACCACAATATTTAGCCAAGAGCCCAACAAAACATACTATCTATTAATAGCAAAAGAACTACTCTTAGACAAGGTAGCTTACATTACAGTAGCTACACCATTATTGATACAAGAGATAATGATTCTTTTATTTTTGAATTTAAACAAAATTTTTACTTTTTTTTTAATTAGAACATGTATGAACACTTAAAGAAGTCATATTTCTTTTGACTTCTTTGCAAACAACAACATCACACATCTTCCCAACTAACCATAATAAACAATCAACATCATAAAGCCAGTATAACATCAAGGCTAACTAAGATGATAGGTAGATTGTGAAGTTAAACATAAAAAGTGTTAAATTATCCAATCATGTGGCTAAACAATTAAATAGGTTAATCAAGCTCAAAAGGAGACACTAGGAATATCATATAGCAAGTTAGTCTTTTTAAACTCAAACAATCCAAAGAATTGCCTAAATTATTTCTTATGTCCTAACTTTATCCATATTTTGTGAATACAAAACTACCTCAATCAATTGTCTCAAGAAAAACCAGATCTCAATTAGTTGTCAAGATTATCACTTATGAATAATAACGAACCTCCCCACTCATTCACATCATAAAGTGGCATGTATATATATGGAGTAATAGCATTTCTATGAATCAATGGGGTCACAAAACAAAAACTCCTATACACATCAAGATCTTTTGAGAAAGTATTAATTCACATCAATCAATTAATATCATCCACTATCAAGGATATGAGATCCATAGAATTAGTTTGTATAATTCTATCACAACATACATAAATACATCTAAAACACAAAAATAGTCAGCTACAACTAGAGATCAGTAAACTATCTAAAAGAATTAAATTGTTTTAAAAAGAATGAAAATAAACAAACACAACAAAATAATACCACAACAACAACAATTATCACCACCTCTAGTCTTCCAACTTGAACAAAGCATTGTCCTCAATACTTGTAAAGATGGTAATAAGCAAGTGCAAAAATATAAGAAATAAAGGTCCAATTGTAGAAAGGGTGAAAAAAAAATCCCTCAAGCGGTCCCAGACGGACCGTCTCCATCATCCTCATCTCCTTCCCCAACTTCTTCCTCATCATCTACCTCCTCATCTTTTATACGCACATCTTCATCTAGCAGTCCAAAATACCATCATTCTGCTACTGGTTCTGCTGACCAACTATGCATGTTTGAATGGGTGCATTCCATCTATGAACTAGAATATCTAGCTTCCTGTGGATAGCATGAAGTCTCTGACTATGGTATACCAATATTTTCTGCAACCTAGTTTTAGTGTAGGGCTAATGGAAGACATATTCAAGGTGATCTTGAGGAAGTAGTTTCAAAAAGTTGTCTCCATCATCTTGCTCTTCTCGGAATTGTCTTTATTGAGCAGCTAGCAAGTCATGAATGGCTTTATTATGCTTCTTGATGGTGGTCTGAAGACAGTTCCCTATGACGGGCTTGTCAGGTAAATTCTTGTTACTTTGTCTCACATTTAGACTTGCATTGGAACACAAATAATTAATGAGATTAGGAGAAAACAAACCAATTTGGTCTTTGTTGCCATTACATATTAGTTCTTACTGAATCTCTAAACCTACATCAATCAACATCCCTTTGATAAGGGCATAAACCAACAATGCACGATCCTTAGTTACTTTGCTCAAATTAGTGACAAGGCGGATACGTCTCTTATACACATCTAGATGTGTTGACAAAATAATACCATGCAAGTGCATGAATAGAAAGAAAAATTCTATTAAATTGCCAAGGCTTTCCATTAGGGTAAACTACTTATTTAGCCAAACCTGCTATTAATTTTTCATCACATAATTCTCTCAAAACCATGTTGTAACCATAAAAATAGAAAAATATAATCAACCCACAAACCGTAATTAATCATCAAGAATATTCCCAACAAATTTCACAAGAAAAGCAATTAAAAACCCCAAAAATTAGACCAAAAACCAACAATTAAACTTTGCCTTGAAAATCTTGAATTGGTGGTGGGTGAAGAGATTTTTGGATTTGGGTAATGGATTTTTTGTGAAGAAGTGGAAGAATTGGTGGTGATTTTTGGCTGTTTATAGAAGATTTATGGAAGTGGTGACAAGTTTGGGATGGGTTTTTGTGTGGGTTTTGGAAGAGAAAAGAGAACAAAGACTTAGGAGAGAGAGTAAGAGAGTCTAGTAGGGGAAGAAAATAAAGGGGAAGCCAAGTAGCTAGGGTTTTTTTAAATCTACCTGGGCCTAACTGGGTTGTTCGTAACCTCTTTGTTGTTTTTCGCAACAAACAAACCTTCTGTCCGAAATGTTTTTTTTTTTCTCCAGACACATCTAGCACTCCTTTGCATTACCCAACCTATAATTAAACACAACATCAAAACATTAAACATCAAAACTAAATGAAACAATGTATAAAAACTAATAAAACATGATAAAACAAATAAAATTCTTGGGCTACCTCCCAAGTAGTGCTTCTTTAGAATAAATAGCTTGACTTTCAGTACTAATTATTCAAGAAGGACGCTTTCACATCCAACATTAACCTCTCCGTCATGATATAGCTTCAGTGGATTGTCATTAACTTGAAATGTTGAATAGTTGCCTATAAGTTCTACTACTCCATAAGGGAATACACAAACTACTTCATATGGTCCATTCCATTGGGACTTCAACTTTCAATGAAATAACTAAAGTCAAGAATTATAAAGTAACACATTGATACTCACTGGCATGAAATTCTTTATTTAAAATATTGAGGTCATGCCCCTTATTCTCTCCTTATAGAGACAAGCATTGTCATAAGCTTCCACCAAGATTTCATCCAACTAGCGAAGTTCCAATAACCTCTTTTCATAGGCTGCCTTGTAATAATAATTAAGGGTCTTGGTTTCCTTGGAAAGCTTTAGTTCCACTGGTAGGTGACATGCCTTCTCAGACACCAACCTACATGGAAACACTCCAATGATAGTTTTGAATGTCGTCCGATATGCCCATAATACATCATCCAACTTGTGAGACACATCTTTTGTGTATAAGAGACAGTTGTTTCCAGGATTTGTTTCAACTCCCAATTTGATACTTCCACTTGTTTGGATGTTTGGAGGTGATAAGATTAAGCCATTTTATGAGTTCCCCATATTTTGATAATAAAGCTCCAAACTGAGGGTTTTCGAAATGCAAACCTCCATCACTGATAATACTACTTGGAACTCTAAATCTCAAAAAAAAAAATATTGTGATTTATGAACTTGGTAACCACCCAGGAATCATTAGCTAGCAATACCATCGCCTTGACCTATTTCAAGACATAATCTACAATAACCAGAATATATTTGTTAGAAAATAACTTTGGGTATTGACCCATGAAGTCAATACCACATACATCAAATAGCTCCACTTCTAAAACATTATTAAGCTGCATCTAATCCCTCCACATTATGTTTCTCGTTGTTCATCTCGGGTAGAGTGCAAACTAAACCAAGTAATAAAATAAACCACACTACACCTATTACTCTACCCTCACTCCTGCAAGTATACGGGGTAGGTAGTAGTATACGGCAAGTGAGTATCATTCCACAAGGATTGTTAGTTTAGCACTCAACATATTCAATTAGGCAAGTAATTAACAAATAAAGGACTATCTAAACTAATCTAATGAAAGCAAGTAAAATTACCTCTAAATCCACTAAATTAACTAAAACAAAATGAGAATTAGAAAGCAAGTAATCCTACAGGATACAATTGACTAAGGAAAGCAGAAAGAGAACATGAAGAAAAGAGATTTCCATTTTCTACTAAATAATGCTATATAAATTTGTAAAGATAACTAAAATAAAACTAAATATTTTGGATCTTTGATTAACTAAAAGAAAGCCCAATAACAATTACTAGAAATTAAAGCAAGGAAACGAAGAATTTTTTACTAAAACATACTAAATTAACAAGAACCCAGAACTTCAAAGAAACTTGAATTAGAAGTAACCTGATTTGCAAGGAATTCAAAAAGAAAGCATGTAAAAATTATATCTACTTGAAAATATTAAAATCCCACCAGGATTAACTAATCAAAATTTAAACTTGACAGAAATTAAAGATTAGATGTAAAGAAAATATAAAGAGAACTTTTATATTAAAAAGGAAACTTGAGTCTTAAGCTAAAATTAAACTACTCTAAACTACTAAATTACTGACTACACTACTACAATGGTGTAGTTGCATGATTTACAAGATATCATTTAAAGGTTAGCTGCAGCCCAAAATTACAAATACCCCCTAATTACTTAAGTAGATGCCCTTCGATGTCGCAACATCGAGCTAAAAATTACACTTTGAATTCTCACCTCGATGTCGCGACATCAAATATCCTATGTCGTGACATCGAGCTCCTTTGAACTCCTGTCTTCAATCTCATCAATTGCACTTTACTCCTTGGACTTTTGTGATTATGAAATTTCACTCCTTAAATTCATATCTTGCAAAAAAAATTAACTAAATAAGTGATTTAATTGAACCCAAAATTAAACAAATCATACTAATGTGAAATAGTATAGGCCAGTATAACCCACTCTAAAGTACCTTGGCAGCTATGCGGTGATTTCCATATGCCATCCTAAAGGGGAAGAATTACACGTTCATAACACATTCTCCATCTCTTCCTTAAGCACATACCTCTGTATTACTAGGTCATTACACTGGTTCATCCCAGTAGTACAATTTCAAGTCAAAAAATCTTTTTCTTTTCATTGTAATTTCTAGTCCTACTGGTAGAACTTTTGCTGATAAATAAATGGCTAAATCATCACACCATGGGTTGGCATTTACTTCCATCAACCTCTTCTCAAGAAACTCCTCATTAATTGGTAATGACTCTATATCCTTTCCTAGTAGTAACTCCAATCTGGATAAGTGGTATGCTACTGTATTCTCGATGCCTCTCTTGTCAACTGCCTCCCAATAAAATTTTTGTAACAACAGAATCCTGCGTATCAATCTTTGTTTTGCCTCATTGTTAGATAAAATATATTTCAGTACAGCATGATATGTATGAAAAATCACTTTATAACATGTCATTAAAAAAGAAATTTTTCAAAAGCAAAGAACACAGCTAGCAACTCTTTTTCAGTCGTAGGCTAGCTGACTTGAGTTTCATTTAGTCTTTTGCTAGCGTAATATACAACACGTAAAACTGTGTCCTTTCCCTATGAAAGGACTACATCTACAACATGACCACTAGCATCACACATCAATTCAAAATGCTGTTGGTAAAGACCAATCAAGTGATACAATTACTGGTGCTATGACTAATGCCTTTTTAAGGACCTCAAAAGCATGCAAAAATTTGTCATCAAAATTGAAAACCTCATCTTTTTGTTTACTCACATAGGGGCTTAGAAATAAGGAAAAAGTTCCTCATAAAATGCCTGTAGAATGCCACAGCCTAAGAATCAATAATTCCTTTAACATTAGTGGATGTTAGTAATTTTTCAATTATTTCAACATTATCTTTAAATACCTCTATCCTTTTGGTAGAAATTTTATGCTCCCTCTTGTACCACGAAATGGCACTTTTACGAATTTAATGTACAATTAGTTTCTTCACAACATTGAAGAACTAGGGATAAGTTATGCAAACAATCATCAAATGTAGCCCAAATACATAAAACTCGTCTATAAAAACTTCAATTCACTTTTCAATCATTGCATAGAAAACCGCAGACATACGTCCTTGAAAAGTAACCGGTGCATTGCATGGCTTACAAAAGACATCCTGCTAAAGGCAAATGTCGTGCAAGGACAAGAGGAAGTTTTCTTTTCTTGGTCCTCTGAAGCTATATCAATTTGAGTAATCATCTAGAAAACAATAAAATAAGCATTCTAGCATTGATCAATGAAAAGAAAGGGAAAGTGATCATTACGGGTAACATCATTTAATTTCCTATATCTATACAAACTAGCCATCCAGTGACAACTCTAGAAGGGATTAGTTAACAATATCATTCATTATTACCGTCATACTTCCCTTTCTAGGAGCCACTTGAATAGGTAACCCACTCCCTATCATTGATCGCATATATTATGCCTGTGTCAAGTAATTTAGTTACTTCCTTTTTCACAACTTCTTTTAGAGTAGGGTTTAGTTGATGTTGAGGTTCTCTACATGGTTTATAAGTATGACATTAAAATTTTATGCACACAAATAGCCAGGCTAATCTCGTTAATGTCACTAAAAATCCATGCAGTCGCAAATTTATGCTTTCTCTACAACAACCAGCAATGTTTTCAATTGTTCATTCGATAAATATGCACTCACAATAATAGGTAAAGTTTTTTATCTCATAGAGATGCATACTTCAACTGAGAAGGGAGTGGCTTTAACTCTACCTTTGGAAGTTCGTTGGTCAGAAACCATCCTTACCTATATCTTCCTAAGGTATTGGTTCCTTTTTCTAGAGGATTTGCCTCCAGCATTCTTATACAAGCCATTGTTGCATCATCATGTTTCTCAATGTCATGTGCTTGCGTCAAGGCCTTCTCCAACAGAAGCTGTGGAACCTGACTCCTGGAAAATTCATCAGAAAGTATATCAACTAAATTAATAATTATAGCATCATCCTACATAGGAAGAAGTTTAAACGAATCAAAAATAGAACAATGGATAGTCTGATCATCAATTCTCAATTGTAACTTCCTCACTTAGACTCTGATTAATGCTCTGCAGGTTGACAAGAAAGGCCTCTCAAGGATTAACATGTCCTGGTCTTTCTTCATGTCACTAAACTGATAAAGCATTTGTCCACTTTAACCAAGACATCTTGCATTATCCTTGCCGGGTACTTTATTCTTCTATCAACTAGTTGGAATGAAACATTTGTTGGTTTAAGCTTCTTGCTATTCAATCTCTGATAGATTGATAATGGCATCAAGTTAATCGATACTCCAAAGTGCCTTTTCAAGATCTATCCCCCAACAATGCATGGAATGGAAAAAGAACCTAGATCTTTCATCTTTGAAGGTAATTTATTTTGGAAAATGGCACTGCATCCATTTTTTAAGTGCAAAACTTCAACACCTAGCCATTTCCTCTTATTCAAAAGTATTTGCTTCATGAACCTTGCGTAACTAGGCATATTCTAAAGGGCCTCCATTAGTGGAATATTGATTTCTACCTTTTTGAGTATCTCTAGAAACTTCTTGAATTTAATTTTTTCCTCTTTAGTCCTCAATTAGTTAGGAAAAGGGATTATAACTGATGGTTCTAATAGCTAAATGTTAGGGTTCAATGTTAGATCTTATTGGTAGAACCAGGTACTTCTTTCCCTCTCGTACTTTCACATCTTGCTACCATTGCCTTCATAAGCCACTTCAGTTCCAGGTGCTTGCCCACTTCATAGTGTAATATCTTTTGCTTGTTCTCATGGATTGGGAATTGTAACACTGGGTATTGTTCCCAATAGTCCAATAGCTAGATTCTTTGTTATTTGCCCTATCTAAATCTACGAATTTTTAGGTAAGACATCTTGACTATTCATTATGTCTGTAGTAAACTGCACAAGTTGATTTACCGAGTTTCTAAGCTATTGAACTTGAAATTATAATAATGGGATTTGATTGAACTATCTTGAGGTTGATACTGTTGCTGTTGAAATGGGGCTACATAATTTGGGTCTTATGACTGCACACGAGCCTGGTTCTGTAGGCTTCCCCAAGAGGGATTTGGATGATTTCTCCAACTTAGGTTTTGAGGGTTTTTTTTTTCCCAACACGGGTGATGGATTTATTAAGAACCAGATTCAATTCTTACAAGAACACCGCCGGATATAGGGACATTTTTTAGCATCCAGCCGCAACAAGCCCTTTACCATGTGAGGGATTGTGTGCTGGTTATACTCAAGATATGTCTCATTTTTTATGCCTTCATTTGCTAGAGTGTCTGCTACTTGGTTTGCTTCCCTAAATACATGTACGAAAGAAAAATTCTTTCCTATGACAAAATTATAAATAACCTAAAGTAGGGAATCGATACTCCAAGGCTGTGTTGCATTGCCATTCAAAATAGTAATGATTAAGAGTGAATCCCTCTCCACTTGAACCGATGAGAGTTGAAACTTGGCGCAGAGTTTTAATCTATCTAACAGGGCCATCATTTCCGCTTGAAGGTTGGACTGACTATGATAGAAGTTGGAAAATGCACCATAAAACTGACCATTGTGATCTCGGATGATTCCTCCTCTAGCTGCATTCCCCAGGTTTCCTTTAGAAGCACCATCAACATTGAGCTTTACCATTCCTTGAGGAGGGAGGACCAGCTCACTACACGGGATGAGATTCCTCGATTTGTGGTGGATGAAACCATGTTTTAGGACTTGAGATAGGGTAGTTCATCCACTTGGTAGTAGCCTGTGAAAGGCTAAATTGTGGAAATGTTTTCCAAGGCAGCACATATTTCAGTTATGATGTAGCTTGGGTGGGTCTTTTTGCCTTCATAGAGCAGCGTGTTTTGGAATTTCCATGTGGACCAGCAAATCAGGCTTGGAATGATTTTGTGAATTGCCACTATTGTGGGTGAAGAGGTGGGATGCCACCACTATGAATTGAGCTTTTGTACTATTATGTAAGACCACGGGAACTCCAATTCCAACCAAGACTCAAAAAAGAGCCATATCTGTGAGGACCCAAGACAAGTTGTGAATAGGTGATCCAAGGTTTCTTGTGATGCTTCACAGAAGCTACGTCGTGAGGTTAGAGCAAAACTGTGTAGCAGGAGTATATCATCAATTGGGAGCTTTTTATTCAACATCCTCCACATGAAAATTGAGAATTTTGTGCTTGTAACCTTGCATCCCAGATCATTGTCCTCGTAAAGCTTAAGGGGAAGGTAGGTAAGGTGGATGAGATGGAAAAGGCTCCTCTTGATGTAAGCTTCCATATCAGAACATCTTTGGCCTGTGAAGTGGTCAATGATTTCCCTTAGATGGCGTGAAATACTCTATCATGGTCTGCTTGTGTGTATCTAGTGTCCAACGCACTGAGATTCCAGCCAGTAGTACTCCAAACTTGCGCAATCGTGATGTCTTGGTCATAAACATGTTCCATCTCTTTAGCTAGAGGGCCGTGTTCAGTCCATGAGTCATACCAAAAAGAGTAATTTCCACTTTGCAGTAGCACCATAAGGTTACTTTCAGCCTCCTCCCAAACCTTTAGCATCATTTTCCATGTTGAGGAGGCGATCTGCGTTTCTTGTATTGTGCACGAGTGCATTGAACCGCGTATGTATCTTGCTTCAAGAAAGTTGCGCCAGAGTGAATTGCCTTGATGAAATTTCCACCAAAGCTTACACATTGAGGCTAAAACCGTGTGCTATGTCTTTGAGAGAAGGAATTCCTAGACCGTTTGATGACTTTGGTTTACAAACCTCTTTCCAAGCAACCCAATGTCGTCTCTGCCCTAGGGCGGATTCTCCCCAAAAGAAGTCTACAAGCTGCTAATTCACCTCTTGGATTACAGCTTTAGGAGGGAGAAAAGATAGATAGGGATGTTGGTGAGGACATGCTTTATGAGGATTAATTTTCCCCCTGGGGAGAGAAGCTTGGATTGCCAACAATTAATCCGAGCTGTAATTTTATCAATCATAGGCTATACGAGTGCTCTCCTTTTCTTTGCTTTTTGGATGGAACAGCCTAGATAAGTGAATGGGAATTCTTTCTTAACAAAGCTCGTCTTATGTTGGATCATCCGGTTTTGAGATAAGGGTGTTGCCTTGGGAAGAAAAAGAAACTTTTAGCTTTGTTTACCTGTTGGCCAGTGAAAGATGCGAATTTGTCCAGGAATAACACTAGATTGTCAACTGATTTTGCATTTCCTCTTGTAAAGATGACTACATCATCTGCAAAAGCAAGGTGGGAGATTGGTAGGCAATGACCGGGAAGACCAAATTCCATTATTCTTCCTTGCCAAACCAGGTTGTTTAAGTTCTTGGAGAAAACTTCCATTATAATGATGAAAAGAGTAGGTGAAAGGGGATCTCCTTGCCGAACCCCTCTTCAGGATTGAAAGGAACCTTTTGGAATCCCATTAATGAGCACTGAGAACCAGCAATGTTTAATGGCATTTTGTATGAGGGAAATCCAGGTATCATTGAACCCCATCTTACGGATTATGGAGTATAGACTATTCCAAGAAAGTCGGTCAAATGCCTTTGTGAGGTCCAACTTGATAATGAGGTTTCTCCCTCATGTTTTCCTATCCATATAATCAACCATTTCTTGAGCAAGAAGAATGTTATCCATAATTTCTCGCCCTTTCACATAAGCCACTTGCTCCTTGGAAATAATTTTAGGCAACATGGAAGCTACTTTATGCCGGTTGGCTAGAAGCTTTGTGCAGATTGCTAAAAAATGTGCAAAGGCTAATCGGCCGAAATTCATTAAAAGCTGCTGGGTTGACAACCTTGGGAATTAATGCGATTAGTGTACCAGTGAAAGTCCTTGGGAAGAGAGTACCCTTAACAAAATCTTTTACGGCATTGTGTAAGTCTTTAGGAATTACGTGCCAGCAACATGTGACAAAGGTTCCGTTGTAACGATCTATCCCCGCTGCCCCTTCCAGATTTAAAGTGAATGTGGCTTGCTTTACTTCATCTAGTGTAGGTTCGGCCAATAAAATGCTATTGTCCTCTTGTGAAATCACTTGAGGAATGTTGGTTAGCAGAGATTGATCAACGGCATCATCATTGTCATGCTGCAAGAGGGTTTGGAAGAAGTTGATCCCCTCAGATTCTATTTCCAAAATATTGTCTGTCCACGCTCCATTGACTTTAATTTTAGAGATGTGCAACCTTTTGCAGTATAGCCTTGGGTGAAGACGTCTTGGAGTGGAAAAATTGAGTGTTCTGGTCCCCTTCTTTTAGCCAATTGAGACCAGCCTTTTGCTTCCAATATGCCTCTTCCTTCGCTAGGCATTTTGTGTAGAGAGCTTCACCATGGGATCGCGCAATTTGGGTGCTATGGTTTGGATGATTCAAGAAAGTTTCCTCGCATGCTTTCACCTTTGACTCCGCTTCTTTGACCTGACTAAAGATATTTCCGAAGATTGTATGGTTCCAATTACTCAATTCTGCTTTGAGCCTTCTCAGCTTTTCAGCAAAGATAAAGAGGGGAGAGCTAACACAAGGAAGATTCCAGTTTGCTTCTACTACCTGCAAGGAATTGTGGTGTTTAGTCCACATGTTTAAGAAGCTAAATTATTTAGGACCCGAGAAGCTTATTGAGGAAGAGTGAAAGAGGAGTGGAGAGTGGTTTGAGCAAGTCTTGGACAGATATTCCACTACAATGTTATTGAAAGTTGACAAGAAAGCATTATTGCAAACATATCTAGGTCAAGCCGCTACCAAATAGTGTGGCCAAGACGATTTCCCCACCATGTGAATTTGCAGCCTTGGAAAGCCAAATCCATGAAACCACAGTCTCGAAGGCAATCATTGAACTGATGCATTGCGTGCAAGTCTAGTGTTGAATCCCCTTTATATTCATCCGATGAGGAAATAACATTAAAGTCACCTCCTAAAATCCATGGGGTAGTGGATTGGTGAAGGCCTCGAAGTTCACTCCACAACCTTCTCCTCTCATGCTTGGTGCATTTGGTGTAAATGAAAGAGGCAATGCATGGCTTTTAGACATTTTTTGGTGAAATAGAAACATGAAGAAGCTGGTCTGAGCTATGGATGACCAAAGCATCATGTGCAATACTCCAAAGAACCATATTTGGCCATTGGTGTTTGTTGTATAGAATTGAAATCCCAGTTTCTGAGCAATCACGTCGATCCTAGCCTTGTCCACCATTGGTTCTATTAAGGCTAGAACTTTTATTTTGTGGGATTTAATCACTAAAAGTTTGAGTCTTCTGACTGAAGTTTTATTACCGGCCCCTCGGATATTCCATATGAGGACTGAATCCATATCAATTGGAGGGGGTGGGACGAGGTGAAATCGGCTTTGAAGAGTGCCTGGTGACAATTTTACATGGCATGTTGTACATTTTTCTACGACGAGCTTTACGTGTGGGAGTGGGCAGTCCTTTTGCATGGGGCTCGGTCAGCTTGCTTATACACGTAGGGAATACTTGAGTAATGAGGGGGTCATTATCTGAGAGATAACCAGGCAGCTCTTCCATGATTCTCGCACGTGTAAGGGTAAGATCATCCTTGGCTGTTGGTTTTGAAATTTGAGCATTCGAAAAAATTGGAGGGTTTGTTGGTAGTTGAGGGTTTGACTCATTCTCTTGATTTGAGTTAGCTAGCTTATCCAAGGTTTTTTGTTCAATCCCTTGAATGGTGGAATTTGAAATTTGAATTTCCAGCTATTGTGATCGCCCTATTTCTTTGGCTGGTTGCTCTGCCACTGCTTGGTGGTTCTCCCTTTTCCGGTGGCTGACCTAAAACTGCATTTTCAGTCCGTTGTTCACTGCCATCGCATTTTCTGGGGGATTTTTCTTCACGTTGGACATGTAAAGGCACCCCTTCTTCTTCTAATCGTACTTCGGGCTGTGGGGGAGGGGTTTGTGTTGTTCCAGATGGGCCTGCTTCATTGCGTTTTACTGGTGTCCAGCGAGTTTGAGCCGATTTCTTTGTTGGATGCTTCGTATAATTCTCAAGGCCTTGAGCGTTACCAAATTGGTTGTTTAATGTCTTGTTTTGGTTCAGTCCTTGATTTCCCACATAATTGACCAACTCATAACCTGAAAAAGAAGAAGAATAATAGTTTAGTGCACTATGTTTACCATTAGGATGATCACCAACACAAAAATCATAGACGAGTGGCTACGGAGTAGCCATAACATTTGATATCATCATGGGATTCCTCCTTGCCAATTGATCCAGTTGATTTTCTATGAGTTGGTTCTAGGCCATTAAAGTCATCCATGGTGGACAATCCAAGTACCCCTCTTCTATTCTCCTGTGCTTGTGAACCTGATGATTGAAAATAGTTCGACATTTTATCAAGAAGCTGTTGAGCCTCTTCTGGCGTCTTGCTCTGAGATAGTGATCCAGTAGTTGAGGAATCAACCGAGTGACGTGTCTCTTGATTTAAACCATTGTAACAAGTTTGGATTTGCATACACAATGGCAAGCCAAGATGAAGGTGTTTAACTCAAGAGGTCATTGTATCTTTGCCAAGCTTCACTGAGATTCTCCTCATGTTTTTAAAGGAAAGAATTGATGTCATTTTTTAGCTGAGCTGTTTTAAAGGGGGG
Source organism: Cinchona pubescens (assembly GCA_025175665.1). Lineage (NCBI taxonomy): Eukaryota > Viridiplantae > Streptophyta > Magnoliopsida > Gentianales > Rubiaceae > Cinchona > Cinchona pubescens. The sequence continues at coordinate 394,285 of JANKKI010000068.1, read as the reverse complement.
AAAGTATTTCATCATAAAAACTTGGGCCAAGCATTCCTATGTGGTGAATCTCCCTTGCTTGTACTCTTGCAGCTAGAGCTTTGCTTTATCACTCAATGACAAAAGGAAATATCCTCAACTAAAAAGCATCATCACTTATGCCATTTTGTATAAAGGTATCACAAACTTTCTTGTTCTTAAAGTTCATCAAATGGCAATTTGGATCTTCACTAGCTAATCCTCCAAATATCACAAGCTACTAAAGCATGGATGTGAGACCGAGTTTGATGTCAAACTTGAATGTGTGGTGGGACAATGCTGGAATTAGATCCTCCAAAAGTAGGTAAAGTGTAATCTAATATAAATCAATTGTTTCTATCAAACCCATTATGACCGTTGTCCCCAAATTCGCCATTATCCCCATTGTGGCCATTGTTTCCCACGTTTCCTGTATCCACAAGTGGTATCACTAGTTTTTGTGGCTGTCTATTGTGAGCCATGTTCAACTCTACTCCCTACTACTGTTGTCATATCACACTCTCTGGTATCTAAAAGTTCTTTTAATATCTGGATCAAAAGCTATAATAGTACGGACAAAGCACATGCATAAACTACAAACACTCAAAGAACAAAATTATGCGCATCAGTATACAGTGACTATACCACGATGATTATCTTAAAAGAAAATAATATTAGACTCCAAGGCATCAAAATTATGCCAAAAACAAAAAGGAAAGAAAAATGTACAAATAAGGAATCTTCTTGACCTTCAATGTTCCCTAGAACAATGATTCCCCATAAATGGTGCCAAAAACTTGGCGACTTATCTTTTGGTAGCAAGTTAAATTAATCAATCCATATTTATCCACTAACCTTGGCATGTATATGGTATCAATATAGTAGAGTGAATAGGGATCATTACCATGAGAAATATGCAGATAAATACCAAAATTTGTTGACAATTTCTATTTAGACAACCCAGTAAAAGTTTTAGAATTTTTCTAATTTAAATAAACTAATAATTAAACAAAATTTAATGAATGCAGTAAATAAAACCGAATCAAAAGGAAAGAATTATCAAATGATCGAAAGATAGGTCAGGTACTAGACTAGCAGTTGTTCAGAATTAATTTAATATAACGGCCAACTAGCTCAATTACATAAATAATGGTTCAATTCCCAATTATTGACTCAATCCTGTTAATCCCTCACAATACTGAGTCCTATTAATCTAACTAGTTTAGGGGTAGATCTCTCTCAGTAGTAATCCCCATTAAATTGAGTGGTTTACTACATGGAATCGAAATGAACCAAGTAGAAACTTATGTCAACCACAACCACAAGTTAATCTAATTCAATAATTAATACTGATCTATGACTGAGAATCAACTCTTGTGTCACCTTAGCCATTCTAACCAAAATTTGAGTTAGCTACTCCCTAGAATTGTCTAATATGTGATAATTATTACTAAAAAATGCAATGGATATGATCAATGGTTATTTGAATTGATTCATAAGAAAATCGCATGACCTGTACATAAACCTATTGAATTTAGTTAATGATTGATGAAATGAAACCACAAAAATTAAGAAGAACTTAAGAAAATGAAAAAACAATTATACCAGGTTTTGATTCTATGAAATACATAAATTAAATAGCAATTAAAAGAATTAAAAAAATTAACAACAATTATTCTGAATTAGAAATCAAGCGAGATTGAACTTAAACTTCGTCTCTAAAAATATTATCTTGAGAGTAGTGCAATGAAAAAAGAAAAAAAATTAAAAAACCTAACCAAAGAGTACTATAGTCGGAGAATAGAAAGATAATTTATACACATCACAGATTTGATAAAACCCCGCAGATAAACTGACGAGACTCAGAATTGATGCTAAACCCAAGAATGCCTAAATGACTCTAACTTGACAGATTCAAACCCTTTGATTAGGAAATCAAGAATTCAAGGTATCTATTCTTGATTGTACGAGATATCGATCCATTGTCTATAACGAGAAAAGAACCAATAGTATTCAGGTTAGGTAATCACAAGAATCAATCTTGCAAAATACCCAAGCCTTTGGAAGACAAGTTGGAGAATTTTCTCACAATTTTTATTGAATAATCTGCTCTCTGGGTTCACCCAAGGGGGGGGGTTTAAAGGGGAAAAATCAGCCTCAAAACCCTACAAATAGTCCTACCAACACTAGGAAACCAGCTTGCCAAATCCAAAATCAAGTTTTGGGTTGGCACACAAGACTAAAACCAGATAAACTAAAGTAATATGGACTGATATTTTTTGTCCAAATTAAAATAAACTTCTAGAAAATAAGTGCTAAACTAAATCCTAATACAATTAGGCATTGAGTGGTCAAGTACAGACTATGGCAAAATTAGGGTTTTAAAACCTTCTAACTATGGCTGAATTAGGCTTTTAAAACTCTTCAATCCATAGGCTTCTTGGACTTGAAGCTTCTAGGATTTGGAATTCTATGGACAGGCCTCTTAACATGAGCTTGAATGAATTCTTGGCCTCCATTTGCAAAAAATGATTTTTGGTCCAAAATCTCCTTGATAGAGCCCAGCATGGCTTGATACAACTTTTGACACTCACTTGTGATTGGCCCGACTAGAACTTGAATTGGATTCATTCCATGAGCTTGATCCATGACCCCATCACTTGTTCCTTGGCTCACGTGTGCATCATCTCCCTCCCTATTTAGATTATTCGTCCTCGAACGGTTGCTTTCTACATTAAAATCAAAAGGAGAAAGACAGTAACATTAAGTGTCACACTAACGTTATACTCACCAGGAAGGTCGATCTTGCAGGCATTGACATTAATCCTTTCAAGCACTTGAAAAGGTCCATCTCTACGAGTATCCAACTTGGATTTCCTTCTGTTCAGAAGCCTTTCTTTTCAAAAATGTACCCCAACCCAATCTCCCAATTAAAAGACACCTTGTTTTCGACCCTTATTAGCCCTTGTGGCATTATGTTGGTTCAGCTTGAGCATTTGCTGCCTTGCCTTCTCATGAATGGACTAATCAATTATGCATTTTTCTATCCATCAAAATTGATTAGCTCCTTCACAGATAAAGGAATCAAATCTAAAGCTATTAGAAATCTCTTTAAAGAACAATTCAGCAACATGCACACATTACCAGTTTTATTACATGGTACGAAATGTGCCACTTTAGAAAACCTATGCACTACCACAAAAAGACCCTTTGGAGTTCATGGTAAAGATCCTAAGACAAAATCCTTAGACACATCAAACCAAGAGTGACTCAGAACAAACAAAGGTATATAAAGACCATGTGAATTAACTTTGGATTTAGTTTTCTTACAAGACACTTAGCACATACACATTCAACATATTTGCACATGTTAGGCTAGAAAAATTATTCTTTAAGCATTTCTAATGTCTTAACCATACCAAAATGACCCATGAGACCTCTACCATGTGCTTCCCTAACAAGTAATTCATGTAATGAGCAATTAGGAATGCACAATTTATTCTCATGAAAAAGATAATAGTCATGTTGATAAAACTTATTAAAACCAATCAACTTACATGCTTCAAATACATTCAAGAAATCAAGGTCTTTAGCATACAAATCTTTTATATGTTTAAAACCAAGAAATTTAGTGTTTAAAGTTAAAATCAAAGCATATCGACGAGACAATGCATCAGCAATTACATTATCTTTTCCTTGTTTATACTGGACAACATAAGGGAATATTTCAAAGGTAAACTCTAACCAACTTGCATGGCGTCGGTTTAACGTACCTTAGCCCTTCAAAAATTGTAACAATTCATGGTCCGTCTGAATCACAAATTCTTTAGACCACAGATAATGTTGCTAATTTTCCAATCCCCGAACCAATGCATAGAACTCTTTGTCATATGTTGAGTAGTTTAACATGGCTCCACTCATCTTCTCACTAAAGTACGCAATTGGATGTCATCCTGCAGCAAAACAGCACCTATACCAATACTAGAACCATCGCATTCTATTTCATAAGATTTAGAAAATCTGTTAAAATTAAAATAAGAATACTATACAACTTAACCTTCAGCATCTAAAAAGCATCTAGATGTGCCTAACCCTATTTAAAACCAACATCTTTCTTGATTATTTCATTGAGAGGAGCAGCTGTAGTGTTGAATTCATTCACAAACATACGATAAAAATTTGTTAAACCATGAAAACTCCACACTTCAGACACGTTACAAGGAGTTGGCCAATCACTAAGGAATGGCCTTAACCTTTTCTCCGTTGACCTCAATACTATTCGAACTAACAACAAAACCAAGAAAAAGAACTTCATTCATGCAAAATAAGCATTTTTTTTCAAATTAGTGTAAAGTTGTTCTTTTCTTAAAGTTTCAATTACTAGATATACGTGTACAAGATGTTCATCTAAGGATTTGCGGTAAATCAAGATATCATCAAAATAAATCACAAAAATTTTGGTATCTGCCTTAAGGAGCATAGTAGCTCGACCTTATGACACATTCTTAAGTTATAATCCTCTTACCCTTGATCAGCTTGTATAGTTCAATTTCCCTATGAATGCAGTTAAGATATGGTTCATTAATCTCATGAAAGTACTCTGTGCATTTGTTAAACTAAAAGGCAAGACTAACCACTCATAAAGTCCTTATTCGGTTTTAAATGATGCATTTTTTCAGTCATCGCCTTCTTTCATGAGAATCTGGTGATATTCACTTCTTTAGTCAATTTTAGTGAAAATGAAGAATCTTAGAACCAAAAAACTCGTCTAGCATGTTATCAATTCTAGGAATATGGTGGCAATACTTTACCGTAACATGATTTACTGCACGATAATCAATGCACATACGCCAAGTCCCATCCTACTTTGGCAAAAAAATAACTGTCACAACACATGGACTTATTTTTTCTCACACGCGCCCTTGAGCCATTAGTTCTTCAACTTGCTTTTGAATTTTCTTCATCTCCTCCAAATTGGCTCTATAGGTGGGTTAATTAGGGATGACTGTGCCTGAGACAAAATCACTTTGGTGCTCAATACCCCTGATTGATATGTAGGGGTATCAATAGGGCCTTGTGAGCCGGCCTTTACAAAGCCCAAGCTCAGCTCACAAATTTATTTGGGTTTAGAGTCTTAATCGAGCCAGCCCAAGCTCATAAATGTGAAGCTCATATTCGGCTCACAAAATTATTCAGGTTTCAGCCTTTAATTAGGCTAGCCTAAGCTCACATTATCCGATAAAAATTTTTATAGTAGTTATTATTTGTTAAAATTTTGTTTTTATACCCGATCAACAGAATATGGAATAGTATGTACTACATATATCAATAAACACCTATTAATTATATCATTGAGGGATAATACTTCAACTAAAAATTGACTAATAAAGTTGGGTTATTATTTTTAGTTACCAGAGTTTAGTTCAATTAATAGAATACTAGAATCATTAACCATTATCTGTATAAAATTAAGTTATGGAATTTAATTTAGGATAAAATCAGTATTTTAAATATATATATATATATATTCGGGTCGGGCTTCAATCAGGCCGAGCCTAATAAAGCCTAAGCTCGGCTCAAAATTTAATCGGGCCTTATTTTTAGGCCCAAGCTCAGCCCAGCCCACTTTAATAGAATGCTCGACCCTTTATTTGTCGAGCCGAGTGGACCTATCTCGGTCCGGCTCAACCCCATTGATAGTCCTACTGATAGGTGGCAACCCAAGGGGAATCAGGGAACACATTCTCGAACTCCTGCAATAGAGAACGACAAAAGATCTCGGCAACGCCGGATCAAGGTAAGATTGCACAAAATAACTTTCTTTAAATATAAGAAAAATCACAGGTAAATTTGAATTCGTAGCTAAATGAACCTCTTTGAACCCTACAAAGAAATTAGATTTCTTTTTCAATTCCTTACACTTTGAATTTTCAGATTTAACCAATTCACCTTAGGGTTGTTGGACTTTAGAGTTTCATTAGGGTTTTCCACTTTCTTACTCTTTGTCAATTCAACTTTTTTTTTTTGAGTAACCACCTAGTACATGGAGGTATTCCCTTTTATTAAAAAAGAAGAAAAGATACATGGAGGCTGACATGAAACCAAACCTTCCAGCAATGAGAACATGAATTCAAAGTCAAAGCCTTTGAATTCTAACAAATTGTGGAATCTAGAATACCTAACTTCCTTTAATTCTATGAATTGTCACCATACAATCTAGAACTAACACGGAGAAAGACGTTTGGAGGACAACCTTGTTTGCATTGCTCTTGGCAATATTGTATGTCCTTTTACATCTTTCTTTCCTTTTGGAGTGAAATTGCCAATTCTTGGAATGGATGTACATCCCAGTCTTTAGGAGATTCATTATCTGAAATATAGTAAGTTTGTTCTGCCAACACCTTATCATTTGGCATTGTGGAATCATCTATCGATTTAAATTTTGACGTTGAGGAAAAGGCAGGTTGGACTTGGGAGTAACTTCCTTTAAGTTGATATCTTTGATTCCCGAGAATGTGTTTCCCTATTCGTTCTAATAGGCGTGGTCGAGGTTGAGCTGTCTAGGATCTTTGGTGCCAATTCTAATGTTTTTAAGCTGTCTTCCTTTATAGTTTGCGGGGAAAAGGTTCTTTGCTCAAAAATAGGTCAATTTTGGTAAATGTAGGCTTACCCGTGGTTGGGAAATCTTGCATTCTTCGGTTGTGAGAGATGTTTGGAACATCCCTGGATTTGTTGTCAAAAATTTGAAGACGCAAGGCTTGATTGGTGTCCAAGACAGCTTTTAAGGATAAGAAGTGCTAGGATGGTTTGTTGGAGTGGAATTCCCATTTGAATTAGTCAACTCCTTGTTAACTAAATCTAATGGCTGTAGGAGATTTTCCTTTAAGGTAGTTTGCTCAATCCTTTCAATTAAGGAATTTGAAATTTGATGTCCCAGACTTTTGGAGATGGCTCAACCGTTTCAACCACCTTTAGAAATGATGGTTTCATCCCTCTTATTGGTGGTTCCTCCACTTGGGCCATGATATGAGCTTGTTCTACAGTTGGCACTGAAATTTGAACAGCCAAATTTTGTGAATTTATTGTAACTGTCTCCTCAACTTGGAATGGGTGGCTCTTCAATTGCTTGAGAGATGGCTTCTCCTCTATGTCCTCCGATGGCTTCTCTTTTGCAACAGTCGAAGGACCTACGTCATGATGCTCAATCGGTGCCTAATGAGGCTGAATTTTCTTCTACTGCACGTTTTGATCATTTTGGGTTTTGCTTGAGTGATAGCCGGAGTTGTCTTGTTGGTTAGAGGCTTGAGAGTTCAACATCCTAGGCATACAAACTGATGGATTGTGGCCTATTTTATGACACTTTCTGCAACAACTCAACAAATCCTCATAGCATATTTTTGCCATCTTCCATTTTCCCTAACGCCAATCCAAATTCTTGATGGAAAGGTTGCTAGGAGATCAACTTCTACACAAACTTTTTTGTATTGGGATGTGAGAAATTTTTGGCAACCAAATCAAGTTTAAGTGGTGTACCAACAGCTTGAGCTAGGCTGAAAAATGAGTGTTTATTGACAAACACTGATGGGAAACCTTCCAAAGCGATCCAAACCGGTACAAATGATGGTTCTACCTCTGTTGTGAAAAGAAAGTGCCATTTGAGAACAGATATAAAGAAACCATTAGCATGTGTTTTTGATCCAGCATCTAAGAAAGTCATCCTCCTAAGCAAAACATATCATAACATGTCAATGTAAGCAATTGTAAATTCACCTTTAAAACCAATAGTGTGGAAGCTTTTCCGCACTGTTTCTATGTTCAATTTGCCTCTTGGGAAATGTCCCACCAAAGTGAATTTTAATGAGGCAGCCAGCTTTTGAATTTCTTCCTCAGAATAGAAAATTGTCGGTTCTCCTATATAGGATTGGAGATTTTTCAGGTATTGCTCCGACTATTTGGCTTGGTTATCTCCAATTAGAGCATGTGCAAATGATCAAGTTTGCCCTCTAGCCTAGACCCTCGACCATGGCTGAATGTCAAAGATAGTTTTAGAGTGAGAAAGTTCTAGAGAAAAAGAGGAGCATTCCTAGTAACCATTCACGCTCTTCTTGTCAATTCAACTTTTTCCTTATAGTATTCATCAAGTGAGTTCTTAATGTACAATTACTCTTTACTCACTTAATGGGGAAGCAGTACCTTAAGCATAAGCTTTTGGCTATCTTTAAAGAATGTGTACTTGTTTATTAGTATGGCCATCATGAGTAGTGTGTTTATCAAATTGTCATGGTCTAGCCTTTTGATAACAAGATGTGACTCGCTTGCATTGGCAAAACATCACATGAAATTTCATCCTTATACTTTCCAATATCTAACGAATTAAAGCCTGTTTAGTTACTTTAACCTCACCACATTCATTAAGCCATTGTAATTTATATGGACATGATGTTTTTCACAAGGCAAACTCAATTTGTCGACCATTAACTTATTCACAAATTAACACAACTACCACCATCTATAATTAATCCACATGCACGACCTTGAACAACACATTCAATAAAAAAATTATTCTCACACTATACATCATTTTGGTCGTCCTTGGTCCGAGTATGAAGTACCCACAATACTACCAAAGTGGGTATCCGAGAAAGATCCTCATGCTCCTCATTATGATCACTAGGGCCCACCAATTCTGGCATGGAGTCATCTTCATCTTCACTCCCTTCACTTACCACTTCATTCCGTTGCATGAAGAATGCATGCTTGTTGGGACAATCATTTGCATAGAGACCTACACCCGAACAATGGTTACACATAATATCACGAGAGTGTTTCGAAGTGTTAGAAAAAGAACCTTTAACCAAGGAATCCATAGGATGTGTTTATGCTCGGATTCATTAGCTTTTGGGTGAATTGGTGTATTTTGAACTTGATTAGATAGAGAAGAACTATTGTTAGACCAATTCCTAAACCAATTAGAACAAGACTCACCTTTAGGTTTACCGACATTTTTAAGTTGCCTTTCCACTTCAATTCTTTTTCAACCATATTTTGCAATTCAATATAATGATGCAACTCTACAATATTAGAAATTTCCGTATTAAGACCACACAAGAATCAAGCAATAGTGGCTTCTCAGTCCTTAACTACATTAGCCCTCGTTAGACACCTTTCTAGCTCCATATAATACTCTTCTATAGATTTATTACCTTACCTCAAAGTTTGCAAAGTCTGATGCAAATCACAATAATATGTAAAAGGTACAAATCTTTTGTTTAATGCAGCTTTTAAGAATGTCCAATCATTTTTAGTTGGTGGTTCTCTATACCCAATTCTACTGATTTTAAATTTATCCCACCACTCTAAAGCATAATCACTAAATGAAGCAATAGCCAATTGAACTTTCTTTCGTTCAAAGTAGTTATGACAATCAAAAATAACCTCTACCTTCTTTTCCCATTCGAGATAGACATTCGGATCAAGGATACCTTGAAATGTAGGAATAGTAAATTTAATATTACTAGTATTATTGTCAACCTTACCACCATCTCACACATGACGTTAAGTCCTTGACCTTGCACCTGCATGATACAATTTATCATCAGATTCATAGTCATTAGATCGTAATTAAGAAATGCACCTCGATGAGTTTGTGGGATTCTATGAGCATGAGGCTCAACTCGACCAGCTTTCTGAGATGGCTCAAACCTTTCTTTAGTTAATGCCTCAAGAAAGTGTTGAATAGCCTCAAAAGATATTGCCATTTCGGCCAATTGGGATTCCAAGGCATTATCCCTTGACCTTTCCCCTTCATTGAGACATTTTTAGACCTGCAAAAGGAAAAAACAAAAAGAAACAAGAGATTATTTTATAGTTAGGGTTAGTAAAGTAAAGAAGCATCTCACGATACTCTCTTAGTGTTTACACTCAAATTTGAAGATGTCGCGCCACTCGTGTTTCACTCAAATTCAAGACTTTTGCCCTCAAACGATCTCACCACTCTTGCCTTTTTCCTCTATGAAATTCTTCTCATCTTTTATAAACTTGAAAGCACGAAACAAGAATGGCACAAATAATTACTAATATTTTGGAATGCAATTGGCAATTATAGACTAAGGAAGCAAGAAATAACAAAGTAATGGAAAATCGATTTAACAAAGAACGTACACAAGGCACTTTAGAGAGTCAAATAATAAGATGGTCAATCAAAACTAGGGTTTTGAGCTAGAAAAGATTAACTCAAGGGGACAAGGGTATTTTTGATATTTCAAAAGTGTTTTTTTTAACAGTAGCTGCTATCCAATTTCAATACCTTCAAGATTAGAACAAGTCAAAAAAATTGAGATCACAAGGAAAAATGGCACAAGACAAACAATTTTGAGGTCCAAACCAAACAGCTAGGTTTTTTTTTTTGAGTCGGATATTTTTTTCTGTATCTTTTTTTTAATAAACAAGAACAGTGAATAACAGTTAAATATGGATAAAAATCAAAGCAAACAATAGTTGAATGTGGATAAAAATCACAGCAATAATTAGTCCCAAACAAACACGAATAAAGCTATAATTTTTTAGGAACAACGACAAAACTAGAACAAGAACAAACAAGAATACCAACAAGCTAAAATTTTTTTGAATAAACTGAACAAAAAAAAAAAAAAAAGCAAAGAAATGATGTAGAAACATGCAGAACAAGAAACAAATGTGTTTAGGAACAAAGCTCTAATACCACTCTAATGCGAACTCAAACAGATAAATTGACAAGACCCAAAAGTGATGCGAAACCCAGTGAACGCCTAAACCATTCTGATTTCATGGATTCAGGAACCTTTTGATTAGAAAATCAAGAATTCAAAGTATCTATTCTTGACTATACAAGATGTCGATCTATTGTTTACAACGAGATAAGAACCAATAGTATTAAGGTTAGATAATTACAAGAATCAATCTTGCAAATTACCCAAATCTTTGAAAGATAAGTTGGAGAATTTTCTCACAAATTTTTATTGAATAATATGCTCTCTAGGTTCAGCCAAGGAAGGGTTTTTAAAGAGGAAAAATCAGCCTCCAAACCCTGCAAAATAGTCCTATCAACACTAGGAAACTAGCTTGCCAAATGCAAACAAGTTTAGGATTGGCACACAAGACTAAAACTGGATAAACTATTGTGCATTGATATTTTTCTTCCAAAGTAAAATAAACTTCTAGAAAATAAGAGCTAAATTAAATCCTAATACATTAGGCATTGAATGACCAAGTATAAACTATGGCCGAAATAGGGTTTTAAAACCCTTCTAAGTATGGCCAAATTATGGTTTTAAAATCCTATAGGCTTCTTCGGCTTGAATCTTCTTGGATTTGGACTTCTAAAATGTGAACAGGCCTCTTATCTTGAGTTTCAATGAATTCTTCGCCTCCATTTGCAAACAATAATGCCTGTTGGTCCAAATCTCCTTGATAAAACCCAACATTGCTTAATGCAACTTCTTAGCCCTCGACCTCATGATTGGCCTGACTGCAACTTCTTAGCATTACTTGATCCACGACACCATCACTTGTTCTTTGGCTCACATGTGCATCACCTTTCCATTCCAAGAACAACCGTTTATCCCCTATTCAAACTCCTTAAAATTAGGAGCTTTTACTAATCAACTATCTACTAAAAAGAGTCCCAAAATATGTGGGGAATTAAAATTATGCCAAAAAGCAAAAATTTCCATTTGTGCTTCCTACCAGGGGCTTCACCATGGTGATGGGATTCCTTCTTGGTAAAGAAGATCTCTGGGGTTCCATATGGCTTAATTCGCCACAACAAACTAGTTTATTTTGGTTCAAATACGTTTGCTGTGGCGAATGACCGTTCTGCCCAACTCCTTTTGCAGCCTCTTTACTTGTATTTTGACCTTCCAACTAGGTCATTCAACCTTTTTACCTTCATAGAAAAAGAAACTAATGTGAATGACTAAATTAACTTCAATTAACACTAAAATAACATTAAACATACAAACTAATCTAATTAGTCTTTTAACACAAAAACGTCTCAAAACATAATAATCAAGACTTGAAAAACTAAAAACTATATCCCAAAGAACAACATAATAACCCTAATTCTAAGGTTGTCAATTTGTTTAAGATATAATTATAAATGTAACTGTCAAATTATATTCTACTACAAAATCTTTTATCCTTAGACCTAAGAGGTTTATATAAATTTAATTGTTATGTACATATTTTTTATTTGCCAAAAGCTTATGCTCGTTGAATATTATATACATGCAATATTGGATTATTTATGTATTAATAAATTAAATATATGCTCAACAAGGAATCTAACACTTTCGAACTAACGAGTAAGTACTTCAATTGATTTCATAGAATTAGACTCAAAGGAATTGGCCAATCCTATGTTAAATAGGTTTCATATATACACATATTATGAATGCTTTTAGAGTCCAATTAGCATATGAAAATCATGATACATGAGAAATAATATTCTAACAATAGCCCAAATAGTGAAAGTGGCTCATTTCTATTTTGTATATGAAAGGACTTCTCTTCATTTTTGTTTCAAAATAAATAATGATGTTTTGATGGATATTATTGCTATTGGTTGGGATACAGATAAAATTAATAGTCTGATAAATACTAATGAGATCAGTAACGTGACACGTAGGATGTTGATAAGATCAGTATAAGTGTTTAAGCATGATAAACTTGTTAGATCAAGTCAACATATAGGTATCTAACTCATTGACTTATCCTAGTATCAGATTAAACTAGTCATGAGATTAACCATAACTGTTATCATATAAAATCTGTTGAGACTTATTTATCTTGTATTTTTCATTAAATTCTGTGTCTTATTTAAAATACCTAAGGATCTCACATACATCTCTATGATAGACAAGTATATAATTAACCTTGACTATTGTTTTAGTTGGCCATCAAAATTAAATGATAGAATACATAATAAAACTTAGAAAAAATACAGAGAAAGCGTGGACACTTTAGGAGCTATCACACTTGGGTTGCTAAAGAAGGCCAAGAGAAATTGTTCCTATTGCAACAAACCTAGTCGTAAGAAGAGGAATTGTCACATTTATCTGGCTACTTTGAAAAATGAAAAATGATAACTTGAGAAATTAGCGTTATTCCTACTCTTTTTCGTTCAACTTTTGCACTAGTTTTAGAGCTTTTAGAGTTCATGTGTTCGTTTTCATGCATTTCCATTTCTATGTGTTAACATATGTCTAGTGTAGTGTTTTAGTGTTTATTTAATGTTATTTAACTTATATTTTTGTGTGTATATGTTAAGGGTTGTATTTAGCTTGTTTACCTAATTCCTCCCTAAATTAGTTGATTCATGCATGTTATCTTGTTTGTGTGTTGTTTATAGTATTAGTCAGTGTTTATTATTTTTTTGGCAAATTATAGATCATAATGTGTGTTATTGTTCTATAGTTGTGTAGAAACAATTGGTGTGTCAATCGGATGTCGGATGAGGACACACGAAGCTGTGAAGGGCCACTCACAGACTGCAAGTAACCCAAAGCATATCAACTGCAAACTGTGGTTTGGATAGAATGATACTCACAATCTATAGGTGAATCAAGGCAAATCAATCACAGACTGTGGTTGGGTCGACCTGGGTGAGCTATTATGTGTTTTTGACAATTTTTAGTGTTCCGAGTGTCCATTTTAGGCCCGTATAGTGCGTTTCAAACCTTATTCAAAACCCTACACTTTGTAACCTTATTCAAAAACACAAATTTGTGTTCTAATTCAGTCTTGCCCTTAGAGACTGCAAATTAGACTATGGTTTTAATACTTTTTCAAGAAGAGTTGAAGAGCAGGTTCAAGATTGACAACCTTGGACCAAAATTTAACTTGTGATTCTTCATTAGATAAGCTTTTTTAAATCTTTAATTCTTGTTTTATTGTTCATTTTCAATCACCACTTTCTTTAATTTCTTTCTTAGATGAAGGTTTAGATTAGTTCACATGCTTTCAATGTTTTTTTGTGTGTTTATGCTCTCACTTATGTTTTAATTAGTAAGGATTAAGGTTGAATGATGCCAATTCCATTTGGGTAATGATTAATTTGATCATGAATTGGAATAATCATATAATTAGGTAATAATTAACACAATTTGGCAATTCTAAAGAGTAGCTAACTTTAGTTTTGGTTAGGTTGGCCGAGGGGATATGGTTATTGAACCTTTGTCATATACCCGTGTTAGATTATTTGGTAAATTAATTTGAGATCTAGGTGGCGGGATTAATTAATTTGTTCACAAGAAAATTCCATATAGATAATACTCAAATTAAATTAATCAGGATAGAGAAGGTCTCGAACCCTAGTTAATTAAATTTGACAGGATTCAATCACCAAAAGATCGCGGTTGGGTTGATAAATAAGAATTGAACTTCCATGCAGTATGGTTGGACCAATGAATTGAATGAAATAATCAAGATCGGAAATTAGCTAGTCTGAGCCCTAATCCATTGTTTTCATTTACTAATGTTTTTAATTTTTAGTTTAGTTTAATTAAATCTCTCTCCTATTGTCGATTCTTTGATTAGCATTCAAACCAAATAACCGATACTTGCTAAACCAATTCTTGTGGGTTCATCCCCTACTTCCACTATATACTATTTGTCCCCGTACATTTGTGGTGCGTTAACTAGTTAATAATAGAGATGGTATTTATAAATTTTATAAGTAGACATTCAATGTATCAATAAACCTTCTGAAGATATGTCTAATTTACATATCATTGATACTAATTTAATGAATGGGCTATTTGATAGTTGATGTGCGGATTCTGGCACAAACTCACACATTTGTAATACATTGAAGGGTTCAAGGAGACCCAAAGACTAAATGATTGGGAATTACTGTTAGTATTGAAGATGAGGACAAATGCAAATGTTGAGTATTAGCATCGGAACATTTTATTTGGAGTTGTCAATGAACAAAAGTTTGGTTGGTGTTATTGTCAGAGCAAATGTTGTCTAGCTAGAGCCAATTTCTCTCATATGACAAAAATACCCCTACTTCCACTAATGTGTATATTTTCTATGGCATCATCACCACCTTTCGTTTGAAGTTTGATGTTGAACATTGTTACTCACGATGGTTAATGTAATCTTCTTCTTCAACAATTTTTTCTTTTAAAAAAAATTCTTTTTTTTTCTTTTTTAAACCAGCATTGGATTTTATTTTAAAATCTATTGCACCAAATTTACATTTTATCTCATCTATAATAGCAATAGCAAAGCCAATGCCTACTAGAGGTATTTCATTCTCAAACCAAAACACAAGAACAGTTTCAATTCATTCATGTTTACTAACACATAGTGCACATTAACATTTAGTGTGCATTGGAAAGAAATAGTTGGTTTTATATTCCTAAATCAATTTTTTTACAAATTAAGTCCAAAATTTTTCAATCTTCCTCACTCATGTAAATCAAATCAACATACAATCAATAGATTAAACAAGAAATTAAGGTGGTGCTCTTTCTTTTCTTCCTTATGCATGCGAGAGTGGGCTAGATTCCATGAGGTTGTGTGGGAGATCAACTATGAGATAAGGTAGCAAGAAAGAGATGACGAAGGATGATGGCCATGGGAATACAAGACCAAAGGGGATCAAATGTTGAGGGAGGACTTTTGCAGGAAAGAGGTAAAGAGAGACTACCCATGGGAAGCAGGAGAATGTGAGGGATAAAGTGTAGGAGATGAAATTAAGAATAAAAAATTAGAGAGAAGTGGTAGTGTGCTGAAAGTGTAATTTTCTCATATAGGATAAAGTTGCTCTAGCAGGATAACTTTTACTTTGGTAATAATACTAGCCTAAAAGTTTAGTTTTAGAAGACCGTTTCTTCCGACAATCATAGAAATTTGATTTCTATTACCATTTAAACTTGTTATTTCTAGATATTCATTGAGTGTTTCTTCCAAGATTATTATCATATTGAATAATAATTTTTTTAGTTTCTAGTTTTCTCAAGGATGGACTTTATTTCCTTACCTTAAACCTATAGATTGTTCCATAAATTATATTGAGAAAAATAATTTTTCTAATGTGTAATCCTTGAAAAGGAAAGGGATATCAATCTAATATATTTATGGCATCTAACACTTGGTCATATTAATATTAATCGTATCAATATGTTGGTGCAAGATGATCCATTAAAATTTTTGAATGTTGAACCTTGTTCAATTTGTGTGCTGAAAAAGACCAAAATCCCTTTCACAGGAAAACAAGTTATAGTCACAAGCAAACTAGAATTAATGCATACTAATGTTTGTGATACATTAATCATTTAGCAAGAGTGTTACTTTTATTGATGATTTTCTATGTATCGTTATACATACCTAAAAAACATAAATTGGAAAGTTTTAAAAAGTTCAAAGAATTTATACATAAAGAAGTAGAAAAACAACTCAAAAATGTATTAAACTCCTTAGACCAAAAAGTGACAGTGAATATATGTTAGCTAGTTTTAAATAATACTTAAAAGAAAATATAATTATTTCTAATTTAACTCCTTTTGGTACACCACAATATAATGGTGTAGCTGAAAGGAAAAAAATATAACTATATTAGATGTGATTTGTTCAATAACGAGCATGTCAAAATATCTAATTGCATTTTTGGTTATTCTTTGGAAGCTGCTATTTATTTATTAAATAAAATTCCTTTAAAATTGGTTCCTAATACTCCAAATGCGTTTTGGGTAGAGAAGAAACCCAAAATGAACCATTTAGTATATAGGGTTTTCCTAATTATGTTAGAAAGTCTAACATGAACATACTAGAATCAAGAACGGATAGGTGCCTATTTTGTATGTTAGTACAAAATGACTATTGGTTTCTATTTTTATAATCCCAGTAAATAAAAGGTATTTGTCAGTAGGAATACCAACTTTTTTTCTTGAGGAAGCTTATAATTTAAATAAAAATGGAAACAAAGTTATTTTTGAAGAACATAGTAATGAGCCAACGATTGAGGTAATTAAAGAAACACAAGAGCCTCGAAGAGGCAAAAGAATAATTAAGCCACCAGTCAAATTCACTTTGTTAATGAAATTTATCAAATGGAATCACTGGAGACTAATATAGATCCTTCTACTTAACAAGAGACAATAATTGATAAAGATGTTGAGCATTCGAAAAGGCTATTTAATCATAAATTGATTCAATGTATTCCAATCAAGTATGGATTTTATTATAAACCAAAAGCTATTAAACCTATAACTTGTAAATGCATCTATAAAAGATAATTTAGATCTAATAAAAAGGTAGAGACTTACAAAGCAAGGCTGGCAATTGGTAAAATGTTACAAAGCAAGGCTAGCAAGTGGTAAAATGTTATACTGAAATGGTTGGAATTTATTATGAGGAAAATTTATTGCTTGTAGTTATTAATCGCTTAAATCAATCAGAATTCTTTTAACAATTGTTGCATACTATGATTATGGGATATGGTAAATGGATGTAAAAAATCACTTTCTTGAATGGTCACATTCCAAAAGAAATTTACATGAACCAGTCAGAAGGTTACATAGCTCGTAACTGTAAATCAAAATACACAAATTGATAAAATCTGTTTATGACCTTAAACAAACATCACATAATTGGAACATCTATTTTGATAAAGTAATCAAATCATTTGGTTTTTCACAAAATATGATGAACCATGTTTCATAAAACAGTTAGTTGGAGGATTATTGTATTTATTGTTCTTTATGTTGACAACATTCTACTATTGGTAATGATGTATGTGAAATGTCATTAGTGAAGGTATGGTAATCTAGTCATTTTAGAATGAAAGATCTTGGAGAAGTATCCTATATTCTTGGGATAAAAATTTTTTTAGAATGAAAGAAAATAATGTTAGGTCTTTCTCAAACTACTTATATTGATAAGATATTGATTAGATTTTGCACGAAAATTTCCAAGAAAGATTTCTTACTATTTAAGCAAGGAATTAAACGCTAAGAATAAATGTCCCAAAACACAAGAAGAGGGAGAAAATATGAGAACTTATTCTTATGCTTCCACTGTAGGAAGTCTCATGTATGCAATACTTTGCACTAGACCAAATATAAGCCAAGTGGTCAATGTTGTAAATAGATACCAGTCCAATCCTGGTCTTTAATATTGGACAACAGTAAAAACATATTCTTAAATATTTGAAAATAAACATTATTGTTTGGTATATAGAACTGCGAATTTGACAATCCATAATTACACAAACACAAATTTTCAATATGATATAGATGATAGAAAATCTAATTTGGGTATTTATTCAATCTTGGTAATGGGGCAGTAACTTAGGGGAGTTGCACGAAAGATACTGTGGAGATTCTGCCATTTCTGTAGAATATATAATTGCAAGTGACGGTGCAAAAAAAGCTATTTGGATCCGCAAGATTTGTATAGAACTTGGTGTTGTTCCTTTAATTTAGTCTTCTATCACTATATATTATGATAATAATGGTCCAATAGCACATGTTGTATAACATAGAACTATGCAAAGAACAAAACACATTGAATGTATATTTAACTTAATTCGTAATATCATACATAGAGGATATGTTATAATAGCAAATATTACTTCCACTAATTAAAAATGGAACTGATCCACTTACTAAGCCTTTAACTCAAAGTGTTGGAAAAACATCTTGAAGCTATGGGTATAAATACATATATGATTGGTTCCAGGTGCAAGTAGGAGATTGTTAGAATAATATACCTTCAAAACTAATTATAGATTATTTTATTAATAAAAGTTGATTTTCATACACATAATATTTATTTTAGGTATATTTTTAATTAAATTGATATAATGATACCAATAAACTTTACTTAGATATCATTAAATTATTCTTTTGATTGAATCAATGGTCGGCAATAATAATTTAGTAGTTGATATGGTCTAAATTTGTTGTAGACTATAAAATAATAAAGTTTACACTTGTTGTGTTGCTATATGATAGAATGATATATTATATCATTGAGGTAGTGACCTTAAGCAAACAAGTAGGTGTGATGTAAGTTATACACACAATGAACTAAATTCATTTAAGAATATAATTATAAATATTACTATCAAATTATAGACTACAGCAAATACTTTTTGTCTTTAAACTGAAGAAGTATATATATATATATATTTTCTATATGCATAAGTTTGATTTGCCAAAAATTTATGTTGAATTAAAGATTATAAATAGGTAATATTAGATTATGTATGTGTTCATTGATCTCACATGAACCAGTAGGTCTTATTTTAAATATTTTCATATTTATATTTATTTATATAAATATTCTATAAATGCTTTTAGAGTCTGATTAATATATAAAAATCATGATATATGGGAAATAATATTTTGACGGTATCCCATATGAAAGATAGTAGGGTGGAATATGCAAATTGTCTGTATTCTCCATGTAAAGGGACTTCTCTATATTTTTATTCCAAAATAAATAATGATGTACTGATAGGTATTGTTGTTATTTATTGGGATACTGTTAAATTGGTATTCTGATAAATATTGAGGAGATTAGTAATGTGACTATTAGTATATTGATGAGATCGTTACAAGAGTTTAAATCTGAAAAAACTTGCTGGATCAAGTGAACAGATAATTAACTAACTCACTAACTTATCCTGGGTATCAGCTTAAATTAGTCGTGAGAGTAACTATCTCTAACATCAGATTAAATAAGTTGAGAATAATTTATCCAATATATTTTGCATAAAAATCCCTGAAGATCTCACGTATATCTCTCTGACAAGAAAGTCTATAAATAACCTTGGCTATTGTTTTGGTTGACCATCAAAATCAAATAATAAAATAACTAAATAAATTTTTGGGAGAATACCGAGAGAGAATGGGCACTTTAGGAGACATCACACTTGGTTGCTCAAGAACAGATGTTAGCATTTGTGTTTATGACAGTGATGATACAAGCACCTGTTAATTTGTAAATATAAACCAATTTTATAATTGATGTGGTTTTGGGGGCTACAAATCAACAATAAGCCCAAAACTACGTTAAAAACTTGAAGAAATCACAAATTGACCTCTATAGGCCGTCACATAAAGCTGCAATGCTCTGCTCACAGAACCTTACACTTTTGGATGAATGTTGTGGCATTGTAATCAAGCCTATTTTAGAAAGCCGAGGTGCTAAGGCACTATAACAAAAAACTTCAATATCACAAGGGCTTTGATGAGATCAATAGAGAAAAAGGCAGTAATGGGCTTTATTTCTCTTTTACTAATTTATAAATTTTAGTTTAAAGTTTCCTTCATAAATGAACATATATTTAGTGAAGGTTATTATAGGTGTTTTATTAGGCCAAGGGAAATAGATGTAATTGTTGAAATTAAATGGGAGGTTTTTGATGCGTGTTTTCTAAGTGTTCTAAATTTCTAGTTTACACACTCCAAGCAATAATACCTTTTAACACACTTAGATCACAATCCCATACCCCAAGTATATGGGAAGATATGTTGTTAGCGGTATGAGGACCATTCCCATAGGGATTGTAACAAGTACTAGGATTTGAGGGACAATTGTACTATCTAAAGGACCAATATGAAATGTATGCAAAATTATGGAAATAAAACAAGTAAATGAACAAGACAAGTAATTGACTAAATTATCAACAAGAAACCAAGAGGGATCGGGCTATGAACAATTTCCTTCTATTAGGTGGCTTCTTCTAGTAGATGATCATTCAATGGGTTCAAATGAGAATTCCCTCCCAAAGTGATCCAATCCCATGATGTGGCTAAGAGTTCTAGCCTAACGTTCAATATGGAGTTCTAAGAGTCAACTAAAAAAGGTAATATATTGACCCAACTACTAACCTGCCTAATCAAGTAGCAAATTAGTCCAGGAATTAACACTGAACACTCATTTATTGTGTTAAACCCACAAAATTGGGCTTAATGAAGGATCATTTCTCTCTCACCATGATTTCAATTCATTTAATAATACTAAAAAATCCACCACTTTCAAGTAATCCACTTCAATCACTCATACATGAGTAAAGTTTATATATCCCTAGCCCAATCTCTTAGAGATTTAGGTACTTATGCTTAATCAAAGAAACGACAAGGAAGTGTAAAAGCAAGACATAAGTAAAATTGCAAGAAGAGATAACAACAATATGAACACAACACTACTAGTCATTTTAACTAAGTAGATAAACAAGCATGAACATAAGAGTATTATATTCCCGAAGAAAGTTAATAAAAAGTCCAATAATAATTTCGAAGAGAACTGTAAACTTGCAAAAATTAAAGAGAATGATTTTAGAGAATTAAATGCCGAAATTTGAAACGATAAGAACTACAAGTGTACTTGGTTAAAAATAGAATGTTTACCTTAACTAGAAAGAACCCTATCCTAACACTTGCGCTATATGTCTTTGGGTGTTCATTTTGGATACCTTTCACAAAAATCACATCCTTTTCAAAATTGGTCAATATTCCCTCTATCTCAATTCCACTTTTAGACCATAGTCCTATTTTTAGTAGTGTAGAGTTCAGGACCGTGGTGTGAAAAATGCAACCTTGTACATTGGCACCGCGGTCCCGAATAATTGAAGTCTTGGACTTTCTTTTCAATTTTCTCTATTTGTAGCTTGGTCCTTGACTTCTTGATTCTTTCAGCTGTTGCCCAATTACAAATTCATCCTATAATGAAACAACAAATCTTACTAAGTACCATTATAATTATAAAACAACATAAAATACTATAACAAACTTAATATTAGTCTAAAGTTACTAATAACACTACTAAGCATAAAATCAAAGAAAACACTAATGAAAGCACTTGAATCAGGAACAACCCTATCCCAACACTATGGTTTTAGAGACAAACCAATTCTACTTACTAGAGTTATCACACCCCAACCAAACATTTTACGAGTCTCGAGAAACACAAGAAAAAAAGAAAAACTCAAAACAATTTAGCAACAAATACCACCAATGGCACATAACAGTAATAGACAATTGGATGTACTTTGGGTTAATTGGTATCCTCTCAAAGATCGCAAATAGCATATGATACTAGAAGCATTCAAAGTAGTCATTCCAACTATTAATTTTGCTCAAAACCTAGTTCAAACATCAACAAAATTTTCCAGGTGCTAACTATAGTCCTCAAACAAAAAGGTTTTGAAAATTAGCCCAATTTATACAAAACATTTGTTCCACTCACAAGGATCACAAGTCAATCAAGTAATTTCGAATAACCCTTTTGAAAATGGAAGGATCATTAGGACACTACCTAGAATGCAAATGACACACAAAGAAGCATTAATCTAGCTAAGAGTGTTTGGTTCGATATTATATTTGGATATCACATAACATCTCATCCCCAACATGTTGGTATACTAAAAGAGAAAATACTCATTTCCAAGTTTTCCTTCTACTTGCTCATTTTAAAACATGAAGAATCCTAATGGCCACTTCGAAAGCACGACACTAGTGATGCCGATTCTTCTACTAGTCTTATTTTCTACTCTAATGGCCTATATTTATGGCACGACATTGTTGATACTGATTCCTCTACCAGTTTTATTCCTAAAAATATATTTTTGTAATGCTACCAAAACCAAAGAAGAGGAATGAAACGATCCCAAAATCATAGCTAGAACCAAACAATTATAAAATAGATATAATACTTCGCTCATACGATAACCCAAATGGCCTAACTCATTTTTGACCACTTAACATTTTTCCAAAAGATATACTTGACCACAAATAATACTTTTGAGTATGAACAAAAGATATTCCAAATAAACTATTTTTCAAAATCAATGATATACACTCTTTTTCATGTTGGCAATAAGTATCTTTTGAACTTTTTATTAATAGAACAACTAATATAACATGCCTAGTAAAACTTGAGATGACTATTTCAAATAAAATACATTATATGCTATTGAAAGTCAAAACGGTTATCATTTTTGAGTAACCTTTTGACCCTTTCTCCATCTAACCATCAATTGCAATTATTCACACAACACAAAACCGTTTCGACAAACAAAACAACACAAGGCAAACCACACCACCAAAATTTTCACATTATTCTATGATGAGTACCATTTATCCTACCACTCAACATATGACTTGAAGTAAAAACAAAGGAAATAATACTAAAAGAATTTAAAATACACAACCAAGGTGAGTCTTGCTAAATCGGTCCAAAGATTCGCCTAAAAATCCAAGCACATTCACATAAATACGCCAAAGATAACGGTGCCAAACTGGCCCAACAGTCACCCTAATCAACAAACAGTAACAATCAAAGCCAAGTATCCATCACATGAGCACCAATAAAAAATAGTTGCAATCTATCCTTAACATGAAATTGAACTACTTGGCCTCAACTAGTTATTTAAAGCAATTAAAGTAAACTAGTAAACTAGTACTGTTTTACTTTAATTCGTCAATATTATGTGAGATGAATTAGAGTAAACTAGTAATCCAAAGAAAACTAAGTAAATTAAATAAGCAAAATAAGCTAAAGATATGGAAACTAAGAAATGTGAATGAAAATTTCTCCTCAATCAACCAATCAAGCATAAAGATGAAATATGGGGATCAATGGGGGTAAGGATATAAATGAAGTGAGTAGGAGTCTTCTTTTTGGATGGCAAGCATCTTCTCTTTGGATGGCAAGAATCAATCCTCATGATCACTATCCTCCTCCTTGTAGTCCTCATCATTACTCGAATCAATCGTTAGCCATTCATCAGCTCTCGCAACTTGGCTCTCCTTGAAGTTTGCTTCCAAACCAGCTTCTTCTTTACTATCTTGACCTAGTTGTGTACCTTGCATTTGTTCCTCTAGTGATTAGAAGAAAGGTTTTTTATGTGGAGGTCATAGTGCCAACGAGATGGTGGCCATGGGCGTATCCAATTGTTGAATGTGGTACCTTGGAAGGGTTGACAATAAGAGTGATGATTATGGTGGAAGACCATTTGGCTATAGGTCCAAAAACCATGTATTTTGTTCTGCTCCTCATCGATTTAGAGAGAATTGTAGACAAATTCGACTAGTATGTTGATGAAATGAGCTAGTAAAGGTACTTGTGGCAGTGGTGCTTCAGTTGCTCAGTCCTCCTATGATGTCACTCAAACTCCTTGACCATGTCTTGAATATATGACTGTCACTACAGCCCCTTGGATATATTTGCTCCTCATTGGGCATAACTGTACAACCTGCATCAAGACATAATTTAGTGACTAAATTAGGTAACATAAAATCCGATCGTTCGATTGCCCATTTTTTCGAAAATCTACCTGAATTATTCTTCCAAAATCAACAGATAAGCCCTTCATGATAGAAAAGACTAGACAAACTTTGTCCCTTTGAAATAAGCTAACTGTTCTTGAACCCCAAATGCAGAAACATATGAAACAAAACCAAATTTTGGGTAAAAGTTGAAGGCAACTCCTAAGGAATACCCCAAGTACTTGTTTCCCTTAGCATTCATCTCACAAGATACATCATCATAGTACAATTGATTTTTTATGTTGTCATAATTTAGCCCGATGTTTTCTTATGTCCACTGGATTTGCATATCCATTGCTAAGAATTTTTGGAGTTCTAAAGTATACCTTTATCTTCTCCTTTCTAAAGCCAACCAATTTGCCCCTAACAAAGTATTTTCTCATTCCGCAAGTCACACAAATTATAATGTAATTCTTTAACTAAATTGGTGTATCCCCTGTTAACTTCCACATCAAAGCAATCCCAATGACGCTCTCTCAATGGAATTTTAATCTCTCTATGGATGCCCTCATAATTCTCCAAATTATTAGACAAATCAAAACCTTGCTGTTGAATATTGCATGTTTGGAGTTGGTTTTGAATAATTTTTCCGCTTTCTTTCTTACAAGCAAATTTTCATCAAAAGCACCATTTTTCTTCGTGGGTTAACCTTGGCCCTTCCTAGTTTTTCTCTTTTACTAGTAACCAAAGGGTTAGCAACGGCCTTTTCCTTACCCTTGTTTATAGCCATTTGAATTAATAGTGCCAATTCCACAAAATTCAACCCAAAATAACACAATCAATTCAATCAAGCACAATTCAATTAAGCAATTTCCCAACAAATAAACCCAAGCAAAGCAGTCCAAATCCCTTCTCAAATGACCATAAATAAGAGTTCCTAGACAATAATCATAGAAACTTATAACCCAAGAGCAAAATTGAAGCAATTTTATTGAGAGAATTAAAAGTTGAATGACCTTCTTTTTTCGTTGAATTCACCCTTACTTGTTCTCCTTGAGTGCTCCTTGTGAATCTCAATAGTCCAACAGGTTGAGGAGTCTAAAATCTAAGATTTGGGTGGAATTTGGAGTGAAATTGGTGAAGGTAAGTGGAAATTCATGCAAGGGAAGAGTGGAATGAAGGCTAGAGTTTGGATTGCAATTAGAGAGTTGGATTTCTGCTTAAAATCGACCAAGTGTTGCAGTTTATAGAGTATTGGAGTTTTCAAACCAAGGTCCCATTTTTAGTATAGGTAGATCCAGGACCACATTCCAAAATGGAAATCTCCCTAAATGTGTAAGTATTTCAAACCATGGTCCCAATGTGTATACTATAAGAGACAAAGATTGGTTATACACATCTGTCTATTTAAACAAGGACCTTGGTTTATATTTCCAATACTTATAATGGGACCATATGGTGACCAAATTAAAGTAGAGTGTATACTTGACAGCTTAGTATTCATGACTGTTGTCCTCAATCCTTAGAAAATTTCCATTTTTCATCTTTTCTCCAATTGTTTCCAAAAATTTGTCCATCACCTACAAACATCAAAACAATATTTTAGAGACATTTTCATTCCATTTCCTCGTAAACACTTAAAAATAAGCAAATAATCATAGTAGACCTAATTTTTGCTAATTAACCCTAATGAACTAATTACTAACTGAATGAAAATAAAGTCAAATTAAAGCATAAATTACTTTATAGGGAAAGAAAAGCTTGGGTTCCCTCAAAAGATCGCTTGTTTATAATCATTAGCTTGGCTATGGCATAGTTGAGCACTTGTTGTCCATATAAAAGACGGATGTTCGCCCTTTCTCCTTTTCCTTCCAAGAGTAAATTTCAACTTATTCTTTTCAATTACGAACTTATTATCACTTTCCTTCAAGTGATTGCACCCTCCTAGTAAAATATCAATATTGGGGAATGGACCAATTCAAGTAGCTTTGTGTTTCTAATACCAACACGGCTTCTTTATCATCATTACTTTGTCCCCAATTTCAAATAACAGCTACTTGGTATGTTAGCTTTTAATTCCCCTCTTGTTCGCATCAAAGTTGTATGCCCTTTTTGCATAAGTGGGCTTTCCACTTTTCATCTTTTACAGGAGGTTTCTTCATGTTGAGATGACAGCTTCCTTTGACATATCAACATAAGGGACATATGAGTCAATGAGGTAACATTCATTTACTTAAGCAACATTTTAATAAGACTCAAAAACATTAAATTCAACAATTTTATTCTCAATTTAGAGTGTCAACTTTCCCATGTTGACATCACTAAGAGCATGTGAGGTAGACAAGAAAGGCCTCCCAAGGATTAGTTGAATGCCAGCTTTCTTCCCGCATTTCTAGTACCAAAAAATCACCCAAGAAGATCAACTTGTCTACTTGAACCAAGACATCATCCACTGTGCCGTATAGTACCCTCACGGTCCTATCCATCAACTAAAGAGTGATAGTTGTGGGTTTAGTATGATTGATCTCCAATTTATCATAGATTGCTTTAGGCATGAAATTAGTACTAGCACCCAAATCACATAAGGAACACTTGATGGTATGATTTCCTATGGTCACCGGGGTAGAAAAACTTCCCGGACCTTTCAACTTAGGTGGCAACTTACCTGCGGGATATTGGTGAGTCATCAGCCAAAGGGATGTTGAACTGGAGCTTTTTTAGCATTTCAAGGAATTTGGCAAACTGGCCTTCCTATCTTCTTGTTCAAAATCAATTACCCTTTGTGAGAAAGGGACATTCATCGAAGGATTTGTCTCCAAGGATTATTCCTATTTCACAAATTTACTCTTCTTTTTTCTTTGAGCTTTCAATCTCTTTCTTTTCAAGTCCTACCTTTCTCACCACTTGTAACTTCAGCTTAATACTTTCCATCCTCAACATTTATTTCCCGTCCACTTTTCAAGGTAATGACATTGCAATGTTCTGATGGACATTGCTTCCTTGGATATTCATCTCATGAATTTGGGAGAATGTCACTTGAGAGTGCATCACCAAGTCTCTCAGACACTTGTCTAGTTATTTGGCCCAATTGTGTCTCCCAGTTTCTAGTGAAAGCACATTGATTTCTTTCAGATCATAGTCCCTTTATTATGTTGGGAACCATTCTCAGACTCTCTCTTCCAGCCGCCTTACTTTCCTTTCTCAATGACTCAAACTCACTTCCAGTTTCTGCAAGTTTGGCATGAACATCTTTCATATGATCGTGATCCCTATAAGGAAGTGAACCACTCAACGAAGGTTGTTGATTACTGGAGGAAGAGGTTGAAAAAAGAACTAGGTTGTGAATTTTGGAAGTTAGACTGGAAAGGTCTTTGGTGCAATGGTTGGTATGGTCTAAATGAAAAGGCTTGATTATAGTAAATGGGTTGATAAACATTTTGAGATCATTGACCACCTCATGAGAAGTTGGGGTAGTACTTGAAAGATAGTTATAAGTGTTCCCATAAACCTTAGGTTGAGCTCTAGATTGATGAGCTTGGTTCCCAACATAATTCACTGACTATCCTTGTAATGGCGGCCCTTCACTTGCACATTGACCACTAGGATGGTCACCCAAGCAAAAATTTGCAAAATAGTGTAACGGGGGCTTTTTTAATCAGGCATTCACCTTCCATATATTCTCTAATACTTTAGTGAGATTGACCTTCATATTTGTCATGAGTCTATTTTTGGCCAATATAGCATCAGAGTGATCTAACTAAGGAACTCCAATATATACCCTTTGACCTTGAGGTGGATTTTGAGGTTATTCATGTTGATGTTGGGGAGAAGGTGAAACCGGTCCATGTTGGTTGCTATAGTGTTGAGCGAACGTTGAGCTTCCTCTGGTGTCTTAAAAGAAATTCTCCATTGGTTGAAGCATCCACAACCAATTTAGTGTCTTGGTAGGGCATGTTGTAAAATGTTTGAATTTGCAACCAAAGGGGTACGACATGGTGTGGGCATCTTCTAAGTAATTCCTTGTATCTTTTCCATCCTTCTCCAGTCCCTTCTCAAGCATCTTGTTTAAATAAAGTAATTTCATTCTTAAGTCAAACCATTCTTGAAGGGCAAAAGTGTTTCTCTAAGAACTTTTGAGCCAACCCATTCCAAGTTGTGAATGTCCCTTGGTCATGACTTTGCAACCAATCTTTGTCTCTAGCCCTTAAGGAAAATGGAAATGCCCTTATTCTAACACAATCTGGGTGCACTCCATTAAATTTGAAATAATCATGCACCTGTAATTCTTCAAAATTCATCAAATGTGTATAGGGGTCTTCATTTGTACAACCACTAAACATTATACACTTGTAGCATTTATATGAGTACCGGTTTGATCTCAAAATTGTTCACATGTATGTGGATTTTTGCTATATTCGAGTTTGCACCATCAAATGTTGGTATGGCATAGTCTCTCAAAGGTCTATCATTACCATTCAAACCATGTCCCCCATTGCTATTTCCATCCAAACCATTATTGCCCATGCCTTCTTCATTAAAGAAGTTTCTATTGTTTTCATCTTCTACTCTCCTATTGTTATTTTCTCCTACCATTGTAAATTCCTCTTGTTATTATTGTAGTCTTTTCTCTTTCCAGATTCTGTTTAGTGTCTTTTCAAGCTCCCAATCAAGAGATAGAAAGGCCCCTTTTTCAAGAACCATATTCTACAACACAACAACCAAGAATAAGTCAAATACCAAAGACAAGGCACCAAATACAATATCGTATATTGATAAGAACTCACTCTACTAGACACTAATAAAACATCAATTAAATAACTAAAACAAAGAAAAGTCTAAATTAGCTATCCCTAAGTACCTAATATTTCCATTTAAGACAATTCATGACAACAACGCCAAAAACTTGATGTGTGTTTTCTAAGTGCTCTAAATTTCTAATTAGCACTCCAAGTAATTACTCCTCATAGGTAGTGCACACTTAGACAATGTATCTGAGACACCTACAAGTATACAGGAAAGATGTATAGTTAGTAGTATGGGAATCGTTCTCATGATGATTATGACAACTAGTACTAGGATTGAAAGGACAACTGTACTATCTAGATGAACAATTCGAAATATATGCCAAATTAGGGAAGTAAAACAAGTAAATAAACATGACGAGGAATTGACTAAGTTATCAACAACAAACCAAGAAAGATCGGGTTATGGGCGTGTTTCTTTTACTAGATGGATTCTTATAGTGGATGGTTATTCAATGGGTTCAAGTGAGGATTCCCTCCCAAAGGTTAACCAATTGATCCTTGGTTCGACAAATGGTTCTAGTCTAATCTTCAATATGGAGTTCTAGGTGTCAACTAAGAAAGCTAATATCTTGACCCGACTACTTACCTACCTAAACAAGTAGCAAACTAGTCTAGGAATTAATTGACTTATGTTAATATAACCCATTTTTCTATGGTTAGTTCCTTATGTGCTTTAAATACTGTCTCTTGAAAAGAAAAAAGAAAAAAAATAGCTTGCTTTACGTAAAATACATAAGCATGGTAAGAAATGAGAATCTTAAGGAATGTGGCTTGCATGAAAAGCATCCTGCTAAGTCTAGAAAATAAAATAAAGAGTCAAAATAAATAGTGGTCATAAATGAACTACGAAAAGTTATATTGCCATTTTTGAGTTAAACAATTGAAATGGTACTATAATACTTGACTTTTGTGTGACATTTGTATGCTTGTATGTATGAGGTCTATTGATCCTCTTTTACCTTCTTGATGATTATAAAGGCTCAATTTTTTTATAACATCTTTCGAATTAGTTGTGGGTACTGGAATTTATTATGTGATATGGCCCATATTGATAAATGTGTGTTCTTGCATTCGTAGTTGAGAAAGTTTATTTAACATTTATTCAGGTAGACTTTTGGTAGAAGTAAAAGTAGAATGTTATTTCATGTGGTTGGTCAAATATGGACTGGGTTGATGACTAGATCAATCTGATTTTGGTATTGTCATTCTTATTTTGCTTGGTGTAAGTTGTGTTTAGTTAATTTTGTTCGGGATTAGCAAAATGCTATGTTGGGAGAGTTGATAACTCTATATTTAGAGTTATTTTTGGACTTATTTTATAGGTGTTTAGGTTTGTTTAGTCTCATTTTTTGTGTTTTAGGAGTGTAAATTCATGATTAGGATGTTTATAGTCAATTGTAATGTTTAGGGTTATGTACACACACATATCTTTTCATGTGTGTAAATGCACAGACATACACACACACATATATATATATATATGTGTGTGTGTGTGTATGAACTAATTTGTGTGTGTATATATATATATTAAAAATAATTTACAGAATTACAAATTCAAAAAATTTTACCAAAGACAATTCACATCATGGAATCTTACTAAACCACCAATCCCTGTTAAGTTAATATAAGAGTATATATGATTACCAAATTCTATATATACTAATAGCAAATTAGTAATGTGTTTAATATACTTGTTGAGAGTAAAATTGTTACACTAATAAATTATGAAATATAAGTACATAAATTAGACGTTATGTAAAATGTATTTTTATTAAAAGTATACGTTATATTAATCTTAGTATATGAACATCAGAACATGTATATAAAAATATAATTATATATAGGTATTTCAATAAATACTAAAGTAAATATAATTACTTAACTCTAGTATCTATATGTATTAAAAAGAAATTAGTACACAAATATATTAATATAGTATTATAATATATTCTAAAATATCAAAAGAAATATAATTGTTCAATTTATTTGAATAGTATTTCATCGGCAAAAATCAAACGACTCGTTCGACCAATAAACCAGTCAGTTTGTAATTCAGAATTCTACTGGTAATTTGACTTAGAAGTCAAAATCAAATTCTAGTTGATAAGTCACTTAGTTAATTTGATTTCATTTCAATGTTGAGTCAAAAGTCGAATAAATTAAGTCAAATTTTACACACTTGATTTGACTCGATTGCTTGACTTAACTGACTTTTGAACACCCCTGTTAACAAGTTGGGAAATGTGGGTTTAAATGGTTTAAAGGATTTAAGTTGGGAAAACACATTCTTTTATTAATAATATTTTTATTTTTTTCACATCTCATAACTTTTCACAGGGGCTGTCTCTGAAATATTAACTTAAAAATAAATAAATAAATATATTTTAGCACTTTTTTGTGACTATAAGAGAACTTTGTGAATTGTCAAATTTTCATTAATTAACTTATATATTATTTTTTTTCTCCATAAAAATAAGTATCCAAAAGAAGAACTTTTACAAGTGCTCTATGTTTATTTTCAAGTTTGCAGTAATTAACATCTCTTAAATATAAAACTAATAAGTAAAATACTATCCTTTATTTAAATGCATTTTTGTCTAAAAATATCTTTTACCATTTCAGATTTTGGAGTGTAATTTTGTCAAAACAAAATTTCACAGCATCATTCATTAAGGAATCTTTTTGAAAGACAAAGTGTTATTAATTTAACTGGGTTATAAGTTCAGTAGTATAAAGTATAGTTAACCCTTTAATTATATTAATAACAAACAAAATTCTCCAAATAAATATTCTCACTATATATGCATGCCATAGTGTAAATGTCTGCACTATATATGCATGCCACAACAAAAATCTTAATGCCACAGATATATTTTTTTAAATGATAGTTATACCCTCCACATGTCAAACATAAACGCTGCATCATTTCCATCACTATTTTACCTACCGACCAACCTCTAAGTTCGAACACCACCCTCTAGTCTTTCCCTTATCATCTGTGGATGGACTATGGAGTCTGATAACAGTCCAACATCCTCTAATTGAACTATTAAAAGAGAAAGAAATAGAACCTTTCAATCAAGACCGGTGTTCACTTAACTCCACAATACTCCGCCAACAATCTTAGGATTTATTTCGGGGATACAAAGAATGCCCGTTACTGTATAAACCAATAATTAAATACTTCCTCTTTTCTCTTATTTTCCCATCACCCTTCTCATACTTTTCATGTAAGTCTTGCCATCCTTTCTTTCCCCAAAACTAAAAATCAAAACAAAGAAAAAAAAACTATTGATATTGTACTGGAATTGGAATATAAGTTGTGTAGAAGAGATGCGTGAATTATATTGAGTATTGGTCAAGAGTAGATATTTTGTTGGATTGAGCGTACACTTCTAGTTCAACTTGTTTAGAGAAGTTTGGAATTGGATTTTTGGAAGAAGTCGACTAGTGCAGGAAATGATGCAGCATTGATGTTTGAATTCTGATGGGTATAATATGTTAGCCCAAAACAACCTAAGAGGTATCTTTGACCAATTTTATTAAGTTCTTAAAAATAATTTGCAAATGATGCACAAATAAAATCTTTTACACTAACAAGTAAGTTGATAGCAATATAATCAATTAAGCACAAAATGTATAGAATGAGCAAAAAGAGAGAGAGATTAAACAAATAACACTCCCAAGCTAGCAAGTTAGGAATAGTAATCCACTAAAATACTCCTTCAAGAGTCAATAATCCCAAATGTACACAAAGTAGGATAATCATTACTCACACTAATTCTCCTGAGTTTAGCCAACAATTTTATACTCAACCTCATTTTTGTACAAAATTATCACTCCACTCTATAATTTTGAATAGCACTCTTAAGTACACACTAATACAATATTACTAAAGAGCTAATTTGCAGTCAAATAGCTTTTGCACTTGCTTGTATTCAATGTGTAGGTTGATTTTTCAAAATACATATGGGTGGGCATTTATAGATGCAATAAATCAGCTCCCAACCACTTTCTAATGGCTAAGTAATAAATGTTGAGTGAAACTAGTCGTTATAGGTTTTAGACATCCGAGAACCTTTTTTAAGTGTCCGAACAAGCGTCCGATCAGCGATATCGTGGAGTTGAAATCTTCGTTCGACGGCCGAGGTTGTGTCCGTTCCTACGTCCGAAACAAGTAGATTGATGAGTCTGATTCTCAGATAGAGTAGTGAATCCGAAGGGTTTATTGCTTGTCCAGGGTTGCTCTGCTTTCGAATAGTCAGGCACGTCCTATAAAATTTCTTCTGACGATATTGAGCATTCGTAATCAGTGCCTCATAACCTTGCTCTCTGCCTGACCTTCTGGATGGTGTATTGCGTTCGAGACAATTCTGTTCGGACGAAGTTCTGTGACCGAGCAATTTTCCTTCAGACAATATTGAGCGTCTGTTGTAAGCATCTCAGAACCTTATTCTCTGGCCTGACCTTTCGGACGGTGTGTTGTGTCCGAGACAATTCTGTTTGGACAAAGTTCTGCGTCCGAGCAACTTTGTTCTGTTCGGATGATGTGCAATGTCAATGAAAATCCTGTTGTGAGCAGATAAAATAGAATTCTTGCACAACTTAAGTTCAAATTGTTATATTGCATTTGTCATCATCAAAACCAATATCGTAGGTCAACAATCTCCCTGTTTTTTAAGATGACAAATCATAGGGCAAAGCAAACTAATTTACCCAATCATAGCTCAAATAGTTAATCCAACAATTATAATCTAACATCCATGAACAACCATGATCAATCAAACACACAATCATAAGCAATAATATACTTTTCCTCTTTTTGGCTTCATCAAAATAAAACAAGCTTCCCCTGAGAGGATGCTCTCCCTTTCTCAAACCACAAGAAACGACAAAACATAGGTAAAAAGAGTATCATTAAATAGAATAAATAGTCAAGAAGATACATCCAAGCTCAACAAATGTAATATAAGTTCAAACACATGAATCCAATGATAAATGAAGCAAAGGTAGTCTAAAAGAAGTAAACTAGGAGAGAGAATCTTAATCATTTTTCTTCTTGGAGCGAACTCCTCGCGTTTGCGCTTTTTCGAGGGCAAATCATTATTCGTAGCTTCACTGTCAAGTTCACTTAGGTCTTGAGGATCACATCATTGCATGATATAGTTTAACGTGTCATCGACATCTTCATCATCATTAGCTTCGACTCTAGGAACAGTAGATTTCTCAAGATTGGAGGTACCAACCGGATCTGCATGAGCTTCTGGCTCAAGATTAGGGTGGTCGAGATCGTCAATGTCTTCATCGTCGCTGTCAGAAGAGGACTCGACAATGTACTATGACTGAATGTTGGCTAATCATGAAAAATTTGCTTGACTTCCTCGATATCATATGAGATTTCATCGGAACAAAAAACTTCACATTCAAAAATTGAATTAATGACATGGAAAGTAAATTCAAGATTGATGTGATTCACACGAGACTAAGGTTCAAACAGTTGAACCTTTGTGAAGATTAGCAGTAAATTGTAATACCATATCATGATACACAGGCAAATCAAGATGAATCAAATTCCTCCAGTTTTTTGTTTTTCAAAACATTCCTTGATAAAAGATAAATTTAATTCTTCGAACAAACCTTGAGAAACAGGACGTTGCACTATAATGGATTTACTAAGAAGATATGTGTACTTATTAGATACCATGGCATCAATGAATTTAGGCAAAGTGGAATTTGAAGTAGGTTGAGAATTTGTTGATGTTTGGCCTTGTACTGGAGCCTTACCCTTTGATTTCTTGCCTCTGGTACCTGTTGAAGACCCCCCCAAGCGAGTGAACCATCTTGAATCGAAGAAGGAGTTGGAGAGTGTAAAAATAAGAGTAAAAGAAATTTTAAGGAAATTGAAGGAAGGAGGATGTTAATAAGGTGAAAAAGAGTTCAAATGGGGTAGGTGAACAGACAAAAATATGAATTTCTTGACGAATTTCAGAGAAGAAATGACAAATTGAAGGAATTTGGTATTTTTCTCCAATTTCGCCAGAGTTAAGGTTCACATAGATGTAAATGTGTGTCCGAAAAGGGGAAATGAAAGCTTTCGTAAGGAAATAGAACAGTCGTTTGAACGTCTGAACGATTGATACACGTTCGATCGTGCATCCGATCTCAAATGAAAGGACGGCCAAAAATCTTAATCATGTGTCCGAAGAAATGTCGGATAGTTGTGATCGTCCATTCAATTTTTTTGTGAATTTGGTGAAAATAAGGAAACAGTTCGGACGATTTGGTTCTATCTGTAAAAAGTATACACATTGGGAATTCGATGTGTATATTCGTCATACTGTTCAGTGATACATATCTCTTTCTAATTCAAATTTGAATGTTGTCCGTTTAAGACACAAGTGGAGATTGCAATCAAAATTCCCAAAAAGTTATACAATTCAAAACGATCCAACGGTAAAGGTTTATAAAGATATCAGCCAATTGATCTTTTATGCACACAAATTCAACACAAATTTTTTTTTTGTAGACAAGATCTCTTATAAAATGATAATTGACTTCAATGTTTTTTGTTCTAGAATGCAAAATAGGATTTTTAGTAAGATTGATTTCGCACTAGTATTATCGCATCTTATAGGCACACAATAAAAAATAACACCAAAATCTTTTAAAATATGTTTCATCCAAAGAAGTTGAGCACAACAATTTTCCGCAACAATATATTCGGTTTCAGCCGTAGACAAAGAAATGGAACTTTGCTTTTTTGCTAAACCAAAACACTAAGCAATTACCCAGAAAGTAACACATACGATTAGAACGCAATTTTCTATCAATCTTACATCCAGCAAAGTCGGCGATAGAGTTACTAATCAAATCAAAACTAGTGGATTTTGGATACCAAACACCATAATTCAATGTCCCTTTTAAGTATCCAAAAATTCTTTTGACCGCAATTAAGTGTGATTCCTTTGGACAAGATTGAAATCTAGCACAAAGGCAAACAACAAACATAATATTTGGTCTACTGGCTGTTAAATAAAATAAACTTCTGATCATACCTCTATAGTATTTTTCATCAACACCATTACCTTCTTCATCTTTGTCAAACTTGGTTGAGGTACATACATTGGCGTTCCAACTGGCTTGCAATCCTCCATTCCAAAGCACCTGAGTAACTCCTTTGTATATTTGATTTGTGTGATGAAAGTTCCTTTCTTTGTTTGGTAAACTTGAAATCCAAAGAAGAATTGTAGTTCTCTCATCAATACTCATTTCGAATTCTTTTTGCATCAAGCAGGAAAACTCCTTTCATTAGTTGCTTCAAAAATAATATCATCAATATAAATTTGAACAACCAACAAATTATTAAAACTAATTTTGGGGAAAAGGGTAGGATCAACAATACCGCTTTTAAAACCATTGTCAATTAAAAAATCATTTAATCTTTCATACTAAGCTCTCGGAGCTTGTTCAACCCATACAAAGCCTTTGATAGTTTGAAAATATGATTTGAAAAATCTTTATTTTCAAAATCAGGGGGTTGTTCAATAAAAATTTCTTGATCAATGAATCCATTTAAAAAGGCACTTTTGACGTCCATTTGAAATAATTTGAAATTGTTAAAGCATGCTCATATACAAGAAACATATGAATAGATTCTAAACGAGCAACGGGTGCAAAGGTTTGATCAAAATCAATTCCTTCTTCTTGACCCTTCGCAACAAGTTTAGCTTTATTTCTTATTATCTCACCTTTATCATTTAGTTTGTTTTTAAAAACCTATGAGTTGAGGGTCTTTCAACTAAAATTCACACATTATTTTTCTCGAATTGACAAAGTTCTTCTTGCATAGCAAGAACCCAAGATTCGTCATTCAAAGCATCATCCACACATTTAGGTTCAATATGAGAAAGCAAGATATATTTATTATTGAAAGATTTATGAGAACTAATTTGTACCTAATTGGACAGATCACCTATGATTAATTCTTGAGGATGACTTGAGACAAATCTCCATGCTTTGGAAGGTCTTTTGGTAAATTTTCTTTTCTTTCTCCTTAGTGATGAGCATCGTCTTCATTGATTTCCTTGGTCTCTTGATGTTTTTCTTAAATAGTGAGCTTCTCAAGTTTCGTCTTGCACACTTACATCTTCATCTTCACAAACTTATCTTGAAATAATATCATTAGCCTTATCAAAAGTAACATGCACAACTTCTTCAATCTCAAGATTTCTTTTATTATGTATTCGGTATGCTTTCTTGTCACTAGAATACCCTAAGAAAATCCTTTCATCCGATTTTTTATCAAATTTCTCAAGATGCTCTTTAATTTTCAAAATAAAACATCTGCAGCCAAAAACTTTGAACTAGCTCACAACGGATTTTTTACAAAACAAAAGTTCATAAGAAGTTTTGTTCAAAATAGATTTTAAAAGAACTCGATTCATGACATAACAAGCCGTGCTAACTGTTTCAACCCAAAAATATTTTGATAAATCACATTCATTTATCATGGTTCTAGTAGCCTCCTGAAGTGTTCTTATTTTTCTTTCAACAACACCATTTTGTTGAGACATTCTATCAACCGAAAATTCATGTGAAATGTTGTTGTGATCTCAAAATTCAAAAAAATCTCTAAATTTAAATTTGGCTCCATTATCGCTTCTTAAACGGACAATTTTCAAATTTAACAAAGTTTATATTTTGACAAACAGTTTTACGAATTTCAAAGGTTTCATTTTTGTGAGTAAGAACTAGTATCCAAGTATACCTAAAATAGTCATTAACAATCACAAAGGTATATTGCTACCACCGGTAACAACCACAGAGGCATATTTGCTACCACCGAGACTAGCATGTTGAATATATACCAAACAAGTCCATATGCAATAATTTCAAAGATTTAGAAGTAGACACATAATTTTTGGTTTAAAGGAAACTTTAACTTGTTTACCAAATTGGCATGCATCACAAATTTTATTTTTCGAAAACTTCAATTTTGGTAAATCTCTTACCAATTCCTTCTTAGCAAAATTATCAATTAAATTCATGTTGAAATGACAAAATATTTATGGCAAAGCCAAGGAACATCTATAGAAGCGGTTAAACACTTTGCATTACCATTATCAACATTATTAATTGATAAATCACATAAAATCATTAAGCCTTCTACCTTTGAGTAAAACAACTAAGTTCTTATCAAGAATTAAACATTCATGTTTAGTAAAGAACACATAAATCTCTATCACATAACTTACTCATATTTAAAAGATTATAATTTAAATTGTCAACTAAAAGTACATTTTTAATCAATGTCTCACATTTTTACCTACATCACCAATGTCAATAGATTTTTCTTTCATGTTATCTCCAAAGATCACTTTTTCACTATTTTTAGATTTGAGATTAGAGAAGAGAGATGAATCACCGGTCATGTATCTTGAGCATCCACTATCAATAAACCACTTACCATTTTTAGTGGTGTTTCTACCTGCACAAAGAATTAAGAGATAATTTTTGGTACCTATATTTTTTTGGGTCCATAAGAGTTAGTAAATTGACTATAAATCCATACGGAACTTATTCCAATTTTTTCATTTCTTTTTACATAACAATTATTTTTTACATGTCCATATTGTTAACAATAATTGCAAATAATATTTTTATTTTCATATAAAGAAGATTTTGATTTTACAAAACATAAATAATTCCTTCTAAAAGTGACAAAATTCTTGTTGATCAACATATTTCTATTCTTTTTCATATCAACAAGTTTTTCCTTTTTTTTTTTTATGCAAGAGTACATCAAGATCATCCAATTGTTTCTTCAAGGAGGGTTGTTTATCCTTGATCTTTGTTTTCACATGCATTCTTTTCTTCCAATCAACATCTTCTTGTGATAATCTATTATTTTCATTCACAAGTTTGGAGTTAGCATTCAATAAGACATTTATTTTTTTGACTAACTCCTTATTTCTAGCATATGATTCCTTTAAATTATCATGCAATTTTAAAATGAAAGATTCAAAATCATCATTAATATCATTTTCATCATTAGAATCATAAGTAATTGTTGTCTCATCATCACCAATGGTCATAAAGGTCATTTGTGCTGATTTCATTTCTTGTTCAACTTCTCTTTTATAGTTGCATGACCAAAATCTTCCCATGTGATTTGAAAATTGTTTAAGCAGGGCTTCCTTCATTCCTTCTTCTTCTTGGAAGGACACTCATTTGCAAAGTGTCTGAGTTGACCACATTCAAAATATTTTTCATTTTACTTCTTAATTTCAAGCTTGGTCTTCCCTTTGAAATTATTTGAGTTTATTACTCCTTCTTTTCTCATTCTCCGTTTGTTGATGTAGTGTTTGAGGAATCCTTTGGTGATGAGTGCAAGTTCACCTTCATCAAGATCTTCATCTTCTAAATTGATGGAGCCATTTTTGTTTTCTTCTTGAGAAGTTTTCAAGACAATACTTCTCTTTGGTCTTGTTTCTTCATCACCCACCACTTTAGTTATAAACTTCAATTCATATGAAATGGGAGAGTTAATCAATGATCAATGGGTATGGAATTTAAGTTCTTTGCTTCCTTTATAGCAATAGATTTGGCTTCCCATTCTTTTGATGGAGCATTCAAGATTTTTCTATTTTTCTCAACCAAGGAATATTCCTTACCCAAAGTTTCAAGATCCTTAATGATATCATTGAATCTATAATACATTTTATCTATATTTTCATATGGTTCTATCTCGAAAGACTCATACTTGGCAATAAGTAAAGATTTCTTTTGTTCTCTAACGTCATCACTTCATAAATTTCTTTCAATTTATTCCAAAATTTCATAGCTGAAACACATCCTTTGAAACGAGTAGACTCGTTAGCATCCAAGGCATTGTCTAGCACATTCATGGCTTTAACATTCAAGGTTAAGTTTGCTTTATCTTGTGGAGTGAGTTCATCTCTTGTTTTTCTCTTCTTCTATTTGTGTGATCATCCATAATGGTAGCTTCAAAGAGACCTTCATTGACAACACCATAAATTAATATCAATAGATTGCAAAAAGATTTTCATTCTATCCTTCCAACTTGTGAAATTCACCCTATTAAACATAGGTGGTATAGTGATAGATTGACCTTCAAGAAATAAAACATTATTGGTTTTTGCCATAAAGATCTTTACTCAAATGTAATTTAAGCAAAATAAAGAGATCTTGCTCTGATATTGTTGGCCCAAAGCAACCAAAGAGGAGGGCTGAATTAGATTTCTTAAAAATAATTTGCAAATGATACACAAATAAAATCTTTTATATTAACAAGTAAGTTGATAGCAATATAATCAATTAAACACAAAATGTATAGAATGAGTAAAACAAGAGAGAGATTAAACAAACAACATTCCCAAGCTAGCAAGATTGGAGTAGTAATCCACTAAGATGCTCCTTGTCAATAATCCCAAATGTATACAAAGTAGTATAATCTTTGCTCACACTAATTCTCTTGAGTTCAGCCAAGAATTTTATACTCAATCTCACTTTTGTACAAGATTACCACTCCACTCCATAATTTTGAATAGCACTCTTAGGTACACACTAATACAATATTACTAAATAGTTAATTTGCACTCAAATAACTTTTGCACTTGCTTGTATTCAATATGTAGGTTGTGTATTTTTCAAAATACAGATGGGTGGGTGTATTTAGAGATGCAATAAATCAACTTCTAACCATTTTCTAACAGCTAACTAATAACATGTTGAGAAATTTGTGATATATATTTCGGATATCCGAGATCTTTTTTAAGCGTTCGAACAAGTGTCTGATAAAAAATATCATGGAGTTGAAATTTTCATTTGGATGGCCGAGATTGCGTCTGTTCCTACATCCGAAACAAGTAGATTGATGAGTCCGATCTTCGGATAGAGTAGTGTGTCCAAAAGGTTTAGTACTTGTCCAAGGTTGCTTTGCTTTCGGACAGTCAGGCGTGTTCGATAAAAACTTTTTCGGACAATATTGACTGTTGGCCCCAAAGCAATCTAAGAAGAGGGTGAATTAGGTTTCTTAAAAATTATTTAGCAAAATAATCACCAATAAAATCTTTTAAACTATCAAATGAATAAATGGATATAAAGACAATAAAGCTTATGAAATATAAAAAGGTAAAGAGAGAAATTAAACAATGTGAAGAGACGCAACACTTCCAAACTACCAAGTTTGAAGTGTTAATCCACTGGAATGCTTCACAAAATTGGTGAGTCAATAATCTTCTAATGTACACAAAGTAGGACAATCCATGCTCACACTAATTCACTTTAGTTGAGCCAAAGATTTCACTCTTAACCTCACTTTAGTACAAGATTATCACTCCACTCAATATTTTGAATTGCACTCTAAGATACACACTAATACAATATAACACTATAGCCAATTTGCACTCAAATTGCTCTTTTCTAAGGCTTGTATTCAATGTATTAGATAGCTCTTACAAAACAATAGATCAGGTATTTATAGGAGCAATAAATTCTGGTTGTAACTACTTCCCAACGGCTCAATAATAAATGCACAAAACTATAGATTATCTTCGGAAAAGACATCCCTTTGTAGTACATCCGACATAGCATCCGATCTCAATATAGTTGTGTGAAGGATGTCATTAGGACGACCGTGCATGCGTCCATTTCATCGGATTGAAAGGTTTCAGACGGTCCTGTTAGTCCGGAGCAATGTTTGTTCGGATAGTTGTATGCGTCCGTTGAGAAGTTTAGGATTCTTGATTCTTATCAATCGGATAGCAATATATGTCAGAGGGATATTTTCTCGGACTCGCCTATGCGTCCGTTGCAGGTGCATGAAGAAGTTTGCTTTCTGCCTGTCCGTTCGGACGGTCCTGTTCGTCCGAGAAAAATAGCATAGCTAGGACGGTATACTGCGTCTTAAGGACCTGTTTCAACCGAAAAGATAGCAGACCTGCACAGCTCGTTTTCAGAGTTTAGTGCTTATGTTATTATCAAAATAAGGTTTGGGAAACATCCATCTCCCCCTTTTTTATGATGACAAACAGTTATTGAATAACCAAACATATCCAATCATGTTTATCAAAAATTAACAAATATAATTAATAGCATAACCAACAATTTTATCCAATCATGTTTATCAAAAATTAACAAATATAATTAATAGCATAACCAACAATTTTATCCAATCCTTTGTATATCAAAAATCAACAGATATGATAAATAGCACAACCAATAATTTTGCATATTCCTACTCCCCCTTTTGACATCATCAAAATAAGCTCCCCTTGAGAAAGTGCACTAAAATAAC
Source organism: Cinchona pubescens (assembly GCA_025175665.1). NCBI lineage: Eukaryota > Viridiplantae > Streptophyta > Magnoliopsida > Gentianales > Rubiaceae > Cinchona > Cinchona pubescens. The sequence goes on along the minus strand of JANKKI010000068.1, from coordinate 351,902 downwards.
CAACAATAATAACATCAAATTAGACCATTACATGATAATAACATCATCAACATCTATTGCAATTCCAAAACCAAAATAAAAGTATTACATAATAGTAATATCGAAATACAGATTAATGATTCAAGGAAGAACAGAGAATCTAAGTCGCGTCATTTTCTTCTTAGAGCATTTTTCGATGTTGCGCTTTTTGGTAGGTGCATCATCGCCAGTAGCTTCACTATCGTCATCACTTACGTCACGTCGTTGCATGATAAAATCAAATGTATCATCAATGTCCTCGTCATCGCCCTCATCAGCATCAGCAGCACCTTGATCATCAATGTCCTCGTCGTCACCCTCACGATCATCCTCTTCTTCAGCATTGTCATTGTCATCACTTTCGGTAAAGGAGTCAAGGGTGTACTGCGATTGAATATTTGCAAATTGAACTTGAGCTGAAGTAGACATGCCCAAACTGAGTGCCTCTTACAGGATCATCTGATGAGTTTCAAGACGTTTTAACTTGCGATTAGTGCGACGTTGGAAGGAGCTCACTGAGTGCTCAAAAAATTGAGAAGGCTGCAAATATGTGAAAGGGAAGGCTCAGAGGAAGAAGAGTGAGGATCATGGACTGGTAGAGGTGTTTGAGAAGGAGGGGAATGGAGAAGTGCCAAACCAGAGGTAGAGGCTTGAGTTTTTTATCTTTCAATAGCATAAGCAGCTTTAGTTAACCATTGATCATTAAAAAAACGTAATCCCTTTTGCTCAATGTAGGCTTTGTTGAAGTAGGGAGGGAATTATTTTTTTTCGGTGAAAGGTATGTTAAGATAATCAAAAACTTTTGTGAGAAATTTGCCAAAGGGAATGTTTCGGCGAGTATCGGTTAGAAATAGTTCCCACAAGGAACAGAAAAGGTACCCAAAATCGAGAGGAATCCCTTTGAAAACGCAGTAAAATAAGTAAAGCTGTATTTTTTTCGGGCTCGGTGCGTTGCCCGCCAGTTAGTAACAATAAATTGGTGACAATAGTGTATAAAATGTTTATTTCAGGAGTGAGCAATCTTGTCTTGGCTTCTGAGGCCTATTTGAAATTGATATTAAAAATTGTTTTGACCTCGTCAATGTCAAATCTAGTGTCCAGAGCGGGCCATTTATCCAAAGAAAAGAAATAAGAAAATTCATTTAGGGATGAGACTTCACATTCAAAAATGGTATTTATGATGTTGGAAGAAATTTCAAGATTTGTATTGTTCACACGAGAAACTAGTGTGCGAACAGTGGGGCCTTTTCTATGATTGGCTGTGAATTGGAGCACCATGTCATGATAAATAGGTAAGTCAATGTGAACTAGGTGACCCCAAATTTGTTTTACAAAACCAGATTTGACAATCGAAAGATTAAATTCATCAAAAAGACCTTGGGAAAGTAGGTCTTTGAACAATGATAGATTTGTTAAGGAGAGATGTATACCGTTCATATGTCTTGGCATCTATGAATTTTGTTAGAGGTGGATTTGTTGAAGCTTGAGGATTAGCTGATTATTCCCCTTGCACTGAAGTTTTCCCTTTTGATTTACGTTCACGAGTTGCTGTTGAAGAGCTTCTACAAGATCGAATCATTGTGAATTGAAAGTATAATAAAAGAAAAAAAATGTGATTTTTGGGAAGGTGGTGCAGATTTGAAGAAATTTGATGGTAGATTGTTGAAAAGGAGGACAATCAGGGTAATAAACAATTTGGGAATAAAGATTCCTCAAATAATTTGGCAAGGGAAGGAAGAAATTGTAAGAATTTTGAGGGGGGAGACTTTTCGCCAGAGGAGGGTTCGGGGATTTGAATGAGTCCGAAAGGGGGAAAGGGAACAGTTTTAAGCGAGCAGAGTGATCGTTCGGACGTCCGATCGTGTGTCCGAAAGCCGATGAACAGACGGCCGAAACTCTCACAAAGCTAGTGCGTCCGATATTTTCTAAAACGATGAGGAGCGTCCGGTAGGATTCCAGTGGGAAAATAAAGAAAGTGAGGAGAATTCGGATGATCATAAGCGTCCGAGGCAGAGAGGAGGTTTTCGAACGAGTAAGAGAGTCCGACAGAGAGTGTTGTTCGGAAGAGCATGTGCGTTTGAACTAAGAGTTTATGCCTATGTGAACTTTAAAATCCCCAAACGATTTCTGAGAGATTCAAAACGATCTAAAGCCAAGAGTTTAGTAAAAATATCAGCCAGTTGATCTAATGTAGACACAAATTCAACACATATTTCCTTTTTGCAAACAAGATGTCTTATAAAATGGTGCTTAACATCAATGTGTTTGATTTTAGAGTGCATTACAGGATTTTTTGTGAGATTAATTACATTAGTGTTGTCACACCTTATAGGCACACAATAAAAAATAACGCTAAAATCTTTTAAAGTATGTTTCATCCACAAAAGTTGGGTACAATAATTTTCAAACCCTCCAGCAATATATTCGGTTTCAGCAGTAGAAAGAGAAATAAAATTTTGTTTTTTTGCTAAACCATGACACAAGACAATTACCCAGGAGATGACACATACAACTAGTACTTTTTCTATCAATTTTACACCCAGCAAAGTCAGCATCAAAATAACTAATTAAATCAAAAGTATAGAATTTTGGATACCACAGACCAAAATCTTGTGCCCTTTAATTATCTAAAAATCTTTTTTACAGCTATTAAGTGTGATTTTTTAGGGTAAGATTGAAATCTAACTCATAAACAAATAGCAAACATAATATCTTGTCTGCTAGCCGTTAAACAAAGTAGGCTTCCGATCATACCTCTATAGTGTTTTTCATCAACACTATTATTTTCTTCATCTTTACCAAGTTTGGTTGAGGTGCACATAGGTGTACCAACTTGTTTGTAATCTTCCATTCTGAATCGTTTGAATAGCTCCTTTGTGTACTTGATTTGTGTAATAAACGTCCATTCCTTTGTTTGGCTGAACATGAAATTCAAGAAAAAATTGTAATTCTCTCATCATACTCATTTCAAACTCTTTTTGCATCAAGTGTGAGAATTTTTTGCACAAACTTTCATTAGTTGCTCCAAAAATAATATTATCAACGTAAATTTGAACAATTAACAAACCATAAGAATTTGTTTTGGTAAAGAAAGTGGTGTCAACGACAGTTCTTTTAAATCTATTTCAATCAAAAATTCATTTAGTTTTTCATACCGAACTTTTGGAGCTTGTTTCAAACCATATAAGGCTTTAGAGAGTTTGAAAACATGATTTGAAAATTTTTTACTTTTAAAATCGGGAGGTTGTTCAACGAAAACTTCTTGATCAATAAAACCATTTAAAAAGGCACTTTTGACATCCATTTGAAATAATTTGAAATCATTAAAACATGCATATGCGAGAAATATGCGAATGGATTCTAATCTAGTAACGGGTGCAAAGGTTTCATCAAAGTCAATACCTTCTTCTTGATCATAATCTTTTATGCAACAAGTCTAGCTTTGGTCCTTATGATTTCACCTTTATCATTTAATTTTTTTCTAAAAACCCATTTTGTGCCAATTACGGGATGAAAAGATGGTCTTTCAACTAAGGTCCATACGTTATTTTTCTCAAATTGACTAAGTTCATCTTGCATGGCAATGACCCAAGATTCATCATTTAAAGCAACATCTACATGTTTAGGTTCAATGTGAGAAAGTAATGCACAATTAATATTCAAAGGTTTATGAGAACGAGTATTTACCTCATTGGATAGATCACCTATGATCAAATCTTCAGGGTGACTAGAGACGAATCTCCAAGCTTTTGGAAGATCTTTTGGAATATCCTCGTTCTTTTCTTCTTCATCATCTACTTGATGGTTGTTGACATCATTGCTTGATGTGATCTCTTGATGATCTTCATGGATAGTGAGCTTCTCAAGCTCCTTTTGAATACCTACATCTTCATCTTCACATATATTCTTTGAGATAACATCATTAGCTGAGTCATCAAATGTAACATGTACATGTCTTCAATCAACAGCGTTCTTCTATTGTATATTCGGTATGCTTTCTTGTCACTAGAATATCCTAGAAGATTCCTTCATCCGATTTTTTGTCAAATTTACCAAAATTTTCATTGATTTTTAAAATAAAATATTTACAACTAAAAGTTTTAAAATAGCTCACAACGGATTTTTTACAAAATAAGAGTTCATAATGAGTTTTGTTTAAAATAGATTTCAACAAAACTCGATTCATGACATAACAAGCCGTGTTAACGGCTTCGGCCCAAAAACATTGTGGTAAATCACATTCACTAATCATAGTTTTAGCGGTTTCTTGAAGCGTTATATGTTTTCTTTCAACAATTAATTTTGTTGAGCAACTCTAACAACTTTTGTTCATGTGAAATACTCTTCTGATCACAAAATTCGGGAAAGATCCAAATTTAAATTCGGCACCATCGTCACTTCTTATTCGAGTGATCTTCAAATTCAACAAATTTTGAATATTAAAAAATAATTTTACAAATTTTTCAAAAGTTTCATTTTTTTGAACAAGAAATAATACCCAAGTATACCTAGAATAGCCATCCACAATCACAAAAGCGTATTTACTACCACCAAAACTAGCATGTTGAGTTGGTCCAAATAAGTCTAAGTGCAATAATTCTAAAGGTTTAGAAGTAGACACACAATTCTTTGGTTTAAAGGAGACTTTAACTTGTTTACCAAATTGACATGCATCACAAATTTTATTTCTCAAAAATTTTAGTTTTGGCAAATCTTTTACCAATTCCTTCTTAGCAAGTGTTTCAATTAAATCCATATTAAAATGACAAAGTCTTCTATGCCAAAGAAAATGATCATCTATAGAAGAGGTTAGACATTTTACATTGCTATTACTAATTTTGTCAAGGTGAATCACATAAACATTATTGTGCCTAACACCCTTAAATAAAACAATATAATTTTTACCAAGAATTAGACATTCATGTTAGGTAAATAACAGCATAGAGATTTTTATCACATAGTTGACTTACACTTAATAGATTGTAATTCAAATTGTCAACAAGAAGCACATTTTTAATCAAGATCTCACCATTTTTACCTAGATCACCAATGCCGATAGATTTTGCTTTCATGTTATCCCCAAATGTTACTTTTTTATTATTTTTGGATTTGAGGTTTGTGAAGATAGATCCATCACCGGTCATATGTTTTGAGGACCCACTGTCTATGAACCATTTTGCATCCTTGGTGATATTCATTTCCTACATAAGAAATCAATTGATAACTTTTGGTCTCCACATTTTTTTGGATTCATAAGAGTTAGTAAAATGACTACAAATCTATATGTCATACCAAATTTTTTATTTCTCTTGACATGACAATTATTTTTCACATGACCATATTGTCGATAATAATTACAAATAACATTTTTATTTTCATATAAGGATGATTTTAATTTTACAAAGCATAAACCATTCCTTCTAAAGGTGACAAAATTCTTGTAATACTGATCAATACATTTCTATTCCTTTTCAAATCAACAATATTTTCCTTTTTTCTATGCAAAAGAATTTTCAAATCATCAAATCTTTTCTTCAAGGAGGCTTGATCTTCTTTGATCCTTGTTTTCACATGCATTATTTTCTTCAAATCACTGTTTTCTTGTGACAACCTATTATTTTCATTCACAAGCTTTGAGTTAGCATTTAATAGAGCATTTGTTTCTTAACACAACTCCTTATTTTTAGCATATAACTCCTTCAAACTATCATGTAATTTTAAAATGAAAGTTTCAAGATCATTGTCATCATTTTCGCTATTAGAATCATAATTAGAAGTTACCTCATCACCACTAATGGCCATAAATGCCATTTGTGCCGTCTCTATTTCTTCTTCAACTTTTCCTTCGAAATTGCAATCATCCGATGTGATTTAAAAATTATTGAAGCGGGGCTTACTTCCTTCCTTTTTCTTCTTAGAAGGACATTCATTTGCAAAGTGATCGGGTTGCTGACCGCATTCAAAGCACTTTACATTTTGCTTTTTTATTTCTAACTTAGTCTTTCCTTTGAAGTTATTTAAATTGGTAGCTTCACCTCTTCTCATTCTCCGTTTGTTGATGTAATGTTTAAGAAATCCTTTGGTGATGAGTGCAAAATCTTCTTTATCAAGATCTTCATCTTCTAGACTGATGGAGCCATTTTCATCTTCTTCTTGAGAGGTCTTTAATGCAATACTCCTTTTTGATCTTGCTTCTTCATTATCCACCACTTTGATCTTTAAATTCAATTCAAAAGAAGTAAGAGAGTTGATTAGTGATTCAATAGGCATAGAATTCAAATTCTTAGCCTCCTCTATGGCGATTGTTTTGGCTTCCCATTCTTTGGAGAGAGCATTCAGAATTTTTCTATTCTTTTCACCCAAAGAATACTCCTTGCCCAAGGTTTCAAAATCCTTAATGATGTCATTGAACCTACAATATATTTTGTCGATGTTTTCATGCGGTTCCATCTGAATGAAGGATTCATATTTGGCCACAAGCAGAGATTTCTTTTGTTCTCGAATATAGTCGCTTTCTTCATGGATTTTCTTCAATTTATCCCAAATTTCTTTAGCAGAAATGCATCCATTGACAAGAGTTGATTCATTAGCATCCAAGATATTGTATAGCACATTCATAACTTTTACATTTAATGTCAAGTTTGCTTTGTCTTGTGGAGTGAGCTCATCCCTTGTCTTTTTTCTTCTTCTATTTGTATGATCATCAATGATGGTAGGTTCAAAGGGACTTTCATTTACAACATACCATAGGTCAATATCAATAGATTACAAAAATATTTTCATTCTATCTCTCCAACTAATAAAATTTACCCCATTAAACATAGGGAGCCTAATGATAGATTGAAAAAAAATAGAACATTGTTGGTTGCCGTAATAGATCTTTTCTCAAAAGTAATTTAAACAATAGAATGAGACCAAACTCTGATATCAATTATTGGCCCCAAAGTAACCCAAGATGGAGTGGTGAATTAGGTTTCTTAAAAATTATTTAGCAAAATAATCACCAATAAAATTTTTTAAACTATCAAATAGATAAATGGATATAAAGACAATAAAACTTATGAAATATAAAAAGATAAAGAGAGAAATTAAACAAACAATACTTTCAAACTACCAAGTTTGAAGTGTTAATCCACTAAAATGCTTCACAAAATTGGTGAGTCAATAATCTTCTAATGTATACCAAGCAAGACAATCCTTATTCACACTAATTCACTTAGTTGAGCCAATGATTTCACTCTTAACCTCACTTTAGTACAAGATTATCACTCTACTCAATATTTTGAATTGCACTCTAAGCTACACACTAATACAATATAGCACTATAGCCAATTTGTACTTAAATTACTCTTTTCTAAGGTTTGTATTCAGTGTATTAGATACCTCTTACAAAATAATAGAACAGGTATTTATGGGAGCAATAAATTTTGGTTGTAACTACTTCCCAACGGGTTAATATATAAATACACAAAAACTAGCTGTTAAGAGTTTCAGATGTTCGAGATAAAGATGGTGCGTCCGACACGGCGTCCGATCTCAGTATAGTTGTGTGAAGGATGGCATTCGAACGGCCGCGTCCAATATCATCGTCCGGACTGGATTTCAGAAGATCCTATTCGTTTGAAACAAGCTTTGTTCGGACAGTTGTATGCGTCCGTTGATGAGCTTAGGATTCTTGATTCTTATCAATCGGACGGAAATATATGTCCGAGGGATATTTTCTCGAATGCACCTGTGCGTCCGTTACATATGCATGAAGAAGTTTGCTTTCTGCCTGTCCGTTTGGACGGTCTTGTTCATCCTAGAAAAATAGCATAGTTCGGACGGTGTACTGTATTCGAAGGACCTGTTTCCAGCCAAAAAAATAACAGGCCTACACAGCTTGTTTTTAGAGTTTAGTGCTTATGTCATTATCAAAATAAGGTTTGGAAAACATCAATTGACATCCTTTATAAGTGTCTCATAATCTTCACTCTTTATCTGACCTTTCAGAGTGTATTGCGTCCGAATACAATTCTACTCTGTCTCTTCTGCGTCCGAGCAACTTTATTTTTTTCGTACGATGTACAGCGTCCGAAAACTCTATTGTGAGCAAATAAAACAAAATTTTTGTACAATTTAAGTTCAGATTATTAGATTGCATTTGTTATAATCAAAAACAAAATTGTAGATAAACATAATTCTCATTCTGAAGAATATAACTGTAGCATTAAAATTTTTGCTGTGGCAATAGCATTGCCCATGCATCCTAGTAACTAATAATGCATACCCTTTTTGTCTGTCACTTTTAGATGATTTTTACACACATCCACACGATCTACAGTATTCCGTGAACAACGAAATAGTAAGCTCTAGCACTCCGTAATTACTAAGTATTGGAAAATTTTTGCATGAATTATATCTATGATATAGTATTATAAATTATGAATTTTTTGATTCATGTAAGATTGATGGAGAATTTTACAATTCCTTTTGGGGAATCATTTCATTAGTTTTAAAAACTTGTACAGTATAAGTATTTAAAACACATGATATTATACTGTATAAGTATTTAAAGTATAAAAAAATAAATTTCTTAAAAAGAATTGTAAAATTTTCTAATATTATATTACAGCACACTATTTTATAAATCTATTATAGAATGACGTGACAAAGAAGAATTCATAACAACCTGATTACTTGAGAATTTGCTTTACTACTAACCAACAACATTACATTCATTTCAAACCAAGTGCTCTTCCCTTCCATCCACATCGTTTTTATCGAGACAACGCCACCACCTTCCTCCGTCCTCCGCCGGCTGCCACTTCCTTATACCATGCAGACTCTTCAACCCCCACTTCTCCAGCCTTGTCCACTCGATTCTCTTCGAAAGCCCACCTCACATTCCCTCTCAATCGCCCCAAAACCACCCACCCCAGTTTCCAAAAAGCTACCATTCATCTGCGCCTCCGCCTCTAGCGTTTCAGCTCCCAAGCGCGAAAAAGACCCATCTTAAAAAACGTGTCGTCATTAGTGGGATGGGACTCGTTTCCGTCTTCGGCAATGATGTTGATGCGTATTACGAGAAATTGCTCGCCGGAGAGAGTGGCATTACGGCCATTGATCGATTTGATGCGTCGAAATTTCCAACAAGATTTGGAGGACAGATAAGGGGATTCATATCTGAAGGATATATTGATGGAAAGAATGATAGGAGGCTTGATGATTGCTTGAGGTATTGCGTTGTTGCTGGGAAAAAGGCCCTGGAAAATGCCGACCTCGCCCCCGGTAGAATTGGGAAGGTTTGTCGGTTACCAGCTCAATTATTTCTATACAGTCTGTTTGTCGAATTTTGGGCTTTTATTTTTAATTTTAGTTTATTGCTGCATTTTCAGATTTATTATCAGTGGTTTGCTGTATTCCTTAAATTATACTGATTTGTGTAGTGGATTTTTGGATGTTTATCTTTTTCTGACATGCATTTCAGATTCCATTGGAGACGCATTATCCATTACTTCTTGGTTGATTGATTTTATTCAAGATTTCTCAGATTTCTCTTGATTTTAGTGAATAAAAATTGAGTTGTGTTAATTGATTCTGGTAAAATTTCTTGAGCTGTATCCTTCTTTAATCAGTGCATTCATGTTTTTGAGCTAAGCTGGCTGAATACTAAAGTTTAGAACTTTGTTCTGGTTTGCTATTGTATTTGTATGATAGGTTTGTTTTCTGTTGTTGAATTAATGTGCAACCTTTTTTCATTTATATTGTCAATTTGGTGCTGTTCCGATAGGCTGTACTCATCTTTTGATTAGAGTGCAAGCTAAAAATTAAGGTTACTCAGTTTGGAGTTTGGACATTGAATTGTGTTATGGATTAACAAGTTTGCTTCTTCTTATTTTGTTCTGCAGAACTTTTTTAATTATTTTCTTTTCAACTATTTGAACTGATTAAGTTACATCCTTTTAGCCCTAAAATAACTAGCCCTGGCCTATTTTAGAGGATGTCGAAATGCATATAGGAGGTAGGTTTGGTTCAATATTGCACATGCGGATTCCCATGTATGAGTTGGAAATATAAAAACTGAGAATAGCTTGCCAACTCTATCTGCATTAGTGTTCGGTTGCCTTTTTTCCTGGTTTTTCTACTGGATCTGAACTGAAAATCCTTTCAAAATGGGAATCAAGAAGGATGCTTTATAGTATTTCAAATAACAACTGTTGAGGGAACAGTGCAAATGCAATATATTGAAGAATGTTCCAGAATTGGATCAGAAGTTAATCTTCTTTTTTTTTCTTTTTTTTTTTAAATAAATTGTTGAGTTGATGTTATAATTTCACCTGTTGGAGACTTTCCTTCTTTCTTCCTTGGAAAGCTTTTGGAAGGTTATAATATATTCAAGATCTATTATGTAAAAGAAGATGCCATTACCTATCCTAGTTGTTTGTGTATTCTGAGGGAGTATTAATGTATCTCTAATTTAGTGTAAGTTCTGTTATGAACGCAGATTGATAAGGAGCGAGCTGGTGTTCTGAACACCAGCTGTTGGAACAGGGATGGGTGGTCTTACGGTTTTCTCGGATGGTGTTCAGGCTCTAATAGAGAAAGGTTACAGGAAAATAACTCCCTTTTTCATACCTTATGCAATAACAAACATGGGGTCTGCCCTGCTTGCCATTGATCTCGGTTTTATGGGACCAAACTACTCAATTTCAACTGCTTGCGCTACCTCAAATTACTGTTTCTATGCGGCGGCCAATCACATCCGTAGAGGTGAGGCTGATATGATGATTGTTGGTGGAACTGAAGCTGCCATTATTCCCATTGGGTTAGGAGGTTTTGTTGCTTGTAGAGCTCTATCTCAGAGAAATGACGATCCAAAAACTGCCTCTAGACCGTGGGACAAAGACCGAGATGGTTTCGTTATGGGTGAAGGAGCTGGAATCTTGGTAAGTTTGCTACCCCTATTGATTATAATGTATAATCACTTTCTTTTCTTTTTGGATACTGTCCAAACAAGGATTACCATTGGATTGGCTTTTATTTATACTATGTTTTTGTTCGAAGAATAAATTTATAACCTCGATTTTCTCCAAGAAGCATACTTTTGGTGTGCCTCACCAAATAGTTAGTCTTTAAGAACTTCCTAGTACATCAAATGATGTCTTTAAGATCTTTAATCTTACAGAATTTTTAGTTTAATATTTATGCAATCAATTTATGATCTTACTAAGATGGGATGTTATTTTTAATCTGATTTTGTTGAGAAGTGTTAAGTTAGATAGCAAGAGAGAAAGATCCTCAGGAAAAACTGAATGGTTTTATCATCTTATGAGAGCACCTATATGTACAAGAGGATGTGGGCCTTCAGGCGTTAGTACAAGGACATAGTACAATTACTGTGTAGTACAAATGTACAATAGTATAATGCTATGTACTAATTCTAACACACCCCCTCAAGTTGGAGCATAAAGTCACATGCACGGATGCACCAAGCTTGTTACAAATAAAACTAATTCGAGGACCTTGGAGAGACTTTGGAAAAATATTTTAGCTTGTTGTTCATTGGAGTTGACAAAACTAGTAGCAATACATCCAGACAAAGTCTTAGAATCTGAATGAGATATATGGTCGGGTGATAGTAAGGTAGTTAAGCTTTCCAACTGGATGTCGATATTGTCCAGGATCTGTAAGAAGTTCCCCTTTCCTGGGAGAAGTATGACAGTTGGATCCATTGGAGTATTAATCAGTTTGCAGTTTAACATACCATCTTCTTCGAGAATATCCAAAGCATACTTTCTTTGAGAGATAACAACAGCACTACCTCAATTCCAAGAAAATACTTGAGTCGGCCTAGATTCTTAGTCTGAAATGACTAAAGAGATGATTTTTCAACTATAGGATTTCATCCTTATCATCTCTAGTAATGACAATGTCATCCACATAAACCACCAAATAGATACATCGTCCTTGTGGGTTGTGACGATAGAAGACAGAATGATTAGCTTCACTGTGGGCCATCCCAAACTGTTGAACAACAGTGAACAATAGTGCTGAAAGATGGCCAAACCAAGCTTGAGTCTTGGAGATTGTTTTAATCCATAAAGAGAGTGAAAAAGCCTACATACCAACCCAGAATCCCCCTGATCAACAAAGCCTGGTAGTTGCTCCATATAAACCTCTTCCTGAAGCTCTTCATGGAGAAAAGTATTTTTGATATCCAACTGATAAAGTGGCCAATGACTCGTGGCAGGAATGGATGGAAATAGGTGAATCGAGGCAATTTTGGCCACCAGAGAAAATGTGTCACCATAGTCCAAACCATAAACCTGAGTGTAACCCTTTGCTACTATACGGGCCTTAAGCTTGTCAATCTTTCCATCATAACCTACCTTGACATAAGAATCCATCGATAACCAACTGTGGATTTGCCAGGAGGTAATTGAACCAATTCCCAAGTGCCACTAGAATGTAAAGCTTCCATCTCATCAATCATCTCTTGTCGCCACCTAGATCTGAAAGTGCCTCACTGGCAGTTTTAGGAATAGAAACAGCAAACACAAAAGAATATTACAAATGCATAATAGGGCGAAGATAACCGATGATAGTCGAGAAAATTATATATGGGTGGAGGATTATGGTTAAACCCATCTTAAAATCATTTGGCAACTAATGGAGTGCCTCATGAAACTTATAAATTAATCTAGAATCTCCTGGCTAATGATGTGGTATATATGTGTATTTAATGCCCCCTCACATGTGACTTGGATTAGTTGAGTGCCCGGGGCTAGAGAACCATAGTAGTTAAAAGAGAAAAGCAACGTAGAGTGCATGAGCCTTCCGGGGCTTAAGTTGCAAAGCTCAAATCGAAGTGCACACTTTTTTATGCAAAGCACACTTTTGTGGAAATCACATATATTATTCTTAGTTATTCTGAAATTTCAAATATTATTCTTAGTTGCAAAAAGGTTGAGGCAATTTTTAATTGTTATTAGATATTGGAGGGTTTAATTGCAAAACTAACTTTTGGTTACAAGAGTTTGGTGTACTTTTTAAATTTTATTAAAGATTGGAGGGACACATCTCTCGTTTAATTACAAAAATAACTTTTAGTTACAAGAGTATGGGACACTCTTTAAATTTTATTAAAGATTGGAGGGTTTAGTTGCAAAAATAACTTTTAGTTACAACTTGAAAACCCTACAAAACATCTTTTATCTCGTCAACCCTTTTTCAGTCTCTACAAAAGCTTCCGACAATGCCAAAGCCAGCGACGTGTCGCATTGCCTGAGTGTGGCGAATAGTAGGCAAGGGCCACTACATCTCCATGGGGTCTGGGTGTAGTGAAAAATATGCAAGGGTTCTCACATAGTAGGAGGAGGGTAGTGGGGAAGAAAAATGTCCTGGAGAATAGGATTAGAATAGGAACTTGGAATATTGGAACTCTTACTGGTAAATCAATGGAGGTGGTAGATACAATGATTAGGAGAAGAATTAATATTTTGTATTTACAAGAGACAAAATGGGTAGGAGAAAAGGCTAAACTACTAGATAATTCAGGATTTAACTTTGGTACTCAGGAGTAAACAGGGCAGTACTAGAAATGAGATAGGTATTATTGTAGATGGGTCGATGAAGGATGATATAGTGCAGGTGACTAGAAGAGGAGATAGGATTATTTCCCTTAAACTAATTTTAGGACGTGAAACTATTAATATCTTTAGTGTCTATGCGTCTCAAGTAGGTCTAGATAAGTTCATTAAGGCTAAGTTTTGGGAGGATTTAGATGAGATGATAGGTAGTGTCCCCCAAGGTGAGCAAATTTTTATAGGAGGTGATCTAAACGGACATGTGGGAAGAGATAACAAAGATTATGAAGAAGTGCATGGTGGATATGGTTATGGGGGAAGAAATGAAGAAGGAAAATCAATCTTGGAGTTTGGAATCGCATTTGACCTTTGCATTATCAATACTTTATTCAAGAAGAGGGTGGAACATTTAGTTACCTTTAAAAGTGGTTCAACAAAGTCACAGATTGACTTTCTCCTCACAAGAAAGAGAGATAGAAGGGTTTGTAGAGATTGTAAAATCATACCTGGAGACTACTCAAGTTTAACCTTACAACATAAGCTTTTGGTGGTGGACTTGAGGCTTAAACATCACATTAGGCGAAGGAACCTACGTAGATCACCTAGAATTAAGTGGAGGAATGTAAAGAAGGAAAAAGAAGAAATTTTTAAGGAACATTTGTTAGGGCAAAGTAATTGGGACTTACAAGGAGAATCTGACACTTTATGGAATGACATGACAACTAGAGTGAGAACAATGGCTAGGAACATACTTGGAGAGTCAAGAGGTTATGCCCCCATGAACAAGGAATGTTGGTGGTGGGATGAAGGTGTACAAGATAAAATCAAAGTTAAGAGGGCTAACTATAAGGCTCTATATAGTTGTAGAAGTGACGAAAATATTGAGAAATATAAGCTTGCTAAAAAGGAGGCAAAAAAGGCTGTAAGTGAAGCGAGGAATAGGGCTTTTGAAGATTTTTACCAAAAATTAGAGTCTAAGGAGGGGGAGTGATATATTTATAAAATTGCTAAAGCAAGAGCCCATAGAACGAAGGACTTAACCCAAGTCAAATGCATCAAGGATGAAAGTAATAACGTGCTAGTAAGAGATGAGGAAATTGAGGAAAGGTGGGAGAGATATTTCCATCATCTATTCAATGAAGACAATGGAGATGATATCATTTTAGGAGAGTTAGCTAAGTCTGAGGAATATAGAAACGTAATGTATTATCGAAGGATTCAAGAATCAGAGGTGGAAGAGGCTTTGAAGAAGATGAAGAAAGGAAAAGCAGTTGGCCTTGATGATATTCCAATCGATGGAAATGCTTAGGAAAGAAGGGCATAAGTTGGCTTACCAATCTTTTCAATAAAATATTGAAGAGTAGAAAGATGTCTGACCAATGGAGGAAGAGTACTCTCATACTCGTATTCAAAAATAAAGGGGACATACAAATTGTGCGAATTACAGAGGTATTAAGTTAATGAACCATATGATGAAACTTTGGGAAAGGGTGATAGAAAGAATGTTAAGAAACGAGACTAAGGTGTCCAAATAGTCAATTTGGTTTCATGTGAGGGAGATCGACTACTGAAGCCATACATCTCTTAAGGAGACTTACCAAGAGATACCAAGATAAGGAAAAAGATTTACATTTGATTTTTATTGATCTTGAAAAGGCATACGATAGAGTCCCTAGAGAAGTTATGTGGAGAGTTTTAGAAAAAAGGGGAGTTAGAGTAGCATATATAGAATCAATAAAGGAGATGTATAGGGATGTAGTTACAAATGTGAGAACACCAGGAGGGTTGACATGAGAGTTCCTTATAAATATAGGTTTATACCAAGGTTCAGTTCTAAGTCCTTATTTATTTGCATTGGTTATAGATGAACTTACAAGGCACATATAGGAGGAAATACCATGGTGTATGTTATTTGCAGATGACATAGTGTTAGTAGATGAAACAAAAGATGGGGTTAATGCTAAACTTGAAGTTTGGAGAGAGACACTTGAGGCAAAAGGGTTTAGAATTAGTCGATCAAAAATAGAATATATACCCTATGAAATTTAAGTTTAGCAAGGGTGCAATTAGGAATGGAATAAGGGTTAGTATTGGAGATCAAGAGATACCTATAACTGAAAATTTTAAGTATTTAGGATTAGTTCTTCAGAGTGATGGTGTTATAGATCGAGATGTTACACATCGGATACAAGTGGGTTGGACTAAATAGAGAATGGCATCGGGAATATTATGCGACCGCAAAATTCCTTTACGACTTAAGGATAAATTCTATAGAACGGCAATTAGGCCAGCGATGCTTTATGAGTCTGAGTGTTGGGCAGTGAATTACACACTTGAGCAAAAGATGAGAGTAGCAGAAATGCGAATGTTAAGATGGATGTATGGGTACACTAGGATAGACAAGATACGCAATGACCATATTCGTGAGAAGATTGGAGTAGCATCTATTGATGAGAAGATGAGAAAAACACACTTAAGGTGGTTAGGTCATGTGTTAAGACGACCAGTAGAAGCTGTCTGTCAGACGAGTAGATTTTAGAGAGACCGTAGTCAACATAGGTGGGGTAGAGGAAGACCGAAAAAGACTTGGTGGGTAACTTGTAAGAAAGATATAGCCCATCCAGGAATTGAGGAGGATATGGTCCATGATAGAGCGCAATGACATAGCAGGATTCATGTGGCCGACCCTACTTAGTAGGATTAAGGCTTGGTTTGTTGTTGTAGTCAAGACGAAGCTAGATGGATGTGCTAATTTATGGTGGCATACAGTTGAACGTGGTGTACTCCAACTCCAAAGATATATCTTTACTTGGCTTGAGATGAGAGAGCTGCTATTAGAAGAGTATCTGCCTTTTTATCATCATCAAAAGCTAGAGTTTTATTGTCGTCAAAACGACATGTCAATGGCAGGTTTTGTTGAATCAAACTAGATTATGGTGCCGAAGAGCATAGAAAGCAAGAATATGTTTCATGATCCTCTCATAGAAGCTAAAGATTTGGTTGCTGATTCTGCATTAACAATAAGTACTTTAGTGGTGCCAGAAAATTCTCTTCCTTCGCCAAATTTGACTACTAGATTTGATGAGACTGTTGAGGCTACGCTGGACGCAGATGAGACATATTTGGTGGAGAGAGTTCTAGAAATTAAACCTGTAGAACCCTTCGTAACTTTACAGATCAAGCAGATAGCTACGGAAGAGGTTGTGGTAGCATCCACATTAGAGCAGGTTCAAGACATTACTGACTTTGTCCTTCGAGAGTCACATGATGTTCAGACTATGAAGTCCCAAATCTGTTTGTTACTACCTCAAGTAAAGGTAGAGAAAATCTGTTATGGTAGTGATTATGTGTCTATCACATGGACAGAAAATCAGACCTTCAAGTTATTCATCCTATCATTCTTTACAACTCAACGTCAAGTTTTTCGAACTAGGGTAGAATGATGCAGCCGACAATAAAGTTCAAAATTACAATTTTTTATGAGTTTAATCAAGCTTCCGTTAGGAATGCATTGAAGACCATAGACGTTTTAGAAGCTGGATGTTGGTAGTTTTTCATTTAACGAGATGTCGTAGGAGTTGTCTTTTGGTAATTTTAGGTTTTAAGGGTATTTTAGTCTTTTATTTAATAGCAGGAAATTTCAGCAATTGTGTTTTTTAGTTTTAAGCAGTATTCTAATTGTGTTAGGTTCATAATTAGAGTCTAGTTGGTTTAGGTTGTATTTAATTATGCTTAGAGTAGGAATTAGTAATCCTAATTCCAAGAGGATTCTAATTTTAGGTAGTTTCACAGCTTATAAATAGCTTTGTTACCTCACTATTTTAGTCAGATATTGATCAATAAAGAAATTTCAATTTTGTTTAGTAGTTTGTTTTGTTTTCTCTCCCAAAAATCCCCCAAATTCTCTTTTTCTTCTCTGTTTTTGCCCAGATTACTGTTCACGGGTACTGTTCACAGCACCAGAACAGCCCCAATATCCTCTCTTTCTTTCCACTCGCACTAGTAGATAAGATAGCCCAATCTTGTGCCACATCATTTGTGCTGGTGAAGCTTAAGAGATCATTCGCTTTTGCAATGCATCTCTCAAGGAGAAGGAATTCTTGGACCACATCCCAACTCTTCATCCCATTCGAATATAGTACAAGCAATCATAGCATCATCATCCCAGTTGAATATAGTATGAGTGGTCAGATTGTAGAACTTGTGTAATCATCAACCGTCATATTATCTTACTTCAGCTGCATAAATTGACGATGAACTCTTTGTTTGTTGTTGGAAGGAAGTGGCAAGTCATGGGTTGTTTCATCTCTTCACATGTCCGAACATCACCCATTCCACACCTCCTAAGATTTGACTACTCTTTAATCCACCACATATGTTCTGTCCCCTTTAACTTAGATTCAGCAAAATAAAGTTGCCAAAGATCATTTACACCATACCATTTAAAATATGGTTAATAACACTTTGCCCCCTGAACTAGGTGGGTAATTACACTTTGCCTCGCTAAACTAAAAAATTACACTTTACCCCCCAATTCACATTATTCATCATTTAAAAATTTTAAAACATCAAGATTAAAAATCTAGTTAAGTGACTAAAATACCCTTGGTACTATATTTTGATTTTTTTATGTATTTAAATTTTGATACTGATGTGATAATTATTTAAAAATAAGGAAAAATAAACTACTTAATATTTCAATAGATTTCTTAGTCAATTTTTTTTTTTTTTTTTAATTTTTGGATTTCATTTAGTATTATTTTGAAGAATGTTAACTATATTGGTAGAACAATTCCCAAATGAACTTATTTTCTATTGAATTTTTTCTTCAAGCATATTGTTTGACAATATATGTCCTATAAAATTTTTGTTTTTGTTTTTTTTTTTTTTTGCTATCTCTTAGTATTTTACAATTTTATTTGGATTAACCTGTAAAAATCGCAATGTCAGATATAAATTAATTCAATATTTTCTTGTTTTTTCAGTTCATAAAATCAAAAATATCAATTTGATATTTTAGTTTATTTTTTTCGCTAATTATTGTATAACTATTGAGCATCAAAATTAAATATATGAAAAATCCTGTCCTTGGAAAATATAATACTAAGGGTATTTCAGTGATTTAATTAGAATTTCTTGATGTTTTAAAATGTTTAAAGAATGAATAATATGAATGGGGGATAAAGTGTAATTTTTTTAGTTCCGGGGGGGGGGGGGATAAAGTGTGGTTACCCACCTAGTTCAAGGGGGCAAAGTGTTATTAAAATATGACTCTAAACTATGCACCCAATCAAGGAAAACATGTGCACCCCACAAAAAAATCTAGAACATCTAGCTGGACTCCTTTGCTGAAATCTTATTGAATCGCCAAATTCTTATTATGGTAGAACTGATTTTGAGGTGGAAATTGAGTTTGAGGTGGGATGCAAGAAGTACTACCTTCTCAAGAAGAGAAATTTCCTTGAGGTAGGCAAGTAGTGAATTTGGGATATGGATTTTGCTTAAAATTACTGCTTGCTTGAAAAACTGGTTGGGAATTGGGTAGGAAAATTGGTTGAGAAACCAATTCAGAAATAGTGAATTTGGGTTGATATGGATAATTTTGCTTAAAATTACTGCTTGCTTGAAAAACTGGTTGGGAATTGGGTAGGAAAATTGGTTGAGAAACCAATTCAGAAATAGGTTAGGAAATTGGTTGAGAAACTGGTTGAGAAGTAGAAGCTTTATGATCTGTCTTGTCAACTGTTTCAGGTAGTTGTTTTCCCCGTGGTAGCGCATAAAGTCTGTCGAGTTTCTCTGCCATGCTATGAAATCTGTTATCAATAGATAATTGCAAGGATTCTAATTTTCTTTCAATAACTTGTACTTTATGATTAAGTGCAGTGATATTTTCTTTAGAACTCTCACGGTCTTTCGACAAAGCTTCAGTCTTTGTAGAAAGTTCTACATTGGTAACCATATTTAGAAGGAGAAAATGTGGTTAAGAAAAGGGAGGAAAGTTTGGTTCTGATTACCAAAATGATGTAGCACAAGATGGGGATCTTGTCTACAAGTGCAAGTGGAAGTAAAGAGAACCTTGGGACTGTTCCAGGGGGATGTGGATAATCAGTGGCGTGAACCGTAAAATCAGAGAAGAAGAGAGAGAATAAGGGGAAAATTTAGGAGAGAAAATAAACAAACTAATAAACAATAACCGAAAATTCTTTATTGATCAATCTTTGCCTCAAAATAACCTACTTACATGGTATTTATAAAGCTGTAAAACTAACTAGAACCAAAGTCCTATTGTGATTAGGATTACTAATACTTATCGTAGCATAATACTTCCTAAATCAACTAGACTATAATTATGAACCTAATCCAATTAGAATACTGCTTAAAACTAAAAAACACAATTGCTGAAATTTTCGGCTCTAAAGAAAAAGACTAAAATACCCCTACGACCTAAAGTCCTAGAAAGAAGACCATAAGAATCACCATGGACAGATCCCTTTAGACCAAAATGTCTTGTTGCAAGCATCCTTGACCTTATTTTTAGGCTTCCACAGATAGAAGTTCTTATCCAGCCAACTTATGGCTGCTACATCAAAGAGACATTCCATTAAATAATAGTTGAAAATTAGAGGTGAAAGATTAAAAGAAGTATATACAAGGACAGAAATGCCTTGCAGAATAATCGTCAAAAGTACGGAAATGATAATAAATTACAATTATTAGCTTAACACTAAAAGATATTTTCTAAAATGCTCAGAAGCAATAGGCTAGAGAAGTAAAGGGGAAATCCCATTCTGTAGCACAATGACAGGTCTACATTGAAATAAAAAAAGTCCTCAGCTTTCTAAGGCTCCAATTCCAAAGTATTCTCGTGTCACATCCTAACTTGTCGGGGTCGAGTTCTTTTCTTTTCAGTGGGGGAGAGATGATGCAGCAACCATAAGTTGGCTGGATAAGAACTTCCGTTGCAGAATCCTAAGAATAAAGTTAAGGGTGCTTGCAACAAGAAGTTTTGGTATAAAGGGATCTATCCATGGTGATTCTTATGGTCTTCTTTCTAGGACTTTAGGTCGTAAGGGTTATTTTAGTCTTTTTCTTTAGCTCTTCATCAATTGTGGTTTTTATGGTTTTAAGTAGTATTCTAATTGTATTAGGTTCATAATTAGAGTCTAGTCTATTTAGGAAGTATTTATTTATGTTAGGATTGGAATTAGTAATCCGATTTTTGTTCTAGTTAGTTTTATAGCTTTATAAATACCATGTTAGTAGGTTATTTTGAGGCATAGATTGATCAATAAAGAATTTTCTGTTATTGTTTATTAGTTTGTTTGTTTTCTCTCTTGAATTTTCCCATATTCATCTCATCTTCTCTGATTTTACTGTTCACAGCCCCAAGAACAGTCCCAAGTTTCCGTCTTTCATTTCGCTCGTGCTTGTAGACAAGATCCCCATGTTGTGCTACATCACTCTTTCTTCAAGCACTCGATCATTCTTTTATTGGAGTTATGGATTTGGGTCAGGAGTCATATTTCAACTTCTGTAAGAGACTATGTCTTGGCAGGTGATGGAAAGCTTGGAACATGCAATGAAACGGGATGCACCAATAATTGCTGAGTACTTGGGAGGTGTGCAGTAAACTGTGATGCTTATCACATGACTGATCCAAGATCCGATGGACTAGGTGTTTCATCATGCATCCAAAGCAGCCTTGAAGATGCTGGTGTTTCTCCCGAGGAGGTACGTTCGTAACTGTAAAACAGATACTATGCCATGACGACTTTTCAAATGCCATTGCCATCACTCATACCCATACTGCATTTCATTCTTGTTCTACTTTTTCTCTCTCTCTTATTCTGTCAAACTCGTAAGTTAATTTTCACACAGTATGGAAACCAATTTCTTGTCATTCATCTGTTGACATTTTTAACTTTTTAACACTCCATGGAAAATTTCTCAAGTTCCTCTAGTGATTCTCTTACTTATGTAACTGCTAATTCTCTGAGTTTTTTCAAGAGCTATTATTTGCACATCCATTATCTGCAGACCTTAGCACCCAAAAGAAATGTTCACAGTGCATAATTTTTGGCATAAAACGTCATTGGTAGGCTATATCCTGAAGCTCTTGTTCAGCAAAGTCCCTAATTCCAGATAGTCTTATTGCTGGCCCACTCCAAGAGTCAGTCAATGCCATACCTTCTTCTCAAGCATCAACACTAAAGAGCTCCAACCCTTGGTTGAATATAATCTGAGGAAATCCATGTCCATTCTAGACGGAGTTGATGGACTTCAATGCATCTTTTGCCCCAACTGATTTAGGATATCTTTTTAATGTTGAAAACTTAAATAAGGTTTAAAAGATAGAAATTTCATATTGCATCTACAATTGACTTTTATAACTGTTTTACCTAGGCATCATGTTGTGGTCTGAATTGTTTGCACACCAATTTGGATTTTGTATATGTTTTTCTTGGTATGGAAGACAAAGGTCACATTCACAATAATTTGGAACTGATGATATCTTACCCTTGGGATGTCACTGAAATGCTTGTGAAATCCATACCGTAGGATGTATGGGTGGTGCAGATATTGATATTGCTCATCGTGTTTGATCTAATTGTGATCAGATTAATTCCAGGTGATCAGTTTTTATAGTGGTGGTTTTGACCATTTGATGGTTTGTCAGATATGATTTAGAAATCTTCTGTGGTGCCAAACCCCTTATATCAGGCCTATAGTTTGTGGAAGTAGAGAAAGTCATGTAACAGTAGGTAATGATTTTGTCCCGTTTGTGCATAAGTTGGCTAAATGACATGTTTTGCTATTCTCCTCCTGAATTTAGTGTTCAATTTCTTTTTTGTTCTTTTCTGCAGTTCATTCATATGATTATCCTTGCTTGGCTGCATGTTCCATCTAATGCAATTTTACTCAAGTGCCAACTCTTTCTTTCAACAAAGGACGCCAATGCAGTATGCTGATGAAAATAGGAAATAGACACTGTTATTTGGATTTGAAAAACTTTAGGGACAGTAGAATGTAAATTTTGCCTTGGACTTGAGTGCTTGCATGAGTACTGCAGTCAAATCTAAATCTACAGAACCACGCTCGATCAAAACAAAGTTTGATGCCTTGTAATAGGAAGGGGAATAATAGGTCATTAGGTTTTGATATCTAGTGCCCTTTTTTGAATCTAATCTAAGGAGTATTTGAGGGAACTCGGTCATTATTAGGTTTGAGAATCAAATACATTCTTCTATGTTTCTCACTTGTAGATTTTCTCGAGGTGCACTTTTCATCCTTAGTATAGTAAGGTCTTGAAAGATGGACTGATATGGGCTGCATTTGGATGGATGGATGGATTTGAGTGGATTTGGATTGCAAATTCAAATCTCTCTTAATTTATTCAAATGTTATCTAAATAGGTTAAGCAATTTAGTTGGGAATTCGAAATTTACCAATAAGTGAGATGAGATTTTAGTGGCTAAAACGAGTGAATTTTGAATTCATCCAAATTTATGCCATTATAAACATGGTGAATGACCTTTGAGAAAGATATCGAGAATATAATGCTAAATATAAAATATCACACATTGGTTAGCTTTAAAGATTGGACTAGTTAATAAGGTTCATGGGTCACACCATACTTCTTCATTGTCAATTGGTTTTGAGATGGAAGCCCATGTTCTTTAACATGGTATCAGAGCTAGCCTCAGGTTTTCCTTATCCACGTGTCTTGTGTTCTTTCTAGCCCACTCTATCGGGCTCGTTCTATCCCTGGGAGCTCAACCAAAACCCAAGTCACAGGTTCTCTCTAGCCCCGAGCACTCAACCAACTCAAGTCATGTGTAAGAGGGGGTGCTAAATATAGAATATCTCACATTGGTTAGCCTAAAGATCTTTGGACTAATTAATAAGGTTCATGGTCCACACCACACATTGTCAATTGGTTTTGAGATGGAAGTCTGTGTTCTTTAACATACCTCATGGTAAGCTAGACGAAAAGCAGATATGTAGTGAAAAGTACTTCAGAAAGAATTAATCGGCAGAAATTGAAAAGCAACAAATGTCGAAGCCATATTTCACATAAGCACTTGAAGGAAACTTCTGTTTACTTCATCTCTTTCTCCCTCTTCTCCCAGGCAAAATCAAAGCTTCGAGAACTCCCTGCCAATATTATACGTGGTCGTATATCCCCATCTCGTGCAGGCACACACTATCTGTACACCAAAATAACTATAAAAACAGAATCCTAGACATGGTATTTTAACTAACATGTTGTGGCCATATATGATTATATGGCAATTCAAATAGATTCAGACCAAATGTTTCAAACCCGCAAAGTCGAATCATTTTCTTTTTGTTTATTTCAATAAATCCACATTTCATTAACAAGTACAGTTGATCACGTCTGGCACAAATCTATATGTACAAGATGATGTTTCATAAATGAAAAAAGAAGAGGGAACTTTGTAATGCTATTTTGGTGAAGGTTAGCGGCAGTGGTCAACTATGGCGAGGCGACATTAATGTTAGATTTCTCTCTTTCTCTTTATCTCATTCGGGAAAATGATTTTCTACTGGATTTTGGGTCTGTTTATATAGGGTTACGCAAATAATGTTGGTGAACAGGGTTAGTTTGGATGATTTTTATTGCCTTTACCCATTTGTATTCAGCCCAAAGCTCATGGGGTAAAGTTAGCTTTTGAACCACCTGTGAGTTATGGGTCGGGACGGCAAACCTCATAGGGGTTGTTAGATATTTTATTTGTTTTGTCTTGATTTTTCTTCTTCAGCGTGTCTCATAATATATACCTGCAAAATTTGGATACTGTATTATTGCATCTGTTTTTTCCTTCTTCAACAATTTTAAAAAAAATTACTATACAAAATATTGCCTGCACCTACTTGTGCCATGTTTTCCAAAGTCCAAACATGATGAAAATACAAGGTTGGAGATTGCTTTTGTTATTGATACTTGTGTAAACTCGATTCTAGTAGGTGACACCACATCTCATCCTTAAATCCTACTTGAAGAAAAATAGATGAAACCCATTTTAGTCAAGTAAAATGACACGCTTACTAAAATTACATTTCATCCTTTGGGATACAAACTATAACATGAGCAGATTACTATAAATTGATTAAAGATAATCTTCCATTTACTGCTGGACTTTGGAATTAAAAATGTAAGCTATATAACGGGGATCCTAGTTTTTTCCAACTGTTATTACTGGTACAATTTTATTCTGGATATTATCTATACGCATGATAGTAAAATGTAAATCTGGTTTTGTTAGCTCTGGAATTGTGCTCAAGTTTGTGAGAACACATATTAGAAAGTTATTTTCATCAATCATTTTTTTCAGGTCAACTACATAAATGCTCATGCAACTTCCACTGTAGTTGGTGACCTAGCTGAGGTGAATGCTATTAAGAAGGTATTCAAGAACACTTCAGGGATCAAGATGAATGCAACTAAGGTTCTCTCTCTCTCTCTCTCTCTCACACACACACACACACACGAAAACAAAGAGCGAAAGAGCCTATCCCTCACAAATGTCACTTGTGTGAATATTTATTGTTGTGTACTCCCAGAAATAAGCACAATATATAGTGGAGTGATCTTACTTACAGTTTTGGTTCATCATGTGTTTATGACCTGTTTCCATTTCATTATAAATGACAGTCTATGATAGGGCACTGCCTTGGTGCTGCTGGTGGTTTGGAAGCTATTGCAACAGTGAAAGCCATCACAACTGGCTGGCTTCATCCTACGATCAATCAATTTGTATGTTCTCAGTTTTCCTACAATTATGTTTTCGTAATATATTATTTCCCACTTCAATTTCACTTATTCATGACTTTGCACTCAAATGTTGTTTTAGTATTGAATGTTTTAAATACACTGTAAAATCTTATGCAGAATCCAGAGCCTGCAGTTGAGTTTGATACAGTACCAAACACAAAACAGCTACATGAAGTCAATGTTGGTAAGACGCTTTTAGGTTTCAACCTTGTCTCTCCCTTTCTATATGTGCAGCGAAAGTGACCTTGGTTCTTTGCTTGCAAATTTACAAATTCATATGGTTTATTGCGCAGCCATTTCAAATTCATTTGGATTTGGCGGACACAACTCTGTGGTTGCCTTTTCAGCATTTAAGCCCTAAATCAGCTCTTCTGTATGATAGAGATCCTGTTGCAAGAACAATCTTGCACATCAGAGTTTCATTCCTTCATTGCATGAGCATGTCAACCAATGCCCAGTAGGGCCATTTAATTATTGAGTTTCTTAGTTTAAGACGTCATTTATCAGTAGATGGATTTAAAACTGCTGGAGGCTAGATTTGAGGAATAATCAGTTTTGACTTGCGTAGTGAATAGGGACGCTCTGTTATTAGTTTGAGACATTTCTGGTGGCATCTTAGTTTATTACCCTCATTTTTATGTCGCTCACTTTCCCAAATTTCCAAAATGGTGGGACATAAAACAGAGTCATGCTATCTACCGAGTACTGATCAGTTCGAAATTGGACAAGGAAAGGGAATAACAAACAATCCATTGGGGAGGGGGTGGGGGGGATGAAAACAGTATCCGTTCCAATGTATAGCGTCGTCGTCAAAATATGAATCCAAAACGAATGGTTATTAGTGGGTTTAGGGATTAAAGGTTCGAGTGAAGATAAGATATGCCATATGTCATGTCATGTCATATATCTACAGAAAGATGGCAGCATGTAATTATGTTTCTTTAGTATGTATAGTGTTCTATGTACGCATGTGTTACGTCACATGGTATATAATGTGGATAATTAATCAATATAGTTGCATACAATGTGGATAATTAATCAAAATAATAAATTAATTATTTGTTAGATATGTTTTAATAATTGGATAACTATGCCAATACCTAAGAGATAATGGTTGAGTTAGGGTAGGTTTTCTGAGTTATATGTGGTTGGCAACTTATTGTACAGTTTTCTCCCTCCCAATTCCATACAAAAAGTCTCTAGGCCTCCTTTGGTTGGCCAAAAAGGAAAGTAAAGTTCATCCGGATTATGATTCTTTGAAATGTTTTTTCATAGAAAAATATTATTTTATGATGTTTGGATATTATGATTTTGGATACTTTTGAGAATTTTGTCAGGAAAATTGTATAAATTTCAATTATCATGTTTGGTTCAAAATTTGTAATCACACCAGGAATGTATTCTACATTTTTGTTAGATTACCAAAAATAACCTACAAAGCATAATATGTGAAAAAGAAAGTTTTATTTATTATTTTAACTTTGAAATTATGAATAATTAATATGCATGATGACTAAAAAATTACATCACATAAATGAAAAAGAATTATTTTAAAGTTAGTAACGCTGTAATAATTAGTGAAGTGTCGGTTTGTGAACTTCAAAATTGATATCGAGTTTGCTATATTCCAAATAAGTATCTTTTAAGTAATTAACCAGTTGTGGTTGGACAAAGATTGTTGGGACTTCATTATCTTAGAGCAAATTAACTATGAACTATGTTTTGGCATGGGGTTTGATTTAAGTCTGCAAGTTGGTAATTATTTAATAGATAGGTAATTATTTAATAGATTGCTAGCATATGAAGAACAATTAAATAACCTAGTTTTTCGTATTCATATTTACTCTAATGGAAGATTGTTGAAAGAATTATCAATTCATCTATTTCTTGTCTCAGATGTTATTGTTTTGAAAGAACAATAAAATAACCCGATTTTGAAGAAAACAACGAATTCATCATTTAATAGTATAAAAAAAGATCACGAGAATAAACAAAAATTAACAAAAAATGCATATATGAAAAATTAAATTCAAACCTGAAAGTTATCTATACTAGAATTAAAAGAAAATTACTCTTATTTGAGAAGATTAGAAGACAGTCATACTGGTAGCATTCAGAGAAGACCATCGTAATTGGTTATGTTTTTCAAATATATTGTGATTATATCACACAAGTTGGAGGAGTGAGGGGAGAGTTTAAAAATATTAGAGAAGTTGGAGGAGGGAGGGAAGAGAGTTTTAAGAGTCTGTAGCATATTTTAAGATTAAATTACTATGGAAAGTAATCAGAACCAATGGAACTTGAGAATTTAGAATTTTAGTATTTTGCATCCACTTTTCTTGTTTTTAGAAAAATTTTACTTTTCTATCAATTAAAAAAGAACCAAATACAAGAATTGTATGAAATTTTGGAAAAAAGATTACTTTCTCTACTCAGAATTTTTGCCAACAAAATGAGGCCTAGATTATTCATCATAGAAAAACTATGATACTCTCTAGGAATTTAAAACGTCAAAATCGTGAGTGAGTAGTTGCTCATACAAGAAAGCTTCGTGGTATGAAAATTGGATTCGAAAAATTGGATTAGAAGGTGATCGTCGTGGAGCAAAAATTAGATTCATATAGCTAACAAAATTTTTCGATCCTATGAAAGCTACATTTTTAAATGGAATCATCTCTTGATTGAATTAATTATACAAAAATTGGTATCAGAGCATATAATATTGATTTTCAACAATGAATTTTTTTGTTTGATATATGTATGCTTATTTAGATTTTTTTTTTTAAAGAGGATATAAAGGTGATCGTCGTGGAGCAAAAATTGGATTCCTATAGCTAGTAGAATTTTTCGATCCTATAAAAGTTACATTTTAAATGGAAAATTTTCTTGATTGAATTAATTTCATTCATTTGAAAATTGGCATATGTATGCTTAATTAGAATTTTATTTTTTAAAGAAGATCTATAGAGGATTTCGACCTATCCCTAATGAATAGTGATTCGAATCCATAACCTAAGTCACTAAAAAAGTGTGGTCTAACCATTTGAATTACACTTCATTGTCATTTATGCTTAATTAGATCTAATGTTGCTTATAATAATCTTTTATGGCTTCTTTATGCATACTGATACATGAAACAAATTTATTTGTATTTTTTATACTTATCTAGAAAATAATAGTTCTTTTCAGATGTCCAAAATTTTCTATTTGTTTCTTGTTTTTGTGACATCTGAGACTGGGGAAACTATGTTCCTATTTTACATTATGTAGAAATGAAATATCAAACTTAATAAGAGAATGACTGATTTCATTTTCCCCCCTACTAATAAAGGAAAAATGAACAAGAGTAAAAAAGATTCTAAACTCTAACATATCTACCAAAATGTTCTAATTATCCGAGATTTGCTATTGATCTTTTCTATTGGCCCCTTAGAATCAGACTGGAAATCCACATATTTCTAACCTTCTTGTTTGCTCCACAAAATAGGCTGTTAGCTTCCTCAATATTGGCATCCGAGATTTGCTATTGATCTTTTCTATTGGCCCCTTAGAATCAGACTGGAAATCCACATATTTCCAACCTTCTTGTTTGCTCCACAAAATAGGCTGTTAGCTTCCTCAATATTGGCATCACTTGTCTTATCCTCTGAGCATGACCATGTTTCTTGAAGATCCTCTTTCCAGTTTCTTGCCATCATTACCCAACCAGTCCTAATCTTCTTACCGTCTAGAGCTGCATGCTCAATATTTATCTTGATGATTCCTTCAGCTGGTGGCAGCGCTGTTTCACAACCAGTCTGAATGTTTCTGGATAAATTCTTGTCTTGTTTCATGTTTTTCTCAGCTTCATCAAATTTCAACCATTCACTCACAGCCTTACCAACAATCTTTTTTTTTATTTTCTTGCAGCATTGTTGAAACAGGCCTCGTTCCTTGACTTCGAAATTTTCCATAGTATGTTTACCATCAAGTGTAGGTGATATCTCTTATAAATATCAAACCCAAATTTAAAAATTAATTACGTACTAATGCACGTCTTTACAAGAGCACAGGTAACGTATTAGTATATAGGTAATAAAAATCGCTCCCACGAAGATCAAACTAAGTCAATTACCGAATATTTAGTATCGATTACTATTTAGATGATCATAATCGAAAGAGTATAATTGATCATAGTTAAATATGAAGTAATCCCAACTAAAATTAATAAACATAAAGCAATTAAATAATTGAAGAACAAAAAGCCAAGTAATTAACCGATAAATAACAAAGAGCTAGAATACTCCGAAGATTGTCATAGGTCTTTGGAAAATCCATGAATCTAAAACAACGAACAAAATCAATCCACTACGAAATTGAAGAACTACAAATTGCTTGAAAATAAATTAACTACTCTAAAACTAACTATTCTAAATCTAGTACTACTTCTACCTATTAACTACTACTACTACCACACAATTTTTATGGAGGAAGGAAGGGCTATATATATAGTAGTAGCATGGGTTTCGTAGGAGTTTGTTTAGGAAAGTCTGACTTCATTTTCTTGCTTTTGATTTCCTTTTCGTCCAAGAAATTGGTTTTCTTGTCTTCTAAAAAATTTATTTCATCTCTTGCAAGGTTCCAAATAATTGCTCCTAATTTTTTTGAACTTCTAAAATTTCCTTCTTACCTACATAAACAAATACTGAACATTACTATAATTTCAGTACAAAATTAATACCAAAAATTACTAAAACACGTTAAAATGTGAAAGACACAAATCCTAATTTTAATTTAATAACCTTAAATTACACACAACACATAAAATTAGGGCTAGAAAACATCATTTTTGGATTCATAGTAAATAAATTATTTCCAAATTTTTATAGTTATCAACTCCTCCCAACTTAACGTTTTGCACGTCTCAGGCAAAAAGAAAAGTAAAAGACTAACACACTAACACAACCACTAACAAAAAGAAAATCTACACAAAACTAACTCTTCTCATGTATCAATAATAAACTTTTTAACGAAAAATTCAATTGAATTCCACACACATATAAGAAAATTTGAGCCACAACCTCACAGTTATCATAACAATGCAACCAATCCACTTGGAAAAAAATACTATGGAAAGCAAAATCACTCCCTTACCCAACTTGATAGGATTTATATTAATCACATTTTAACAATTGGCAACCTAACCAGACATTCAAAAGAATATTTCCATCCTATAATCACTAATATGAATTAATTCAGACCAAAAATCAAATAGGACCCCTTTTTGGCTTGTAATGTAGGTTAAGGGACAAGAGTAGGATAAATTTAGGGTTAATTACATTTCCCTCCCCTGAGATTTGACCAAACTACTAATCAACCCTTGAAATTTGGCAAAATAACAATCAACCCCCTTGAATGTTGAAATGTTTAACAAATTCCCCATTGCCATTAGAGATACAGCTGATTTCAGCAAAAAGTTAGTGTGAGAAGTCAAAAATCCCCTTACAAAGTTAACACTGTCCTTCTAAAAATACCCCTTCACACAACAAAGTTAGTAGAAAATATCAAAATTTAGAAACTTTTGGTGTCAAAGATAAAATTTAGAAAAAGACTTCTTTTTCATTGTTTTTGCTGGAAAGTTGGTAGCGTCCTCAAAAAATCAATCCATACAATAAATCACATTAAATTTCGTAAAACAACAAATCAAAATTATTACAGATAACACATTTAGTATCCTTTTTCTGTTTTGTAGAAAATGAAGTAAAAATTCAAATTTTCAAGATTTTCTTTAAAAAAAGAAAAAGCTCACCTTTTTTCCCTAGATGCAATTTCAATTTGAATTCCAGACCCATAATCATCCAATAAATATATAAATTCCAATGTTTTTTATAAAAAAAAAAAGCGATTGCAATTCATCTAAAATTTCAATCAAATAACAACGAATCAACCTCAAGTCTTCAACTTTTGTCAGTTATATTTTTGTGTAGTACATACTACCAATTTCTCTTCTAGTATTTTTCTGTTGATCTTCGCTTTCAGTCCCGAGCTGGGGTTTTGGTGAATAATCAAATGAAAAACTCTAGCCAATTCGTACTTTGCGATTGCTGCTCCCTTCTTCCTCTCTCCCACTGCAATCCTTTTCCCTTTCTATTTGAGCAAATCGAATGTTGATTGTTAAGCAAATAAATGTAATAACGGGGCAACCCCTAGTCTTTCCATTTTGGTTGGATTTAGAGGGGTGGAGGTGTGGATGGGAATGGAGGGTATTGTTAGATCGATGCGGTATTTGGTCCTTCTCACCTGCACTAGTATATATACTCACACATTGTGAAAAATATAAGGGTGATTTTGCATTCCATGAATCAATGGGATTAAAGAACAAAAATTTCCGTACTTATATGGATTCAACAATTCAAAATTTTTCTTCTTTTTCAAAATATTGAAACAGAAAAGAGCCAATTAAGTAAAAAAATTCTTCTAAGATATACTTTAACAAAACAAACACAGAGCACAATCACCTAAAAGAACCTGTACAACAAAAACACACAACTATACTATAGACCTCTCCCCCAACTTGAGCGAAATATTGTCCCCAATATTTTCCACAAAAATGATAGAAGAAATAAAAAGATACAAATAACACCACAACACAACACCACTACCAATTGAAGTACCACAAAATCATAGCAAATGTCAACAAAATAAATATTAAAAAATTAAGAGCAAAAACTTTACAAGTTAAATTAATTGTCTGTATTGGAAGTGTATAAGAATCAGCTAATAATTATCAAGGTGTTCCTGTTTATTATTTCTTACTCAAACCCATCAATTGCAAAGAAATTAAAAATGGAAAGATCATACTTGAACCAATGGAAAAAAGAATTGGTGGTGAAAAATATCGTTGGTGAATTAAAATGATTTTGCCCCAACTTGATTTGAAACCCTTGACTTTATGAAAGAAAACTCACATTGTGGTAGTGGTGTAAGAAAAATAAGAGGATAAGAGTTAGAAGTTGGGGAAGAAAAGAAGAATAAGGGATAAGAAGAAGAAAAATAAAAATAAAGAACGGGAGGGGGAACGTTGGTTTTAGGAGGGAATTTTTTTTTGGTGCAAATTCACGTTCAACCTACAAAAATGACAAAATATACTTAATTAATAGTATATAAATTTAATAAAATTAAAAAACATAAATAATATCATACTATACTACGTAACTACTAAAGCAGAAAAATAAATAAATTTGTGTTGCCTCCAAGAAGCGCCATTTATAGTCTTAGCTACTGGACTTATGAATGGGATGATCATGTGATATACGTATAACAAAGGATACATGGCCATCCTTTTCCTTTTGGTTTCCAGGGATAGAGCTTAACTCCTCTTTCAACCACTAAGCACTCTTGGCTTCCATCCTTTGAACGGGTATGCCTTTTCTTCTTCATAATATTTGCAATGGTCAAAGGACTGCACCAACCAATTCTATACCAATGTCTCTTTTTCTTCTTCACCTTATCTTCCACATCAACTTTATTGTGCTTGGTACACAACACTTGAATTTTCTTCGTCTTAACATCAATGTTTGGTGGTTTATCCTTGGAGAAATCCTTCCATTCGTCCTTCACCTTAGAAGACTTGATTTCCTTCACTTTTGTCGCACTTTCATCCAAGCTATTAACAAAAGAGTCCAATGAGTTAGCAACATAACTTTCTTCCAATACAATTTTTATATGATTCAAATACACTAAATTCAACGATCTCATTTTCAACTTGTAATGTCAACTTCCCTTGATTCACATCAATCACGGCATGAGCGGTGGCCAACAAAGAGTCTTCCCAATATCAATGAAATATCGGTAGTATTTCCCATATCAAGTTCTACAAAGTCTACAGGGAACATCAATTTATCCACTTGTACAAACAAATCTTCCAATTTGCCATAAGGTCTTGTTTCGGTTCTATCCGTCAATTGAAGAACAAGTTATGTAGGCTTGTCATTTGTGATTTCCAATTTATCATAAATTGCCTTTGACATAACTGTTGGCCCAAAAAGCAACCTAAGAG
Source organism: Cinchona pubescens (assembly GCA_025175665.1). Taxonomy (NCBI): domain Eukaryota; kingdom Viridiplantae; phylum Streptophyta; class Magnoliopsida; order Gentianales; family Rubiaceae; genus Cinchona; species Cinchona pubescens. Next base: position 318,481 of record JANKKI010000068.1, on the reverse strand, counting down.
GGGGGGCGAATCAGGTTGTATCTAAAACAAACCTTTTTATGTGCTTAATAAAAATGCAAATTTTATACACCAAATAAAAACTTAAGCACAAATGAATACAATAGATATTCAACAATTTAAGTTTAAAGAACAAATAAGAATATTGAAATTAAGAGAATCAAACCAAACTCCCAAGCTTCTCAAGCTTGGAGCTTAAAACTACAAAGAGCTTCTTACAAGGCAACTACCAAGTTCACAACTTGAAGTTTAGCCACTAAAAGTCTCTTGTCAAAGTAGGTGAGACAATAACCTCTTGTACACAAATGAGGATCACTCTTGCTCACACTAATTTCCTTTAGTTGAGCCAAGATTTTTACACTCACAACCTCCCTTTGTTACAATTGTTATCTCTCCACTCTTACACTTGAAGAACTCTTACACTTCTAGGCTCTTTTCACAAAACTACCTACACTATTACAACACTTGTACCCACTATTTCTCCCAAATAGCTCAAGTATTACTTATAATCAATGTAGAAGTCTCTCTTTAATTAATTCAGGCTTAGGGGTATTTATAGTTGCCAAAAATCTGCTTCCAACAACTTCCCAACGACTGTTTTCTGTTTACTTGAAAACTAGCCGTTGGCCTTTCTGACGGCCGATGCAGCATGTGTGCATCCAAACGAACTAGCCGTTGGACCGTTCGGACGGCCATGCTGGACCCTGCATCTGAGATGTGTCCAAGAGACAGGGTAGATCGTTCGGACGTCAGCAGGATGCATCCGAACCTGTATCCGGCTAGTCGTTTGGATGCAACAGTCATCTTCTCTTATACACATCTAGACGTGTATAAGAGACAGTCCGGGACTTGCTTCAAATTCTTTGTGTCGGACGATTACCATCGTCTGAATCTCTGACTTTTGGACAGTCATTTGCGTCTGTAGAGTCTTCTGGTTGTTTTGTTCGGACGATCATTTGCGTCCGAACCTACCTGTTTTTCTGTACACTTGTTTTCAAACTGTTAGTGCGATTTGGTCATCATCAAAACATGATTATCATAACTGGGGTTCAACAATCTCCCCCTTTTTGATGATGATAAATCAATTGGACAATTCAAAAAACAACCATAAACTATGAAGTACAACACAAGAGAATTTGTCCATTATTTCTCCCCCTTTTGGCATTATCAAAACATAAGAAAAATAATGCAATTCAAGCTCCCCCTAAGTTTATTCTCCCCCTTGAAAGATGAATATAATGAGTACGTGGAGAATGAGTCAATTTATGCAAAACAATTCTTCCCTTCAAGAATATGTGTTCCATAAGAATGATTGAAATTCATGCAAAGAATTATGATCAAAACAATTTTTGCTCATTCCTTACCAAAAAGTATCATCAAAACAATGAAGCATGTGTGATGCAATTTCTTGCAAAAAAAGATCCATTTAAAAAAGAGAATGCTCCCCCTTTCTTTTGCAAGTAGTGACTTATTATAGACAAAAATTGGGGATACATATTTCCTAGCATTCTAAACAAATTCAAACACATAGATGAGTAATATTCAAGAGAACATAGTTCAACTTGATAAATGAAAGCACACAAAAGTTTAGATGTTACCCATTTCAATATCATCTTAGCTCATATGCCTTGAACACCATTCCTAGATAATCTATCTTGAATTCCTTGGTGCTCCCCACGCATACGTACATACAAAGTTAAGCAACAACTTTTGGTACCCAAACTTTCTTGGGTCCAATTGGATTAGTAACATGCTTAATCACCCAAATAGAATTTATTCCTAATTTTTCATTTCTTTTAACATAACAATTTTTCTTTATATGACCATGTTGATGACAATAATTACAAATAATATTCTTATTTCCATAAAAAGAAGATTTAGATTTAACCAAGCACAAATCATTTTTTCCAAAGGTGATAAAATTTTTGTTCAAAAACATATTTCTAGTTCTTTTCTTTTCAAAAACATTTTATTTATTCTTTTTCAAAATATCATCAAGATCATCTAATCTCTTCTTTAATGAAGCTTGTTCTTTCATGATCTTGGTTTTTCCAACAAATTTTTCTTTCAAAATATCATTTTCTTTTGTCAAAAAATTAATTGTCATGCACAAGTTTTGAGTTGGCACTCAATAAAGTATTAACTTTAATTTTTAACTCTTTGTTCTTAGCATATGATTCTTTCAAACATTCATGCATTTTAAAAATAAATGATTCAACATCATCATCATTATTATTACATGAATCATCACAAGAATCACAACTAGAGGATACCTCATTATCGCCAAGTGCCATAAAAGCCATTTGAGTCTCCTCATATTCCCCTTTTTCAACCTCTCCATCCGAATTGCAATCATCCCAAGTGATTTGGAAGTTGTTGAAGTGAGGCTTCCTTGAGTCTTTTCTCCTTTTTGTTGAAGCTTTAAATACTATGCTTCTTTTCCCCTTTGCCTCCACATCTTGTACCTTGTATTTCAACTTCAATTCAAAGAAGGTTAGAGAATTGATCAATGAATCAATAGGCATAGAATTTAAATTTTTAGACTCTTCTATGGCAATGGATTTAGGTTCCCATTCCTTCGGTAAATCATTCAAAAATTTTCTATTCTTCTCACCCAAGGAATAGTCTTTACCCAAACCTTCCAAATCCTTTACCATATCATTGAACCTACAATACATTTTGTCAATGTTCTCATGAGGTTCCATTTTGAAGGATTCATATTTAGCCACAAGAGGTGACTTCTTTTGCTCTCTTATATCTTTACTTCCTTCATGGATTTCTTTCAATTATACATATCTCCTTGGCCGATATGCAACCTTTTAGTCTGTACTTTAGAAAATATATCTGCATCCAAAGCATTATACAAAATATTAATGGCTTTAGCATTTAAAGATAAATTTATTTTATCTTGTGCATTTAACTCATATATAGTCTTAGGCCTTAATCTATGAGTATTTTCATCAAAAATATTTGCCTCAAAAGGACCTTCATAAATAATATACCACAATTCAATATTAATAGATTGAACAAAAATTTTCATTCTATCCCTCCAATAAACAAAATTAATTCCATTAAACATGGAAGGTCTAGAAATAGAATGTCCCTCTAAAAACAAGGCATTATTGGTTGCCATGATCTTTACTCTAATGCAATTTAAGCAAAAATAAAGAGACCAAGGCTCCGATACCAATTGTTGGCCCAAAAAGCAACCTAAAAGGGGGGGGGAATTAGATTGTATCTAAAACAAACCTTTTTATGTGCTTAATAAAAATGCAAACTTTATGCACCAAATAAAAACTTAAGCACAAATGAATTCAATAGATATTCAACAATTTAAACTTAAAGAATAAATAAGAATATTGAGATTAAGAGAATCAAACCAAACTCCCAACCTTTTCAAGCTTGGAGCTTACAACTACAAAGAGCTTCTTATAAGGCAACTACCAAGTTCACAACTTGAAGTTTAGCCACTAAAAGTCTCTTCAAAGTAGGTGAGACAATAACCTCTTGTACACAAATGAGGATCACTCTTGCTCACACTAATTTCCTTTAGTTGAGCCAAGAGTTTTGATGTTTTCCAAACCTTATTTTGATGATGACATAAACACTTAACTGTGTAAAACAAGCTTTTGCAGGAACAGATCTTTCGGACTCACAGGACCGTCCGAACTGGGTAAAAAACGCCTCGGACGCATTACATTGTCCGAACAAACTGGCAGAAAAGAATGGAATTCTCGCCTTTTCTTCGACGCCAGACCGTCCAAACATCTCGGACGCAGGACCGGACGCATACACGACGTCGAACGAAGCATCTCAATATTTCTTGCTATCCATGCAACTTTCATTCGACGCATTCAATCCTCCTCGGACGTCCGAAACCCCAATGGCTATTTTTTGTGCATTTATTACTTAGCCGTTAGGAAGTAGTTGAAAGCTCTATTTATTGCTATTATAAATAGATGCTTTAAGAACCTGAAAAAATCATCTAATACATTGAATACAAGCCTAAGGAATTAGTAATTTGAGTGCAAATTGACTATAGAGCTTTGTTGTATTAGTGTGAAGTTGTGAGTGCAAATTCAACTTTGAGTGGAGTGATAATTTTGTACAAGAGTGTGGTTGTAAGTAAGATTCTTGGCTCAACTAAAAGAGTTTTAGTGTGAGCAAGAACTTCCCAACTTTGTAAAAATTATTGGCTCACCAAGTGTATGAAGCATTCAAGAAAATTGATACTTCAAGCTTGCTAGCTTGGAAGTATTGTTTGTTCAATTTTTGTGTCTCTTTTACTTTACTGTTTTATTGAATTCTAACAACCGAGAACTCATGAAAGATACCGTTGTGATCACAAAAGTCGGGAAGGGTATTGTATTGTATGTTGAGTTGTGGTATGTTGTCAATGAAGTGTATAAGAAGCATCTATCATTGATGATCAAACAAATAGAAGAAGAGAAAAGACGAAATGAGCTCACTCCACAAGACAAGGCAAACTTGACATTGAATGCAAAAGCCATGAATGTGCTATATAATGTCCTTCAATCTTATACAGCATTTAGAATTTGCAGAACTGCAACAGCCATGATTCATCACTCAAGGCAACATCTATATGTTTGGGTTCAATGTGAGAAAGTAATGCACAATTATTGTTAATTTGTTTTGTACCATTCCAAAGGGTGCTAATACTGTCTAAGGAGTACTCTTTGGGTGAGAAAAACAGAAAAATCCTGAATGCTCTATCCAAAGAATGGGATGCCAAAACAATTGCCATAGAGGAAGCTAAGAATTTAAATTTAATGCCTATTGAATCACTAATCAATTTTCTTACCTCTTATGAACTCAAGCTAAAGGCCAAGGTTGTGGATGATGAAGATGTCTTTGGCCAATATGAGAGCATTGCTCTAATAAGAGACCTCTCATCTAGGAAGAAGAGAACAGCTCCATCAATCTAGAAGATGAGGATCTTGATGAAGAAGATCTTGCACTCATCACCAAAGGATTCCTCAAACATTACATCAACAAACGAAGAATGAGAAGAAGAGGAGCTGCAAATACAAATAATTTTAAAGGGAAGTCAAGACTTGAAATCAAGAAACAAAATGACCTAAATGCTTTGAGTGCGGTCAACTTGGGCATTTTGCTAATGAGTGTCCCTCCAAGAAAAAGAAGGAAGGAAGAAAACCAAGATTCAACAACTTTCAAATTACTTGGGACGATTGCAACTCCGAAGGAGAAGTTGAAGAAGAAATGGAGTCGGCACAAATGGCCTTTATGGCTATTGGAGATAATGAGGTAAATTCTAACTATGACTCCAATGATGAAAATGATGAAGATGATTTGAAGCTTATTTTAAAATTGCATGATAACTTAAAAGAATCTTATGCTAGAAATAAGGAGTTAGTTAAAAAATCAAATGCTTTATTGAATGCTAACTCTAAACTTGTGAATGAAAACAATAGGCTATTCACAAGAAAATTGTGATTTGAAGAAAAGAATGCATGAGAGATCAAAGGTCAAGGAAGAACAAGCCTCCTTGAAGAAAAGAATGGATGACTTGAATGCTCTCTTAGCTAGAAAGAAAGAAAATGTTGTTGATATGAAAAGAAATAGAAATGTAGCAATCAACACAAATTTTGTCATGTTTAGAAGGGATGACTTATGCATTGTAAAACCAAAATCTTCTTTACATGGTAATAAAAGTATTTTTTGTAGATATTGCCAACAACATGGACACACTAAGAATATGTGTTATGTTAAGAAGAATGAAAAACATGGAATGAAAGTTGCATGGATAGCAAGAAATTTCACTAACGCAAATGGACCCAACAAGATATGGGTACCAAAAATTATCAATTGATTTATTGTGTAGGTACTTAACATCGCCAACAATGCAAAATGGTTCATAGATAGTGGATGTTCAAGGCACATGACGGGTGATGCCTCTCTCTTCACAAACCTTACATCCAAAAACAGTGGAAAAGTCACCTTTGGAGATAACAACAAAGCAAAATCAATCGGCATTGGTGATGTAGGTAAAAATGGTGAAACCTTGATTAAGAATGTACTTCTTGTTGATAATTTGAACTATAATTTATTAAGCGTTAGTTACAACTTTGTGACAGAAATTTATATGTTTTCTTTACCAAGCATGAATGTCTTATTCTTGATAAAAATCATGTTGTTTTATTCAAAGGCACTAGGCATAATGATGTTTATGTGATTCATCTTGATAAAATTAGCAATAGTAATGTAAAATGTCTTACCGCTTCCATAGATGATCCTTGGCTTTGGCATAGAAGACTTTGTCATTTTAATATGGATTTGATTGAAAAATTAGCCAAAAAGGATTTGGTAAGAGGCTTGCCAAAACTGAAATTTCTGAAAAATAAAATTTGTGATGCTTGTCAATTTGGTAAACAAGTTAAAGTTTCTTTTAAACCTAAGAACTTTGTATCTACTCATAAACCTTTAGAATTGTTGCATTTAGACTTATTTGGACCTACTCAATATGCTAGTCTAGGTGGTTGCAAATATGCGTTTGTTATTGTAGATGACTATTTTAGGTTCACTTGGGTATTATTTCTTGTTCACAAAAACGAAGCATTTGAGCAAAATTTGTAAAATTGTTTTCCAAAATTCAAAATTTATTGGATACAAAAATTGTTCGTCTAAGGAGTGACAATGGTGCCGAGTTTAAATTTGGGGGTTTTCCCGACTTTTGTGATCACAACGGTATCTTTCATGAGTTTTCGGTTGTTAGAGTTCCTCAACAAAATGGGGTTGTTGAAAGGAAAAATAGGATTCTTCAAGAAACGGCTAGAACTATGATTAGTGAGTGTGACCTACCACAATACTTTTGGGCCGAAGCGGTTAACACGGCTTGTTATGTCATGAATCGAGTTTTATTAAGATCTTCCTTAAATAAAACTCCTTATGAACTTATTTTTTGTAAAAAACCCGTTGTGAGCTATTTCAAAGTTTTTGGTTGCAAATGCTTTATTTTAAAAATCAAAGAGAACCTTGGAAAATTTGACAAAAAATCGGATGAAGGGATTTTTCTAGGATATTCTAGTGACAAGAAAGCATACCGAGTTTACAATAGAAGAACGCTTTTAATTGAAGAAGTTGTGCATGTTACATTTGATGAATCTAATGATGTTATCTCAAAGAATTTGTGTGAAGATGAAGACACAGGTATTCTAAAGGAGCTCGAAAAGCTATCGATATTCATAAAGATCATCAAGAGGTTACATCAAGCGTTGATGTCAACAACCATCAAGTTGATGATGAAAAGAATGAGGATGCTCAAAACGATCCTCCGAAAGCTTGGAGATTCGTCTCTAATCATCCTCAAGATTTAATCATAGGTGATCTATCCGATGGGGTAACTACTCGCTCTCATAAACCTTTGAATAATAATTGTGCATTACTTTCTCACATTGAACCCAAACATATAGATGTTGCATTGAGTGATGAATCATGGGTTATTGCTATGCAAGATGAACTTAATCAATTTGAGAAAAATAATGTATGGACCTTAGTTGAAAGACCTTCTTCTCATCCCGTTATTGGTACTAAATGGGTGTTTAGAAACAAATTAAATGACAAAGGTGAGATCAACTTTAAGAAACAAAGCTAGACTTGTTGCAAAAGGTTACGCTCAAGAAGAAGGCATTGACTTTGATGAAACCTTTGCACCCGTGGCTAGATTAGAATCCATCCGCATGTTTCTTGCATTTGCATGTTTCAATAATTTTAAATTATTTCAAATGGATGTCAAAAATGCTTTTTAAATGGTTTTATTGACCAAGAAGTTTTTGTCGAACAACCTCCGGGATTTGAAAATAAGAATCTTCCAAATTATGTTTTCAAACTTTCCAAAGCTTTATATGGTTTGAAACAAGCTCCAAGAGCTTGGTATGAAAGATTAAGTGGATTCTTGTTAGAAAATGGTCTTGGAAAAGAGGTATTGTTAACACCACACTTTTTACAAAAACAGATTTAAAAGGATTGTTAATTGTTCAGATTTATGTTGATGATATTATTTTTGGAACAACTAATGAGAGTTTGTGCAAGGATTTTTCACAACTAATGCAAGAAGAGTTTGAGATGAGCATGATGTGCAAAAGTTGCAATTTCAAGGCCTCGGATTACAAATTCATCAAACCAAGGAAGGAACATTTATTACACAAATCAAGTACACAAAGGAACTGCTCAAACGATTTGGTATGGAAGATTGCAAACAAGTTGGTACACCAATGTGTACTTCAACCAAACTTGATAAAGACGTAGGTAATAGTGTTGATGAAAAACACTATAGAGGTATGATCGGAAGTTTACTTTACTTAACTGCTAGTAGACCAGACATCATGTTTGATGTGTGTTTATGTGCTAGATTTCAATCTTGTCCTAAATAATCACATTTGATTATTGCAGTTAAAAGAATTTTAAGGTATGTGCATAGACACACAAAGAACATTTTGGTCTGGTCTCTTAGCAGTCCTAACTACATCTGATACACATTAGCATATTCGATGTCTGACTTTGCTGGTGTAAAATTGATAGAAAAAGTACCGTGGAATGTGTTATTTTCTCGGGAAATTGTCTTGTGTCTTGGTTTAGCTAAAAACAAAATTCCATTTTCTTTCTACTGTAAGCCGAATACATTGCTGCCGGAATATTCTTATACTCATCTTCTACTGTGGATTATACACATCTAGATTGTATAAGATTTTGGTACATCTTTGATTGTGTTCCTATATTATGTGACAACACTAGTGCAATTAATCTCACAAAAAAATCCTGTTTTGCACTCTAGAACCAAACACATTGATGTCAAGCATCATTTCATTAGAGATTTCACTTTTTACAAAGGAAATTCGTAATGATTATGATGCCTGGTATTTTTTACAAAACCCTTAGCTCTAGATCGCTTTGAATTGCTCAAAATGCTTGGGGATTTTAGAAAAATTGTGCATAAGTTCATTGTTCTGGACGCACTCATTCGTCCGAACAACTTTTCTTTCTGACGCCTGATCGTCCGAAAGCATGTGTTCCTTCTCGGACGCTTATATCCGTCCGAACTATAGTCTATTTTTCTTTAAGAATCTCTGTCTCTTTTCATCAAACTAGATGTGTATTGAGACCAAACAAGTCTCACTAGCATCTAGCTGTCGATTATACACATCGCCTTCGACGCTTCGGACGCAGCCAACCGCTCGGCATCCAACGGTAGCCTGTTCCATTAAAACCATCCAAATTCCACTTTTCGGACTTTTCTCCCAAAAGGCTGTCTCTTATACACATCTAGATTGTACCAAATCAAGGTTCACATCTCACTTCCGAAATTGATTAAAGAATCATCCTACCCATAATCCTTAGCCCCTAAATCACATCTCATTTCTCCATTTCACCATACAAATTCCCCAAAATCTCACAAATTCTCAATTTTTTTTTACTTTCTTTTCTTCCACAAACAATGGTGAAATCACGTGGCGGTTCCTCTTCAGCTATTCGCGGTAGAAAAAACAAAGGAAAAGCTCCTGTTCGAGGAGAATCATCAGCAACTCCTCAAGTTTCCACCACTCCGACCCTGTCCAAATTTATCGATGCCAAGGCATCGGAGCGATGCCTTCTCTTCTTAGTAAATCCATTATAGTTCAACGTCCTGCTTCGAGTAGTCTTTTCGACGAGTATAATCTTCCTATTATAAAATCCTGTTTTGAAAAACAAAATTGGGGTTAGTCCATCTAGATTTACCTGTTTATCACGATAGGGTAAACAATAGTATTAAACTTCCGGCACCATTGTCAGAGTAGTTTTTAGACTTGGTATCTTTTTGTTCCCTATGGGAACTTTTTTACCGATACTCAAGAAATATTCCTTTTGAAAAATTTCTCACAAAAGTTTTTGATCCCTCAATGTTCCCTTTACAGGAAATAAACAATATCCTCCTAGATTTTAATAAGATCCTACATTGAACGTAAAGGTCTTAGGTTTTTTAATGATCAATGGCTAACTAAGGCAGCCTTTGATATTGCCAAATCCCAATCCCATGCCTCCACATCAGCCATTGATCATTAATTCTCCTAAGACCTTTACCACCTCCACTCACATCTGTTTTTGTAGATCTGTCTCAACAATATACAATCTAGATGTGTATAAGAGACATACCTGTCTCTTATGCACATCTGATGTGTATAAGAGACAGGTCCTTAGATCGTTGCAAATGAAAGTCAAAGCACAAATCAAAAACGGGACTATCCTTATACACATCTCATTGTATCTGTCTAGGCTCAAGTCCAGCCAATAACTTTAGTCCCAAAGATCCACTTGAGTCATCCTCTGATAGTGATGAAATCAAGATGAACCTACACGCGAAGGCAAGGCGGAGCCGCCGAGGAGCCGCAAATGACGATGACGATAATGATGACGATGACAATGACGATGAGGATGAAGATATTGATGATACATTTGATTTCATCATGCAACGTCGCACCGGAGGAGAGGATGACAGTGAAGGCACTGCAGAAGACATTCCACCCAAGCGCCAAAAAATCGAAAAGCGCTCCAAAAAACGATATGACTCTAATTAGTTCATTTCTCATTGTATTTGCTTTCAGCTACTCTGTAGCTTGATTTTGTAGTTGACTTTTGCACTATTGAATTTTTATTTATTTAATGTATTATTTTAATTTCTATCAAATTACCTGCATAATCTAAGGGGGAGTCTTGTCTTTTGATTAATGCTTATAATATGATCACTTGCATGATCTAAGGGGGAGTATTTTTCATCAACACTATTACCTTCTTCGTCTTTATCAAGTTTGGTTGAAGTACAGCATGGGCGTACCAACTTGTTTGCAATCTTCCATACCAAATCGTTTGAGCAGCTCATTTGTCATATCCAATTGAGGTTTGTCATCATCAAAAGGGGAGATTGATGTTTTCCAAACCTTATTTTGATGATGACATAAACACTTAACTGTAAAACAAGCTTTTGCAGAAATGATCTTTCGGACGCACAGACCGTCCGAATCGGGTCAAAAACACTCGACACATTACATCGTCCGAACAAACCGCGTAAAAGAATGGAATTCTCTCGCTTTTCTTCGACGCTCAGACCGTCCGAAACATCTGCCGGACGCAGACCGACGCTAGATGTGTATAAGAGACAGCCCATAAGGGTCTCATCAAAGAAGATCGACGCCCTCGGACGCATTCAATCCTCCTGACGTCCGAACCCCAACGGCTATTTTTGTGCATTTATTACTTAGCCGTTAGGAAGTAGTTGAAAGCTCTATTAATTGCTGTTATAAATAGAGGAGGTTGGAATGCGTCCGAGGACCTGCGTCTAATACATTGAATACAAGCCTAAGGAATTAGTAATTTGAGTGCAAATTGACTATAGAGCTTTGTTGTATTAGTGTGAAGTTGTGAGTGCAAATTCAACTTTGAGTGGAGTGATAATTTTGTACAAGAGTGTGGTTGTAAGTAAGATTCTTGGCTCAACTAAAAGAGTTTTAGTGTGAGCAAGAACTTCCCAACTTTGTAAAAATTATTGGCTCACCAAGTGTGTGAAGCATTCAAGAAAATTGATACTTCAAGCTTGCTAGCTTGGAAGTATTGTTTGTTCAATTTTTCTCTCTTTACTTTACTGTTTTATTGAATTTATTATCTCTGTATTTAAATCTATAAAACTCACTGCTTTGTGAAAGCACAATTTTTTAGAACCCTAATTCACCCCCCCTCTTAGGTTGCTTTGGGACCAACAAGTTTTACACTCACAACCTCCCTTTGTTACAATTGTTATCTCTCCACTCTTACACTTGAAGAGCTCTTACACTTCTAAGTGAAGTGTAAGAGCTCTTTTCACAAAATTACCTACACTATTACAACACTTGTACCCACTATTTCTCCCAAATAGCTCAAGTATTACTTATAATCAATGTAGAAGTTTCTCTTTAATTAATTCAGGCTTAGGGGTATTTATAGTTGCCAAAAATCTGCTTCCAACAACTTCCGAACGGCTGTTTTCTGTTTACTTGAAAACTAGCCGTTGGATCTTTCGGACGGCCGATGCAGCCGATGCAGCAAGTGTGCATCCGAACGAATTAGCAGTTGGACCGTTCGGACGGCCGCTGCTAAAACTTGCGTCCTACGCTGCGTCCATTCTCTGAGGGTATTCGTTCATTGTTCATCCGAGGATGCATCCGAACCTGCGTCCGATCGAAGCTAATGTCTTCTGGAAATACTGATCTTATCGCTGTTCTTTGCCCGAGACTTGCTTCAAATTCTTTGTTTTGACGATTACCATCGTCTAAAGTCTCTAAACAAGTGTACAGTCATTGTTCATTTGTAGAGTTGAAAGATGTTTTGGTCGCAGATGCTTAGATGTGTATAAACTCTTATACCGATGTTCTGTACACTTGTTTTCAAACTGTTAGTACGATTTGGTCATCATCAAAACATGATTATAATAACTACTGGTGTTCAACAATAACATTGATGCTCACCCCTAAATCACACAATGATCGATTTAAAGTATGACTTCCAATGTATCCTATACTTGAGCATCATTGCTTCAGGAAAATAGCATATGTTCAATTGTTTCCTCACTTTCACCACAACATTTACATATTGGAACACCCTTCCTAAGTCTTTGATGGAATATTTCATTGGCTGGAATGATTTGAATCAGGCTCTTCCAGATGAAGTGCTAAACCATGTGTTTGGTGCCCAGGCTCTATAGTTCATTCTACACCTTTTTTCCTTTATTCTTTCGCTAGTTTCAGCCTCATTGTGTATCAGTGGTATCTTCTATTTTGGCTTTCTTTTTGCCCCTTCATAACCTAAATTAACAACATATTCACTTGAATTAGTGTATCACTAGAAAAAAGAATCTTTTCCTGTTGTTGGGATATGATAAGCTCGCAAATATCGTATATTTTATATATCATTTACCTCGTTTTTAGTGATTTATAAGCAAGAATTGAGTAATTATGGACTAAAATGGGTTATTCTGAGTTTTGTAGGATTTGAGTGAAGAAAGAGTTAAAATTGATCATAAAATTGGAGGAAAATTGTAAAATCAGAATTTACGTGAACTGGTGAAGAGTGATATGGACGTTGTTTGGTAGAAATGGCATAACTTTCTTGTCTGAGCTCCAATTGAAGTGATTTTGGATGCATTGGAAAGCTCAGACAAAGATCTAGAACTTTTATGTTTTGAGTTGTCCGAGATTCGAACAACAGTAGGATCAAAATTACGAAATAAATAGAGGTCTTAGAAGTCGCGCCAATTTGCAGAGCTTAGGCGCGATATCCAGTAGCTCAAATCTTCATTCCTAGAAGTCGAGCCCAGGTGCGACATTTATGCAGTGCCCAGGTGCGCGACGTCAGGTAGGTTTCATAAGCTTGCTCAGTTATTTTGCAAGAAACGTCATTCTGTGTGCCCGTTTACGAGAGAGTTTGTGTACTTATCAATCCAGAGCCCCAAAATCCTAATTTTACCTATAAATACACCAGGACAAAGGGAGGAAGACAAGAATCCATTATCAACCATCGTTAGTTTTTAGTTTTCAATGGTTAGAACAATAATTTATTCAAGCTAGAATTTTGTTCTCTTGTCAAGAATTCTAGATTCAACGATCATCAACATTTGTTTTCATTGCAATTACTGAGTTTGATTTATCTTTATACAATATAATTTTTATCTTCATTGCATTCTTCTTCTTTAATTATCATTCTTGTCTTATTGCATTTAATTTCTTGATTGCTTCTATAGTCGACTAGTTAGGGTTTTATTTCATCGTTTTCAATCGCTTTTGTAGAGTAGATTAATTTAAATTCTTGTTCTTGATTAAATTCTCGCAAGTAGAGTAGATTGATTTAGGTTTTTAGTCAATTATATTTAATTGCTTTCTGTAGATTCAAGAGAATAGTATTTTACACTCTAGTGTTTATTTTAATTTCTCGTGATTAAATGTAGTTTAGATTTAGTCAAAAACTCTTGATTATTTCGTCTAACTAATAAATAGGTTTGTAAACCTAATACTTGTTCCAATAGTTCTCGTGCAAACGATTCTTACTCATCCTATATACAAACTCACCTCGTATAGTTGCAAGTATGTGAGAATTGATTAGGATAATTAAGGAATTTTTTTTTTATTACTTGTTCGTTGTTTTCAAAAATCCAATCAACATTTCACCGAACAGCTAACTTAACGGTATACTACAGATTCTGTTAGCTAGCTCTTTGCCATAAATACTCATAAGGTTTGCATTCCATTTCCCATCCAACATTAGTTCCAATACAAGCTCCAATTGACAGCCTATAGGTCTGCTCACCTCTATTGAACCTTTAGGATACATAGGTATCCATTCATCCTTCCAAATGTTTATGCTTCCAGAATCTACTCTCTATTCCTTAATCCAAAAAGGTGAGCATTCCATATCTCTTTAGCTGACATGATGCTGTTCTATAACCATGAATCGAGAGTTTATAGAATCGAGACTGCTTTGCAACAAGTTGGAATCCTTTTAGTACTTTGATGATTCTTGTAAAAAAGGATTATTTGCATATATTTGGTTAGGTTAAGTCCTGAGCATTTCTTGTATTAAATTAGGTTTTTTTTGTGTGAAATAGGTTTTCGGTATTTTATGTGCTTTAATCATGATCATCAAATAAGAAGGGTTTCAATTTTTTCAAATGATGAGTGAAAGAATGAACTGTTGTTGCTTGAGGGTGAGCCTTGAATATGAATAGGCCGGAGGTTCTTACACCTTGCGGGCTAGCAAGGGGGAGAGCATGCCCTTCAGGCTGTACTCTTTGTGCCTTCGGTGCTTCTGAGGAAATTACAATAACTAGAGAGTATGTGGCTAAATCCAATTAACCCACCTTTAGACCTTTCACCTTCAGTATTGCACAAGCAACTAACTGTCATTTGTAGATTAATGTCTTTTTATGTATTTTATAGGTTTTAAGTGGATCAGGGGTCAACTAGGGTAATTAACATGCAAATTAGGAAAGAATGAGCAAAGAAAGTGAAGATTGGAGAGAGGACCTAATAACTCTAGTAAACTAGAGTTATTTCTATCTAAATGATGGCATTTTGATAGTTTAAATACCGAACTTTGGGTAAGTAATTGAAGATTTTAGTTAATTTCTTTCATATGTGTTTGTATTTTCGTTCTTGTTAAATATGATAGAGCAAACTCTAGCATTGCACGGATGCCAGTGCAAGCAAACAACTTTGAAATTAAGCCCTTCTTAATCCAAATGCTCCAAGCTCATGCCATGTTCGGGGGTTGTCCCAATGAAAATCTCTATACGCACCTCATGAACTTCGAAGAAGTTTTGGACAAGTTCAAGTTCAATGGAGTACACCCGGATTGCGTGCGAATAAGGGTGTTTCCTTTCTCTCTCCGGGATAGGGCAAAGTCATGGTTACATTCCCATATGCCCAATGAACATTTATCACTTGGAATCAACTTGCTCAAGAGTTCTTGGCAAAGCATTTTCCACCCGCAAAAACTGCCAAATTGAGAAATCAAATCACCTCCTTTAAGCAAGACGTTGGTGAAAGCTTGGGAGTGGTTCAAGGAGTTGCCAAGGAAATGTCTTCAACACGCGATTCCTTTGTGGCTTCAAATTTAAACTTTCTATAATGGTTTGACTCAAGAGACCAAATCCATAGTGGATGCTTCCGCTGATGGGTCTATCTCATACACGACTCCGGAGGAAGTTCAAGAGTTGCTCAATAGGATGGCATACAATTACTATTACATGGACCGATGACTTCACCGGTGACTCAACACCAAGCTAATCAAGCCAATTCCAATAATGGAGTGTTGAATTTGAACATGCAAGATGCTCTTTTGGCACAACAAAGTATGCTCATGAGTGTGATGAATAACGTTGCAAAGGCGTTGGAGAACTTGGAGAAACCAATGTTGTGTAAACTCCATGTCTTCTTCTCCAACCCAACTAAGTATTGTATGTGATTTTTGTGGAGGCGGTCATGCAAATGGACAATGTGAGATGCCATATGGATCCAATGAGCAACTCAATTATGTATCTAATCAATCATCATTTCCAAGGAATCCATCCGGAGCTTATGGAAACACATATAATCCTTCTTGGAGGAACCATCCTATTTTTTCATGGAGCAACACCAACAATCAATCCACTCCTTCTTACCAACAAAATCCCCTACCTCAAAATGTCCAACACACTCAAGCCTCAAGTTCCTCACCTAGATCTTATCAACCACCACATCAAAGAAATTTCCAACCCAACTCATATCAATCTTTTCCTAATCCTTCATTTCAAAACCAACAACCAAGGCCTTATTTTCAATATGCAAACTCTTCCCAACCTATATATCATGACCAATATGCTCCAAGAGAGAATGTGGGAGAAGATGGTTGGAAAAGAGAAGCCGAGTATTTGAGAAGAAAGTTGGATAGGAAAAATGAAGAACACAAGAGAGATTATGAGAATTTGATGGCATCTAAGATGAATTTGGAGATTCAATTGGGGCAATTGGCGAGATTGAATAATGAGAGACCTTTAGGGGTGCTTCTGAGTGATACCATTCCAAACCTCAAGGAGCAATTGATAACTCTAGAAAACTAGAGTTATATGTACCCTAAACTTGAAGGTTTGGCTACTAGTTTTGAGCATTTTTAGTGTTTTCGTGAGTGTTTTTCTCTATTTTGCATTCATGGGTTAGAATGTGGAAATATGTGTTTATGAAGTATTTCAGTACTTATTTAGGTCTTAATTTGCATATTTTATTTGGTTCTTGTGTATAGAGTTGTGTTGTGTCTTTGACTCAACTTCGTTGAGAGTTAAGTTTTCATTTGTCATTCATTTTTTGGGCTATTTTGTGTGAATTTTATTTTTATATTTAGGTATTATTTTAAGTGTTTATTATAGATAATAATATTCTCCGTACCTAAATTCTTATGTGTTAGGGTCGCATGAATAAAAATGGCGCATCAATCTCTTTCGGATGAAGATTTTTGAAGCAAAACTGTGAAGTGCTGTATTTCAGAAGTTTTAGTCCAAATCGCGATCTCAAATTCCGGATTGCGATCTGGAGACGGCTGGAGCAAAAATGACTTTTTTCGGGGCTGATTTTTGCTGCATTATTACCCCACGACCCTAGCACTATTTATACCCCTTTTAAGCATAATTTAAGGCATAGAAAACCCATTAGAAAGCCAGTAGTAGGCTAGATTAGAATATATTTTTCTTCATTTTTCCTCCCCATTTGGGGAGGGTTTTCTTAGATTAGAGTAGATTAGGACTTTTCTTTCTTGTAGATTTCAAATCCAAGCTAAAGATTGAAACTTTTTAGTTTTAAGTGCTTTGTTTATGTTTTAATTCCTTTAGTCAAGATTTAATTTTATGTTACTTTAGTTAATTAGTTTAATTTCTTTAATCTAATTGCTTCCTTTATTTGTTTTCTTAGATGTCGTAATTGTTTAATTAGTTTATGGGCTTTCTTTAAAAATGCTTTTTTAGTGATAATTTGTACTTTAGATTGGTTAGTTACGATAGATTAGTTTATGGGCTTTTCATGTAATTGCTTTCTTTACTTGCTTTCCTAGTATAATTGGTAGATTAGTTAATGGGTTTTCCTTAATTGTGCTTTCTTAATGTTAATTTGTAGTTTATTCCTGTTAATTGCTTTCTAAAAGTACTTTCTTTTTACACGCTTTCATAGAATAGTTTATGGGCTTTCATTAATTATGATTTCTTAGTGGTAATTAGTAGTCTAGATTGTTAATTGCTTCTTTAAGTTATTTTTCCCTTTTAATTACTTTATGAAAATGACTTCTTTTTACATGCTTCCATTTTACTTGCTTTCTTAAACATGCTTTCTTGGTATTAGTCTTTACTTTAATGCAATAGATAGTCTTTAAACTGCTTTCTTAGTTCTTTAGTTATAGTTTTAGTTAAATCTGTTCTCTTAATCATTAATCACTTCAACTTGTAATCTAACCAAATAACTGGTAATTATCCACCAATCCTTGTGTTACGATCCCTACTTCCCTTTGCTACTAGTTGACAACCGTATACGTGCGGGATGCCACCTAGTTAGTAGTAGGATTTAGGTGTTTTATAAATTTATAACTAGGTATGTAAAGCATCAGCAGTGCAAGGCCATCACCCTTACGAATAGTATTGAGTTGGAAGAAAGGGTTGGGAGAAATTTGTTGTAAAGTAGAGAAAAAGAAGGAGTTGAGGATGAAGAGAAGGAAAAAGGGGAGTCTTCAAATGGGCAAGATAAAATGATGAATGAGTCTACTATGCCTACTTTGCAAAGCAATGAAGGCAAGGATCCGAAGCATCATGAGAAGAAGCACATCAATGTGCCCTTTCCTCAAAGGCTAAGGGATGAAGAAAAGGCAAAGAAGTTCATGAAGTTTCTTGAGAATTTCAAAAATCTTGAAATCAATATTCCATTCATGGAGGCACTTGAGAACATCATGCCTGCCTATGCTAAATTTATGAAACAAGTCCTCACTTCAAAAAGGAAATTACATGTGGATGCTTAATGGATAATTGTAGTGCACTCCTTACAAAAAGGTTGCCAACAAAGCTCAAGGACCCTGGATCATTTTCCATACCTTGTGAGATTGGGGTTTACAATTTGGAAGAGCGTTGTGTCACTTGGGAGCTTTAATAAATCTCTTGCCATTTGCGGTATTAAAAAAATTAAATGGAGGACAATTGAAGCCAACAAGTATCTCATTGCAACTTGCGGAACGGAGCATAAAGTTTCTAAAGGGGATCATTGAAGATGTGATTGTGAAAATTGACAAACTCTACCTTCCGGCCGATTTTATTGTGCTTGAAATGGAAGAGGATGAAGAGATGCCAATCATTCTTGGGAGACCTTTCCTTGCTAGTGGCCGTGCACTTATTGATATTCAAGAAGAGAAGTTGAAATTCCGGATAAATGATGAAATTGTTACGTTTAATGTTTTTAGTCATGTCATTACAGCTTTCTTCAATTTTTGAAGATGTCATGAATATAAATGTAGTAGATGATCTAGTTGATGATTGTTGTAGGAATGCAATGGAGAAAGAGGTCTTAGGGTAAAATGGTTTAAATCAAGATGATGAAGAAGAGATGAAGAATTTGAATCAATTGGAGAATGATACCATATTGCAAAAGAAAGATGAGAAGAATCAAGAAAAAGGTAAAGGGGGGGTCTCCAACTAACTAACCCCCAAGTTAGAGCTTAAAGCTCTTCCTACTCACTTAATGTATGCATATCTTGGTGAAAATGAGACATACCTAGTGATTGTGAATGCATCTTTGACAAGTGAGCAACTTGAAAGATTGATTATGGTGCTTAAAATGCATAAAGATGCCACTGCTTGGTCGATTGATGATATTCAGGGAATTAGCCTTTCCATGTGCATGCATAAAATCTTGTTGAATAATGAAAATAAATCGGTGAGGCAACCTCAAAGGAGATTGAATCCTACTCTAAGAAGAGGTGAGGAAGGAAGTTATCAAGCTTTTGAGAGCTGGTATTATTTATCCTATTAGCGATAGTGAGTGGGTTAGTTCCACTCAAGTCGTTCCACAGAAGGGTGGTATTATCATAATCATAAGTGAAACCAATCACGGGATGGCGAATGTGCATTGATTTTCGAAGGTTGAATGAGGCCACCTGAAAGGATCATTTTTCTTTACCTTTTATCGATCAAATGCTTGAGAGATTAGCCGGCTTTGCATACTACTGTTTCCTTGATGGTTATTCCGGTTACCTCCAAATTGTCATTTGTCTGGAAGATCAAGACAAAACAACTTTTACATGCCCATTTGGTACCTTTGCATATAAGAGAATGCCCTTTGGGCTTTGCAATGCTCCAAGAACATTTCAACATTGTATGTTTGCCATCTTTCATGACATGGTTATAAAGAGCATAGAGATCTTCATGGATGATTTTAGTGTATTTGGTGTCTCGTTTGATGAATGTCTTGCAAATTTGTCCAATGTGTTGAAAAGGTGTGTAGAAACTAATTTGGTTCTCAATTGGGAAAAATGTCATTTCATGGTGACGAAAGGAATTATTTTGGGTCACAAAGTTTCATCAAAGGGGATAGAAGTTGATAGGTCAAAGGTGGAGGTGATTGAAAAGTTGCCTCCTCCAATTAATGTTAAGGGGGTAAGAAGTTTCTTAGGTCATGCGGGCTTTCGTAGAAGATTCATTTGGAATTTTTCACATATCGCTAGACTTTTGTGCTTATTACTTCAAAAGATTGTCCTTTTCATTTTGATGATTCTTGTTTGGAAGCATTCAATGAGTTAAAACATGCTCTTGTGATTGCACCGGTCATTGTAGCACCAAATTGGTCTCTTCCATTTGAGCTTATGTGTGATGCTAGTGACTATGCAATATGTGTCATTTTATGTCAAAAGGTGAATAAGATGTTGCATGCCATCTAATATGCAAGTAGGACCTTAAATGATGCACAACTTAATTATTCTACACATCGACGGCGAAGAAACTACTTGCTATAGTTTTTGCATTTGATAAGTTTAGATCATATAAGATTGGATCAAAGGTAATTGTTCATACCGATCACTCCGCATTAAAGTAATTATTTTCTAAACAAGATGCCAAGCCACAGTTATTGAGATGGATACTTTTATTGAAGGAGTTTGATTGGGAGGTAATGGACAAGAAGGGTGTCGAAATCATGGAAGCCAATCATTTGTCAAGGATTGAAGCATCTAGATTTGTCAATCACGAAGAAAGAGGCATCAATGAAGAATCATCAATTAAGAAATTATTTGAGGTGAAGGAAATGAGTCCATGGTACGTGGATATTGTAAATTATCTTGTGGCAAGGATAGTAGCAAAGATGCTAAATGTCAATGAGAAAAGGAAAAAATTCGCAGAACTTAAACATTACTTCTAGGAAGAGCCATATTTGTTTTGAAGCTGCAATGATCAAGTCCTCAGGAGATGTTTCCCAGAATGTGAAATTATCGATGTGTTGAGACATTGTCATTCATCTCCGGTTGGAGGGCACCATGGAGCTCAACAAATGACTTTCAAGGTTCTTCAAAGTGGTTTGTATTGGCCAACTATGTTCAAGGATTCCCGAGAATTTGTGCTCAAGTGTGATGAATGTCAAAGGGTGGGTAATATTTGGAGGAAGCATGAAATGCCCCTTCATGGCATTATTGAGTTGGAGGTATTCGATGCTTGGGGAATTGATTTTATGGGACCTTTCCCAGTTTCATATTCCAACAAATATATTTTAGTTGCAGTGGACTATGTGTCAAAGTGGGTTGAAGCAATCGCCACCCCAACTAATGAAGCCAAATTGGTTACTAAATTCCTTCGAAAGAACATTTTCTCTCGGTTTGGAATTCCTTGGGCTATCATTAGTAATGGGGGCTCTCACTTCAAAAATTCACATTTTGAGGCCTTGATGACAAAGTATGGTCTGAAATTGCTTTAGCCTATCATTCTCAAACATCGGGTCAAGTTGAGAGGAGTTTCAAACCGAGAATTGAAGAGGATCTTAGAGAAGACAGTGAATAATGCTAGGAAGGATTGGGCACTTAAGTTAGATGACAAATTGTGGGCCTATCGAAAGGCATTTAAAACCCCCATAGGCATGTCCCCGTACCGTATTGTGTATGAAAAAGCATGTCACTTGCTGGTGGAACTTGAGCATAGAGCATATTGGGCAATAAAGAACTTGAATTTTGATTTGAAGGAAACATATGAAAAGAGGATGCTTGATTTGAATGAGTTGGATGAATTTTGGAGGGAAGCATTTGAAAATTCTTTGATCTATAAGGAGAAAACTAAGGCATGACATGACAAACTGATCCTAAGGAAGGAATTTAAAGTTGGTGATTTGTTGCTACTTTATAATTCATGGCCCAAGTTATTCCCGGGAAAACTCAAGTCAAGGTGGAGTGGCCCCTTTGAAGTGGTTCAAACTTTTCCTTATGGAGGGGTAGAAATAAAAGGGAAAGAGGGAGCTTTCAAGAATGTTAATGGTAATCGGCTCAAATCCTACTTTGGAGGAATCATTGAAGGCGGAAGAGATCATCCAATTTGTGCAAGAATGATGTCGTGCCATAGTCAAGCTAGTGACTATAAAAGAGCGCTTCTTGGGAGGCAAACCAAGTCTTTAATTTAGTTATTATTGTGTTCTTTTTGGTGTGATTTTTCATTAGTTTGATTTTGAGAAAATTAGTTTGAATTACGTTAGAATTTTAGTTAAAAATCTAAGTTTTATTTAGTTGAATAAATGGCGCTAAAGAATGAGAAAAAATTGTCATCCTAATGTGTTAATTTTGTGCTTGTAAGTTGTGCATGGAATTGGAGAAAAGTGATGAAGAGTGAGAAAATTTTGGCTAAGTGTAAAAAATACACTTTGTAGAAATTCAGCCTGAAATTGTGATCTCAAAATTCTAGATCGCAATATCAAGCTCAAACTTTTGGAGGGCATAATCATAATTTGGTCGATATCGCAATCTCAAAATTGAGATATCGTGATATTAAAACCAAACTTCTAGAAAGGCATTTTTTTCACCGAGTCGATATCACGATTTCCAAATCGATATCGCGATCTCAACTCTTTCAAGATCGCGATATCAAAAATGAGATCGCGATCTCGACATCATGCCAGATCGCGATCTCAACCCCCAGAACCATTTAAATTCTTCTTTTCCCACAATTTTCTTCTATCTTTTTTCTTTTCAAGCGAAAACCCCCTTCCCAATTCCTTAATCTCTTCCATAAACTTTACTTAAAAACCATTCCAAACTAAATAATCACCACTAACTCCATCTAATTCCTTTTAGGAGCATCAATGCAAGAACATTTTTGGGAGATTTCTTGGAGGATTTTGGACATCACAAGACTTTTTGGATATTCTCAATCCAAAATCGGGTAATATTTTTCTTTGAATTTGTGATTCCAATTTTCAATTTATTGAAGATAATAGTTGGGTTTTGTTGATGAATTTGTGGTGAAAATTTTGATGGCCAATTGTTGAGCCGCAATAATTTTTGCGAATTTTTTTAGAAAAATTTTGACGTTGAATTATTCAATTATCTGAATTGTTAGCTTGGTATTTGTATTGGTTTGAATTGTGTTGAGAAATTTTGAAAGTTTGTTGGAAATTTGGTGAATTGACTGTGTTGGCTGTGATCTTGGAATTATTGAAAATTATCTGAATTTTGATCGAAATGTGCTGTTAAAATGACTAGAGGAGTTTATGGTAGTGCCAAAAGAAGGGCTAGAATGAGGGGAAGAGGAATAGGTTCTAGGAAGAGAAACGCCGGAGAAGGTACTAGTGGAGAAGGAGGCTTGGAACAGCAGTTGGAGGGTAATGGACATGTAGTACCACAGTTCTCTAGTGATAGGCTCTTCAGTTGTATAAGAACAATGAGAAACATGAGGTTATTAGAGATCAAAAATTTGACATTTCAATGCATTGGGGAGATTATGATGAAGCTAGAAAATGATTGAGGAGCAAATTAAGTCAAGGCATTCGGAGGGATCTAGTCAACACTCTAATTGACTCTGGGTCTTCCCAATTAGTGAAAGAGTTTCACTATAATCTGTGTGAGTTGGAGAATGGTATGGTGTGGGTACGGAGTTATTAGTGGACTTTAGTGCGGATTTGATTAATGCTTACTTTAATACACCTCCCGTATCTTGTAGTCAATTTTTGGCATTCTTAAATAACCAGGAGAAAGACATGAATGCAATTAAAGATGCCTTTTGCAATAAGCAAGTTGATTGGGTTAAGAATGTTTCCTCGAATATTGAGTTGAAATTTGCACATCAGGGACTCTCTTTGGTAGCCAAATTATGGTTTTACTATTAGCTACTGAATTTGGGGATCCAATGCATTGAGTTATATTCAGAGGGATAAAGTACTCCTAGTGTATGCTATTATAACAGGGGTGCTGGTAAATATTGGTAGCCTTGTCAGGTAGGGGTTCATAGACAGTGGGAGGTCCGAGCGACCTATATTTTATGCCCCTAGCTTGATTCACCATTTGTACACTTCGATAGTTGGTTGCCCGATTGATCCTATGGAGCCAATGGCCTATCCACATGTAAGGATTAATCGGGAATATGTTTACCGAATAGTGAGAGAGTACAAAAAGCACCATCAACAAGAACACCCTACCCAACCACTGCCACCACCACCTCAGAGTACTTCTTTCATTCTGATGCCTCCAGGTTATGTCTTAAATGCTCCAATTAATGAAGATGAGAGAAATGAATTGCAAGGGTATTGGACATACAGTCAAATGGTGATGCACAACAACTTGACCTTGATTGGAGAAGCTCTCAAGAACACTTCTTGGGTACATGGGTTAGGCCACCACCACCTCCGGTACGGCACTTTGGTCCACCTCGTGGACATCACTACACAACACCTGCATTTTCAGCACATCAAGAAAGATCCAGCCAAGCGGGTGCGGCCGAAAGAGAGCTAGATGATGATCATGAGGAAGCCCAACCCAGTGATGCCGAGGAAGGTCAATAGGAGATGGAGAAAGAGGATTGACACCACCAACTGTATTGAGCATTGATGACATCCAACCCAAGCAATTGAAGCCATTTGTGGAAGATGAACAATTTTATCTATTTTTCATTGCTTAGAACCTTGACATTTAACTATTTTTATTTTTATTTTTAGTCCTTTGATTTGGAGTAGTTTAATTTTCCTTTTTAGTAGATTGACTAATGGCCTTAAGCTGACGCCAAGTATATTGTGATGCTTCATGGATTAAATCTTTTTGGGAATTACTTGTTGGATACTTGGTGTAGTTTTGGTCATGTCATTGCCTAATAAGAGTAGAATGGCTAAGGGCCCTAAACTGATGCCATTTTTGCATTTGTTGATGAATTGAATTAGATATTGATTTTTATGGGACTTAATTGATAAGATGCATGGCATGGTTTAACACTCTTAGCTCTTTTGCTTAGTTTTAACTTTCAGCTTTAAATGGTGTCGTAGTTGAGTAGCTCTTATTATTGTTGGATTTGTCTTTGTGTTGGATTTACTAGGTGAGCGATAGGATGAGTTGTACTCATCATTTGAATAAATGACAAGTTTGGGGGCGCTTATTTTTTGTTTTGGGATCGGTTATTTTGTGTAAGGTGATACACATGATGCATAATGGATGGAAAATTGATCAATTGAGTACTCAATGATGATGTACTATGATGTACAATACTAAATGATTGAAGTATTTGATTAGGTCATTTCATGGACTTAAGTGTGAGTGAGTAGTTCTTTTACAACATAAAGATTTCAAAAACTTAGAGTTACTAATTTTTCAAAAAGAAGTGCTGAAAATTTAGAAAAATTTATGCAAAATATTATTTCTAATCAAATCAATTATATTATTTTGTTAGACGATTTATCTTTTGGAAGAAATGAGTTAAATGAAATAGAAGGAATTTCGGGACATTTTGTGTGTTTGCATCGGAATGTTCTTCTAATTTGTGAATAATTGATATTCGAGATTAATTTTCAGTACATTTCACTCATTTTCCTTGGTTTAGGACCGTCTATGAATAAGGAGAGTACGGGATTCCGCATGTACCGATGTTATTTTTCCGAAATAATCCAATAGAGTAGTAATAAGGCGAGTACGGGATTCTGACATGTATCCATGTTGTTTCTCCGAATTAAGCCATTAGGAATTGCGTTTTAGTATACCAATAAGATGTTTATAAATGTTTGTAAATGTATCATTGATCTCATATTACTTATTCCTTGTTAGAGGTCTATTCCCGAAATGTGTGACATTTGCATTTAAGTTGATTCCTAAATGAACTTCTAATTTCATGATGCCTAGTCGGGATAATTGACTAACTTCATAATATTTTGGTGGTGTTTATGTGTTTAAGTATCAGTAGGCTTCTTTCCATTTTTTTGTTTGCTCGGGACTAGCAAAATGCTAAGTTTAGGAGTGTGATAACTCTAGTAAACTAGGGTTATTTCTCTATAAATTATGGCATTTCGATAGTTAAATCCCGAACTTTGGGTAAGTAATTGAAGAGGGAGCTTTTTGTTAGTTTCTTTCATGTGTTTGTATTTTTGTTCTTTTTAAATATGATATTTTTTTATTAAATTTCTGGCATAATTAATTGCTTAATGTTGTTAATATTTTGCAGGTCAAAATTAGAGGTTGGAAGCTGGAATGAACTGGGCTTAAGGGACCAAAGTGCAATAATGGAAGAATGCTGGGAGGAGAGTCCAGATCGCGATCTAGATTCCTCCAGTTCGTGATTTGGATTCCTCCAATTCGTGATTTGGATTCCTCCAATTTGCGATCTGGATTCCTCCAGTTCGTGATCTGGATTCCTCCAGTTCGTGATCTTGACTCGGTAGAATGCTCTAAATATAACGGGAAAATGTCTTAAATGTATTAGAGTCGAGATCGCGATCTCAAACTCCCAGATCGCGATCTTGACTCGCTGACGGATAAGTTGTGAGGGCAATTTTGTAATCTTCCAGCAAACAACTCATGATTTTTGCCTTGTATAACACTACACTATTTAAGCTACTTCAATTCAATCAAAAAAAATTGTAATAGGGTAAGTAGGATAGTTTTAGTTAGAAAATTATGAGATTTTAGGATAGATTAGGAAAACTTGACTCTTAAGTTTCTTTTGAATGAAAATCCTCTTTAGTAAATTCTTAGATCTACTTTTAATTTCTTTGCAAGTTTAAATTTTGATTAGATAGTTGTAGTGGGTTTATCATTAACTTCAAGTAGATATAATTTTACTTATTTTCTAGTTTAATATAGTGAAAATCTCTTTGCTTGCAATCTAGGGTTTCTCAAAGAACTAGGGTTCCTGTTAATTTCTTGCTTTTTAGTTAAGTATTCTCGATTTCTTGCATTAATTTCTAGTTAATTTTTAGTGGGCTTTTTGTATTGTCATAAAAAATCAAAAAATATTTAGATTTCAATTTTAACTTGTTCCAATTTCTAATGTAGAAATGGTTGCTTTTATTCTTCAAGGTTCTTAATTGTAGTCTTTTTAATTGGGTAACTTTCTTGGTCTTAAATTTAGCTTTAGATTTATTTCGGTTAATCTAGGGTAGAATTAAGTGCTTTAAGTTAATTGCTTTTGTTAGAATTTAGTAGCTAGTCTCTTAATTTCGTAATTGCTTAGTTTCCATTACTTATTTTAGTAGATAAATTAGCTTAATTTGGTCTTGTTTACTTGAGTTTAAATATGAATTTGATTAGTGTAGTTTCATCTCTCATTGATTGATTTTTCTTAACTATACAAATACTAGTAAATTTTGGTATTTGCCTTACTATAATCCTTGCAGAAACGATCCCTACTTCTCTTTACTACTAGTTGACAACCGTATGCTTACGAGATGCCACCTAGTTAGTAGTAGGAGTTAGGTGTTTCATAATTATTATAACTAGGTGTGTTAAGAGCAACAGGACCCTAGCGTTGCCAGTGCCAGACCACTATTGATTGTGAGGGAAATTGACTTTCCTATTTCATTTAGAGTCCGTTTCCAGCCGATTTGGATCTATTTCAAAGCTAATGAAACCCTAGATCTTTATACCCAATATGTAATAACCTATAAATAGAGGTCTTATATACCTACTTTTATATTATTTTTACAGTATCCATGACCTACCTAGATTAGCTTTAATTTTCTGCAATACTTAAGAAAACAAACGTGTGGAGGATTTAAGGGTGCCGACCTTGGTTCATCATATTGGCGACATTTATTGTGTTATTTATCTATTTAATTTTTAATTTCAATATTTATGGAGTACTTTAAGACTTTTACTATTTATTTTTTCGGCATTTATGCTTTAAGATCTTTTAGTTAGAGTTTTCAAGATGTTGCCTATTGTCATGGCATAATTCTAGTTAATCATTATTCATGGTAAATTTCTAGTAAAGATTGAGTATATTTTTATGATTTTAATGCTTTCAAGCATTCGGCCAGTTCTTGAATGATTTGTATTGATATGTGAGGAGACAAACGTAGTTAATTGCATACTTATGATCGCACAGCAAAAACCATGTACTGAGCGAATGTCTACTAAGGATTGATGTGGTTAATTTTCGTGGTTAGGTTGGAACTCCATGATCTTAATTAATGTTCTTTAAAATTTAATTGTTCTTGCTAGACCAAAGTCAGATAAATTAGTAAAAGTAAAAGAATTATTATTGCATAACTATTGGGTAATAGCTAAAAGTAGGAAATTCTACCAATAGTCTTGGAAATCAACCTAGAGTAACTTGAATTGAGTTTATGCCTAGCTATTGGTGAAATCAAGAAACTTAACATCTTACAAATATTGAACTCTTCTTATTTAATGCTTTGCTTTAGCTATTCTTCGGGTCTTCAGTTTTAATACATTCAATCTCTCTAGTTGATTAATCCAGATAGTAAAAAAACTATTAATTTCAATGCTTATTCCCAGTTCTCTTAAATATGACAATCCTTTCAAAATCTATACCACTTGAAATGATCTCGTGCACTTGTGAGTTTATGAAATTGTCCATCAAACTTTTGGTACTGTTGTTGAGGACTTGTACTGAATAATATTAATATTGAAGGATAAGGTAGTGAGTTACTATGGTTAGTGGATATTCAAAAAATTAAACGTAGCAAAAACAATAATAGAAATGATCTAAAGCCATCATCCATTGATTGATTTATGAAACTTTATAGTTAAAAAGTGACCCAAGGGTTAAAAAGAGACCTTTCCATCAAAGATAAAAGAGATAGTAATTTGAAGAAGTTCTGGGATGAGAAAGAACAATGCCAAATGCATGCCTCTCTAGAAGTCCGTACGAGCACTTGATCAACCAATTCCTTTTAGATAGTTGTTAATACCCATACTATCAAAGATCCCAAACAATTAGAATAACAAATGAAAGAATTCACTTTTTGCCAAAAACCCTAATCCTAGAGCACTAGAAAAGGGAGAGGTGGAGAGACGATTTGTAAGGGAGAAGGAAGAACAAATTTTCCCTCATTTTTAGGTAAAAGTCTGTTCCTTAACTGACATAGGGAGCTTAAGAAGTATTTATAGGCCATTTAAAGGAAATTAGGATTTAGTAGAACCCAATTCTCTTTAAATACGATTGAACTGAAAACTATTTTCTTCCTTGGTTAGTTTCATGTCTTTGGGTTATTAATAACTAACCATGGACTATACAAATTTAATTAGACTAGCCCACATATGTTACTTTTTCCTCTCGTAGTTATATTTTGAGCCCAAATTTCTACTCAACTTAAATATAATAACTCAAGATATAAGTTCAATAATTCCTATACAAAATATTTTAGTATGTATTATTGAATTTCAAATTATTTTAAATCAACGTTCATATTATCTCATCTCTAAAATTGGCCTAATCCCCTTTTAACGCTTAATTAGTGCATTTCTTTCTATCCCCATACAATAAGATACACACTATGCAACTATTGCATTTCGTCTGCTAGTTTGAAATTAATTGATCATCATACCCTTGTGTGTGCGACCAACTAGGTTCATGATCCTAATCGCATCGGAATAGTTACAAAATAAATTGATAATGACCAACTAGGTCAGGGGTTTTGTGCATTATCTTCTATACAAGATAACTGACATCAAAACATCTTTTGGGAGATATTAAATATTAATTTCCAAATTACTCCTAAAGTTCAAGAGTGATGCATAGAAACATATACCTTGGAATTCATAAGAGATTGACTTCTCTATGTGCTGTTCCATTCGATCTTTTAGGCCCCAACTTCACCTGAACGGTTATGTCATGATGTCCCTGTTATCAACAGCATATGGATAAGAGGAAATTTAGCATAAATCTTTATATCAGGATTACCATGTGATAAAATTCTTCTATTTTGGTAATCAATCTAGATCATGGCCATTGTTTTCTTGTCAAGCTGATGATCTATAGTCTCTTATATAATTTGTGTATATCTTAGAATGCATAGTTAACTAGAAAACTATTTTATTTATATGTCAACTACAATGGCAAAGGATTTTGATTTAAGATTTACGATTTACGATTATCATATCACTGATACCTTGCACTACAACAAAATAGGATTTTTGTGACGCACAAAATATGTTGTCGAAAACGAAAAATTTTCCACAAAAATTCTTTTGCGGTAGTTTTGTGGGATATTTGAAATTTGTCATCTTAACTGCCATAATAGGTTTTTGGGTATATATAACAAATGCTTCTAGTGCTTGTGTGGCAATTTTTTCTTTGTTGCCAAAATTTTTGCGGCAGAATTCACGATGTATTTATCTATATTGTAATTGTTTCTGGATGATGTTAATTATGTCACAATAAAATTGTCACAAATAGTTTAGGAGGGAATTCTATGATATCGGCGGGAATTTTTTATGACATAAATATCCATTGCAAATCGTTCTAGAAATTGTGCGTCCAATTGAAAGTTTTTCATTACCTTGAATTAAAATGCACTTGTTGTACAGAATTGGGACTAATATATCTAAACAAATGCCTATTCTAAATTCTAAAGTAGAAAGTATTACATGAATTTAAGAACTTTTAATATAATTCATTCAACTCATAATTCAACATAATCATTCAAGTAACGTCCAAATGTATATTGTGTCACAACTTAAGAGTCGTCCAACTATTATTAAAATAAACTAATAATCTAAGATCTAAAATAATCATTTTTCCGTCAAATAGTTTTCTAGAATATAAAAACTGCAACTTTTATTCTCTAAAAATATGTACTCCAACCCAGTCACCTACTACTGTCATAAATAAAAGCTAATTGTTAGTGAATAAGCTTGTCAATGACAAAATAGATTGAAAAACTTAATTAAATTAAGCGGAATGCTTATTAGAAACCTTTCTTCTTTTCTTTGTCGCATTTTGCGTCTAATAGAATAAAACCAAATCAAGTCAAAATTATATGTTGCTCAATCATCTAATAATGATCACAACAAATGTATTTAAACAACTTAATAATATAATACTATAATAAGCACTTTAAATAACTATGTAATAATATATGAAATAGTTAATTATTGTAATATAAACCGAATTGATTATTGATAAAACATGTGAAATTAAAAAAAGACAAAAAAAGTAAAGCATATCCACATAGGCTAGAGACACTTTTATGAATTTTAAGTAAGACTTGAAAAAATTTCAACAGCATTTCTGTTGTATTTACTACATTTTCCAATTTCAAGACACGTCGAAACAACAATATCCAAAGTGATATTCCTGTATAATAAAGAAAAAGACAGGCATAACATACTAGGAATACATATTATACATGTTGATTAAGATGTTGTTCACACAAATTTTGAGTATGGAAACGATACTGAAAGTCAAGAACAAATAATCAAAAATGTCAATTCAATTAACGTAAAGGTATGCAACTCTGACTTTGTATTTTCATTTACAAAAAAATATCCCTTGATTCTTGCTCTTCTAAATTGTAGATATATGGATGATGGATCTTCTTGCGGTGATTTGGTGACCAGAAGAGGATTTGTTGGAAAATTAGTAGTGGAAAACTTGAGTAGATCTTGTGGAAAAACGTCTGTAAATCTACCAAAAGGTTGAAAATTTGAACACTTGATTAGCACTTGACAACTTGAAAAGTTAAGATCTTCTTGTAAGATTTCGAGGACTTGATGGTCGAAGAACACGAAGAGCTTCAAGGACTTCGAAAACTTGGTGTATGTAGAAAATCTCTGATGTAGTGTTTTGTCTAAAGGAAAGTACCCCTATTTATAGACAAAAAAAATAGTGTTTCCTACCTTAATAAGTTTATTGGGACTTAAGTTATCCATAATTTAAGACAAAATATTGGGCCGACCCAATGACATTAGCCCAAAATACTTTAATGGACTCTAGTCAATTTAGTTTAATTTTTTTGACTAAGCCCAAGTTTAAGGAAATTCACTTATCACATCCTATGAATTATTGGGGTTTGACTTGAACTTTTCATTTAAATTAATTAACTAAGACAGTTATTTAATTATTGTGTTAATTAATAATAATTTAAAATTTTGATTATTATAAATGCCCCCACTTCAAGACGTGGTACAAAATGAACTCGTTGGAACAAAAAAATAAAAAATGACACTTGAATTCTATGACTTTTACATATTTTTTATTTTTAAAAAAAGTGCGACACATTCCTTCTTGTATCAAATCATAAAATACCCGCACTTAGTGAATTCCAATTGTTAGAGCATCAAGGAAGCCGTTGAGTTAATCTTAACATGAATACAGACATAATTCACACCATAAACAATTAGCTAGGCCTAAATTTTTTTTAACTCGTGTAACTTGTGGTCCATAGTGTGATGCCACACTAGATCCTAATCTTTATGCTCAAGAATATGCCAAAATGTAAATAGAATAAAACTCTTGTAAGGTTCCTATAGGCATGTCTTCCCATATGCACTACAGGCTAGTTTCATTGTTTCCAAATCTCGTTTACTTGAACCCACGCTGTAACTCTTTTTTTTTTTTTTTTCTCTCTTTAAAATTCCCAATCCAAACTAAAAGCTTTGTCCAGAAACCACCACTACCTAACTGAGTCCCACATTTCCA
Organism: Cinchona pubescens; assembly: GCA_025175665.1. Taxonomy (NCBI): domain Eukaryota; kingdom Viridiplantae; phylum Streptophyta; class Magnoliopsida; order Gentianales; family Rubiaceae; genus Cinchona; species Cinchona pubescens. The sequence continues at coordinate 285,843 of JANKKI010000068.1, read as the reverse complement.
AACTAGGAAACTCCTCAATCTTCTCAAACTGTAAATTGCCAAAACTCGATTTGGCCAGTCAGGAGATGGTACAATCACAATCACCGTGCACTTTTGGATTTTTTTTTTGGATGAACTTTGTACTAGAAAACACTTCTGGAAACCTTCCAAAATACATTTCACCAAACTACCAAATATCAAATTGCTAATATCTGTATCTTCGATAATAAGCTCCACTAAACTACCAAATATCAAAATTATAGAATTTCTACAAAGAAAATTCTGCAATTATCATTCAACTCCTATTTAAAAGATATCCAGAATCTAACCTCCCTATGTTACCATTCCTCGTAGCTACTAGTGCAAGAAGCAAGGTTTATTCTCAAAGCTCGTCCAATCTTATAGGTAATTCCATGGCTTTACTTTGGCTTAAATTGGAATGTTCATTTTAATTATCATGAATTCCTTGGACAACCCATTGTGCCAAAGTTATTTGTTGCTTCTCACGGCTTATTTGACGAAAATTGTAGCTTCTTAATGTTAAGAAGTTGCAAGAATTGTCGTTTTGTATTGTCTAACCTTTTCTATTTTCGTCGAATTTACTGAGAGAGCTCAGCACTCAAAGAAGTCGATCAACACTTCCAATTGATTTAAAGAGACCGTAGCAATCCACAATCTCTTCTGTTAAGAGATCTAGCACCAAAATTTTCATAGAAGGCTATTGTCGTGATTTTCGGCTTGCAAAGAGTATTTCGAGTTCCAACCGCTTTAATTTGTAGTCGCTACTACTACTTCTGCATGTTCTAGTGAGGTATCAATGACGAAGTATATTACCTTGAAAATACTTCAAACATCTAAAATCATGTTGGACCTACACTCATCGCTCGACCATCAAGCAACAATTAACTATAGTCATATTTTTCTTTCGAACCCCTTTTTTAACTTTATGAACCGTTCCAAATTTACTCTATTTATGCTTTCAGCAACATGCAGATCAAAGGTGGCGAAACTCCCGAATAGTGTCTCCAACTTCTTGATGATAAGCGGGACTTGAGTTCTCATGACTTGTCCCTGCATATACTACAACCTGTCATAGGCGACTTTGCAATAAAGATTGATCCTCTAGATGCGGTATCTCATCTTCCAGAGTGGTCAACCAAATCTACAAAGATGGTGATTGGCCCTTCTTCGCCTCTTACAAGCAAAGAAGTACACATGTTGAAGTCTCATGACCATGGTGGAAAACAAAGTCCCTTTGCTCGCACCAATTCAGATAAGGCTGCTTGGGACACTCCATCTTCTAATTTTGAAGATATTACTTACATGACATACTATTAGGAGTGGTTTGAAGATGTTCTCTCAAGACACAAGAAGATGCTCCTAGGGGCCAAGATTTATGACGCCATCCATTGCCGAATTTTCCATCTCACTTTGGGACATGCACAAGCTTAGTGGCCTTCCAGTCTATGGCACTCTTTGTGATGAAGTTATTCTCTCAACTGATGAACTTTGTGGTACTAGCACTAATTGAAAAACTGCAGCTACCAGCAAGCTATATCCATCTATTTTCTGCTTTTCACAAACTTACAACACACGAAAAACAAAAGATGTTCAGATTGTTGATTGGATTCAATTTTGGTTTAAAGGCCCAAGTAGATATCAGTTGCCGTCGCTTAGAATCAACATGCAAAGAATTTCATCAAAACTGCTAACTATTCATAATCTTAGTAGAGTCATTGACAATGACTATGCGATCAAGATTAAAGACAATGCTGAGTTGTTCCTTGACTTGGGAGTTGATGAGATATACCTTGCTAGATTTGCAAATTCCTTCTAGCCTGTCACAAAATTGATCACATGTGTCCTAGTGTATTTAAAATGGCGAGCATGATGGCCTCTAGGCAAAAATTTTCCCTTGCTGTACCAGTTTTATCAAGCATCTACAATGGCTTAAATGGAGTTATCCATTTTTCGAAGTTTGCGAGAATCCACTGTCATTTTTCCAATCCACTATTTGTATAGATGGATAGCCCATTATTTTGATGCCTACCACATTTATATAAAGTTTAGTTATGGAGCCCTAATGACCAAATTTGGAATTTGAAAGTGGCGAGAGAATGGCCAAATTCTTTACTACTAACGAAGCAAGAAGCCTCTTCTAGTGATTAACCCATCTATTCTTCCTAGCTTATGCTTGGCTCAAGAGAAAATATCATGTTTTGCTCGACAATGGAGATTTTTCACCTTCATGGATGGGTTACTTCATGAACACTAGTTCATGTTAATTGACTCTTTGCTTGAATAATCTTCATATTGTTGAGCCATATAATCCTTACATGTTTAGCCGCTAGTTTGGCTTTTATCAAGATGTTCTTTACGACTTGAAAGAAAAGCTTCCTCCTTATTCACTGGTGGATGTAGTGCAAGTGTGGGGATCCTCTACTTGTGTGTGGCAACACAATCTAAAATAATTCTACGGAACAAAAAAGAAGCTTTTTTGTTACGAAAGATTATCATAATTGGTCGTCAAGTAGATCAAATGATGCTTCTAAAACACCATCAAGATTAATTTGAAGAAGAGAAAAAGTATCGAGTCATGTGCACACTTGACATCTAAAGGCGACATGGCTATCCATTCTTCGCATGAGCACCAAGTTGACCAAAAGAAGTAGTTCTCAATAGCATCCTTCTGTGCATCATGAAACAAGAAAGGGACATACTCTTGATACTTCAATCAAGACCCTCGAAGATACAAGGAAAATGATCACCGAATCTTAGAATAAAGAAACTGAGGACATTCCTACTCAAAATCCAAAGAGCCACTTGACGGAGAAAGAGGTGAATATGCCAAATGGGAAACAACTAGCGAAGGTAGTGGTAGATGTGTCAAAAAATGGAGGAAAAATTACATTTTTCACTCCTCCACCCAAGACTCTTAATGTAACAATTGGAGATTCATGATGCACAAACATTTGTGACGAGGAAGAGTCAAGTAATGCACGTCTGATAGTGATCACCCTTGGAATCGACTGAAGAAGGAAAAGAAAGATGGTATTATCTTTTGTGGAGGTCTAGATTGATATTATTGACTCAGAAGCACTCATTCAATGTGTACCAATGGGCTCAACAATACCATTTGAGGAACTTGCTCACTATGTTATCACTCCATTTACTACACCTTTTGCTTTCATGTTCTTTTTCTTTTCTTTCCCTTAATATTGATATTGACCTTGTACTTATGCTTTTTTTTATTCTCTCTGTTTAGTTTGATGATAATGAGCAAATAGTGGACCTTATAGATGACACTCTTGAAGAAATGGAGGTTTTAGTAATTAGGCCTAGCACGTTTGATGTTTTAGCAATGTCATTCATCGTTCTTCTCATGTAGAACTTACCAAGAACATTGAGGATGGAAGGAATAATGTTGAAATTGTCAAGCTAGGACTCAAATGGAAAAAAGTATTGTGACATGGAGGGTTCTACCAGTTCAAACTACTTCACCAGGAAAATGTCCACTCAATATCTTCAAACCTCAAACATGGCCATTGCCTCCAACTGCATCTGAGTTTTATTCAGAAGAAGCTATCTGAAATTGTCACCGAAAGTATGTATCCATGTTGTGGATTTGGAATCTTAAGCAACAGATTTCAAAGACTTCCATGGAACATTTGTTCTCTTTAAACAAACATGCAACAAGGTTTCGTGAAGAGATGGGGAGCAAAATGGACATCTCATCTTTGTAAGGTCTAATAAAGACATTCTTTGAGAACATAGAAACATATCACTTTGTCAAAGCATCACTTGATGGAATGATGAATTAAGAATCATATGAAGGATTTCTCTTAACTGCTCAACAAAACTTGCACACCATTGAGATACAAGAACATGAGCAGATAAATAGTATAAAAGATTTAGAAGCACCGATAGCACAACTTAGTAGCAAGGAAGTGGAGTTGAAGCAACAACTTGAACAACTATGCACTCAGAATGAGGAAAAAACCTTGGCTCTTAATCAAAGTCAAAAGAGCCTTAAAAAGACTCAAGTTGAATTTATGAGGCTAAGAGAGGAGATTCGAAAGGTTGAGAGTACCCCACACTTATCTACAGAAAATGCGAAGGTTCGGGGTAATTAATGGAGCATCTTCTTGAGGAGGATCAAAATGAACTTGCAAACTTATAATTTTTCGAATAGCTCATTCTTTTTTTTTTTTTTCTTGCAATGCAACAATTTCGAGTTGGACGAGTAGAAAAGGACTAGTCTTGATATTGTTCAAATTTAGCATTCTTCATGTAATAAAGAGTATTCACATGGAATAAAAATGTCCTTTATTCAAATTCACATGTTTTTCTTTTCTATTGCATGTTTCCATTTTTTTCATTTAAAAAAAAAAAATCAATTCAATGTTATGACAACAAATTTGTTGACAACTCATGCACCAACAAGTTTAAACCAAAATGAATTTTTGATGCTGATATGACTGAACTTGGAGGTAACTTCCAAGCTGCCTACGTATCCCAAAAAGAGGGAACCAAGTCATCACGTGGTTCAATGGATTTTACTGCCATCCACAGTTTTAGCTCATGTGGGCCAGGAGTTTTTTTGTCCTTATTTTTTTCCTAGGCAGCCTCTTGTGAGTTGTTTTCAACTAGCGGACTTTTTGTTTTTGTCCTTATTTTTTCTTAGGCCGCCTCTTGTCAAGTTTTCAACCTAGCGATCTTTTTTTTTTAATGCCATTCATAGTTTATACTCATGCGAGATAGAAGTATTTTGTAGAGTCAACCTTCAAGCATGAAATCACTTCAAGAACTTCCCATTGATCGGGCCAATCTTGACTCCGTCCTTATCTACTAGCTTATATGCACCGTGGGAGTAAACTTCTTGGACCACATGAGGCCTATCCTATTTTGAGGTGAATTTGTTTCCCATGTAATGATTGGTGACAATTGTCCTTCTTATTGCAAGAACCAAATCTCCAACTTAAAAAATTCGTGGTGGCACTTTTTTGTTGAACGCACATTCGCTTGCTAAGACTCAAGTTGTTGTTGATCTTGGAATCTCTTCTCATCATGAGCTTCTAGTTTTTCCAAAGAAAGATGAGCATTCTCCTTAATCATGAGACCTTCTTGAATTGAGAAGGAATATTCTCAAGGATGGCATTTGACACAACAATGGCAAAATGGTTTCAACTCCATAGACAAGCGAATATGGAGTGGGTTGTGTTGGTGTCTTAAAATTTGTCCTGTGGCTCAGAGCGCTTCACCAATTCTATCATGCCAATCTTTTTTGGACTTAGAGATCACTTTCTTCAGTAAATTGCATAAGGTATTTTTGAAAGCTTCCGCCAAGCCATTCACCGGTGCATTGTACATTGAAGAGTTTTGCTGCTTGAACTTGAATTATGCATACAATTGGTTCATCAAACTACTATAGAACGATTTCCATTGCCCATAATGATGTATTGAGAGAAACCATACCTGAAGATGATTGAGATCTTGATGAGGGTGACAATATTCTCCTTCTTTACTTCTTTCAATGGAATAGCTTCTGACCACTTAGAGAAATAATCTGTCCCTGCCAAGATGTAGAGATGACCTTACAAAGATTGAAGTAATGAACCAATCACATCTAGACCCCAAGCATCAAAAGGCCAACAGCGAAGCTACTGTAAGATGTAATGGCTCCGGCGGTTGATGAATAAAATTTTCATGAAGTTACAGGCATCACATCTTCTTGCATAATTTAGATAGTCTTTTACCATAGTAGGCTAGTAGTAGCCCATTTTGTTAATTCGGAAGTGAAGCTTTGGCCCAGATTGATATGCTCCCCAGACACCTGAGTGTGCTTCATCCATGGCCTCAGTAGTCCCTACCCCATGCAAACAACGTTTGGAAGTTCCTCTCATAAGATCGATGATACAACATACCCTTGTAGAGCACAAATCTGGGGCTCAACACCAAATTTTAGTTCAATGTCATAGATCTTTCGGTAACTTTGCATGCTTCAATTAGTCGATTAACGGTTGTCTCCAATCATTTTCATCAATTTCGGAGACCGAGATTGCGCTTGCCTCCTTATGAAGTACTCTGGCGAAGATGGAACAATTCATTTACGACAAACAACAACATTGACTTTTTTATTGTCGGACAAGGCTGGGGTTGTTGCTAGATGACTATTTGTGAGAGTATTTGCCATGTGATTTTCTTTCGTGGGAACGTGCTCCAAAGAAGTACTATTAATTGCCCCATCAATTCAGTAGCATAATGAAAGTAAGAAAGCAAATCATCTTTCTTCACGTCATATTGCTTCAATACTTGACTCACTACTAATAATCTATGTACATTTCAAGCCCATAATATTCATTTCCAATGCCATTTGAAGCCCAATGATCAAGGCTTGATATTTATCCACATTATTAGAGCATAACTCGATCATCAACTCTAAAATGGAAGAATGAATCTTTCTGGTGAGTACACAATTCCTATCCCTGCTCTCATTGATCTAGTTGCACCATCATAGCACATCATCCAAGGTGGTAGGACTTCTATTAGAAAATGTCCTCATTATGAAAATCATCAGAGAGTTTCTATTTAGTACGAATAGGATGGTCAGCAAGGAAATCAGCTAGTGCTTGTCACTTAATAGTTTTCTGAGGCACATAAATGATTTCATATTGGATTGAATATCATGGACCACCGCACAAAATGTCTAGTAAGCACAGGCCTGGACATAACAAATTTCACTGGATTTGCTCACAAGATCAAACGAACAGTATGTGCCTCAAATAATGCTTCAACTTCTTAATTGCATAAAATAAGGCTAAGCATATTTTCTCAAGGGGAATACTTAATCTCATTCTCGGTTAATGAACAACTCAGATAATGTAATGCTCTTTCTTTTCCCTATATATTTTCTTGTGCCAAGATTGCTCCTCCTGACTTTCCATGCACCGAAATGTACAATATTAGATGCTTTCCTGGAATAGGAGCTCCAAGTACTGGTGGATTCTATTGGTCCCAAAGCAACCTAAGAGGGGGAGGGGGGTGAATTAGGTTTCTTAAAAAATATACTTTCAGAAATATTGAGATTTTTCAAATATAAACTGATATAATAAAATCAATGGAACAGTGAAGTAAAGAGAGAAAATTAAACAACCAATAGTTCCAAGCTAGCAAGCTTGAAGTATTCAGCAAAATCACTAGAATGCTTCACACACTTGGTGAGCCAATAATCTTTACAAAGTTGGAAACTTCGTGCTCACACTAAAACTCTTTTAGTTGAGCCAGTTCAATCTTACTTACAACCACACTTTCGTACAAGATTATCACTCCACTCAAAGTTGAATTGCACTCACAACTGCACACTAATACAACAAAGCACTAGAGCCAATTTGTACTCAAATTGCTTTTCTCTAAGACTTGTATTCAATTTATTAGATAATTTTTACTTAATGTCAAAGCAGTTATTTATAAGAGCAAGAAATGGTGGTTGCAACTACTTCCTAATGGCTAAATAATAAATGCACAAAAAGTAGCCGTTGGGGTTTCGGACGTCCGAGACATATTGGATGCGTTCGACACAGCGTCTGATCTTCATGCAGTTGTTGAAGAGCTTCGTTCTGACGTCCGTGCATGCGTCCATTCCTTCGTCCGATAGAGGCTTCGGACGGTCATGTTCGTTCGTAAAGAGAAGTAGTAGGTGATAAGATCCTATTTCTTTCTCCCTGTTCCTTCGGACGGTGCAATGCGTCCGAGAAGTTTTGACCCATTCGGATGGTTCAGAGATCTCAAAGCCCTGTAAACTAGTAATGAACAAATGAATAGTGCAAAAACTTATTTACAGAGTTAAGTGTTTATGTCATCGTCAAAATAAGGTTTGGAAAACATCAATCACCCCCTTTTGATGATGACAAACCTTCATGGAGTAATTATGTAATAACAATTGGGTATGACTAATCATTTTGCAATATAGATGACTACTCCCCCTTTTGACATCATCAAACAAAGCTCCCCTGAGAACATGCAAGTATTGGGGGTGAATTGATGTTTTCCAAACCTTATTTTGACGATGACATAAACCTGTCTCTTATACACAAATCTAGATGTGTATAAGAGACAGCACACCTAACAATGCACTAATGCACTAAAAATTTTTGACACGTCTTTTGACGTTTTGATGGAACATCTTAATCGTGGTTTCACCGCTCTTCCTCTTCTCAGTGCGGCGTTACATGATGAAATCAAACGTGTCGTCAACATCCTCATCGCGCAACTTTTAATTTATTATGAGCCCAAACCTTGGCGCTTCTTCGTCCTCACGAACATTTCCATCTTCATTTTCATCACTGTCGGAAGATGAGTCGAGTGGTTGTTGTGACTGAAGATTGGCACTATTGAACCTGAGCCGAAGTAGACATGCCAAGGCTAAGTGCCTCTTGGATAATCATCTGATGAGTTTCAAGTCGCTTTAACTTTCGATTAGTGTGACGTTGAAAGGAACTGACTTGAGTGCTCAAGGAGGTGAGAAGGCCACAGATATGAGAAAGTGATGGTTCAGTGGTAGATGGATGAGGATCATGGAATGGTGGAGGTGGTTGAGGAGGAGGACAACGGGGAATAGTGAAATTAGAGGTGGAGGCATGGGATTGTGAATGTGCAATATCAAAGGCCGCTTTAGTTAACCATTGATCGTTGAAAAATCGGAGGCATTTTCGTTCAATATAAGATTTGTTAAAATCTAGGAGGAAGTTGTTTGTTTCCACTGAAAGGAACCTCGAGGAAATCAAAAATTTTGGTGAGGAATTTTTCCAAAGAGAATGTTTCTTCGGGTATCAATAAGAAAGAGTTCCCATAGGGAAAAAAGAGATACCCAAAATCAAGAGGAATGGCCTTGAAAATACAAAAAAACAAGTAAAGCTGCATTTTACCTGGCATCTAGATGTGTCAGTTGGCAGACAGGACTATTTGAACGGCAAGAGTGTATAGAGATCTTGTATTCATCCATGAAATAAGTATTGATCTTGTATAAATTGTATAACAAAGTGATATTATAAGAACAGGCCCCACTCATCGATGTCAAATCAAGTATCAACAGCGGGCCATTTATCTAAAGAAAAGAAATAGGAGAAATCATTTGGGTTTGAGACTTCACATTCAAAAATAGTGTTAATGATGTTCCAGGATGAAATCTCAAGGTGCTGTTAACACGAGAAATTAAAGTGCGAACAGTGGGGCCTTTCCGAAGATTGGTGGTGAATTGAAGCACCATGACATGATATACAAGTAAATCAATATGCATTAGGTGACCCCAATTTTGTTTTTCAAAATAGGATTTGACAATGGGAAGATTATACTCATCAAACAGACTTTGATATGCAGGACGTTGAATGATTATATATTTACTTAAAAGGGATGTATACCGTTCGGATGCCTTGGCATCGATGAATTTTGGCAGGATTGGATTTGTGGAGACTTGGGGATTAGCAGATGGTTCTCCTCGTACTGGAGCTTTCCTCGGACGATTTGCTGTAGAAGAACCTCCGCGAGATTTAACCATTGTGAAGGAAGGGAAGATAGAGGAAGAAAATTTTAATTTTTTGAAAGATTGGTAAGAATTTGATGAAATGAGATGGTAGATGGGAGAAAATCGATATGATTCAGGTGAGAAATACTCTGGAGAAGATACTAATCTTCCAACCAATTTTGGGAAAGAGGGTAGGAATTTGGAAGGGGTGTTGAAGGAACAATTTTCGCCAGAGGGTTTTCGGGGGTGAGGGTAACTCCGAAATGGGGAAGATGGACGGTTTTAATAGAATAGGGAGACCATTCGGACGGCCGAACATTTGGTGTGCGTCCGATGAAGCGTCCGAACGCTGATGAACGGACGTCCGATGGAAGATCCAGTGCGTTCGATGTTCTTTCGGACGATGGTAAGCGTCCTGAAGAATTCCAGAGATTTTAGTGAAGAAAATGAATATCTTTCGAACGATTATGAGCGTCCGAGGAAGATAGGCAGTTTTCGGATGAAACAGAGCATGCGAAAAATAGAGTCGTTCGGACGAACGAGTGCGTCCAAACTAAGAACCTATGCCAAATTGATCTGTAAAATTTCCAAACATTTTCTGAGAGATTCAAAGCGATCTAGAGCTAAGGGTTTTGTAAAAATATCAGCCAGTTGATCTAAAGTAGGCACAAAATCAATATGTAATTTTCTTTTTACAAACAAGATCTCTAGTGAAATGATGCTTAACATCAATGTGATTGGTTCCAGAGTGCATAACAGGATTTTTTGTGAGATTAATTGCACTATTGTTGTCACACTTCATAGGAACACAATAAAAAATGACACCAAAATCTTTCAGAGTATGTTTCATCCAAAGAAGTTGAGCACAACAATTTCCAGCAGTAATGTATTCGGCTTCAGTCGTAGAAAGAGAAATAGAATTTTGTTTTTTGCTAAACTGTGAAACCCAGTATTTTACTAGCCTTGTTCTTTGATTTTCACTGGTTTAAAATGTTTTTTTTTATTATTTTTAGTCATAAAGTACTTCAACTTATTCGTTTTTCAATTCGGCAAATTTTTCGGTTTACGCGATTTCGGTTCCGGCGGGTAAACGGGTCAAAAATTGGACTAAGTGTAATTAGTGCATTGTGGTGTGTGAGGGTTGTTTGATGGCTGATTTATTCAGAAAAGAATGATAATTTAGTAGCAAAATATTAGTTTTTGGGTCAAATAGTCAACTTGGAGACTATTTGGTCAACTTGGGTACTATTTGGGTCAACCTTGGAATTCTTTTTAGTCATCTTCTTGCTTGTTCCTTCCTCATTTTCTCTTTCTGCACATCTAACTCTCTTCCTCCATTTTCCGCAAAAAAATTTTCTTGAATTTCAAGTAGAAATCACTTGGAAGGTAAGATTTTATGTATTTTAGTATTTATGGCTTATGGGCTTTATGATCCAAGCTTTAATTTCAAGTTTTGTAGGATTCTTTATGGCTGAAAAATACTCTCTTTGCAGCCTTATATGTTATGATTTATGTATGTTATGGGTTGTTTTTAGTGTTTTGGAAGTTGGGAAGTGATTGGGGTTGATTTTTAACAACTTTCCACGGTTAGATTACATATTTTAAGATTATGAGTTGGGGTTTTGTCTTCCATATGTGGCCTAGAGTGTTATGCTATGAATGCTTATGTCTATGCATATAATGATGTTTTAAGTTAGTGTTTTAAGGTTAGTTTGGATAGGAATTGAGACATGAAACCAAGTGGAATTGATTTCCCTTCATTTTGTAAGTAAGCGGAAGTTTGGCGCAACTAGGATAATTTTGATAATTGGTTATGTTTGAAGGGTCTTTAATGATCTTTTGATGGTTTTAAGTGTTTACAATTGGTAGTGGGATGGTTAGGAAGCATGTTTGAATCATGCGTGTGGATAATCGGTAAAAATTTCAGTTTGGTAGTCTAAGAGGAATTCCAACCATAGGTTGTTAAGCTCTAATGTTGTCAATAGAGTTACATTGTAGTGGTTACCCCTATGGATTGTACAATTAATGCTATTGATATAGTCCCGGCTATTGCTCCGGTGAATCTTTCCGTTTATGGGTTTTTGTTGGTTGGTTGAATATGTTGTTTTGAGTTGGGTTGTGACCAAGGTCCCTTGAATACCTTGGAATTGGATTTTGTTGGCAGGGAGGATAACCTGTCTCTTATACACATCTAGGGAGTATAAGTTTCAGCTTTCTCATAACTGAGGCTGTCTCTCCTAATCTAGATGTAATACGAATTTGAGGGGTTAACTAAGTGTTTTGACTGGGGTTTTAGCTTGTCGAAGTTGGTCGGAAATTGTGGAAAGGTCATTTTTGACCAAAGAGCTGTTGGTGTCGTTTTCTATCATTTCGCGTCGTTTTCGCTTTCCTAGTCATTATACTTTAACTTCTACATCTCTTCTAAGAGTCCTCTTACACCTGTTTCAGGTACCACGCCACCTACCATCGGCGATCGCGTTCTGTGATCATTTGTGCAGTTTTTGCTTTGATAGGTGGGTAACATAAATCCTCTTCCACTTGTATTTTGTTTAACGACAGCTAAATATGTTTGGATGAATTTTAAAAATGTGTATGATGTTTGGAATTGCACTTTTACCAAGTTTTGGAATTATTATATATGAAATCGGGACCAAGCTATTTTATGTTAAGCAATTAATATGTTTGCAAACTCTTTTGATATGAAAGCATTTTATCTGGACTGTTTTGGCTCATAGGTGACCGAGGTATATAATTTTGGATGTGTTTGGAAATGTTTGATTTGGGGTGCACCGGTTCTATAGTCATCCATGGGACGCCATGGTGACTGCTGTGACTGCTATAACTTTATTAAGATCAGAGATTTAACTAAAACTATAGGATAATAACAGTTTAGGTCAGACCAGTAGTCATGTAGTAGTTTACTAAAATCTGGCTATGCCGTTTAAACGTCAATAAACCATAATCATAAGTAGTTTCTAATCACAAGATGCCCGTAGTCAAATAGTTCATAACAGTTATTCGCAGAATACATACTATGTCTGGAAATGATTGGATCTTTTTGGCTATGTTTTGGACATTTTAGAAACTACTTATGATTATGGTTTATTGACGTTTAAATGGCATGAGACATTTTAGAAACTACTTATGATTATGGTTTATTGACGTTTAAACGGCATGAGACATTTTAGAAACTACTTCATGACTATGGTTTTCACAAATGTCTCTATTATCTTTATGTTTTCTACCTGGAGAAAATCTTGGCCCTGCTAATGAAGAGCTTGGAGATAAACCACGAGCTAGTTATGCAAACCCCACATGATTTAGAATTTTTCAGATTAGGTGCTCGTGTTTGACTCTCCACTGCGTTAGCAGCTTTTAGATTTTCTCCAGGTTCCACATTACTGGTAGGACTTTGCGGATAATCTTCCAAGCTTCTCTTTTTTTGGAGAGGGGTAGTGTATTAGATAGGTTTTGTATTGATGAACTTTGTTTTTGTTGTAGCATCTTTTGTACTAAGAAGGAATTTTCTAATTCGTATTTAGATGTGTAAAATGACATTTCGGTTTTATAGTTAAGAAATGGTTTGATGGTTCTATTACATTGCGGTTAAGTTTGTTGCTCTGTTCGTTTGTGCCTTGCGCTTTGGTCCGGTGTACCATTAGCGCGGCGTGTTACGGTCCCGTTTTTGGGTCGTGACATAAACCAAGACACAAGACAATTTCCCAGAAAATGACACATACCACTAGTACTTTTTCTATCAATTTTACACCAGACAAAGTGTGCATCTAATAACTAATTAAATCAAATGTAGAGGACTTTGGATACCACAGACCAAAATTCATTGTACCCTTTAGATATCTAAAAATTCTTTTAACAGCTATCAAATGGGATTCTTTAGGGCAAGATTGAAATCTAGCACACAAACAAACAGCAAACATGATATCTGGTCTACTGGCTGTTTAGTAAAGTAGACTTCCGATCATACCTCTATAGTATTTTTCATCAACACTATTACCTTCTACGTCTTTATCAAGTTTGGTTGAAGTGCACATTGGCGTATCAACTTGTTTGCAATCTTCCATTCGAAATCGTTTGAGTAGCTCCTTTGTGTACTTGATTTGCGTAATAAACGTTCCTTCCTTAGTTTGATGAACTTGTAGTCCGAGGAAAAATTGCAGCTTGCCCATCATACTCATCTCAAACTCTTTTTGCATTAAATGTGAAAGTCCTTGCACAAAGCTAGACTTTTCATTAGCTGCTCCGAAAATAATATCATCAACATAAATTTGAACAATTAACAAACCATTTAAATCTGTTTTTGTAAAAAGAGTGGTGTCAACTACACCTATTTTGAATCCATTTTCTATCAAGAAACCACTTAATCTTTCATACCAAGCTCTTGGAGCTTGTTTCAAACCATATAAAGCTTTGGAGAGTTTGAAAACATAATTTGGAAGATTTTTATTTTCAAAGCTTAAAGGTTGTTCAACGAAAACTTCTTGTTCAATAAAACCATTTAAAAATACACTTTTGACATCCATTTGAAATAATTTGAAATTATTGAAATATGCAAATGCGAGAAACATGCAAATGGATTCTAATCTAGCCATGGGAGCAAAGGTTTCATCAAAGTCAATACCTTCTTCTTGAGCATAAGCTTTTGCAACAAGTCTAGCTTTTTCCTTATGATTGCACCTTTGTCATTTAATTTGTTTCTAAAGACCCATTTAGTTCCAATAACGGGATACAGGAGAAGATGGTCTTTCAACCAAGGTTCATACATTATTTTTCTCAAATTGACTAAGTTCATCTTGCATGGCATTAACCCAAAATTCATCACTCAAAGCAACATCTACATGTTTAGGTTCAATGTGAGAAAGTAATGCACAATTACTATTCAAAGGTTTATGAGAGTGAGTAGTTACCCCATCGATAGATCACCTATGATTAAATCTTGAGGGTGACTAGAGACGAATCTCCAAGCTCTCGGAAGATCATTTGGAGTATCCTCATTCTTTTCATCATCTATTTGATGGTTGTTGACATCATTGCTTGATGTGATCTCTTGATGATCTTCATGAATAACGACCTTTTCGAGGTCCTTTAGAATACCTACATCTTCATCTTCACATAAATTCTTTGAAATAACATCATTAGTTTCATCAAATGTAACATGCACAACTTCTTCAATCAAGAGTGTTCTTCTAAGATCATCAAGCTGTCTATTATACACATCTTGTCACTAGAATATCCTAGAAAAATTCCTTCATCCTATTTTTTGTCAAATTTTCAAAGGTTTTCTTTGATTTTTAAAATAAAACATTTGCAACCAAAAACTTTAAAATAGCTCACAACGGATTTTTTTACAAAAGAAGAGTTCATAAGGTGTTTTGTTTAAAAAGGATCTCAATAAAACTCGGTTCATGACATAACAAGCCGTGTTAACCGCTTCGATCCAAAAGTATTGAGGTAAGTCGCATTCGCTAATCATAGTTCTAGCGGTTTTTGAAGAGTTCTATTTTTTAGAGTTCGACAACACCATTTTGTTGAGGGACTCTAACAACTAAAAATTCATGAAGAAATAAGTGTTGTGATTCAAAAGTCGAAAACCTTGGAAGCAAAATTTTATGGTCATTACATTCTCAACAAAATGGTGTTGTCGAAAGAAAAAATAGAACTCTTCAAAAACCGCTAGACAAAATTTTCAAACGCCTCATTTTTGTGAACAAGAAATAATACCCAAGTATACCTAGAATAGTCATCTGACAATAACAAAAGCATATTTGCAACCTACCAAGACTAGCATATTGAGTAGGTCCAAATAAGTCTAAATGCAACATTTCTAAAGGTTTATGAGTAGACACAAAATTCTTTGGTTTAAAAGAAACTTTGACTTGTTTACCAAATTGGCATGCATCACAAATTTTATTTTTCAAAAATTTTAGTTTTGGCAAACCTCTTACCAAATCTTTCTTAGCAAGTTTTTCAATTAAGTCCATATTAAAGTGACAGAGATGTCTATGCCAAAGCCAATCATCATCTATGGAAGCTGTAAGACATTTTACATTGCTATTGCTAATTTTATCAAGATGAATCACATAAACATCATTGTGCCTAGTGCCCTTGAATAAAACACCATGATTTTTATCAAGGATAAGACATTCATGCTTGGTTAAAAATACATATAAATTTTTGTCACAAAGTTGACTAACACTTAATAAATAATAGTTCAAATTATCAACAAGAAGCACATTCTTAATCAAAGTTTCACCATTTTTACCTACATCACCAATTTCGATTGATTTTGCTTTATTGTTATCTCCAAAAGTGAATTTTCCACTGTTTTTGGATGTGAGATTCGTGAAGAGAGAAGCATCACCCGTCATGTGCCTTGAACATCCACTATCTATGAACCACTTAGCATTGTTGGTGATGTTGAGTACCTACACATTAAATCAATTGATAACTTTTAGTACCCACATTTTCTTGGGTCCATTTGAGTTAGTGAAATTGCTAACAATCCATGCAACTTTCATTCCAAGCTTTTCGTTCTTCTTTACATAACACATATTCTTAACATGTCCGTGTTGTTGGCAATATCTACAAATAGTATTTTATTTCTATATAAAGATGATTTTGGTTTTACAACACATAAGTCATCCGTTCTAAACGTGACAAAATTTTTGTTGATTACTACATTTCTATTTCTTTTTAAATCAACAACATTTTCTTTCTTTCTAGTCAAGAGAGTATTCAAATCATCCAAAGTTCTTTTCTTCAAGGAGGCTTGTTCTTCCTTGAGCTTGGATCCCACATGCATTCTTTTCTTCAAATCACCATTTTCTTGTGATAGCCTATTATTTTCATTCACAAGTTTAGAGTTAGCATTCAATAAAGCATTTGATTTTTTGACTAACTCCTTATTTCTAGGATATGATTCCTTTAAGATATCATGCAATTTCAAAATGAAAGCTTCAAGATCATCTTCATCATTTTCATCATTGGTGTCATAGTTAGAATTTACCTCATCAAGAATAGGTCATGATAAAGGCCATTTGTGCCGACTCCATTTCTTCTTCAACTTCTCCTTCGGAGTTGCAATCATGCCATTTGATTTGAAAGTTATTGAATCTAGGTTTTCTTCCTTCCTTGTTTTTCTTGGAAGGACACTCATTTGCAAAGTGTCAGAGTTAACCGCATTCAAAACATTTTTCGTTTTGTTTCTTCATTTCAACCCTTGTCTTTCCTTTGAAATTATTTGAATTTGTACACGCTCCGCCTCTTCTCATTCTTCGTTTGTTGATGTAGTGTTTAAGAAATCCTTTGGTGATGAGTGCAAGATCTCCTTCATCAAGATCTTCATCTTCTAGATTGATGGAGCTGTTTTTATCTTCTTCTTGAGAGGTATTTAGAGCAATGCTCCTTCTTGGCCTTGCTTCTTCATCATCCATTACTTTAGCCTTTAATTTCAATTCATAAGATGTAAGGGAATTGATTAGCGATTCAATAGGCATTAAATTTAAATTTTTGGCTTTCTCTATAGCAATAGTTTTGGCATCCCATTCTTTGGATAGAGCATTTAGGATTTTTCTATTTTTTCACCCAAAGAGTACTCCTTACCCAAGGCTTCAAGATCTTTTATAATGTCATTGAACCTACAGTACATTTTGTCAATGTTCTCATGTGGTTCCATCTTGGAAGACTCATACTTGGCAACAAGTAAGGATTTCTTTTGCTCACGAACATCGTCGCTCCCTTCATGGATTTCCTTCAATCTATTGTTTATCCCAGATTTCTTTAGCGGAAATGCATCCCTTCACACGAGTTGGTTCATTTGCATCCAAGGCATTATATAGCACATTCATGGCTTTTGCATTTAATGTTTTGCCTTGTCTTGTGGAGTGAGCTCATCCCTTGTCTTTTCTCTTCTTCTATTTGTGTGATCATCAATGATAGAAGCTTCAAAAGGACCTTCATTGATAACATACCACAAATCAATGTCAATAGATTGCAGAAATATTTTCATTCTATCTCTCCAACTAATAAAATTTTCCCCATTAAACATAGGGGGCCTAGTAACGGATTAGCCCTAAAAAAATAGAGCATTGTTGGTTGCCATAATAGATCTTTTCTCAAAAGCAGTTTAGGCAATAAAATGAGACCAAGCTCTGATAAAAATTGTTGGTCCCAAAGCAACCTAAGATGGGTATAAGAATTAGGTTTCTTAAAATATATACTTTCAGAAATATTGAGATTTTTCAAATATAAACTGATATAATAAAATCAATAGGAACAGTGAAGTAAAGAGAGAAAATTAAACAACCAATACTTCCAAGCTAGCAAGCTTGAAGTATTAAATCACTAGAATGCTTCACACACTTGGTGAGCCAATAATCTTTACAAAGTTGGAAACTTCTTCCTCACACTAAAACTCTTTTAGTTGAGCCATGAATCTTACTTACAACCACACTTTCGTACAAGATTATCACTCCACTCAAAGTTGAATTGCACTCACAACTGCACACTAATACAACAAAGCACTAGAGCCAATTTGTACTCAAATTGCTTTTCTCTAAGACTTGTATTCAATTTATTAGATAATTTTTACTTAATGTCAAAGTAGTTATTTATAAGAGCAAGAAATGGTGGTTGCAACTACTTCCTAACGGCTAAATAATAAATGCACAAAAAGTAGCCGTTGGGGTTTCGGACGTCCGAGACATATTGGATGCGTCTGATTGCAGCGTCCGTCTCTTCATGCAGTTGTTGAAGAGCTTCGTTCGGACGTCCGTGCACGATGCGTCCGTTCCTTCGTTCGATAAAGGGTACGGACGGTCATGTTAGTCCGTAAAGAGAAGCAGTATGATCCTATTTCTTTCTCCCTGTTCGTTCGGAAGGTGCAATGCGTCCTAGAAGTTTTTGACCCAGTTCGGACGGTTTAGTGCGTCCGAAAGCCCTGTCTCTAGCAAGAACAAATAACAGACCTGCAAAAACTTGTTTACAGAGTTAAGTGTTTATGTCATCATCAAAATAAGGTTTGGAAAACATCAGATTCCAAAGGTAATTGATGCTCTCAAAGGCATTTTGACAAGACTTATCACATCGAAACTCGACATCTTTCCTTAAGAAATGATTAGATGGTTGGCAACGACCAGCAGGATTAGAGATAAACCTTCAAATGAATGCTAGATTACCTTGAAGACTTCATAACTCTTGTAAATTTTTTGGGTCAAGCATCATTTGTGTAGCATTAATCTTGCTTGGATCCACTTTTATATGACGGTATTGAAAAATAAATCCAAGAAATTTAAAAATTTCCAAAAGAGACACCAATCACACATTTGAGTGGATTCATTTTTAAGTAGTACCTCCTGAACAATTCAAACACAATCCGAAAATCCTCCAAGTGATTTGTCTTTTTCTTGAATTTGACAACCAAATCATCCACTTAACACCCTAACCTCTTGTGTAACATGTCATCAAAGATATTCTGCATGGCCATCTAATATGTGAAACCTGCATTTTTCAAACCAAAGGGCATCACCTTAAAATAATATATCTCCTAAAGAGTGTGAAAAGCAGTACATTCCTCATCCTTTGGTGACATTCTAATTTGATTTATTCAGACGATCCATCTATGAAAGACAAAACTTCATACCCAGTGGTAGCATCAACCATGAACTCAATAATAGGCAAAGGAAAATCATCATTTGGGAATGCCTTCTTCAAATTTCTAAAATCAATGCAAATATGAATTTGACCATTCTTCTTCTTAACAGGCACAATACTAGAGATCCACGTTGGACATTTAACTTAGAGTCGAATGAATCCAACTTCGACGAGTTTATTTACTTCGTCTTCAATACGAATGACAAGGTCAAGTCGAGACATCTGCTATGCCTACTTTACCGGTCGAGCATCATGGTTAATTTCAAGGCAATGAACTACTACGTTTGGGTATAAACCGGGCTTTTCTATATATGTCCATGCAAAAGCATATTTATACTCAGAAAAGAAAGTTAAAATACTCTTTCTCTTCATCCGGATCCAAAAGTGAACTAGTAAAGATTGGACGCGGATCATAGGAAGTCACCAAGTTAACTATTTGAACTTGATCCATTGTTGCTTGCCCCTATCCTCTAGTTGTGGGATGCAACTTCAATTTCTTCTTTTTGACTAACAGATGGATCTTCCTCCACTGAGATATTGATATCTTACACAACTAGTTATACAAATTTATAAACACCTAAGTCCTACTGCTAATTAGATGGCATCCTGCAAGTATACGGTTGTCAACTAATAGTAAATGGAAGTAGGGATCGAACATCCACAAGGATTGGTTGATAATTACCGATTATTTAGTTAGATTACTAGTTGAATCCGTCAATTTAAAGAAAAGATTTAACTAAAATTAGAACTAATGATACTAATAAGCAATTCTATATATATATATAAGCACATATGTCTCTCTTTTTTGTGAGGAATAACCAGAAAATGACACATGTCAGCTTATTTTTACTATTCTTATCTAATTGATTCTAACTAATTACAAATAATTACTATTACAATCAGCCATAATAAACTCAACAAATTTTGAATATTCAAAATATTGATTTCATCTCACAATTATCAAGTAAATTTTACAATGACAATAAATACCAACTAATTAAGGCTGAAAATACTTCTTAATTACGATATTTATTTGACTATTTATATCTACCAAGTTTTGTTCATTCATATTTTAAAAAAAACACTTCTTTATTGTTATTTGTATACCTATTATATATTAAAAAAATTATGTTCATTCATAGACTTTATAAAAAATGCAAGTTCATCTATGGATCAAGTAGATGCAAGTTTTTGAAAAAAAAAAATTATATATCCAACTCATAAGTGCATATTTAACAACAATTCCTTAATTTTTTTTTTTTTTAATTTTCAGTTCTTCATGTTTTAATCTTATTATTATACTACTCCTTTTTTCCCAATTATATTTGTCACAATTGATTTTTTTTTTTTTGTGGTGAATGTGTTGAGTCTTCAATAGCTCAATTTTGGTATGATTTCCTAACTGATTTTTAATTTCTAATTTTCTACGTAGTAGTATTTCACATACATCCCACTTTTATTGAAGAAAATTTCATCAAAAATCAAATAAATGGACATAATTTATTCATTAAAAAACATATGTTTGACTAAAAAAATCAACTTTTACAAAATAAATTGGACAGATAGAGTATTACTATGTTTTGTTGGTTTTTATTTGGTTTGTAAACTAGAGTTTTATGCCATTATCATTATTTCACTATTGTTTTAGTTAGTTTTCTATTTATAACTAACTAAAAATAATACTGTAATAAATCATACAACTATCTTGATGACTTTTGAATATTCAAAAACTTTAATTTTATCTTCATGTTATCAAGTAATCATTGGATAGAAAAATAGTCCATAAATTTATTAAGGATTAATTTAGTAACTTTTGAATATTCAAAAAGTTTGATTTATTTTATTATTATCAAGTAATCTTTATATAGTAAAAATATATCGATACACATTAATTAAGGACTTTATCGTTATAATTACCAAATAATCATTGTATATATATATATATATCACGTATATTTGTTTAAAAAAGTAAATAAAAGTACTCCTTAAGGACGATGACTAATACTTCTTAATTGTTGTTTGCGTTGACAATTTATTTCTGCAAAATTATCTTAATTCATACAAAATAAAATAATACTTTAAAATTACAGTTTTTGATTGATAATTTATTATTAAAAATTGTAATCATTCACATTTATCGAATGAGTTTTATCATCCCGTTATTTTTGTATGGAATATGGTATAAGTTTTTAACAATCATATAGCTAAATCATGGTAAATCATTACTATACTATATATCTAATTTAATTTTAACTAATAATTAAGTTGAATATTTAATATTTTGTTACTTTTATGTGAAAAAAAATACAAACATTTTAAATGCATACTTAACCATTATATTTTTAAGGTTGTTACTTTTATTTTCTAATTAGTAAACTTTTAGGTATGATTACTTAGTTTTGTTCATCTTTTACATGGTTTAATTACTAAAGTTTTTTGTTGCCATTAATATTTTACTAATATCATTTTATTGTAGAATTGAATATATAAGGTTTTCTCATGCATAGTACGGGATATTTAGATTGTTTAAAATAAAGATTAAATACAAAGAAAGCATTTTGTAAGAAAGCAATTAAAAAGGAAGTATCTTTAGAAAGTAAATAATGGGAGCAATTAAAAAGGAAAAGCATCTTAAGCAAGCAATTAATTATTTTAAACAACTTCATTATCACTAAGCAAGCACAACTAAAGAAAGCCCAGAACCTATTCTAAGAAAACATTTATAGAAAGCAATTGTCTATCTTAAGCTACAAATTAATACTAAGAAAGCATAATTAAAGAAAGTCCACTAGCTAATCTACCAATTAAACTATGAAAGCAAGTAAAGAAAGAAATAAATGAAAAGATCATAAACTAATATATCCTAATTAACTAGCTAAACTATAAATTACCACTAAGAAAGCATAATTAACGAAAACCCATGAAATAATCTAACAATTTGACTAAGAAAATAAGTAAAGAGAGCAATTGGATGAAAGAAATTAGACTAATTAAACTAAGGAAGCTTGACATTAAAGATTAACTAAAGTAGTTTGAACATAAATAAAGTATCTACAGCTAAAAAGGTTCTTCTTCAACATGAAAATTAAGATTACAAGGAAAGACAAATCCTAATCTAATTAATATAAGAAAACTCTCCTCGAATGGGGTGGAAAAAGGAAGAGACTTTAAATAATACCTACTCTATCCTACTCCTACTACGTTTCTAATAGATTTTATATATATCAAATGAGGCTTAGAAAGGGTATAAATAATGCTAGGGTCGTGGGCAAATAGTGTAGTAAAAATCAGTCCCGAACAAAGTCATTTTTGACCTAGCCGCTTTCGGCGTTGCTACATCAAATATTTGGTATCGCGACATCAACTACAACTTCTGATTATTTCACTGTTTGCTTCAAAAATCTTTGTTCGACATCTGATTGATATGCTTTCCTTTTTTTTTTTTTTTCATGCGACTCCAACACATAGAAGAACATTATTACATATAATAAATAGTTAAAATAACTCCTAAAAATTTAAATAAAATTCTCACAAAAAGGGCCGAAAAATGAAAGACAAATAAAGACGAATAAAAACCTAACTCCCAACAAAATTATGTTAAAGATACGACACAAATTCTAAGCATAAGAACCTACTAAAATATAAAACTTAATAGATAATAAGTACTAAAACACTTAATAAATACATACTAACAGGTAAAAGTAAAAATAGAACACACAATAAAGCACTAAGAATTCTCGAAACTAGTAGTAAAACTGTTAAATTTAGGATACATATAACTCTAGTTTTCTAGAGTTATCACACTCCAAACTTAATAGTTTTCTCATTTCGAGCAAAATAAAATGAAAGAAAAAGGACAAAAAAAATGACCAACACAATGTATAGGACAAGAAAACACATGACATAACACACTAGACATCACCAAGAAGACAACACAAAAGGTGAATAATAGATGTACTTTGAGTAATTAGGAAATCTCTCAAGGGACCTCAAATACTATATGACAATCGAACCATTTTACCTAGTCATTCCATGTTTTTTATGTTTCTAAAGAAAATGAGTTCAAATACCAACAAAGATTTCAAATAACCAAGTATTAACTATCATCAAAAGGATTTCAAAAACAAAATCTGTTCATCCAAAACATAGTTTTGTTCAAATCAAAAGGATTCAATGCTTTTATGTGTTCAGCCATCTCAACAAGGCCACATGGAATTAGAATATCATTAGCATTTTATCTAAATGCCAATGTCACACAAGATTGGGAATTTTAATCTATCTAGGAGTGAGTAGAATGATATCAATGACGAGTATTACAAACATTTTCTCCTCCACTTGTTGGTATTCTAAAACATAAATGTTCGTTTCAAAAACTTTGCTTCTACTTGCCTCAATTTAAGAACAGTCCTAATGACAATTTCAGAGAGATAATATGGGTACATGCCAAAATCTCTAACTAGCCATATTGCTATTCTAATGACATATTTTAGAAATATAACATGGGAAAATGCCGGAATGCTGTGCTCGCCTTATTCTAAAAGCGAAATATATTTTTGTTTTTCAAATTTCTAAACCAAGGTAGAGGAGTAAAACGTATAAAAAACTAATATTCAAAACCAATCACTCACAAGTTAGAATAACACTCCCTATGCAAACACACAAAATGTCCTAAATTATTTCTATCCCATTTAATCCACCACTTTTTCTAAAAGACAATTAACCAACAAAGTAACACTAATGATTTGATCAAAAGTAATGTTTCAAATGAATTTGTGCAAAAATGCGAGTCCTTCACTTTTTGAAAATAGTAATACATGGATTTTGAAATTCTTTTGTCGCAAAAGAACTAACACACACCAAAATTCATGGAATGGCAAGTTTAAATAACTCAATCATATGCTTTTGCAAGTCATTTGTCATCATCGAGTACCATAAACAATCAATTTTTCATCCAAAATTCAACGAACAAATACATATTTACAAGAACAAAAAGTATCATTCCCAATCACAAGCAAAGAACACCCCCAAACTAGTCATTTTATTCTAATGATGAGTACAACTCATCCTACCACTCACCTAAAATGGGAAAAAAAAACAAATACTGCTAGAAAGTCTAAAAACACATAAGACACTAAAGAAAATAGTAGACAATGATTTTGAAGTGCTCGTGAACAATCAAAAAGTTAAAATAGAAGATGGACAAGACATATTAACCAAGTGAATATGAATGTGACCAATTAAGCATAAGTTGAATTTCTACCCTTTAATTATGGACTTCACCAACAATAAGCACATCATTCATCAAGGACAAGCAATGAGCAATTTTAAAGTAAATCATATAAATGCAATTTCTAAATAAGCACATGAGTCTCATAAGTTGTCCATCCTTTCTTAAACAATATAGCTACACTAAAGAGGGGTCATGAGGACTTCATGGGTACCGAACAACTTAAAGAAAAAGAAAAACACACATAAATATATGCCAAACTAATCTCTCCAAACTTATTTTCACACATAATTGGTCTCAAAAAGATATTCAATGACAACAACTACTCCCAATCAATATCAAACATTTACTTGAACTCCATAAAATAAGCTAACACCTTTAGTTCATAAATTATACAATAATGAGAATGTTCACAAGTACAAAGTAAAAACCAAGTGCAAAGTCATTTTATAAAGCATGTATATTATTCACACATCATAGAACAAGTCATATATTATCATCAATCATTATTATCAACAACTTTGTTCAAGAAACTCCAAAATCAATCACCAATATCAAAACATGAGTTAACTAAACACAAAGTTACAAGCCTTTATTACCCACCGGGTTCTTAAACTAAAGCAAGGAAACTAAAATAAAGCATAATAATTAAAAAGGAAAGAAATACTCCGTCAACACCAAGGAGACTTGCCAAGGATATTATAGTCCTTGATGAATTTGTTCCATTGTGAGCGCATCCGAAGTCCCCAAGGAAGTGAACGTTGACATGAGTACCTTGTGCCTCCTTGGTCCTCTCTAGAAAGTATCCCTCTTCATATTCCTTTTCTTGAGCCAGTCTTTTCTCTTCAAACACCCAAAATGGAACCTCTTTTGTGGTAATCGGGATAAACTTATACTCATTCACAAGTTGTGTTGGTGATGCTTCCAAACAGGAGTTGAGTGTCTCGGTTGTTGAGAGTTCAAGCTTGAGAGATTCTTCACACATCCACCAGTTTCCTTTCATATATATTCCTCCTTTTGTCTTCTTGAACTGGTTCTTTACCCATTGGTAGGAGTGTTGGAGTCTATTGTGTTTCACCATTTACTATTCCTTGAACTCGGGCACGTTGGTCTCGTAACTTCTTGGTGGATTCTCGACGCTAAGCTAGTTCTTCTCAATCTCTAGCCAAATTTTCTCGAAGTTAGGCTTGTTTTTCTCGATACTGGGCTTGTTCTTCTCGAAGTTCTTGAATTTACTTCCACATGTCCATCCTTATTGCCTCTTCAATTTCTTCAGTTGTTTGATGAAGGAAATATAATTCCATTGATCATATGAAGGATGTTGTGTTGGAAGAAAAGATTAGGGATTTTCTTGGTAGCTCTCATAAGGATATGGATGGTTAAACCATCTCATTTGATAATTTTGGTAGCTCGCATAAGGGTATTCATGATTAGATCATCGCACTTGGTAATCTAAGGGGTAAGAAGAATAACCATTATAAGAATCATGGATCATTAGGCAAACCTCCATTACCATAAAAATGATAATCTCCTTGGTATATCATTCCAATTGGGTCCTTGCACGTTATTGAATCAATATGTGTATACCAATAAAAGCAAGAAAAAGAACTAAAACAACACAAACAAGAAAATTAGGAAAGCTTAGACTACTAGCTAGTCTAAACCATCCATCACAAGGAAAATATTTTTGGATTTTTCAAAAAATAATAACACAACTATAAATTGGAAGATCTTTTTGGGTTTTCAAATTTGTGAGACAACTATACAAGAAAACAAAAGACTTCAATCTAGTGTTCCAACTAAATTATATTGATATTATTGAAAACCAATCCCCGGTAACGGCACCAAAACTTGATGCTTTACACACCTAGTTATGAAATTTATAAACATCTAAATTCTACTACTAACTAGGTAGCATCTGCAAGTATACGATTGTCAACTAATAGTAAAGGGAAGTAGAGATCAAACCCACAAGAATTGGTTGATAATTATCGATTATATTTGGTTAGATTACTAGTTGAAGCGATTGATTTAAAGAAAAGATATTACTAAAATTAGAACTAATGAAACTAAGGAAGCAATATAAAGTAAAGATCAAATACTAAGAAAGAATTTTGCAAGAAAGCAATTAAAAAGTAAGCACCTTTAGTAAGCAGAAAAAGGGAGCAATTAAAAAGGAAAACCATCTTAAGCAAGCAATTAGTTAATTTAAACTACCCATTATCGCTAGGCAAGCACAATTAAAGAAATCCCATAACCTATTCTAAGAAAGCATATAAAAAGAAAGCATTTATGGAAAGCAATTGACTATTTTAAACTACAAATTAATACTACAAAAGCATAATTAAGGAAAGCCCATTAGCTAATCTATCAATTATGTTTTCTGAAACCATTAGTTTAAGAATGCAATTAACTAAAATATCCATTAACTAATCTTTCTAATTAACTAATCTAAACTACAAACTACCAGTAGGAAAGATTATTAATGAAAATCCATTGTACTAATTGTAACAATTTCACTAAGATTCTTTACTTGAAAATAGAGTTTCCAGATTAGAAAGCAATTAGACTAATTAAACAAAGGAATGTTGAAATTAAAGATTAACTAAAGTAGATTGAAAGTAAATAAAGTATCTGTAACTAAAAAGGTTCAATCTTCAACTTGGAAATTAAGATTACAAGAAAATATAAATCGTAATCTAATCTAATCTAAGAAAACCTTCCCCAAACGGGAAGAAAAAAAGAAAGAGAAGTAATACCTATTCTAGCCTATACCTAGCAGGTTTCCAATGAGTCTTCTATGCCTCAAATGAGGCTAAAAAAGGGGTATAAAATAGTGCTAGGGTTGTGGGCTAATAGAGCAGCAGTTCATAATTTTGCATCGAAAATCGTCGTTCGACGTCCAATTGATGTGGCATTTTTTTTCATGTGACTCTAACACATAGGAGAACATTATTATCTATAACAAACACTAAAGTAAATCCTAAAAATTTAAATAAAATTCTCACAAAAGAGGTCAAAATCGAATTAAAACCTATCTCCAAATGAAGTTAGGTCAAAGAGACGACATAAACTCTAAATATAAGAACCTACTAAAATATAATACTGAACACCTACTAAAACATAAAAGTAAAAATAGACAAAAAAATACAATAAAACACTAAGAATGCTCGAAACTAGTAGCAAAACCGTTAAGTTGAAGATACATATAACTCTTGTTTCTTTGAGTTATCAGATATGACATAGAGTTACCACTTCTTTCTTGTCACTTTCACCCATAGGCCTACTATGAATAATTGTATGCCACTTGATATCAAAGAACCTTCATGAGAATTTCCCATGTTTGTTGGCAACTCATGCATGATGGCACATCACTTCTAATTTCTTTATCATCTGCCTCTTTTAGAAAGCTTTTAACATCAGAAGCACGATATCTTTTCCCTAGCAAGGTGGTCTTCCTCATCCCCAATTGATCAAATACAAAACTTAATTTGTTAAAAAATGACATTGAGACTCATTATTGCTGTCCACTTTGAAGTTATGAATAAGAGTCCAATATTTTAAAAGTAGACACTCAAGCTTGTGATTTCTTTTGCACGCTAGCCTTATTATTCTCTTCTTCTACAACAATATGTTAGGTATTGGCTGCATTTCTTCTTTTCTTGATAGATATTCTCATAGGCTCATTCGATGTAAATCCCAATCCCGACCTAGAAGCATCAACATGGTATCCTTATTCAGTTAACATTTTTTGTGTTTCATTGAGCCCATGAATCCTTTCACCAGTCATCCCAAGCACTAGTTCACCTAACTTTGTAGGGTTCAATAAATTATATCCAGACTTCTAAAGCAATTTGTAAGCTTAAGTATCAATATCTCCTTGAACTCCTTTACTGAGAGGTGAACCAATGCTAAAATTTTTGTGAGGAAACTCATAAAATTTCCTTCAATCCCTTGATGAACCTTCTCTTGAATGAAGGGAGATTGTCCTTCCTTTCATTTTGATCTAGGTATTTATCAAAAGATATGAGACAGGTGTACAGTGTTGTAACTTTGACTTTTTCTTTTTCTCTTTGAGGTGTCAAGGTAATTCCAAAACCAAGAAGTTTCTCTACACATCTGTCCAAATAGTAAATACCCCATCTGACATACAGAAGGTGTTACAACCTCGAATCTGGAATTCCTTCAAAGGAAAGACCTTTTGTTCATTATTAGCGGTGACATTCAGTTTTGCGTAAGCAAAATGCGATTCTTCTTCCGTGAATGGTTTAATGCCAGCACAAACCTTTTATATAGTTTTATTTCTAATATATTTGAAACATTGGTTAAGAGTCGATGGTACCATCCTATTCTCATGCATCCAAAGCCTTCCTTACAGCAATTTGTAGAACGTCGTAAATCTATCACCTAGAAGAGAGTGCTAGCCTTCAATTCACCAATAATCAAGTCTAGCCAAATCATCCCAATTGCTCGTTGGCCGTCTAGATTGAGGCCTTGGA
This sequence comes from Cinchona pubescens, assembly GCA_025175665.1. Lineage (NCBI taxonomy): Eukaryota > Viridiplantae > Streptophyta > Magnoliopsida > Gentianales > Rubiaceae > Cinchona > Cinchona pubescens. Next base: position 256,949 of record JANKKI010000068.1, on the reverse strand, counting down.
TTGTTAAGCAACTTGTAGACAGGTCATCTAGTGAAATCGACCAAGCCTTTTCATAGTTGACTTTGGCATGATGTTGATGGTAGAACCACCATCGACAAGTATGCGATTTTTTTTTTTTTTTTTTTTTTTCGAAACCTGAAATGAAGAGATGACGATTATGTGACATTGCTCCTTATACACTTCATAATTGTGTACATAAGATACACATCTACCTTGAGTTTTTATACGTTGTAAGCAAGATTTGAGTTATTATTGGGCTTAATATGGTTATTCTTAGTTTTTGTAGGTTTAAACAGAAAAAGTGCTGAAAAATATGGAAACGATGAAAGGAAATACCAAGGGTGGAACATGCACGAGTATGACGCTATTCTGGAGACTATTTTGTATTTTAAGCATAACTTTCAAGTCTGAGCTGGAACTGAGTTAACTCTTTGGAAAGCTAAGAGAGAGAGCTACAACTTTCGTGTTTTACACTTTCTCAAATTCCAAAAGCATCAAGGTCAAAATTGAAGTCGAAGGTGAAGGGCAGTATTAAGCTCAGCACACACTGAGCTGGGGAGGTATAACGCATGAGCTTTGAGTCCAGAAGGCAAATTTCCAGAATGTGTTCGCACGCACATGAGCGTAATTAGGCAGTGCATGTTCACCCGATATTGTGACGTTGAGTGATTTTTTAATTCTCGGCCTATTTCTTTACCCGGTTGGACTCTTTTTCATGTGATTTCACATTCTTATCCTAAGGCAATGATTGTAACCCTAGTAGTCATTATAAATACCCCATGTAAGGTGATTAGAGGAGTTGACACTTTATTCCTTGTTTTAGCTAGGGTTTTCAGCAGAGAAAATTCTTGATTATTCTTTCATGGCACTTAGTGCCTAAACCATTTTTCTTGGTCGAGGGAGTTGAAGCCATGGTCAATTCTACTATGTTGTGAGACTCTTTGTTCTTCAACTTATTCAATTTTATATCAAGTATTGATATTTTTTTGTGATTAAATTTAATATTCTTCTTTTTAACTTGTTATTGCTACTGAATAATTAAGTTATTGGAATTAATCTAATTAGCTAGATTATTTTAACCGCGTTTGCTTAATTCAATCTGTAAAGCAGCTAAGTTTGATAATTGCTCGATTAGTGTTATCGTAATTATGGAAAATAATCAGCTAATTTGCTATAACCGCATGTGTTTATATTTAATTAGCCTAATTTTTAAGATATTTTAATTCTTCTATTAATTCATCTTTGGCGAGTATTTGGATTAAATTAATGGTTAGGGTTGATTGGATCACATGTTGAAAATTAACCAACTTTAGAAAGAATTAAGAATCAACTTTGAATTGGAATTCGGGTTACTTCTTCAATTAGTGCTTAGTATAGAAATTGAATTATTTTTGGTGTTAAGGATAGACTAGGAAAATTTTCATGGTGGATATGACCAAAATCAAGATTCTAGTTAAATCGAATTCTCTTCAATTTACTTTATTGTCTTAGTTTTTAGTTTAAAAGCATTCAAAAGCCCCATTTTCTTTTGAGCACAACAATAAACTCCGTTCATTGTGGGATATACGACCTGGACTCACCACTGCTAGTATTGAGATTTGTTTAATTTTGGATGCCTATGATAGCATTGACCAAAAATTTTGGCACCATTGCCAGGGAACGGTTTGATTTATTTTTGTGCTTTAAATTTTTGTATTTAACTTTGTATACTTATTACTTTATCTCTTTTTTTATCTCCATCATGGTTTCCAATTCGCATGAGGTTTATTATTCCGATTTCATTATCGAGCAATTACCACCGCAACCTTGGTTTGACCCCTACGTGTATAAGTATAATCAAGAATGGATAGATTATCCTGAGCTGGGTTATCCATCACGTGATCTTCTGTGTATACATTCAATTTTGGCAAAACAACCTTATACCCAAACTGGTAAGTCTTTGGAAGAATTAATTCTTTATCTGCTAATACTTTGCAATTTCAATAGAAAACAAGAGCCAGTCTGCAGAGTTCAGAGCATCAACTAAGTCAACTGAATTCTTCCATAAGTAGACTAGAATTTCAAGTGTAACATTGAGGATGGAAAAGATGAAGAAAAAGAGCAAGAACTAGAGATGGGATTAGTAGACGACAAACCTATTAAGGATAACTCTAGTTCATTGCCTCCGATTTCAATGCCTCAAGATCTTCCAAAGTAAGAGCCAATCAAGGTTTCAGACTTAGATATGGAGGAAGCACAAGAAATTCTAACTACTGTGAACGAACATCACTTGCCTGTTGATGGGGATTGTATTGTGGTGCCATTATACCCCACATTCTGTTATGGATTGTAGTGGCTTATAAAGAGTTCAATATGTTCGAGTCTCCTAAGGATCATGAGAAAGAGGCTAAGTTGGCTTGGATGGACGGCAATAGGGTCCAGGTAAACTACATTAAGGGAGAGAGGCAGTTTAGAGTTGAGTTCCTAACTGATGGAGTCAAAAAGGAGGTTGAGGATAAGTATATGGCGAGAAACTACTAGGAGAGAGCCTATGAACGATTGCAAACAATTATTGAGTTCTCTTTCCTCTGGTATATCGGAGATGGCTATTCCAACCATATTGTTCAAAGTCGAGCCAACAACAGTAAACAAAGGTGTTGTATGGGAGGCAACCCATGTTCATTTACATTTTATTCCGTTTATTTATTTTTGAAGTTTTACTTTTTTTTAATTTTTTTTTAGGGTTAGAGTAGTTTTATTGTGTTGTTATGCTGGGCATCAACTTAATTGATAAGTTAAACTAACAAAATGGTCCTTTGAAAGGGAGCCGGGGTGGACCAGTCGACGTTTTCACATTTTTCTCCTTTCTCGCAGTATTTGGGGCCGCATGATCCTTGAACTTTTCATGCCCAATGTTTTGGGCCATTTTATTTATCTTTTAATTTAGGCATTGATTTCTCAAACAATTTTAGTTGCTATTTTATTTTATTAGACATTTTAGTTAGTTAATTTTCTTTTAGCTAAGTTTTAAATTTCGTCATGGTGTTTTTGTTTAAAACATTGTGTATTCCCTTAAGGGAGTAAGTTTTTTCTTGATTATCATTGTAGGATTCTTTTCTACAATTTTCTTGTTTTTCTTATTGACTCAAGGGAATTGTTTGTTTTGTTCTGTTTTGTTATTGTTACTCCAGCTTTCATTCGGGACAAGAGGATATTTATAGCGAATATTGCTCCAAACATGAATTAAATCTAGAGAAGCTTTTCTTTTTCCCATTTTATGCTTTTATTTTTGCATTCAGGAAAATGCTTATTTTTAAGTGTGGGTGGGGGAGTTATTTGGATTTTTAAGTTTTTTGGTGTATTTTGCTGCAATATTTTGTCTTTTTCTTTGATTTTAGAGCTTGTCAAAATTTTCGAAAAATTTTGTGGATTATTTAACCATTTTTTGAAAAATTTTCAAAAGTTTCAAAAGTTTTTGCTTAATGTATTTTTCCCATTTTTTTGCATAATAAATCTTTAATTGAACCATGCATGAATAAGTAGTCAGTGCTAGTATTTTCCATTCATGATTTTCAAGATTTTTGAGCACTAAGCCATACATTAATAGATGTGTATGTTGATTTGGAAAATTTAGAGAATTTTATGTAGACTCTATTATGTTGCATCCAAAAAACTCACTTTATTACATTTTCAAAACTAATGCTTAGATGACTTGATTTAGTTTAAATATGAGGGTAGTGCCTTCTTTGTTTGTTGAGCCTTTCTAGCCAACCATTTTAACAATTTATTTCTAATTGCCTTGTTTGAACCTTATTCTTATGAAGAGAAACATCATTCTCCTTCTTTCACTTAAACTCAATTTACCTACCCTTATTGAGCTTAATATTTCTTTTAATTGTTTTATCATAAATTTTCCCTTTATGAGATTTATGGTGCACATTATATGTTAAGGGGATATAAGGGTAGAAGTTTGTGAGCAGCGGGTAGTGTACATTTATGGAGCAAAATGGGATATTGGAAAAAAATTGTTGAAGAGAAAAATACAAGTTTTTGAAATTACAGGTAGTGCCTATCATTGGTACTTGTATTTGCAGGTATTGCCCATCACTGGTACCTGCTATGATATTTATATGTTGCAGGTAGTGCCTACCACTGGTACCCGTATTGTAAGCGGACATAAAAAAATGAAATAATGATGTGATGTATATATGACCGAGGGAGGTTGGCATGTTTGGCTATGCTTATTGGTTGTTCAGAATTTTTCTTGGGTGTTTGTTACTCAAATGTGGGTTGTGGATGTATGATATTTCACATGTGAAGAAAAGTTTTATTTTAATGTGTGGCCACCATTACTATAGAAGTTCTTTTTCTTATTTGTTATATCCTTTCCTTTCTCTGGCTAACAAATATAGTTCGAGTTAAAATTCCTACCTAATTTAAATAGAATCGGTTGTCTAGATTAGTGGAGGAGTGTATGAAGAGTGAGCTATGGGATGTTTAGAAAAATTTTGAGGGTCTTCACGATTTAATCTAGATATTTTTAAATCTAAATTTTTGAATGGCTATACACACATACACGCAATTTCATGTTTTGGTTTTTATGAGCATTTGAGTTCTTTGGTTCTAAATAGACTACTCCAAATCATGGATTGATTATTGATTATTTATGTGGATATGTGAGGGAATATGTTGAGTGGAATTTTGTTATACTTAAATGTTTTAATTTTATGTTTGCTCGAGGAAGATCAGAGGCTAAGTGTAGGGTAATTTGATAAGTTCATAGTTGTACTATATTTTATGTATCATTTACCACGTTTTTATGTTTTGTAAACAAGATTTGAGTTATTATTGAGCTTAATTTGGTTATTTTTAGTTTTTGTAGGGTTAAAGTAAAAAAGAGCTGAAAAAGATGGAAAGGATGAGAGGAAATGCTAAGGGCGAAACATGCACGAGTATGATACTATTCTGGACACAGTTTCGTATTTTAAGCATAACATTCAATTCCAAGCTCCAATTTAGTTGATTCAAGATGTATTGGAAAGCTAAGAGAAAGTGATACAACTTTTGTGTTTTACACTTTACCAAATTTCAAAAGCATCAATGTCAAAATTGAAGTCGAAGGTGAAGGGTAGATTAGAACTAGCATTAAGCTCAGCGCACATGCGTGGAGAGGTGCGGCGCATATGTGCTGAGTCCAGAAGGCAAATTTCCAGAATGTGTTCACGCGCACATGAGCGTAATCAGGCAGCGCATGTGCGCTCGATACTATGACATTGCGTGATTTTTTAATTCTCGGCTGATTTCTTTATCTGGTTAAACTCTTTTTCATTTGATTTCATGTTCTTATCCTGAGACAGATTGATTGTAAATACTCCATGTAAGGTGATTAGGAGAGTCGACACTTTATTTCTTTGTTTTAGCTAGGGTTTTCAGTAGAGAAAATTCTTGGTTATTCTTTCTTGGCACTTGGTGCCTAAACCCTTTTTCTTGGTCAAGGAAGTTGAACCCATGGTCAATTCTACTATGTTATGAGACACTTTGTTCTTGAACTTATTCAATTTTATATCAAGTATTGATTATTTTTCTGCGATTAAATTTATGATTGTTCTTTTTAACTTGTTATTGCTACAGAGTAATTAAGTTATTCCTTGGAATTAATCTATAGCTAGATTGTTTAATTGAGTGTGCTTAATTCAATTTATGAAACAACTGAATTTGATAATTGCTCGATTACATCTATCGAAATTAGGGAAAATAATCAACTAATTGGCATATAACTGTGTGTGTTTATGTTTAATTAGCCTAATTGTTCTTGTTGATTTTAATGCTTCCATTAATTAATATTTGGCGCGTGTCTGGATTAAATTAATGGTTAGAATTAATTAGATCGCATGTTGAAAATTAACCAACTTTAGAAAGAAATAGGAATCAACTTTGAATTGGAATTGGGGTTAATTGTTCAATTAGTGTTTGGTATAGAAATTGAATTATCTTTGGTGTCAAGGACCTACTAGTAAAATTTTCATTGTGGATATGACCAAAACCAAGATTCTTCTTAAATCAAATTCTCTTCAATTTACTTTATTGTTTTAGTTTTTAGTTTAAAAGCATTCAAAAGTCCCCCGTTCTTTTGCACAAGAATAAACTCCGTGTAGCAGTGTTCTCTGTGGGATGACTTGGATTCACCACTGCTACATTAATATTGAGATTTGTTTAAGTTTCGATGCCTACAATAACATTGACCACTCTTAGCCTAAGATCTTCATCGGCGAAAGAAATTGTTGCACAACATACCTTTCGATTGCCATTCTTTGGAATAGGCTCTTCAGAATTAGTGTCCTTATCACATTCTTGAAGAATATCTACTACAAGCATCTAACCTCTTACAGAAGCTTGAATAGATCATGAATGATTGATTCTAGCGAAGATAGCTCCAATTTCATGGAATGGCCACTAAGGGTGTTCAAACGCAACCCAACCCAAAAATCCTACTCAACCCTAATGAATTTGGGGCTAATTAGGTTGGGTTGTTGGGTTTTGGATTATTTGGATTGCGTTACCCTAACTTAGTTGGTTTGGGTTGGGTTTCAAAAAAAAAAAAAAAGGATCAACCCGACGCGATAACCTGATAACCCAAATAATTTACTTATAATTATTTTCACTATTTTCTTTTTAATATCATCTAACTTATAATTTTTTTTTCTTTTCATTCTTGACATAACATTTATCTAATATATGATATAATTTGTCCTTCTTATTCTTAATCTAACCATTTCATTTTTTGACAAAAATCTATTTTACAATGGATGCTCTTACAATAATTTTTTAACATTTTTGAGATTTTAACCCAAATAAACCCAAAAATCCAAGTAACCTGTCTGAATACACTTGGTTTGGGTTTATTTGGGTTTCTATATTAGTTGGGATGAGTTGGGTTTTAAATTCTTAACCCCCAACCCCATAATGCGAACTCGAAAACTCGCCAACCCGATAACCCAACCCATGAACACAGCTAAGGGCCACTATCTTTTGTTGGCTTTGCAAGAACATCAACTTCTTCAATCACATCCTTGTTCTCAATTTCTATCAAAAAAGTTATATTCATATTTTCTACTTGGTCTTCCCTCAAAATTCCTTTCAGAAAATATTCTCCAAGCATAAAGACTAGTATACACCATTTTTGAGAATCTCAATCACTTCTCTTCAAAGAAACCTCAGTACGAACCATAGGATGTCAGCCCCAAGGTAGCCAATTTTTTGGGGTTGTCTACAAAAGTTGTGTTTGTTTTGAGCAAAACTTTGTTGTCTTTTCCTCTTCTTGGTTACAAGAATCCACTCTTTTTTTTCTTAGGCATTCAGATTAAGGTGGCTCACACATCTATCTCTTGACTTCTCCTTAGCTAGGCAAACTTGAACAAAAACTCCCAAACTGTAATAGAATTGTCACGTTATGCAAAGGAGACACTGTAGGACTGAATGTTGGCGGAGCGTAAAGTCCTTTTGGTGACAAAAAGGCACCTGGAAGATTTGATCCAGATACATCTTCTATGTTGAGGATGATCCTTCCCTCTCTAGCCAATCTTATAATTTTGTCTTTAAGGATAAAATATTTTTGTACTGGATGGCTGACTACCCGATGATACTTGTAGTATCTCATATCATTAACTTATATTTCCCACCTCGTTAGTTTCCCTTTTGGTGATTAACCAATAGCTTTTCTTAGTGCCACTGCAAGTCCTTTCATAAGAAGTACTTTTTCAATACGTCTAAAGCAAGTAAGGTGATGAGCCTCAAGCTCAGTAGAAGCACTTGTCCAATCTGTATTTCAGATGTTGGGAAGCTATCATAGTTTTTGAGGTATCGGCATTTCGTCAAAAGAAAAAACAAAGTTGAGGCACCAATTAATGTTGATTGAGGCCAGAGTTCAGCTCCAAGGAAAGTGGGTGGGTGGCAAGCCGATTGGATTTGTCCCTGTCGTCCATTGAGGGCAGCAGCACACCATAGGTGCATTGTCATTCTTGTGTAGTTTGGGTAAGGGTAGTAGCACATACACGGATAAGTTGTCATTTTTGTTTAGGTAATTTAATCAATTTCTTTTTCAACAGATCTTCCAGGATATCAAAAACATCATAGTCAGGAAAAGGATATTGTTTTTCTTCCATCTCTTTCAAAGTTGTGGACATGCTCACTGTCTACTAAATAGGGGTCGCAACTCATTATTCTTCTTGTCTTTGACCTTGTCATTTGAAGAGATTCTAACAGGAGTTGCATTCACCGTCATGTACTCTTGTTGTTCCCATTCTTTATAAACTTTTCTATTTTCTTAACATCTTTCTTCTCTTTTTTCTACTCTTCAATTGGGACACTCATGCCATGATTAGTAATGCATAGTCCAAGTTATGCGCCTTAGTCACCAATTTATTGAAAGTTGCAGGCTGGATTCCTTGAAGAATGTTGGATAGCCTCCAATGCATACCTTGTATTCATATTTCAATAGTAGAAGCCTCAAATAGTCTGTCTTTGCAATTAAGGCACAAAGTGCGCTAACGATCAATGTAGTCAATGACTGCTTCATTCTTCTCTAGCCTTGCATTAGTAAGTTTTGTCACGCTAATGGTTCGGCATGTGCTATAAAAATGGTTCAAGAACTCACGCTCCATCTACTCCTAACTGTCAATTAACTCAAGCTGCCTAGGTCTGTACACCAGTCAACAACATTACCCTTCAAGGATCTCACAAACTGCTTTACAAAAGGACACCTTTAGTGCCAGCGTTATTATGAAGTGTGCAATATGTTGCTTTGGGCTGGTTTTTTTGATAAAACTACTGGAATTTCAAAACTTGATAATTATCAGCATCCTTAAACTTTTGATCCTTTTTGTGTAAGGTTTAGAATAAAGAATCGACGATTGTGACGGGCCACAAAATTGAGCTCTTACAGAATTGGTTATCATGTCTTGAAGTTACTTGACTGAAAGAGAGGCTACAGACATAGGTTGCTCATTATCTTGAAAAGAAGTAGATTTGTGGGGATTCTCTTCAATATTTTTATCCTAAATGATCGAGTTGTTGCTATTTTTATGGCTAGACTCTCTCTCATTGGGAATTTTAACTTGTTCATCAACTTTGCAAGTTGTAGATCTTTCTTTTTAACAATCCTATCATTGATCGTCTTGGACATGTTGCTCACTTATTCTTATCTAGATGTGTATTCGTCACTAGGGATGGCATAACGTTGGACTGTTCAAATGACTTTAGAGTTGAATAGATGCATATCTCTAGTTGGAACCTTGGAACTTGGAAGATCCACTGCACACACCATGGAAGCCTTCCTTTGTAGTGAATTGACTAGAGCCAAGTGATTCTAATGAGATTGCATAGCGCCGCTCACTTGTATCTGTACTTACATTTTTTTGTTGGGCTATCCTAGTAGGGAGTACTTTGACTTCGACATGAGTAATTGGTCCAGAGTATGACTTAAGCAGAAGAAATTTCGAACGTGATGTTCTCTTAGGCAGACTGATATCCTTATGTGGCCATGAAACTTAAAGTGAATAGATGAAGGGCAGATTTGGTCCCATCGGGGGTGCCAAAAAATTTGTTCACACAAATTTTGAGTATGGAAGCAATACTGAAAATCAAGAATAAATAATTAGAAAAGGCCAATTCAATTAATTTAAAGGTACGTAACTCTGATTTTGTATTTTCGCTTCCTTTTACAAAAAATACTTCCTTAATTTTTGCTCCTCTAAAATGTAGATCTAAGGATGACGGATCTTCTTGCGGTGATTTGGTGGCCAACAGAAGATTTGTTGAAAACTTGGTAGCGGAAAACTTGAGTAGATTTTGAAGAAAGACGTCTTTCGATCTACAAAAAGGTTGAAGATTTGAACACTTGATCTGCACTTGACAAATTGAAACGAAAATCTTATTGCATGATTTCGAGGACTTGACAGTTGAAGAACACGAAGAGTTTCAAGGACTTGGAAAACTTGGTGTGTATGGAATAAATCTCTAATGTAGTGTTTTGTCCAAAGGAGAGCAGCCCTATATATAGGTAAAAAAAAAATAGGATTTTCTACCTTAATAGATTATTTGGAATTTAAGTCACCCATAATTAAAGACAAAACATTGGACCAATCCAATGACATTAGCTCAAAATACTTAATGGACTCTAGTCAATTTAATTTAATTTATTTGACTAAGCCCAAATTTAAAGAATAGATTCCACTTATCACATTCTACGAATTATTGGGTCTTGATTTGAGCTTGTCATTTAAATTATTAATCAATACAATTATTTAATTATTGTCTTAATTAATAATGATTTAAAATTTTGATTCATACAGATGTAACATACTAAATGAAGTTCACAAAGACTTTTGGTTTAAATATAAATAAAATTCTAAAACAAAAAAAGAAAGAGAAAAAAATATACATGATATGTTTTGACATATCATAGAACAGTATGCGAATGGAAACAACTTAACCACTTGCACTTCCAACAAATGTTGACTAGTCTTAATAGACTATTTTATCCTTTTTTTTTTTATCTTGCAAGTGGCTTTCAGCTAGTATTTAGCAAGAAAACTAGCATGTTTTGATTAGCAAATAAGAATCCCAAAAAAAAAAATATAATTAAGAATTGAGACATTGCTAGTTTAGCTAAAAGGTCTTTCTTTTGTCAAATCAAATTGTAATTACTGAACAAGATTGCTTGAAGGCACTAGATTGCTTTCAAAGTAACCAAGTCAGTCCTCAAAGTCTATTTTAACTTGACTAGTTTGACTCAACCACAGATCAATAGTGAAAGTATAGGATACATAACGCTACAAAAATTCCAACAACTCAGTCTCAAAATGACTTAGAAGCAATAGAAGTCCATTCAAGCCAATAATAACCATATTAAACTCGGTATTTAAAGATCATTGGGTATCTAAAGCAAGACAAACAACACAGAATCTAGTTACTGATTTTTAATAAGTTACCAAGTTACTGAATTTTAGCTAGTTTGATAACAATATTTCTACATTATAAGAAAAAAGTCAAAAATACATTGTAAAGAATAATATTAGGCTGATTGAAAGGATCATTCACCATGTGAACTGCAAGGCTTATAGAGAAAGTCCAACAATGTCCATAAATACCTATTCTTCTCCAAAAAAGTAGTGGTTGTAGTTTGGTAAAAACAAAACAAACATGAATATACAAAAGAAATGACAAACAATGTACCAAGAAATAAACACATTTGAAAGTTAAAATATAGGAATATGAAAGCAATAGAATCTAGATGAAACAATTAAAATCTATATCTACAGGCAAATAATTATAATGTAAGAACTTACTCATACAACTAAAATACCTCGAGAGAGGAAGGATGCAAACCAAATAATCATAATATAAGAATTTTTGTATACAAATATGTTACCTTGAGAGAGGAAGAGGAAAGTTGTGAAACAACTTTTTCATTTTCTTCACCTTGTTTGTTTATTCCATTACGAATCTCATCAATCTATCATGTGTCATTAAACATAAATGCAAAAAATGAAATAAAATGAGAAAAGCAGCATAAAATTGCATAAAATTGTTGAAGTGTAAAAATTTAGATAGTGAAAGAAAGTAAGAAGGTTAAAATCATATATGCAGTAAACACAACTTCAATTGACGTAAGAATTGGAGAACCATGTGGTATCATCAATAGTGATCTAAGTTATCATTTCATTGCATTGGTTGTGAATGTACCTTTTAGATTCCAGTACCTTCAGTAGAAAAGTAAGACTATAACAATTATATCATTGAGTAAAAGAAGCGAAAGTAAAAAAATATAAAAAATATATTTTTTCCTGAGGCATATAAGTAGGATAAAAAATGCTTCAGTTTCTCTTCCATTTCTCTGTTCAATTCTTCATTATGCTGAAAAAGCTCATCTTTCATCTTACTACGCGCTTGTTCAACTTTTTCGTTCACAGCATCATCAAATTCTTGTTTTTCTTGAGCGGACATTCGACTAAAAACTCCAAGGTTTGACTTGGAGTAGGATCTAAACCATAAGTGCGTAAATGTCTTGGATTTGCAGGTTCAACAATTCTGGAAAAGATTTCATCTTTCGCAGCACTATCATTTTGAGTAGACTCGGGCAACTTTTATACTTCCGCATTCAAACTTGCGTAAGAGATAAATAAAAGGAAGGAAAAAAATACAGTATATTTAAATGGTTAAGAATTCAGAAAAAAGTTATTTAGGGTTCCATGTTTTTTTCAAAAAAATTCTCTTACAATTTTTTGTGACGTTAGTACATCAACTTGTTTTTCATCTTTCGCTTGTCTTGAATAAATGAACACATCAAGTCTTGAAGGCACCACTCCATTTTTCTGTCGAAGCTGCAATATGTAGTGTATGTAAATGAATACATCAAATTTTCAGGGAACAGGTATAGTCTTACTAAAGTGAAACTATATTTACATATACCTCCTCCCTAATGATAGCATGATCCTTCCGCCCTGTCCTATGTGGACATTTACTTTCTAAGATTTTACTTGTTCTTTATACTCTTTTTGTGATCATGTTCAAATAGAGAAGAACTGAATAAATTTTATAAATTTTACATCAACAAAGAGAAAAAAGGTTTGATACTTGCCTTGGCTCTTTTTGAACTCCGATATTGGACTAAGATAGGCCACTGGTCCTCTCCTACTCTTGAAGGACAATGTTCCAATACCTATCTCTTGTTACGCTTGTGTTGATTGATAATAACGTCTCTTCAACTTTGATTTCTAATCTCTCCACAAATTGCTTATTCTCATAATGCATTTTTTTTTTTTTTGTAAGAATCATCAAGATTGGTATTTATCTACATTGATATTAAAAAAAATAAAGATTATGATGTTGTATATAAGATAAAATGAGTGAGAAAACAAAAAATGCCAAAAATTAGTATCAGCTCATAATACCTTAATGTCTTCCCAGATCTTTTTGTATCTTCATCTATTGCCCACGAATCCGTGCTCGCAAGGGGTAATTTGTTCTCATCCTTCGCGCGCTATTTCTCCCAATTGAGTTGCGGAATTACCAGTGACCAATTACCCCATTTTTTTCCATCCAAGGTGAGAGGTAAAAGCTTTTCAGTGCCTAGTCATTTCTCCTTCTAGCCAGTCATCTACAAACTCATCATCATCTAAAATTTTTGAGAAATAAATTGATATGAAGACATATGGTAAAGAAAATAAATGAAAAAATTATCATAACTTGTTATGACTAATTACGAGCCCAAGATGCAATATCTTATTATTTACTTCCATCGGATTTATCCTCCTCTATGAAGACATTAGTGTTATCTTCTGAAGCTTGTGAGTTACTAGAAGAATATGATTCAGTTTCTGAAACACTATTCAATGACGAACCTGATAAGTTACCATGACCAGTAACGCGATGTATGAATGTCATGACCAGAGTGTGAAGTGGGACGAGAATTTGGTTTAGAATTGGGATTATTTTCCACCTCATGATTTTGGTTAGGCTAAGTGTTCGATTGAGTGAAACGATTTGACCTCAAAACTATCTGATATGGCTGAATTTGCACCCCCAACATAAGTCTAATCACTTTATGGCACTTTTTGTTTCCTGATGCCATCAGCAATGAGAAAAAAAAACGTGTTCAATATATCATATAACTAGTGGAGATGTATAAAACTAAAGATAAAAGAAATAAGTACATTATTTGGAAAACAAGATAAAAGAGAAAGATTGTTAAGTAAAGCTATTAAATCTAAAGGTGAAAGAAAATAGGAGTATTATTTGGAAAACAAGATAAAAGGGAATGACTATTAAATAATGATGTGAACCTTAAGTGTATTTGTAGAATACAAGTGGCACCACAACAATCAAATCAGTTGCATTAGAATAGCATAAATAAATTGAATAGCATTAACAAATTATTATATTTCGAAACAACAAATTTTAAATGCTTGAAAAAGAATTATGATTGCCATGAAATGATCAAATATCATCCCTATCTCTTCCATTTTCTTGAAATCATCGTCATTGCTTGTATCATTTGCATCATCATTGTATGTCATAGAAACAAACTTATTAACTATGCCAATACCTATTCTAGTCGTACAAATCTACATTAGACCATGTGGCAATGAACAATATAGTCAACTAATAGTATACAAATGACAAACATTCAAATATAGTGAATTAATAATTAATAAGCATTTTGGAATCCTAATAGTTAACAGTATTAAAGTATACATCTACATGACACTGCAATAATTTAATTAAAAGAAATAGACAAGTTTATTTATAAGTCATTAATACATAACTATTTCACAAAACCATGAAACCCTCATAATATGCTAATTTCGTCTTGAACTCTTGAGTATAGTTTGTTGCTTCCCTAATTAGAATTTTGTTAATTACTTGAATTGCCTAGCTTTTTGAGATAGTGTAGAAAACTTACAATTAAAATCCGAGTAGAACTCCAATAACATAACAATTCAAAAATGATAATGACAAGTTTACTGAATGACTAAAACAAAAATTTACAATGTGCAAACTTCATGGAATGAAATAATACAAATATTTGCTAGCTTTGTTTTTTCGTCAAATATATTCTTTTGTAAGAAGTTCTAAGAACAGCATATCAATATAATCAAGAACCAGATTATACACGGTCTCCCATTTCCCAACCATTTTTTTTTTTATCACAAATCTCTCCCTAACTGTGCTTACCTTTACAACTACCAACTTTTAGCCATATCACATAGTAAAGAATCTTGAATTGAAAAGGTTCTGATTTTTTTTTTTTTTTAGATGTTTCAATGCAACTAAATTAGAGAGCAGATAACATCTGTGCTGGTTTTCTTACGAAGGATGATGTCTAAGTTCATTCGTTCCCTCGAAACAAATTAAAACTTCACCCAATTAACATAAATTGTTTAAATCGAGGCGCCAAGGCAGTTGAAAACCTAAAGCTTTCAACCAGCCTCCTGTTCAATGTCCTCTCCTTCAGATTCTTCTGCATTGTTTGCATCATCATCATCATCTGCATCATTGTCCAAGTCTTCCTTATCATTGTCAACAGTCATCTTCCCGTCACAATAAGATTGCTATTTATTTTTCTGATTTCATTGCACTTTTCTTCAAAGTCGGACTCCTCCATCGACAGGAGGATCTCGTCGCTTTGGGATTGAGGCCATTAAGCTGGAAGCAAATACGATAGACCATGGGTACTGAGTCATGATTGCCGGAAATTGCACCATAACTCACTCAATAACTGCGTCAACGACGCTGTTCTTCTCTCTTCTCGACCGCAAATATATGTCAAACTTGATATCAGTAAAGGAAAAAATAAGCCCAGAAAGTGTATCAGTAAAACCTCAAACATCCCATAGGTAATTTAATTTAAAGCTCTATTAGACAAAAAATTAACCAAAAAGAGATTCAACTGTGAAACTCTCCTTGCAATGAAAATTCTTTGTTATTCATTGGTAATGCGGAGTGGACACTTTAAATGATTGAAAAATTATAAATCACCTGTTTTTCAGTCATTTCAACTATTGTTACATTCCTAAACCTCCTTCAAGATTGAGAGTTTAGATTCTAATTAAGCGGAACAGGAGGAGTGATCGGAGTGAGTGGCCATGGAGTGGAAGCTAAAAGGACCGGAAAATATTGGAGGCTGTTAAAATAGTATTTAACTTTCAACAAAATAAAAAAGGTGGAAACTTTAAATATTAGATTGTTGTATTATGAATTAGAGCCGTCCATATAAACTTGGATTATTCCTACAATTGCCATGATTTTTAATTATGCCGCAAATTCATTGGGAATAAAAAATTTGTTATTGTAAAAGTTACATATTTAATGATTTGTGGTAAATATATGATAATTTTTTAATTTATCATAACAAAAATGCCTCCAAAAACCTATTTCATTGTAGTGTTCTTTACTTTTTCACACAAGAGTAATTGATTCTTACCTGTTGTCAATTAGTACTATATTATTATCCTAAAAAAAATACAATATTATACATTATAGATTCAAGCGTTAGTTGTTCATAACACTTTAAGTAAAAAGGCCACTGCATAAAATCATGATATTATTGGATCATTGACAAGTGAAAACACCATATAATCCAATAAGAATTATGGTTGAAGGATGAGGTTACTATGGTAAATAGATATTTAAAATTTTGAATGCAGCATCATACAATCCCTCATTACTATGGATTTATTTATTGAACTTTATAGTTAGAAAGTGACCCAAAGGGTCAAGAAGAGATTTTTATTCTCAGAAATCGAATAGTAAACTGAAGAAGTTACGGGCTGAAGAAGGAGAACGTCAAACATATGACGTCACTAGGAGTTTGCACAAACACTTGATCAACCAACTTGTCCTCTTGGATAGTTTTTAATACCCCATAGCAGTGAAAATCCCAAACAAATAAACTAGCAAGTGAAAGAATACACTTTTTAGCCAAAATCTCTAAACCTAGAAGCACTAATAAAGGGAGAGAGAAGGAGAGAACAAATTTCTTCCTTTATTTTAATGTAAAAGGCTGGTCTCTTATTGACCTATAGAGGTTGAGTATTTATAGACCACTTAAGGCAAATTAGGATTTGATGGAACCTGGTTTAATACAGTCAAACCAAAATCCCTAATTTTTCTCCACGGATTAATTCCATATATTTAGGTTATTATTAATTGAATAGGGAGTTTCTAAAATTAATTAGATCAGCATACATATGTTATTTATTCCCCACATAATCATGTTTTGAACCAAAATCTCTACTACGTTTAAATACTATAATTAAAGATAAGTTTAAAGATGCAAGTTTAATAATTGATACACAGAGCATTTTTAGATGTATTATTAAAATTCAAATTATTTTAATAAACCATCATATTGTCTCATTTCTAAAATGCCTAAGCCACTTTTAAGACTTAATAAGTGTATTCCATGTATCATAATATAATACGATAGACATTGTGCAACTCCTGCACTTTCGTCTGCTAATTTGAAGTTAATTGATCATCATGCCCTTGTGTGTGTGACCAACTAGGTTCATGATCCTAATGAAATCTGTATGATTACCAAATAAATGGATAATGACTAACTAGGTCAAGGGTTTTGTCCATTATCTCATAATCGACATCAAAATCCTAAAAGCATTTTCTGGTAGATATTAACTCTTAATTCCCAAATTGCAGTGGAATTCCAAGATTGAAATCTAGCAACATATCAGGCCTATGAATAGGATATGAATGAGTGGAATTCATTATAAATCTTTTATCGATTGATTACCATGTGATAAAATCCTTTTATTTTGGTATCCAATCTAGATCATGGCCATGGTTTCCTTATCAAGCCAATCTGGAATCTCTTGTATGACTTGTATATATCTTAGCATGTATAGTTAATTAGGAAACTCTTTCCTCAATATGACAACATCCTTGCTCAAGAATTTCCTTGTTAAGATTCATCATTATCATGTCATTGACAACCTCTTTATTTTTCATTTAAGAGTAATGGATTCTTATATGATATGCAACTTCTCCATGTTTGAAACACATGGTGCCAATTAGTGCTTTATTATACCCTAAAAAGAGTACAATAGTATACACTATCAACAACATATATTCAAGCATGAAGTTTCATAACACTATAAGTCAAAGGACCAATCTACACAATCATAATATCATTGGATCATTGGTAAGTAAGTAAAAACCCCATGTGATTCAATATGACACATGGTATAGTTCAATATATTTTTTAGCAATCGTCTATCGTGTCAATCTACTTACAATTCACATAAAATGATATGAGACTCAATAATCCTCTCTTGTGAATAATTCATGTCACATTGAAAGAAAGTCACGATACTAGCTTTTATGAGTAGTGTTGAACCCCAGTTATAGTGGGTACAAGTGTTGTAAAAGTGTAGGTAGTTTTGCGAAAAGAGCTTAGAAGTGTAAGAGTTCTTCAAGTGTAATAGTGGAGAGATAACAATTGTAACAAAGGGAGGTTGTGAGTGTAAAATTCTTGGCTCAACTAAAGGAAATTAGTGTGAGCAAGAGTGATCCTCATTTGTGTACAAGAGGTTATTGTCTCACTTACTTTGAAGAGACTTTTAGTGGCTAAACTTCAAGTTGTGAACTTGGTAGTTGCCTTGTAAGAAGCACTTTGCAGTTGTAAGCTCCAAGCTTGAGAAGCTTGGGAGTTTGGTTTGATTCTCTTAATCTCAATATTCTTATTTGTTCTTTAAGCTTAAATAGTTGAATATCTATTGTATTCATTTGTTAAACGCTTAAGTTTTTATTTGGTGCATAAAGTTTGAATATCTATTAAGCACATAAAAAGGTTTGTTTTAGATACAACCTAATTCACCCCCCCTCTTAGGTTGCTCTTTGGGGCCAATAATTGGTATCAGAGCATTGGTCTCTTTATTTTGCTTAAATTGCATTAGAGTAAAGATCATGGCAACCAATAATGCTTTGTTTTTAGAAGGGCATTCTATTTCTAGACCTCCCATGTTTAATGGAATTAATTTTGCTTTTTGGAGGGATAGAATGAAATTTTTTGTTCAATCTATTAATATTGAATTGTGGCATATTATTTATAAAGGTCCTTTTGAGGCAAATATTCTTGATGAAAATACTCATAGATTAAGGCCTAAGACTATATATGAGTTAAATGCACAAGATAAAATAAATTTATCTTTAAATGCTAAAGCCATTAATATTTTGTATAATGTTTTGGATTTAGGTGAGTTTTCTAAAGTAAAAGGTTGCATATCGGCCAAGGAGATATGGATAAGTGACGACCTACAAATTGAAAGAAATCCATGAAGGAAGTGAAGATATAAGAGAGCAAAAGAAGTCACTTCTTGTGGCTAAATATGAATCCTTCAAAATGGAACCTCATGAGAACATTGACAAGATGTATTGTAGGTTCAATGATATGGTAAAGGATTTGGAAGGTTTGGGTAAAGAATATTCCTTGGGTGAAAAGAATAGAAAATTTTTGAATGCTTTACCTAAGGAATGGGAACCTAAATCCATTGCCATAGAAGAGTCTAAAAATTTAAATTCTATGCCTATTGATTCATTAATCAATTCTCTAGCCTCATTTGAATTGAAGTTGAAATACAAGGTACAAAATGAGGAGGCAAAGGAAAAAAGAAGCATAGCACTTAAAGCTTCATCAAAAAGGAGAAAAGACTCAAGGAAGCCTCAATTCAACAACTTCATAATCACTTGGGATGATTGCAATTCGGATGGAGAGGTTAAAGAAGAATATGATAAGACTCAAATGGCTTTTATGGCACTTATGGCAATAATGAGGTATCCTGAGTATGTGATTCTTGTGATCTCATGTGATAAAGATGATGATGATGATAAAGATGATGATGTTGAATCATTTATTTTTAATATGCATGAATGTTTGAAAGAATCATATGCTAAGAACAAAGAGTTAAAAATTAAAGTTAATGCTTTATTAAGTACCAACTCAAAACTTGTGCATGAAAATAATTCCTTGACAAAAGAAAATGATGTTTTGAAAGAAAAATTTTCTGGAAAAACCAAGATCATGGAAGAACAAGCTTCATTGAAGAAGAGATTAGATGATCTTGATGATATTTTGAAAAAGAAGAAAGAAAATGTTTTTGTAAAGAAAAGAACTAGAAATATGTTTTTGAACAAAAATTTTATCACCTTTAGAAAAAATGATTTGTGTTTTGTTAAATCTAAATCTTCCTTCTATGGCAATAAGAATATTTTTGTAATTATTGTCATCAACATGGCCATATAAAGAAAAATTGTTATGTTGAAAAAGAAATGAAAAATTGGGAATAAATTCTATTTGGGTGATTAAGCATGTTACTAATCCAATTGGACCCAAGAAAGTTTGGGTACCAAAAGTTGTTGCTTAACTTTGTATGTAGGTATGCTTGGAGAGTACCAAGGAATTCAAGATAGATTATCTATGAAGGGTGTTCAAGGCAAATGAGCAAAGATGATATTGAAATAGGTAACATCTAAAATTTTGTGTGCTTTCATTTATCAAGTTGAACAATGTTCTCTTGAATATTACTCATCTATTTGTTTGAATTTGTTTAGAATGGTAGGAAACATGGATCCCCATTTTTTGTCTATAATAAGTCACTACTTGCAAAAGAAAGGGGGAGCATTCTCTTTTTTAAATGGATTTGTTTTTGCAAGAAATTGCATCACACATGCTTCATTGTTTTGATGATACTTTTTGGTAAGGAATGAGCAAAAATACTCATTGATCATAATTCTTTGCATGAATTCTCTCTTTCTCCGTGTACTCATTTGTATTTATCTTTCAAGTGGGAGAATAAACTTAGGGGGAGCTTGAATTGCATTATTTTTCTTATGTTTTGATAATGCGAAAAGGGGGAAAAATAATGGACAAGTTCTCTTATGTAGTACTTCATATTTTATGGTTGTTTTTTGAATTGTCCAATTGATTTGTCATCATCAAAAAGGGGGAGATTATTGAACCCCAGTTATGTTAATCATCTTTTGATGATGACCAAATCGCACTAATGGTTTGAAAATAAGTGTATAGAAAAACAAGTAGGTCCAGACGCAAATGATCTTCTGAACAAAACAACCAGCAGACTCCATGGACTCAAATCACTGTCCGAAAGACAAAGTTTCGGACGATGGTAATCATCCGACACAAAGAATTTGAAGTTTTCTCGGACGAAGAACAGTGCCCGATCATATTTCCAGAAGACTTTGCTTCGATCGAACGCATGTTCAGACGCATGTTCGAACGCATCCTCAGAAGTCCGAACGAATACCCTCAGAGAACGGACACAGATGCGTCGGACGCAGAATCAAACCAAACTCCCAAGGTCCAACGGCTAGTTTTCCAGTAAACAGAAAATAGCCGTTGATAAGTTGTTGGAAGCAGTTTTTGGGCAACTATAAATACTCCTAAGCCTGAATTAAAAAGAAGTGACTTCTACATTGATTACAAATAATACTTGAGCTATTTGGGAGAAATAGTGGGTACAAGTGTTGTAAAAGTGTAGGTAGTTTTGTGAAAAGAGCTTAGAAATGTAAGAGTTCTTCAAGTGTAATAGTGGAGAGATAACAATTGTAACAAAGGGAGGTTGTGAGTGTAAAACTCTTGGCTCAACTAAAGGAAATTAGTGTGAGCAAGAGTGATCCTCATTTGTGTACAAGAGGTTATTGTCTCACCTACTTTGAAGAGACTTTTAGTGGCTAAACTTCAACTTGTGAACTTGGTAGTTGCCTTGTAAGAAGCACTTTGCAGTTGTAAGCTCCAAGCTTGAGAAGCTTGGGAGTTTGGTTTGATTCTCTTAACTCTCAATATTCTTATTTGTTCTTTAAGCTTAAATAGTTGAATATCTATTGTATTCATTTGTGCTTAAGTTTTTATTTGGTGCATAAAGTTTGAATATCTATTAAGCACATAAAAAGGTTTGTTTTAGATACAACCTAATTCACCCCCCCTCTTAGGTTGCTCTTTGGGGCCAACAAGTAGTCGTGCCCAAATGAGTAATGAAAAACAAATCTTTTATAAATGATGTAATTAAAAATTTAATGTCTCATATTCACAACTCTGGTGAATAAATCTTTAACATGACCTAATGGCTCATTCAAAATTAGCTTGTTATTAGAAATACATGAATGAAATAAAAACTTGCAAATAATTAAATTACGAAATAAGTTTAAATATAAAGGTGTTATATTACATTAATGATAACTCGATTCGGTTTACCTGATAGTGGTCTAGTTCAATGAATTGTTTTAGCAATCATCTATGGTGTCAATCCTCAAAATTCGTGTGAAATGATGCGAGATGTGATCATACTTCACTTATGAACAACTCATGCACATTGAGAAAAAGTCACGATACTAGCTTTGGGCAAGTAGTCGTGCCCAAATGAGTATCCGCTATTAGGAACTATAAATATGATGTCATATTAACAAGTCTTGTGAATAAAACTTTAACATTGCCGAATGGACTCATCTAGTTGTTGGTCCCAAAGCAACTTAAGAGGGGGTGAATTAGATTTTTAAAAATATTTTTAGAAAGATTAAACTTAATGAAAATTTTCAACTAACAATTAATATAATGAAGATAGAATCGATGAAACTGTAAAGAAAGACAGAGAGGAAATTAAACAACCAATACTACCAAGCTAACAAGTTTGAAGTATTAATCCACTAGAATGCTTCACACACTTGGTGAGCCAACAATCTTTACAAAGTAGGGAAATTCCTCCTCACTCTAAAAACCTTTTTGTTGAGCCAAGAATTTTACTCATAATCTCACTTTTGTACAAGATTATCACTCCACTAAAAAATGAACAGACTCTAAGATACACACTAATACAATATAGCACTTTAGCCAATTTGCACTCAAATTGCTCTTTTATCAGGCTTGTATTCAATATATTAGATGATTTTTATAGAATAATAGAGCAGGTATTTATAGGAGCAATAAATGGTGGTTGTAACTACTTCCTAACGGCTAAATAATAAATGCATAAAAACTAGCCGTTGAGGTTCCGGACGTTCGAGATAAGTATGATGCGTCCGACACAGTTTCTGATCTCCGTGTAGTTGGTGAAGAATATCGTTCGGACGGCAGTGCATGCGTCTGTTTCATCGTCCGAGCAGAGGTTCAGATGGTCGTGTTCGTCCGAAAGCAACTTTGTTCGGACAGTTGTATGTATCCGTAGAGAAGCATTACGAATGTGCTTTCTGCCTATTAATTCGGACGGTGAAATGCGTCCGAAAAACTTGACATAGTTCGGACGGTGTGTTGCGTCCAAACACCCTGTTTCTAGCAGAAAAAGTAACAGACCTGCAAAGCTTGTTTTCAGAGTTTAGTGCTTTTTCATCATCAAAATAAGGTTTGGAAAACATCAATCTCCCCATTTTTGATGATGAAAAACAGTTATAGAATAATCATTTCCATCATCAAAATAAGGTTTGGAAAATATCAACCTTTCCCTTTTTGATGATGACAAACAGTCATAGAATAATCATTTTGTAAAATCAACAGATATGAGCGATAACACAACCAATCATTTTGCAATGATCATCATACTCCCCCTCATCATCAAACAAAGCTCTCCCTGAGAAAGTGTACTCAAATATCCAATA
Organism: Cinchona pubescens; assembly: GCA_025175665.1. NCBI lineage: Eukaryota > Viridiplantae > Streptophyta > Magnoliopsida > Gentianales > Rubiaceae > Cinchona > Cinchona pubescens. Next base: position 233,792 of record JANKKI010000068.1, on the reverse strand, counting down.
TGAATTAACAACAAGGTTAAGCCTGGATCATCAAGACCAATAGTACAAAAAGTCAAAGTAATTCATAAAATGATAATGAGAGCAAATCCAACTAGTCAAAGGAAAAATTCAAAGAAATGCCAAAACTAAAATACATATTATCATAGAATCTAAGTAGAGTCATTTTTCTTCTTAGAGCATTTTTCGATCTTGATGCGTTTGGAAGAGGCGTCATCATTAGTAGCCTCACTATCTTCATCTTCTTCACTACGTCATTGCATGATGAAATTGAATATGTCGTCAATGTCCTCATCGTCGCCTTCATCTTCATTGGCAGCACCTTGATTATCTATGTCATCTTCGTCATCCTCATGAACATCATCTTCTTCGGCATTGTCATCACTTTCGGTAGAGGAGTCAAGTGGATATTGTGATTGCATATTGACAAATTGAACCTGAGCTGAAGTAGACATGCCCAAGCTAAGTGCCTCTTGGAGGATCAACTGACGAGTTTCAAGTCGCTTTAACTTACAATTAGTGCAACGTTGAAAGGAGCTTACTTGAGTGCTCAAAGAATTGAGAAGGCCACAGATTTATGAAAGTGAAGGTTCGGAGGAAGATGGACGTGGATCATGGACTGGTGGAGGTGTTTGAGAAGGAGGAGAATGGTAAGGTGCCAAACCAGAGGTAGAGGCCTGGGATTTTAAACGTTCAATATCAAAGGCTTCCTTAGTGAACCATTGAATTCTTTTCATTAAAATAACGGAGGACTTTTCGCTCAATATAAGATTTGTTGAAATGGGGAGGAAATTGTTTGTTTCCGCTGAAAGGTACTTCAAGGAAATCAAATACTTTGGTGAGAAATTTTTTGAAAGGAATGTTTCGTCGGGTATCAGTAACAAAGAGTTCCCACAGGGAGCAGAAGAAATACCCAAAGTCAAGAGGAATTCCTTTGAAACCACAATAAAATAGGTAAAGCTGCAGCTTTTCGGGCTCAGTGCGATGCCCATCTGTGGGTAACAGCAAATTTGTGACAAGAGTGTATAGAATATTTATTTCAAGAGTGAGCAATGTAGTTTTGGCTTCCGATGCCTATTTGAAATTGATGTTAGAAATTGCTCTGACCTCATCAATATCAAATCGAGTATCAAGAGCGGACCATTTATCTAAAGAAAAGAAATAAGAAAATTCATTCGGATTTGAGACTTCACATTCAAAAATAGTATTGATGATGTTGGAGGAAATCTCAAGATTTGTACTGCTGTTTACACGAGAAACTAATGTGCAAATAGTGGGGCCTTTCCTAAGATTGGCTGTGAATTGGAGCACCATGTCAATTTTGTTTTTCAAAACATTCATTTGACAATGGAAAGATTACATTCATCAAAAATACTTTGAGAAGCAAGTCATTGAACGATTATAGATTTGCTAAGAAGAGATGTATACCATTCGGATGCCTTGGCATCGATGAATTTTGGTAGGGTTGGATTTGATGAAGCTTGAGGATTAGCAGATGATTCCCCTCGCACTGGCGTTTTCCCTTTTGATTTACATCCACGAGTTGCTGTTGAAGATCCTCCATGGGATTTAACCATTGTGAATGGAAGGTATAAAAAATTTGATTTTTTACACATCTAGATGTGTATAAGAGACAGGAGTTGGTGGAAATTTTATGAAATTAGATGGTAGATGGATGAAATTAGGTGCAATAATAGTGATGAATACTTTGGGAATGACAATTCCCCAATCAATTTGTCGAGAGAAGGAAGAAGTTGGAGGAATTTTTCTCAAAAATTCCTCAAAAATTTTTGAGGAGAAAAATTAAAGGTTAGAAGCTGGAAGGAACAAAGCTCAAGGGACCAAATTGCAAAATGGATGAAATGAAGATTGCTGGAAAGAGAGTCGAGATCGCGATCTCGACTATTCCAGACCGTGATCTCGATTCAGGAATTAGTTTTACTATTTTATAGTTGAGATCGCTGTCTCAAATGTTTCAGACCGCGATCTCAACTCACTTAATGTTAAGTTATAGGGGCAATTTTGTAAACTTCCAACCAGAAAACCCTTAATTTTGCCTTGTGTAATGCTACACTATTTAGCTAAGTAGAATTAGTAACTAGAGAATTTCTAGGGAGTAGATAGTTTTAGAGTAAAATAGTTTTAGTTAGTTCTAGATAGATTATGATAGCTTGAACTACAAGTTACTTTTTCTAATAGAAATTTCTCTTTACTTTCATCTTAGATCTTCTTTAAATTTCTTGTCAAGTTTAAATTTATATTAGATAATCGTAGTAGTGGGTTCTTCGTAAGTTTCGCGTAGATATAATTTTTATTTGCTTTCTTGTTCAATTTAGTAAAAAGTTCTGTACTTTCAAATTAGGTTTTTTAGGAAAATTAGGGTTCTTATCAATTCCTTGCTTTCTATTTAAGAATTTTCAATTTCTAGCTTTAATTTCTAGTTAATTTTTAGTGGGCTTTCTTAATTCCAATAGAAAAATCCAAAAATATTTAAATTTCTTGTTTAACTCTTTCTAATTTATAATTTAGAAATGAATGTTTTTAATATTCAAAGTTTCTCTTTTGTAGTCTTTTTAGTTAAGTGATTCACTTGTTTTAAATTTTAGTCTTAATTTGATTAAATTATGTTAGAATTAAAATTATAGTTTTCATTAGAATAGTTCTATCATCTACCAATTGATTTAGCTTAACTACACAAGTACCCTTAAACCTTGGTAATTGCAATCGACAATCCTTGTGGGAACGATCCCTACTTTCCTTTGCTACTAGTTGACAATTTAATACCGTATACTTGCGAGATGACATCTAGTTAGTAGTAGGATTTAGGTGTTTCATTGAATTATAACTAGATGTATTAAGGAGGCATCATGTAACACGATAAAGAGTAATCAACCAAGTATGAAAGGAAGCTATGAGAGTTATGCGCGTTCAAGAATTGAAAGCTTGGATCTTGCTCTAGGATTTAGGATCCAGAATCTAGAGGCAGATGTGAAGAGTTTAAAGTTGTCTGTAATTGGTTGTATTTTTGCTTTGATTGCTTCAACCTTGATCTTGATATGTATGAAATAAATTTCAAAATACTTGCCATTGCTGTGATTTCAATCTATGTGTAATTCTCTTTGTTGGTATAAAATGGATTAATGTGATTCAATTCTTTGCTATGGAAAATGGATTACATAATTTGGAAAGAAATAATGGTTTAAAAAATAGAATTAACTAAGTCATGTTCTAGTTAATGCAAGCAGTTACAAAAGATTTGTCCAAAAACAATTGAGGAAGTAGATTGAAATTTTTCCAAAACTAATCTATTGCTTAACAATCAAAGAAAAAGTACCAAAACAATTCACTTGGTTATGACCATAAAACAAAATAAAATTACCAAAACAAATAGACGGGCCATATCTATTACAAATTACTAAATAACTAGCATATCCATTACAAAAGGACAAATTCATGGCACTGGAATATAATCTTCTGACTCTTAATTTGTTTTCTACAGCAGCAACACGAGATTGTATTTTTGATGCAAAAACCAATGACCTTTTCACTTTCCTGCCAGGTGCAGCAGTTAATTGAACTTGCTGCTGCCTATGCATTTGCTACTGACGAACTAGCTCATTCTGTTGAACTTGATAATGTTCATGAGCTTGCTAGGATTGATGCATATGCTGCTGTTAAACTTGCTACTGCTGGATCTAGTGCTACTTCTGAAGTTGTTACTACTGGATCTAGTGCTGCTGCATATGCTACTGCTGCTGTACTACTACACCTCGGAAAGAGATCAATCAAAACAAAACAAGTAATACTAATCCACACAAATCCTTTAAATTCAACCCTCACTCCCGCAAGTATATGGGTAGGTAATACTATAAGATGAGTGGGTATCATTCCCACAAGGATTGCTTGTTGACAAATACCGAGATTTAAAGTTCCTAGCATAATTAGGCTAAGCAAAAACATGGAGAAACTAACCTAACAACTCAATTAAACAAGTAAACTACAAATAAAAAGGGCCAAGTAACTAAACTAACCTAATCAAAGTAATTAAAATTACCTCTAATTCAACTAAATCTACTCAAACATAATGCAATTAAAAGAGCAAATAATACTAATTTGACTACAGAAAACATAAAGAAATAATGAAAATAAAGATAGTTCCATTTTCTACTAAATAAGGCTAAGAAAATTGTAAAGTTAACACTAAATATGTTTGGATTTTTGAGTAAAGAAAAGATAACCCACTAGAATTATTAGAAATTAAAGCAAGAAAATGAAGAATTTTGACCCTGAAATTTACTAATTAAGCAAGAAATTTTAAAACTTCTACGAAAACTTGAAATAAAAGTAACTTAAATTGCAAGAAATTTAAAACAAAAGCAAGTAAAAATTATCTATTGAAAGCTAATGAAAATCCCACTAAGATTAACGAATCAAAATTTAAACTTGCTAGAATTTAAAGATTAGATCTAAAGGAAATTAAAAGAGAACTTTATATTAAAAAGGAAACTTGATTCTTAAGCTAAAACTAAACTATTCTAAACTTCTAAATTACTGGCTATGTTACTACTATGTGTACTAGAGTGAGTTACAAGTTAAAACTTAATGTGCTATAGCCCAAAATTACAAGATTGCGCTAAAACTAAAGCTATTTGCACTTCGACATCGCGACATAGACAATCAGATGTCGTGACGTTGAGTTAAAAATTATAATATGAATTCCCGCCTCGATGTCGCGACATCGAGTCGTTTTCAACCTAGTCTTCAATTCTTCATCATTTGCAATCTTGACATCGTTTTTCATCCTTTAATTCTTATCCTGCAAAATACTTCACTTAATCAGCTCTCCAATTTAACTAAAATTAAGCAAAAATGATGCTAATATTTTAATATTTACAAATACAGTACATACAAATACCTAATGCCAAAAATTAAACTAAACACTTAAGTAATTACCAAAAGTAAGGGTTAAACTAACGAAAAGCTATAGTTTAAAAGTAGAATAACTCTAGTTTACTAGAATTATCACACACCCCAACTTAGCGTTTTGCTAATCCCAAACAAAATAAGAAATAAAAAGACCTTACTAACTAAACGAACAAATACACCACCAAAAATGACATCACATAAGATGAATAATGGATATACTAATGAATAATAAGGAAATCTCTTAGGGAACCTCAAATACCATATAACAATTACACCAATCCAACTAGTCATTCCAAATTTTCAAATTTCCTAAAAATCATAAGTTCAAATGCTAAGCAAGATTTCAAATTACTAAACATTAACCATTCCGCTGAAAAAGGTTTTAGAAAGCAAGTTCCATTCATTCAAAATATAGTTATTTCTCAAGTCAAAAGAGTTACTATGCTGTTCAACCATCCTGACAAGGTCGTATGAAAATAGAAATTCATTAAGAGTCTATCTACACGCATATATCATACAAGTTAGAAATGTTAATCTATCAAGGAATGAGTTGCATGATATCAATGATAGGTATTATCGACATTTTTCTCTTGACTTGTTGGTATTTTAAAATGTAATTCCTAATAGCTTAATTCGGAGAAATAACATAGGTACATGCTAGAATCCCGTACTTACCTTATTACTACTCTAACAGCTTAATTCGGAGAAACAACATGGGTACATGCTGTAATCCTGTATTTGTCTTATTAGTAAATGCAGAAATGATTTTTTTTCGTGGCCCTAAACCAAGGAAAAGGAATAAAACGTACCTAAGATTAATATTCAATACTAATCATTCACAAGTTAGAATAACATTTCCTATGCAAATAAACAAAACTGTCCTAAATCCCTTCATTCTATTTACACCAATTTTTCAAAAAGAAAAATTGACCAACAAAGTAATACTCATGCTTTGATCAAAAGCCACATTTCATATAAATTTAGCCAAAGTATTAGTCCCTCTTTTTAAAAAATGGTAATACTAAGTTTTTGAAATTCTTGAGATGCAAAAGAACCACTCAACTCACACTTAAATTCATGGAGTGTCCAATTAAAATAGTTCAATCATATGATATTGTAAGTCAAGTATCATCACCGAGTACCAAATTGATCAATTTTCTATTCAAATATCATCAAACACATATATATACAAGCAAAAAGAGAACCTTATCCGACACAAGAAAAGAACACTCCCAAACTTGACATTTTTATTCTAATGATGAGTAGAACCCATCCATCTACTCACCCAAAAATTCACAAACAAAAAACATACATACGAACAAAGTTAAAACCATAAAATGATAAACTAAAACTAATTCTCGTTAAACTAATAAAAACTAACATTCTCGTTAAACTAATAAAAATAATGTAGTTACTAAGACAACCTTAAACCGAACCAAATAATCATCCATAAAGTTCAAAAATATTTAATTCAATCATTTAAGCACCAATATATTATTTCTAATCAGCTTAAGCCCCTTTGCCAAATATCACTCATTCAACCAAACCAAATACTAAGAGAAACGATAAACCAACAACTAAGAATCCATTAATAAAAGGTCAAAATGATCAATCCATCATCAAAATCAATAAAAAGTCTACTTAGCATCAGTTTAAGGCCCTCAGCCAAATATTCTAAAAGAAAGCATTTAAATCCAAAGAGCCCCAAAAACCATAAAGACAAAGTAACGTACTAAAAATACTAAGAATTGAAAAATAGAAATATCTTCAAACTCCTTCAAATTCATAAAATAAAGAAGGATAAAAGGAATTAGTAATGAGGTGATTTCTTTTCCATGTGCCCCAAGAAATCACTCTTCATCATCGACCCCATCCATGTCTCTGCGCTCCATTTTCTCTTGGTTGTCTTCTGCACCACTATGTTGTCTCTTTTCAAAATCTTCATCCTGTGCCTTCCCAATATCACCAGTTGCCTGTGGTTCTTCTTGATGCAGCAGTCCAGTGGGCAGTGTGTAAAAAGCATGTTCATGAGGTAGACCATAATGCCATGCTGAAGATGGTCTTGGCTAGATCCATGTACTTAATGTAGTAGCCTTGGGAGCCTCACTGACAAGCACCAAATTGTTGTGAAGGACCAACTGGCTATTGGTCCAGAACCCTGAAGTTCATTGCACTCCTCGTCAGTGTTGAGTGCATTAAATACATATTCTGTGGGCATAGGGATGTGTGATGCTCGTGGAGGTATAGGGGCTTCTCCAAGCTATTGATACTTTTCAAACTCTCTAACCGTCTTGTACATTTATTCTCTGTTAATTCAGTCTCTTGGATGAGTTTGAGGTTCTTCAGGAGTGATAGGACATCTTGCCATCATACACAAATGAGTTACCATTAAACTTAGAGCATAAAATATGGGCCACCTGATTCTTATACTATCAAGAAATCCTTACCGAATCAATCAACCAAGACATGCTTTATCTCTCAAAAATGTAGCTCACTGAGTTTGAGCCCAAAATCTTGCAGCTAATAAAACTGAACAACAATTTGGCCAATAGAGACAACCCTTTGCAAAGGAAGTTTTTAACTCCTTCTCATTAGTTATATTCGTGACCTAGTTGACATTAGTAGAGCATAAAGCCTTTTTTATGGCATTCATGTCCTTGTTCTTGTCATTTATAAACTCCCGATATTCCTCAAAATCAACTGGCAGTATATTGAACACTCATTGATCTTTTCGGAATTGAAATCCAATAAGACCCCTCTTACTCTTACTTTACCTCTTTCTAAATCACACATATTACAATAAAACTCTTTAACCAAGGTTGTGTAACGCGGTTCAACTAGTCTATCAAAACCTTCCCATTGTCTTGCTGTAAGGTATGTCCCTAATTCCATCCTGATAAACCCTCATACTTCCCCCAATGCATACACAAATTAAATCCCCTCTCTTTTATGACCTCATGCTTTTCCTTAGCTTTGAATAAATCATGAGCACGATCACTAGAAAGTTGGGATTCCACAATGGGCTTGCTCACCTCACTACTAGTTCCTTTACCCATTTTTCTCTTCTTTAAATTTTATCCTCTTCCCCTTTCTCAACCTGTCCTACCACTCCTATGAACACCTGTTGTCATTTTATTAGCCAATTCAACACTCAAAAATTACGGATTATCGAAAAATCTTCAACAAGCAAAAGCCCAATAATGCAATCAATTGGACAAAAATTCCACTAAATTTCACAAATTCATCAGCAATAATAGAAACACACACATTAATTTCAACCCAAAATTTAAGAGTCAAAATCCTCCATTTACCAAATAAAGTACAACAAATTCAACATAAATTCGCCCAAAAAAATTGCCAAGAATTGCAATCTAAAATTTCAAAATTAAAGGCAAACGCTATCAAAATCTTACTGGCTTGAGCACAAAGGATAGATATTATCTGTAAATTGAAAATGAAATTGACCCTTTGATGCGCTTAAAATCCTAAGAAATTCGTCTCTTGACTACCTTGAATGGAGATTCTTGCTCCAAATTAAATGAAAATCTCTTCTAGAATTTTTGGGCATTTTGATTTTTGTTGTTTATGGTAGATTTATGGAAAAAATTGGAGGATTGGAGCTAAACGAAGAGGATGGTACAGCTAGGGTTGAAGCAATTTTTTTGGGTTTGGAATAAAAAAGAAGGTGAAACGGGCTTAAAAGATGAATTTGCCCGATTCTGGTGCTGCGACATCAATTATGTCGCAACATCACTTCCACGTGCTTCTCATGCGTGTCTCGATGTTGTGACATTGAGCTTTTGTTGTCGCGACATCAACTACCTCGTGTGCCTCTCATGTGGTCAATGTCGCGACATCAAACCTTTGGTGTCACGACATTGAAACGAGAACAAAAATGGCCCTATTCGAAAGTTCGAGGTTGATTGACATCATTCTAAAGTTTTAGAAAGTTCTGAATGCTTGATTTTGATGTTGTGACATCAAAATTTAATGTCGTGACATGGAGATGAACTTCTACAAAGTTGATTTTCAAGATTTAGAAAAAATTTCTTCTTCTTTCTCACTTAACCTTAAGCTTCTCAGCACCTACAAACATTAAAAAAACAAGTATTAGAAACACTTCCCATTCATTCCTTAGCACAATTTATTCAAATAATAAGCAAAGTTTTTCAAACCAAAATTTAAACAAAAACAAACCAATTAAACCAAATTAAAACTAATCAAGAAATAGCACTAAAAATGAACATGACATGGAATTGAAACTTGGGTTGCCTCCCAAGAAATGTTTTTTATAGTTACTACCTTGACCATGGAATGACTTGATCACTCTTGAATAAATTGGTTGATTTCACGTCCATCTACAATATCTCCTCCAAAATAATGCTTGAGACGATAACTATTGATGACCTTCAAGTTGGCTTCTTTTAGTTTAAGCTCCACCGTACCATAGGGAAAAACTTGTTCCACATCAAATGGTCCACTCCATCTTGATTTAAGCTTTCCTGGAAAGAGTTTGAGCCTTGAATTATAAAGTAACACCAGGTTAGTGGCCTTGAATTCCTTTCTCAAAATGAGCTTATCATGCCATGTTTTAGTCTTTTCTTTTTAAATCAAGGAATTTTGAATGCTTCTCTCTGGAACTCATCTAACTCATTCAAATCGAGGAGCCTCTTTTCACATGCTTCCTTCAAATCAAGGTTTAGACTTTTTATCGCCCAATAAGCCTTACACTCCAATTCTACTGGTAAATGACTTGCTTTGCCATAAACCATTCGATAAGAAGACATTCCAATCAGATTTTTGAATGCCATATGGTAGGTCCATAAAGCATCATCCAACTTGATTGCCTAATCCTTTCATGAGTTATTGATCATTTTTTCCAAAATTCTCTTCAATTCAATATTTGAGAATGCCGACACTTCAACTTGATCCGAAGTTTAAAGGTGATATGCTAGAGCAATTTTGTGCTTTACCCCATACTTTGACCTCAAGGATTTGAAATGAGAAATGAGAATTCTTGAAATGTGTTCCCCATCACTAATAACGGTTCTTGGTACTCCAAACCGAGAGAAGATGTTCTTCCTAAGAAATTTGGTCACAACCCTTGCATCACTGGATGTTAATACATAGCAATTGCTTCAACCCACTTTGATACATAATCTACCACAACCAAAATAAATTTGTTAGAATATGATGTGGGGAAGTGTCCCATAAAATCAATGCCCCATGTATCAAAGACTCCAACTCCACAATCCCATTGAGGGACATCTCTTGTCACCTCGAACTATTGTCGACCCATTGGCATTCATCACATTCAAGCACAAAATTTCTTGAATGTTGGAAAATATTCAGCCAATGCAAATCACTTTGTGGAACCTTAAATGTTATTCTTTGTGCTCCATGGTGGCCTCTTGTGGGAGGATGCATGACAATGTTTCAAGATATCCTTTCCTTCTTTCTAGGACAGATCTCCTCAAAATTTGATCATTACACCTCTGGAAAAGATAAGGTTCATCCCAAAAATAATACTTGATCTCTGCAAAGAACTTCCTTTTTGCATTTGCATTCAACATGCTTGGCACCACCTTTGCCACTAAGTAGTTTGTAATGTCTGCATACTAAGGATTTGCCTCTCTAACTTCAAGTAACTTCTCAATTGATGCCTCTTCCACAATGCCCTTTTTCTCTTGAACCATGAGCCTCGAGTCTTCAATTCTTGATAAATGATCCGCCACAATATCTTCAACTCTCTTTTTTCCACAACCTCCCAATTGAACTCCTGCAAAAGAAGTATCTGACTTAATAAGTGTGGTTTTGCATCCTGTTTAGAGAATAAATACTTCAATGTAGAGTGATCCGTATGTACAATGGTCTTAGAACCAATAAGGAAAGATCTAACTTGTCAAATGCAAATACTATAGCAAGTAAGAGTTCCTGTTACGTTGTGGAATAATTCAATTGTGCATCATTCAAGGTCCTACTTATATAGTAGATGACATGCAATATTGTATCAATCTTGGAACACAAAACGACACCTATTGCATAATCACTCGCATCACACATAAGTTCAAATAGAAGAGATCAATTTGGTTCCAACAATAATTGGTGGATTAACAAGAGCATGTTTCAACTTATTAAAGGCATGCAAACAAGAGTTATCAAAGTTGAAAACTCAATCTTTTTGGAGTAAAGAACAGAGCAATCTATGAAAAGTTTCTAATAAATCTTCTATAAAACCTCGCATGACCTAGAAAACATCTCAATATCCTTTACCTTGGCCCTATCAACTTCTATACCCTTTGATGAGACTCTATATCCTAAGACAATTCCCTCTTGCACCATAAAATGACATTTCTCCCAATTAAGGGCCAAATTAGCCATACAATCTTTTCAACATATTGGATAAGTTCAACAAACAATCATCAAAAGTCATACTCCAAAAACACTAAAATCATCTATGAAGATTTCTATGCATTTCTCCACAACATGATGAAAAATGACAAATATGCAACGTTGAAATGTGCTAGGAGGATTACAAAACGCAAAGGGCATTCTTCTATATAGATATAGATGAAGGTTTTTTTCTCTTGATCCTCCAGCATATGACAATTTGAAAATACTCAGAGTATCCATCAAACATTTAATCTATAAAGGGTAAGGGAAATGGTCTTTACACGTGGCTTCATTCAACTTCTCAAAATCAATATACATATGCCATCCCGTAACAAATCTAGAGAGGAGGAGCTCATTGGTCTAACTAATTATAACGATAATTAGTAAGACCAATGAGCTCATCTCCTTTTTAGAGGGGAGGAGCTGATTCATTGTTTGGAGACTCCTTTTTACCTTTAACATTATTTTTCTCTTTCCTTTCTTGTAATGGGGTATTGTTCTCTAACTGGTTCAAACACTCTCCAACTTCTTCATCCTCTTGAACTACATCACTTGGATTTAATAAAACTCTTTACAATAGAGACTTCTCCAACTTGTACCTACAAAAATCATTTACTAGATCATCAACTACATTTTTGCTCATAATATCTTCATAAATAGAAAGAATTTTTAATGAATCAAAAACATTGAAAGTAACTATTTCATCATTATTTCAAAATTCTAACTTCCCTTCTTGTAATCTATTAGTGCACAACTGGTTGCAAGGAAAGGTCTTCCAAGAATTATCGGCATCCCTTTATGCTCTTCCATGTCTTAAATTATGAAATATGATGTAAGGTAAAGCTTGCCAATTTTTATGATCACATCTTCAAAAATTTCCCTTGGAAAATTAATACTTTGTTCCACAAGTTGCAAAGATACACTCGTGGGTTTCAATCTTCCAATAAACTTGTTGTAGACCGGTAAGGCATGAGATTAATGGAAGCTTCTAAGTCACACAAAGCCTTCTAAAATTGAAAACCGCCAATCTTATTTATCACAAGGTATGGAGAAAGAACCGTGATCTTTAAATTTGGGAGGTAATCTCTTTGTGAGCAATGCAATAATTCTCCATCAAGTATAGGATTTCATCTCCATTGAGTTTCCTTTTTGATGAGAGAACATGTTTCATAAATTTGGCTTAGGTGGACATGTTTCATGTGCCACCATGAATGGTATGTTGATTTCAATCTTTTTCAATACATCAAGGAAGTTTTTGAGCTTTTTTGCCTTTTTCTCTTCTTTAAACATTTTGTGGTAATTGCACTCTAACTTTCTTTGACAATTGGAGGGTAAGATCCTTGCCTTCATTATGTTTCTTATTTGACTTAGATGATTCTTTAATCATTTCACCTTGGCCCTTTGAAGATTTTGGCCCAAAAGCAACCTAAGAAGGGGTGAATTAAATTGTTTAAAATTAATTGGAACTTAAGAGCAATAAAAATCTAGTAAGATGGATGCAAAGTAGTTAATGATCAAAGCAATAAATGCACAAGTAACCTTATTGAGTAAATTCAAGACAAGTTTTGAGATTAGAAAGATCAAACCAAACTCCCAAGTTTCAGAAGCTTGAAGTGCAATTTCACTACTTTGTGCCTCTTCAATGTAGGTGAGACAACAAACCTTTTGTAAACCAAGTAGGATCACTCTTGGTCACACTAATTAACTCTAGTTGAGCCAAGAGTTTTACACACAACTTACTTTTGTATAATAATTATCTCTCCACTCTTTACACTTCAAGATCACTCACTTTTACACTTTGTAATTCTACTAATACAATACTATTGAGAGCCTATTCTCACATAAATAGCTTTGGTTGATGCTTATATTAATTGCAGAAGATGATACATTTATTTCAGATGTAAGAGTATTTATAGCTGCACCAAAAGTAGCCTCCAACTACTTTTCAACGGCTATGACTGCTAAAAACTAGCTGTTAGACAGTTCAAATTTTTGATCTCAACTTCCTCTATCTAATAGTCCATCCAAACTCTTGATGGAATTTTATCTTATGTCTTTGTTCAGACATCTGATCATATATCCAGTACTACGTCCGATATTTGATCAATGGCTTCTGGACGTTTTCATTTGGCTGTTAAGAGGTTATCCTCTGTCCTAAGCTCAATGTCTTGAAACTAGATTAGTAATACTTCAGACAATTATTTATGTCCAAAATAATGTCTTTTGGACAATCAACTGCGTCTGATGAGAGTGTAGCTTGATTATCCTCATATTGAGCTTGATTTTTAGCAGCTGCTTGATCAGTTTTAGTCACTGGAGTATGGTGATGAGGACCCCCAGCTTCATTAGTTGGATCCTTATGATTTCCCTGATTTGGATGCTCAACATTGGTCAGATTTTGATTGGTTGGATCCTCAAGAACTTCATTCTTAATTATTTTCACTTTCAGAAGAGCAATCAAAGGGTATTGATCTTTTATACTAGCGAATTCTGCTTGAGTAGAAGCAGACATGCCCAAGCTAGCACTTCTTGAAGAAGATCCTGTTTGGTTTCTAGACGGAGATCGTTAGTTTTCTAATGGTTCTCTATTGAAAATTTTCCAATTGATCACTAAGGAAATGAATGAGATTCACAATGTTTAAAAGAGAATGAGCAAATGTAGAAGAAGTGGATTGTGGGCGAAGGAATGGAGGTGGTTGACTGGAAGTAGAGGCCTCTTCTTTGGTTTTTTAAAGCAAAAAACCACTTTTAGTAAACCATTGGTTTTTGTAACACTTCAATCCTTTCCTTTCAATGTATTCTTTGGCAAAATATGCAGGAAATTGTTGTTTCCTTGAAATAGGAATTGATAAATGATCAAAAATTTTGCTTAAAAACTTGCCAAATGGAATCTGTGAGGAGCAGTTCCCATAAGGAACAGAACAAATAACCAAAGTCGAGCTAGATGCCCTTACACACAGAGTAAAAAGTATTCTACTGACTCAGTCCTATGGCCATCAGTTGGTACTAGCAAAATCATGGCTAATGTATACAAAATATTGAGCTCGAGACTGAGCAAGTGGTTTCGGCTTCTAGATAGATTGTTGAAAATCAATTTTAAAATTTTGTTTAACTTTCTCAATATCAAATTGAGTATCAACACTAGATGTTTGATAAAAGCAAAGAAATAAGAGTAATTCTCAAGATCATCGAGTTCACAACAAGAAATATAGTTAACTTGGTAGCATTGATCTTCTGTTGGAGAATTTTGAGAAACCAAACACCGTGAATGCCGTTGGCTCTTTATTTCAATCAAACTTGGTGTGTGACTTTTTTGGAGATAGGTACTCTTATGGATAATATGAGGTTCCTTTGAGTACAAGTGAGAAAATTAACTATGTGTGCAATCAACCTTCATCCTCAAGGAAGCTTTGGAAATACTAACAATCCCTCATGGAGAAACCATCAAAGCTTCTCTTGGAGCAACCCAAACAATCAACAAAATCCTTCGTACCAACACAATCTACAAAAAAAACTTTCAAAATCAAGCCCCAATTTCTTCTACTAGACCTTGTCAACCTCCTCACCAAAGAAACTTCCAAGCTGTCAACTCGTTTCAACCTCTATCTGACCCTCCATTTCAACATCACCAACCAAGACTTCCATACCAACCTCCAACTTTTACTCAAACCATGTATAATGAACAATTTTCTCAAAAGGATAATGCCTATGATGATAGTTAGAAAGGGAGGTGGAGTATTTGAGAAGAAAATTGAAAAGAGAAAGGAGGGTAAAAGAGAAACAAAGGAGAGATTATGAAAATTTGAGAGTGACAATGAAGAAATTGGAGATGCAAGTAGGTCTACTAGCAAGATTGAACAATGAGCAAGTTCAACCTATCACCTTAGAAAAGGCAAGGAAGTAGCAGGAGGAGTTGAGAAAAATTCATTGAAAGGCCAAGGGATGGAAAAAGTTGAAGATGGTGAAGAAGAAAAAATAGAATCTACAATGGGTCAAGGTAAAATGATAAAAGAGCATACCAAACCCAATGTGCAATTTGACGAAGACAAAGATCCCATTCTCACAAGTCTCTAAGCAAGTGAAGGTACCAAAAATTTTTCCTCAAAGGTTGAAAAGGATGAAAAGCAAAGAAATTCAATAGGTTTTTTGTGGTGTTTAAAAGATTGAAATTAATATTCCTTTCATGGAGGCACTCAAAAACATGCATACTTATGCCAAATTCATGAAACAAATCCTTACTTCCAAGAGGAAATTACATAGAGATGGAATATTATGTCTTATAGAAAATTGTAGTGCATTACTCTCAAGGAGGCTACCTCCCAGGCTTAAGGACCCCGGTTCTTTCACTATATCTTGTGAAATTGGAGTTTTACAATTTGAAAAGCCTTATGTGACTTGGGTGCTTCAATTAATCTTATGTCTTATACGATTTTCAAAAAGCTAAATGGAGGAGATTTGAGGCCTACTAGTGTTTTGTTTCAACTTGTAGATCGAAGCATAAAGTTTTCAAGAGGAATTATGAGGATGTAATTAAGTTTTACCTTTCGAGAGATTTCATAGTTTTAGATATAAAAAAAGATGAAGAGATGTCAATCATCCGTTGGAAGACCTTTCCTTGCAACTGGGTGTGTACTTTAGATGCTTAAGAAGGGAAGTTGGAATTTTGGATAAATGATGAAATTGTTACTATCAATATTTTTATTCATTAAACTTCCTTCTAAGTATGATGACATTATGAGTGTAAATGTAGTGGATTATCTAATTGATGGTTTTTATAGGTACAAGTTGGTGAATTCTCCCTTAGAAAGAGCTATGGTAACTCCAAATGATGTAGCTAAAAAGATGAAGAAGTGTTGGAATGCTTGAATCAATTAGAGAATAATACATCATTGCAAGAAGAGGAAGAGGAAGAGAAAGGCATGAAAAAGGTAAAGGGGGGTTTCTAACCAACAAACCCCCCAAGGTAGAACTTAAGCTTTTCCTACTCATTTGATATATGTGTTTCTTAGTGAAAATGAGACGTATCCGATAATTGTGAATGCTTCTTTAACGGGTGAGCAACTTGAAAAATAAATTGTGATGCTTAAAATGTACAAAAATGCTACAATATCAACTTGCTTGGTCTATTGATGATATTAAGGGAATTAGCCCTTCTATTTGTATACATGAAATTTTGTTGAATAAGGGGAACATATCGGTAAGGCAAACTCAAAAGAGGTTGAACCCCACATTGAAAAAGGTGGTAAGGGAGGAGGTTATTAAACTCCTAAATGCCGGTATTATATACCCTATTAGCAATAGTGAGTGTTCCAATCAAGTTATTCCTAAAAAGGGTGGAATTACCATGATAATAAGTGAAACCAATGATCTCCTCCACTCTAGGTTGGTCACGAGTTGACGTATGTGCATTGATTATCGTAAATTAAATGAATCCACCCGAAAGGATCATTCTTCTTTACCTTTATTGATCAAATTCTTGAAAGCTTGGCCAGTTTTGCATATTATTACTTCCTTGATGGATGTTCTGATTATCTTCAAATTGTTATTTGCGCAAAAGATACACATTTGGTACTTTTGCATATAGGAGAATGCCCTTTGGGCTTTGCATTCCTCCTAATGGTACATTTCAATGTTGCATGTTTGCTATCTTTCATGATATGGTTGAAAGATGTATAGAAATCTTTATGGATGATTTTAGTGTATTTGGTTTGTTATTTGATGATTGCCTTTCAAATTGGCTAATATGTTGAAAAGATGTGTTGAGACTAATTTGGTGCTTAATTTGGAGAAATGTCATTTTTTGTTGAAAGAAGGAATTGTTTTGGGTCATAAAGTTTCATCGAAAGGCAGAGAGGTTGATAGGGTGAAGGTAGAGGTGATTGAAAAGTTTACTCCACCCATCAATGTTAGAGGTGTGAGAAGTTTTTTTGGCCATGCAAGTTTTTATAGGAGTTTCATTAGAAACTTCACATATAGATAGACTTTTATGTTTTTTACTTCAAAAAGATTGTGTTTTCTACTTTGATGATTCTTGTTTGCATGCATTCAACGAGTTAAAACATGCCCTTGTAAATGAGCCAATCATTGTGGCACCTAATTGATCTCTTCCATTTGAGCTTATATCATAGTGACGTGAGTGACTATGCAATAGGTGCCGTTTTGTGTTAAAAAGTAGATAAAATATCGCATGTCATTTATTATACAAGTAGGACCTTGAATGTGGACAAATTAATTATTCTACCACAGAAAAGGAATTGCTTTCTATAATTTTTGCATTTGACAAGTTTAGATCTTATCTCATTGGGTCCAAGACAATTGTACACATCGATCACTCTGCATTAAGGTACTTATTCTCTAAACATGATGCCAAACTACGCTTATTGAGATGGATACTTTTTTCCAGGACTTCAATTTGGAGGTTATGGACAAAAAAAAGGTGCTGAAAATGTGATAGCAGACCATTTGTCAAGAATCGAAGCATCTAGGTTTGTGAATCAAGAAAATTGAGAAATTGCTTGAAGTGAATGAAGCAAGCCCTTGGTAATGCTGACATTGTGAATTATTTAGTTGTAAGAGTGGTACCAAGCACGCTTAAATCAATGAGAAGAGGAAGTTTTTTTCGAAAATTATACACAGTGCTACTTTTGGAAAGCACCTTATCTTTTCTGGAACTACAATGATCCAGTTTTAAGGAGGTGTGTTCCGGAAGGAGAAGTGAATGACATCTTGAAACATTGTCACTCATCTGCCATAGGAGGTCATCATGGGGCACGACATATAGCTTTCAAGGTTCTTCAATGTGGTTTGTATTGGCCAACAATCTTCAAGGACTCTAGAAGGTTTGTATTTTAATGTGATGAATGTCAAAGGATAGGTAATATCTCAAGAAAACAAGAGATGCCTCATAATGGTGTTATTGAGTTGGAGGTATTTGATGCATGGGATATCAATTTTATGGAACCCTTTCCTACTTTATATTCTAATAAATTCATTTTGCAGCGGTGGACTACGTGTCAAAGTGGGTGGAAGGAATAGCCATCCCAAAAATGAAGCAAGAGTAATGAACAAATTTCTTAGAAAAAATATTTTTCTTGTTTTTGAGTCCCTAGAACTATTATTAGTGATGGGGGAACACACTATCAAAGATTCTCGTTTTAAAGCTTTGATGATGAAGTATAGGGTGAAGCATAAAATTGCTTAGCCTACCATCCACAAACTTTGGGTCAAGTTGATGTTTCAAATCAGGAATTGAAGAGAATTTTGGAGACAATAGTGAATAGTTCAAGAAAGGATTTGGCACTCAAATTAGATGATGCATTATAGGCCTACTAGACGGCATTTAAAACTCCTCCTGGCATGTCTCCTTATTGGATTGTTTATGGAAAAATATTTCATCTTCTGATGGAACTTGAGCATCAAGCATATTGGGTAATTAAGAGTCTAAATTTTGATATGAAAAGGGCATGTGAAAAGAGACTTCTTGATTTGAATGAGTTAAATGAAGTCCTGACGGAAGCATATGAGAATTCTTTGATTTATAAGGAAAAGACCAAGGCATGACATGATAAGCTCATTTTGAGAAAGGAGTTCAAGATTGGTGACTTGGTATTGCTCTTCAACACAGGGCTAAAGCTATATCTAGATGGGGAAACCCAAATCTAGATGGAATGGCCTGTTTGAAGTAGTTCGAGTTTTTTCTCATAGAGCTGTGGAGATTGAAGGGAATGAAGGCACTTTCAAAGTCAATGGTCACCGACTCAAACTTTATTTAGGATGAACTATCAATGAGGGACAGGAAATCATCCAATTTGTGCAAGAATTATCATCATTGACATAGTCAAGCTAATGACTATAAAAGAGCGCTTCTTGGAAGGCAACCCAAGCTGTAATTTTATTTTATTGTTTAATTTTAGTATTATTTTCTGTTAATTTTAATTTGGAGTGATTTGGTTTTGAAAATGTAGCCTTTAATTTCCATAATGTCCGCTAAGAAATGGATGGAATTAGTCTTCTAATACTTCTATTTTTTTATGTTTGTAGTTGGTGAGAAGATTTGGGTTGAAGTGAGAAAGAAGTCGAAAAGATTGGCTAAGTGTTGGAAATGAACATTATAGAAGTTCAAGTTCATGTCGCCGATGCCTTACACACCTAGTTATAATTTTATAAAACACCTAAATCCTACTACTAACTAGGTGGCATCCTGGAAGTATACGGTTGTCAACTAGTAGTAAAATGAAGTAGGGATTGTTCCCACAAGGATTGGTTGATAATTACCGGTTATTTGGTTAGATTTCGAGTTGAAGCGATTGATTAAGTGAAGAGATTTAACTAAAACTATAGCTAATGGAACTAATAAAGCAATTTAAAGTAAAGACTAATCACTAAGAAAGCAATTAAAAAGGAAGTATCTTTAGAAAGCAAATAAAGGGAACAATTAAAAGGAAAAGCATATTAAGCAAGCAATTAGTTAATCTAAACTATTCATTATCCCTAAGCAAGCACAATTGGAGAAAGCCCCAAATCTATTCTAAGAAAGTATGTAAAAAGAAAGTATTTTTAAAAAGCAATTAACTAACCTAAACTACAAATTAACACTAAGAAAGCACAATTAAGGAAAACCCATTAACTCATCTAACAATTAAACTAAGAACAGAAATTAAATGAAAACCCATAAACTAATCTATCCTAATTAACCAATCTAACTACAAATTATCACAAAAAAAAAAAGCATTTTTAAAGAAAGCCCATAAACTAGTCTAACAATTACTCTAAGAAAACAAGTAAAGGAAGCAATTACATTAAAGCAATTAAACTAATTAACTAAAGGAACATGAAATTAAAGCTTAACTAAATAAGTTTAACACAAACAAAGCACTTACAACTAAAAAGCTTCAATCTTTAACTTGGATTTCAAATCTACAAGAAAGAGAAATCCTAATCTACTCTAATCTAAGAAAGCCCTCCCCAAATGGGGAGGAAAAAGGAAGAAAATGATTCTCTAATCTAGACTACTTCTACTAGCTAAGTTCCTCCCTCAATTGAGCTTTAAAAGGGTATATATAGTGTTAGGGTAGTGGGATAATTGTGCAGCAAAAATCAGCCATGAACAAAGTCATTTTTTTCTCTAGCCGCCTCTAGATCGCAATCTCAAATTTTAGATAGATGTCACCAATTGTCTTATATACCCTGTCTCTTATCACGATATGGACTGAAACTTCTGAAATGCAGCACTTCACAGTTTTCCTTCCAAAATCTTCATCCGACGTCCGATTAATGTGCTATTTTTTTTCATACGACCCTAACACATAGGAGAATATTATTATCTATAATAAACATTTAAAATAACACCTAAACATATAAATAAAATTCTCATAAAATAGGCCAAAAAATGAAGGACTAACAATGACGAACAAAAAGTTAACTCCAAATGAAGTTCAGTCAAAGACACGACACAACTCTAAATGGAAAAACCTAATAAAATATGCTAATTATCACCTAAATAAGTAGTCAAGCACTTAATAAACACACACTAATACATTCTAACACATAAAAGAAAAATAGACAAAAACATACACGAAAACACTAAAAATACTCGAAACTAGGAGCAAAATCATCAAGTTTACATTTAACTCTAGTTTCCTAGAGTTATCAGTCACAACATCAAATTTAATGTAGCGACATCAAATTCAATCTTCTGAATTGAGGGTATTTTGGTAATTTGTCCAATTTCATGACATCAAATCTCATGTTGTGATGTCAACTGTGAACTTCTGCAAAAGCCAAAAATTTGAACCTATTTTGGTGTCACAGCATCAAATTTGATGTCGCGACACCACAACATGTGAGGGGCACATGTTCCAGTCCATGTCACAACAGATGTTCAATGTCACACATCGACTATGAATAGAATCAAAATTAAAAGGTTCCTTCTTCTTCTTCTTCTATATTTTCCCAAATTTTCAAGCCCTAGCCGTACACTTTCTTCCCTAATTGTCCGATTCTTCAATTTCTTCCAATAAATCCTCCACAAACATATCCAATCCACCCCCACAAATCATCTTCTTCATCATTCACCCCTCCAACAAGGGTTTTCAAGGAGAAAATTCCAAGCTTCAAAGGAGTTCATCTACAAATTTCAATTGGGTTTTTGCTCTACTTAATTGGGTAAACTCTACCAATTCTTTGTGTTTATGCTCGTTAACTAATCATTGTGGAGGTATAATTGTGATTGAATTGTAGTAATTTTCTGGCCATTAATTACTTGAGAATTTAACGAATTTTGGAAATTATTGGGATAAATTTTTGGTTTGAAACTCTGATATCTTGATTGTTTATTTTGGGGCTTTGAAATTTTTGTGGTGTATTGTTTGTTTATTGGTTACAATTGTTTAAATTGAAATTATTGGTGCAAATTTTGGTGTTGATTGACATTGATCAATTTGTTGGGAGATTGAATATTTTGTTTGAGAAATTGTTACTTGTTATTGTTTCTTTTGGTTGAGAAAATGACTAGAGGGGTGTATAGTAGTGGTAGAAGCGCTACAAGTAGGAGTAGAGTAGAGGGCTCGAGAAAAATAAAAGCAAGAGAAAGACCGAGTAGGGAAGGTCCTATTGGTGAGCCGAGTAGAGCCAATGAACCAGTGGTGGAACCCCAATTCACAAGTGAGCAAGCTAAGGTCTTATTCCAAAATAATGAGAAACATGAATAACGATCACTAGAGAATGGAGTTTTGATTATCCATGCACTGGAGGGCTTATGAGGAAGCAAGAAAAGAAATAGAGACACAAATTAGAGTGAGGTATTGGGAGAGATTTGATATGGCAGTTGAGCTTGGATACACCCAGTTAGTCAAAGAGTTCCATCAAAACTTGTGCAATTTGGAGGATGACAAAGTGAGAGTCAATGGAGTATTAGTTGATTTTAGTGCCAATGCAACTAATGCTTATTTTAGTGCTCCTTCTATTCCATCTGATGAGTACCATTAGCTTGTGTATAATAAGGACAAGGACACAAATGAAATTAAAAGAAAGTTGTGTGATATTGATGTTTCTTGTGAGTTGAATACTTCAAAGACGGTGTAATTGAAATTTTCTCATCATGGTTTATCCCTTGTAGCAAAATTTTAGTTTTATTTCATAAGTTGTTGAATTTGGGTTTCTAATTCTTTGAGCTATATTCATAGGGATAAGGTGATATTGATTTGTGCTATTGTTGAATGACAGGAATGCCAGTGGATGTCAGTAGTTTGATTAGACAGGGATTTCTTGATAATGGGAGGTCTGAGAGACCTATTTTTTATGTCCCCAGTCTAATCATTCATCTATGTATCGTTGCAGGGTGTCCTTATTCTGCTGATAAACCAATGACACATTAGAGACGTAGAATTAATAAGGAGTACGTGTACGAGATGGTTCGTGAATATGACAAACATCACACCGTAGAAGGTCAAATGCCTCTACCACTACCCCCAAGAATATCATGCATTATTGCCAACAAGATATGTATGAATCATAGAAGATGAGTGAAATAAATTGCAAGGATATTAGACTTACAGGCAATTGGTGATTTATAACAATCTAGAAGTGATAGGACAAGCTCTCTGGACCACCTCACTTAGCACTTGGGTTCAGCTACCACAGCCTCCACTTTGGCATTACGGCCTCCTTCGTGGTCAATCTTATTACACCTCATCGACAGTACTGACACAACAAGGTGAAGTGTATAGACACAACAAGCTGGTGGCACCAGTGGAACACTTGATGAGGACTTCGAGAAGAGCTAGCATAGTGAAGCTGAGAATGATCATGAAGTGATGGAGCAGGACACTTGAGGTAGCCAGTGTCAATGGATGATAGCTTTGGGGGATTTTGAGAAAGAATTTTATTTGAGGGATTTTGGTAGACTAGAAGACATTTTCATTCTTAATTCTTAGTACTTTATTAGTTTATCATATTTATTTTATGCTTTTGGATATTTTGATTTGGATAGTTTGGTTTCGATTAGATTGGCTAAGGGCCTAAGACTGATGCCAAGTTACTTTTATTGATATTTGATTTGAATTTTATCCTTTTGAACTTCACAATTGAATAATTAGTTTGATGCCTATCGTGTTCTTAGTTGATTTATGTGTTTGAGTGGTGATAATGGCTAGGGGCCTTGAGCTAATGCCATGTAGATTACTTTTGATGCTTAAATGTTGGAATGGATGATTCTGAGCTTAAGGATTGGTATTGCATTTCATGGGTTTTGTGTTTTTTACATTATCACTTGGTGGTATCAGTTAGGATAAAACTTTTATGTAGTTTATTTAGTTTTTCTTTTAGTGTCTTTTATATCTTTATGTTGGAATTTTAAGTGACTGTAGAATACTCATCAATTAGAATAAAAGAGTCAACTTTGGGGGTGTTTATTTCTTGTGTTGGGAATGATTATTTGATGTTTATATGTGTTTTTGATCACTTTTGGATGGACAATTGATTAGTTTGGTACTCAATGATGATATCTGAATTGCAATACTATATGACTGAACTATTTGAATTGGCCATTTCATGAATTTAAGTGTGTGTGAGTGGTTCTTTTGCAACACAAGAACTTTAAAATGTAGGTATTACCATTTTCAAAAGAGGTACTAATATTTTGGGAGAAATTTGCTTGAAATATTGTTTTTGATCAAATCATTAATATTACTTTGTTAGTCAATTTATCTGTTGGAAAATTGAGTTTAATGGAATATGTACCGAAAGAAAGTAGGACATTTTGTGTGTTCCAATAGGGAATATTAATATTATTTTAATTTGTGAATGATTAGTATTTGACATTAATTTTAGGTACATTTTACTCCTCTTTCTTAGTTTAGGGCCGTGTGAAAAAAAAGTTTTGTTCTCAGGAATAAGACGAGTATGGAATTCCAATATGTACCCATATTGTTTATCCGAAACAAGCCATTCGAGTAGTAATAAGGCGAGTACGGGATTCTGTCATATACGCATATTATTTCTCTGAATTAAGTTATTAGGAATTACGTTTTAAAATACCAAGTTGAGGATGAAATGTTTGTAATATTTATCATTGATATCATACTACTCATTCCTTGATAGATTAATGTTCTCAAATTGTGTGACATTTGCATATAGGTAGATTTCTAATGAACTTCTATTTCCATATGATCTCGTCAGGACGATTGAACAACTTTGTAATATTTGTGATTTGAGAAAAGATGATGTTCTGAATGAATAGAACTCTTCAAAATTTTTGAGAATCTTTTTTAGAGTGGTTACTGCTTGGTAATTTGAAGTTTGTAGTAAATGAACTTGTGCTTTTTGGGAAAATTAGAAAACTTAGAGTGACTAATTGAAATAGTTCAATTATCATATGGTATTTGATTGTTCAAAGTACATCCATTATTCATCTTTTGTGTTGTCAATTTTGGTGGTCTTTAGTTTTGTTTGATTGTTAGTAAGGTTCTTTCTATTTTTATTTTCTTGAGAATAGCAAAATGCTAAATTTGGGGGTATGATAATTCTAGTAAACTAGAGTTATTTTGCCTCTAAATCATACCATTTTGCTAGTTAAAATCCCAAATTTTGATGTTTATTTGTGTATTTTAGTTAATTTTTACATTATGTGTTTGCATTTTTATTTCTAGTGAATATTAGAGTTTTTATTGAATTTTATTTAATTTAGTTACTTATTTAGTTTAATATTATGATTGGAAGCTGGAATCAAAATGAGCAAAGTTCAAGAGACAAAATTGGAGAGATGAGAAAAGAATTGAATACCTTTGCTAAAATAATGTTGATGTCACGAGATTAAGGCGAAATTTAGCTTATGTAATTTTTGTTCCATATCGCGACATCGAATTTGATGTTACGACATCGAGACGCGTCTACCAAATGTACTAATGCCATTTTTGTAAATATTACCTTCTAGATTTTAGTTATTAGATTGTGTAATACTCTAACTATATTTAGGCTTTGGTATGTGTTAGTACACACGCTTGGTAGAGTAGTTAGTGGATTTTCACATAGTGAATAGTGTCGTTAGTGTTGATTAGCTAATGTAGTTTAAACTTCAAGTTTTTTAGTTTAATACAAGTTCTCTTTCAATTTTCTTTAAATCTTGTCTTTAATTTCTTGCACGTTTTAATTTTGATAGATAACTTTAGTGGGTCAATCATTAGCTTTCATTAGATATAATTTTTACTTACTTTCTAGCTAAATTTCTTTATAATCTAGTTACTTCCATTTCAAGTTTCTTTAAGGTTCCTGATAATTTAGTGATTTCTAGTTTAAAATTTTCATTTCCTTGTTTTAATTCCTTGTAGTTTTTATTCACCTTTCTTTTACTTGTCCAAAAATATCTAATTTTAGGCTTGTTTCCTTCACAAATTTTCACAGTTCAATTAGTAGAAAAAAAATGGAATTCTGTTTGGTTTCATGCTTTCTTATTGCTTTCTTTGGTTCATTTAGATTAATTGCTTTCCAATTTCTGTCTAGTTTATTTAATCTAGTTCATTTAGAAATAGTTTTACTTTTTTTCATTTACTTAGTTCCATTAGACTAGATTAGTTAATCCTTAAATTAGTAGTTTATTTGTTTCTTTTACTTTCTTTAGTAGATAATTAGTTTTTAATCTTCAATTACTTGCTTCTTTAATTCATGGCTTTGATTAGGTTTAGTATTTGCTCTCTTTTTGAGTTACCTAACTAAACAATAGTCATTAAATCCTGGTAAATTCCAACCAAACGATCCTCGTGGGGTGAGTGATAGCCGCTTACCACTATCTACTAGTGCAGTAGAAATTAGTGCAAAAGTCAGGTTTTATTACTTGTTTGAGTGTTTAATTAATTTTACTCTACCAGAACAAACACATGCCAAGTCTTGGTCCTTTCTTTGTAGATCATGGAGTTTTCAAATGCATCCCTTCTAAACTCGTCCAATTCATTCAAGTCCAAGAGTCACTTTTCACAAGTTTCCTTCCAATCAAAGTTCAAACTTTTGATAGCGCAATAAGCTCTATGTTCTAATTCCACTGGAAGGTGGAAAGATTTACCATTTACCATCCTACATGACATTCCAATTGGAGTCTTAAATGCGGTGCGGTATATTGAAAGTGCATCATCCAACTTTCGTGCCCAATCTTTCCTTGAGTTGTTGATAGTCTTCTCCAAAATTCTCTTTAACTCCCTATTAGACACTTCTACTTGACTCGAAGTTTGGGGATGGCAGGCTAAAGCAATGTTGTGTTTCACCTGATACGTGATTAGATATCAAGGTTTCAAATTGATAATTCTTGAGGTGAGACCCTCCATCGCTTATGATTGTGCATGGCACCAAAAAGTGGGAGAAAATATTCTTCCGAAAGAAATTTGTGTTCACTTTGGCATCATGGGTCTGTGTGGCAACCACTTCTACTCATTTGCAAACATAGTCGACAGCACCAAAATATATTTGTTAGCATAAGAAGTAGGAAAATACCCCATGAAGTCTATTCCCCAAGCATCAAACAATTTCAACTCAACAATTCCATTAAGGGACATATCTTGTCTTCTCAAAATATTGCCAATCCTTTGACATTTATCATACTTAAGTACAAAACTCCTTGAATCCTTGAAGATATTTGGCAAAAATAGTCCACTTTGCAGGACTTTTGAGGTGGTCCTTTGGGCTCCATGATGCCCTCCAATGGATGATGAATGGCAATGTCTCAAAACATCTTCCACTACTTCATCCAGAATGCACCTTCCTAGAACTTGATCACTACTACACCAACGATAGAAGAGATAAGGCTCGTCCCAATAATAATGCTTGATTTTCAATAAGAACTTTATCCTTTAAGGTTCACACTCAAGGAAGTTGGTACCACTTTTGCAACTAGGTAGTTTACTATATCCGCATACCAAGGATGTGCCTCTTGGATGTCAACAATTTCTCTATTGGAGATTCTTCTTTGATTGGAGTTCTTTCTTGAGCGGCTTGCCCTCAACCTTGATCCGAAACTGCATTCTCATATCCTTTTTGGTCTAAAACTTCCCAAAAAAATTCTTGCAAAAAAAATATCCATCTTAGAAATCAAGGCTTTGCATCTTGCTAATAGAATAAATACTTCAATGTGGAATGATCGGTATGCACAATAACTTTGGAGCCAATCAAGCATGACGGAATTTGTCAAATGCAAACACTATGGCAAGTAACTCCTTTTCCGTAGTTGAGTAATTAATTTTTGCCTCAGTCAAAGTTCTACTTGCATAGTATATAACATGCAAAATTTTGTGGCTCCACTTTTTGGCATAAAACAACTACTATAGCATAGTCACTAGCATCACACATCAATTCAAATGGAAGTGACCAATTAGGAGCTACAATTATAGGTGTAGTGAAAAGAGCATGCTGCCTTTAAACAAGCATCATCAAAATTAACCAAGAAATCATTTTGAAGCAATGAACTTAGATGTCTAGCAATATGAGAAAAATTCCTAATGAATCTTCGGAAGAAACCCGCATGTCCAAGGAAATTTCTCATTCCCCTAAGATTACTAGGTGGTGGTAATCTTTCAATCACATCAACCTTTGCTCTATCTACCTTTATTCCTTTAGATGAAACTCTATGTCCCAACACAATTCCCTTGTACCATGAAGTGACATTTCTCCCAATTAAGGGCCAAATTAGTTGTCTTCACAGCTTTGTCAAAACATTTAAATTGGACAAGCAATCTCAAAGGATATACCAAAGACATTAAAATCATCCATAAAAAGTTCATAAACTTCTCAACCATATCATATGAAAGATAGAAAACACTCACCTTTGAAAAGTATTAGGAACATTGCAAAGCCCGAAGGTCATCCTCCTATATGCAAATGTGCTATATGGGCATGTGGGCATATGGCTATTTGAAAATACCCAAATAGCCATCGACAAAGCAATAATATCCAAAACCAGCTAATCTCTCTAACATTTGGTCAATAAAGAGTAAGGAGAAATGGTCTTTTCAGGTAACTTCATTCAATTTTCTGAAATCAATGTACACTCTCCATCTTGTGACCAATCTAGAAGGAAGAAGTTCATTATTTTCACTTAGCACCACGGTAATACCACCTTTCTTAGAGACAACTTGGGTTGGACTAACCTATTCACTACAACTAATAGGAAAATAATACTGGCGTTAAACAATTTCATGACTTCTTTCTTACCATCTCTTTCAATGTGGGATTCAACCTCTTTTGAGGTTGTCTAATTGGCCTATTCTCTTCGTTCAAAAGAATTTTATGCATAAAAATTGCTGCTGACTAATTCCTTTGATGTCATCAATGGACCAAGCAATGACATTTTTATGCAATTTAAGCACCAAAATCAGTTAATCAAGTTGCTCACAAGTCAAAAATGCATTCACAATCAGGGGAAAAGTTTCATTCTCACAAAGTAAACATATTGTAAATGCAATGGAAGAGGTTTAAGTTCCATTTTGGGGGTTCGTTGGCTAGAGACCCTTCTTTACCTATATCTTCATCACTACGTCCATCCTCTTGTACTTGATTATTCTATCCAAAAGCTTCAAACACTTCATTGTTCCTTCATCATTTTGATACACTTCAATTAAGCTTACCATTGCTTTCTCCCATGGGGATTCCAACAATTTATATCTACAAAAATCATGAACCAAAACATCAATCGCATTAATTCTCATTAAATCATCAAAAGTAGAAGGAAGTTTTAATGATTCAAAAATAGTAAAAGTTACAACTTCATTATTAGCTCTAAATTCTAACTTCCCTTCTTGGACGTTAACTTATATAGCACACCGGGTGGCTAGGAATGGTCATTGGCATGTTTTTGTCATCCTCTATATCTAAAACTATAAAATCCATAGGAAGATAGACTTTATCAACCTTGATGATGACGTCCTCAACTATCCATCTTGGAAATTTGATGCAACAGTCCACAAGTTGCAAAGTAACACTAGTGGGCTTCAAGTCCTCATCATTGAGTGTCTCATACGCCGAGAAAGGCATGAGGTTAATTGAAGCTCCAAATCACAAAGTGCCCTTTCAAATTAAATACCTCCTATTTCAAAAGGTATTGAGAATGAACCTGGATCTTTGAGCTTTGGAGGTAACTTCCTAGTGATTAATCACTACAACCTTTCGTGAGGCATGAAATCTCATCTCCATGAAGCTTTCTTTTTGAAATAAGGACTTGCTTCATAAATTTGGCATAACTCAAAATATTTTCTAAGCCTTCCATGAACGAAATGTTGATCTCAGGCTTCATGAAAACCTCTGAAACCTCTTAATGAACTTCTTCGCTTTTTCATCTTCTTTTAATACTTGAGAAAATGGAATCCTTACTTGCTTGGAGTGGTGGATTCTTGCCTTCATTTTGTCGGCTAAGGGGCTTAGTAGGTTCTTCAATCATTTTATCTTTGCCTTTGAAGATTTCTCCTTTTTTATATGATTCTTCACATATTCTTCATTCTCCTCTAGCTTTAGATTTTGAGTTGTCTTCAACATTATCATCCAAAGTCTTCCCACTCCTAAGTGTGATAACTTACACTTGTTCTCTCCTATTATGATTCCTTGGATTGGCAATCATATCACTAGGAAGAGCTACCATTTGCCTTTCATTTGTGTGTCTAGCCACTTGCCCCAATTGAGTCTCCAAATTTCTATTAGTGGCTCTTTGATTTCTAACAAAGCTTCTTCCTTCCTTCTAAAGGCTTTTTGCTCCCTCTTAAAATTATCAAAATCCATTTTTAAATTCTTATTTTTCCTCCTTAAAACTTCTATTTCCCTCGTATAAGTAGATTTTATTTTAAGAACTATCCCTTCCCTTAGAGCATATTGATAATTATACATTCAGAGGAATTGGTTACGGGGTAGCAAGTAAGAGGTATTTGGTTGAGAATTTGGATATGAAGAGTTCACTTGAGGTTGGTGGAAGTTCCTTTTATGTGGAGGTTGATAAGTTTATGATATGGAATATGAAGCTTGATTTTGGAAGCCTAGTTCGTGAAAATTTGCTTAATGATGACTATTTTGTGAGCTTTAACCACCCTATGAAAAAATGGGGTGGTTTCTCCAAGAAGGATAATAATTGTTACCACACATATTAGTAAGATTCCTTGAGGAAGATGGTTAGTTGGACACATAGTTCATTTGCTCATTGCCACTCATGGATGCCTCGTATTGGCCATTCATATGACTGTCTGCACAAAAACCACATATCACATACCAATGACCCTTGAGGAGATGAATATACTGCATATACCGTGTTCTCCCTACCAAGATTTTCAAAAAATCTAGTCATAGTTTTCCATCATTTTGTCTAATCCTTAGGTAGAGATCAATTTAAAGAAAACAAGTAATAAGAAACCTCACAAAACCACAACTCTCTACCTCACTTCCTCAAGTATACGGAGTTGGTAGTAGTGTAGTGATAACTCTAGTAAACTAGAGTCATTTTCCTCTAAATTATAGCATTTTGTTAGTTTAAATCCCGAATTTTAGGTAAGTAATTGAAGACTTTAGTTAATTTCTTTCATATGTGTTTGTATTTCCGTTCTTGTTAAATTTGATAAGTTTTTATTAAATTTCTAGCTTAATTAATTGATTAATGGTGTTAATATTATGCAGGTAAAAAATTAGAGGTTGGAAGCTGGAATGAACAAATCTCAAAGAACCAATTTGCAAAAATGGAAGAAACGAAGATTGCTGAGAAGAGAGTTGAGATAGCGATCTCAAACTCTCCATATCGTGATCTTGACTCGAGAAATTGTCTTAATGTATTAGAGTCTAGATCGCGATCTCTTCTAACAATTGTTCCATATCGCGATCTTGACTCGCTGAAAGTTAAGTTGTAAGGACAATTTTGTAAACTTTCAGCCAGTAACTCCTGATTTTTGCCTAGTGTAATATTACACTATTTAAGCTACTTAAAAATTAGTAAGAAAGTAGTAGATAGTTTTAGTTAGATTTTAGGAGAGTTTAGGATATCTTGAACTCCAAGTTTTCCTTTTCAATAGAAATTTCTCTGTAATTTACTCATAGATCTTCTTTTCATTTCTTGTCAAGTTTGAATTTTGATTAGATAATCGTAGTGGGTTAATCTCAAGCTTCGCTTAGATATAATTTTTATTCGTTTTCTTGTCTAATTTAGTAAGAATCTCTTTACTTGCAATTTAGGGTTTCTTAGGTAAATTAGGGTTCTTGATAATTTCTTGCATTTATAGTTAGAATTTTCAATTTCTTGCATTAATTTCTAGTTAATTCTTAGTGGGCTTTCTTTATTTCTATCAAAAATCAAAAAATATTTATAATGATTTCTAGTTTAACTCATTCCAATTTCTAGTTTAGAAATGGTTGCTTTTAGTCTTCAAGGTTTCTTATTTGTAGTCCTTTTAATTGGGTAATTTGCTTGCTTTTAATTTTAGTCTTAATTTGGTTAATTTATGTTAGAATTAAGTGCTTTCCATTAGTTGCTTCTACCAGAATAGCTTAATTAGTTCCTTAACATCATAATTAGTTATTTTCACTTACTTGCTTTTTAGTTAATCTAGCTTTAAATTAAGTTTTTATCGTTTTCATTTAATTATGGTTTTTATTAGAATAATTCCATCATCTTGTGTTTGATTTTGCTTAACTACATATATTCGTAAATCTTGGTAATTGCCTTCCAACAATCCTTGTGGGACGATACCCACTCATCCTATACCACTATCAACTCCCTATACTTGCGAAAGTTAGGTAGAATATAGTGAATTAGTGTGGTTAATTATTGCTTGTTTGTCCTTTCAAAGTTGAATTTTACCTAATGAAGCAATCAAGTTTTTGGATCTCGAAGGAGTTGAGATTGCGATCTCAAATTTGAGATCCCCGGCAACGGTGCCACAAAAACTTGATTGCTTCGTTAGGTAGAATTTAACTTTGAAAGTTGAATTTTACCTAACGAAGGTTCAAGATATCCTAAACTTGGAGTTCAAGATATTCTAAACTATCCCAAAATCTAACTAAAACTATCCACTACTTTCTAACTAATTTTTAAGTAGCTTAAATAGTGTAATATTACACTAGGCAAAAATCAGGAGTTACAGGTTGAAAGTTTACAAAATTGCCCTTACAACTTAACTTTCAGCGATTTGAGATCGCGATCTCGATTCTAATACATTAAGACAATTTCCTTAGTCGAGATCGCGATATGGAGAGTTTGAGATCGCTATCTCAACTCTCTTCTCAGCAATCTTCGTTTATTCCATTTTTGCAATTTGGTCCTTTGAGATTTGTTCATTCCAGCTTCCAACCTCTAATTTTTGACCTGCATAATATTAACGACCATTAATCAATTAATTAAGCTAGAAATTTAATAAAAACTTATCAAATTTAACAAGAACGGAAATACAAACACATATGAAAGAAATTAACTAAAGTCTTCAATTACTTATCTAAAATTCGGGATTTAAACTATCAAAATGCTATAATTTAGAGGAAAATAACTCTAGTTTACTCGAGTTATCACACCCCCAAACTTAGGGTTTTGCTAGTCCCGAGCAAAAAAAAAAATTAAAATGAAAAGAAGCCTACTAACACTCAAACATATAAACACCTCCAAAGTTGACGTGACACTTGATGAATCATGGATGTACTTAGAACAAATAGGAAATCTCTCAAGAAACATTCAATACTACGTGATATGTGAAGTATCTAAGTGAATCAATCCAAAATTGAAATTTGTTCTACATGGAAGCACATATTCATTCACTACACAAGATTTCACATCACCAAGCATTACCATTCTCAAAAAGAATTACCAAAAGTTTTAGTCCTTTTCATTTGAAATGATAAACATCATTACTTCTCAAATCACAAATATTATGAAGTTAATCAACTATCTTGACTAAGCATCATGAAAATAGAAGTTCAATTAGGAATCAACTTAAATGCAAATGTCACACATTTCGTGAATAAACCTCTAACAAGGAATAAGTAATAAGAGATTAATGATAAGGATTACAAACGTTTAAGAGACCTTAACTTATTGGTATATTTAAATGCAATTCCTAGTGGCTTAATTCGGAGAAACAACATGGGTACATGTCGGAATTCCGTACTCGCCTTATTCCTAATTTTTTTTCGGCCCTAAACCAAGGAAATGGAGTTAAATGTACCTAAAATTAATCTCAAATATCAATTATTCACAAGTTAGAAGAACATTACTTATGCAAACACACAAAATGTCCCAAAATTCCTTCTACTTCATTTAACTCATTTCTTTCCAAAAGATAGTTCATCAACCAAATAATACAAGTGATTTGATCAGAAACAACATTTCAAATGAATTTTCCTAAATATTTCAGCACTTCTTTCTTAAAAATAGTGATGCTAAGTTTATGAATTCTTTATGTTGCAAACGAACTACTCATTCACACAAATTTTTTTGAAATGAATCAATCATATACTTCAATCACAAAGAATTGAACATCAAAATTTATCATCATTGAGTACCAATTGATCAATTTTCCATCCATTAAACATCAAGTGGCAATAATATGTATAAAATAACCATTCCCAACACAAAGAAATAGACACCCCCAAACTTGTATCTTTTATTCTAATTGATGAATAAATCATCCTTCCACTCACCCAAAATTAAACACAAAGACAAACCCAAAAGTAACAAAAACTACTCAAATCACGATATAACTATAAACTAAGAACTAAAATTGGGTAGAAATGCTAAGAGTGATAAACTGTGCCATACATCTCACCATTCAAGCTTCACACAAAATCAACATTCAATTTAACTCATCAACTAATGCAAAGATGGCATCAGCTTAGGGCCCTTAGCCAGTGCTACTTTTATTAAGCAATGACTAAACTTCACCAAGTGTCAAACATGAGATTCCCAAAGAGATTCAATCATGAACATCAAAATGAATCAACTTGGCATCAGCTTAAGGCCATTAGCCAAACTACTTAAAAAGAAAAACCAAAATACTTCAATTCTAAAGACTGAAAGTAAAACAAAAGTAATCCAAAGTAATCAAAAGTTGTGGTTTTCAATCAATAAAAACATAGAGAATTATCATCATCCATCAAATCGATCCAGTGATCAGGGTTGGTCTTCATCCATGCTCAAGCAAATGGTGGCTTCATCTCTTCATTCCATCTCTTCTTGACCCTTCTCAGTATCACTAGGTTGGGCCTCTTCATGATGTCATCCATGTCCCCTCCAGTCGCACCCGTGTAGCTAGATCCCTTATGATGTGTGGTAGCCGCCGGTGGTATGTAGTACTGTCCACGAGGTGAACCAAAGTGCCATGCCAGAGGTGATGGTGGCTAGACCCAAGAGTGCCTAATGAAGTAATCTTTAAAGCTTCTCCAATGACAGTCAAGTTGTTGTGCATCACCATTTGACTATACGACCAGTACCCTTGTAGATCATTCCTTTCTTCTTCATTTAACGGAGCATTAAATACCAAACCTGGGGGTATCAGAATCATTGAAATTCTCTGAGGTGGTGGTGGCTGTGGCTGTGGCTGGGTAGGGTGCTCCTTCTGGTGGTGCTTTTCATATTCTCTTACCATCCTATAGACATATTCTCGATTAATCCTTCCTCTAGGATGTGTCAATGGTTCCAAATGACCATTCGGGCAATCTGCTATGGTGCAAAGATGGTGAATTAGACTAGGGGCATAAAATATGGGTCATCCAGACCTATCACTCTCTAAAAACCCCTGTCTAATAAGGTAACCAACATTCACTGAGACCCCAGTCATGATCGCATAAACTAAGAGTACTTTGTCCCTTTGGATAAAGCTCACAGCATTGGACCCCCAAATGCGGCTACTGATAAAATAAATGATCATGGTATCATAACTTAGCCACTAATGAGAGTCCTTGACGAGCAAATTTTAACTCAATGGCAAACGAAGTACTCTTAATCCACTCTACCCTTCTATCACAAATGGCATATTTAATTGCATTCATATCCTTATCTTTATTATTAAAAAATGCCAAGTATTGAGTAGAAGGTACAGGGGGGTATGTTGAAATAAGCATTGATCACATCAGCACTAAAATCTACTAAAACCCCCCGTATGCACACCTTGCCATCTTCTAATTTACATAAGTTGTAATGAAACTCTTTGACTAGTTGGGTAGCCCCGAGGTCAACTTGAGTGTTAAAACCCTCCCAATGCCGTGACCTAATTTGTTCCTCTATAACTCGTCTAGCATCTTCATAAATTCCCCAATGCATAGACATGCCAAAATTCATTCTCTAATCACCTCATGCTTCTCGTTAGTCTTGTACAATTGTTGAGCCCCATCACTCGAGAATTGAGATTCAATTTGCTCACCGTCCTCAAAAGGTTGTATCCGAACCCCCTTCTCCACTAGTACCCTCTTCGGAGTTTCTTTTCCTAGACCCGGTTCCTCTTCCTCTCATTCTAACTCTTCTTTCAACACAGCCATAAACCCCTCTAGTCATTTTTTATCAACAAAATTCAATCAACA
This sequence comes from Cinchona pubescens, assembly GCA_025175665.1. NCBI lineage: Eukaryota > Viridiplantae > Streptophyta > Magnoliopsida > Gentianales > Rubiaceae > Cinchona > Cinchona pubescens. Next base: position 197,969 of record JANKKI010000068.1, on the reverse strand, counting down.
ATTTAAGAATTCAACCCCCAATCAAGAACCACAACTACAAAATCACAATCAACAATTTCCAACAATTTTCCAAGTATTTCAATTCCAAATCAACTCAAATCAATTGTCAAGTCAATAATTCAAATAATTGGACAAAAAATTATAACAATTCTCCCAAAACAAATTTGCACCATTATCATCCAAAATTCAACAATTGAGTACCACTAATTTCTCCACAATTTAATCCACAAATCCCCACAATTATCTTTAACAAATTATCAATTAAAACTAGAAACCCAAGGAAGGATATTACCGGTTTTTTTTTGAGATTGAAATTTCCCCAAAAATGCTTGTCTATCAATCCCCCTTGAAGTTCACCTTTCTCCAAGGTAATCCTCAAAAAAAAAATACTAACTTTGATGTTCCTAGAGAAAAATAGAATGATATTAGTGATGGGTGTGGAGTTTAAAGTGATTTTTACTGAAGATGAGGGAAGAATTTTGAGGGATTGGGGTTAGGGTTTTCGGTTGAGATGAGATGAAAAAGAGAGAAGTTTATGAAAAGAGAAGAAGAAGTGGCTTAAAAAAAATGAATCTGCTCTTCGAGATCATGATCTGGCCTGATATCGAGATCGCGATCTGGAATTTGAGATCGCAATCTCGACTCGGTGCAAAAATAGCCTTTGCAGAAGTTTGGAGTTGAGATTGCGATCTCGACCACATGACCTTTCTGCCCTCCAGAAGTTTGAGTTAGAGACCACGATCTCAAATTTTGTGATCGTGATCTCGAACTCAATTTTTGCAAAGTGAATTTTCACACTTAGCCGAAACCCAATTCACTCTTGACCACTTTTCTCCATTTGCAAGAGACAGACCTACAAAGCTTGAATTTGAGTAAGTTAGGATGACAATTTTCACTCATTTTTTAGCACCATTTATTCAACTCAAAAACTCAACTTTTTTTTTTTAACAAAAATTCTAAAGAGAGTCAAACCAATTTACTCAAAATCAAGCCAATTAAAAGCCACACCAAAAGAAAGAAATAACAACTAAATTAAAGACTTGGGTTGCCTCCTAAGAATCCCTCTTTTATAGTCACTAGCTTGACTATGGCACGGACTTCATTCCAAGTAATTGAGAATGATTGATCCTCCTTTCCTTTTTGGTTTCCACGGAAAAAGTTTGACCCCTTTTTTCTTCATGATTAAAGCTTGATTTTCGGGTTTTCCATGCACAAGTTCTTTCTTTCTAGCCTTAGCCATCGCTAGTGCCCCAATTAACATCTCCAATTGTTTCTCAAACCATTTTCTTTTCTTTTTGTTCCTTCTCAATTTCTTGATATCATCATTTTCCTTATTCTTTGCAAAACTCGCTTCATCCTTCATCAACACACATCCCTTATCGGGTGATTTTTCCTTCAATTCATTTCTCGGATCCTCCTTTATTTTCAACACTTGCTTGAGTGAATTGCCTTGGTTAACTTCATTTTGCTCTTCATTTGACCTAGCAAGGATAGAATTAAAAGATTGGTTACCACATTTCTCTTCAAAAATGGGAATATTGTCATTATATTCAAACACATAAAATTCAATTGATTCATTTTCAACTCGCTTCCCTTTGTGCACATCAATTAATGCATGAGCGGCCGACAAGAAAAGCCTACCTAGAATCAATGGAATCTCACTCTCTTCAACCGTATCTAGCACAAAGAAATCAACGGGAAATACCAACTTTTCAACTTGTACAAGCACATCTTCCAACAAGCCATATGGTTTCCTCTCGGATAAATCTGCCAATTGGAGTGTGATATTAGTTGGCTTGACATTGTTGATCCCTAACTTGTCATAGATGGCCTTTGGCATGATATTTATGCTTGCCCCCAAATCACAAAGTGATCGATGCCACGTTTTTCCTCCAAGACATTCACTAGTATCATAAAACTACCGGGATCTTTAAGTTTAGGGGGCAACCACCTTTGAACAATGGCACTGCATTGAGCATCAAGGCATATTTTCTCATCATCATCCTACTTTCGCTTCCTTGCCAAAAAATCCTTCATGAAACGAGCATAGTTGGGCATATTGATGAGGACATCAATCAAAGGAATGGTGACATTAATCTTTTTCAACATATCCAAGAAATGGGTGAATTGCTTCTCTTTTTCCTCCTTTCTTGGATCAATGAGTCTTTGAGGGTATGGCACTTTTATTGATGGATCTATCTTCAAAGGTTCATCCACATGCTTCTTCTTGGATACCTTGATCTCATTCTTTGTTCCTTCTTGGCTTCATCATCAACCACTTCCTTTCGATTTTCAATTACCTTGGACCTTTGTTCCTTGCTTCCTTCCTCTACATTTTTTGTCCCCTTAGATTCAACCAATTCTTTTCCACTCCTTAGGGTTATGGCATTGCATTGCTCCAAGAATTGGGGTTTGGAATAGTATCACTCAGAAATGCCCTAATAGGTTTGTCATTATTCAACCTTGCCAATTGCCCAAATTGAATCTCCAAATTTATTGTCGAAGCCTTCAAATTCTCATAATCTCTTTTATGCTCTTCTGTTTTCCTTTCCAATTCTCTTCTCAAATACTTGGCTTCTCTTTTCCAACCTTCTTCACCCAAATTCTCTCTTAGAGCATACTGATCATGATACATGGGTTGGGAAGAATTTGCATAATGGAGAGGAGGTCTTTGTTGTTGGTTTTGAAATGAAGGGTTGTGGAAAGTTTGATATGAGTTGGGTTGGAAATTCCTTTGATGTGGCGGTTGGTAAGGTCTAGATGAGGAATTCGGGGCTTGAGTGTGTTGGGCATTTTGAGGTGAGGGATTTGGTTGGTAAGGAGGATTGGACTGGTTGTTGGTGTTACTCCATGAGAAATTTGGGTGATTCCTCTAAGAAGGATTGTAAGTGTTCCCATAAGCTCCGGATGGCGCCGATTGGTTCCTTGGAAATGAAGATTGATTGGCCACATATTTGATTTGCTCATTAGCTCCATATGGCATCTCACAATTTCCATTGGCATGGCAGCCTCCAAAAAATCACATGTAATGCTAGGTTGAGTTGGAGAAGAAGTGATAGCATTTACGCTACTAGGTTTCCCTAGAATCTCCAACACCTTTGCCATGTTGTTCATCACACTCATGAACATGCTTTGTTGTGCCAAGAGGGCATCTTGCATGTTTAGATTCAACGCTCTGTATATTTGCATTGGCTTGATTAGCTTGGTGTTGAACCACCGGTGGAGTTATCGGCCTATGATAGTAGTGGTTGTATGCCATCCTATTTAACAACTCAAGAGCTTCTTCCAGAGTCTTATATGAGATAGAGCCGTCGACAGAGGCATCTGCGATGGATTTCGTCTCATGAAGTAAACCATTATAAAAGGTTTGAAGCCACAAAGGAATGGCATGATGAGGGCATTTTCTTAGCAACTCTGTCCTGTAGAATCTTTCCCAAGCTTTCCCTAGGCTTTCACCGACATTTTGTTTGAACGATGTAATCTCATTCCTTAATTTAGCATTCCTTGTGGGAGGAAAGTACTTCGCCAAGAACTCTTGAGCAAGTTGGTTCCAAGTGGTGAATGTTTCTTGGACATGGGATTGCAACCACGACTTTTCCCTATCACAAAGAGAAAAAGGAAACACCCTCATCCGCACGCAATTCGGGTATACTCCATTAAATTTGAATGTGTCCAATGTTGGTCCCAAAGCAACCTAAGAGGGGGGGTGAATTAGGTTTCCAAAAATTATGCTTTCAGAAAATAGTAAGCTTTTTAAATTCAAATGCAGATATAATAAATTTACTATCTACAGTAAAGTAAAGAGAGAAAAATTGATAACAAACAATACTTCCAAGCTAGCAAGCTTGAAGTATCAATTTTCTTGAATGCTTCACACACTTGGTGAGCCAATAATCTTTACAAAGTTGGGAAGTTCTTGCTCACACTAAAACTCTTTTAGTTGAGCCAAGATTCTTACTTACAACCACACTTTCATACAAGATTATCACTCCACTCAAAGTTGAATTGCACTCACAACTTCACACTAATACAACAAACCACTATAGTCAATTTGCACTCAAATTACTCTTTTCTTAGGCTTGTATTCAATGTATTAGATGATCTATTCAGGTTATTAAAGCACCTATTTATAAGAGCAATAAATAGAGCTTTCAACTACTTCCTAACGGCTAAGTAATAAATGCACAAAAAATAGCCGTTGGGGTTTCGGACGTCCGAGGAAGCGTCCGATCTTCTTTCTGTTTGTTGAGAGGCTTCATTCGGACGTCCGTGCATGCGTCCGGTCCTTCGTCCGACAGAGGTTTCGGACGGTCCTGAGCGTCCGAAGAAAAGGCAGTAGGATCCCATTCTTTCTGCCAGTTTGTTCGGACGATGCAATGCGTCCGAGGAGCTTTTGACCTAGTTCGGACGGTTCTGTGCGTCCGAAAGATCTGTTCCATCCTCGTGCAAAAGCTTGTTTTACAGAGTTAAGTGTTTATGTCATCATCAAAATAAGGTTTGGAAAACATCAATATCCCCCTTTTTGATGATGACAAACCTCAATTGGATATGACTAATCAATTTGCAATATCTCATAATTGGATATCAATTAACCACATATCAATCATATCAAGGCATATCATATATCAAAGCATAACAATATAACTACTCCCCCTTTTGACATCAATCAAAAAGACTCCCCCTTAGATCATGCAAGTAGTTTGATAGAAATGAAACAAGTTTAATACATTCAACTAAAAGGTTCCAATGGTGCAAGAGTCAAATACATAACCAAGCCACAGAGGTGCTAAAAAACAAAAGAAATACAATGGTAAAAGAACTAATGAGAATCATTGCGCTTTTTGGAGCGCTTTTCAGTTTTTTGTCGTTTGGATGGAACATCTTCAGCGGTGGCTTCACTGTCATCTTCCTCCCCGGTACGACGTTGCATGATAAACTCAAATGTGTCGTCAATACATGCGCGGTCTTCATCATCGTCGTCATCGTCATCGGCAGCTCCTTGAGCAGCTTCTGCATTGTCTTCACGTGTATGTTCATCTTCAGGTTCATCACTGTCAGAAGATGACTCAAGTGGATGTTGGGACTGAAGATCAGCAAATTGGACTTGAACCGAAGCAGACATGCCAAGACTGAGTGCCTCTTGGAGAATTATTTGACGAGTTTCAAGTCGTTTTAACTTGCGATTTGTGCGACGTTGAAATGAACTGACTTGAGTGCTCAAAGATGTGAGAAGTCCACAGATATGGGAAAGAGATGGTTCAGAAGATGGTTCAGAAGTAGATGGTGCAGATGTGAGTGGAGGTGGTTGTTGATTAGGAGAATGAGGGATAGCAAAATCAGATGTGGAGGCATGGGATTGTGACTGGGCAATATCAAAGGCTGCCTTAGTTAGCCATTGATCATTGAAAAAATAGAGACCTTTTCGTTCAATGTAGGATTTATTAAAATAGGGAGGATATTGTTTGTTTTCGAATTGTAAAGGGAACGTTGAGGAAATCAAAAACCTTGGTGAGAAATTTTCCAAAAGGAATGTTTCTTTGAGTATCAGTGAGAAAGAGTTCCCATAGGGAACAAAAAAGATATCCAAAGTCAAGAGGAATACCCTTGAAGACACAGAAAAATAAGTAAAGTTGCATTTTTTCGGGCTCAGTACGATGCCCGTCAGTTGGAATAACAGATTTGTGACAAGGGTATACAGAATATTAAGTTCAGGGGCAAGCAAAGTAGTTTTGGCTTTCGAAGCCTGTTTAAAATGGATATTAAAAATGGCTCGAACTTCATCTATATCAAACTGAGTATCCTCAACGGGCCATTTATCTAATGAAAAGAAGTCTCTTAAATCAGAGGGGTTTGAGATTTCACATTCAAAAATGGTGTTGATTATGGTCGATGAAATCTCAAGATCAGTGTTGTTAACACGAGAAATGAGGGTGCGAATAGTAGGACCTTCCGAAGATTGGCCGTGAATTGAAGCACCATGTCGTGATGATAAACAGGTAAATCGAGATGCACTAGATGACCCCAATTTTGTTTTTCAAAATAGGATTTGATAATTAGAAGATTATATTCATCAAAAAGACTATTAGAAGCAGGACGTTGAACGATGATGGATTTACTGAGAAGAGAAGTATACCGTTCGGATGCCTTGGCATCGATAAATCTTATAAACATGGAGTGGTGGAAACTTGAGGATTTGCCGATGATAGGACTCAACAGAGCCTTCCCTTTAGTTTTACTACCCGAATTGCTGTAGAGGAACCGCCACGAGATTTCACCATTGTAGTGGAAGAAGAGAAAATTAAAAAATTAAAAAAAATTTGAAGATTGGTGAGATTTTGAGGAAATGAGATGGTGAATGGGGGAAATGAGATGTGATTTAGGTGATAAGGGTTATGGGTAGGATGATTTTTCAATCAATTTTGGAAGAGAGAGTGGGAATTTGGAGGGGGTAGTGGAGAGGAAGAAAAATCGCCTAAGGGTTTCGGGGGAGAAGGTAAGTCCAAAAAGGGGAATTTGGACGGTTTTAATGAAACAGGGGTACCTTTTGGACTGCCGAACGTTTAGTGTGCGTCCGACACAGCGTCCGAAAGTTGAAGAACGGACGGCCGAAGGATGAGCTAGTGCGTCCGAAGTTCTTTCGGATGACTCTGAGCGTCCGGAAGATTTCCAGAGAGTTTAAGAAAAAAAGGAATATCGTTCGGACGAATATGAGCAACCGAGAGGTAACAGATGCTTTCGGACGATCCAGAGCGTCCGAAAGGAAAATTGTTCGGACGAAGGAGTGCGTCCGAACTATGAACCTATGCCAAATTTATCTGTAAAATCCCTAAGCATTTTCTGAGTGATTCAAAGCGATCTAGAGCTAAAGGTTTTGTAAAAATATCAGCCAATTGATCTGAAGTAGGCACATAATCAACACGAATTTCCTTTTGACAAACGAGGTCTCTAATGAAATGATGCTTAACATCAATGTGTTTGGTTCTAGAGTGCATAACAGGATTTCATTTTGTGAGATTAATTACACTAGTGTTGTCACACAATATAGGAACACAATCAAAAATTACACCAAAATCTTTCAGAGTATGTTTCATCCAAAGAAGTTGAGCACAACAATTTTCGGCAGCAATGTATTCGGCTTCAGCCGTAGAAAGAGAAATGGAATTTTGTTTTTTACTAAACCAAGACACAAGACAATTTCCCAGAAAATAACACATACCACTGGTGCTTTTTCTATCAATTTTACACCCAGCAAAGTCAGCATCAGAATAGCTAATCAGATCAAATGTAGAGGACTTTGGATACCACAGACCAAAATCCGTTGTTCCTTTTAGATATCTAAAAATTCTTTTAACTGCCATCAAATGTGATTCTTTAGGACAAGATTGAAATCTAGCACATAAACAAACAGCAAACATGATATCTGGTCTACTGGCAGTTAAGTAAAGTAGACTTCCGATCATACCTCTATAGTGTTTTTCATCAACACTATTACCTTCTTCGTCTTTATCAAGTTTATGATGATTTGCAAATATTTCAAATTGGTTGAAGTACACATTGGTGTACCAACTTGTTTGCAATCTTCCATACCAAATCGTTTGAGCAGCTCCTTTGTGTACTTGATTTGTGTAATAAATGTTCCTTCCTTAGTTTGATGAACTTGTAGTCCGAGGAAAAATTGCAACTTGCCCATCATACTCATCTCAAACTCTTCTTGCATTAATTGTGAAAAATCCTTGCACAAAAAATCATTAGTAAAAAGATGTGAAGATGAACATAAATTTGAACAATTAACAATCCTTTTAAATCAGTTTTTGTGAAAAGTGTGGTGTCAACTATACCTCTTTTGAAACCATTTTCTATCAAGAAGCCACTTAATCTTTCATACCAAGCTCTTGGAGCTTGTTTCAAACCATATAAAGCTTTGGAAAGTTTGAAAACATAATTTGGAAGATTCTTATTTTCAAAGCCCGGAGGTTGTTCGACGAAAACTTCTTGGTCGATAAAACCATTTAAAAAAGTACTTTTGACATCCATTTACAGTGGAGAAATAATTTTAAATTATTGAAACATGCAAATGAAAGAAACATGCGGATGGATTCTAATCTAGCCACGGGTGCAAAGGTTTCATCAAAGTCAATACCTTCTTCTTGAGCGTAACCTTTTGCAACAAGTCTAGCTTTGTTTCTTATGATCTCACCTTTGTCATTTAATTTGTTTCTAAACACCCATTTAGTACCAATAACGGGATGAGAAGAAGGTCTTTCAACTAAGGTCCATACATTATTTTTCTCAAATTGACTAAGTTCATCTTGCATAGCATTAACCCAAGATTCATCACTCAAAGCAACATCTATATGTTTAGGTTCAATGTGAGAAAGTAATGCACAATTATTATTCAAAGGTTTATGAGAACGAGTAGTTACCCCATCGGATAGATCACCTATGATTAAATCTTGAGGATGATTAGAGACGAATCTCCAAGCTTTCGGAAGATCGTTTTGAGCATCCTCATTCTTTTCATCATAAATTTGATGGTTGTTGATATAATCAACGCTTGATGTAATCTCTTGATGATCTTTATGAATAACGAGCTTTTTGAGCTCCTTTAAAATACCTGTATCTTCATCTTCACATAAATTCTTTGAGATAACATCATTAGTTTCATCAAATGTAACATGCACAACTTCTTCAATTAAAAGCGTTCTTCTATTGTAAACTCGGTATGCTTTCTTGTCACTAGAATATCCTAGAAAAATTCCTTCATCCGATTTTTTGTCAAATTTTCCAAGGTTCTCTTTGATTTTTAAAATAAAGCATTTGCAACCAAATACTTTGAAATAGCTCACAACGGGTTTTCTACAAAAAATGAGTTCATAAGGAGTTTTATTTAAAGAAGATCTTAATAAAACTCGATTCATGACATAACAAGCCGTGTTAACCGCTTCGGCCCAAAAGTATTGTGGTAGGTCACACTCACTAATCATAGTTCTAGCCGTTTCTTGAAGAGTCCTATTTTTTCTTTCAACAACACCATTTTGTTGAGGGATTCTAACAACCGAAAATTCATGAAAGATACCGTTGTGATTGCAAAAGTCGGGAAAACCCCCAAATTTAAATTCGGCACCATTGTCAATCTTGTATGAAAGTGTGGTATCCAATAAGTTTTGAATTTTGGAAAACAATTTTACAAATTTTTCAAATGCTTCATTTTGTTAACAAGAAATAATACCCAAGTAAACCTAGAATAGTCATCTACGATAACAAATGCATATTTGCAACCACCTAGACTAGCATATTGAGTAGGTCCAAATAAGTCTAAATGCAACAATTCTAAAGGTTTATGAGTAGACACAAAATTCTTAGGTTTGAAAGAAACTTTGACTTGTTTACCAAATTGACAAGCATCACAAATTTTATTTTTCAGAAATTTCAGTTTTGGCAAGCCTCTTACCAAATCTTTCTAAGAACTTTTCAATCAAATCCATATTAAAATGAAAAAGTCTTCTATGCCAAAGCCAAGGATAATCTATGGAAGCGGTAAGACATTTTGACATTGCTATTGCTAATTTTATCAAGATGAATCACATAAACATCATTGTGCCTAGTGCCTTTGAATAAAACAACATGATTTTTATCAAGGATAAGACATTCATGCTTGGTAAAGAAAACATATAAATTTTTGTCACAAAGTTGACTAACACTTAATAAATTATAGTTCAAATTATCAACAAGAAGTACATTCTTAATCAAGGTTTCACCATTTTTACCTACATCACCAATGCCGATTGATTTTGCTTTGTTGTTGTCTCCAAAAGTGACTTTTCCACTATTTTTGGATGTAAGATTTGTGAAGAGAGAGGCATCACCCGTCATGTGCCTTGAACATCCACTATCTATAAACCACTTAGCATTGTTGGCGATGTTAAATACCTACACAATAAATCAATTGATAACTTTTGGTACCCATATCTTTTTGGGTCCATTTGCGTTAGTGAAATTGCTTACTATCCATGCAACTTTCATTCCAAGTTTTTCATTTCTCTTGACATATGGATACTACACATATTCTTAGTATGTCCATGTTGTTGGCAATATCTACAAATAATACTTTTATTACCATATAAAGAAGATTTTGGTTTTACAATGCATAGGTCATCCCTTCTAAACATGACAAAATTTTTGTTGATTGCTACATTTCTATTTCTTTTCATATCAACAACATTTTCTTTCTTTCTAGCTAAGAGAGCATTCAAATCATCCATTCTTTTCTTCAAGGAGGCTTGTTCTTCCTTGACCTTTGATCTCACATGCATTCTTTTCTTCAAATCACGATTTTCTTGTGATAGCCTATTGTTTTCATTCACAAGTTTAGAGTTAGCATTCAATAAGGCATTTGACTTTTTTACTAACTCCTTATTTCTAGCATATGATTCTTTTAAGCTATCATGCAATTTTAAAATGAAGGCTTCAAGATCATCTTCATCATTTTCATCATTAGAGTCATAGTTAGAATTTACCTCATCATCTCCAATAGCCATAAAGGCCATTTGTGCCGACTCGCATTTCTTCTTCAACTTCTCCTTCGGAGTTGCAATCGTCCCATGTGATTTGAAAGTTTTTGAATCTTCCTTCCTTCTTTTTCTTGGAAGGACACTCATTTGCAAAATGCCCGAGTTGACCGCATTCAAAGCATTTATCATTTTGCTTCTTTATTTCAAGTCTTGACTTCCCTTTGAAATTATTTGTGTTTACAGCTCCGCCTCTTCTCATTCTTCATTTGTTGATGTAATGTTTAAGAAATCCTTTGGTGATGAGTGCAAGATCTCCTCCATCAAGATGTTCATCTTCTAGATTGATGGAGCTGTTTTCATCTTCCTCTTGAGAGGTCTTTAGCTTGAGTTCATAAGATGTAAGAGAATTGATTAGTGATTCAATAGGCATTAAATTTTAATTCTTAGCTTCCTCTATGGCAATTGTTTTGGCATCCCATTCTTTGGATAGAGCATTCAGGATTTTTCTATTTTTCTCACCCAAAGAGTACTCCTTACTCAAGGCTTCAAGGATCTTTTATAATGTCATTGAACCTGCAGTACATTTTGTCTATGTTCTCATGTGGTTCCATCTTGAAGGACTCATACTTGGCAACAAGTAGAGATTTCTTTTGCTCACGAACATCATCGCTCCCTTCATGAATTTCCTTCAACTTATCCCATATTTCTTTAGCAGAACTGCAACCCTTCACGCGAGTTGATTCATTTGCATCCAAGGCATTATATAATACATTCATGGCTTTTGCATTTAACGTCAAGTTTGCCTTGTCTTGTGGAGTGAGCTCATTCCTTGTCTTTTCTCTTCTTCTATTTGTGTGATCATCAATGATAGAAGCTTCAAATGGACCTTCATTGACAACATACCACAACTCATGTCAATAGATTGCAGAAATATTTTCATTCTATCTCTCCAACTAATAAAATTTGCCCCATTAAACATGGGAGGCCTAGTAACAGTGAATGGCCTAGAAAAAGACAGAGCATTGTTGGTTGCCATAGTTCTTTGCTCAATAGCAGTTTAAGCAATAGAATGATTTTAAGCTCTGATACCAATTGTTGGTCCCAAAGCAACCTAAGATTATTGAATTAGATGATCCAAAGGTTATGCTTTCAGAAAATAGTAAGCTTTTTAAATTCAAATGCAGATATAATAAATTTACTAGAACAGTAAAGTAAAGAGAGAAAAAATTGAACAAACAATACTTCCAAGCTAGCAAGCATGAAGTATCAATTTTCTTGAATGCTTCACACACTTGGTGAGCCAATAATCTTTACAAAGTTGGGAAGTTCTTGCTCACACTAAAACTCTTTTAGTTGAGCCAAGATTCTTACTTACAACCACACTTTCATACAAGATTATCACTCCACTCAAAGTTGAATTGCACTCACAACTTCACACTAATACAACAAACCACTATAGTCAATTTGCACTCAAATTACTCTTTTCCTAGGCTTGTATTCAATGTATTAGATGATCTATTCAGGTTATTAAAGCACCTATTTATAAGAGCAATAAATAGAGCTTTCAACTACTTCCTAACGGCTAAGTAATAAATGCACAAAAAATAGCCGTCGGGGTTTCGGACGTCTGAGGAAGCATCCGATCTTCTTTCTGTTTGTTGAGAGGCTTCGTTCGGACGTCCGTGCATGCGTCCGGTCCTTCGTCCGACAGAGGTTTCGGACGGTCCTGAGATTCTGAAGAAAAGGCAGTAGGATCCCATTCTTTCTGGCAGTTTGTTCGGACGATGCAATGCATCCGAGGAGCTTTTGACCTAGTTCGGACGGTTTTGTGCGTCCGAAAGATCTGTTCCTGCAAAAGCTTGTTTTACAGAGTTAAGTGTTTATGTCATCATCAAAATAAGGTTTGGAAAACATCATCCAAGACTTCTTCAAAATTCATGAGGTGTGTGTAGGGGTCCTCATTTGGTCCACCTCCGAACATAGCATGGGCTTGGAGCATTTGGATTAGGGCGGGCATGATTTCAAAATTGTTGGCTTGCACGGGCATCCATGCAATGCTTGAGTTCGCCTCATCAAAATTAGGTAAAGCATACTCCCTCAATGGCCTTCCATTTCCATTCATGCCATTTCCATTCCCATAGCCGCCAATCCCATTATTTCCAACTACCTCTTCTTCTTCATTTTCCATGTTTAAATTCCCTTGATGAGCATTAGCATTTGCCATTGCAATTCTTTCTTGTTCTTGTTGTATCCTTCTCAATCTTCTAAGTTCTCTTTAGCTCTTTCTCCCTTTCCTTGTCTAAGCAAATGAACGGCTCTTGAACTCCTCTTATCATGCAGTACACAACCAAGGCCAATAGTCAATTGAAATTCCAAGTCAATTCCACAAAATATCCAACAAACATAAAATTCACAAAATTAACAACTAAACTAAAGTGCTTAATCTACACAACCCGTAAAGTGCTTGATATTGCCAAAAACTGAAGACAATCCCCGGCAACGGTGCCACAAAAATTTAATTGCTTCGTTAGGTAAAATTTAACTTTGAAAGGAAAAACAAGCAATAATTAACCAAGACACTACTTCACTATACTCTACCTAACTTTCGCAAGTATACGGAGTTGATAGTGGTATAGGATGAGTGGGTATCGTCCCACAAGGATTGTTGGAAGGCAATTACCAAGATTTACGGATATGTGTAGTTAAGCAAAATCAAACACAAGATGATGGAACTATTCTAATAAAAACCATAATTAAACGAAAACAATAAAAACTTAATTTAAAGCTAGATTAACTAAAAAACAAGCAAGTGAAAATAACTAATTACAATATTAAGGAACAAATTAAGCTATTCTAGTAGAAGCAAGTAAAGGAAAGCACTTAATTCTAACCTAAATTAACCAAATTAAGACTAAAATTAAAAGAAAGAAAATTATCCAATTAAAAGGACAACAAATAAGAAACCTTGAAGACTAAAAGCAACCATTCTAAACTAGAAATTGGAAAGAGTTAAACTAGAAATCTAAATATCTTTGGATTTTTGATGGAAATAAAGAAAGCCCACTAAGAATTAACTAGAAATTAATGCAAGAAATTGAAAATTCTAACTAGAAATGCAAGAAATTATCAAGAATCTTAATTTACCTAAAATACCCTAAATTGCAAGTAAAGAAATTCTTACTAAATTAGACAAGAAATCGAATAAAAATTATATCTACGCGAAGCTTGCGATTAACCCACTACAATTATCTAATCAAAATTCGAACTTGACAAGAAATTAAAAGAAGATCTAAGAGAAAATTAAAGAGAAATTTCTATTGAAAAAGAAAACTTGGAGATCAAGTTATCCTAAACTATCCTAAGATCTAACTAAAACTATCTACTACTTTCTTACTAATTTTTAAGTAGCTTAAATAGTGTTATATTATACTAGGCAAAAATCAGGAGTTACTGGCTGAAAGTTTACAAATTGCCCTTACAACTTAACTCTCAGCGAGTTGAGATCGCGATATGGAAAAATTGAGATCGCGATCTCGACTCTAATACATTAAGACAATTTCCTGAGTCGAGACCGCGATATGGAGAAGAGTTTGAGATCGCGATCTCGACTCTCTTCTTTGCAATCTTCATTTCTTCCATGTTTGCAATTTGGTCCTTTGAGCTTTCTTCGTTCCAGCATCCAACCTCTAATTTTTTACCTGCATAATATTAACACCATTAATCAATTAATTAAGCGAGAAATTTAATAAAAACTTATCAAATTTAACAAGAATGGAAATACAAACACATGTGAAAGAAATTAACTAAAGTCTTCAATTACTTACCTAAAATTCGGGATTCAAACTATCAAAATGCTATAATTTAGAGGAAAATAACTCTAGTGTACTAGAGTTATCATATAGGATGAGTCAGTATCATCCCACAAGGATTGTTGGAAGGCAATTACCAAGTTTTACGAGTCTTTGTGTAGTTAAGCAAGATCAAACAATGGATGGTGAATTTACTATACTCAAATCGTAATTCAATGCAAGCAATTAAAACCTAATTTCAAACTAGATTATCTACTAAGGCAAATAAGTGAGCTACCAGCAATAATTACGAAATTGAGAATCTACTTAGTCTAATCTAGTGCAAGCAAGTAAAGAAAGCACTTAATTATAATCTGAACTAATTAAAATAGAACTAAAATTTAAAGAGCAAGTAAATTAACTCAATAAAAGCACTACAACAGGACATTGCAAAGCTAGAGATTACCAATTCTAAACTAGAAATTGAAAGACTTAAACTTAAAATCAAAATATTTTGGATTTTTGGTAAAAATAAAGAAAGCCCACTAAGATTTACTAGAAATTAATGCAATGAATTAAGGATTTTTAACTACATAGCAAGAAAGAAGCAAGGACCCTAATTTTTTAATGAAAACCTAGATTGCAAGTAAAGAGATTTCTATGAAATTAAACTAGAGAGCAAGTGAAAATTATATCTACTTGAAGCTAAAGATAAGCCCACTACAACTATCTAATCAAAATTTAAACTTGCTAAGAAATGAAAAGTAGATCTCAAAGACAATTAAATAGAAATTTCTATTAAAGAAGAAGAAGCTTGAGGTTCAAGATATCCTAAACTATCCTAACACTTACTAACTATCTAATTCTAATCCTACTTACTTTTACAATTGTTTTTAAAAGTAGCTTAAATAGTACAAGGCAAAATCAGAAATTGGTTCCTGGACTATTACAAAATTGCCCCTATTACTTAACCATCCGTGAGTCGAGATTGCGATCTCGACTCGCTAATGTTTTAAGTAATTTTTCCGAGTCAAGATCGCGATCTGGACTCTCTTCCCAGCAACTCCTCTTTTCTTTGATAATTGCACTTTGGTCCCTCGAGCTTGTTTAATTGAGCTTCCAACTTCTAAATTTGACCTGCACAAAATTAACCTAATTATAATTAATTAAACTAAATTTTTAACAAAAACTTAACATATTTAACAAGAACAAAAACATAAATGCATATGAAAAGAATTAACATAAACCTACAATTAATTACTCAAAATTCGGGATTTATACTATCAAAATGCTACAATTTAGAGTAGACACAATAACTCTAGTATACTAGAGTTATCACATGTTGATCATCATACCATGATGAGCCAAAATTACATCATTTTGATTCAAATGCATCACTCCTTCTTTCACTTGAGGTTGTTGTGCATTGCCTAGGTCATTGGGTTGAACTGTAGGGCCATATTGGTAGTAGTTCGATGCCATCTTATTGAGTAGCTTTTGTACTTCCTCCAATGTCATAAATGACAGTTTTTGTACTTCCTCCAACTTCATAAATGACAACGATCCCCCCTGTTGAAATGTCTACAATGGACTTCGTCTCTTGGTAAAGTCCATTATAGAACATTCAAATTTGGAACAACAATGGAACGGTATGGTGTGGACATCTTCTGAGAAGTTCTTTAAATTGCTCCCAACTTTACTTAGACCATTTCCCGCATCTTGCTTAAAAGATGTTATCTTATTCCTTAGCTTTGCGATTCCAGTGCGGAAAAATACTTTGTTAGAAATTCTTGTGCAATTTTGTTCGACATTGTGCTCCATGTCCCTTGCTCGTGTGACTAGAGCCACCATTTCCCCTTATCCCACTATGAAAATGGAAATACCCTCATGCGAATGCAATCGGGGTGAACCTTATTGAACTTAAAAGTATCCAAGACTTCCTTGAAGTTCAATGTGTATGCGTAAGGGACTTCATTGAGACCAGCCCGAAACATTGTGTGAGTTTGTAGCAATTGAATGAGTGCAGGCTTTATCTAGAAGTTACTGGCTTGAACCAAAATTCCTGCTATACTTGAATTTGCTCCTTTGAAATTTGGCACAGCATAATCCCGGACTGGCCTACTATTTGGATAAAATCCATTACCCACAGCTCTATTACCAACTCCATTGGCTCTTATCCTATTTCCACGACCTCCCATTCCATTGTTGCCTATCACTTTATTATCATCCATCCTTGGATTTTCATTTAGACCCATTGCATTGTTATGTGGATTTACCATTTTGTGCTTCTCCAATTCTTGTTGAACTTGTTTCTCCTTTCTAAGCCTTCTCAATTCTCTTACTTTTTCCGCATCAAAGTGATCCATGTTGGAAAAGTTAAAATTACCTTACTACATTTTTCCACTAATATTCGCAAGTTCATGGTTATCAGCTTAGTAGGATGAATAAGGGTCAATCCCACGAGGACTGGTAAACAAGTAATGAGAATCTAGATCAATTTCTATTTACACAACCGATTTGTAAAGGATTTGGATTTTCATAATTAAAATTACTAAAGAAATAAGTAACTAAAATTAATGAACGATTAAATGAAAATAAAGTTACAAGCAGTTGATAAAAGTGGGTCGGGTGCTACACTAACAAATATCTTGGATTTATCAAATTGTGGGTCAATCAATCAATTTTCATTATATTTAATGGATATTCTATTCCCAAATTTCAACCCAACCTTGAAGCCTTTGGTAATTGAATCCCATCAAATTAATTAACTAGAGTTCGAGACCTTCTCTTGCCTAACTAACCAATTTGAGTTGTATCTATATGGACATTTGAGTTTCTTACCGGGAATACTTGGCGATTCAAGTAATCAATTTCGTCACCTTTGTCTAGAAAATTAGCCTAAAAATTAACTCTGGCCTATGATGGAGGTTCAATACCCTAATCCCCTCGGCAAACCTAACCAAAACTAAATTTAACTACTCTTTAGATTTGTCTATTCGTGTTAATTATTAGCCGATTAATATAATTTAACTATCATCCATTAACTAGATTAACACATCAACAATTGCAACACCCGTACCTGAACCCTAATTAGTTTAGCAATTCATGGTGTGTGAAAGAGAAAATAAATTAATTGCTTTGCTGGTAGTCATGATAAATTAATAAATAAAAATTAAAAGAGTAATTGTAAATAAATAAATTAAAGACAAGTTACTATAATTGAAATTTTTACAAAAGAGCTTGAATTGAATGACTTGAATGATCCTAAAGTTGAAAGTCGAATTAAGAAAGTAAAGAATAATTTAATTGTAAAGTAGAGAAAAAGTAGTTCTAGTAAAAACACTAAACAAAAAGCTGAAAAGAAATTTTGAATGTCCCTCTGCAATTGTTACATTAGCCCTGTATTTATAAAGTAACGTAATAGGCCCAGGCCCAAAATGGACCACCCGCAGACTTTTGGTGGTTTAGGCTTATTTTCTCGTAGTCTGCAACTCACCCACATATTGCAAGTGACTTTGCCTACACAGCCGCAATCTGTGCTAGTTTTCTGTTTAAGCCACACGTTACTTTATAAATACAGGGCCTGTCTCTTATACACATCTAGATGGTCTTCATCATCAACCTCAATTCCTTGCTCCTTCAATTTAGCCTTCATGTCCTCATTGCCAGTTTACTATTTTCCCCTCACTTCATTTGCACAAGACACAAAATGAAATTAATAAACAGATATACTAATAAATAACACATTTGTCCACAAAACAACCCAAATCATCATAATCGACTATAAACATCCTAAACATTAATTTACTCTCTTAAAACACAACAAATGAGCTAAACATACCTAAATGTGCACTTAACAAAAGATGTACAAAAATAACTCTAAGTGTTATCAACTCCCCCAACCTAGAATTTTGCTAGTATCGAGCAAAATTAACTATACATAACTCACACAAAAACAAAGTAGGAAGGGAAATACAAAAATCAGATTGATCTAATTGACTTATAGACCTAGTCCACATCCGACCAACCATACGAAATCTCGTTCCACTTTTACTCACACTAAAAGTCCATCCGAACAAGCGTCAAGTAAATTTTCTAAACTATAAATACAAGAACTCACATTCATCAATATGGGCCATATCATGTAATAGATTCTTACCTACAACTCACTCAAAAGAGGTACAAAATTGAGCCTATATGATCATCAAGAAGGTAAAGGAAGATCAAAGGAACTTATAATGCAAGCACACAAGTGTCACACAAAAGCCAAGTATTATAGTACCATTACAATTGTTTAACTCAAAAATGGCAATATAACCTTTTGGAGTTCCTTTATTCTTACCTTTTATTTTAAGGCTCTTCATTTTATTTTTCTAAGCTTAGCAAGATGCATTTTCACGCAAGCTCCCTTAAGGTTCTTGTTTCTTACCATGCTTACGTATTTTACGTAAACCAAACCATTTTTTTCTTTTTTTTCTTCCAGCTCATTGGAGCATTTAGAGCACATAATGAACTAGCCACAGAAAAATGAGTTATATTAATATAAGTCAATTAAACAACTATAATGAAGCCTAATACTTGGCCATGCAAAAACATACAAATGAAAATGCAATGGTCTACACCATGTCCTACTCTATCCCAATCAACAATCATAGAGAATCAACTCCAATAACTTCAAATAAGTATGAGTATTAAAAATTAACTATATGACTTCTCTCTAATGGAAATGAGTTCAAGAATTTATACCCAAGAAAGCATAGTTGACAAAAATTCAAAATTTCACCCTTTTTAACCAAAAATTGTGAAACATGAATGATATGATTCAATAATTCTAGATTTTAACATCATTGCCAACTAACAAAATCAATTCTAATATTAATATGCCATTTTTTTAACACTTGACACCACAAATTTACATCACAAATTGACAATACTAAACATTAACACACTCAACATTAATAAATATAAAAATACCACCAGTTGTCAACATAACAAATGACTTCAGCAAGTGGTACCAACAAAAACTAACCAACCAACAATTTGAACTAAAAATTTAAAACAAAACTCCCCGACAAACTAAGTAGATATGAGGATGGTCAATCTCTTACAGTCCTTGATGGTCCAGTTTTGTCTCCTCTCTTTCTAGTCCTTGGCCCTTGCCTATCAATTTCATCAGGGGGTCCATCATGCCACTTCAGTAATAGATTTGTCTAAGGCCAATGGGATTGTCAAAGTTCCCATGATGGCTGAGCTGCCGTGCCAGAAAGTCCATCTTTTGGCTTCTTCAAAGCATTGGTTATGGTAGACTAGGAGCTCCCGCTGCGTCTCATTGTTGAGCAGTGGATGGAAAATGGAATCAGTTACAGGTCTAGGCAGTGGAACAAATAGTGGTCCCTAAGGTGTCTTGAGTGCCTTGAACCTTCTCGATTCCTTGCTCACTTCTAGCCTCAACTTGTACTATAATTGTGAAACCCAGTATTTTAATAGTCTTGTTCTTTGATTTTAACTGGGTTAAAATATTTTTCATATTATAAATAGTCATAAAGTACTTCAACTTATTCGTTCTTCAATTCGGCAAATTTTTCGATTTACGCGATTTCGGTATCGGCGGTTAAACGGGTCAAAAGTTGGATTAAGTGTAATTAGTGCATTGTGGTGTGTGAGTGTTGTAAGATGGCTGATTTATAATGTTAATTTAGTAGCAAAAAATTAGTTTTTGGGTCAAATAGTCAACTTGGAGACTATTTGGTCAATGGGGTACTATTTGGTCAACTTTGGAATTTCTTTTTAAGCCTTCTTCTTGCTTTATTTTTCCTCATTTCTTCCTTGCTGCTGGCCGACTCTTCTCCTCCATTTTTCCCTCAAAAATTTAAAAATTTTCTTGGATTTCAAGTAGAAATCACTTGGAAGGTAAGATTTTATGTATTTTAGCATTTATGGCTTATGGGCTTTATGATTTAAGCTTTAATTTCAAGTTTTGTAGGATTATTTATGGCTGAGAAAACCCTCTTTGCAGCCTTATAAGTTGTGATTTGTGTATGTTATGGGTTGTTTTTAGTGTTTTGGAGGTTGGGAAGTGATTGGGGTTGATTTTTAACAACTTTCCATGGTTAGATTACAAATTTTAAGATTATGAGTTAGGGTTTTGTCTTCCATATGAGCCTAGAATGTTATGCTATGAATGCTTATGTCTATGCTTGTAATGATGATTTAAGAGTGTTTTAAGGTTAGTTTGGATAGGAATTGAGACTTGAAACCAAGTGGAATTGATTTCCCTTCATTTTGTAAGTAAGCGGAAGTTTGGCGCAACTAGGATAATTTGGATAATTGGTTATGTTTAAAGGGTCTTTAATGATCTTTTGATGGTTTTAGGTGTTTTGTCCATTGTTGTGGAATGCTATTGATATAGTCCCGGCTATTGCTCCGGTGAATCTTTCCGTTTATGGATTTTGTTGGTTGAATATGTTATTTTGAGTTGGGTTGTAACCAAGGTCCCTTGAATACCTTGGAAATGGATTTTGTTGGTTGGTTGTATATGTTGTTTTGAGTTGGGTTATGACCAAGGTCCCTTGAATACCTTGGAATTGGATTTTGTTGGCAGGGAGGATAACCTACTTATAGCCTAGGAGAGGCGAAGTTTTCGGTTTTTCTGGAAAACTGAGTCTGTATCTTATACACATCTAGATGTAATAAGAGACAGAGGGAAAACAGTCTAAGTGTTTTGACTGGGGTTTTAGTTTGTCAAATATATCAATTGATTAACATAAAATAGCTTGGTCCCGATTTCATATATAATCGTTTTCTATCGTTTCGCGTCGTTTCGCTTCCCTAGTCATTCTTTAACTTCTACATCTTTTCTAAGAGTCCTCTTATATCTGTTTTAGGTAGTCATACTTATTTGCAACGACTTTCGAAATATGTTTGGATTGATTTTAAAATGTGTATGATGTTTGGAACTGCACTTTTACCAAGTTTTGGAATTATTATATATGAAATCGGGACCAAGCTATTTTATGTTAATCAATTGATATATTTGCAAACTCTTTGGATATGAAAGCATTTTATGACTGTTTTGGCTCATAGGTGACCGAGGTATATAATTTTGGATGTATTTGGAAAGAGACAGATTTGGGGTGCACCGGTTCTATAGTCATCCATGGGACGCCATGGTGACTTAAATGGTAATGCTATGAACTATACCCTGATACAGGGTCTTCCGAACAAATAAGACTTGACCTCCCGGTCAGACTAGTAGGTCTGGTAGATTACTAGATCTGGCTAGTACGTAGGTTATACCTTGGAGCCTAAAAGATACTCATGCTAAAAGATACTCATGCTATTTTATTAAATTCGGATTGAAAGCGCATAGCTAACATAAGAGACAGTCGTATGCTTTTTCTTAAATCATAGCCAGATGTGTATCCAAGACACTCCAAAATATAGCCAAACATACCTACATTCTCATGTTTGGATCTTTTTGGCTATGTTTTGGACATGCTGACGTTTTAATGGCATGATACATTTTAGAAACTACTTATGATTATGGTTTATTGACGTTTAAATGGCATGAGACATCTCTTAGACACACTAGCTGTGTATGACTATGGTTTTCGCAAATGTTATTATCTTTATGTTTTCTTTGTATCGAAACAAGTTGGCCCCATTTGAAGAGCTTTTATGATATCCACTGAGCTAGTTATCTAGATGTGTATAAGAGACAGATGCTAGGGTTGTTGCTAAGTTTGCCAGAGCNACTTTAGATTTTCTCCGATTCACATTCTTGGTAGGACTCTGGATAATCTTCCAAGCTTCTCTTTTAATTGGAGAGGGGTAGTGTATTAGATAGGTTTTGTATTTATGAACTTTGTTTTTGTTGTAGCATCTTTTGTACTAAGAAGAAATTTTGTAATTCGTATTTTTGTGTAAAATGAAATATTCGGTTTTATAGTTAAGAAATGGTTTGATGGTTCTATTACATTGTGGTTAAGTTTGTTGCTCTGTTCGTTTGTGCCTTGCGCTTTGGACCAGTGTGCCATTAGCGCGGCGTGTTACGGTCCCGTTTTTGGGGCGTGACCGGTGTACCCCTAACCCAGACTACACGGCCAGAAACATCTAAACTATCATTACATGACCGGAAACATCTAAACTATCTCCAATAAATTTTCAAACCATATTTTTGTTTGCCACGATGGTAAGAGTTTACAAAAATCTGTCCACCTTCTACGTTGAATATTATTAAAAATCTTACGACACAACTTAGATTGTCATGTGCTTCTTGATTGTTTTCAATTCTCACATGACTCAAATAAAAACCTTGCTCATATAAAGGATTTACCAATTTTGAAGTTTGTCTTGTAACTACTTAGCCTCTAAAGAAACAAAAATGTTGTCATCATAAATGTTAGTATCTGATTGCTTTCTCTTCTTTCCTGTTGAACAATAAATAAAATCAACACAATAAAGAAACCAAACAATTAAATTTTCCCCAACTTAATCAAAAACAATCCTAACAACTATCTCACCAAATTAAACCAAATAAAATCAACAAGTAATCCACAAAACATCCACCATGTGGTTGAAATAATCAAAATGTAAAATTTGCCAACCAAATACGAAGAAATTTTCCAAAAGTTAGATAGGAACTGTGAAACCCAGTATTTTACTAGCCTTGTTCTTTGATTTTTAACTGGTTTAAAATGTTTTTCATATTATTTTTAGTCATAAAGTACTTCAACTTATTCGTTTTTCAATTCGGCAAATTTTTCGCCAAGGTTTACGCGATTTCGGTTCCGGCGGGTAAACGGGTCAAAAGTTGGACTAAGTGTAATTAGTGCATTGTGGTGTGTGAGTGTTGTATGATGGCTGAATTATTCAAAAAAGAAAATGTTAATTTAGTAGCAAAAATTAGTTTTTGGGCTAAATAGTCAACTTGGAGACTATTTGGTCAAATGGGGAACTATTTGGGTCAACCTTGAAATCTTTTTAGTCTTCTTCTTGCTTTGTTTCTTCCTCATTTCTCCTAGCTGCTGGCCGAACTTCTCTTCCCCATTTGTCCCCCAAAATTTTCTTGGATATCAAGTATAAATCACTTGGAAGGTAAGATTTTATGTATTTTAGCACTTTATGGCTTATGGGCTTTATGATCCAAGCTTTAATTTCAAGTTTTGTAGGATTCTTTATGGCTGAAAAAATAAACCCTCTTTGCAGCCTTATATGTTATGATTTATGTATGTTATGGGTTGTTTTTAGTGTTTTGGAGGTTGGGAAGTGATTGGGGGGTTGATTTTTAACAACTTTCCACGGTTAGATTACATATTTTAAGATTATGAGTTGGGGTTTTGTCTTCCATATGTGGCCCTAGAGTGTTATGCTATGAATGCTTATGTCTATGCATTTTAATGATGTTTTAAGAGTGTTTTAAGGTTAGTTTGGATAGGAAGCATGTTTGAATCATGCGTGTGGCTAATCGGTAAAAGTTTCAGTTTGGTAGTAAAGAGGGAATTCCACCCATAGGTTGTTGCTCTAATGTTGTAATAGAGTTAATTGTAGTGGTTATGGGGTATGGATTGTTGTGGGGTGCTATTGATATAGTCCCGGCTATTGCTCCGGTGAATCTTTCCATTTATGCATTGGTTGGTTAGAATATGTTGTTTTGAGTTGGGTTGTAACCAAGGTCCCTTGAATACCTTGGAATTGGATTTTGTTGGCAGGGAGGATAACCTACTTATAGCCTAGGGAGAGATGTGTATAAGAGACAGTCCAAAGATTCTTCTGGAAAACTGAGCTTATAGTATCTCCACATCTAGCTGTAATACCAATTTGAGGGGTCTACTAAGTGTTTTGACTGGGGTTTTAGCTTGTCGAAGTTAGTCAAATTTGTGATAAGGTCATTTTTTACCAAAGAGCTGTTGGTGTCGTTTTCTATCGTTTCGAGTCGTTTTCGCTTCCCTAGTCATTCTTTAACTTCTACATCTCTTCTAAGAGTCCTCTTATACCTGTTTTAGGTACCACGCCACCTACCGCCGGCGATCGCGTTCTGTGATCATTTGTGCAGTTTTTGCTTTGATAGGTGGGTAACATAGACCCTCGTCCACTTGTATTTTGTTTAACGACTTTTGAAATATGTTTGGATGGATTTTAGAATGTGTATGATGTTTGGAACTGCACTTTTACCAAGTTTTGGAACTATTACATATGAAATCGGGACCAAGCTATTTTATGTTAATCAATTGATATGTTTGCAAACTCTTTTGATATGAAAGCATTTTATGACTGTTTTGGCTCATAGGTGACCTGTAGAACACAGTAGGTATATAATTTTGGATGTGTTTGGAAATGTTTGATTTGGGGAGAACCGGTTCTATAGTCATCCATGGGACACCATGGTGTCTATATGTATTATGAACTATTTGATGCGGGGTCTTGTCTTTGGGATAACTTGACCTCCGTGTCGACTAGTAGGTGTGGTAGATTACTAGATCGGCCTTCAACAGTTCATCCAAAGAATAGTTGTCGAGTTTAAGAGGAATTTTATTATATTCGGATTGAAACGTACTTGGATTTGTTCGCTATGCTTTAGCATACTATGTTTTGAAATGATTGGATCTTTTTGGCTATGTTTTGGACATGCTCGACGTTTAAATGGCATGATACATTTTAGAAACTACTTATGATTATGGTTTATTGACGTTTAAATGGCATGAGACATTTTAGAAACTGCTTCATGACTATGGTTTTCACAAATGTTATTATCTTTATGTTTTCTTTTTATCGCAATGCTTGGCCCCATTTGAAGAGCTTTTATGATATCCACTGAGCTAGTTATGCTCACCCCACGTGATTTATAATTTTTCAGATTAGGTGCTCGTTTTGACTCTCCACCGCGTTAGCAGCTAGATAGATTTTGTCCAAAAAATACGAGATGGTAGGAGTCTCTGGATAATCTGCCAAGCTTTCATTTGTAAATCTGTCTCTTATGTATTAGATAAGTTTTGTATTGATGAACTTTGTTTTAGTTGTAGCATCTTTTGTACTAAGAAGGAATTTTGTAATTCGTATTTTTTGTGTAAAATGAAATATTCGGTTTTAAAGTTAAGAAATGGTTTGATGGTTCTATTACATTGCGGTTAAGTTTGTTGCTCTGTTCGTTTGTGCCTTGCGCTTTGGGCCGGTGTACCATTAGCGCGGCGTGTTACGGTCCCGTTTTTGGGGCGTGACAGAACAATCTTATTCAAATCCGAATTCGCGTTGATAACTTTGTTTGTGAATATCCCAAACCTTGCTGGCTGCAAGTAATGTGAGTTATTTAAATTCAACCATCCAAGTAATGGTTCTAATGAGATAAAGGGCAGAAAGTTTTTGGATGGTTGATTTATAATAATGGAGCAGAATATAGGAATGAAAAAAGAGATAATGATGAGAGGTGTAAAAATACAAGAGAAGAAGAAGATTGGAGAAGAAAGAAAGAAAAGTAAAGAAGAGGTTTTTTTCCCTCCCTCTTTGGAGTCACCTAAGGGAAGGAAGGAGAAGGGTGATTGTTTTGTGAATTAAAAAGTTGACCAAAAAGGATTTTAACACTACTCGTTCCCACCTAGACCAGCGGTAGACTACGGTTGGTGAAGCGTATATCAACTGTAGACTGTGGCTAGCATTATATTTCAGCCACAGAATGTAGCTGAATTGCCTTTGCTCACCCATAGGCTACCGGATCCCTACTGTTTCTCCAGCAGTTTGTGGTTGTAAAATTGGGGTTACCGCAAACTGCAAGTGACTTGTTTCTGCCAGTTCACCAGACATACTCCTTCCTCAACTTCTCTTTTTATTGAACTTAAACCTTGATCGAGAAATAAACATGAAAATATTTATTAGTCATTTTCATCTTTTAATCACCTAGGTAAAAATTAAATTTAAAGAATCCAACTAAAACATAAAGAATTAAAATAAAATGATTGGGTTGCCTTCCATGAAGCATTTTTTTAAAGTCATTAGATTGACTTTATTGTTCGTGGCCATTTATACAACAATGTGGACTTCTTCAAGTCCACTATCGAAGACACCTCCATAGTTGTTCTTTAACATGCTCCCTTTTCTCGGCCACCAGTTCTTGCACATGCAAATTTCCCATAAAAGAGCGTTCCTTCTTCTTCCATCATGTTGAACAAGAGTGATTCTTTGCCTAGCCTCAAGGTCACTTGCTCTTGGTCGACATCAATCAAGGCTTTTGTTGTAGCAAGAAACAGCCTTCCGAAAATTATCATAAGCATCTTCTTCATCCATATCCATGACAATAAAGTCAACTAGACATTTGAGTTTTCCTACTTTGACTAATACATTAAAAACTTTATATCCCTATTTGTTCCACCCTACTTCCATTTGCTAATTGGATGATTTGATCACACAACTTGAGACCTCTCATGCCTATATTCCCATAAACTAGTAAGGATATCATATTCATACCCGCACCTAAATCACATAAGACTCTATCAAAGTAAACGTCGCTAATAAGGCAAGATATAGTGCAACTTTCAGGATCTTTCTTCTTCTCAAGCAATATGCTTAGGAGCCATTTGTTGCATTTTAATGCATCTTCCAGCATCTCTTCAATCCCCCATTGCTTGAGCCTTGCCTTTATTTTAGCACGCTCCTTGGATTCTAATTAAAGTTCCATCTTTGACATCTCCTTAGTTTCACCTCTTGAAGAATCAGCATATTCCCCATGTCCAAATACTTTGAAAAAGTCACGAACTCATGAATAAGGAACACAACCCCTATATTTATTGAGAAGGAGCTTATGAACATCAATGAAGAAGAACCACCCTTCAATTTCTTTACAAGGTTTTCGCTTGAAGGCATAATTTTCATTTCCAAGGGTATTGGGCTTCCCACTCACTTAAAATCTATCAAGTCTACCCAATTACCACTGGGAATTGAATCAATAGTGCTCCCACCAAGCATTTTAAACACCTCTTCCTTCGTTCGTTCTTTCCAAACTAGTGTTAGAATGTCTTCATCATACTTGTGTGGTTCACTTGAGCTTGTCCAGAGATTTTGCTTATCACAAGGCATTCTGACAGATTGTTGTCCAATGGAGAATGGAGATCTTTATACCTACAAGTGCCATTACAGTTGTCATCAATCATGTTAATTACCATCATCTCATCATAAATAGAAGGAAGTTTAAGAGAGTTAAAAAAGAAAACTTGACAGTCTGATAATCTATTCTCAATTGTAGCTTCCTTTCTTGGACATCTATCAATGCCCATCCAGTGGCTAAAAATGGGTTGTCGAGAATCAAAGGTATCTCCTTGTCTTTTCCATGTCCAGGATGAAAAAGTCTGTTGGCAAGTAACACTTTCCTACCAGTTGGGTTAACAAGTATATCTTCAACAATGCCTTCGAGTACTTCACACTTCTATCTGCTAATTGGAAAGATACATTTGTCGGTCTCATCCCTCCACCATTCAGCTTCTTATAAATAGATAGAGGCATCAAATTAATGGATATCCCAAGATCACATAAATCTCTTTTAAACTCAACTCCTCCAACTATACATGGGATGAAGAATGAACCAGGACTTTTAAGCTTCAGAGGTAGCTTCTTTTGGACGATTGCACTACTTCCTTCGGTCAAACACAAAATTTCATCTCCCAGCAGTTTCCTTTGTTGGTCAACATTTTCTTCATAAAATTGGCATATTTAGACATGTTCTCAAGTGCTTCCATGAAGGGTATGTTGATTTCCACCTTTTTTAAAATTTCGAGGAATCTCTTGAAAATGTTTTGATCATCCTTACCTTTAAGCTTGCTAGGAAATAGAATTCTTACCGAGGGATGGGAAGTTGAACTTTAGGCTCTTTCTTAGGAGGAATTGTTTTACTTTGTTGCTATACCCATACCTTGGCATCTCCATCATTACTATCAATTGTTCTCATTTTTCTCACTTCCCAACTAATCTCTTTCTCATCTTCTTTCTCTACCCCAACAGCTTAACCATTCCTCCTTTTGATAGCCTTAGCAAGCTCGCTAGGGTTAACTGCAGTGTTATTTGGCAATGCTCCAAGCAGTCTCTTAGCCATACCCCTTACTATTTACCCCACTTGGTTCTCTAGATTCTTCAATAAAGCTATCTAGTCTATGATCAAATTTTTAAACCCCTCACCTCATCATTGTTGGATTTCATGCACTGAGTTAGAGTATTTTCTAACCGATTAGGTGTCTGAAATAAATGTGCTTGCATCTGTTGCTGTGGTTCTTGGTATTGTTGGAATACCGGTCAAATAGTTGAATACTAATTTTGTTGATTACCCCATGACAAACTTGGATGATTCCTCTATCTAGCGTTATATGTATTATTAAAGGCATTATTCTAAATCCTCATACGTACTAATTTTGGTTTGGCCTTGACTCCCCATGTAGTTCACTTGCTCTTGACCTGTAAAAGAAGAATTAGATGGTGTTAGTGTACTACATTGGCCATTAGAGTGGTCACTTGAGCAAAAATCACAAACTAATGGCAGCGATGTAGCCACAGGTTTTGACTTTCATCGCCTATGTCTGTTTGGTCAATATTACCATCTATCTATCCATAATTTCTTGTTTAGCCATCACTGTATCCCGAGTGTTAACTTGAGCACTCCTCTTCTTTGCTTTTGGGCTTGCGCTGTTGAAGACTTGAAGTAGTTATTGGACATATTATCCAATAAATCTTGTGCCTTTTCTGGAGTTTTATTTAGTATGAAGGACCCACTTGTTGAAACATCAACTAACTCATGGGTTTCATGCAGCATCCCATTTTAGAAAATCTCCATTTGCATCCATAAGTGCAACCCATAATGTGGACACTTGTTGAGCAAATCATTGTATATCTTCCAAGCCTTGCTTAAGGTTTTCTTCATACTGTTGATTGAAGGAGGTGATGTCATTCCTTAGTATATTTGTTTTTTATGGGAAAAAAAACATTGATATGAATGACTGAGCTAATATATCCCAAGTGGTAACAGTTTCCTGCTTATACCCTTGCAGCCACAGTTTTGCTTTATCCCTCAAAGAAAAGAGAAGCAACTTCAGTTTAAAAGCATCCACTGACACACCATTTTACTTGAAAGTATTACGAACTCCTTCAAAGTTGATTAAATGGTTGTTCAGATCCTCGCTACGCAATCCCCAAAACATGGCATGCTGCTGAAGCATGGATATAAGCCCTGGCTTGATCTCAAAGTTATTAGCTTGAATTGGATGTGGTATGAGACTCAATTAAAATTCTCCAAGAGTACATTGGGAATATTCTCCCAATAGTCTGTAACGAGCACATACATTCTATCCATTTCCCTCAATTCTTTATTATTTTCCACATCCATCTCATCACCCAGTTGCATAACCAGTTAATGAGTGGATTTCTTTCATCAGCCATATCGAATTTTGCCTCTTGGTGCTGTTGTAGCCTTGTCTCCTTAACTGCCTAAAAGTCTGGTCAATTTCAGGATCAAACCTTGCAAGACTTGATCAAATCAATGCATAAACTACTAAGCACAAGGAAAACATTACGAGCACCAATTTATATGATAGAATAATCCATAAGTATTTGATGGAATTCTAGCTCGTGAAAAAAGTAATTAAAAATAAAAAAAACAAAAAAAATATCTAACGTAGGAATTGTTTAGGTGTCTCGATATTGCCTAATAACAGTTCTCACCAAAAACTTGATCTACGTTGGAAAAGTTAAAATTACCTTACCACAATTTTCCACTAATATCTGCAACTGCATGATTATCGGGGTAGTAGAGTGAATAAAGGTTAATCCCATGAGGACAGGTATACAAGTACCAAGAATCCAAACCAAACTCTATTTAGACAACTGGTTTGTAAAGGATTTGGATTTTCATAATTAAAATTATTAAAAGAAATAATTAACTAAAATTAAAGAATGATTAAATGAGAACAAAGCTACAAGCAATTGATAAAAGTGGGTCGAATGCTAGGCTAGTAATTATCTCAGATTTATCAAATCACGGGTCAATCAATCAATTTCAATTATGTCTAGTGGAGATTCTATTCCCAAATTTCAACCCAACCCCGCAGCCAATTCGGTAATTGAATCCTATCAAATTAATTAACTAGGGTTCGAGACATTTTCTTGCTTAACTAACCAATTTGAGTTGTGTCTATATAAAATTCGAGTTTCCATCCGGGAATACTTGGTGATTCAACTAATCAGTTTTGTCACCTTGGTCTAGAACAATTAGCCTAATAAATTAACTATGGCCTATGAGGAAGGTTCAAAAATCTTTTCCCTCAGCCAACCTTACCAAAACCATTTGTCTATTCATATTAATTATTAGACGATTAATATAATTTAGCGATCAACCCTTAACTAGATTAACCCATGAATAATTGTGTCAATAGAACTCGCACCCGAATCCTAATTAGTTTAGCAATTCATGATGTGCAGAAGAGGAAATAAATTAATTACTTTGCTAACAGTCACGATAAATTGACAGAAATTAAAAGTGCAATTGTAAATAAATAAATTAAAGACAAGTTACCAGAATTGAAATTGTCGCAAAAGAACTTGAATTGAATAACCTGAATGATCCAAAAGTTGAAAATCGAATTAAGAGATTAAAGAACAATTTAATTCTAAAGTACCAAAAAAGGAGTTCTAAAAACCCTATACAAAAGGCTAAAACGAAGTTTTGAATGTCCCTCTTCAATCATCACATTAGCCTCCTATTTATAAAGTAAGGTAACATGCCCTAAAGCTTCATTTTGGCTGCCGTTGTTGTAATGTCTCTGACAATATTTTGTCGTTTTGGAGTTCTTCTTCTACTATAAGTATCAAAAATGATTTTCAATAATTGGTTCATCTCTCTGTGACACACACCTCTCAACTCGAAACTATTTTCCTCTATGTTGTATATGCATATGCAAATGAACCAAGCTTGAAAGGGGGGATTTTTGGAACCAACTCAGGCTTGAATGGTGACTCTTGGTTAATTGGATCAGATTTTAATGTCATCAGTTCCCTTAATGAATATATTGGGAATTTCAACCAAGATTTATTAGCTATCTCAGAATTCTTTTTATACATTCACATCATGTGGTCTTAAGACCCAAATGTCTCAGGAAGCATGTTCACATAGAGCAGTGTACGAAATAGTGGAGTGATTTGGAAATGTTTGGATCGGATCATGACTAATTCCAGTTGGGAAGCCTCCTTTCCCAATAATTTTGTTTCTCACCTCAACAAAATTGGTTCGGATCATGTCCCAATGCTTATCAGATTTTGCCAATATACGTTCCTTGGTCCTAAATAGTTTCGATTCCAAGATATGTGAATCACCCATTTGGATTTCCAGAGGCTGGTAAAAAGTTCCAGGGAAGATCCAGTCAATACCAATCCTATCTTCACCCTTACCATCAATCTTAAGAGACTCTCTTCAAATTAGCTCTAAAGGAATGGAACAAGTCAGTTTTTGGTAATCTTTATCATAATCTGAGGCAGGCTGAGGAATTAGTTCTTCAAAAAGAAATGCAATTCGATCAAGTCAAGTCAGTGGAGGGTCAAGGGGATCTTCAAGAATTCTAGGAAAATCTTAATAAGGTATTGCTTCAAGAAGAAATTTTTTGGAAGCAAAAATCCAGAATCAAATGGTTGAAGGAGGGCTACTCAAATTCCAAATTTTTTCTCTTTACAAGATTAATTGACTAACCATTCATAGAATAAAAAATTCCAAATGGTGACAAGATTGAGAATGTTAATGGTATTAAAGCTTAGGCAATTTCTTTATTTTTTTCAGATGTTGGTTCCAAGAATCCTGTTGTCAACTCAGTGCAATGCATCCCTATGCCACTGGATGAGGATGACTAGCAAATGCTCGTTAACAAGTCGCTATGGAGAGCTCAAGAAGGCTGCTTTGCAATTAGACACTAATAGCGCCACCTGATCATGATGGTTTTTCTGTATCTTTTTAACTTCTTCTTGGGATATCATTAAATTTGATATTTTGGAGGCTGCTCATTCTTTCTTTACAGGTTTCCTGTTTAGAAGTTTTTTTGGAAGCACTCAAATTTACCTTATTCCTAAGAAGCCCAACCCTAATACTTTTTCTGATTTTCAGCCTATCAATCAATGCACATTCTTCAGAAAAATTCTTTCAAAGATCATTGCTAACAAGTTTCAACTTATTATGGATAGGATAATTTTGAAAGAACAATCAGCCTTCATAAAAATGAGGGATATCATGGACAACATCTTTTTGTTGCAGGAGATCATTCAATCCTCAGACAAGAAATTCTAAGTTCAAAATTTGGTTCTCAAAATAGATTCTTAAAAAGCTTTTGATGGGGACCTGTGGGGTTTTTTTTTTTTTTTTTAACTCTCTTGGTCAAGATAGGGTTTCCTAATCCTATCATAGAGCTCCTCCACACTTATTTTCAAAGTTTCTGGTTTGTGGAAATCCATCATTGTGAATGAATCATCTTGTGGTTTTTTTGAAATCATGTAGGGGAGTTCATCAAGGTGACCTGCTATCTCCTCTCATTTTTTCACTAGCTTCCGAAGCTTTGAACCATGGTTTGAAGTATCTAGTAGCTGAAAAAGGATGATTCCTTTCACTCTACCAAGAAATTGCACAGTAATCAGTCACCTAGCCTTCGCAGATGACTTAATGATCTTCGTTAGAGGGGACAAGAAGTCCTTGTTAGCTCTAAAGAATTTCTTTTTAATGTTTGAAAGAGAAGCATGACACAAGATTAATCACTCCAAAAGCCTATACCTGGTCTCTTCCAAATGACATCCACAAAATAGGCACCTGGTCGAGAGAATCTTGGGTATCAATTCAGCTACTCTTCCTTTTCTTTATCTTGGAGGCAATCTTTATAGGAGGAGAAATAGGAGCTCTCTCTATCACCACATCATCAACTAGATTTCCCACCAGTTGTCTGGGTGGATGTTGAAGCTTTTAACTCTCAAGGGGGTAAGTTAATACTAATTAAGCATGTGCATTCTAGCATCGCCATATATACCATTGCAGTACAAATCCCTCCAAATCTATGATTTTAAAAATCAAGAGGCTACTAGCGAATTTCTATTGGGGATCAACCATGGAAAAAAAGAAAATGCATTGGACTTCTTGGGATTCAAATTGCCATCGTTCAGTTCATGTGCCAAAAATATAATTCTCCAATTAATCCTCTTCATAGCAGCAGGTGTTCGTCTTCAAGTATATGGAAAAGAATGGAATCATTATGTGAGATAGCAGAAACCAACATGCAACTTCTTGTTAGGCAAGGAAATAGTTCATTCTAGTGGGAAAATTTTTCAGCCAAGGGTTGCCATGCTCAATTCTACACTCCAAATCCTCCAATCCAAATAAAAGATGCTTTCAACAACACACATGTCTAGGATTTTGATGCTATTCCCAATTATCCAAATGTATTGTGCAAGATGCAATCCTCCCATTTTTGCAGACAGGGAGCTGATTGTTTGATTTGAAAACCTTCTCCATTGAGTGATTTCAATTCCTATGTAGGATGGGACTTGATTTGGCAGAAGAGACCCTACTTTCAGTCAAAGACGTTCATTTGTGACAAGAACCTTCCTATAAAAATCTTTAATTTTTTTGTGGAAGCTGCTCAATAATGACATCTCCACTGATGATAATCTTCAAGCGAGGGGTTTCAGCTACGGTATGGATGCACTTCTCAAGCAAAGTGGAAATTCCTTTCTCCAAGCCTATCTTTCAACATTGCCTCATGTATTGGTGGTCTCATTCCAACAATCCCTTGGCCCGTATGTCCTGACACAAGGTTAGAATTCTAACTCTTCCAGAGTGGTATCTCACTAATGGCCGGAAGGAGGCCTTCTGTGCCTTCCACCAAAGCTACGCAGGAAAGGCCCAATGGGATATGAAGTTTATTGCTACCTTCCATAACCTATTGGGAGATTATGAAAGCACACAACCACTCTCATTTTGACATATCTCATGCTAGGATCATCAATCAAATCACCTTCCTTATACAAGACTTATCCTTGGCAAATCCATTCCCACAAAATAAAGGGGATGAGATACTAGTCCAATCGAGTCTTTCCCTTATTTTTCTTAACAGGAAAAAGATACACGAGTGGCCTGGACATCTCTACCCCACATCTTTTTTGAAATTTTATGTCAATGGCGCTTCTCATGGCAATCCCAAACCAGCAGCTAGATGAGGCCTACTACGAAATCAGTGAGGGAGAACTTTGCTCTATTTTCATTCGATTTATGCTGAACTATTATAGTAGCTCAAGCTAAAGCTCTTTTCCAAAGTGTGAAATACTATCTCCTCAACAGCATCAAAAATGACATCTTCAAAATGTACTCCAAATCTCTCTTCCAAATGGTTAAGGGCATCAGTCATGTTCCACAGAAGATTGATCGTATCCTACATGCCATAGTTTCAAGATCATCAAACATGAATTTTGTCTTCAATCATAAGTATTGTTTGTTAGAGGCAAATGCAGCTGCAGACTTCGATAATCTAGTTCAAAGTCACCTCTCCAACATCAATCCACCCAAATTCCTCTTAGGCACAGCAAGACTAGATGCTATGAATTGTTTCTACCTTAAACATAGAAAAGTCTCTTCAAGAGTTGTTTAAGGATCCTTTTATGTTTTTGCTTGGACTTTGGTCGAAGTCCCCCCTCTTGTAACCTTTCTTTAAAATTTCAATAATAAGGGTGATCCCTATCTTTATTTTAAAAAAATGTAACAAGCCCTACTGAAAAATGAACCAACTACAAACTACGAGGCTTCTTTCTCATGAGCCACAAACTATGAATGATTTTTGCCTACGTAGCTGTAGTTTGTGGCTAGTGTTCTGTTTAAGCCGCAGTCTGCAGCTGTTTCACTACTATCCAGTCACAATTTGTAGTTGGCCTTTATCAGCAACCTCAATTCCTTGCTCTTTCACATTAGCCTTCATGTTCTCAGTGCCAATTGATTATTTTGCCCCTCACTGTTGAATTCACCTGCACAAGACACAAAATAAAATGAATAGACAAATATACAAATAAAGCACATATTTAACCACAGAAACAACCTTTATCAACACAATCAACTATAAACATCCTAAACATGAATTTACTCTCCTAAAACACAACAAATGAGACTAAACACACCTACACACTTAAAAAAATAGGTACAAAAATAACTCTAAATATTAAGTCATCACAAGGCTTATAAATTCCTCTTTTTCTTCATGTACCATACACTATAAATGCAATTCAATCCAACTCAACATCAAGTGCTAATTTCACCATAAACAAAGACTGATTCATAAACAAGAAAAACAACAACTATTGTAAGCTAAAATTAACTAACAAAGAAGAAAAGGGTCTAATCTAGCATGATTCATAAGGATCTAATATCGCCATTATCAAAATAATGCCCAGCAACGGTGACAAAAACTTCTCCAATGTTAGGTTATGGTATGCGAGCTTTAGTAGAGAAAATGAAGTGACCGAAACATTGCACTTAAGACGTGGAACAAAAGTACATTTGGGAATGTCCATGACAAAATCATAGTTGGTGAACATTTAGTTGAGTGGAATTTCAAGAAGATCCATTGCCGAATCGGAGGGAGGCTCTTCACAAGGCTCAAGCACTATCTTGGCATCTAAAATAGAAAAGGAGTTGAAGTGAAAGAGGTGGAATTTCAAGAAGATCCATTGCCAAATCGGAGGAAGGCTCTTCACAAGGCTCAAGCACTATCTTGGCATCTAAAAACAGAAAAGGAGTTTGTTTGGCAAAAGGCAAGAATTAAATGGCTCCATGATGGTGATCAGAATACAAAATTTTTCATTAACACTACGTGAAAAGCAAGCAAAGTTGGCAATCAGCTCTATAAATGAGCAATGGCTTCAGAATGGTTTTTGTATGATCTGATTGAAGATCAAAAACCCAATGTAAAAGAAAAAAAATTAACTCAATCAATACCAAAAATCACCCACACACTGGCAAATATACAAGGTGGGTGGGAATTGTAGTTAGGGCAAGTGAGTATCGTTCCCTCAAGGATTGGGGTATAACAACTACTAGATTTATGACACTTTGCACAAGTTAGACAAAATCACCAATAGTTTGTCACTAACTACTAGCTTAACAATTAAACAAGCATCAAAATTTACTACCTAAACTAAGAAAGCAAGTAAATAGATAATCTAAGAAAGCAAATAGAATTTACCCTAAGAAAGCAAGTAAATTTAATCTAGTAAAGCAAGTAAAATTACCACTAATTAACTAGATTTTAAGAAAGCTTAATTGAAATGAAAAGTTAAACTAATCCTAACTAGAAAAGCATCAATTGAACTAAAAGCTTGTAAATCGTCATTTTCACTAAATTAAGAAAACTTAAGAAATGGGATTGAAATTAGATTTAAAACTAGAAACTTTTGAATTTTTAGATTTGTTACACTTTGGAACAAGTAAAGAAAAGCCCAATATTTTCTGAGACAATTAAAGCAAGAATTAAAGATTAATCTATGGAATTAAATTTTTGCTAAATGTAGCAAGAACACAAAGAACTTTCTAAGAAAATCTCAACTTTTACCTAATTTGAATTACAAGGAATTTAAATGGAAATGGGGTAAAAAATATATCTACTTAAATTACATCTACTTTAAATAATTGAAAACTCACTAAGATAACTGATAAAGCTTTAAACTTGAAAGAAATTAAAGAGTAGATCAAAGATGGAAGTAAAGAGAACTTTCTAATTGAAAGAAAACTTGAGAATTAAGCTACACTAAAACTCTAATTTACCACCTACTCCTGCACCTACACTATGTGTACTCAACTATCTACCTAGTTGCTAATGGAATAGTACAAGTTTAGTATTTAGAGGTAACTTAGTAAAAGATTACAATTTGGCAAAAATTACAATTCTGGACGTGTATCCATATCATGATATGGATTTTGAATTGGGAATTCATATCGTGATATGCCCTAATTCTCCCTGTAAAATTCAATCCATATAGTGATATGGATTTCTAGTACAATTTCTCAAATAACAATATAGAGACTTCTTCAGCAACTTTGAAATCTCCCTTTTGCCCTTCTTCTCTTAAAAGCTTCTATCTTTTAGACTCTATAGCTACAAAATGCAATAAACCTAATAAGAGACAAATTAAACTAGAATTAGCACTATAATGATCATATTTACACAAATGCAAATTCAAATACTAAATGCAATAAAACTAAACAAAAACTCATAGATCTAATCTAAAATCCAAAAATAGCAACAAAATGCTTGATTAAGCAAGAAAAATAACTCTAGTTTCCTAGAGTTATCACGCCTGGTGTAAGCTCATAAATATCGTATATTTTATGTATTGTTTTCCTTGTTTTTATTGAAGTATAAGCAAGAATTGACTAATTATGAGCTAAAATGGTTTAGTTTGAGTTTTTTAGGGTTTGAGTGAAGAAAGAGTTAAAATTGATCACAAAATTGGAGGAAACTTGCAAAATCTCAATTTGCATGCACCAGCGAAGAGCAATATGGACACAGTCTTTGGTAGATTAAGTATAACTTTCTTGTTAGAGCTCCAATTAGGGTAATTGAAGATGTTTTGACAAGTTACGACAAGATCTACAACTTCTATGTTTTGCATTTTAGTGTTTAATTTGGCATGCATCATGGTCAAAATTGAGAAAGAAGTTAGAACAGGTGCTGCCAGGAGCACCCAAGCACAACCAATTTGTAGCGCCTAGGCGCCAACTCCAATAGCTCCAACTTTTGGTTCTAGAAGTAGTGCCTAGGTGTGACCAATACGCAGCGCGTGCGTCATCGGACAGGTCTCATAAGTTTGCTTATTTTGCAAGAAAAGTCCTCCTGTGGGCCCGTTTATGTGAGAATTTGTGCTTATCATCCCAAAGCCCCAAAATCCTAATTTACCTATAAATACAACAAGAAGAGGGGAGGAAACAAGAATCATCATCAGCCATCATTAGTTTTTAGTTTTCAATAGTTAGAACAATAATTTAGACGTGGGGTAGATTTTTTCAAGTGTTCAAGCTACATGAGAAGTTTTTTCTCTTATCAAGAATTCGAGATTTAATGATCATCAGCAATGATTTTCACTGCAGTTACTGAATTTGATTTATTTTTATGCAATTTAATTTTTATTTTCATTTCATTCTTATTCTTTAATTATCATTCTTGTTTTATTGCATTTAAATTCTTAATTTCTTTCGTATATTAGTAATTAGGGTATATTAGATACTTCCATCATCTATTCAATAAAGACAATGGAGACGATTTAATTTTAGGAGAGTTAGTTAAGTCTGAAGAGTATAAAAACGTAATATACTATTAAATGATTCAATAATCAAAGGTGGAAGAGGCTTTGAAGAAGATGAAGAAAGGAAAAGCAGTTGGCCCCGATGGTATTCCAATCGAGGTATGGAAATGCTTAGGAAAGAAGGGCATAAGTTGGCTTACCAATCTTTTCATTAAAATATTGAAGAGTAAAAAGATGCCTGACCAATGGAAGAAGAGTACTCTCATACCCATATTCAAAAATAAATGAGGGACATACAAAATTGTGCGAATTATAGATGTATTAAGTTAATGGGCCATACGATGAAACTTTGGGCGAGAGTGATAGAAAGAAGGTTAAGAAACAAGACTAGGGTGTCAAATAATCAGTTTGGTTTCATGCTAGGGAGATCGACTACTGAAGCCATACATCTCTTAAGGAGACTTACCGAGAGATACCGAGATAAAGAAAAGGATTTACATTTAATTTTTATTGATCTTGAAAACGCATACGATAGAGTCCCTAGAGAAGTTATGTGGAGAGTTTTAGAAAAAAGATGAGTTAGAGTAGCATATATAGAATCAATAAAGGAGATGTATAGGGATGTAGTTACAAGTGTGAGAACACTAGGAAGGTTGACACGAGAGTTCGCTATAAATATAGGTTTACACCAAGGTTCAGCTCTAAGTCTTTATCTATTTGCATTGGTTATATATGAACTTACAAGAGTTAAAGAGAATGTTTAAGATTAACAACCTTGAGCCAAGAATTAACTATGATTCTTTATTAGAGAAACATGCTTAAACCTTTTTAGATCATTATTATGCTATGTAATTCCAGTTTTGTTACTCTTTTATCGTTTGTCTTCAATTAATCTTCCCTTATTTGCTTTCTAGATTAATATTGAGACTAGTTTACTTGCTTTCAAGGTTTTCTTTTGTGTTATTCCTCTCATTCAAGTTCTAAATATTATTTATTAATGTTGGATGATGCCAATTCCATTGGGTGACAATTAGCCTGATCATCAATTGGAATAATCTTAATAATTGGATAATAATGAACACAAATTAACAATTCTAGAGAGTGCTCAACACTAGTTTTGGTTCGGTTGGCCGAGGTGATATGAGAGTTAATTCCCTATCATAGACTCGTGTTGATTGTTAGATTAATTTAATTCATGATCAGAGATGGGTGAGTTAATTAGTTAGTTGTTGATAATTCGATACAGGTAAAATTCGAATTGATTAATTGAGCACACAGAGAGATCTACCTCTTGTCATTTAATTAATTTGATAGGATTCATCCACCGAGATATTAGGGTTGCATTGATAATTGGGAATGAACTTCCATTCATTACAATTAAACCAATTAATTGAATCAATCAATCAAAACTGAGAATTTGATGTTCTAATCTTAATCTATTATTTTTGTTAGTTAAAGTCTTTAATTCTAGTATATTTAACTCTCTATCCCATTGTTGATTCTTCAAATAGTGTTCAAGAAAAAGAATCGATACTTGTTGAACCAATTTTTGTGGGTTCGACCCCTACTTCTGCTATATATTATTTGACCCCGTACACTTACCGTGCATTATTTAGTTAATAGTAGAGTTAGGTGTTTACAAATTTTGTATTTAGATATTTTACATATCAAGTTTGTGGCGCCATTATCAGGCATTGGGTCTTTGGCAATATTAGTATAATTTGGTAAGAATACTGTGTTGAAGTGTAAATTGCATTTTATTTGTCTTAGTTTTATTGTGTTCTCAAACTTCCAAAAATAACCAAAAAGATTTTCATTTTTCATGGTTTGTATTTCTTTAATTAGTAAAACCCAAAAATATTTTCTCTTTTTAGTGGATGTTTAGGTAGCTACTAATCTAAACTCTCCCATTTTTCCTTTTTGTGTGCTTTTGTGTTAGTACTCGTTTTTGTGTAGGCTTATAAGAACATGCAAGGCATGAATTGGAATCATTCATGGCAAGAATATTATTATCCTTATGATTATGGAGACATGACCAATAAGCATGGTTCTTATGATGTTTTGGATGCATTCAGGATTGGTTATCATAATATATCAATCCAATTAGCAGCTTTAGTAGAAAAATAAGTAATTTTCAAGCTAATTCAATTTCTTACAATGGTTTATATTGTGATTCTTTGGCAAGTAAACATGTTAATTGGGAATGTGCATACCAATATGATCCCTACCCTTGTGATTATGAAACGAGATGGTCCAATAATCCATATTTCTTTTCAAGCTACCAAGATTATCATTATTCTAGATTTCTCTACATCTCAAGACAATATATATGTCCAAATGGAGCCCCATAGTGAATACCTATGGTCTACATGATGAATGCTACTCAAAGGAACTTCCATGAGCAACCAAACACCATGGAAGGGTATAGTGAACAAGCTCACATGAACAATTACTACTCACCCTTACTTATAGGACAATGCAAGTTTGGGTAAAATGGCATTCATGGAGACTCTTATGACTGCTATGGTTATGACCACACTCAACCACCACCAATTGAAGAAGAAGATGCTAATGCAAGATTTGAAAGGAAGATGAACACTTTCAAGCACCAAGGTGAATCTATATAGTGCCAAGATGAATCCATAAAGAGATTAGCAGACCAAATTGCCAGACTCGCAAGTGAGTTGATAGGTGAAGTTCAAGGAACTCCTACACCAATCACAAATGAAGGGGATAATGGTCACATTGAGGGTAAATTTGAGATGTTTGGATCATGAAGGATGAGCATTGAAGATAAACCGAAGGATTGATCTTGCACCACCATATCATACATTCAATAAAGGTGGCATCCAGTGTATTAATCAAGTTGGCTAGAGTAATGAAAGATGCTAGGTATCTACTAGAAGGAGTTAGGGATACGATGAATACATATGACGAAGTTTCACTTGTCCTTAGGACCTTCGAATATGCTATGCAATGTAGACAACTGAGCAAGGACTACAACATTCTCGACAAGCCTCCTTAGCTTTACTATGGGAGTGTTTCTTTTAATTAAGCTTTTATTTATGCTTTTTTTTATTTTTTTTAAGAACCCAATGGGGTAACAGAGGCTTTTAGCCTTGTGACTAGTTAGGCTTATATGTTTATAATTGTGACCTATTTTTTATTATTCTTGGATAATGTATTTTTAGATGATGACAATTAGTCTATTTTAGCTAACGATGATGGATTATATGCTTGCTTAGTGAATTGTGATTGTCATGGAATTTTCAATTGAACTTTGGCTTGAATTTTGTTCTTTGATTGTGAAATTACTAGAGTAATTTTTCATACATTCTCTTTGTTCGGTAGTTGAATAGTTTGATGAGAGTTGTATGGATCCTTGGTTTGGCCTTTCCATTTTCTTGGTTAATGAATCCTTTTGAAAATTAATATTGCACAAACCTAAGTTGGGGGGTATGAATTGGATATTTGAGAACTTTGTTTTGTGATAAACCCTCTTACCCCTAGTTAATGGCCTTTATTATGAATTGTTGAACCCCATGAAATCCTAATGACTCCCAATTATATTTATTATGTTAATTGGAAAACGGAAAAAAATTCCTAGACTTTATGTTTTGATTGGACCTTGTGTCCTTAAGAGTTAAATCAACTTGCTCTTATACCAAGTAAGGTTTTAAGTGTTTTTTGTGAATAGTTTCGTTGATTCAAAGTGAAGCCCAATTTCTAAGTTGAATTTTGATCATTTATTTGCTTTCACCTTCATCTTTTATGCATATTATTCCTTATCTCATAGGATTTTGATTGTCTTATTAAGTTAGATCCAGTGGTTCACTAGTGTTATGTTTAGCTATATTATGTATTTATGTGATGTTTTGTGTTTTATGATCAATTTCTGTTTTGAAAAAAAAAAAAGAAAAAAATTGAGAATTTTTTTCAAAAATTTAAAAAGATTCTTTTCTTTTTAATTAATGTCTTAATAGTAGAAAGTTTCAGTCTTAAGGATCTGACTGGGACGGCAGCCTTCAAAATTTCTATATTCTCTTCGGTTGAAATATTGTAAAGGGTTGAAAAATGTTTTCTGTTTGTTAGTAGTTTTTGTGTTCATTAACTTTGTGAGTATATATCAATAATTATTCAAGTTTTCTTCATTTTTTGAGTCCTTTGAGTTGTGAAAGTGTTATCACTATACACATCTATACTCCTTTGAGTAAGATGGTCACTAGACAATTTTCAATAAGTGTTAATCATGATTGTCTTGTGATGTTTGTTTTGTTCATAACATTCGTTGGAATTGTGTGTAATTTTTATAGTTGTGAAGTATGAGTGAAATTTTGAGCCAAGGAAATGATTTTGGCA
Source organism: Cinchona pubescens (assembly GCA_025175665.1). NCBI lineage: Eukaryota > Viridiplantae > Streptophyta > Magnoliopsida > Gentianales > Rubiaceae > Cinchona > Cinchona pubescens. The sequence continues at coordinate 155,035 of JANKKI010000068.1, read as the reverse complement.
AGTTCTTTGGACTGTTTGAGCCAAAAAGCTAACCTAATTGACATTTTCTCTTCTATATCCCCTTTTGAGCCTTATAAGCTGTATTTCTTTGTTTAACCATGTTATTTAACTGACTTACTCCTTTTATTTTTAGCCTTCTTCCTACTTATCACCTTATTAGTTAGTGTTGGTGGTGCATAATATCCATACTATGTGTCAATGTTATGGATGGCTGGGAAGAATATAAGTTGTATATGCTAAGGGAAAAATTAGAGTTCTACATCTTGTTTGATGCAAATCCTCTATGTAATATTGTGTTGGAAAAAAAAAAAGAAAAAAAAAGAAAAAAAAAAGAAAGAAAGAAAAGAATGATAGTTCCTTCTAAGTTATATTAAGTGTTATCAATAAAGCAAGATAATTCCTTCCATGTTGTAATAAAGAAGGTACATTTTTGGCTTCTGAAGAGGTAATTGGTTAAATGCTATAGTGGTTCGGGGGATGTTGCTAGAGGATTATGGTTCAAAATGATTCACTTACGTGTCTAAGGTGATATGAGCTACTTTATCCAAATATATATCTTACCTTATCCCTTAGCCTGTGTTGCAAGTTTTAAAGACCTATTTGATCATTGATTTGAGTTCATCTGTATTAGTGAGTATTGCGTATGCTAATTTCTTCTAACACATTTGTCACTTGCTGAACTTTTGGTCAATGGGTTTTTTCATCGATTAGTGAGCTAAGTGATATCTTCTTTTCTAACTAGAGAGATTAGAACTTTCATGGTGATTTGGGGTCGATTGTCAAAGTTCTCTTATATCCATATTTGGTTCATTTCTCTAATTTATTTGTTTTTCTTGTTATGATTGTTCATGCATTGAATAAAGTTAATTACACTTTCGTGTTTTTCTTTGTTTTGTTTTGTTCAGGACTAGCAAAACCTTAAGTTGGTAGGTATTGATAACCCTATGAAATTAGGGTTATTCTTACTATTTTTTGTACAATTTTTGTACCTAGTTTCGGCATTTTTAGGGTTTATGTGTTTGCTTTCCTACATTTCTATTTCTGTGTTAATATATGTTTTGTGTAGTATTTTAGTGTCCATTTAATTTTATTTAACTTATATTTATATGTGTATGTGTTTGGGCTTGTGTTTAAGTTGTTTATCTAATTCCTTTGCTCCTTGTGCATTCTTGTTTGTCTTTTGTTTATAGTTTTGGTAAGTGTTTAATTGTTATTTTATAGTTAAATTATAGTTATTAATGTGTGTTTTTGTTCTAGGGTCGTGTAGGAACAAACGGGTGCGTCAATCAAACGTTGGACAAAGATTTTAAAGGCAAAACAACAAAATTGTATAAAGCTATCTCAGTAAACTCCACAAGCCTTTTTGTTCACTGAGAGTGAACTAAAAAGAGTCATGCTCACTGAGAGTGAAATTGGCTCGTAAAGAGCAAACCATGCCGAGCAGCTATGTGATTTTTATGTTCTTTAGAGTTTGGGTGTCTATTTTGGTCAAGCCGTTTTAGTGCGTTTCAAGACTTATTCAGAATCTTACACTTTGAAACTCTTAGAAACTATAAATAAGAATATTTGGGACCTCAAATATAAGTTCTCTTTCAGCTTCCCTTCGGGAGCTGCAAGATTGACTAGGGTTTTCTTTCTTTTTCAAGAAAAGTTGAAAAGAAGGTTCAAGATTGACAATCTTTGACCAAGAGCTTGCAAGTCTTCATTAGAGAAGCATTCTTATACCTTTTTAGATCTTTATTATGCTATTTAATTCTAATTTTATTGCTCTTTTATTGTTTGTCCTCAATTAATCCATCATTTATTTTTCTTGCTAGATTAATGCTTAGACTAGTTTACTTACTTTCAATGTTTTCTTTTGTGTTATTTATCTCATTCATGTTCTAAATAGTATGGATTAAGGTTGGATGATGGCAATTGCATTGGGTGATAATTAACTTGATCATCAATTGGAATAATCATAATAATTGGGTAATAATTAACATATATTAACAATTAAACTCTAGAGAGTGATTAACTCTAGTTTTGGTTTGGTTGTCTGAAGGGATAGGAGTGTTGATCCCCATCATAGACCTGTGTTGATTATTACATTTATTTAATTCACAATCAGGGATGGCCGAATTAATTAGTTGGTTGCTAATAATTCCATACAAGTAAAACTCGAGTTGATTAATTTAGGACATAGAGATATCTACTCCAGTTTAATTAATTTGATAGGATTCAACCACCGAGATATTGTGGTTGAGTTGATAATTGGAAATTGACTTCCATTCATTATAATAGGAATAATTAATTGAATGAATTAATCAAAATCTTGACTAATCTAATCCTAATTCATTATTTTTGTTAGCTAAAGTCTTTAACCTAGTTTATTTAACTTTCTTTCCCATTTTGATTCTTCAAATAGTGTTCAAGCCAAAGAATTGGTAGTTGTTAAACCAATCCTTGTGGGTTCGACTCCTACTTCTGTTGTATATTATTCAACCACATACACTTACGGTGCACACTTATCTAGTTAATAGTAGAGTTATATTTTATAAATTTTATAACTAGATATTTTAAATATTAGTAAGGTGGTGTTTAGGAAGAAATTTAATTTTTGGTGGTTCTATTGATAAATATAAAGGCATGATCAGTGGCCAAGGGATTTATACAAGAAAAGGCATTGATTACTTTGACACTTATTCACCTATCACTAGAATCACTACTATTAGGGTGCTTTTTGCTATTACTTCCATGTATAATTTGATTTTGTAACAAATGGATGTGAAAACTGCTTTTTTTGAATGGTCATTTAGATAAGAAAATATATATGCATCAACCTTAAGGATTTGTTGTTGAAAGACAAGAACATAAAGTGTGTAGATTTGTTAAGACTTTCTATGGGTTCGAACAAGCTATTAAACAATGGAATGAACTATTTGACAAGACTCTTGTTTTTAATGGTTTCAAAATAATGACTAGTAGATGTGTATATAGCATGTTTTATACAATGTTGGAGCCTTGTTACTATATTGCATGCTTGTATGTTGATGACATGCTTATTTGTGAAATTGATGAAACTATTGTTTAACAAACTATTTCTTTCATTGCTTATAATTTTGACATGAAAGATATGAGCAAAGATGATATTGCTCAGGCCTTGTTTCATACTTTTTACAGTCACACTATGTGGAAAAAAAAAATCCTAAAAATGTTTAATCACTCTAATGGGATCTATGATCCTAGTGTGCATTTGAGAAATAATATATGTGATAATGTCTTATTAACTGAATATGTCAAAATTATTGAAAGTGAATGTATATGATGAATTGTACTCATCATGATATTGCATATATAGTTAAGTAGATTGAATAGATACACACACAATCCTGATAGGAGCCATTGCAGTGAATGGTCTAGATTTCTTTGAGATCTAATGGTACCATGCATCTAGGATTTTATTTTCCTGGACATCCTTATGTGTATAAACTTATTATGTGCTAATTAGGTGTCTGATAATAATGAAACTAACTCCACAAGTGGTGGTTATGTCTTTACTATTGCTAAGTTGTTGTTTCGTGAAAATCATCTAAGTAAACTTGAAATGCTTAATCTACCATGAAGTCTGAATTTATTGCTTTAGAATTAGCATGTTCTGAAGTCAAGTGCCTTAGAAATTTATTCAATGACATTCCAATGTATCCAAAGCTTGTATCTTTTATTTCTTTGCATTGTGATTCATAGGCAGCAATTGCTAGAACAAAAAGCAAAATTTATAATGAGAAAAGCTGGCATATCCATTTGATACACAATTTTGTGAGACAACTCATAAGCCTTGGAGTTATTCACATGGACTTCGTGAGATTCAAAAAGAATCTGGATAATCCTTTGTCTAAAGGACTAAAAAGGAACCCAGTCCAAGATACATCGAAGAGGATGGGACTTAGACCCATTGAGGAGAATTGAATGTATGGCAATTCAACCTACAGTAGTGGAAATCCCAAGTCACAATGATATTCTATTAGCACTATCATATATTGTCCCTCCCTCCATGATGTACTTAGTGCTTAGTGTCCAATTGTGATGGATAAGTCAACGATTCTTAATGAGTTTATATCTTTTATAGGTGGTATGTGGTAGTGCACACGTGATAACTTCATCTATGTGAGTGTGGGAGTGAAGCCGCTTCGTATGACGTTAACAAGTATATCTCTAGGGTACTCATGAAAATCCAGGTGAGATGCCTGATCTATAGGTCTCCAAATCGAGAGCTTACAATAGATTGAAGTCTAAAATGTGCTCAATTGTAGAAATGTACATTAAGGAGGAAGGTTCAAGACCTTGGTCACATATCTTCTGCATACTTCTTTGTTGAATGCACTATGTGAATAATACATTGTTAGTTGTGTGTTAGATTTCTTTATTCACTACCATTTCCGTATTTTAAAGCTATGTGGATGATTGTTAGATTTGTTGCCTCAAAATTCATAATTGTTCAAATTTTTGGTTCCCTCAGTTTTCACTCCTTCCACTTTGGAAAGAACTTGTCCCACATCTGTGGAAATTTAAATGGGAATCACTCAACATATATATGGGCAGTGTTTTGGCTATAGGCATTACTAGTTAGGAGTCAACACTATGCATGGTTTGGGAAAATTTTCTATATCACACATGCGCCTACTTAGGCCCAGTGTGGCATGGTGTGGTGTGGTACATTTGTGTTAACTGTTAGAGTTTTACTTATTATATAATTTTTCTTGTATTAATTTTAATTGGTGTTTATTTCTTGAGAATTCTAAACTAATTTTGGTGTCAATTCCTTATAGAATACTACTACCTTTTATATCTAGTTCCTTATCATAAATTGGTTCTTTTCCTTTCTTTTTTTCCCAAGTTATATCACTTGCGCTCTAACTCTTGGAAAATCGTTTCCTATAAATACCTGTCTTAGGGTTATCTTTCAATTATTGAATTCTCTTATTCGTACTTGTTTTCAGTCTTGTTCTTGGTATTGAATAGTCATGTAATAGGCTCGAAACCTTACTTGTGAGTATAAACGACTGTAAGCCTACCATTGTTTCTTGGATAGTTATCATCAAGAGATTTCTTTTGCACCAATGAATACAATTGCGTGAAGGATGAATCACTTTCAGGTATAGTGGTTACATGACTTGACTTTATTTTTGTTACAGTATTTTCTTATTTGTGGTGGTCATTCTATCCATTTATTCCAACAATGATAATAAGATATATTTGTTGGGATTGGTGAATGAGAAATCAATCTCACTAAACCTTTGAATGGTAATTCATTTACCAATTTAGTCCTTGTCTGATCAGCTACTTTCCTGTACATGAATAAGACAATAATTCAAAGTGATAAACATGAATGACATTAATTTGTTTAATGAATTATTTTGTGAACTATGTATAATATTAATTAGATGATCATTCATGCATGTGTAATTAATGTTGTATAAATTCATGAATTGGAGACTTATTAATGATGTCTTTATTAATACATTCATGAATTGTGGATATTCATCCATAGATAATTAATGATGTGTTTTGCATTCATTAAGAAATTCATTCATGTGTCATCAATGTTTTGTTCATGAATTATGTGTATTCATGAATATGAATGTTCATTCATGTATAATGTAGTGTCTATTCATTGGCTCCAAAAATCCTATAAATAGGTGTGTTGTCAAGAAGTTGGAATACACATTTACACATTCAAGTTCAAAAGTCTTCTTTCCATTCTTCATTCTTTCTTGATCTTCTACTCCTACTGTAGAGCTTTAAGAATCATGTTTCGTAGAGAGAAAGTTGAGTAATATTCTACAAGTTCCCAGACTTAGTTAAGTAATGCAACTTACAAGGGTGAAGTTGTTGAAATCTGGGGAGGCAATTGCATAGAATCCGTTTGTACCAATTACACCTTAAGGACAAAGGGTTAATCCTTGGTAATAAATATATCAATCAGTTCGTATTGATTGACTTCATGTTTTCCAAGTAAGTACTTATATGTTTATACTTTATTTATAGCATATAATTATGTTTAATCAAAGAATCTTATTACAAATAATAATATCATTGTTTTTCCAACAATCTTAAGAGGTAATTTTATTATTTGTGTTCTGTGTCAATCATTAACGTATTGTTAACCAATATTTTTATTGTTAAAAAAATGTTGGTGATTGCTCTTATATCTACTCTTGATCAAAATTCTACTTGTAACCAATATTTATTTGTTATTTATTGGCTATAGATTGTTATGGCAACTACTATAAATTCTTCAACACCTATCTCTTCTGAGGTAAAGATTCTACCTACCCTTCTGTGGTGCATGGTGAGAAACCTAAGAAGTTCATCTGGTTGAACTTCAAGTGGTGACAACAAAAGATGTTGTTCTATCTAACCACCTTAAACTTGGCAAAGTTCTTGACAGAGAATGCACCTAACCTCTCAGAAGAGGAAACCTATCCCATTGACGTGGCTACTATGGATGCATGGAATCATAGTTATTTCATGTGCAAGAACTATATTTTGAATGGTTTGGACAATGCACTTTATAATATGTCTATAGATCCATTCTTAGTGCTAAGGAACTATATGAAGCTTTGGATTGAAAATACAAGGCTGAAGATGCAGGCCTGAAGAAATTCCTAGTCAGCAAATTCCTGAACTTTAAAATTATTGATTCAAAAGCTGTAGTAATCCAAATTGAAAAACTTCAACTCATCTTACATGATATTCCTGCAGAAGGCGTGGTTCTTAATGAATCCTTTCCAAGTGACTACAATCATTGAAAAATTGCCACCATCTTGGAAGAACTTTAAGAACTACATTAAGAATAAACGTAAGGAGATGAGTGTTGAAGATCTTATTTTAAGATTAAGGAAAGAAGACGACAACACAGTGTCTAAAAGGAAAGAAATCCCTACACCTTTTGATGCAAAATTAAATATCGTTCAACAACCAAAGAAATCCCACAGAAAGAACCACAAGAAGAAGCTTGCTATAAAAGGAAAAGGCATTGCCAAGAAGTTTGAAGGCAAATTCTATTCTTGCAACAAGGTTGGGCATTCTAGCCAAAGATTGCAAAATGTTCCTCAACAAGGAAAATCTTGAAAGGAAATGCTATCCATGTTACTGAAGTTGATAACCTCAAAAATGATATTTCAGAAATGAACTTGTCTTTAGCTTTTTCTAAAGTCAACATAGTAAGCAACCCTGAACAATGGTGGCTTGATACTAGTACCACCAGACATGTTTGTGCAAAGAAGATGATGTTTTCCATCTACTAAGAGATGGATGGTAAACAACTGTTCATGGGAAACGCATCTACTTCCGACTTACTTGCCATTGGAAAGGTTATTCTGAAAATGATTTTTGGAAAGCTTCTCACCCTCAACAATGTATTTCATGTAGCTAACATTAGAAAGAATTTATTTTCTAGCTCATTGTTGAGCAAAATTGGTTTTTAATTGGTCTTTGAAAGTGACAGATTTGTACTTACCAAGAATGGTGTGTTTATAGGAAAGGGGTATCTTTGTGATAGCCTCTTTAAGTTAAATGTAATGAACCATTGTAACCAAGGATGAGAATAATGACAATGCATCTTCTTCTTACTTGCTTGAGTCTTGTGATATATGGCATGGAAAACTTGGACATGTAAATTATAATTCTATACAAAAGCTAATAAATCAAGATTTGTTACAAGATATCGTTTTTGATAAAAACCATAAGTGTGAAATTTGTGCAAAATCGAAATTCACAAAAACTTTTCATTCAATTGAAAGAAGTAGTGAACCTCTAGATTTAATTCACTCAAATATTGGTGATTTAAAATATGTGAAAACTAGAGGTGGTAAAAAGTTTTATATTACTTTTATGGATGATTGCACGATATATTGTGGGAGGGAGGCAATTCTAACTGCCAACCATATACTGAAAAAAGTCCTCCACAAGAAGTTGGAAAAAACACCACATGAAGTATGGAAAGGAAGGAGACTGTCCTTCAAATATTTTAAAGTGTGGGGTGTCTTATAAAAGTAGAAATCCTTGATCCTAAAAAGGTCAACATAGGACCTCAAATACCCAGTGGACTGTGTGTTCCTTGGATATTCCTATAATAGTAGTGCATATCGCTTTCTTGTGCATAAATCTGGTATTGAGGATATTCATCCTAATACCATTTTAGAGTCAAGGAATGCTACTTTCTTTGGGAATGTATTTCCTTTTAAAGAGGCACAAGAAATTCATTCACTCAAAAGAATGAGCAAGGAAAATTCAAGTGAAAATTAACAATCAAAACAGGATGAATTTGAACCAAGAATGAGCAAGAGGGCTAAAATAACAAAATCATTTGGCTATGATTTTATAACTTGTTAGAAAATGACCCATGAACTTTCACGGAGACTATGTCTTGCCTTGAAACTTCTTATTGGAAGGAAGCAATCAATAGTGAAATTGAGTCCATCCTACTAAATCATACATGGGAGCTAGTGGATTTTTCTCCTGGAAATAAACTAGTAGGTTGTAAATGGATCTTCAAAAGGAAGATGAAAATTGATGGAACTATTGATAGATAAAAAGCAAGAATTGGGATTGTTTAAGGCTACAAGCAACAAGAAGGTGTGGATTATTTTGATACATACTTGCCTGTATCAAGAATAACATCCATACGGACATTAATAGCAATACAGCTATTAATAAGTAGGAAATACATCACATGGATATAAAGACAGCTTTCCTAAATGATGACCTTGATGAAGAGGTTTACACGCAGCAACCTGAGGGGTTTGTTGTAAAAGGAAAAGAAAAGAAAGTGTGTAAACTTGTTAAGTCATTATATGTCTTGAAACAAGCTCATAAACAATGGCATGAAAAAATTTGACAAAGTTATGTTGTCAAATGAATTCAAAATCAATGAGGTTGATAAGTGTGTTTATATAAAGAACAATGATAATGGTTATGCCATTACATGTCTATATGTAGATGATTTGTTGATTTTTGGAAGTAATGAGTACATGATCAAGTCTAGAAAAACCATATTAACTAAAAGGTTTGACATGAAAGACTTGGGTGTTGTGGATGTCGTACTGGAAATTCAAAATTTCTAAGACATCTGAAGGATTGGTATTGTCCCAATCTCATTATATTGAGAAAATTCTCAACAAATTTTCTAACGATGACAAAAGCATTGTTAAAACAACAATGGATTTGAGTGTACATTTGTCCAAAAATAAAGGAAAAGGGATACACCAATTGGAGTATTCCCAAATCATTGGTAGCTTGATGTGTGTTATAAATTGCACAAGATTAGATATAGCATATAGTAAGGATTGGAAAGCTATCAAAAGGATACTCACATATTTAAGGTACTCAAACTATGGCCTACATTATACTATATATTCGACAGTATTGGAGGGGTATAGTAATGTAAATTGGATATCCGATACCAAAGACTTGAAATCCACAAGTGGATATGTCTTTATGCTCGATGGTGCATCTATGTGTTGGAAATCCTCTAAGAAAATGTATATTGCAAGATTCACAATGGAATCAGTGTTTATTGCTCTTGATAAAGTAGGAGAAGAAGCTGAGTGGCTTCAAGTCATTATTGTATACTTATAGAATTTCTTAGACGATATTCTATGCTGGCCAAAACCAGTGCCAGCTATTTGTGTTCATTGTGACAGTCAAACAGTAATTGGAAGGCACACAGTAGTATATATGATGGTAAGTCCGGACATATACGTCGTAGACATAATATTACTAAACACTTTCTGTCGAATAGAATTATTTCCATTGACTATGTGAAGTCAAAAGAAAATAATACAAATCCGCTAACTAAAGGCTTGACGAGAGAGCTTGTATATAAGTCATCAAGGGGAATGTACTTAAAACCTTTAAAAGATAAAAAAATTTTATGATGGTGACCCTACTTAGTTGACTGGAGATCCCAAGATCTAGGTTCAAATGGACAACTTAGTCATATTGCACTCTTAGTTGCACTTGAGGAAGTTTATTTCCTACCTATTCCTATGATGACAGGATTGCTAGCTGCAGTGACAAAATGGTGAGATGAACTCTTAATGATTCCCTTAGTTTGATTTCCAAGTAAGGTATCACAGCATACTCTTAATGCTAATAGAGATCACCTATATGAATGGAAAATGTAGTCGTTTCTTTGAGAATTTCAAAAGACTTAATTCTCTAAAGCACTCAAAAAACCAGTTGTTCATGCCAAAATGAACACAACCGTGAGAACTAATAGAATATCTAGGAAGAGAACTATGTGAGTACTATTATCTTGGTTTACACTAAACGTTGAATAGTTCAAGACATCATGTTCACTAATAAGCCGAGTAAAACCAATAGTATTTTACTAGGGAAGGTTTAAAGCCAAAAGTTATCATACTTGACGTACCGATCTTTAGTTCAATTCTCTTCGTTAATTCTTTGAATTTTTGTACTGGTCAATCAATTTGCATTCATGTGGAGGATTGTTTGAATTGGTGAATTAAATATTGATCTCGATGAACCTTTGAATGATAATTTGTTTATCAATGTAGTCTTTATTTGATTAGTTACTTTCCTGTACATGAATAAGATATTAATTCAAAGTGGCAAACATGAATAACATTCATTTGTTACAATGAATTGTTTTATGAACTATGTATAACATTAATTAGATGATGATTCATCCATGTGTAATTAATGTTGCATACATTCATGAATTATAAATTTATTAATGAAGTGTTAATTAATACATTTATGAATTGTGAATTTACAACCATAGATAATTAATGATGTATTCATTAATTATGAAGATTCATTCATGTGTCATCAATTTTGTGTTCATGAATTATGTGTGTTCATGAATTATGAATGATGTTCATGTATTAATGTTGTATCTATTAATTAGCTCCAAAAAATCTATAAATAGGTGTGTTGTCAAGTAGTTGGAGTACATATTTACACATTCAAGTTCAAAAGTCTTCTTTCCATTCTTCATTCTTTCTTGATCTTCTATTCCTCTAGAGGTTTAAGATTCGTATTTTGTAGAGAGAAAATTAAGTAATACTCCCCAAGTTAATGGACCTTGTTAAGTAGTCCGACTTGCAACGGTGAAATTGTTGAAATCTTGGGAGACAAGATTGCATAGAATCCGTTTGTAACAAACAAGGGGCAATTACGCCTTAAGAACAAAGGGTTTAATCCTTAGTAACAACTATATCAATCAGTCTGTATTGATTGACTTCCTCTTCACCAAGTAATTACTTATATATTTATACTTTATTTATAGCATATAATTGTATTTAATCATCTTCACCAAGTAAGTACTTATATATTTATAATTTATTTATAGCATATAATTATATTTAATCAAAGATTACAAATAATAATATTATTATTTTTGTCAACAATATTATATTAGAATTTTAGTGTAAATAACTGATTTTTAGTATATTCAGACTGTATCCGTGCCTACGATTTGGTCCGATTGTACTTTCATCTTTGCTATTATCAGTTTTGTGCTTGTGATGTATTTTCTATATAAGTCCCTTTATTTCAATGTAATATTTAGTATATGCAATGAGATCTCTGAGGTAAGTTATTGCTAATGTTTAATTGACATTTGCATATAGTAAATACCCTAATTACCAAGCATTCATTCCTTATAAAAGATACTTTTTGTAGATGATAGAATTTAGAGATCATATTGTTACCATGATTTATAAAAAAATTTATGAATTTATTATACATGTTCAAAAGAAACTAGAGGGACTCACACACATGATTTTCTGGATGTATATGTCTATTGTTCAAGATGATGAATATATATAAGTTTTTTTTTTTCCTCCAAATTATTCCAATGGAATTTATGTACAACCAAAAAGTTATAATCTTGTGTAATGTATGGTGAAAACATCATGTCACCTTTAAAATTATAATATAAAATTCCAACAATTAGTTAACATTATATCTCCACTAATCATTTGAAGTGTTTTTAAGTGTTGGTATATATTTGGAAAGTTAACAAACATATTACATTTTTTTTACAGCCATCTATATTTTTTCTATGGTCATCTACATAAAATAAGGCAAAAGCTTGACAACAAAGTGTAACCCAATAGTAAGGTTACACTTCCCTTATGGCCTAGGAGTCATAGGTTTGAGTCACCAAGGAGATAGGTGGAGATTCACTGTAAATCCTTTTTACATAAAATGAATTATAGAGCTTATAAAATGAATTTTAGGCTAACGATGAAAAGAATTAAAGTATAAGTTATATGAAATGGTTAGGTAAATATTAAAAAAAAAATTTATATGTAAATTATATTGGATTATCGGAACTCAACTTAACTTACCCAAGCCAACTCAATCCAATATGTTTCAGTTAATTCAATTCAACTAACTAGAAATTCGATAACCCAATTTATTTAGCTCCAAATTCATTTGTGTTGGGTTAGATTTGAACACCTCTATGTAAAAGAGTGTGTGAATGTGAAATAGAAAAAAAAAATGAAGAGTAAACTTTCCTATACTAATAAAGAATTCAGCAATTTAAGTAAATAAATATTTTAGCCAAAATTTTGTGCATAAATTAAGTGATGCTTAATATATTCAAATGTAAGAGAATTTTGTTATCAAACACACTTAATACAAAAACACTTAATTAAATTTAAACACTTAATATAATTATGAAACACCCCTCAGCCTCAGCTGTCGCACCCCCCCACAACTAGCGGTGGCATGCACCTTTGGGACCGGTACCGTCGCCAATGTGGTGCTCGTGAAATAGGTGATTAAATGCAAAAATCCTATTTACTATTTACAAACATAAATTACCTACATACTATTACCAATTTAAATGAATCACCTATTTACTATTACATAACGGGGCTTTAAATGCGACTATGAATTGTACTTCTGAAATAATCTAAGCTAGGGAACATAGGGGGGCTGTCTCTTATACACATCTAGATGTGTATAAGAGACAAATGTACAGGAGAGTAACTAATCTGTCTCTTATACACATCTAGATGTGTATAAGTCCCAGAGGTAAATGTTTTGCCCGCGGGTTGTGGGGGGGTGCGTAAGCTGAGGGTTTGGGATAGATTTGAATTTCCCTAAGCACCCAAAGGTTTACCCCGCGTTGGACTGGTTGCATGATTTTATCGCCTTTCCCAGATTTTCAATTTTAGTATTCATTATTGCCGACTTTGTAGCATACGTGTGCTTAAGATAGTTTAAAAGTAATAAAATATGTACATATTAATGAGGAAATAAAAATAAATGGTAAATAAAAACATTGACAGGTAAATTTAGCCCGGGGTCCAATTTAAAGTTGCACACATTTAGGTTGTAGTGCCCTTTAACTCCCAAAGGGCAAAACAGTGGTTTGTCATGCACGCCAGAGTTTACTTCTAGCCCGATTTTATATTATTGATACAGTTATTAAGTCATGGACTAAATTGAGTTTGATTCAAATATTTAATATCTAGTCGTGCAACTAAACAAAATTTGAGGACAGAAGAGCAAATTCACATCATTTAACAAGTAAGAAAAAGCATAAATATTATATCGAGACCAACAAACATAAAAAATAAAGCACAAATCATCACAAAAGAAACTAATCGAAAAATATGTGCAAAATCAGAACCTATTTACAATTTAATACTCATAAGGGCAAAATGGTAATTTCACAATCAAAGGGTAATTAAACATATTAAAATGTCAAACAAAAATCAAATTAAAGCTTGGTGGTTATTGTCATTAAAAATGTAACTTAAAAGAAATTTGAAAAGATAAAAAAGAAAATTAAGTCATAAATAATGTAAAAATAGTAAGATAAGCATTTTGTCACCAAAACAATCGATTCAAAAGCCCATTTAACTCACCTCAACCTCAGGAATGTGGTGGAATTGGTTATGCTTGGCTTGGAGTACGTTTGAGCCGAATTTGCTTTCGGCACCTCCAAGCTTCCGGTTGATGAACCGGCCTTCTTCCACCACGTTTTTCACCCACCCGATGAACGATTTTTCTAGATGCTTTACAAAGAGAAGTTGTAGTTATACCCTCTACAACTTTTCTTTTTAAAGTTTAGTCTAATTACTTTTCAATCGTTTGGAATTTTCACTCAAAGTTGGCTGTCTGGAAAAATTTTCCAGACTTAGAAAATTTCTCTTTTTTTCTAGCAGATTTTCTTGGCCACCAGCCTGATTATACCACGTTTTTTACCCTCCAAATGAATGATTTTGCTTGAGATTTACAAAGAGAAGTTGTAGTTCTAGGTACTCTCTACAACTTTTCTTCTTTGAGTTTAGTCTAATTATTTTTCGATCGTTTGGAATTTTCGCTCAAAATTTGGCTGTCTGGAAAATTTTCCAGACTAGGAAAAAATTTCTCTCTTTCCTTTTCTGCAGAAATTTCGTCCCCCTTCTTTAGACTGATTTTTTTGCTCTTTAAAGAGGTGGATTGAGTGTAAAAATGGTCAAAGACCATTCCTTGTCATGTTAGGAGTATGGGGCATCTGAAATTTGGTGAGAATGGGTGAAAAAATGCAGAGAAAAACGTGGCCAAAATAGATGTCGAAGTGTTGTTCGGGCGTGAAGACGCTGCAGTCTTGTTCACGCGCTGAATTTTTTTTTTTTTTTAAATCTAAAAACTTAATAATATTAAAACTCATTCTTTGTATTTCAAAAATGCATAAAACACATAATAATTAAACACCATAAGACAAATTAAGAGGGAATTAAAGGATAAATTAAGAGGAAATCAAAGAGCAGGTTAAAAAGAAATTAAAAGGGAAATTAAAAAGAAAATTGAGAGTCAAATTAAAAGGAAAATAGGGGAGAACTTAAACTTAGTCTTAAGATGGAATGAGGATTTTGAAGCCATAAGGATGGTAAGGTATACCCTTGGAAATTTGCCTCCATTTATAAAGGGGTTAATTTCTTTAGATACTATTGGTGTGCCTCAACTAAGGTTTACAAAATGATTTCTACTAGAGGTTTTGGTATAATTCCTCTCCTTATACTCTTTTATATTTCAATAAAATTTGGGAATAGCACTCCCTATGATGGCTCCAGTGATTAGCTATTTAAAAAAAATAAAACATTTAGCAAATAAATTCCTTGTATCAAAAGGTTTCCATCATTAATTCTTGGCAAATATGGACATATGCAAAGTTGGAATCATCAAGAAAATTTAATAACTTTTATTTATTAGTAATATTTAGTACGCCACATGCATTTTCCCTGATCATAAAAAAGTTGTTTACATTTTTAATGGCTTTGATTGATTATAAGTGTGGAATTTTTTGATAAAAAATTTACCAGCGAGTACTTGTAAGTTATTATTAAAATAACGTATAACCATCTTTTTTTTTGCAGGCTCACTTTGTCAACAATTATTATCAAGTAACTATAAATTATAGCAAACTGCCTGAAAGTAGCAACTTATCCAAAGTAGCGCTTTTGTCACTTAATTTGTAACACCCCATTTTTTCGTCAATTTAATATTCCTTCAAATGTTCATTAATGTCTATTCTTTTTGTTCAATAACTAAATTATCCATCCTCATTTTCACTCTAGTTTGAATCTAACAAATGAGATAAGATTAATATTGACAGACTAAAAAGTAATTTGGTGAACTGCATCCTTAACCTTTAAGTAGGCACCTCTCTTACACCATATTTTCTTCTACTACTTCCTACTAGTTCTTCCAACTTCCTTTTTCTCTCCAACTTCTCTTTACTTACACTTAAAACTCTAAGTGGAAATCTTGTAAACAAAAGGAGTTTGAAAGTGTAGAGGTTAGATTTACATCAAATATCAACAATTAAGGCGAGTTCTTGGTCGTATAAGCTTCATATTGAAAGTTAGGGCTTCAAAATTGTTTATATTTCATTATTTTAGACAAATTTTCATAGTTCCTTGTGCTTAAACCTAGGGTTTTTTATGTTGAATTACACCTTCAGTTGCCCAAGATTTCCATAACTTGTTCATACATATTTTAGCACTTGTTTCTAAGTATTTTGAGTGATTTTTTATCATCAAAGTGAGCTTCTTCATGGGTTTGTTGGAGTAACCAACTGGGTTGCTCATATTCATCAACTAGCTTGATCATCCAAATTTTTCTTCTTATTTTTGCTTGATTTTGACCCTACATTGTACCCCTAGGTATACTCTAATGAGTGGTATTGCCCTCCCATGGTTTTAGGTCAAGGAAGAAAAGTTTTTGACCAAGAGAATTAGGGTTTCAAAAAGGCGAACGGCAATGTAGGTAGTGCTTACACCATTCTATTTGACATATTACTAGTGTGCAATGACAAATGAAGCTAAGTATGAATGGTTTCATAAAGATTTACATGTTAAGTATTCAAGTAACAGTATGGCTTCTATATATAATAGTATTAAACTTTGCAATGGTGAACGCTTTGTGTAAACTTATGGGATTACAACATGGACCCAGTTCTATTTTATGTTGTGCAATGATGAAAGTAAATTTGATTCATGGAAGTATACCGGTCATCTGCATGAGTTGTATGAAACATAGCATTTATGATTAATCTTGTATTTGCATTGCAACCTAGTGCAATGTTCAACCAAGGTAAGAATAACTTGCGAAGTACCAGATGAAGTCAATTTTTCATAAAAAATTGGATTCAACAGTGAGATACTACAAAACCTTGAATCTAATCAGAAATGCCCTCCCTCAGTGTTTAGAAAAGACTTCCAAATTTCAATTTCCATTCTAGAAAATTGAGCAAATACTTATGGAACCATTAGAGTTTTACTTCACTTAAAATTTTCTTCTTATATTTTTTGTCAATTAGAGTTCTTATCTAGATTTTCTCATTGGAACTCTACTTATGAAAATCTATCCGTTTTTGGTGTTCACATTGACGAAAATTCTATCTGATTAGCATTCACATTGGCATTCACACTTGTGTTCACATTGATCATTCCTATCTTTACTCCCAAGGTAGTGTTGTTGCTTCCAAACTCTAACTGAATTAATCACTATAAATAGAGGCCTTGAGGTCCTCTTCAAAACACACCAAAAGCTCTCTTCTTCTACTTTCTCTTTCTTTTCCTTTTCCCTGGTACTGAGCACTCCAGTGGCAAGCTCGAAGCCTTTTCTTGCAAGTGTACACAACCAAAGCTGCCATTGTATCCTGAAGAGTGACTGTCAATAACCCGTTTGCACCAGTGGATTACGATCTCATAGGGGACAAAATCACTTTCAACAATAGTGATTACACACCTCGGCTTTCATTGTTCAAGTTTCGATTGTTGTTCTATCAATTTATTCCAAAAATCTTGAAAGTGATTTTTCCATATTACTGTGATAACCAACGTTGGTGTTCCTGGCATTTCCAAATTATAACTATTTGATGACAAGAACTACAAATGCTATAGTCCGAGAATGTTTTGTTTTATCTACAGACCCTTAAAACGGATTACGCCCTATTCGGAGATGATGCACCTTCAGAATCCACTAGGGTTTGTGCTGATAATAACTGAACCACTAGACGTCACGTGCTGAATTTTATGACTGACGCCATGTTTGACCTACACCACCTATATAAGTCTATGAAAGAAATATGGATGGCTTTGGAGAAGAAGTAAAATGCCAAAGATGATGGAGAGAAGAAGTATGTGGTTTGGCAAGTTCCTAGATTTCAAAATGGTGGATGACAAATTTGTCACCGACCAAATCCATGCATTCCAGAATATTATTATGGGCATTACTCAAGAAGGCATGAAAATTGATAATGCCTTATAGGTCGCTGCACTAATCAAAAAATTGCTACCATCCTGGAATGATTACAAGAATACGTTAAAACATGACAAAACTACCATGACGCTTGATGAGGTGATATCTCACATCCATATCGAGGAAAGTAATTGTCAGAAGGACAAATCTGTGTCACTTATCAGTAAGTAATCAGGCTCATGAGTTCTCAACCAAGGTGAATTTGGTGGATAGCAAGCTCAAGGAAGCTTCTCAAAGATTCAAAGGCAAAAATCATTGATCCAAGAAAGATTGGAAGCATAACAACAGGCAAACCCAGGACAACTAGCACAAGCATTCTAGTAAGTTCAAAAAAATTGGTAAGATTAATAAAAGGTCTGAAGGACCTTGCTATATCTGTAGAGTTATAGGTCACAAGGCAAACAAGTGCAAGTTTTGCAAGGGACAAGAGCAACAATCAGCCAATCAAGTGAACCTTTCTGAACGCGATGAAGAAATTGTTGATGGTGTCTCTGAAGTGAACTTGGCTCACAATGTGACTGAACGAATTGTGGACACTGAAGCCACAAAGCATATCACTATTGATAAATATCACTTCCTTGAGTATGAAAGAGTGAGCAATGGGCAGCTAGTCTTCCTTGGAGATACTTGTGCTGCTCCAATTTTAGGAAAGGAAGTCCTTTTCACACTTAGCTCCACAGACTCCTAGAAAGTCTATTACTTTGACCAATATGTTGCAAGTTCCATCCATGAGAAGAAATTTAATTTCTGGTTCTTTGCTTAATAAGGATGCTATTAAACTTGTTTCTTAGGGTGATAAAGTTAATTTTTACTAGGAATGGGGATTTATGGGAAAGGCTTTTTGCTGTGGAGGTTCATTTGTATTTGATGCTACTTGCAATGGAATGAATAATAATGCTACTTTTGCTTATATTATTGATTCTATTGATATGTGGCACGCTAAATTAGGACACGTGAATGCTGACTCTATAAGGAGAATGAAAAACACAAACTTGATTCCTAATCTGATTGATTATAAACTAACAAAATGTGAAATTTGTGGAAAGCTAAACATCATAAAAAAAAAAAACCTTTAATTATGTTGAAAGAATTTGTAGTCTTTCAAAATTAATTCACAGTGATCTTGGGGACTTTAAAAATAATATGAGCAAAGGTTGAAGGAAATATAATATCACCTTCATTGATCAATGATTACTCAAGATACACTAAATTATATCTCCTATGTCGAAAAGATGAAGTTGAAGAAATGTTCATTATATTAAAAAATGAAGTTGAAAATTAACCAGAGAAAAGATTAAAAAACTTATGTCTGATAGAGCAGGTGAATATGATTCCAAACTGCTCAAGAATTTTTGTGAACTAAATGGAATAATTTATGAGACTACTTCACGTTACTCGACTCAATAAAATGGAGTTACAAAAAAGAAAAATAGAACTCTTAATAATAAGATGAATGCAATGTTAATAATTTTTGGGTTACCTACTAATATATAAGGGAGACTATTTCATCTGCTTGTCATATTCTTAATAGAATACCTCACTAGAAAACTTCAAAGACAACTGTGTAAAAGTTATGCTCCTAACCTTGGGTATTTCAAAGTGTGGGGATGTCTAACTAATGTAGGACTACCAGAATTTAAAAGAAATAAAATTGGGCCTAAAACTGCTGACACAAATCTTTACTGTTTTTGCATATCATAGACGTGCTGCCTATAGGTTTTGTTTTGGAGTCTAATCATGTTATGAAAACTAAAAATGCTACAATTTTTTGAGAATGTTTTCCCAATGAATAAAAATTCTACAAAAACATTGTCACAAGAAATTCAAGATTTAGAAGAACGTGAAAATGAAGAAACTCAAGAATTGAGAAGAAGTAAAATAACAATAGTGGAAACTAAATTTGTGCTTGATTTTATAATTACTTTCATAACTGAAGAAGATCCAAAAACGTATGAAGAAGCAACAAATTCAGTTGATACTAGTTTTTTGG
Organism: Cinchona pubescens; assembly: GCA_025175665.1. Taxonomy (NCBI): domain Eukaryota; kingdom Viridiplantae; phylum Streptophyta; class Magnoliopsida; order Gentianales; family Rubiaceae; genus Cinchona; species Cinchona pubescens. The sequence goes on along the minus strand of JANKKI010000068.1, from coordinate 135,267 downwards.
AAAGATGCAATTAAAAATGAATTTGAGTCTATAATGAGTAATCACACCTAGAAATTGGTACATTTGTGTAGACAGTGTAAACCCATTGGGTATAAGTTGGTGTTTTGAAAGAAGCTAATGCCTCAAGGTTCTATTGATAAATTTAAGGTACGTTTAGTGGCCAAGGAATTTATAAAAAAAGAAGGCATTGATTACTTTGACACTTATTCACTTGTCAATCTAAAATCACTACTATTAGGGTACTTCTTGTTATTACTTCTATATTTAATTTGACTATGCGCCTAACGGATGTGAAAAGTACTTTTTTGACTGGTGAATTGGATCAGAAAATATACATGCATCAACTTGAGAGTTTTGTTGTTAAAAGACAAGAACATAAAGTGTGTAGATTTGTTAAATCCTTGTATGTTTAAAACAAGTTCATAAACAATGGAAGGAAAAGTTTGATAAGACTATTATTTCTAATGGCTTTAAAATAAACTAGTCTAATAGATGTGTCTATAGCAGATTTTATGAAAATGTTCGAGTCTTGATATGCTTGGATGTTGATGACATGCTTATTTTTTGAATTGATAAAACTATTGTTAAACAAACCAAGTCTTTCCTTGCTTCTAATTTTGATACGAAATATGGGTAGAGATGATGTTAGTTCAGCTCTTAAATTTACTAAAATTATCAATGGTTTCAAACTTTCCCAGTCACACTGTGTAGAAAAAATCCAGAAGTAAAAAGTTTAACCACTTTGATTTAGGTCCTAGTAGTACACCTTATGATCCTAGTGTGCACTTGTGAAAGAACAAACGTGATAGTGTCTCACAAACTACATATGCCAAAATTATCAGGAGTGTTATGCATTTGATAAATTGTACTCATCCAACTATTGCATATATTGTTGGTAGATTGAGTAGATATACACATATTCCGATAGTAGTCGTTGGACTGTACTATCTAGATTGCTTAGATATTTGAAAGATTTAGGACTCTATTTTTTGGTAGTCCTTCTATGCTTATTGGGTATCTGATAATGATGAAATTAACTCCACGAGTGATTATAGTTTAGACTTGTTAGAGGTGCTATTTCTTGAAAATTATCTAAGCAAATATGTAATGATAAATCTACCAAAGAATCTGAGTTTATTGCTTTAGAATTGGCATGTTCAAAAATAGAGTGGCTTTGAAATTTATTGACTGACATTCTTTTGTGGCCAAAGCTTGTATCTTCTATCTCTGTCAGAATACTTGCATTGTGATTCACAGGCAGCAGTCGCTAGGGCCAAAAGTAAAATATACATTGGGAAGAACGGGCATATCCATCTGAGACACAATATTGTGAGACAGCACATGAGAAATGGGGGGTCATTACCTTGGACTTTGTGAGATTTCAAAAGAATTTAGCTGACTCTTTAACTAGGAGAATGAACAGAAAGTTAGTCCAAGATACATCAAGGGGGATGGAACTTAGACCCATTGATGGGAATTGAATGAGATGAGAACCCAACCTACATCAGTAGAGATCCCATAAAGTAGGTTCAATGGGTAATAACAAGTCACAAAGATATTCCATTTGCACTATCTTATGTGGTCCCCCCTATGGTGTAGATAGTGCTTACTTTCTATAAATTATGAGGATCGAGTCGACGACACTTAGTGAGATTATATTCTTTATAAGTGGTGTGTGGTAGCACACACTTGCTAATCTCACATATATGAGTATGGAAGTAGGGTTTGTTTCCTATGAGACTAACGCAGTATATCTTTAAAGCACTCATGAATATCCAAGTAAGGTGCATGGCCAAAAAGGCACCAATCTGAGAGTTTATAATGGATTAAAGTCTACGAGGTGCTCAACTATAAAAGTTTGCATTAAGGAGGAAGGTTCAAGACCTCAATCACCTATCTTTTGTATACTTCTATATTAAATGCACTAAGTGCAATTCAAGTCCATAAGACATCATCATTTACGTGTTAGATTTCTTTACTCAGTATTGAATCCGTTTTGAGCCATGTGAGGGATTGTTGGATTTTTCCTCCAAAATACAATTTGAATGAAATTTGATTTCCTTCTATTTTTTGTTCCCTCCTTTTGTGAACCATTTGTCCCGTATTGGAAACTTGTGTTTGATTTCTTCATCTTGTATATGATTGGTGTTTTGCCTTTGAGCAATACTAGTTTGGAGCCTAGACTATGCTTGGTTGGTGGTTTGGGGAATTTTTCTCTACCACATACGTGCACGCAAGCCTGCCCAGCCTGGCACAGCATGGTGTGGTGTGGTGTGGTGTGGTGTGGTGTGGTGTGGTGTGGTGTGGTGCGTATGTGTGAACCTTTAAAGTTTTACTTCATTTACATTTTTCTTCCTATATTTGCTTAGTGGAACTCCACTTGTGAAAAATTTTCGATTTTGGTGGTAACATTGATAAAATGCTATCTAATTAGCATTCACATTGATGTTCACACTTGTGTTCACATTAATCGTTCCAATCTTTTCTCCCAAGGCAGCAGTGTTGCTTCCAAACTCTGGCTGAATTAATCACTATAAATAAAGTCATTGAGATCCTCTTCAAAACACACCGAGAGCTCTCTTCTTCTGCTTTCTCTTCCTTTTCCTCTTCCCTAGTACTGAGTAGTATTGTGGTAGGTTAGAACCCTTGCTTGCAAGTCCACGCAACCAAGACTGTCATTGTATTCTGGAGAATGACCACCCAGTGATCTGTTTTGCTCTAGTGGATTACTATCCCATGGGAGACGAAATCACTTTTTAGGATTTATACTGATTACACGCCTCGGCTTTCATTGTTTCAATTTTGATTATTGTTCTGTCAATTTATTCCAACACAGATTACTACTATCTTCTCAGTCCAACTTAAAGCTTACACTTTTATCAAAATAATCGAGGGAAAAAAAAAATTTACTTTGAAACTATTTCCCACTCTTTGATATCACAATCATCTAAAATTCTTGAACAGACCCCATCAATATAGCCATATGATTTCTCCAAATGTGCGTCCACTTAGAAATTTATGATTATCCAAATATCAAACTCTCAAAAAGCTAATTTACAAGTAAGAATTTGTTTCAGCAATGGATAACTAACACATCATCAAATATGAATTTTTTTATAACATAATCACCAGAATACCAAAATTAAAGTGGTCAGGCACTTACATTTTGGAAAATATAATAAGTGAACAAAATAACTAAAAAAGGAAAACCGATCAACACATAGGAGAGTGATCATCATTGAAAAATAGAGGAAGCCTCTAACCATGGTGGATACATACAACAAAGATACTATAGGGGCTGACAAAAAGAGAAAGTTCACACTTAGGGATGAGGAGGAAGATACAATAATGGACCTAAGGACAAGTCTAGTGGGATTACAATGTTTTGGAAAACTGAAACCAAAATAAAAAATATTTTGTGTTCGAATTGCTCTATTGAAGTTCGGATTGATGAAGGGAACAATAGGGGAATTTAGCGGTGCATAGGAATATATGCAAGCTCGGATAGGAAAACTAGAAGAAAGTACTGGAGAAAGTTGCTAGAGAGGATAATTTATAGAGAAATAATTGGGTACTTTTGGGGGATTTCAATGTCCTGACTTCTTATGAGGAGAAATGGGATGGGGGAGGGGAACAAAAGAGAGATGTCGACCTTTAGGGACTTTAAAATTTTTTTCCATAACATGGAAACCTTAAACATTGAGTCAAAGGAGTTTCTTGGACTTGGTGCAGCTCTTGGACTGAAGGTGATATAATAAAAGAGAGATTAGACAAAGGCTTGTGTTGCCACAACTGGAGTTGGGATCACAATGCAGCTAAAGTCATCCATAGATGTGTACAAAGCTTCATATCATAATATCTAGTCATTTTGTCCACAATCTACAGAAAAGAGGATTTGGAAAAAGAGGTTCCAATTTGACAAGAGATGCCTACAGTAGAAAGGGTTGCAGAAGTAGTTAACGGAGCTTGGTCACAAAAAATTGAGGGGTCAAGATGTTTCAGACTGGCAAAGAAAATTAAGGAGCGTAGGATGAGATTGCTTAGATGGAACAAAGAAGTGAAAAGACATGCTAAGTAGGACATAAAAAAACATCAAAGCTGAAATTAGGAATCTAAGGAACCAAATGGATGGTGGGAATAAAAAGATAATGAATGAACTAAAAAAGAGACTAGCTGAAGCTTATTCAAGGAAAGAAGTTTACTAGATCCACAAAGCTGGATGCTTTTACTGTTGAAAGAAGGAGACAAAAACATTACTTTTTTCCATTCATGTGTGGCTATTAGAAGGAAAAAAAACAATAACTGATTCAAAACTACAAAAGCAAGAAGGTAGATAGTGTGAATCAGAAAAAGAAATGGAAAAGGAAATTATGAACTTTTACAATCAGTTGTTCACTTCCAATGCTATTGAGGATTGTGAAGACATTCTCTCTGAAATTCCTATTTCTATCACCAACTAGATGAACATGGAGTTGATTAAACCAGTATCAGGAAAAAAAAAAAATCAAAACAGTAATTTTTTCGATGAATGCTAACATTGCTCTAGGACCTGATGGTATGAATTCTTTATTTTTTCAAAAATTTTGGAACATCGTTGGGAAGGATGTGGTAGAATCTATTAAAAGTTTTTTTCATTCTGGTTACTTCCTAAAATTTTTCAATGAAACTTTGGTTACTTTGATCCCCGAGATTGATTCTCCACCAAATCGGCTCAATTAAGACCAATAAGCTTGTGCAATGTTTATTACAAAATCATCTCTAAAATTCTTGTAACAAATAAAAACCTTTTTTCGAAAACTGTATTACTGAAATTCTGATCAAACTGCCTTTCTCCCTAGAAGGCAAATTTTGGATAATGAGTTTATTGCTCATGAATATACCCACTTTTTAAATAATAAAAGAAAAGGCAAAGATGGTTTAATGGCTATTAAAATAGACATATTCAAAACTTATGATAGGGTTGAGTGAAGTTTCCTTCAAAAAAATCATGTCCAAAATTTTTATTCTAGATGGATTAGTTGGGTTATGAACTGCATTTCTTCAATATCATACTCTTTCAACCTCAACGGTCAAGAAGTTGGGTTTGTGAAACTCTCTAGGGATATTAGGCAAAGAGACCCACTTTCTCCTTACCTATTTTAGCTTTATGCTGAGGGTCTAACCAGCTTGATCAACAACGCTTTCAAGGAAAAAAAAATAACAAAGGTTAAAATTACTAAGATTGGGCCTACTGTCTCACGTCTTTTGCAAATGGCTTTTTAATTTTCTGTAAAGTTAATGCAGAGGAAGCTCAATGGGTCCTCAATATTATAGATAGCATATGAAAAAACTGTTGGGCAGAAAATAATTTGGAGAAGTCTGCAGTATTTTTCAACAAAAATTCCTCCCATCAGACAATTTCAGAGGTGTTGAACACCCACAAAGACATTAAATTAGCCAAACAAGGGAAACACAGAGTCATAGATATATCCAAGAGTAATGTGTTCAGGTTCATCATTGACCGAGTGGGAAACAAACTCAAGAATTAGAAGAACAAGATTCTTAGTCAGGCTGGCAAAGAGGTACTACTCAAGGCAATAGCAATGGCTATGCCTTCCTACTCAATGTCAATTTTTAGATTGTCAAAAGGTGTGTGCAAAGAGAAAAGCAACTTGATGGCTAATTTCTGGTGGAGAGTTGACAATGGTGTACAAAAAATCCATTGGAAGAAGTAGAAAGATGTTACTGAAATCAAGGAGAGAGGGGGGGGCTTGGTTTTAGGGATCTCTAGCATTTCAACACAGCTCTACTAGTAAAACAAGTGAGGAGATTCATTTACCCCAGCCTTTTTGTGAGTAATAAAACCAAAGTACTTCCACCAATAACCCATTCTCCAAGCAGAGTGCAAGCCTTGTGCATCTTGGTTCCGTAAGAGTATTCATAGTGTCCTAAGTTTCATGAAGAAGGAAAGTAGGATTAGAGTAGGAGATGCGAAAGGAATTAGGATCTAGTCTGAGAAATGGATTCCAAATTCAAGCAATAGAAAAGTTACACCTAACAATAATCCAAACAATCAAATGCACATTGTAGAAAAGCTCATTGTAGGGAACAAGTAGAATGTTGATAAAATCCAATTAACTTTCAATGAGAAAGACTGCTAACATATTCTTCAAATTTCCCTGAGTATCAAATCTAGGAAAAACAGAATATTTTGGCCTTACTTAACTGATGGCTGCTATTCCGTAAAATCGGGTTATCAAAGAGCTAAGTTCCAAATGGAGATAGAGAAGGTAAATGAGCAGAATGCCGAACCTAGCTCAAAAAGAAAAGACTCTATCAATATATGGGGTAAATTGTGGAAAATGAACCTGAAACCAAAGCTGAAGCATTTCATTTGGAAAGCCTAGTGGCAGATTCTACCAACCAATGAGAACATCCACAGGAGAATAAGAAAAGGAGAGCCAATATGCAAAAGATGTGGCGAAGCTGTTAAAATCTTTGAACACTGTTTCTTCTACTGCAACAAAATAACCAATACTTGGATATCATTTCCTATCCAATGGTAGGGTTAGAAAGCAACAAGTAGTGTTTTTGGAAGTGGTGGGAGAAGATAACACTCATAGTAGAAGATCCCATCAGAAAGGATCATGTGGAGCTAACTATATTTTCTCTTTGGCAACTTTGGAGAAACATAAATGAGTGAAACTTTCAGGAAACAGGACATCCTGAGTTTTATATAGTAGTTCGAAAAGCTGTCAGTGAATTGAATGAGTTTAAAGAGATCAATAAATAAACAAGAGAAACTTTGAACACACAGCAAAATGAGACAAAAGAATTGGGGAAATGAAACTGATCAAACTACGCAACCAAGTGATCTGATTTTGGAAGTCAACAGAGAGTGGGATAGCAGAAACAATAGGTTTGGGAAAAGCTTGATAGTTTGGAATCACAGCAACAATTTTTTTTTAGTCTGGGCTGGTTCATCCCAATCAAACATGTCTTTAGCAATGGAACTCACTCATGTCAGTATCCTTTTGAGGGCCAAGGAAGGACGGAAAAACATCACAGTCAAGGTTGACAGCAAAAATATTGTTGTTCTCACTAACAATAGAATAGGCAATCAGGCAAACTTATGTAGTCTTCGAGGAAATTGTAGATTTGGTACAGGACATTTGTAAAGCTCAGCTGGTTTATAGTTGTAAAGATAGAAATAGTGTGGGTAGGAAAATTACAAAATTTGAAACAAGTTATGTCATGATGTGAAGTGGGAAAAATCTTTTCCCGTGTGGCTTGAAAATATAACCCAATCAACCAATAAAGTAGTTGCTCAGTCCTTGTAAATGTCTCTGATTTTGATATATAAATGACATACTTTTGCCGCATTGGAAAAAAAAAACAAAAACAAAAACAAAAACAAAAAAAACAACAAAACAAAATCGTGTTATAGGACATACCATTTTATCATCTCAAACAAATGTTCAATGGATTGCATCCACCAATAGTCTATGGATGACCAAAGACAAGTTTAAGCAAAAAAAGAACAGGGGAAAAAAAAAATTAAAAAATAAAAAAGCCCCAACACTACTTGTGGCTTAAAGGAACACCAGTAAGAGATCCATAGGAAATCTGTAAGAAAGACAATACTAAACTTATAAATTCTAAAGTTCAATGTTTCACGCCATTAGAAGATTATTGTACTTGACGCAACAATACAGGGGCAGTATGTACTTTAAGCAGGAGAGACAACTAGCAGTAAAACTATGGCACAGTTTCCTCATTCTCAAATTAGGGAATGACACAAAAAATAGAATATGGTCTTGAGAAACGGAGTCCACAGATGTTGGGAAGATTACTGCCCAGCCCATGGTGTGAAGATGCAGCAGATTCAGGTGAGTCTATATCATAGGAAGGGGATTTTCCTTGAGAAGGCTCCTTGTGTGAAGAAGCAGCTTGCCCAAATTGCCTTTCTGTGTCCAGTTGAGCCATAGATTGTGGTGATAGGTGTTGAAATAGTTCAGAATCAGAACCTTCTGGTGCATTCTGCTGGCCCTGCAATTAAGGAAATTGGTCTTTGAATGAGAGGAGTGTGAACTGGAAATACATATAAAAAGGCTTAAATTTGAATTGGCACCCATAAACACAACACACATATGCATACAAGGAATGATGGGTAATTAAGTTGTGCAATAAATTGCACATCAAACAGGACAATCATCATGGTCAGTTATCTTCAGAAGTCAAAAAACTCCCTAGCTTCATCCTGTAATGACTGCAGACAAAATGTTTAGCCATGCTATTCTTTACTATTTGTCTTCTCTACATAAATTTTGTAGGTGATGTACATCTGTGGGTCTAAGAAGTTCAAATGAATCAAATCAGAAAAGATGACAATTTACTCAAATTAATGCATCATAATCGAACAGGAGTGACATATGAGGCAAGGATGTGGTTAAAACAACAGAAGTAAGAAAAAGAAAGCAAGCTATACACAAAGCATCACAAGAAGATCAATGTCTAAGAAACAGGAAATTACTGGAAATGATGTCAGATCTTCGGCCATGAATGCACTGCAGCTTAATCTCCTAATCTTTCACAGTTCAATTTTTTTTTTTTCTTCAGCAAAGACAAATTTTCTATTTATCTTTATCTAGATACTTCATAAGAAAAGCCAAACATAAAAAATCTTGTCTAAATGACAATATCAACCTTTGTTGAGCAAAACAAAAATTTCTAAAAACTGAAGAATGAATAGAAGAAAAGAAAGAGCTAACAAACCCAAATTGGTGAAACATCTAGAGTAAATCTGCCAACCCTACTTAGTAGGAATAAGGCTCGGTTTGTTTTGTTTTTATCTAGAGTAAATCTGTAACCCTACAATTTCCGAACACAGCCTCCAGTTCAAGGCAACTTTTTAAGGCTAGGTGTCAACATTCATGACTTGTACCAGATTTTGAATGCGTTTCCATCGAGTGGATTTGTATGGAACTGAACTGCGTCAGTTAATACAATTCCACAAATCCTGTAGCTAAGCTATGGGTATCAACTTGCATCCAACAAGCAAAATCTGTTTATCCTGCATGCACAGATTTTGCAGTAATTTTCCAGCAAACAGGTATATGAGAACATGCAGGCGTAACCTGCTTGCGCCCTCAGCCAATAGGTTGATACTAAAAAACCTAATAAAGCAGAAACTCACTCATGGACTCGATTCTTAAAGCAATATAAAAGACATCACCAACAATAACTTTTACTGTACAACTATCTCTTTGCCATGTGGTGTTCCACAAGTGTTTCTGTACTACAGAATTTCCAACTGGAGATAATTACTTCCACTTTGACAGGACCAATGAGAGCAACTACCAAGATGTGTTTGAGCAGCTTTGTTTCCAGGGAAACGAAAAAGTTTAAATTACTTTAATCATCCAAAAGAAGATATGGATAATAAGGTGAAAAGAACTCACCTGTAAATGTTGACTGATGCCTTGTGATAGATCCGTATTTGAAGATTTCTGTTGATGATGCCCCTGCTGTTCATCTTCTTGCTTCTGATGTTGTGGAGGCTGCTGCAGCACCATTTGATTATATTGATACTGTTGTTGTTGATGCTGCTGCAACATTTGTCCATAACCCTGTTGATACATCTGGCACTGCTGGAATAATGTTTGATATGCTTGTGCAGCAAGTTGCTGATATCCTTGTTGATGCATCTCATAGGCATGCTTTTGTGATTGAGGATATACCTGCAGCTGTTGCTCATGCACTTGAGGAAACTGCTGCTGCCCCTGACCATGCTGTAGTTGTAACTGTTGTGCTGACTGATGGTAATGCTGCTGTACTTGTTGGTGTGCCTGCAGCAAGTGGGGCATCTGTTGTTGCTGCAAGTTGCTGTACTTGATATGGTACTGATAGCAGTTGTTGCTGTTGCTGAAAATATTGCTGTTGTTGCCAAGAAGATACTTGCTGCTGTTGTGGCTGAAGCTCTTGCTGGTTCTGATATGATTGTTGATGTTGCTGATACTGCGAAAGCATTTGAACTAGCTGTTGTTGGTATTGCTGTTGCAGAAAATGCTGCTGATATTGCAACGTCTGACTCAAAGTTTGACCATGTTGTGTAGCTACAGGCTGCAGACTACTGTGAGAGCCATACTGGAGCAAATTTGGTTGAGGGCATGAAACTAAAGGGGGCGTCATGTGTGAGACGTTTGTGGATGAGGAGCTCATGTTTGGCATGTTATTGACTGGCCAGACATGATTAGTTGCTATATTCTCCTGAGCGGCGCCTTCCTTGCAATGAACTTGGGTCTGGTCCCCCTGTTTCCAAACAAGTGGACGCTGAGGATATGATGAACTATTGGGCATCTTAGAGACCAGTTCAACAGTTGCGGGTTCTGTTGAAATGTAGAAGACTGCTGATGTTGATGCTGCAGATCCTGTGCATACAAGCACATAAATGAAGTTTCAACTTCAGGAACAGTGCCCTTGAGCATTTGGCAGCACTCTCCACTGGTACTTGGAGGCACCAGTGAGTTTGGATGTGCTTTTGTTGCTGTATTCTGTTGACGAGTTGCTGAGCAAAAAAGGGTAGCCAATTTAGTTCCATACGAGCATTCTTGAACTTCAACAGAATCAGTATCTGCGGTGCTGTTTGGAATATTTATAGGAATATTTCCATTCAGACAATACGTAGACATGGAAATATCTAAAGTAGCATCATGCTCATCAGAAGTCATAGCAGTTGAATCCTGAGAGGCCATTTTCTGAGAATTGAAGGAAATATTATCAAAAGAAACTGGATTTGGATGCTGTGTCTCTTTTGGTCTTGCATCTTAATTGGATACGAATGCTCTTGTGCAGATTCTAAAGTGGCAATTTCTCTGGACTGGTACAATTAAAGTTAGAAGTCAAGCCATCTGGCACTGATGTACCTTCATTTGAACAACAAACTGATGTAGCAGTTATCTCCATTGGTGCAGTTACATTTGCTTTATGCTGCTCGGACAAATTGTCGTTTAATTCCACCACTTCTGGTGTATCATCTGCTAATTCAAGCATCAAATCCTGAGTTACTTCATTCACTTCAGATGAAGCAAAAGTGAGCTCATTTTCAAACTGGGTAGACAAATGTTGCTTTCTCTCGCACTCAGTGTTGCAGCATTCCTGAGGGGACTGATCAGCAGAAACAAATTCACCCTTGCTGGCATGATTTAGTGATATTGCACTTACTTGCTCTTCAACTAGCTGGTTATTCTGCTGAACTTCATTAAGCAAATTAGGGAAAGCAGAAGTACTGCTCTCTCTTTGTACCAATATTTCATCAGACAAGCAATTTCCTACGTCCATCTCCATATATACAATATTGTTCCTTACCAACTGTGGAAACAATCGGCATGGAATCGTCATTAATATGACGATTCCATGCCTTCCTTACATCGTGCACCGTCCCAAAAAGGTCAACAAACTGCATACGTATTACATATTTTAAAATCAGACAAATGTTTTTGTTTGGCAATATAGCATTCTTCAATGAAAATTCATAGGAAAGTCAACCAAAGAACAGAAAAAGAAGTTCCAACTACTGCAAGTAGCATCTTTGCTCAGATGTCAATTTGAAAGGATGCTAAAAAACATGCACCAAAAATTAAGCAAGAAATAACAAAATTCATAGCAGATACACAGTAAAATAAGAATAAGCATTTTATGAAAACACCAAGCAGTGATAGGAATAGAAACTCTAACCTCCATAAACAAAGATGATATACGTTCTTGATCTTTAAGAGCCAAACCAGGGGATCCATTAGAGCCGGGAGAAATTGCACAAGCTATAATGGAGTCTAATGAATTCACTTGTTTGGCTCCTTCATGCGTCATTGCAAATTTAATCAGTTCCTGAGAACCGAAACATACATATATATCATTTTCATGATATTCTCTCTTGGTAAGGAAGAAACTGAAAAAGTTAATTAAATCAAATGCCTGATTATAGTTGCTCAATTATACACCAGATCTGCACATCAGTAAAGTATCAATACATGCAGTGAATATGCCACGTCCACATCCCAAACAGCACAAAGAAGTTAAAATCACTACTAGAGCAAATGAGAAAGCAATTTCATTATCATTTCCTGTGAAATGCAGTGTTCAACAAGAGTTGGTCTATGCAAATAATTAACTCAGGTATTGAATTTAGTTTTCACATGATAAATGCAGAGTCTTAGTGGACGAGAAGCAGCGTACTTCACACAAGAAAAAAAAATACTACCTCCAACAATTCACTGCAATGAGGAACCCGTTGAATTCCATCTATTAGAGCATCTCTAGCAGCATCTGCATTGCCAGTGATCTACCAGCCATTGAACAGTAAATTTAGTGCAATGAATGATATGCAATTGCAGACCTCAAATCATGCAATGGAATGATGCAGCATACTTGGTAAAGGTTGCAGAAAATGAAGCATTTTATGCGCATGAAATAAAACACAGCATGACATGGGACTGGTATTGGGTCTAATTAACTTCAAATGAGTATATCTTAGATGGCTGTTTACAGTCCCCACGATTCCAACTCCAAACCAAATTAAATTAATACACAACAAATTTGGTTGCAAAGGAATATATCCTAAATTCTTTTTGCTTTTCTTAGATGAAAGTATACTTAAGTTCCTCAGCAGGAACAGGTTTGAAGCATCTTCCTGTCAGACATGTAATCAATGTGTATTCATTCTCCAGATGATGTGATATTTGGCACTGAGGATGGGAATTCGGCTAGTTAGTCTTCCATGAATGTCAATCTTAGATTCTAAAGTAATATTGGTTGCTCTGGAAAGTAGAAACTGGCCTATGCTGATCTAGGCCAAATTGAACTTAATCTTCCATGTCCTTACATTCTATTACTCTCTTAATAAATTTTGACTAGCAGGACTTTACAATATTATGTTTAATCCCTTGTAGGGCTTCTTGTCTCTAGCCATTAACCATTAGTCACTATTAGATTCCTTGTCTGATTAAGAATGCACAGCACCAACATTCTGAATATTCATCAAAATGTAGTTCATTATTTGACCAACTCACTGTCACGCAGTTAAATGTTTGAGTTACTCAAGCTTCCCCTGTTGTTAATAGAGAAGGTTCAACACATAAAGGAAAATTTCCATGCATTAAAGCAACTAAAGATTTACATTGTTTATCATTTAATAGAATTCACATCTCAAACAGTATTACGTTAAACTAATTTCAATATTAAAAGAAAAAGTTTGATCAGTTTGTTAGTCCTGAAAAAGAAAGTCATTTAACAACACACAACTATAACTCAATGTTTGTCAATCATTCTGTAGGGAAATCATAAACAGACATTCCATTTTAGCTTAAGGTCCAGGTCAACTATTGAACAGGGAAGGCAACAAGCTCTGCAAACAAATTCAGCAGAAAAAGCAAATAAGTTAGTAACCTTAAAAGACTACCAGCTGTCTTTTGAATATGAAGGAATTGTTAAAGAAACTAAGTCCCATATCGGTTTCCCAAGGGTTTGAAAGAAAGTTTATAAATCCTGGGCCCCTCCAGTCACTGCCAATTGGTTTTTGAGTTGGATACACGGATTCTTTCATATGGTATACAAGCGCAACCTGAGGTTTGAGTCATCCACTCTGGTGTTCATAGTTTCACTCCAAACTTTGTTTTCCTTTCCAGGCTTGGGGGTTTCTCAGGATTCATGCAGCCTACCTGATGAGGTAGGGCTTCGGTCAAAGTGCCTCAAGCAGGTATCATCAGCCCATTTCAGTTTTCAAGGACCCTCGTCAATCTCGAGTTACTTGTCAGAGGGGCTTTAAAGTAAGTCCAAATTGGGTTTTCAGGGATTAGAAAACAAGTTCAATTCAAGATTTAACTTATCCAGATTCTTTATCATTGTTAAATTCCACCTTGTCCAAATGTGTAGGTTCAAAAGTAATGTAATTTGTCATCCACGCAAAAATGGCAGGATGATTAATGAAAGGGAGTAATGTCTGAAGTTTGAAAAAGACACTTATCTAATAAGGTATCAAATTACCTAATTCATCTATAAGCTTAAGCTGCAAAAGGGCGAGAATTTATGAACTTGCACACTTAAGTGACTAGCTCCATGGTTTCCCCTAAAAGAGGTTGGGACCTATCAATTTCTGCCAAAATACTTAAGGTGCCTTCTCCCATCAATAGACACTGAATTCCAAATGGAGGATCAGGAACCCCTACCTCGAGCAGTCCAGCCCTTCCACAGTTTTTTCCAAATAGATTTCTTTTCACTTTCACCCATTGGGTCAACAATCATTCTATTGTCTGACACGAACAGTAATGTTTTCTTCCTTCAATCTGAATTCTCGAGGAAATAAGATCTTGCAATATTTGGACACAAAATGTTGGCATAGGATGTAATTTTAGGCATCTGCTTCATGGTAAATAGAAGTCAGAATTTGGGTTTGAATAACTCATTTCTACCTGGTTAATGAGGTGACTTTATTAATTAAAGGTTTCTCGATAGATTCTAATTTGAGCGTCCCCTGGTCCCATGGAGAGGTTGATTAGCCTTCCAATGATCATTAACTTACTACACACTATGTCATCCAAAGATTTTTACATGGATCAGCCTTCAAATCGTCATTCTAATTTGAGCGTCCCCTGGTCCCGTGGAGAGGTTAATTTTCGAACTCCTGGTTATCAAGACAAGCTCATACTTTTAAGCCTCTCCCAGAGAGTCCCTACACTAATGATGACATTCAATTCTTATCAGTGAGACACAGATGACTTGCTCCCCTTTCTAAATGGTACAACATATAGGTCATTTCTTGCAGCAATAAAGCAAGCATAGGTCACATCAGATTTCATGCTTACCATGGCCAATCAACTAGGGCCAAGCATTTGGACTTGTGTGCCATTTCAAGTAAACAATTATTTTGCTCTCAAACACAATTTAAACTTTTACAAACAGTGACAAGTCAATTGAGGAGGAAGGCAGAATATATCAATTTTATTACAGACGAACATTTGCCCAAAAAAAATAATAATAACAAAACAAACAAACAAACCAAGCCTTAATCCCACTAAGTAGGTTCAGCTGCATGAATCCTACTACGCCATTGCGCTCTGTCATGGACCATATCCTTCTCAATTCCTAGTTGGGCTATATCTTTCTTACAAGTTACTCACCAAGTCTTTTTCGGTCTTCCCCTATCCCTCTTATGTTGACTACTCTCTCTAAAATCTACTCGCCTGACAGGCGCTTCTACTAGTCATCTTAACACATGACCTAACCACCTTAAGCGTGTTTCTCTCATCTTCTCATCAATAGATGCTACTCCAATCTTCTCAAGAAAATGCTCATTGTGTATCTTGTCCATCCTAGTGTACCCACACATCCATCTTAACATTCACATTTCTGCTACTCCATCTTTTGCTCATGTGTGTAATTCACTGCCCAACACTCAGACCCATAAAGCATCACTAGCCTAATTGCCGTTCTATAGAATTTACACTTAAGTCGTAAAGAAATTTTGCGGTCGCATAATATTCCCGATGCCATTCTCCATTTAGTCCAACCCGCTTGTATCCAATGTGTAACATCTCGTTTATACCACTATCACTCTGAAAAACTGATCCTAAATACTTAAAATTTTCACTTATGGGTATCTCTTGATCTCTGATACTAACTCCTATTCCATTCCTACGTGCACCCTTGCTAAACTTAAATTTCATATATTCTGTTTTTTATCTACTAATTCTAAACCCTCTTGCCTCAAGTGTCTCTCTCCAAACCTTGAGTTTAGCATTAACCCCATCTTTTGTTTCATCTACTAACAAATGTCATCCGCAAATAACATGCACTATGGTATTTCCTCCTATGTGCCTTGTAAGTTCATCTATGACTAATGCAAATAGATAAGGACTATATGAGCTGAACTTTGGTGTAAACCTATATTTATATGGGGGAATTCTCATGTCAACTCTCTTAGTGTTCTCACAATTGTAACTACACCGTTATACATCTCTTTTATTGATTCTATATGTGCTACTCTAACTCCTTTTTTTTCTAAAAGTCTCCACATAACTTCTCTAGGGACTCTATCGTATGCCTTTTCAAGAAGAATAAAAATCATATATAAATTCTTTTCTAGGTAAGTCTCCTTAAGAGATGTATGGCTTCAGTCGTCGATCTCCCTGGCATGAAAGCAAACTGATTATTTGACACCATAGTCTTGTTTCTTAGCCTTCTTTCTATCACCCTCTCCCAAAGTTTCATTGTATGGCTCATTAACTTAATACCTTTGTAATTTGCACAATTTTGTATATCCCCTTTATTTTTGAATATGGGTATGAGAGTACTCTTCTTCCATTGGTCAGGCATCTTTCTACTCTTCAATATTTTATTGAAAAGATTGGTAATTCAACTTATGCCCTTGTTTCCTAAGTATTTCCATACCTTGATTGGAAATCTATATATCATCGAGGCCAATAGCTTTTCCTTTCTTCATCTTCTTCAAAGCCTCCTCCACCTCTGATTTTGAATCCTTCGATAATACATTACGTTTCTATACTCCTCAAACTTAGCTAACTCTCCTAAACTGATATCGTCTCCATTGCCTTCATTGAATAGATGATGGAAGTATCTCTCCCACCTTTCCTTAATTTCCTCATCTCTCACTAGCACCTTATTATTTTCATTCTCGATGCACTTGACTTGGGTTTAGTCCTTCGTCCTATGGGCTCTTGCTTTAGCAATTTTATAAATATCTCGCACCCCCTCCTTAGATTCTAATTTTATCCCTCACTTCACTTACAGCCTTTTTTGCCTCCTTTTTAGCCAGTTTATACTTCTCAATATTTTCGTCACTTCCACAACTATATAGAGCCTTATTGTTAGCCCTCTTAATTTTGATTTTATCTTGTACATCTTCATCCCACCACCAAGATTCCTTGCTCATGGGGGCATAACCTCTTGACTCTAGATCCAAGTATCTTCTTAGCCACTGTTTTCACTCTAGTTACCATGGTGGCATAAGGTGTCAGATTCTCCTTGTAAGTCCCAAATACTTTGCCCTAACAACTCTTTCCTAAAAGTTTCTTCTTTTTCCTTCTTTAAATTCCTTCACTTAATTCTAGGTGATCTAGGTAAGTTCCTTCGCCTAACGTAATGTTTAGGCCTCAAGTCCACCACCAAAAGCCTATGTTGTGTGGTTAAACTTTCTTCAAGTATGATTTTACAATCTCTATAAACCCTTCTATCTCTCTTTCTTGTGAGGAGAAAGTCAACCTGTGACTTTGTTGAACCACTTTTGAAGGTAACTAAATGTTCCTCCCTCTTCTTGAAAAAAGTATTGATAATGCAAAGGTCGAATACCATATCAAACTCCAAGATTCATTTTCCTTCTTCATTTCTTCCCCCATAACCATATCCACCATACACTTCTTCATAATCCTCATTATCTCTTCCCACATGTCTATTTAGATCACCCACTATAAAAATTTGCTCGCCTTGTGGGACACTACCTATCATCTCATCTAAATCCTCCCAAAACTTAGCCTTAATGGACTCATCTAGACCTACTTAAGACGCATAGACACTAAAGATATTAATAGTTTCATGTCCTAAAATTAGTTTAAGAGACATAATCCTATCTCCTTTCCTAGTTACCTGGACTACGTCATCCTTCATCAGCCGATCTACAATAATACCTACCCCATTTCTAGTCCTGTTTACTCCTGAGTATCAAAGTTTAAATCCTGAATTATCTAATAGTTTAGCCTTTTCTCCTACCCAATTTGTCTCTTGTAAACACAAAATATTAATTCTTCTCCTAATAATTGTATCTACCACCTTCATTGATTTACCAGTAAGAGGTCCAATATTCCAAGTTCCTATTCTAATCCTATTCTCCAGAACATTTTTCTCCCCACAACCCTTCCCCTATTATGTGAGGACCCTTGCATATTTTTCACTACACCCGGACCCCCATGGATACTGATGTAGCAGCCCTTGCCCACTATTCGCCACACTCAGGCAATGCGACGCGACGCGTCACTTACGGGGAACGCCCTAGCATTAGCACAATATTGTAGTGGATTCATCTCATAAGATTTACAAAATTGTACGTTGGCTGTCGACCTAACGCAACCCTCCTCCTCTACTCGGACTTGGGACCAGCTATGCTAATAAAAAAATTTGAACCACCACAAGAAAGAAAATTAGTCAGCAGAGCTTTCTTATTTCGAAGACAATGAGTTCTTTTTCAAGGCAACTGTGGGGGTAAAAGGGATGCTGGACTAACAACAACGAGCTTAGGACTCTAATAGAAACAAAGGGATGATGCATGGAACTTTGATCTAAGTCTAGAAACCCTGTTTGTATTGTGGATTCAAAATTAGCAAGAAAAGCATATTTCAACATCTCAAATACAAAACTTAGGTCTCCAAACCATGAAATACATTGATTCTAGAGAAGTCAACAGAGTCTGAAATATGTGGTTTTGAGACTGTGTTTATCATATTAGATTCTCCATAAATAAAATATCAAATATTACCTAAAATGTGTACTTAAACAAGTGAAATTAGGGTAACAAGAAGCAATATCACTCATATCCTGTACTTAGGAGTAGTAATGATCTAAAGGAAATTTCAATAGTATCAATATTATGCATCGTCTAGTGAGCTGATTGTCTAAGTATTGCAACACAAGCCAAATAATAATTTAAGTTTGTATCATGTCATCAAATTTGCTTAATATGTTACTAGAGCATATAAAGCACACCCTTGAAGTGTCTTTATACTTTGTCATTGTCCCCTTATCCGAAACTTAGAAAATTTATGTCTCTGACACTTAGAGACGTACCCATATTTGACACCCATAATGGAGTCCAAGTAATAAAGCATTAGTGCCTTGAGGTACAATCCTACCTGGAATTATACCAAAGATGACACAAATTGCACAATCCTAGATGATATTGTTACCGAAATTGACAAAAATTATAGCGTCTTCACTCAGTGCTTATACCTTCTATGTGGAGGATGCAGAATAAGGCACAACCCAGGCATAACTAAGAGAGATGCAAAATGCAGCACAACTAAAAGGGAAAAGTTTTGGAAGTTGGAGCAATTGGAATGATTATTCACATCATTCAAAGAGCTATAAAATCCATTCGCTACAAATCAAGCAGCCTCCAAATGATCGTATGTCTATGCTTTACCAATAAAGAACTGAGAATGGCAACAAGAAGTAGATTGGAAAGTAAGACAATTTGCAAATCTATGGTGGACTCTTTTTATTTCTTGTTTCTTTTTACCCTTTCACCATTCCTTCTAACTATTATGAAGTTCAATATCCACATCACTCCCTCCACTTTCTAAGAAACTGTTATGTCTTGTATTAGAATAGAAGCTCAATTTTCTTTTTATGATCAACCTGAAAACGAGCAAGAACAGCTTTGATCAGTATGAACATTTGTTCATTCAAAACTTCCGTTCATCTTCACACACTGCCATCAATCTTAATATAACCATCTGATAGTTAATACTACTTCGGCAAAATTCAAAAAATTGAAGGAAAGACCAATAGGATGTCCATCCTAGTAGAATTATTTGACAATGGATATCTATTTCACCCTACCTCATAATTATGATGGTACATGCATCGAGTGATGGTGTCAACCTGAAGGTATTAGAATACAATGAAACCAATGGTCTCTGTTATGCCTACAGCCTGGCACTCATGTTATGTAAGCCAGGATGGGCTGCAACTACACTAACATCAGGTTGGTATCAAAAGCAATGAAGACGAAAATAAGTGAAGCAACCAAGGAAAATTATACGAATGTTAAAAGCTACCTCATGTGAGTATATCAGCTACTAAAATTAAAAACAAGGTTAACCTACGACCTCATGTGAGTATACCAGCAAAAAACTGATTCCCAAACAAAGACTTCAGAAAGAAAGCATCTCGAACACATGCATACAAATTCTGGAAAATGGTTATTATAATTACCAGCTTTGTGGTACAAATTTGGATTTTATAAAAGACAGCAAACCTTGAATACGAATGACAGTACTAACATATAAGGCCACTAACTTGCTCTTGTTCAACTCCTCTCAACCACACACACACATATATACACTCTTTTCCGGACAAGCATCAAGAACTACAAACAAAAATACTTTTTAAATCACTAATTAGATCATATAGAAAATTAAGTAGTTTCCGATGCTGCAGAATCAGGTACTCCTGGGTTTCGTACCATATATTTGAGCCGAGAAGAGTGAATAAACAGACTAGAAAAGTTATGCAATTTCTGCTTCTTCTCTGCCATTTTAATTGCTTCATCTAATGTATCAGAAGCTGCTTGCAAATTACCCTGTAAATTTGCATGGAAAATTCTTTATTAATATCCTTAGCATCGAGGGAAACATGCTAAAGGTAATCCATACCAGACCCCACTTAGTGGGAATAAGGCTTGGTTTGTTTGTTTGTTAATCCATACCAGACGCCTTTGCATGTTTGTGCTAGCTCTACAATATATATGGGTACGAAGGAGTCAGATCCCATATCACAGTTAATAAAAGCTGCATCTGCAGCATTCACATCTCCAATTCGCTCCTGAAACCTAGCATTGAAAAGTTGGATTTCTGGCACACCCTAGAAAAATTCAAGAGTTCTAAACGATCTTAGTCATGATTATAGAAGTCTAGTCGATTCTTGAATGAAAATAATAAATATCAATCTCATGAATCATCTATTCCACCAACAAGAAAGAAAAAGGGGCAACTGTCTAGGCTGGTAGTTTACTGAAATTCTAAAAACTGACATAAGTAATATATTCATCACATTCCAAATGACAACATAAACAAGGAAATGGTGAACAAGGTAGGACATTTTTCAGACACTAATCCCTCAGTCACTACATACTTGATTTACATTTAAGCAGAGATCTAGTCACTTGTTATCAGGGTAGTCTTACTTACCATAGTTATTTATACATCTTTGAAGCTACAAGAAGACTATAAATGTCATTAACTACCATAACAGATTCCATAAAATTATTGAAATAGCTTTTACTGAAAAGAAGTCGCTCAGCTATGTAGATACTGCATATTTTGTACACAAGGTCAGCTTCTATGACCAGAAATTAATTTCCACCAGAACATTATTAACTAGGACTAAAATAACATCATGAACTTCAGGATTTAAAATAATCTTGATTGTCCAAAAGTTTGGCTTATTTCAAGGTACAGATTAGAGCTAAAATGATTAGTGTGCTTAGCGTAAGGGAATTTTAGATTAGCCAAAAAAAATGTCAAACTGTGAATTGAGAATAAAAAATAAGTCAAACATGATGGAAGCTTTGGAAAAGACAGGAGAAGATTTAGTCAGACTTAAAAGTAAGACTATGGCATGTCTGCAGAGTAAAGCTTGAGAATACTAAGGTAAAGAATGAACAAAAAGAAAAAAATTAGGGCAACAAAAGACTAGACTCATCAAACCCAAATAATAAGGCACAGGCATATCAAGGTGAATTACACAAGAAAAATGATGAACTTCTACAATTGAAGTGATAATGCTATGAAAAGGTATTCCCATATTACACACTATTTGGGTTATGAACAAGGATACGGCAACCCATGTTTAAACAAATTGCCATTGACAGATGAAAACGAAAGGTTTGTTCAACTCGTAATAGTCAAAATAAGGTGCAGTCAACTGTGTTTATAAATAGAAAATCACAATTGAAGTGATAATGCTATGAAAAGGGCAGGAGGATATTACACACTATTTGGGTTATGAACAAGGATACGGCAGCCCATGTTTAAACAAATTGCCATTGACAGATGAAACGAAAGGTTTGTTCAACTCGAAATAGTCAAAATAAGGTGCAGTCAACTGTGTTTATAAATAGAAAATCAAGGCAACTGCGGAAAAGGATGAAGAAGAAGATGTAAGTGCAACATTATTCTGCTTTGACAACTAGGTGATATAATCACCAAGTGCCTTTGGATGGTAAACTGCTAAAACAAGCAGAGCTATCGTCAAATCCACAATGTAATGGGATGCTTAGATTCAACTGCCAATCAAAATGCAATCCTTTTAACACATTCATTAAATGACTGTAGACAATTAGTCTTCAAGAACCTGTGCATCCAACTAAAAACCAAAATCCTTTAGAATTGTTTAGAGGGATTTTGTTTAGAGTAGCCTAGGATATTCGTTAAATTGTTTAGACCAGTGTTACATGGATCTTGGTACGGATTGGTATGCGGTCCGGGTATGGGTTTGCGGTACGGGATTTTTCCAGGTACGTGTTACGGAGGGGTAGGCTTAGGTGGGTCGCCTTTTAGGATCGAAATTTGTTATTTAGGATCGTTATTTAGCTTAGAATTGAGTAGTAAAAAAATTTATAAGTACTAATAAGTAATAAGTTTACCTACAATTTCCTAAACTCATTAAATATTTGTATTCCTATCCATAAAAAGGAGTTGACTAGTACTTAAATTCTTGTTTCCATTATTCCTCTTTCCTATATGTTTTGCTTCTACTCTCCCTAAAAGAAATTGATAAGTACAAAATTTCTGTTTCTATTCTTTTCTCTATCCTATTTGACTCTTACTCTCCCCCACCCTTATAACTCTTTGGGAACACTCAAAACAGCATTCTGAATCGCAAATGATCCATGTTCTAGAACGACTGTACCTAGAACGCGGATCGCAAGGGAAAAGAGCAATCCATGTAACACTGGTTTAGACGCCCTTTGGAAATCAATACGAGACTTCTTCCCTGTTAAAGAACATGGGCTTCCATCTCAAAACCAATTGGTGGTAGGGCCCATAAACCTTATTAATCAGTCCAAGATCTTTAGGCTAACCAATGTGGAAATTTATATTTAACAGCCCCTCTCACACGTGACTTGGGCTGATTGAGCGCCCGAGACTAAAAAGAACCTAAGACTTGGGTTGGTTGAGCTCCGGAGGAATTGAGCACCCGAGGCTAGAGAGAACCCATGACTTGGGTGGCAATGAGATGGAAACTCATGCTAGGTTTACGTCAAAGCTAGCCTCAAGTTTGCTCTGACTCAAGTTTTTCCTCATCCACATGTGTCTTGTGTTCTCTCCAACCCATTTCAACGGGCTCTCTCTATCCCCGGGAGCTCAACCAAACCCAAGCCACGGGTTCTCTCTCTAGCCCTGGGAACTCAACTAACCCAAGTCACGGGTTCTCTCTCTTGCTCTAGGTACTCAACCAACTCAAATCACGTGGGAGAGCGGTTTTAAATATACATGGTCAAATGCAAATAACCCCTGTGGTTAGCCTAATATGCACTTTACCCCCTCATGGTTATCAAAGATGCATTTTCAAGCCCCTGTGCTTCAATTTTTTTTGCAATATGGATGGGAACTGTTAAAATTAACTCCGTCTTGTAAAATGTCATATTTGCCACTAACCAATTGTAGTGTATAATGTCCCTTAGAGTAAAATTAAAAATTGATAAATTTTAGGGCTAAATTGAAAATAAAAAATAAAAATGGATCAATTGAAAAAAAAAAAATCCCAAACGCTTTCCCTTCCCCTCCCCACACAACCCGTCACTACTCATCCCACCAGCCTCCACCACCAGGCCTGTACCACCACCATCACCAAATCATCCACCCCAACAGCCACCCAAACCCCCCAACTTTACCCCCAAACTCCCTTCTCCACCCCACACAGCCCGTTACCACCACTCACCCCAGAAACAACCACCACTATCACCAAATAGTCTCCCTCAACCCACCCCAGCCACCCCAACTTTACTATCCGAACTCCCTTCCTTACCCTAGACAGCCTGTCACCACCACCACCACCACCAAACAGCCTCTTTAACATAGCAGTCACTATCACCACCTACAAATAGTCTCTCACCCCCCCCCCACCCCAACAGCCAACCCTTGGAAATCCCTTAGAGGTCAAGCTTCTTTCCCCTAGTTGTGGATCTCCCGATCAGTCCTGATCTCCCTCCCTAGAGGATGTCCCGTTAGAGACAGGAGAATCTCCCTTATACAGCTCCAATTCTCCTCCCTCAGCCCCGTCATCCTCCACCATCGACGTCATGCTTCTCTTCCACCTCCGCCTCCAGCAAATCTCTCGATACCTTCCCCGAAGTCTCCGTCCCGATCATCACCTCCCTCTGATCTTCCCTTGCCTGATCTCCTTCTCCTCCTCGATCTCCTGGTCAACTAGCTACTGCTAGGGTATTGTTGTTAGTGGCTGGTGAGTGGGCACGGAGGAGGAGGAGACGACCTGAAGATGGTCAAGACAGTGGTAGAGTGCAGGGTGGGATTGGCAAGGCTGTTGCGATGGTGGTGGTGGTGGCTAGGTAGGGGAGAGTTGGCAGGTTGTGTGGGAAGAGGAATAGGAAGGTTAAGTTTTCAGGGGCAAAAATGTCAATTTAAGTATTATTTTAAGGTTACATTTGTTTTTAAACTCTCCCATACGCAGTCAACGAATTGACCGTCAAAACTCGTTAGTTTTAACGGTTTCCTAGATCCGTTTTGCAAAAAAAATTAAAGTACAAGGGGGTAAAATGCACAATTGATAACTATCGAGGGGGTGAAGTGCATATTAGGCTAAGCACAAGGGGGTTATTTGCATTTTAACCTATATACATATATTCCAGATTGGTTAGCTAAGAGATCCTAGACAAATTAATAAGGTTCATCCACTTCACTCATTGCCAATTGCCAATTGGTTTTGAGATGATAGCCCATGTTTTTTTAACACTCCCCTCAAATGCAGAACCCCCCTTGGAAATGAGTTCAATGGTCTAGGATAGTCGTAAACTTGTTTAGAGGCTAATTGATGCAAGACTTGCCCCTCAATAGTTATCAAATGTCATCAACTTCCCTTATCTGTCAACAAACTCACAAACATACAAACATACATGCAAAGATACAAAAGGGTAGGAGTATTACATATGCAGATAGCTACATAATGAAGTTGTACTTCATAATTTTTAAATTTTAAAAAAAAAACAAAAATCACATATAATATTACCCAAAAAAAAAGTCCAAGGTATTTTTTTTTTTTATACAACTTACAGAAGTTATCTTGAGAATATTTTCTTAACTTTAACAAAAATTACCTTCAGAAAGACTTGTGTAGCTCGCTCAAGTGCAGACTTTGCCAACTCTCGTCCTCCCTTGCTTTCCATGAATTCCACATAACGCATCCAAAAATCTGGATAATTAGCACAGGTAATCAAGCATCTCTCATAGAGTTGCACAGCCTGTAAAAGAAAGATGTTCAACTTTTGGCAAGATAAATCTAGAAGTTTTAAGATAAATCATGTGAAAAGGAACATACCCACTCAAAATCATCTTGCTTCTCGATAAAGTCCAGATAATTATGCCAATTTTTCAGCTGTTCGTCATCAAGTGGAGCAACATCAAAATATCGCCTCTGAATATTAGTTTCAAAGGTTTTTATTTTTTCATCCAGCTCCTTTGCCTTTTGATAGAAACTTTCACCAATCAAATTATATTTAATTACTGCTTTGGGTATGACAGTGTCATAATCACACATTGTGCAAGTCCTCAATGACTTGAGAAATTTCATCTTCATGGAGACAACTTAGCTACACAATTAGGCGGCACTCCAGCTTCTACATCTATCCTACAGTTCTCATATTTCCTCATCTCCTCGTACATGCCCGCAACGAACTGTTTGAAACTGGAGAATTGACCAAACAAAATGTGCAATAGTTACAAGTCATAGTTGCTGTCAAAGATGTAACTAACAATATAAGACAATGATAATAATGGAGAAAGGGTCATGCTGAAGATCTCATAATGCGGATAAAATAGTAAGTAAAAACATTAGTGTTGGCATAAGATATTGCCACTGCTAGACCAAAAAGGTATGTCACAGTAGCCATGATGCAACGTGAAAAGCTTGACAAAGTTTGTGTAGTTATAGACAAGTAACGAAATTAGAAGACAGAACCTTGCCTTAGATTTAAATAAGTTTTCCTAGTCAATAGTTATAGTGCTCAAGTTGATAAGAAACAAAAGAAAAGAAGGAAAATAGTTAGGTAAACCTGGTCTTAGGCCCCACTATAGACCTTGATTTATGATCAAGATTAAATCTTATACAATTGTAAAAATTAGTATATAGTATTGTATAGTTGTACTACGCAATAATAGTACTACGTAGTTGTACTAAGGCCCAAAGTCCCATATTCTCTTGTATAGGTGCTCTCATAAGACAATAAAATTATTCAGTTTTTCCCAAAGGTCATTCTCTCTCACTCTCTAACTCTCTAACTTAACATGGTATCAGAGCTAGCATCAGGTTTTCTCTCATCCACAACTACGTGTGTCTTGCTTCTCTCTAACCCATTCCAACGGGCTCTCTAGTCTAGGGAGCTCAACCAACCCAACTCACGGGTTCTCTCTAGCCCTTTCCAATGGGCTCACCCTAGCCCCAGGAGTTCAACCAACTCATAATCATAGGTTCGCAACCCAAGTCTCGTCACTTGTGAGAGAGGAGACTTTTACAAGTCTCATCACAGATTCTAGGGTCGTGCAAAAGAAAAAACTGCACATCAATCGAATGTCGAACGAAGATTTTAGACGAGACGCGAAACGGGGCTGCCGAAGCTGTCAGGGCTGCTCACCTAGCATTATGTTTTCTCTCATCCACAACTACGTGTCTTGGTTCTCTCTAGCCCATTCCAACAGGCTCTCTCTAGACCAAGAAGCTCAACCAACCCAACTCACAGGTTCTCCGCTCACCCTAGCCCCGGGAGCTCAACCAACCCATAATCACAGGTTCTCAACCCAAGTCTCATCACATGTAAGAGAGGAGACTTTTACACATCTCGCCACAGATTCTAGGGTTGCACGAAAGAAAAAATTGCACATCAATTGGATGTCAAACGGGGATTTTGGGCGGGAAACGGCCGAGATTGCCAAAGCTGTGGGGGCAGCTCACCGCCGGCGAGCTTCCAAGGCTTAGGAGCTTGCCAGTGACCAGCTTTCACAGTGGGGACCTTGCGGTGGCAAGGGGCTTCCAGAACGCGATTTTGGCCCATTTTTTGTCCTTTTTTCAAGGGCATTTGTCCCCTAAACCTCCCAGCCCTAACCCTAATTATAAAAACACATTTTAGGGGCTGATTTGAGAATTCTCTTTTCTCCTCCCCATTGGGGAGGAAAGTTTAGATTTCTTCTCTTAGGCTAGTTCTCATTTATGTTTGTGCAAGTCTTCTCCAACTATGTAAGCATTCATTTATGTTTATTGTATTTAGTTTACTTACATTTACATTTTCATGCCTATTTAAGTTGTCAAACTCTCTTTAAAGCCTTAATTCAATAGCCTTCAATGTACTTTACTTTCTTGTACTAGTTTTCTAGATTTCTTGCTTTCCTTGGTTTAATTGTTTTCCCATGCCTTTAATTGCTTTCTTGTTTAGTATGGGTTAAGGGTTGTGTGAAACCAATTTCTAATAGGTAGAGGTTAATGGCTTGATTAAGTTGTAAAATGAACTAATTAGGCAATGATAAGAGGCTTTAGAGTTAATTAAGGGAATTGATCACTCCAAATTAATTTGGGTTAATTGACGGGTTGTGGGAATTGAACCTCAATTATAGACTTGTCTAGATTAGTGTTGGATTAGGGTTAAAATTAGATCTTGGCAGATTAATTCGCCTAATTGGTTGCTGGAATTCTATGCGTAATTAATCAAATTTGGTTAGCTTATGGAGTAGGAGGCATCCACACTTAATTAAATTGATAAAGTTAATTAAATTGATAGACTTAACTGCCGAGGGATCGGGATTAGATTACAATTAGGAATCAATCTCCAATTTAGCACATAAAACCACTTGATTAAACTAATTAACTAAAACTTGGGAAATTGGCTAAGCATAAACTCTAACCCCTTTTTAATCATTTCTTAATTTTAGATCTAGTTTAGTTTAATTGCTTTCTTAATCAAACCCTTCAACTAACATTCCAACCAAATAAATCAATAGTTGAATACCATTCCTCATGAAAAAGATCCCTACTTCCACTAACTACTATTTGACACCGTTTACTTGCAGGTTATCATCTAGTTAAAGTTAGTTGATTTAGGTGTTTTATTTTATAACTAGGTGTAGGAATTGTGTCTTTACGCAACATCATGGTCTCCTTCAAATGCCTGCTCTGCTCTTTTAGGATACTGTCCTCGTTAGGGGTAATCCCTCCATCCCATTTTATTAGTCACTCTTTCTATTTTTGTTTGTCCCAAATTATTTGTCACTCCTTAAAAAGGCAATTAAACAAAGACTAATTTACCTATTTTACCCTTCATACAAATCCCTAAAAATGACATTAAAGTCATGTTAGAGCATTAATTACTTTCACAAACCATTTCAAATTTTGAAACTCCAACACCAACTAACAAATTTTGAATTTGAATATAGGGACAATAATGGAAAAAGTGTGTTATTAGTTGGTTAAATATCAACTTCTCTTAAACTCTGTGCCGGATTGACCATGCCAAATAAAATGGGACGGAGGGAGTATCATGGAAGAGTAAAAAGCAAATTGTGGTTGCCAGGTCAAATGCCGAATCTAAATATCGTGTTATGGCTTCGGCAATATGTAAACTCATATGGATGAAAATATGGTTGCAACTGCTTCAAGAACTGAAGTTTGGAGAGGTTGGGCAGATGAAGTTGATGTGTGATAATCCAGCTAGCTTATGTGCACTAATCCAGTATTCCATGAGAGGACCAAGCATATTGAGATTGATTTTCATTTCATCAAAGAAGATTTTGCCTGGGTGTATTGCTACTAGTTTTGTCAACTCAAATGACCAGCTAACAAATGTTTTTACAAAGTTTCTACAAGGTTCTCGATTTAGTTTTATTTGTAACAAGCTTGGTGCATATATGCACCACGTGCTAGAATTAGTATATAATATTATATAGTTGTACTACACTATAATAGTACTATGTAGTGGTACTAAGGGCCATAAAATTATACAATTTTTCCCAAAGGGTCTTTCTTTCTTACTCTCTAACTTAACTCTAATCTTTTTACATCAATTGATGTTATTTTATTCTATAAAATTTAATCCACACCTCAGGGTATACAAGTAAGGCCAAAGACTCGTTGATACGAGTCAAACAATGCTGTCTAATTCAATTATGAACTACATGCTAGCACATGTCTCCACAAGTACACGGGATAAATAGTATATAGCGGAATAGAGGTCGAACCCACAAGGATTGGTTTAACAAGTACCCATTATTTGACTCAAACACAATTTGAAGAAACCATTGTGAGAGAGATTTAACAAAAATTAATCTAAGGTATAAAACTATAATTAATCTTTTAAATGCTTTCTAGGGTTTGCAATTGTTCATCTATGCCTTCATTCCAGTGCTTTCTTTAATTGCTTTAGTAGATTTAACTAAAATTAATCTAAGGTATAAAACTATATTTAATCTAAGGAAGCAGTTACATTACTCTAGCCATTAATCTACTAAAGCAATTAAAGAATGCACTGGAATGAAGGCATAGATGAACAATTGCAAACCCTAGAAAGCATTTAAAAGAACAATAAAACTAGGATTAAATAGCATGTAAAGATCTAATAAGATTCAAGACTGCTTATCTAACGAAGAATCACAAGCTTTTCGTCGGTCTAAGGTTGTCAATTTTGAACCTTTTCTTCAGCTCTTGTTTAAAAATAATGAAACTCTAGTGTAATTTAGCAGTCCCTGAAGGGAGACTGAAAGAGAACGTGTTTTTGAAGTCCTAATGACCCTTATTTATAGGTTTTAAAAATCACAATGCGTAGGGTTCTAAATAAGCTTCGAAACACACTCTTACAGTCCCAAAACGGACACCCAAAACCCTAAATATGCTCAAAATGCAATCACTAGCTCGCTAAATCCAAGCATAACAGTCCATTTCCTCACTCCAACAAGGGTCTTTTGCTGGGAACCTCACTACAGCATTTCCATTAACTGTCACGCTTGGAGTTAGTGAGCCAGTGATGGCCAAATGCAATTTTGAGTGTTTTTAGGGTTCCGGGTGTCCGTTTTGGGCCCGTAAAAGTGTTTTTCGAAGCTTATTCAGTGTCTTACTCATTGTAATTCTTAAAACTTCTAAACAAGGGTCTTTAGGACCTCAAAAACACATTCTCTCCTTTCAGTCTCGCTTCGGTAATGGCTAGATTAAACTAGGGTTTTCATTATTTTTGAACAAGAGCTAAAGAGAAGATTCAAGATTGACAACCTTAGACCGAAAACTTGTGATTCTTTGTTAGATAAGCATTCTTCAATTTTATTAGATCTTAACATGCTATTTAATTCTAATTTTATTGTTCTTTTAAATGCTTTCTAGGGTTTGCAATTGTTCATCCATGCCTTCAATTCAATACTTTCTTTAATTGCTTTCGTAGATTAATGGCTAGAGTAATTTAATTGCCTTCTTAGATTAATGATGGTTTTAGACTTTAGATTAATTTTAGTTGAATGTCTCATAATGGTTTCTTCAAATAGTTTTTTGAGTCAAATAACCGGTACTTGTTAAACCAATCCTTGTGGGTTCGACCCCTAACTCTGCTATATACTATTGATCCCGTGCACTTGCGGAGACGTATGCTAGTACATAGTTAATAATTGTATTAGGGTTTGACACGTATCAAATTATGTACATTTGGCGCCATTGCCGGGGATTGGGTCTTTGGCAACATTGGTATAATTTGACAAGAGTACTATTTTGAAGTGTAAATTCTGTTTTATTTGTCTTAGTTTCGTTGTTTGTTCTTAAATTTTGAAAAAAAAAAAAAAACCAAAAAGATTTTCCTTTTGTGGTTTGTGCCTATTTTATTGAAAAATCCAAAAAGATTCTCCTTTTAGCGAATAGTTTAGATTTACTACTAATCTAAATTATCCCATTTTTCCTATTTGTGAGCTTTTGTGTTAGTACTTGTTTTTGTGTTTTGTGTCGGTCTTATACAAACATCAAAATATGAATTGGAATCAAGGATATTATTATGCTTATGATTATAGAGGCATGACCAATGAGCATGTTCCTTGCTATTCGCGCTACTCCTCAGACTATGCAACCATCTTGTTGTTGGAATTATCAACATCTAACTTGTCATTATTTAGTGCTATTGAAAGAGAAGAGGAAGCACGATTAGGAGAAATGATGAATACCTTCATGGAGAATCAAGCTAAATCCATGAAGAATATGGAAACCTATTGTGCCGAGATTTTTGGAGGGAAAAGAGCTCAAGATGTTCCATTGGATCACCCAAACCTAAAGAATGGTACATTGATGATGGAGTGAATGTGGAACCTTTAAATCAAGAATTACCAATACCAGTGGAACAATGCAAGTTTGGGGGTAATGACCAACATGGAGAGCAAACAGAATCAATGGATTATGGAACCACTCAAACCGAATGTAATGGGCCGTTTGGACTTGAATTCTCAACAATTGGGCCATTCAACACTATTTTGGAAGCATCACCTACATATCCTTTGAACAAGTGTGAGATTACCCAATTGAGCAATAAAGAAGTCCCAATTGGTGTTTTTGTAGAAAAAAATCCGGTTAAAGGAGTTGGTCGCAATGGATACATCCTAGAGGGAGTTGGGAACACAATTACTTATGTCAGAGATCTCGTGGTCCTTGGATGTTTCAGATGTGGAACTCAATGGCGAGCAAATTTATAAAGGATTTCAACATTCTCAGCAAGCCTACATGACTTTACTAGAGAAGTGTTTCTTTAGTGTCTATGCGCCTAAAGTAGGGCTAGATGAGTCCATTAAGGCTAAGTTTTGGGAGGATTTAGATGAGATGATAGGTAGTGTCCCCCAAGGTAAGCATATTTTTATAGCAGGTGATCTAAATGGACATGTGAGAGGAGATAATAAGGATTATGAAGAAGTGCATGGAGGATATGGGTATGGGGAAGAAATGAAGAAGGAAAATCAATCTTGGAGTATGGAATGGCATTCGACCATTGCATTATTAATACTTTTTTCAAGAAGAGGGGGGAACATTTAGTTACCTTAAAAAGTGGTTCAACAAAGTCACAGAGATAGAAGGGTTTATAGAGATTGTAAAATCATACTTGGAGAAAGTTTAACCTCACAACATAGACTTTTGGTGGTGGACTTGAGGCCTAAACATTACGTTAGGCGAAGGAACCTACCTAGATCATCTCCTAGAACTAAGTGGCGGAATTTAAAAAAGGAAAAAGAATAAATTTTTAGGAAAGAGTTGTTAGGGCAAAGTATTTGGGACTTACAAGGAAAATCTGACACCTTATGGAATGACATGGCAACTAGAGTGAAAACAGTGGCTAAGAAGATACTTGGGAGAGTCGAGAGATTATGCCCCCATGAACAAGGAATCTTGGTGGTGGGATGAAGATGTACAAGATAAAATCAAAGTTAAGAGGGCTAATTATAAGGATCTATATAGTTGTAGAAGTGACGAAAATATTGGGAAGTATAAACTAGCTAAAAAGGAGGCAAAAAAGGCTGTAAGTGAAGCAAAGGATAGGGCTTTTGAAAATTTTTACCAAAAATTAGAATATGAGGGGAGCAAGATATTTATAAAATTGCTAAAACAAAAGCCCATAGGACGAAGGACTTAACCCAAGTCAAGTGCATCAAGGATGAAAATAATAAGGTACTAGTAAGAGATGAGGAAATTAAGGAAAGGTTAAGGGAGAGATACTTCCAACAACTATTCAGTGAAGGCAATGAAGATGATATCATTTTAGGAGTTAGATAAGTCTGAGGAGCATAGAAATGTAATGTATTATCAAAGGATTCAGGAATCAGAGGTGGAGGAGGCTTTGAAGGAGATGAAGAAAGGAAAAGCAGTTGGCCCCGATGATATTCTAATTGAGGTATGGAAATGCTTAGGAAAGAAAGGCATAAGTTGGCTTACCAATCTTTTCTATAAAATATTGAAGAGTAAAAAAATGTCTGACCAAGGGAAGAGAGTACTCTCATACCCATATTCAAGAACAAAGGGAATATAGAAAATTATGCAAATTACAGAGGTATTAAGCTAATAAGCCATACAATGAACCTTTGGGAGAGAGTGATAGAAAGTAGGTTAAGAAACGAGACTACGGTGTCAAATAATCAGTTTGGTTTCATGCCGGGGAGATCGACTACTGAAACCATACATCTCTTAAGGAGACTTACCAAGAGATACCATGATATCGGAAAATGATCTACATATGATTTTTATTAATCTTGAAAAGGCATACGATAGAGTCCCGAGAGAAGTTATGTGGAGAGTTTTAGAAAAAAAAAAGAGTTAGAGTAGCATATATAGAATCAATGAAGGATATAGGGATGTGGTTACAAGTGTGAGAACACCAGCAAGGTTGACACGAGAGTTCCCTATAACCATATGTTTACACCAAGGTTGACCTCTAAGTTCTTATCTATGTGCATTGATCATAGATGAACTTACAAAGCACATACAGGAGGAAATAACATAGTGTATGTTATTTGCAGATGACATTGTTTTAGTAGATGAAACAAAAAACGGGGTTAATGCTAAACTCGAGGTTTGGAGAGAGACAATTGAAGCAAAAGGGTTCAGAATTAGTAGATCAAAAACAAAATACATGGAATTTAAATTTAGCAAGAGTGAACGTAGGAATAAAATAGGGGTTAGTATCGGAGATCAAAAGATATCCATAAGTGACAATTTTCAGACAATCGTATTTAGGATCAATTCTTCATAGTAATGGTGTTATATATTGAGATGTTACACATCGGATACAAGCGAGTTGAACTAAATAGAGAATGGTATCGGGAATATTATGCGACCGCAAAATTCCTTTACGACTTAAGGGTAAATTTTATAAAACAGTAATTAGGCCAGCAATGTTTTATGGGCTTGAATGTTGGGCAATGAATTACACACATAAGCAGAAGATAAGAGTAGCAGAAAAGACGCCCCAGTTACCAGAAAATCAGAGATGGAATCCAGTAGAGCACATCTAAACATTGGTGAAGTAGCAAGGAACCACAAATTAGATAAAAGCAAGGGAATTATAAAAAACCAGAGCACAGCCACCATACAGTTCACTCAACAGTATTTTCTTTTTCTCGTCCACGAGCTTAATTTCTCAGCAGAAAATTTATACACAAAACAACAAAATTAGTTAGTTTCATAATTTACAATGCCCTAAGTTGAGGTTGCATGGGATTCAGCAGAAACTTATAGTATTTTCATGAGTAGCACAAAGACATCTAATAATTAGCCTATACGAACAAGTAAAACATGCAAGTTGTATATTGTTTATAACATTCACATTCCCATCATACAGACTTCATGTTACCTCTGAATCCGAATTGCAATTCATATGTCAATCCTTTCAACTTCATTTAGGCCCCACTCCTATTACATTTACTATTTCTACTTCTTACAACCAACTTTTTAACCAAATAAATGGTTCTTAGAAAACTATTGCACACCACAGCAGTAACATTACATAGAGAAGACTCCATAAATATTAAACCAAACTCAAAATGATTTGATGAGCAAAATTTAGCAAGGAACATATGAAGAACACATACATGTCATAATATTTATGCAAATACTCCGTAGGGAATCTGAGAACTTGGAGGTAACTATTTGCAAGAAATCCCCAGTGCTGCTGAGTGAATTCAAATTTGTATGTACTCACTCCATAAGGCATGACAAAAGTAATCTTTCCGAACAAACACTATGAGAGCTCTTTTGAACAACCTGCCAGATGAATAGAAAGAACACAATAATCAAGTTTAGGAGTCTAAGATTTTATTTTCACAAACATGTCTCAAAACTGAGATGTATCATTAAAGGTAATAGGCACGGCAAGAGAAGACAAGTCCAAAAGATTCACATCTTTTTCTACAAGTGTCAAAAAGAAATTATTTGGTGATTGAAGTCGAGCACATAAAATGAACCCACAGCGTAGTGAATGAGAAAGTAGCTCACTGTCAGCCAAACTTATAAGGACTTATCAGTTGACAGAAGAAAAATGCTAAGCTTCTTAGAAATTAAATTTCCAAGAATACACCCATGCTAGGGATATTGGATATCTGCACATTACAAGAAATGTTCTTCTGTTATTATTTCCCAGTATTACCATATATCAGTTTTGTGATATTCCCAAATGTGATATCCCTGTAAGTTTTCTTGAGTTCGAGCCTTAGTCAGTGGTTGAAATATCGGTTCCTTTTCTTACAACGTAACAATTCTCTGGGAGGAAACAAAGAACTTTAAGTTTATTCAAGACACCAAAAGGACCTGAAACCGGAATTCCAAATGCGTCTTGAGCCTTGAGCCTTGCCAGATAGATGTCCCGAGCAGCGTTACATGGATCGTGGAAAGGTTTGGTACGTGGTACGGGTACAAGTACAAGTACGCAGTACAGGACTTTTCCCAATACGTGGTATGGTAGGTTAGGCTTAGATAGGTCCCTATTTTAGGATCGAAATTCACTACTTAGCATTATTATTTAGACTTAGAATTAAGTAGTTAAAAAATTATAACACTGATACAATGTCTAGATCTCATTAGGTAACTATATTCCTATCCATAAAAAGTTGATAAGTATTGAAATTCTTGTTTCTAGTATTTCCTCTTTTCTATCTGACTCTTACTCTCCCTCTATCTTACAACTCTTTAGAATGCTAAAGAAGTTGAATTTTAGCTGACAAGTACAGAACTTCTTTTTACTATTATTTCCTACTTTACCATGACTCTAACTCTCCCTCTCTCTTACAATCCCTATTTCGTAACGAACGTTCCCGGGGTGTAGATCGCAAGGAAATGAGCGATCCATGTAACATTGGTCCTGAGTCCAACTCCCACCAAAATCATTCATGGCAACATAAAATCTTCTTCCTCTACAAATGGTTTGTGTTTAACTAATGATCTCCATATTCTTATTGCCCACAGAAAGGGAGTCAGATCTTGTACTCAGCATCCTATTTCACATTTTGTTTCCTATGAGAAGTTGTCGCCTAGATTTCGAGCAGTCACCACTAATCTTGACACCATTAAAGATCCACATGTCGACTATATCTGATTTTCAGAACTGATCACCCATCTGCATCAGCTCCTAAGGATCAATAACTTCCACACTCTTCTCTAATATTCATTCTTCTAGTTCAAGGAATGTTGTAACGATATACCTCCAACGTCATCTATTAAGCATGCTAACATGAGATTTGCTTGGCAATAACAATATAAGCAAGTGCTGAGAAAAACCATGTAACAATAGAATCCACTCAAGAACCTTTCCACGTCAAGGTTATGTTGGTACTGCTCTTTTAGGTTGTCCTAGTAATTCTTGTAAGGATCTTGGCCATCCATTCCCATAGGTAAACCTATTAACCAGTTTACTTCCATCATGCTCTCAAGCTGATATTGTTCCTAACAATCACCTCTGTATCACATTCTTCCCTCCTCTCTTCACTTGTATAAACTCTTCTATGTTTCCCAAGGTTAGTGCAAACCCTAAATTTCATTATGCAAATGACTATAAAATAGGGAATTCTATTGTCCTGTTAGGATACCAAACCGTTGTGCTTTAAGCTTGTATTGTACAAATATTTAAAACACATAATATTGTACTATACAAGCATTTAAACCACAACGGTATGGTACCCTAACGGGACCATGGAATTTTCTTATAAAATGAGGAGAATTAGAAATTGATGATGCAGGCAATATAGGTCAAGAAACATATGTTGCTGGCACAATTTGAGTTCTACAAATTCATTAGTGGCACACTTGGGCAGATAAGCAGCCTATTTGGAGGGTATGACAGGTAATATACTCAATTACGCATATTTTAGTGGAAACTTAGCCTTATGGATTTTAAGTCTTTTCTGGAATATTACCTATGAGGGGTATTAATGTATTTTGCTGTGTCATAGGAAATTCTATGCCTTGTCTTAAGTCAAATTATAAATCCTTTTATGGTTTGGATTAATCTTTGATACATAAAATTATCTTTATGGCAAGAAGTAAATACTAGTCATGCTAGGAAACGGTTCGAATATCACAATGGAATCCTAGTCTTACGATTTTTAAGTCTTTTTTGGAATATTACCTATGAGGGATATTAATGTATTTTTGCTATTTAACAGGAAATTCTATGCCTTGTCTTAAATCAAATTACAAATCCTTTTATGGTTTGGATTAATATTCGCTACATAAAATTATCTTTATGGCAAGAAGTAAATACTACTCATGCTCTAGGAAACAGTTCGAATATCACAGTGGAAACTTGGTCTTATAATTTTAAGTCTTTTCTGGAATATTACCTATGAGGGTATTAATGTATTTTTGCTGCTTAACAGGAAATTCTATGCCTTTGTCTTAAGTCATAATAGAAATCCTTTCATGGTTTGGATTAATATTAGCTACATAAAATTATCTTTATGGCAAGAAGTAAATACTAGTCATGCTCGGAAACAGTTCAAGTATCAATGAACCCTTCCTGAAAGGACAGATTTCAATTGAGTAGAGATCCTCAATATCTCAGTGTCTTCTGGAGCTTGTATGATGTGATCTTCCCGAACACATCATTTCTGAAGGTTGCTTGGAGAGATTCCTAGAGTTTCCTTGTGCTCCTTCTCCTTCATGTATACTACAGCTTTCACCTATTCTAAGCTGTTTTAGTGTCTAATTACTATTTGCTAGGGCCCAAATGCTTGGAAAGCTATCAAAAGAAATTTGCTAGCTACCAGCAGATTGTGTTGCTGTATAAGTTGGATAAAGTCATCTACCAAAAAAGTAGGGTATATTCGGGAGTAAGGTTGCTTCATTATTATCACAAGGCAATAATCAATCTAGAGATATATGTCATAAAAGCTCATGAAAGGACTCACTCAAAAGGAAGTATTTACCCTGACGACACATTTGCTCCAATCGAAAAACTAATAAAACTACCCAATAATCCATCAATTCTGAGTCAAACATTTCTAAGAATCCAAACTTTTCAGATGATTGATTATAGTTATTGTGAGTTAAGATTTCCTAATCTGAACATGTTAACAATTATCATGCTATATTAGAATCAAAAAAGCATCAAGACCAGAGATAATTCAGCTTCTTCACAAAAACCAACAAATTTTACATTACTTTAATAATAAACAAATATTAATTGCTTGTCAACTTCAAAAGAATACCTGCGAACATCAGATGGGTCTTCATAGAAAGACATGCCAAAACAACAATAATCAACCCACAAACCAATGGATTTAGAATGGTGTTGAATCCAATGCACGTTCATATACTTCAATAGCCTTATGAACATCTGACAGCCGTATGATGTGATCAGTATACTTCCCCCAATACCAATGGCACAAAGGGAACCTTGACAAAAATGAATCATATGCTAACGAGATGATATCCAAATTATCCTGCAATTTCAAGGCATATTTTCATGTAATACAGATAAAGCTAGAGAAAGCTAAATTATAGGCTTGCGGTCTTCAAGCAAAGAGCAAACAAGGCAATTATAAAGAACATGCATGAAATACAGACATATCTACAACAGAATGAGAAAACTTCATTTCTGTAGGAGTTCAAATATATATATATATATATATATATATATATCTAGATGTGTATAGAGACAGAGACAGATCACCACCACGTGTCATATCAGCTATTCACGAACTGAAAGCTCGTTAGGTCAGGAGAAGTTCCAATTAAAGGAAGCTTTATCAATCAGCCAATAAGACCACGTAAAATTTCAAAGTTAGTACTTAGTGTAGTCCATTAACGGACATCTTCAGTTTTTTTTAACTCCATATGGATGTCGAAACTTGCTCAAGTAAAACTATTTCGTGATTCAAAATATTTGGTCTTTTGCTTAAAGGCCAAAATCAGAATCAAGTTCCAGATAAGCCAAGAGCAAAACAAAGAATAATTTCAAGCAAAAGTTAGCCGAAAAACAAGAAAATAAATCGACATATGCACGCAATCATCTATGGAACGCTAATGCAAAGGTATCAGAAACTAATATTTGGAGTTGAAGCTGAACAAGGTGGTTGGGGGATTTTTGACCTGCATAAATTGCCACCATTATCATGAATTTTCTTGATAATCTGAATTTCTTGGAGGTCGGTGATCTGTCCAGTTAATGAACTTAAAGTTGGGAATATTAATCTTCTAGAAAATGTGATTTATTGATCATTACCATACTATTCACAAGTTAAAAACACCAATAGCATCAACATATATGACTATTTCTCTATCACAATGAGCACGACACTTAACATTTGATCGTGCACCACAAGTAGACTTTATTAAAGGAATTAATTTCTGGGGTAATTTGACTATTTGTATGAGGGGCAATATAATTATGCAAGAATGGAATTGAATTTACACAAGTGTTGAATATTAGCAGACATATTTTAAATGACTCTCGAAGATTACCAATGAGATCTACTGTCTCACAAAATTATGCCCCTGTGCAGTAACAAGCACCAAAAGCCCATGCCCCTACCTGATTCTCATTTGTATAACTAATTTGGTGAGCAGCAAAGAAAATAAGAAAATCTGGCCATATTTCGTTCATATAAATTTATTAAAAGCAGAAGAACATGAATCAAATAGTAAATGTGTAACAACTTCAACCGCATTGCAGTTTATATTAAGATAATACCCAAGAAAAACAGCAGGTTTTTTAAACCAAACCATGGAAAATGCCATACAACAAAAGGCACATACAAAGACGGACTTACAGGGCACATTTCTTCAACCTCCTCAATTATTTCAGTCCAAGAAGCATCAAAGTTGCGTGAATCTTTAGCAATAATTTCAAGTAGGCTTTCATGAAAATCAGCTCCTGGAAAAGAGCCAAAACGAAGATTTTTGAACAACAGATAAGCTTGGATGAAAACTTTAAAAACAAAATATTCAAGCTCTTGTATTGTATCCTAATTAAAATTAAGATGCAGAAGGTCAAGTCAGCTCTAGAAGTTAATAGGCTTACAAGGACAGTGAAATGGAAT
The DNA here is from genome assembly GCA_025175665.1 of Cinchona pubescens. NCBI lineage: Eukaryota > Viridiplantae > Streptophyta > Magnoliopsida > Gentianales > Rubiaceae > Cinchona > Cinchona pubescens. Next base: position 95,248 of record JANKKI010000068.1, on the reverse strand, counting down.
ATTCAAGAATTCTCTAGACAAATGTACAAAAAAGATGAATATACAACACCCTAGCAAAACTGGCAGCGTTTTACTATGGATGAGAGCAAGTAGCAGTGTCAAAATGTCAAATTTCATCTGCCATCACTTCAAAATGGTGGGATTAAGAGGGAACAATGAATACACTCTAGCAGATTAGTCCATGGAAACAACTACACAGATTATTGATATATTGCCACTAGTGTTACGCGCACCTTATAATGCACAGAAAACGAGTATAAGAAACTTTTTCATAAAAATGCTCATAAGGTAGCTGTTCTCATATATGCTAGGTCCAATGCCGGCACTTCAACGAAAAATTCACAAACCAAAATATCTCTCCGGCTTCAAAAAGGCGTGGGATTTTCTTATGGCCCTTCCAAACATAAACATAATACCCATGTTCCAAGAAAAATACTCTAAGTTATATGGTTAGTAGCTTTAGCCCTATCACTACAACCAGAATCAATAAACAAAGACCCAACCTGTTCTCTTCTCACCTATGAACAAGCATCATAAATCCCTGGGAACCCTAAAAAAATTACAATGCAGTTTTACACAAGCAAGAACTTGAATTACTCTAGTAATTCAATTCCAAAAAGGTACCAAAAGAAAAATTAGAACAAAATTCCTTTTTTTTTTTTTTTTGGTAACATTGTAGAGGGGAAAAAAGCGTTCTTAAACCAAGTAACCAGATATAAAAATCAGAAAAGCTGAGACGCATCCTTTTGTGTAAGAAAGTAAATCCACTAATTAAAAAATTGAAAGGTATTTCATAAAATACGCCCCTTCTCAACAAATAAAGCGGGATAAAGTAAAAACTCAAACCTTTACATTCTCCAATGACAATTCCAGCATCATTAAAAAAAATGCACCTTTACATGCAAAAGCAATTAAGGCACCATTGCTCCATCGTTCTCGTAAAAATGAAGAAAAAATTGAAATCAAACATTTCAGTTCTCGAATTACAGTAAAAAAAAGCAATATAAAATCGTTCACGGGAAGCTAAAACAAAAAATAAATAAATAAAATCTCACATGCATGCAATTTTACACCATTTGCAACTAAATAACACTAACAAAAAACTGATGTCAAAATTATTTCTAAAAAATTAAAAAAAAATAAAAAAATCAAACCCAAACCTTGAGGTTGTTTGCCTTTATTATTTGACGCAGCAGCACTAGAATTCTTGTCTGGCTGACCCTCCATGGGTAATGCGGCCGCCGAAGCAGAAGAAGAACCCCAAATTGTTCCCCCGGTGCTTTGTAATCCTACTCCCAACAAAGACTTCACCGGCAATATACATGTGTCCTTGAATATAATTGTCGTGTGAAGTGTCTGTGAGTTTGAGAGAGTGACAGCTGCCATTGAGTTTGCTGGGGTTTTCTGACAAGTGGAAGAAATTCTGAAGAAGACGACACAGCGTTTTACACCCTTTTTCTTTTCCTACTCCTTTTTCTTTTTTTTTTATTTTCAGTTATATTTGAATTTTGGGCTGGATAAATGTAGAGAAAATTTTTGAAGTAGTGTTTTTTTAGAAAATTATTTTTTTTTTATGTTAATTTAAAAAATGTTTTTTTGTTAAAAGTGAAATTCGCATTTGTTAAACGCAAGTTCTGTGACCTAACATCTGTTGAAGAGTTACTTGAGATAAAAGTTATTTTTCATTTCTTAAAAAATTTTTTTTTGTATGAATTCGCATTTAACAAATATAAGGTCATGGTGGATTTTTTTTGCACTATTACAAAAAAAATTGTTTGATTTTTTTGTTATTTAAAAAAGGACTTGGCCCTAAGGCAAATCAATACCCTAAACGAAAAAATTAAATTCTAAACACTTATTCTAATACCATATATAGGAATAATAAACCATTATTTTCAAAATAGAAACTCTAAATTTAAGGAAATATAACACAAATGAAATCTTGTAAGAAAACAAATTTATTAATTTATTCTATTTTTTGATAAAATTTTGACATAACGTCCCATATTTTATGAACATTCTCTCTATCAACAACCATACCCAACAAGGACAAAAAATATTATTAAAAGCCCAACAAAGACTTAAAACATAAATAAAAACCCAACAATAATATAAAAAAACCCGATAAGGGCAAACAACAATATACAAATAACAGACATCAATCGCACATACACAAAAGTAATAAAATATGTCAATGTCTATGATCCTCAAATCTCTCCCCGTACCACAATCTCTAGGTTTAGGAACCCTTTTTGATTAAAATTGTCATGTGGCTCGCTTTTGAATAGGGTGAGCAATTTGCGATTGCTAAACTATGTTTTGTTCATGTTCATGTTCTTCATTTGAAACACTAGAACCAGTATGATTCGGATCTGGACTACCGAACGACGGTCCAAAGATAATGGTCCCACCGAAGTGCACATTAGCGAAAGTATTTGTGAAGTGTCACTCTTGAATTGCATATTAACATGAGGGGATCCAACTTCTACATGGGGCTGAGGCGATGGAACTCGACGACGGCAATGACCACCACCATGTTGCCCTCTCGCTGCGGAGCTCGATCTACTCTATGTGGATCCTATGTCTGATATGGATGTCGAATGTAATCAGGAACTGACGGAGGCCAAACATCAAGACGACTTGATTCGCCTACTGCATGTAGTGAATCAGAAGTGAAATGTTTAACCTATGCCCAAGTACTGGTGTCCATATTATCGTTCTCAGTCAGGTGGTCTAAGGACATGTAGTACAATCTAACCATGGAATTCATATACCATAAAAAGTGAAAATTAATATTACTACTTAAATCATTTGAAAATGAAAAGAGTAACAAAATATTTAATAACTACTTACTAGATAATCTGCACGCATACTATCGCCTTGGTACCCCTCTGGAAAAGTAGAGCGATGACTCGGATTAGATATGTAGACCACCGTTCTAGATCGATACCATAGCATATAATCATGTGATGCATGTGTAGTATCAGCACATGGGAGACCAACTGTAATTGCATCCCTTCTTGTTCTCCAAATGTCTATATAAGCTTTGTGAGTCAACTCCCAATCATTGTTTGCCCGACTACGGCAGTCTATCAAATGAAGTGTAATTTGATTCCCAATTAATCTCTGATCTGGTACGCGTTGGTGCAGCCTGAACTGTCGCATAACTTGATGAGGTAGATAATATTCCACGATCTCCCAACATATCAAATAAGTAATTAGTACGCCATATATCACGACCAGCAGTGCAAGATGCGGAAGCATATCAAATACCTAGGTTATGGCTGCCATATAAACTAATGCCAACCAATTCGATAAAAAAGTAAGTAAATTAACAAAATACGATGAAATTGATGACAAAGTGTAAAAGAAATATAGTAGGCGGATATACCTTATTGGTCGCAAACTATGTAGTTGATCCTGAAATACAGATAAGACATGCCTAGGAGCATTGCGCAAATCAAATCCAATATCTCACCTTCAATAAAAATTAATAAATATAAAGTCCAATATAAACATGTTTAATTAAAGAGTTTAACAAAATATATATACCGAGATCCATATACTCCATGATACTGCTATGCTGGCTCTAACCGATTAGGCCGTAAAGTCGGCATGCACTCCCAAACCCATAACTGTAATTATCAATTAGTATGTATTCTATAAATTGTGAAGGAAGTATACAATAAATGAATGTAAAGTATTGAAATATACCTGTAGTAATGGCACTAGTCAAGATGTTTCTAGCGGTAGGTGATGTAGTATCACACATGCTGCGATACAGTATGCCTAAAACTACTGATCCCCAACTATAATGTCCCACAGTCTCCAAGTCCCGAAATATGGATAGATACAATGTATCATTAATGGCACTTTGTTGCCTGAATTGTCTGAAAATAAAATGTCTCTAATAAATACAAGTAAATATATACGTGCCATCTGCCGACACATGTCATCATTCGCATCATCAGGGAGGGGATGATCTAATGTCGCAGATAAACATCACATATTTAAACTACTTCCGACAATATCTGATCTGGTAAGCATAAAGCCTAATAACTCAAAACATAACTGGCCCCAAATATCTGTTGTACGATTAGTGTATTTACCCGTTACGAGTGGTCCATCAATATGTAAACCCCAAAGTACATCTACATCCTATAATGTGTGGTAGCCTTTCCAACAGGCAGATGAAAGGAATGTGTCTCATACACTATCGCTCGATAAGACTAGTGATCAAAGTATGGTCCACTGAAATACGTCCTAAAGATGCGCTACCCTCAAAACCTGCCAAACAAATATAATGTCGTATGCGATTTGGTATGGGTCTATGATCCCAAAAAGTCTCATCACAACACTTAACCTGTACATATTGTGTGGAATCATCGATAAGACTGTCAAAAATAGATCTAACCCTATGCGGCGTCGTAAGTGATATAATATTATCTATATATGGTCTAAGATGAACAAGCTCACGCAGCTGATCATCCATACCTAACAAAGTGATATGGATAGAATGAAAAATTAACCCCATAGATAATAGGAATTTAATTTCATATATTTTAAAAGTCATATACAAACATTAAATGTCATATCTCCGTAATCATAAGAGAATACAAAGTTTTTGATAAATGAATAAACAAAAAGCAAAAAACTACAATTTCATACAATACAACAAGTATATAAACAATACAATAGAAAAGACAAATAACTATTATCGCGAAGGGCAACTCCTGCAATTATACCTGGGCTGATCAATTCGTATACCTTCTGGGCTCATGGGGATCCTTAATATCCATCTCATTCCGAACGCGCCTTGCATGTACTCGGCCTGCTCGGCAATCTATGAACATATTGTCTTCACCACGTATTTGCCACTAAGCTAATCGGAGGCAATTCCTCAGGATTGGATTGCGAAACAAATCTACTAATGGTGTACTACTCTCGATACATGCGAGTGATGTATTGCTCCACAACTACTCATGTAGGTTCATCACCCTTAAGCCTGTAAATTGCCATCGCATGCGAGCATGGGAATCTGTATATTTGTCACTTACTACAGGTACATATCTTCTGTACATAATCGACAACTTGTGCATTGTTATCACGACCAGTCACATGATGGGGTCTCTTAATTCTATGATACCAGTGGAATGGTAAAAAATCATAATCGTGTCCTCCACCTTTTTTGTCTGCAGCCAACAACCTTTTCCAATTCATTGGTTTAATAAATGTATGACAATGTCCACCCCTTGCAATGTTATCAATAAATAATTTCACCAAACGATGGAATGTATTATCAATTATAGCCTTAATCAGAAGTAGTTTAACCCCTCGCAAGACGTTATTGTCACTCTCAGGTGTATTTGTAGTATGTATTCCCCACTTGCCAGATTTCCATCATGAGCAAGGCAATATCAATATCTGCCAGATACGTCCAAGCCTCCAGACTTTGAAGCTATATCGTTTGTTGGTGTTTTTCCATTTTTGCATTTGTATCTTGATACCAAGAGACCAACACAACTTCTTCACTTTCACATTCTTGTTTTTGGTCATCAAATTATTTCGAACATGGCGCAGACAGAATCTACGATATGCAAATGGTTCCTGGCAAAAGAGGGGTTCATTTATAGCATGTAGAATGCCACGATGCAGGTCAGATATTATAAAAATAGTCTCCAAGTCACGCACAACATGGTGTCTCAACTGCTGCATGAACCAACTCCAACTTTGTATTGTTTCCTTATCAACAATTGCATAGGCAATAGGTAAAATCTGATTGTTAGCATCCAAAGCCACAACAATAAGTAATTTATTTCGATATTCCTCTCGCAAATAGGTGCCATCAACAGATAGGACAAGTCTACACCTATGGAATACATCAATCGCAGGCCGAAATGCCTTCAAAAGATGTATTTGAATATTTTGACATGCCCGCGCTACTGTTGGGATGATACAGCCATTGCACCATAGTTTGTGGATTAGAACGGAGTGTTTCTTCAACGTATTGGGGTAATTGTTGAAAATCAAATGCCCAATTTTCATATACAAGCACAATCGCTTTCCTGCGAGCATACCAAGCCTTCTTGTATGTAATGCCAACCTTAAAACAGTTCTTAATGCATGATTGAATTTGTTTAACCTTGTGTCCAGGATCATTTTCAACTAAGTGCATTACTTGGTTAGCAATAACTGGAGATGTTAGATTTCTATTGTTGTTTACAGGGATTTCTCCGAGACATATGTGATCTTTTACCCACTTTGTGACCTTCCACACATTGAGGAATTCATTGCCATAGACTTGAATACTCCATTCATACTCTCCAGGAGCTAATCTACCAGAGGACCCAACTTGCATTTAGCAGCCAATGTCCTCTTCCGGCTCTCTATCACTTTGAATTTATCGTTTTTGACCCGCAGAACATGTTCTAACTGCCTTACTGACTTGCTCCTTGCTATCAAAGCACATGTGTAGCCGAATATCATTTTTTTCTTCGTTCCAATAAACTAGCCCATCTTTATCACTATGGTCCATGGGATCGTAATCACTGTAGTTACCAATAGTATTGAAAAATGCCATACCTCTGGGTTGATAAATGAGAACATCCTTTTGCATTTGACGTTCACCGTTGTTTGCCCCCAAGTCATCGTCAGATTCATCCTCTGGTACTTATTCTGAATCTGATGTGACTCGTAATTCTCGTCTAATGCATGCCACGATGAGTCACTATTATCATCATCACCTGTCAATGTCACCTATAAGACCCAGGTTCCATGTATTGATTATAATATTGCATGGTACTTGGGCCTTCACCTGTTGTGGTGTCTCTATTATATTGCACGCCAATAGATTGATTAGATGGCATTGAGTTTGACATTGAAAACGATTACGTCAGATTGTAATACTCAAATATGATCAAGGATGATCAAAGAAACTTTGCACGTTGAATTGCAGTGCCTCATCGTCCATGGACGAATGCATAAGCGACATCATTGGCCCCATACCATACAATCCTAGATTGTTGTTGGTTTCAGGTACCTGAGAAATTTTCTCGATCTTGATGTACAGCTCAGCATAAAAAGTAGGATCAGCATCAAACAAATAAAAAATACCATCCATACCATCATCATCTGTCAACGGAATGCCAGAGTAAACACCACAACTAACTATATGCCTGTACTAAATATTCAATTTGAACTGCTTCTTATCAACCTCTGTGAACTTGTATATCTTGTCAACCAACTCCAAAAACGTAATTCGTTGCTTTATTCGGAATAGTTTCTTGCACACCATTGACCGGTAAGACATAGTACCACCTTCATAAGTTATTTTCTCTCCCCAATAAAGGAGGATGTGACGGGATTTATCAAATGTCATTTCCTTGTAAGAATGTAACATGTTTAGACCCCAATTTTGGGTATCTCTGAAATAATTTTATGGCAAATATTTGACAGAGTTTCCTCTATTGCTTGAGGATTCTCTCTTACATCAATCATGCCCGATAAGGGCTACAAACAACGCAAAAATCCGGCAAGGGTTACAAGTAATACATGCCCGACAAGGATTACAAACAAAATTAATCAAAAAATCTATAATCTATAAGAAAGATATACAAAGGCACATAACCACTTCAATATATCCAAATAAAATATGGGGTTATAGCCAATTTAGAGAATTGGTGACCCAATTACAACAAAAAGTCTCAAACAATAAAAAATTTCAACATCCCCGTTTACTGACAGTAATTATTGGGTTAGTATAAAAATGGTGTCAATAACGGATCCCATTAACAACCCCCTGCACCCCATATACCAACTTATTTATATTCACGATCACAAAAGGAGCAAAAAGATAAGCTATCATCACAAAGAATTTTCTAACTATTAACATTAAAAATAAATAAATTAACTCCAATAAAAATCAAAAAAAAATATAACAATAGATTGAAATTCAATTTCTCACCAATACCTTTATATTTTGTAGGTGATGGTGGTTGTTGAGGATGAGGAATAAGGTGGTGGTGGTGGTGCTCGTACAGGAGGTGGTGGTGGTTTTAGAGAAGGAAGAATGGAGGTTGTGGTGGTTGTAGAGAAGGAGGAATGGAAGTGGTGGAGGTTGTAGAGGAGGAGGATCCGGTGGTTGTGGTTTCGATTGCTGTCACAAAGAGGAGGAGGAGGAGGAGGAGGAAGGGAGGGGAGGGTCTTATACACATCGCGATTTCTAGCTGGAATTTAAGGTCGTTAGTCGATTTTTTTTCTAAATTTTTTTTCTTAGATCTCGCATTTAAGAAATACAAGGTCATGCAATTTTTTTTAAGAAATGAAAAATAAATTTCCACAGACCTCACATTCAACAGATGCAAGGTCACAGAACTCACATTTAACAAATGCGAGTTTCACCTTGACGGAAACACGTTTTCAATTCATCATCAAAAAATAATGATTTTCTAAAGACAGAAGCACAACTTCAAAAATTTCCCTATAAATGTATAACACTTTTTGGGTATTGACCCTAGGACTGCCAATAGGGTCGGCTCCACCTCGGTCCACTCGGCTCAATAAATAAAAAATTAAGCCTAGTTGAATTTGAGTTTAAATGTTAAATTCAATTAAATTGTGATCTAGATGTAGATAAGATTAGGTTCAATTGTATTTATATTTATTCGGGTCTCTTATATACAAATTGATATGTATAAGATATATATAGGATACATAAACTCAATTTTATGTGAATAATGGTTATCTGATTCTATTCAGTTAACTAAATTCGGGTAACTAAAAATAATATCAATTTAGTTGAAATGTTGTGCCTCAGTAATATAGTTAATATGTTGTTTATTGACATAAATAGTACATACTATTTCATATTGTATTGACTGAGTGTAAAAAAAATAAAATTTTAACAAATAAAATATAAATTTTTTTATTGAATAATGTTAGTTTGAGCCAACCCGATTAAAATCTGAAAAAATTCGAATAATTTTGTGAGTCGAGTATGAACTTCTCATTTGTGAGTTTAGGCTGGTCCAATTAAGCTCCGAAACCCAAATAAATTTGTGAAAGAGTTTGGACTTTGCAAAACCTGGCTAAGGGTGAATTGTCTTGGTTATACACATTTAGATTTGTACTTTAGCTTGTCACCCAATTTATATGGGTTTCAATACCTTTAGGATTAGCCCAAGCTTACAAATGTGATGTTCATACTCGCCTCACAAAATTATTTAGTTTTCGAATTTTAATCGGGTTGGCCCAATCCACATTATCCAATAAATTTTTTTATAATCTATTGGTTAAAATTTTGTTTCTTACACCCAATCAACATACTATGGAATAGTATGTACTACATATGTCAATAAGCAACTATTAATTATATAAATTGAGACACAATATTTTAACTATAAATTGACTAAAGATTTTGGGTTATTATTTTTAGTTGCCTGACTTTAGTTAAATTAATAGAATACTAGAATCATGTTTTAACTATTATACACATAAAATTAAGTAGTAGTATTTAATTTAGACTAAAATCAGTATTATATATACGTATATTCGAGTCGAGTTTTAATCGGGTTGATCCTAATAAAATCCAAACTCGACTCACAATTTAATCGGGTCTAATATTTAGGCCCAAATCAACCTAACCCACTTTAATGTAAGACTCAACCTTTATTTATCGGAGCTCGACTCGCCCCATTGATAGTTCTAAGCTCCACTCACAAAATCCAATTGACACCCCTGACCTCCTAACTTAAATTTGGTGCATTCTTACACGTAAAAATAGCATATTCAAATTTATTATTATTAATTAATGGAAAATATACATTTTATGGTGGTGTGTAGTACTGTCCACGAGGTGGACCAAAGTGCCATGCCGGAGATGATGGTGACTGGACCCAAGTGCCTAATGAAGTAACCTTTAAAGCTTCTCCAATAACAGTCAAGTTGTTGTGCATCACCATTTGACTATACGACCAATACCCTTGTAGATCATTCCTTTCTTCTTCACTTACCAGAGCATTAAATACTACATCTGGGGGTATCGGAATCATTGAAGTTCTTTGAGGTGGTGGAGGCTGTGGCTGTGGTTGGGTAGGGTGCTCCTCTTGGTGTTGCTTCTCATAATCTCTCACTATCCTATAGACATATTCTAGATTGATCCTTCTTCTAGGATGTGTCAATGATTCCAATTGACCAATCGGGTAACCCGCTATGGTGCAAAGATGGTGAATTAGACTAGGGGTATAAAATATATGTCGTCCTGACCTTCCACTCTCTAAAATTTCCTGTCTAATAAGGTGACCAACATTCACCAGGATCCCAATCATGATGGCATAGACTAACAGTACCTTGTCCCTTTGGATAAAACTCATAGCATTGGACCCCCAAATGCGGCTACTAATGAAATAAAACCATAACTTAGCCATTAAAAAGAGTCCTTGACGAGCAAATTTTAATTCAGTGGCAGACAAAGTACTCTTAATCCACTCTACCCTTCTATCACTAATGGCATCTTTGATGCCATTCATATCCTTTTTATTATTCATCAGCACTAAAATCTACCAAAACCCCGTATGCGCACCTTTCCATCTTCTAGCTCACATAAATTACAATGAAACTCTTTGACTAATTGGGTAGCCCCGGGGTCAACCTGAGTGTTAAAACCCTCCCAATGCCTTGACCTAATTTGTTCTTCTATCGCTCTCCTAGAATCTTCATGGTTAGGTCAAAATTCCTCTCTCTAATCACCTCATGCTTCTCGTTATTCTTGAATAATTGCTGAGCCCTATCACTCGAGAATTGAGGTCCAATTTGATCACCACCCTCAAATGGTTGTTCCGAGCCCCTTTCTTCGCTTGTACCCTCTACGGATTTCCTTTTTCTAGAACCAGTCCCTCTCCCTCTCATTCTAACTCTTCTCTCAGCATTGCCATACACCCCTCTCATCATTTTCTTTATGCAAAAGGATTTCAATCACCAATTTCAAAAATTCAACTTTCAATCATAGAGATTCAACACCACAAAATCACAATCACAAATTCCGAAAAATTTTCTGAATATTTCAATTCAACTCAATCACAAATCAAACCAAGAATTCCAACAATTTGGACAATTCAAAATCACATTTTTCTAGAACAAATTAGCACCAATTACTTGTCCACAATTCAATAATTAAATACCACAAATTTTCCACAATTTAATCCATAGAACTCCACAATTGAGATTCAAAAATTGTCAATTACATCTAATATTTCAAGGAAGGATATTACCCATTCTTTTTTAGATTGAAAATGCTTCTAAGAATTGTGCCTTTGATGTGTATCTATAGGACAAGCCATTTCTTCCAAAAATGGGTCAAAAGATGGTTACTTTGATGTTCCTAGAGAAAAATTGTGGTATGAAATTAGTGGTGGGTGTGGAGTATTTAGTGATTTTTGGTGAAGATGAGGGAAGAATTTGAGAAGTTCGGGTTAGGACTTTCGGAAGAGGGAAGAAGAATAGGGAAAGTATGTGAAGAGAAAATGAAAAGATCGAAGCTTTTAAAAGTTTCTGGCAGTTGAGACTGTGGTCTCAGTTTTGAGACCGTGATCTGGCTTGATGTCAAGATCGCCGTCTCAACCAAATGATGTTTTGGCCCTCCAGAAGTTTGAGGTTGAGACCGCTATCTCAAATTTTGAGATCATGGTCTCAAGCTCAATTTCTGCAAAGTGAATTTTCACACTTAGGCGAAATTGCTCCACTCTTGACCACTTTTCTCCATTTGCAAGGGTAACCTACAAACAAAAATTTCACAAGTTAGGATGACAATTTTCACTCATTCTTTAGTACCATTTATTCAATTCAAAAACTCAAAAAAAAAATTTGGAACAAAAATTCTAACCTAATTCAAACCAATTTACTCAAAATCAAGACAATTAAAAATCACACCAAAAGAAAGCAATAAGAACTAAATTAAAGACTTTGGTTGCCTCCCAGGAAGCGCTCTTTATAGTCACTAGCTTGACTATGGCATGACCCTCATTCTTGTGTTAAAAATCGGATGATTTCTCGTCAACCTTCAATAATTCCTCCAAAGTAGGGTTTAAGCCGATCCCTATTGACCTTGAAAGTTCCCTCTTTCCCCTTTATCTCCACCATTCCATGAGAAAAGGTTTGGATCACTTCAAAGGGACCACTCCATCTTGACTTAAGCTTTCCCGGAAATAAGATTCATGAATTATAAAGGAGCACCAAATCACCGTCTCTTATACACATCCTTTGGATATGCTTATCATGCCATGCCTTTGTCTTCTTCTTATAGATTAAAGAATTTTCAAATGTCTTCCTCTGGAATTCATCCAACTCATTCAAATCAAGCATCCTTTTTTCATATGCCTCCTTCAACTCAAATTTCAAGTTCTTTATGGCCCAATATGCCCTATGTTCAAGTTCTACCGGCAAGTGACACACTTTTCCATACACAATACGATACGGAGACATGCCTATGGGAGTTTTAAATGCCGTACGATATGCCCACAAAGTGTCACCTAACTTCAATGCCCAATCTTTCCTAGCATTATTCACCGTTTTCTCTAGGATTCTCTTCAATTCTCGATTTGACACCTCCACTTGACCCAATGTTTGCGGGTGATAAGCTAAAGCAACCTTGTGTTTCACTCCATATTTTGTCATTAATGCCTCAAATTGAGAAATCTTGAAATGTGATCCCCTATCACTAATGATAGCTCGAGGAACTCCAAACCGTGCAAAGATATTCTTGCGAAGGAATTTAGTAACCACTTTGGCCTTATTGGTTGGAGTAGCAATTGCTTCAACCCACTTCGACACATAGTCCACCGCAACCAAAATGTACTTATTAGAGTATGAGACCGAAAAAGGTCCCATGAAATCAATCCCCCATGCATCAAATACCTCCAACTCAATAATGCCATGAAGGGGCATTTCATATTTCGTTGAAATATTACCCACCCTTTGACATTCATCACATTTGAGCACAAAATCCTGGGAATCCTTGAACATAGTTGGCTAATATAACACACTTTCTCATGGAAGACCTTGAAAGCGGTTCGTTGAGCTCCTTGGTGCCCCCTAACCGGAGATGAATGACAGTGTCTTAATATATCAAATACTTCACATTCCGAAACACATCTCCTTAGGATTTGATCATTGCACTTTCAGAACAAATACGGTTCTTCCCAAAAATAATGTTTAAGTTCCGCAAAGAATTTTCTCCTCTCATTGATGTTTAGCATCTTTGGTATTATCTTGCCACAAGATAATTCAAAATATCCGCATACCATGGACTCACCCCCTTCTCCTCAAACAACTTCTCAATTGGAGATTCTTCATTGATTATTCCTTCTTCAAGATTGACAATTCTAGATGCCTCAATTCTTGACAAATGGTCGGGTACCATGTTTTCCACACCTTTTTGTCAACCACCTCCTAATCAAACTCCTACAACAAAAGTATCCATCTCAATAAATATGGCTTAGCATCTTGCTTAGAAAACAAATACTTTAATGCGGAGTGATCGGTATGAACAATTAGCTTTATCGTGATCCAATCAAATATTATCTAAACTTATCAAATGCAAAAACTATAGCAAGTAGTTCCTTCTCTGTTGTTGAATAATTAAATTGTGCATCATTTAAGGTCCTACTAGCATAGTAAATGACATGCAACATCTTATTCACTTTTTGACATAGCACGGCACCTATTGCATAGTCACTAGCATCACATATGAGCTCAAAGGGAAGAGACCAATTTAGTGATACAATAATCGGTGCAATCACTAGAGCGTGTTTTAACTCATTGAATGCTTTCAAACAAGAATCATCAAAATGAAATGGACAATCTTTTTGAAGTAAGGAGCACAATGGTCTAGAAATATGAGAAAAATTCCTAATAAATCTTCTATAAAAACCCACATGACCTAAGAAACTTCTTACCCCTTTAACATTGATCGGAGGAGGTAACTTTTCAATTACCTCCACCTTTACCCTATCAACTTGTATTCCCTTTGATGAGATCTTGTGACCCAAAACGATTCCTTCTCTCACCATGAAATGACATTTTTCCCAATTAAGAACTAAATTAGTTTCCACACACCTCTTTAACACCTTGGACAAATTTGCCAGACAATCATCAAAAGAGCCACCAAAAACACTAAAGTCATCCATGAAAATCTCTATGCTCTTTTCAACCATGTCATGAAAAATAGCAAACATACAACGTTGAAATGTACTTGGAGCATTGCAAAGTCCAAATGGCATTCTCCTATATGCAAAGGTACCAAATGGGCATATGAAAGTTGTTTTATCTTGGTCTTCTGGAGAAATGACAATTTGAAGGTATCCAGAATAACCATCAAGAAACAATAATATGCAAAACCGGCCAACCTCTCAAGCATTTGATCAATAAAAGGCAAGGGAAAATGATCATTTCGGGTGGCTTCATTCAACTTTCGAAAATCAATGCACATTCGCCAACCCGTAACCAATCTAGAGGGGAGGAGCTCATTGGTTTCACTTATGATTACGGTAATACCACCCTTTTTGGGAACGCACTTGAGTGGGGCTAACCCACTCACTATCGCTAATAGGGTAGATAATACCGGCCTTCAAAAGTATAAGAACCTCCTTCATCACAACCTCTTTTAAAGTAGGATTCAATCTCCTTTGAGGTTGCCTTGCCGGTTTATTCCCTTAAGTTATCAAAATTTTATGCATGCATATGGAAGGGCTTATTCCCTTTATATCATCAATAGACCAAGCAAGGTCATTTTTATTCCTTTTAAGCACCACAATCAATCTTTCAAGTTGCTCATTTGTCAAAGATGCATTCACAATCACCGGGTATGTCTCATTTTCACCAAGATATGCATACATTAAGTGGGTAGGAAGGGGTTTTAGCTCTAAATTGGGGGGTTCGTTGGTTGGAGAACCACCTTTACCTTCTTCTTGATTCTCTTCATTTTCCTTTTGCAATAAGTTCTCATCCTCCAAGTGATTCACATTCTTGATTCCTTCTTCATCATCTTGATTTGGCGCATTTGACTCCAAGACCTGTTCATCCTTCATTAAGAAATTCTCCACTGCATTCCTACAACAATCATCGAATAATTCATCTACCATATTTATATTCATGACATCTTCAAAAATTCAAGGAAGCTTTAATGAATTAAAAACATTAAATGTAACAATTTCATCATTTATTCAGAATTCTAACTTCCCTTCTTGAACATCAATAAGTGCGCGGCTGATAGCAAGGAAATGTCTCCCAAGAATGATTGGCATCTCTCCATCCTTTTCCATTTCAAGCACAATGAAATCGGCCAGAAGGTAACGTTTATCAATTTTCACAATCACATCTTCAATGATCCCCTTTGGAAACTTTATGCTTCGATCCACAAGTTGCAATGAGACACTTGTTGGCTTCAATTGACCTCCATTTAGCTTCTTGAATACTCCAAAAAGCATGAGATTTATTGAAGCTCCCAAGTCACATAATGCTCTTCCAAATTGCAAACCCCCAATCTCACAAGCTATAAAAAATGAACAGCGATTTTTGAGCTTTGTAGTGGCAACGTCTTTGTAAGTAGTGCACTACAATGTTCCGTTAAGCACAAAATTTTATCGCCATGCAATTTTCTTTTTGAAGTAAGGACTTGTTTCATGAATTTGGCATAGGTACGCATGTTCTCAAGTACCTCTATGAAGGGGATGTTGATTTCAAGCTCTTTGAAAATCTCTAAAAATTTCTTGAATTTCTTTGCCTTCTCTTCATCCCTTAGCCTTCGAGGAAATGGCACATTAACATGTTTTGGCTCATGATGCTTAGGATCCTTGCCTTCATTGCTTTGTGAGTTGGGCATAATAGACTCATTCATCATTTTGTCTTGCCCATTTGAAGACTCCCATTTTTCATTATCTTCATCCTCAACCCATTCTTGTTCTCCAATCTTCAATGAATTTCTCCCAACTCTTTCTTCTAACTCTTTACCACTCCTAAGGGTAATAACCTTGCATTGCTTCTTAGGGTTTAGAATGGTGTCACTCGGACGCACTCCTAAAGGCCTCTTTCATGATTCATTGTTCAACCTTGCCAATTATCCAAATTGAATCTCCAAATTCCTTGTCGAAGCCTTCAAATTCTCATAATCTCTTTTATGCTCTTCCACTTTCCTATCCAATTCTCTTCTCAAATACTTGGCTTCTCTTTTCCAACCTTCTTCACCCAAATTCTCTCTAGGAGCATATTGATCTATGATACATGTTGGTCCCAAAGCAACCTAAGAGGGGGGGTGAATTAGGTTTCTTAAAAAATATACTTTCAAAAATATTGAGATTTTTCAAATATAAACGGATATAATAAAATCAATGGAACAGTAAAGTAAAGAGAGAAAATTAAACAACCAATACTTCCAAGCTAGCAAGCTTGAAGTATTAAATCACTAGAATACTTCACACACTTGGTGAGCCAATAATCTTTACAAATTGGAAACTTCTTGCTCACACTAAAACTCTTTTAGTTGAGCCAAGATTCTTACGTACAACCACACTTTCGTACAAGATTATGACTCCACTCAAAGTTAAGAATTGCACTCACAACTGCACACTAATACAACAAAGCACTATAGCCAATTTGTACTCAAATTGCTTTTCTCTAAGGCTTGTATTCAATGTATTAGATGATTTTTACTTAATGTCAAAGCAGTTATTTATAAGAGCAATAAATTGTGGTTGCAACTACTTCCTAACGGCTAAATAATAAATGCACAAAAAGTAGCCGTTGGGGTTTCGGACGTCCGAGACATATTGGATGCGTCGGACACAGCATCCGATCTTCATGCAGTTGTTGAAGAGCTTTGTTCGGACTTCCGTGCATCTGTCCGTTCCTTCGTCCGATAGATGCTTCGGACGGTCATGTTCGTCCGTAAAGAGAAGCAGTAGGATTCTATTTCTTTCTCCCTATTCGTTCGGACGGTGCAATGCGTTTGAGAAGTTTTGACCCATTTCGGACGGTTCAGTGCGTCCGAAAGCCCTGTCTCTAGCGAGAACAAATAACAGACCTGGAAAAACTTATTTACAGAGTTAAGTGTTTAGCGATGTCATCATCAAAATAAGGTTTGGAAAACATCAATCTCCCCATTTTTGATGATGATAAACCTTCATGGAGAAAACAAATGGATATGACTAATCATTTTGCAATATAGAAGACTACTCCCCCTTTTGACATTATCAAACAAAGCTCCCCCTGAGATCTAGATGTGCAAGTATCTAGCCCTTCTAACATTATAGATGTGTATAAGAGACATATTAAAAAGGTTGACATCACGAACATTTCCATCTTTATTTTCATCACTGTCGGAAGATGAGTCGAGTTACAATATTGTCTCTTATACACATCTAGATTGGTAAATTGAGACAGTCCTAATGCACATGCAAAGCTAAGGGCCTCTTGGATAATCATCTGATGAGTTTTAAGGCACATTAACTAGATTAGTGTGACGTTGAAAGGAACTGACTTGAGTGCTCAAGGATGTGAGAAGGCCACAAATATGAGAAAGTGATGGTTCAGAGGTAGAGGGATGAGGATCATGAAGTGGTGGAGGTGGTTGAGGAGGAGGAGAATGAGGAATAGCGAAATCAGAGGTAGAGGCATGGGATTGTGAATGTGCAATATCAAAGGCTGCCTTAGTTAACCATTGATCGTTAAAAAATCGTAGGCCTTTTCGTTCAATATAAGATTTGTTAAAATAAGGAGGAAATTGTTTATTTCCGCTGAAGGGAATTTCTAGAAAATCAAAAATTTTGGTGAGAAATTTTCCAAAGGGAATGTTTCACATCTATTCGGGTATCAGTAAGAAAGATTTCCCATAGGGAACAAAAGAGATACCCAAAATCAAGAGAAATCCCTTGAAAACACAAAAAAACAAGTAGAGCTGCATTTTACCGGGCTCAGTACGATGCCCGTCAGTTGGCAATAACAAATTTGTGACAAGAGTGTATAGAATATTTAGTTCAGGAGTGAGCAATGTGGTTTTGGCTTCCAAGGCCTGTTTAAAATTGATGTTAAAAATGGCCCTAACCTCATCAATGTCAAATCGAGTATCAACAGCGGGCCATTTATCTAACGAAAAGAAATAGGAGAAATCATTTGGGCTTGAGACTTCGCATTCAAAAATAGTGTTTCATCTTAGATGAAAACTCAAGATTGGTGCTGTTAACATCTGAAATTAAAGTGCGAACAATGGGGCCTTTCCGAAGATTGGCGGTGAATTGAAGCACCATGTCATGATATACAGGTAAATCAATATGTACTAGGTGACCCCAATTTTGTTTTTCAAAACATGATTGATGACAATGGGAAGATTATACTCATCAAACAGACTTTGAGATGCAGGACGTTGAACGATTATAGATTTACTTAAAAGAGATGTATACCGTTCAGATACCTTGGCATCGATGAATTTTGGCAGGATTGGATTTGTGGAGACTTGGGGATTAGCAGATGATTCTCCTCGTACTGGAGCTTTCCCTTCAGTTTTTTGTCGATGATTTACTGTAGAAGAACCTCCGCGAGATTTAACCATTGTGAAGGATGGGAAGGAAGAGGAAGAAAATTTTAATTTTTGAAAGATTGGTATGAGTTTGATGAAATGAGATGGTAGATGTGGGAAAATTGATATGATTCAGGTGAGAAATACTATGGAGAGGATAATCTTTCAACCAATTTTAGGAAAGAGGGTAGGAATTTGAAGGGGGTGTTGAAGGAACAATTTTTGCCAGAAAGGGTTTCGGGGGTTTGGGCGAGTCCGAAATGGGGAAGATGGATGGTTTTAATAGAACAGGGAGACCATTCGGACAGCTACGACGTTTGGTGTTCGTCCGATGAAGCGTTCGAACGCTGATGAACGGACGGCTGATGGAAGATCTAGTGCGTCCGATGTTCTTTCGAACGATGGTACGCGTCCGGAAGAATTTCAGAGACAGCAATGAAGCTTGTGAATATCGTTGGACTATTATGAAAAATCGAGGAAATTCAAAAATCGGACGAAACATAGCGTCCGTAAGGCAAAGTCGTTCGGTATAATGAGTTCGTCCGATAAGAACATTCGGACGCACTATTGTTCCATAAAATGGGGTTCATCTTTTTTAGGACTTCCTGTAGATTTAGACTTCTATGTATTTGTAAAAAATCAGACACTGTTAAAGTAGGCTCAAAATCAACACGAATTTCCTTTTTACAAATAAGATCTCTAATGAATTGATGCTTAACATCAATGTGTTTGGTTCTAGAGTGCATAACAGGATTTTTTGTGAGATTAATTGCACTAGTGTTGTCACACTTTATAGGAACACAATAAAAAAAGACACCAAAATCTTTCAGAGTATGTTTCATCCAAAGAAGATGAGCACAACAATTTCCAGTAGCAATGTATTCGTCTTCAGCCGTAGAAAGAGAAATAGAATTTTATTTTTTGCTAAACCAAGACACAAGACAATTTCCCAGAAAATGACACATACCACTGGTACTCTTCTATCAATTCTACATGTGTATAAGAGACAGCATCAGAAAAGCACTCCAAATTAAAAATGTAGAGGACTTTGGATACCACAGACCAAAATTCATTGTACCCTTTGGATATCTAAAAATTCTTTTAACAGCTATCAAATGTGATTCTTTAGGGCAAGATTGAAATCTAGCACATAAACAAACAGCAAACATGATATCTGGTCTACTGGCTGTTAAGTAAAGTAGACTTCCGATCATACCTCTGTAGTGTTTTGCATTAACACTATTACCTTCTTCGTCTTTATCAAGTTTGGTTGAAGTGCACATTGGCGTACCAACTTGTTTTCAATCTTCCATTCCAAATCGTTTGAGTAGCTTTCTTTGTGTACTTGATTTGCGTAATAAACGTTCCTTCCTTAGCTTGATGAACTTGTAGTCCGAGGAAAAATTGCAGCTTGCCCATCATACTCATCTCAAACTCTTTTTGCATTAAATGTGAAAAGTCCTTGCACAAATTTTCATTAGTTGCTCCGAAAATAATATCACCAACATAGATTTGAACAATTAACAAACCATTTAAATCTGTTTTTGTAAAAAGAGTGGTGTCAACTACACCTCTTTTGAATCCATTTTCTATCAAGAAACCACTTATTCTTTCATACCAAGCTCTTGGAGCTTGTTTCAAACCATATAAAGCTTTGGAGAGTTTGAAAACATAATTTGGAAGATTTTTATTTTCAAAGCCGGAGGTTGTTCAACGAAAACTTCTTGATCAATAAAACCATTTAAAAATGCACTTTTGACATCCATTTGAAATAATTTGATATTATTGAAACATGCAAATGTGAGAAACATGCGAATGAATTCTAATCTAGCCACGTCGGGAGCAAAGGTTTCATCAAAGTCAATACCTTCTTCTTGAGCATAACCTTTTGCAACAAGTCTAGCTTTGTTCTTTATGATTTCACCTTGGTCATTTAATTTGTTTCTAAAGACCCATTTAGTTCCAATAATGGGATGAGAAGATGGTCTTTCAACCAAGGTCCATACATTATTTTTCTCAAATTGACTAAGTTCATCTTGCATGGCCTTAACCCAAAATTCATTACTCAAAGCGACATCTACATGTTTAGGTTCAATGTGAGAAAGTAATGCACAATTACTATTCAAAGGTTTATGAGAGCGAGTAGTTACCCCATCGGATAGATCACATATGATTAAATCTTGAGGGTGACTAGAGACGAATCTCCAAGCTCTCGGAAGATCATTTGGAGCATCCTCATTCTTTTCATCATCTACTTGATGGTTGTTGACATCATTGCTTGATGTGATCTCTTGATAATCTTCATGAATAACGAGCTTTTCGAGCTCCTTTAGAATAACCTACATCTTCATCTTCACATAAATTCTTTGAAATAACATCATTAGTTTCATCAAATGTAACATGCATAACTTCTTCAATCAAGAGTGTTCTTCTATTGTAAACTCGATAGGCTTTCTTGTCACTAGAATATCCTAGAAAAATTCCTTCATCCGATTTTTTGTCAAATTTTCCAAGGTTTTCTTTGATTTTTAAAATAAAACATTTGCAACCAAAAACTTTAAAATAGCTCACAACGGGTTTTTTACAAAAGAGGAGTTCATTAGGTGTTTTGTTTAAAAAGGATCTCAATAAAACTCGGTTCATGACATAACAAGCCGTGTTAACCGCTTCGGCCCAAAAGTATTGAGATAAGTCGCATTCGCTAATCAAAGTTCTAGCGGTTTCTTGAAGAGTCCTATTTTTCCTTTCGACAACACCATTTTGTTGAGGGATTCTAACAATCAAAAATTCATGAGAAATACCGCTGTGATGACAAAAGTCGAGAAAATCTCCAAATTTAAATTTCTCGGCACCATTGTTACTTCTTAAACGAATGATTTTTAAATTTAATAGATTTTGAATTTTGGAAAACAGTTTTACAAAATTTTCAAACGCCTCGTTTTTGTGAACAAGAAATAATACCCAAGTATACCTAGAATAGTCATCTACAATAACAAAAGCATATTTGCAGCCACCAAGACTAGCATATTGAGTAGGTCCAAATAAGTCTAAATGCAACAATTCTAAAGGTTTATGAGTAGACACAAAATTCTTTGGTTTAAAAGAAACTTTGACTTGTTTACCAAATTGGCATGCATCACAAATTTTATTTTTTAAAAATTTTAGTTTTGGCAAACCTCTTACCAAGTCTTTCTTAGCAAGTTTTTCAATCAAATCCATATTAAAATGACAGAGTCTTCTATGCCAAAGCCAAGGATCATCTATGGAAGCGGTAAGACATTTTACATTGCTATTGCTAATTTTATCAAGATGAATCACATAAACATCATTGTGCCTAGTGCCCTTGATATAAAACAACATGATTTTTATCAAGAATAAGACATTCATGCTTGGTAAAAAATACATATATATTTTTGTCACAAAGTTGACTAACACTTAATAAATTATAGTTCAAATTATCAACAAGAAGCACATTCTTAATCAAAGTTTCACCATTTTTACCTACATCACCAATGCCGATTGATTTTGCTTTATTGTTATCTACAAAAGTGACTTTTTGGATGTGAGATTCGTGAAGAGAGAAGCATCACCCGTCATGTGCCTTGAACATCCACTATCTATGAACCACTTAGCATGTGTTAAGTGATGTTGAGGACCTACACATTAAATCAATTGATAACTTTGGGTACCTAATTTTCTTGGGTTGTTAGTGAAATTGCTAACAATCCATGCAACTTTCTTTCCAAGATTTTCGTTCTTCTTTACATAACACATATTCTTAACATGTCCATGTTGTTGGCAATATCTACAAATAATATTTTTATTTCCATATAAAGATGATTTTGGTTTTACAATACATAAGTCATCCCTTCTAAACGTGACAAAATTTTTGTTGATTACTACATTTCTATTTCTTTTTAAATCAACAACATTTTCTTTCTTTCTTGTCAAAAGAGCATTCAAATCATCCATTCTTTTCTTCAAGGAGGCTTGTTCTTCCTTGACCTTGGATCCCACATGCATTCTTTTCTTCAAATCACGATTTTCTTGTGATAGCCTATTATTTTCATTCACAAGTTTAGAGTTAGCTTTTAATAAAGCATTTGATTTTTTGACTAACTCCTATACACTAACATATGATTCCTTTAAGCTATCATGAAATTTCAAAATGAAAGCTTCAAGATCATCTTCATCATTTTCATCATTGGAGTCATAGTTAGAATTTACCTCATCATCTCCAATAGCCATAAAGGCTATTTGTGCCGACTCCATTTCTTCTTCAACTTCTCCTTCGGAGTTGCAATCATCCCATGTGATTTGAAAGTTATTGAATCTAGGTTTTCTTCTTGCTTCCTTCTTTTTCTTGGAAGGACGCTCATTTGCAAAGTGTCTGAGTTGACCGCATTCAAAATATTTTTCGTTTTGCTTCTTCATTTCAAGCCTTGTATTTCCTTTGAAATTGTTTGAATTTGTAGCTCCGCCTCTTCTCATTCTTCGTTTGTTGATGTAGTGTTTAAGAAATCCTTTGGTAATGAGTGCAAGATCTCCTTCATCAAGATCTTCATCTTCTAGATTGATGGAGCTATTTTCATCTTCTTCTTGAGAGGTCTTTAGCTCCTTCGTGGCCTTGCTTCTTCATCATCCACTACTTTAGTCTTTAACTTCAATTCATAAGAAGTAAGAGAGTTGATCAGCGATTCAATAAGCATTAAATTTAAATTCTTGGCTTCCTTTATAGCAATAGTTTTGGCATCCCATTCTTTGGATAGAGCATTTAGGATTTTTCTATTTTTTCACCCAAAGAGTACTCCTTACCCAAGGCTTCAAGATCCTTTATAATGTCATTGAATGCCTACAGTACATTTTGTCAATGTTCTCATGTGGTTCCATCTTGAAGGACTCATACTTGGCAACAAGTAAGGATTTCTTTTGCTCACGAACATCATGGCTCCCTTCATGGATTTCCTTCAATTTGTCCCAGATTTCTTTAGAGAAAATGCATCCCTTCACGCGAGTTGATTCATTTGCATCCAAGATATTATATAGCACATTCATGGCTTTTGCATTTAACGTCAAGTTTGCCTTGTCTTGTGGAGTGAGCTCATCCCTTGTCTTTTCTCTTCTTCTATTTGTGTGATCATCAATGATAGAAGCTTCAAAAGGACCTTCATTGACAACATACCACAAATCAATGTCAATAGATTGCAAAAATATTTTCATTCTATCTCTCCAACTAATAAAATTTGCCCCATTAAACATAGGAGGCCTAGTAACGGATTGACCCTCAAAGAATAGAGCATTGTTGGTTGCCATAATAGTTATTTTCTCAAAAGCAGTTTAAAAGAATAAATATGGACCTACTCAAGTATACCGCTAGAAACTTTGACCCTAGCTAATGGTGATGTAGGTTTCTTAAAAAATATACTTTCAAAAATGTTGAGATTTTTCAAATATAAACGGATATAATAAAATTAATGGAACACTGAAGTAAAGAGAGAAAATTAAACAACTAATACTTCCAAGCTAGCAAGCTTGAAGTATCAAATCACTAGAATGCTTCACACACTTGGTGAGCCAATAATCTTTACAAAGTTGGAAACTTCTTGCTCACACTAAAACTCTTTTAGTTGAGCCAAGATTCTTACGTACAACCACACTTTCGTACAAGATTATTACTCCACTCAAAGTTGAATTGCACTCACAACTGCACACTAATACAACAAAGCACTATAGCCAATTTGTACTCAAATTGCTTTTCTCTAAGGCTTGTATTCAATGTATTAGATGATTTTTACTTAATGTCAAAGCAGTTATTTATAAGAGCAATAAATTGTGGTTGCAACTACTTCCTATATAGCAGACACGGCTAAATAATAAATGCACAAAAAGTAGCCGTTGGGGTTTCGGACGTCCGAGACATATTGGATGCGTCCGACACAGCGTCCGATCTTCATGCAGTTGTTGAAGAGCTTTTATCGGACGTCCATGCATGCGTCCGTTCCTTCGTCCGATAGATGCTTCGGACGGTCATGTTCGTCCGTAAAGAGAAGCAGTAGGATCCTATTTCTTTCTCCCTGTTCGTTTGGACGGTGCAATGTGTCTAAGAAGTTTTGACCCAGTTCAGACGGTTTAGTGCGTCCGAAGCCCTGTCTCTAGCAAGAACAAATAACAGACCTGCAAAAACTTGTTTACAGAGTTAAGTGTTTATGTCATCATCAAAACAAGGTTTGGAAAACATCAATACATGGGTTGGGAAGAGTTTTCATAATAGAAAGGAGGTCTTGGTAGTTGGTTTTGAAACGAAGGATTGGGGAAATTTTGATTTGAGTTGGGTTGGACATTTCTTTGATGTGGCGGTTGATACGGATCTAGATGAGGAATTCGGGGCTTGAGTGTGTTGGGAATTTTGAGGTGGGGGATTTGGTTGGTAAGGAGGGTTGGATTGGTTGTTGGTGTTACTCTCTGAGAAATTTGGGTGATTCCTCCAAGAAGAATTGTAAGTGTTCCCATAAGCTCCAGATTGGTTCCTTGGAAATGAAGATTGATTAGCCACATAATTGATTTGCTCATTAGCTCCATATGGCATCTCACAATTCCCATTGGCATGGCTCTACAAAAGTCACATGTGTATGCTCATGATCATCTCACTTAATTTAGCGGTTTCTTGCGGGAGGAAAGTACTTCACCAAGAACTCTTGAGCAAGTTGCCTCCAAGTGGTGAATGTTCCTTGGGCGTGGGATTGCAATCATGACTTTGCCCTATCACGAAGAGAAAAAGGAAACACCCTCATCCGAACACAATCCGGGTGTGCTCCATTAAACTTACATGTGTCTAAGACTTCTTCAAAATTCATGAGGTGTGTGTAGGGGTCCTCATTTGGTCCATCTCAGAACACAGAATGGGCTAGGAGCATTTGGATTAGGGCGGGCTTGATTTCAAAATTGTTGGCTTGCACGGCCATTTGTGCAATGCTTGAGTTAGCCCCATCAAAATTAGGTAAAGCATACTCTCTCAATGGCCTTCCATTCCCATTCTTGCCATTTCCATTCCTATAGCCACCCATTCCATTATTTCCAACTACCTCTTCTTCTTCGTTTTCCATGTTCACATTCCCTTGATGAGCATTAGCATTTGCCATTTGTATCCTTATCTTGCTCTTGTTGTACCCTTCTCAATCTTCGAATTTCTATTAGCTCTTTCTCCCTTTCCTTGTCTATGCAAATGAATGGCTCTTGAGCTCCTCTTACCATGCACTACACAACCAAGGCAAATAGTCAATTGGAATTCCAAGTCAATTCCACAAGACAACCAAATCAAACATAAAATCTCACAAAAGTAACAACTAAACTAAACTAAACTAAAGTGCTTAATCTACACGACCCGTAAAGCGCTTGACATTGCCAAAAACCGAAAACAATCCCCAGCAATGCCACCAAAAACTTGATGCCTTTTGCACACCTAGTTATAAATCAATGAAACACCTAAATCCTACAACTAACTAGATGGCATCCCGCAAGTATACGATTGTCAACTAGCAATAAAGGGAAGTAGGGATCATTCCCACGAGGATTGTCGATAGAAATTACCAAGAATTATGGGTGCTTGTGTAGTTAAGCAAAATCAAGTGACGAGTGATAGAATTATTCTAATTGAGAAAAACCATAATCTTAATTCTAACCTAAA
The DNA here is from genome assembly GCA_025175665.1 of Cinchona pubescens. NCBI lineage: Eukaryota > Viridiplantae > Streptophyta > Magnoliopsida > Gentianales > Rubiaceae > Cinchona > Cinchona pubescens. The sequence goes on along the minus strand of JANKKI010000068.1, from coordinate 69,002 downwards.
TTAACCAAAATTAAGACTAAAATTAAAAACAAGCAAATCACCCAACTAAAAAGACTACAAAAAAAAAAAAAAAAACCTTGGGTATTAAAAACAACCATTTCTAAACTATAATTTGGAAAGAGTTAAACTAGAAATATAAATATTTTTGTATTTTAATTTAAATTAAGAAAGCCCACTAAGAATTAACTGGGAATTAAAACAAGAAATTGAAAATTCTAGCTAGAAATGCAAGAAATTAACACGAACCCTAATTTTTCTAAGAAACCCTAATTTGCAAGTAAAGTAATTCTTACTAAATTGGACAGGAAAGCAAATAAAATTTATATCTATGTGAAACTTGCGATTAACCCACTACAATTATCTAATCCAAATTTGAACTTAACAAGAAATTAAAAGAAGATCTAAGATGAAAGTAAAGAGAAATTTCTATTAGAGAAGTAAACTTGGAGTTCAAGCTATCCTAAACTATCTAAAACAGAATACTAACTAAAACTGTCTACTTCTTTTTTTCTTGCTAATTCTACTTAGCTTAAATAGTGCAGCATTACATAAGGCAAAATTAGGGATTTTTGGCTGAAAGTTTACAAAATTGCCCTTACAAATTAACTCGAGTTGAGATTGCGGTATGGAACATTTGAGACCGCGATCTCAACTCAAATATAGTAAAACAAATTCCCAAGCCGAGATCGTGGTCTGGAACAGTCGAGACCGCGATCTCGACTCTCCTTCCAGCATTCTTCATTTCATCCATTTTGTAATCTGGTCCCTTGAGCTTTGTTTCTTCCAGCTTCTAACCTTTAATTTTTAACCTGCATAATATTAACACCATTAAGCACTTAATTAAACTAAAATTTAACACAAACTTATCATAATTAATTCTAGAACGAAAATACAAATACATATGAAAGAAATTAACTAAAATCTTCAATTACTTATCCAATTTCGGAATTTAAACTATCAAAGTGCCATAATTTAAAGGAAAATAAGTAACTATAGTTTACTAGAGTTACATTCTAGTTTTTATTTCTATAAAGATCATAGTGATGCAAATTATATATCCCAAAGTTATGACTATTTTCATCAATAGTGTCAAATCTAAAATTCACTGAGATGATCATGATAATAATCTAAAAGACTTTATATTATTAGTCTGAGAAATCTTCCTTCATAAGAATTTTAGTATATCAAGTAAAGTTTCTAATGGTACCAAGAACAAGATTTTTAGAGTTGTATAACTCAGTATATGATAATTTTAGTGAGCCTTGTCAAATCTGAAAATAACTTGTACTGTTTCTGCACAATGAGGCCACTTTTTGGAATATTTTGAGCAAGAACTAAAGAAAGTGTTCTATATAAAAATTATAGTATTCTGAATCTAGTTTCCAATGATATAAAGTATGGAATTTCTTGGTTTTAATATTCCAAGATATACATATTTTGTGAGATACTATCTAAATTGAATTTTATTAAATTGATCAACGATGGAAGTACTTATCTTAATATTTTTAAATTGTTACTCAATAATTAAATGGAGTGGATTCTTGTTGTCAACTGTTCTTCATTCATAAACATATTTTTGAAAGTGTATTGTGTTTAGTTCGTCTATTATATATTTTGATAAATAACATGGTATTCTATTAAATGTCTACCATTATGTCTAAAGACTTTGAAAAATTGAGTGTTAATTGTTCTCATTTGCATAGACAAGGAAAGGGAGTTTTAAGAGCGAAATTCAAACTTTTCATAAGCACAAATGTTTTATTTTGCTTAAAGAACAAATAAGAATATTGAGATTAAGAGAATCAAACCAAACTACAAATTATTACAAGGCAACTAAAATTCCTTTGGAAGAACTTGAGATCACTCTTACTCGCACTAATTTCCTTTATTTGAAAGTTTGAATTCCAATTGCTCTTTTCACAAAACTACCTACACATTTACTCCTTTAAGAGCAGTTTTAAAATTGTTTAATGTATTATTTTATTGAGATATGGACTTACGGAACTGTTATTGTTCATCTATGTGGAATCTTGTTTGGAATTTTTGTATATGTAACACATATTTGTTTAATTGTATTCATTATTGTATTGAGAAACTTTAAGAGCATTTTAAAATTGTTTAATGTATTATTTTATTGAGATAATTGATATGCATGTAATTTTTGTATATGTAACACATATTTGTTTAATTATGCATGTGAACTCATTTGAAGTTATACGAACTAAGTATTACAACAACAAAGTTGTGAGCCACCTTTAGAACTTGTATAATCTTTACTTGAGTGAAATATAGTAGGATCAACCAACTCACATTAGGTGAGTTGGTTACCAAGCACTTTGTTTGGGTGTGAGGTTGGGAGTTCGAATCCTCTTGCATTCTTAAGATAAAGGTTAGGTTCTCCAGCTCTTGGTCCAGTTGGGCCTCCCCTTTTCTTTAGCATTAGATAGATAGGAGTAGATTAGATTGTTACCGTTTCAAAAAAAAGGAAATATAGTTGAAGGCCCAGTTGGTTGTGGTTAAGGGTTATCAAGAAGGCATTGGCCCAATGATTAACCTGGAATACACTCTGACATGTTTGAATCAGTTGAGATTACGAGGTTTAACATTATTCGGTGTGAAACAAGTGAAGTGTTCTAGATTTTCAAGATATCTAATTGATTTTGGCCAAATATTGTTCTACAGTGATGAGGTAGCTTCAAGTCGTGCACGCAATAGGGGATATAAGGTTGGTAAGGTGATCTAGTAAGCTTTTGAGTTTAAAAGTGTGGCATAGTGCCAACTGATTGTATTTTCTGTGATCATGCTAAGTGTTGATTGTTTTTGTTAAGTTCTGTGAAATTATATTGTTTCATTGTTTAATGAAAATAGTGATTATTGTAAAGGATCTTTTCTCCTTCTCTAAGAGACACATGACTTTTATCCACTACCATTGAAAAAGAATGTTGTCCTTTAAAAATAGAATTTCATTTTATACTAGTATTATAAAATCACTGAATTTATTGGCCTTATAAGTTTTCCTTATAAAATTTTATTTTTAGGTGCGACATTGTATTCAAGATATGTTGATGAGAGTAATGCAGCGAAAGCATGGTAGAAATTTTCATTTGGGGCTTATATTGCTCAAAGGCTCATTTAATTTTATTTAAGTTGTGATTTACGTAAATAAATTTGTGGAGTTTTTATTAATTTATTTGAGATATAAGTTTGAATCTTATTTATAAGTGTACTTGATCCCTAGTGAGAGTTAGGCAGGCGTTCGACTAGATATTTAAATTGAGGTCCGGTTTGGGCATCAAAGGAGTAGAGCTTTAGGGATATGATTCTTAGACTTTGGACTATGTATAGACTACTAAGTTTGAACATTGTGATTATGTCCTTAGCAAACTTGTAAAATTATGAAAGGGGACAGTTGGAAAACAAGTTTTTGATATTAGGATTGTCAAACCCTTTAGGTATAGCATGCTAAGGGTTGAATATAATATCATATACCTAGTCTAGGTATATTGTACTATGTGTGCAAGAGATATTATATACTTTGAGATTGACAAATTGACTCGTTACTCGATGTCGGAGTACAAAATTTAAACTATCAGGGTTTTTAGAAAAAGTAGTGATCCATTTTTATATAAGGTGAGATAAGCACTAAAGAATATTCGATGTTTTGAGTATAAAAATGAATGTCATGTGGAAGGTACTATATTATCAAGATAGAGATAGATATACCAAAACTCGTAGAAGAGTGCCAAAAAGTTCTAGATAGGTTAAAACTAGAGGAGAATGAAAAGAGCGCATTCATTTCAAGGATGTGAGGATAGTTTTACTTTGGAGATTGAAAATTTCATTTGAGAATTTTGTGTTTGAATTGCGAGGATGCAATTCTTTCAAGGAGGAAGAATGTGACGATCCTGAATTTTAAAGTTGAGTTTTCTTTAATAAATTTATATTTTAAATAAATTTTGAAGGATTTGATTAAATTTTACAAACTTGAATAGAATTAGATTTGATTAAAATTTTAAAAAGTTGAGGAATCAAATGTGATTTCAAACTTTAATGATTTCCAATTTAAAATAGCTAAGCATTTGGGGGTTTAAGAAGCAATTATTGATTTTGTTTTTTAAAAAAAAAGTCTCAAAGCCAACGGTTGCATGAATGGTATGTGACAAGTAAATTACCACATACACTTCTACTATGCGTCCTCGTGTATTATACAAGAATGGTTTTAAAAGAAAGATTCAGCAACAAGATTACATTCTCACCCATTTCAGTACAATAAGAGAACTCGGACAGCGGTATCACCTATTTGTAGATGGTTTGATATTGCAGTATGAAACTACAAATTGGCCTTCGTGAATCTAGTTTGATACCGTGGTAACATAGACCTGTGTTGAATTTTGATACTACAGTATGGAGCTTCCTCCAACACAAGTCTCAAATTTCTTCTTTTGCACTTTGGTTCCTTGACTTCTCAATCCTTTTTACGTTAGTCCTTTTAAACCATACAATCCTAAAGTAACAAATTTACTAAATTCAAATGCAAATACTAAATCTAATAAAATTAGATAAAAACAAATAATTAGACAATCAAAAAAAAAAAATACTATTAAAATACTATAGAACAAGCAAAATAACTCTATTTACTAGAGTTATCAATTGCTTGATATCAAATTGACCTTTAACTTCTTCAAATCTTGACTTACGGAAGACTTGAAGAACTTGATAGAGAATTTAGGGAGCACTTGCAAATTTTAGAAAGTTTCCAAGAATATGTGTTCTTTATGCTTAAAGGTGACCCCCTATTTATACAATGTAGGATAGGAAGGGTTGGAGTGGTTGTGTATGTTCATACTCCTAATTTTTCTCCAAAGAGACATGAGGAATAAAACAATTAGACTAATTATGTATCATTTCTTTGTCACTTAAAGAGATAAAAATTACAAAAGTACTAGTTTCCTAAAATATTATCTCCTGAATTAATATACATGTATAATGAATATAATTGCATACATATAATATTATTCCTTTATATTTATTTATTTATTTTTAATAAATAGATAAATATTAAGGTATACATATTTATTAATATTATATAATTTAAATAGAATATCACGACATGATAATGATCTAGGAACTACAATTGGTTTGAAATTTTCGTTGCTTACAAATGTCCCTTTGAGACTTGATCATGTATGCAAAACTTGACCATGGAAGTGAATGACTTTCGTAAGTTGAGCATGTCTGTCCATTTCAAGAGGTGTTGGTCCAAATACACTCGACGAGATATTTTTTTTGATACGATATGATTGAGTTTGGAGTTAGCTTCAAAGCTGCCTATGTACCTTTTTGGGGATCAAGCCAAATATAATTCAGTTAAACATATGAGATAGTTTTTACTTGTGCCAAGGAGCTTTGGATTTAAGATATGTGTACAGTTTATTCTTGTGTCGAGCAGTCTTGGATTTGATATATAAATATAGTTTATTTTCGTGTCAATGAGCATATGACATGGACACTTGTGTAGACAGTTTGTTCTCGTGTCAAGGAGTATATGTATGTACATGATAAGATCATAAATTTAGTATATTTTATGCATCGTTTACCTCCATTTGTAATGACTTCGGTTCACCAGTTCAGGCTCAATTCCTCGCTTTACGTTAGCAGACCCACAGGTCTAATTGCCAAGGCCAACAATGGAAGCCCGGGACGGAGTCGTATGAGGTGGAAGTCTCACGTACGATTCATCAAAAAGAACTTGATTTCCGACCTCTTGCATTGCATTACCAGAACAAAAAGAACCCCCAAAGAAGTCAACTAGTAAGCTATCTATCGGGGGCCACTTTCAGCATCACAACTTCCAACCAGCACTGAGCAAAAATTGAGTAATTATGAGCTAAAATAGTTTATTTTCAGTTTTATAGGGTTTGAGTGAAGAAAGAGTCCAAGTTGATCGCAAAAGTGGAGGAAAATTATAAAACTGAAATTTCGTGCATCGACAAGGAGTGATTCTAACATAGTTTGGTCTAGATTAAGCATAACTTTCTTGTCTAAGATGCAATTAAGGTGATTCAAGATGTTTTAAAAATATAAGAGAAAGAGCTACAACTTTCACATTTTACGTTTTTGCAAATGCTACATGCATCAAAGTCAAAATCGAGGTTGAATTTGAAGTAGAGTGCAGAGCACGCACATGTGCGAGCAAAAGCTTGCGCATGTGTGTCAGCCGAGAAAAAAAGAGTTGTGGCTACTAGAAATTGCATACATGTGCAAGAAAATGCTTCGCATATGTGCACACCGAGCAGCTGTTGACGTGAATTGCTTGTTTTGGAAGTTTTCTCAACTCAGTTGGATTTCTTATCAAGTTTTAACATATTTTTATCATCTTAGGGGTTTAAAACCTTGATATTACCCTATAAATGCCCCATTATGAGGGGATTTGAGCACAACATAGCAGCTATTAGTTAGATTAGACATTAGAATAGAAATTCATTGGAATAGAGTAGGGTTTTTTTTTTTTAAGAAGGATTGACGGAGAGGAGGTTTAAGATTGACAACCTTGGACCAAGAACTTGTGATTCTTCATTAGAGAAGAATTCTTAAACATTCTTTAAGCTTTCTTATGTTATTTAGTTCTTGTTTTATGGTTTTTATCGTTTAATGCTTTCTAGGGTTACATAATTTTCTTTGCTTTCAAATTTAATGCTTTCTATAATTGCTTTTGTAGATTAATGGTTAGAGTTGTTTATTTGCTTTCGTAGATTAATTATAATTTTATTTCTTGGATTAATTTTGTCACATCTCTTCCACAATGATTTCTTTAAATAGTGTTTGAATCAAATAACCGATTATTGCTACACCAATCCTTGTGGGTTTAACCCCTACTTTTGCTATATATTATTGATCCCGTACACTTGCGGTGTGTTATATAGTTAATAGTTGTATTAGGAGATTATAACTTTTATAACTAGATATTTTACGTATCATGTTTTTGGCGCCGTTGTCGGGGATTGGGTCTTTGGCAATATTGGTATAACACCTTTGACAAGAATACCACTTTGAAGTGTAAATTAGTTTTATTTGTTTTAGTTTCATTGTGTGTTTTCAACATTTTGAAAAAAAAAGCCAAAAAGATTTTCCCTTGTGGTTTGTGTCACTTTTATTAAAAAAAAAAATCCAAAAAAATTTTCTCTTTTAGTGGATAGTTTGGCTAGCTACTAGTCTAAATTCTTGCATTTTTCTTGTTTGTGTGCTTTTGTGTTAGTACTTGCTTTTGTATTTTGTTTTTGTGTTGGTCTTATAAGAACATGCAAAGAATGAATTGGAATAACTCATGCCAAGGATATTATCATCCTTATGACTATGGAAGCATGACCAATGAGCATGTTTCTTATGATTATCCTCCCTATTCTTATGATTATCAAACGGGATGGTCAAACTGTCCAAATTCTTTCTCAAGTTACCAAGATTATCACTATTCTTTCTCTATACCCATAGAGGCTCTATATGAATCAATGGAGCCCAAATTCTTTCTCCCATCAATGCTAAGAGTATGATGAGATAGGATCAATGGACTAGCGGATTAGAATTCAAGAACTTCGAGAAGAGTGTGCTAAACTCCGAGAAGAACAAGCTCAACTTCAAGAAAAGATATCTAGATTCTGTGAAGAGCAAGCCACATCCAACAATCGGTTACAAGACCAACTTTTCAAGATTCTAGGAGTGGTAAATGGTGAAGAACATTGGACTCCAACCTCCCAACCAATGGGTGAAGAACCGGTTAAAAAGAACAAATTGAAAATGTCTTGCAAGAAACTGGTTCCTAAGAGCCTCATGAAGTTGAAGTTACAACAACCGAGATATTCAATGCTTACGTAGAGGAATCAACAACTTTCCCATTACATGGGTGTGAGTTTGTCCTGGTTACATCAAAGGAGGTTCCATTTGGCATGTTAATGGAAAAAGAGTCGGTTTTAGAAGGAGTGAAAGAAGAAGGATACATTCTAGAGTAGGTCGGAAGACACAATCTACTTATGCTGAAACTCAGTTCCAATTTGGGGATTTCGGATGTGCTAAGTAGTGGAGCACATTTACTAAGGATTACAACATCCTCAGCAAGCCTCCTTGGCTTTACTAAGGGAGTATTTCTTTTAATTTTGTTTTGTTTATTTACGATTTAATTTATTATGTGCTTTAGTTTAAGAACCCAATAGGGTAATAAAGGTTTTAAGCCTCGTAATTAGTTAAGTTTATATGTTTTAGATTGTGAATTGCTTTTAGTTATACTTGTGTAGCTGATGATAGTGAGGGTAGATTAATCAAGTATAGTTATAAGCAGTTCAGAAGTTTCAACTCACCTCATAGATATTTTTGATGGGATATTCTGTACCAACTGTTCGTCATTGCCAGACAAGCTTCCCCTTTCTCTCTTTATGCTTTAATTTTTGCATTGGGGACAATGCTGTACTCTAAGTGTGGGGTGGGGAGTTTTCTTAATTTATATTTGTTTGGTGTTTTGTTTGTTCATTTTGTTCAATTTTTGCTTTTATTTTTGTAGCTTAATTTCGTGCTTTTGATTTGAGAGTTTTTCAAATTTTTGAAAATTTTGTTCACAAATTGCTTACAATGTTTCTTTGATTTTCTACTCGATAATTTTTGAGATAAATTTTCATGAGTAGGGTAGTCAATGTTAATATTTTCCTAGCATGATTTCTAATTTTTTAGCACTAATAGCCCTACAATGTTGTAGCTTTCTGGTACTAAGAGATAATTGTGTAGATTCACTTATATTGCATTCTGGACACTTGCTTTATTGCATTTTCGAAACGAAATTTTAGATAACTTGATTTGATTTAAATATGAGAGTAGGCATTTCTTTGGATGTTTGAGCCTTTCAAGCCAACCATTACTATAAAATCTATCCCTAGAACCCTATTTGAACCTTAATTTGTTTTGAATGGGTAGAAGCACTATTCTTTTTTTTTTTTTCTAACTCATTTTTTATCTACCTTTGTGAGTTATCCTAAATGTCCCTTAAGACTTTTAATGCCACATTAGTTATTAAGGGGATATAAAAAGGATGGAAGGTAGTTATACGAGAATGTTAGAATGAATCGTGTACAGTTTAAGATGTAGGGGTGTAAAAAAAAGAAAAAAATTTATGTTGACTTAGCAGGTGGTGCCCATCACTGGCACCTACATTGGATTGTTAGTAGGTAGTGCCTATCACTGGTACCTGCGTAGATATTTTTTACGGGTAGTGCCTACCACTAGTACCTATTTTGGAGAAAAGAAAAAGAAGACAAAAAGGGGTAATATTTTTACCCGGTGTTGGTGAGTAAGGTAGAAATTGAAAAAATAATTATTTTATTTTGCTTGTTGCATGAAACTTTTAGGGGTGTTTGGAGAATTAAGTGTGGGGTTACTTCTTTGAAGGATGGGTGTTTTAGTATTCAAAAAGAAGTTTTATGTTAATGAGGCGCACATTAATTTAAAGTTCTATTTCTTATTTATTTATCCTTTTCCCTTTCTTTATTAGCCAAAACCCTAGCCTTACGTTACAAGCTAAAAGTCCTACCTAATTCATGAATAAACAAATTTTCTAAGTTGAGTAAGTTGTCTACATTAGTGGAGAAATGTAAGAAGAGTAAACCATGGAGTGTTTAGAAAAATTCAAAGGGTTTGCATGATTTGATCTGAGTGTCCTAAAAGTATTTTTTGTATGGCTATACACACACCTACACTAGAATTCATGTATAGGAGTTTATTATCATTTGACTATTTTCTTTATGATGATTTGGTGCATGGTTATTCATGTGGATAATTGATGAGATGTGTCGAGTATGTTTGTGATTTATTTCTATGTTTTGCTCGTGGACGATTAAAAACTAAGTGTGGGGTATTTGATAAACTCGTAAATGTAGTATGTTTTAAGTGTCGTTTACCTCTGTTTGTAATGTAATTTGAGAAAAAATTAAGTAATTATAAGCTAAAATGGTTATTTTGAGTTTTTTAGGGTTTGAGTGAAGAAAGATTCTAAATTGATCGCAAAAGTGGAGGAAAATTACAAAATTGGAATTTCGTGCACCAGCGAGGAGTGATTCTCACTCCACAGTTTGGTAGATTAAGGATAACATTCTTGTCCAAGATCCAATTGAGGTGATTCAAGATGTTTTGAAAATATAAGAGAAAGCGCTACAACTTTCATGTTTTACGTTTTCCCAAATGTTGCCTGCATCAAAGTCAAAATCGAGGTTGAATTTAAAGCTGAAAGCGCGCACGTGTCTTACACACCTAGTTATAAACTAATAAAACACCTAAATCCTACTACTAACTCGATGGCATCCCGCAAGTATACGGTTGTCAACTAGTAGTAAAGGGAAGTAGGGATTGTTCCCACAAGGATTGTTAGAAGGCAATTACCAAGATTTATGGGTACTTGTGTAGTTAAGCGAAATCAAGCGATGGATGATAGAACTATTCTAACAAAAACCATAATCAAATGAAAGCGATAAAAACTTAAATTAAAGCTAGATTAACTAAAAAATATAAATAAGTGAAAATAACTAATTACGAAATTAAGAAACTAGCTAATCTATTCTAGTAAAAGCAAACTATGTCCAGTAAAGGAAAGCACTTAATTCTAACCTAAATTAACCAAATTAAGACTAAAATTAAAAGTGTTGAACCCCAGTTATGATAATCATGTTTTGATGATGACCAAATCGCACTAATGGTTTGAAAAGTGTGCAGAAAAACAAAACATTCAGAAGACTCCACGGACGCAGTTGACTGTCCGAAAGACAGAGGTTCGACGATGGTAATCGTCCGACACAAAGAAATTGAAGCAAGTCTCGGACGAAGAAAGTGTCCGATCATATTTCCGAAGACTTTACTTGATCGGACGCATGTTCGACGCATCCTCGGACGTCCGAACGAATACTCGGACGCAAGGTTTAGCAGCCATCCGAACGGTTCAACGGCTAGTTTGTTCGACGCACTCTTGCATCAGCCGTCAGAAGGTCCAACGGCTAGTTTTCGATCCAAGAAAATCCGGTCAATGAAGATGGATAGATATTTAACATCTGTCTCTTATACACATCTAGATCTGTATAAAGCAGAAGAGACACTATACATTGATTACAAATAACTACTTGAGCTATTTTCAAAAATAGTGGGAACAAGTGTTGTAATAGTGTAGGTAGTTTTGTGAAAAGAGCTTAGAAGTGTAAAAGTTCTTCAAGTGTAAAAGTGGAGAGATAACGATTGTAACAAAAGGAGGTTGTTAGTGTAAAACTCTTGGCTCAACTAAAGGTAATTAGTGTGAGCAAGAGTGATCCTCATTTGTGTACAAGAGGTTATTGTCTCACCTACTTTGAAGAGACTTTTAGTGGCTAAACTTCAAGTTGTAAACTTGGTAGTTGCCTTGTAAGAAGTTCTTTGTAGTTGAAAGCTCCAAGCTTGAGAAGCTTGGGAGTTTGGTTTGATTCTCTTAATCTCAATATTCTTATTTGTTCTTTAAGTTTAAATTGTTGAATATCTATTGTATTCATTTGTGCTTAAGTTTTCATTTGGTGCATAAAGTTTGTATTTTCATTAAGCACTTAAAAATGTTTGTTTTAGATACAACCTAATTTACTTGCTTCAACCCCCTCTTAGGTTGCTTTTGGGGCCAACAAAAAGCAAGTAAATTACCCAACTAAAAGGACTACAAATGAGAAACCTTGAATATTAAAAGCAATCATTTCTAAACTATAAATTGGAAAGAGTTAAACTAGAAATCTAAATGTTTTTGGATTTTTTGATAGAAATAAAGAAAGCCCACTAAGAATTAACTAGAAATTAATGCAAGAAATTGAAAAATTCTAACTAGAAATGCAAGAAATTATCAAAAACCCTAATTTACCTAAGAACCCTAAATTGCAAGTAAAGAAATTCTTACTAAATTAGACAAGAAAGCGAATAAAAATTATATCTATGCGAAACTTGCGATGAACCCACTACGATTATCTAATCAAAATTTGAACTTGACAAGAAATTAAAAGAAGATTTATGAAAAAATTAAAGAGAAATTTCTATTAAAGAAGTAAACTTGGAGTTCAAGTTATCCTAAACTATCTAAAAACTAACTAAAACTATCTACTACTTAATGGGCACTCTTACTAATTTTTAAGTAGCTTAAATAGTCTAATATTACACTAGGCAAAAAATTAAGAGTTATTGGCTGAAAGTTTACAAAATTGCCCTTACAACTTAACTCTCAGCGAGTCGAGATCGTGGTCTGGAACATTTGACCTGCGATCTCGACTCTCCTCCCAACATTCTTCATTTCATCAATATTTGCAATCTTGTCCCTTGAGCTTTGTTCCTTCCAACTTCTAACCTTTAAGTTTTAACCTGCATAATATTAACGCCATTAAGCACTTAATTAAACTAAAAATTTAACAAAAACTTATCATAATTAATTCAAGAACAAAAATACAAATACATATGAAAGAAATTAACTAAAATCCTCAATTACTTATCCAACTTCGGAATTTAAACTATCCAAATGCTATAATTTAGAGGGAAATAACTCTAGTTTACTAGAGTTATCACCAGCCAAGAAAAAAAGAGTTCTGGCTACTGGAAATTGCGCACATGCGATAGAAAATGCTGCGCATGTGCGCACGTCGAGCAACTGGTGATGTGAATTGCATGTGTTGGAAGTTTTCTCAACCCGGTTGGATTCCTTATCAAGTTTTAATGTATTTTTATCATCTTAGGGGTCTAAAACCCTAATATAACCCCATGAATACCCCATTATGAGGGGAGTTGTGCACAACATAGTAGCTATTAGTTAGATTAGATATTAGAATAGAAATTCATTAGATTAGACTATGGTTTTCTTTATTTTTAAGACAGATTGAAAAAGAGGTTCAAAATTGACAACCTTGGACCAAGGACTTGCAATTCTTCATTAGAGAAGCATTATTAAACCTTCTTTAAGCTTTCTTATGTTATTTAGTTCTTGTTTTATGGTTCTTTTATCGTTTAATGCTTTCTAGGTTACATAGTTTTCTTTGCTTTCGAATTTAATGCTTTCTTTAATTACTTTCATCGATTAATGGTTTGAGTAGTTTATTTTCTTTCGTAGATTAATTATAATTTTAGTTCTTGGATTAATTTAGTCAAATCAAATCTCTTCCACAATGATTTCTTCAAATAGCGTTTGAGTCAAACAACCGGTAATTGCCAAGAAAATCCTTGTCGGTTCGACCCTACTTCCGCTATATACTATTAATCCCGTACACTTGCAGTGCATTATCTAGTTAATAGTTGGATTAGGCGATTATAAATTTTATAACTAGATATTTTACGCATCAATACATAGTTTAGACTCTTATCAAGAAGTTCTTCATATCAACATTTATGTTTTAACTGGTGTGTAGGAGTCATCTTGACAGTGTAGGTTCCTATCAAGGAGTATACTCCTTCATTCATGTGGGAGTGTCTTTCTCAGGTGGATTCATAAATTTTGTAATCGAGAAAATTTGCATGCTTCATTATGCCTGCTTGATTGACACTTGTTTTCTTTTCTTCAAGTAAAACCTTTCCTTCTTGAGCTCATATCATAAATTTATCTTGAATACAAAACATTTTTGGATATGATGGTCGATTAAGCGATGATACTCGCATAACTAATTTGGATTATCAACATGCTCGACTTCTTCAGGTTGTTTCATCTTAGGTGAGTTGATAATATTTGCTTTAGAATATCATTGAATATATATGACACATCAAAGTCAAGAAAATATACACTTTATCTTGTATTTCCTTAAAGGTTGCTCGTTTTCTTGCATGTCTTATGAATTGTTCAATTTTCAGACATATTTCTTGAAATCTTGATAGATTCAATTCTAATTGTCATTGACTCTTTTGGGATGCCTATTATGTTGACTTCATGTAGTTATTTGATGAGTGAACCTTGATTCCTACTAGTAGTAATACTCAACTCCATGTGTGGGCACGACTGGACAATTCCTCGAAAGATTTGGGAAGTTTCCCTTATAGGATATAACTTAGGTCTCAATGCATGCCTTGAATGCACATCTTGATGTTGAAATTTTTAGAAAGTAGATCTTTGCAATTTTGACGAAGATCTTTCCACCTATCAATATAGTCAATAACGGGTTCATTCTTCTTACTATTGACGAGTTGAAATCAATTCCACCACACTAATCATGTGGCGTGTGCTATAGAACTAATTAAGAAATTTTTCTTTAAGTTGACTCCAACTATTGAGTCAGTCAGGCTCAAGATTAGTGTACCTGTTAGAGGTATTACCCATAAATGATCGAAGAAACTGCCTAACGAGAAGATCATCATCAGTCCTAGAATTGTTTCAAGTTTCAACAAAGTGTACTACATGTTTGGGATTTCTTTTTCTATCAAATTTTTGGAGTTTTGGTACCTAATAGCCAATGGATATCCTCATGTTGTCGATTCTTTGAGATAAGGCTATACGTAAGTGACAGAAGATTTCTTATCCCTTTCATACTTCTTTTTTATCATGCCTTTAACAAAATCCTTTAATTGAGAACATCAATCATCCTATCATGAGAAATTTGGATCTTCATCATCTTTGTTTGTGATTTTAAAGACACCTTTATTGTAGCTCACATATTGTTTGGATTCCAGTCGACTTGTAAATTCTTTGTTGCCATCATCCTAGGAGATAAGTTGAATAATATTAATACCTTGATCTTGAAAATTATTTGGAAGTCATTCAATGGCTTTGGTTAAGGCAACAACTTGTTCTTCAAGACATGTTGACTGAATCACCATGGCTTCTCTAACATCTTAGTCACTCGAAAAATTTGTTAAATTTAGGAAGACGGTGTCACCACTTGACACATCACAAGGACTCATGGTAGACATCTTGGACATGATTGGGTCCATGAACACTTGTTCAACCGTGGTAGAGTCATCCTTCTTTGTCTCCAATAACCGTGGCACAGTCTCAAGGTCCCATCCTTCTTTCTAACAAAAACGAAATGGAACACCCCAAGGTGAAGTACTTGGTTTTGTAAATCCCCTTTCTATTAACTCCTTAATTGTTCCTTAAGTTCTGGTAGTTCCAAGGGCGCCATCCTATACGGGTCTAAGAGATAGGTATTGTACCAAGTAAAATTTTGATCATAAGCTCTTGTCTGTGAGACATTTTCAGTCGGTAGAAACATTATATCTTCGGGAAGAACATCAGGATATTCCTTTATAATGTGTCAGGAGTTTAGTTAACCAAGTATGTCAGATATCCTACTTCTTTCCTGTATCGAGCTTTTCTAGTTTGTGTACCTGAGATCATAGGGTTTGGACGTTTTGCTTGCTTTCACATAAATTCTACCTCTAGTTGACCCGGTTCCCAAAATCTCACCATCTTAGCTCAACAATGCAACTGAGGATGATAATGAGGACCAACCATTCCTAATGTAACATCATAACCTTTAATTAGTAAGATGACTTAGTCAGCTAGGATCTTCCTACCTCCAATGTCAATGTCGTAGGACACAAATACTAGGTTAGTTGTTACACTATAGTCCATAGGGTTATTAACCTCTAACAGATAAGGCAATTTAGAATACTTGACATTAGTCCAATGAATGAAGTGTGGTGCAACAAATGAATGGCAAGATCCAGGGTCAATAACTATTTTGGTAGTAATGACTTCAAGTACATCAGCTTCATTTAAAATGTTATTTTTTCTATACCTTAAACCCTTGCATGGAATTTTGGTTTGTCTTCTTATTTATTGCGCCCTTCATTCACTAGTTTATTTTTCCAAATGTCTTTGAACTAGACAAACAAGAAGAGCCACATTTAGGGCAACCGTTGATGAAATGTTTGGTGCTACCACAATACATGCATCTTTTCTCTTTTCTCCAGCTACTACTTTTGTCATGGCCAGCACAACCACAAAATCATCAAATCTTTCGAATGTGTTATAGAACTGGCCGTTGAAGGGAATGAGAAATAAGTTGTCTACCAACTAAAGCATTTCCTTTTTAGTTTCTTAGATTCCTTTACAATTTGGTTGTGAATGTTGTTTATGATAGTTATCCTTACACTATTTTATCTTATGCTTGTTGCATTCAACCCTTAGTGCTAAGTTGAAAGCATCAGGAATGGAGGAAGGCTTTACTGTTCCCATCTATTCTTGTATTTCCAGTATGTAGTCACTTAATGAATTGCCTTACCCTTCTTTCCTCAGTATCTACCCATTTTGGTGCAAATTTTGACAGTTTGGTGAACTTAGCCTCGTATTGGGCTATAGTTAACTCCCGTTGTTCAAGAGTTAGAAATTCTTACTCGTACCTTTCTCTAACAAGGCTTGGAAAGAATTTCATTTAAATTCTTGAAGAAAGTTAGCCCAAGTATTGGATGTTCCTTTCCTATCCCACTTATTTTAAACTATTCTCCAACAATCACGATCAGCTCATCTCATTTGGAATACTGAAAATGAAAATTTTCTTTCATCCTCATAGCGTAGAGTTGAGAAAATAGTTTCCATATTCTCTATCCATCTCTCCACTTTTTCAGAGTCGAGTTCACCTTCAAATTAAGTAAATGTAAATTATTAAACCATTGAAGAGCCTAATCTTCTCCAACGGGATCCCCAAGGTCGGGTCTTACCTAGCTATCAAGAATACTATCCATACTAGCAAGTGATGATTACCATTTGAGTAACTAGAGTTCCAATCAACACTAATTTTGCAGGGTTTCCATTTAGTTCTTCACTGATAGAATTAGTAGTTTGCTGGTTTTGATTTTCTTCCATCTAAAGAAATTTATATAATTTAGTCATATCTAATAGTAAAAGTATGTTAAATAAATATAAAAGAGACTAAATAATAAAAAAATTAACAAATTAATTGCATAAATTTCAAACGAATATAAACCAACCAACAATTCTAAAATGAACCAAATGTAGGATAGATAAAAGATAAGGTAAGTTCCCATTATTTTTCAATTTTGTACATTAAGGACCTAGAATCTTTCCTAAACCACATAGTTGAAAGGAAATAAAATAGACTACACAAAATATTTACATATATACAAAAGACACTTGTTTCAATACAATTAGTGCCACCACGTCTCATGGGTCAACAACAACCCCATTGGATTCTTCTTCGTCTTCAGTGTGAATCTCATCTTCAAGCTCTTGTTCTAATGATGTTGGAGATCCTTAAATTATTATCCAAAATTTTCATTTCTTCCTCTAAATATACCTCAGGTTCTACCACATTCTCATTTAGTTCTCCGTTAGCTTCAACAGGTTCCTCAGGTTCATTCTCGACTTGATCCTTGCAACATGTTGTCTTTCATGTGCTTCTACTTTTGGGGCCTTATCTCCTACTGTGACTTTCCCAACACCTTCATCCCCAACCAGCTCTAAAAAATCTACCACTTTTAGTTCCTTTTTCTCAGGGTCTTCTTTGGCTTCCTTTTCTTCCTCTGGTATTGTATCTAGGTTAGGCCTATTATAACTTATTTCTAGTGCCCCACCTCTAGCCATCACATCTAAATTCGAAAGTCATTTACATCAACATTTTCATTATCTAATCAAATCATTGGCACTTTAATTGGTTCCACTATGTGTTCTAAAACAAGATCCATTAATACCTCTAAACCTTGTATAAATTCATTGTGTCTATCACCTAAAGCTCCCTGTAATCTAGACGATATCTAGCTTCCTAATCGTTATGTTGATGAAGTTCTGATAATCACAACCCATTAGCTTGTATAACCTCAGTATCTGACATTGTTACAACATCTTCCCATTTCTTCATCCCTTGCACTAAGTTTGACAAAATTCCCGCCTAGCTTCTAGATGTATAAGAAGGTTAATCCTTTGCAACACTAACCTCATTATTACACAATCCAAGCACACACAATTTTCTATCGGGATATGGTTTGGTGGTATATAAAAGGAATATCATCCATAGCTTGCAATAATAATTCAGACTATGCTTAATTCAGCAGAAGCTCAAGATTAAATATTTACTTTATAATAGTAGACTACTAAACTCTTTGACGTCTCTCTAGCCTAGCTTCTTGATTTGCGTGCACTCATGGTTGCCCTTTAGTCAAAGACTGAAGGACAACCTTCTCCTCCTAACCATTCGTTTGCAGATGTTGTATTTGCTAAACATCAACCAATTACTCTTAGTGAAAAAATGCAGTACCTAAGGGTAAACCAGCATTTTTTTTTTCAAGGAAGAGGACATACAAAGATTATCTTTGCCATTCAAATTTTCTTTAATCAACAAGTTTTCAAATAGCATGCCACCCATGGAGGTTTTGCGAAAGGAATTCTAAAAAATTGGTTTAAGGGAGGTTTTCAAGCTATTCTGGATTTTCGACATATCTTGATTCAATTTGACTTGGAGGAGGGTTATCTCTATTGTTGGTACAAAGATTACTGGACTATTCTTTGTTATAGGATGAGAATCCTTAATTGGATGCTGGACTTTGCCCTAATGTTGAATCGCCTGTAGTCCCAGTTTAGATTTCATTGGTTGATCTTCCAGTTGTGTATTTTGATGAAATTCCCTTGTTCTCGATTTCTCAATTGGTAGGCAAACCATTAAAAATTGATACATCAAAAGCTACAATTAATGTGTATTCTTGTGGCTGGGGTTTGTATTGAATGTGATCTCACTCTACCATTGCCCACTAGGGTTTACGTGGGAAAGAAAGAAGACGATTTTTGGCAAACAATTGTTTATGATTACCTTCCACCCTACTGTTCTACTTGTTGTAAGATCGGCCATGTCTTAGAAGAGTTCTGGCTCAATAATCCATTGGAACCACTCAAGAAGGTTACATCCCACTAGGAACCAACGAGAAAAGATAGGGATAAATTGGTGGCAAACAAGGTTTGGAAACCAAAAATTATGTTGGAGGTAGGTACTTCTAGATTGACTTTGGCTAAAAATCCCTATCCCAATGATGATTGATAATTCTAAAATGGGTGGGAAGGATTTGCATATAGCTGTGGCAATTGAGCATGAAGCTGATGAAGTTCATGATCCTATTTCTCTATCGGAGACCATTCTGGTTGAATCGCCGGCTAGGATGGTGGCAAATCAGGTAGTTCAATTGACAGCATATTCGGTGGCAGATTAGACTATTCAATCAATGGCAGGTGATTCGATGGTCCAGACCATGCATAACCCTATTAGGGTTTCAATGATCGACCTCTAATGAGGGCATTTTTGACAATTCAGTGCAATATGATGTCCCCATGCAAACCATACAGGTTGAATTGAATTCCATGCAAGTCATAAGTAATACTCCGAGTAAGGGGGTGGTGTTATAGTAGGCCTTCAACTACCATTCAACTTGAAGACTCATTGTTTCTCTGCAAATCTACGTGATGATCAACACACTAAATTTTCCAATAAGAAGAAAAAGGTGTTAACGAAGATGAAGTGCTTGATCCTTTGTCTGACTTGGATGAAGTTTCCAGATTCCCTCAATCTCGTGATAGGTTGATGGGAATTCTCAAGGCTTTCTTGAACTCAATTAAAGATAAGCTAGGTGATTCAAATGTTGAAATTATTGCATCCTCATCAGGGTTAAGTGGAATACGACAAGCAAAGGCCAAAAAGAAAGCTTATCCGGTTATGAGAACGATATTAACAAGGCATGTAGTACGTGTCTTCAAGAAATTAGCTCTATCACTTCTTAATGATTGCGTAACTCTCTAGTGTGGAATGTTCATGGTTCTTGAAGAAACCATCCTTATGGCGACTTAAAAAACTCTTTCAAATTCACAATATATCCCTTGTGGTACTCCTTGAACCTGTGGCGGATGCTAGCATGTTGGAGGTTTTTTGTTCCAGTTTGCGCTTTGAATTTTTTCGTTGAATTTGAATAATAAAATTTGGGTTTTGTGGACGAAACCATTTGCACTTTATATTTTTCAGAATGCTAAGAATTCCTTCATCTCGGAATAACTCATGCTGATTGCAATCGTTCTTTGAAAGTTACTTTTGTACATGAGACAAGTACTCCAGTAGAGCAAAAAGAACTCTAGTAATCTTTGTTCTTAATTGGTGCATTTATGGTGGATCTGTGGGTAGTTGTGTTGGTCCCAAAGCAACATAAGAGGGGGGGGTGGATTAGGTTTCTAAAAATATTTTTAGAAAGATTAAACTTAATGAAAATTTTCAACAACAATTAATATAATGAAGATAGAATCGATGAATACTGTAAGGATGAAAGAGAGGAAATTAAACAACCCATGCTCCCAAGCTAACAAGCTTGAAATATTAATCCACTAGAATGCTTCACACACTTGGTGAGCCAATAATCTTTACAAAGTAGGGAAATTCTTGCTCACACTAAAAACCTTTTAGTTGAGCCAAGAATTTTACTCACAATCTCACTTTTGTACAAGATTATAACTCCACTAAAAAATGAACAGCACTCTAGGCTACACACTAATACAATATAGCACTTTAGCCAATTTGCACTTAAATTGCTCATTTACAAGGCTTGTATTCAATGTATTAGATTTTTTTTACAAAATAATAGAGCAGGTATTTATAGGAACAATGAATGGTGGTTGTAACTACTTCCTAACGGCTAAATAATAAATGCACAAAACTAGCCGTTGAGGTTTCGGACGTCCGAGATAAGTATGATGCGTCCGACATAGCGTCCGATCTCCGTGCAGTTGGTGAAGGATACCGTTTGGATGGCCGTGCATGCGTCTTGTTCTATCGTCCGAACAGAGCTTCAAACGGTCGTGTTCGTCCGAAAGAAATTTTGTTTGGATAGTTGCATGCATCCATAGAGAAGCATTAAGAATCGTGCTTTCTGCCTGTTAGTTCGGACGGTAAAATGCATCAGAAAAGCCTGACATTGTTCGAACGGTGTGATGCGTCCGAACACCCTGTTTCTAGCAGAAAAAGTAAAAGACCTGCAAATCTTGTTTTCAGAGTTTAGTGCTAATGTCATCATCAAAATAAGGTTTGGAAAACATCAATCTCCCCCTTTTTGATGATGACAAACAGTCATAGAATAGTCAACATGTAAATCAATAGATACGAGTGATAACACAACCAATCATTTTGCAATGTTTTTATTCCTACTCCCCCTTTTGACATCATTAAACAAAGCTCCCCCCGAGAAAGTGTACTCAAATATCCAATATGAATTAACAATAAGGTTAAGCCTGGATCATCATCAACACCAATAGTACAAAAAGTCAAAGTAATTCATAAAGTAAATGATAATGAGAGCAAATCCAACCAGTCAAAGGAAAAATTCAAAGAAATGCCAAAACTAAAATACATATTATCATAGAATCTAAGTCGAGTCATTTTTCTTCTTAGAGCGTTTTTCGATCTTGCAGCGTTTGGAAGGGGTGTCATCATTAGTAGCCTCACTATCTTCATCTTCTTCATTACGTCGGTGCATGATGAAATTGAATGTGTCGTCAATGTCCTCATTGTTGCCTTCATCTTAATTGGCAGCACCTTGATTATCTATGTCCTCTTCGTCATCCTCACGAACATCCTCTTCTTCAGCATTGTCATCACTTTTGGTAGAGGAGTCGAGTGGATACTGTGATTGCATATTGGCAAATTGAACCTGAGCTGAAGCACATGCCCAAGCTAAGTGCCTCTTGGAGGATCAACTGACGAGTTTCAAGTCGCTTTAACTTACGATTAGTGCGACGTTGAAGGAGCTTACTTGAGTGCTCAAAGAATTGAGAAGGCCACAGATTTGTTGAAAGTGAAGGTTTGGAGGAAGATGGAAGTGGATCATGGACTGGTAGAGGTGTTTGAGGAGGAGGAGAATGGTGATGCCAAACCAGAGGTAGAGGCCTGGGATTTTGAACATTCAATATCAAAGGCTGCCTTAGTGAACCATTGATCATTAAAATAATGGAGGCTTTTTCGCTCAATATAAGATTTGTTGAAATAGGGAGGAAATTGTTTATTTCCGCTGAAAGGTACTTCAAGGAAATCAAATACTTTGGTGAGAAATTTTCTGAAAGGAATGTTTCGTGAGGTATCAGTAAGAAAGAGTTCTCACAGGGAGCAGAAGAGATACCCAAAGTCAAGAGGAATTCCTTTGAAAACACAATAAAATAGGTAAAGCTGCATCTTTCCGGACTCAGTGCGATGCCCATATGTTGGTAACAACAAATTTGTGACAAGAATATATAGAATATTCATTTCAGGAGTGAGCAATGTAGTTTTGGCTTCCGAGGCCTGTTTGAAATTGATGTTAGCATAAAAATTGCTCTGACCTCATCAATGTCAAATCGAGTATCAAGAGCGGACCATTTATCTAAAGAAAAGAAATAAGAAAATTCATTCGGATTTGAAACTTCACATTCAAAAATAGTATTGATGATGTTGGAGGAAATCTCAAGATTTGAGCTGTTTACAAGAGAAACTAATGTGCGAACAGTGGGACCTTTCCTAAGATTGGCTGTGAATTGGAGCACCATGTCATGATAAACATCTAAGTTAGTATGAACTAAGTGATTCCAATTTTGTTTTTCAAAACATGATTTGACAATGGGAAGATTAAATTCATTGAAAAGCAGGTCGTTGAACAATTATAGATTTGCTAAGAAGAGGTGTATACCGTTCGGATGCCTTGGCATCGATGAATTTTGGTAGGGTTGGATTTGATGAAATCCAGGATTAGCAGATGATTTCCCCTCGCACTGGAGTTTTTCCTTTTGATTTACGTCCACGAGTTGCTATTGAAGATCCTCCATGGGATTTAACCTGTTATATTGTGAATGGAAGGTATAAAAAATTTGATTTTTTTTTTTTTTTGGAAAGTATGGAAATTTGATGAAATTAGATGGTAGATTGATGAAATTATTAATGACGAACAGTATTTACCTCGATCACCTATGAACCTTGAGGGTGACTGAAGAGCTATCTTTTGGTCGCGTCCGATGTGATTCTCTTCGGATCCGATGGGACAGTCGCGTAGTAATTCATGGGATAAGTGAGAGAAATTTGAGAAACAAGCTCTTCATAAGCGTCCGAGGCAAAAATCATAGTTCTAGTGGTTTCTTGAAGAGTTCTATTTTTCCTTTCAACAACACCATTTTGTTGAGGGACTCTAACAACTGAAAATTCATGTGAAATACCGTTATGATCACAAAATTCGGGAAAACCTCCAAATTTAAATTCGGCACCATTGTCACTTCTTAAACTAATGATCTTTAAATTCAATAAATTTTGAATTTTGGAAAACAAGTTTACAAATTTTTCGAAAGCTACATTTTTGTGAACAAGAAATAATACCCAAGTATACCTAGACTAGTCATATACAATAACAAAGGCATATTTACAACCACCAAGACTAGCACATTACATGTTGAGTTGGTCCAAACAAGTCTAAGTGCAACAATTCTAAAGGTTTATGAGTGGACAAAAAATTCTTTGGTTTAAAAGAAACCTTAACTTGTTTACCAAATTGGCATGCATCACAAATTTTATTTTTCAAAAACTTTAGTTTTGGCAAACCTCTTACCAATTCCTTTTTAGTAAGTTTTTCAATTAAATCCACATTAAAATGACAAAGTCTTCTATGCCAAAGCCAAGGATCATCTATGGAGGCGGTAAGACATTTTATATTGCTATTGCTAAATTTATCAAGGTGAATCACAAAAACATCATTGTGCCTAGTGCCCTTAAATAAAACAACATGATTTTTATCAAGGATAAGACATTCATGCTTGGTAAAAAACACATAAATTTTTATCACAAAGTTGACTTACACTTAATAAATTGTAGTTCAAGTTATCACCCAGAAGCATATTCTTTATCAAAGTTTCACAATTTTTACCTACATCACCAATGCCGATTGATTTTGCTTTTAACGTATTGTTATCCCCAAATGTTACTTTTCCACTGTTTTTGGATTTGAGGTTTGTGAAGAGAGAAGCATTACCCGTCATGTGCCTTGAGCATCCACTATCTATGAACCACTTAGCATTGTTGTTAATGTTAAGTACCTACTCAATAGATCAATTGATAACTTTTGGTACCTACATTTTCTTGGGTCCATTTGAGTTAGTGAAATTGTTATTATTCCATACGGCTTTCATTCCAAGTTTCTCATTTTTCTTGACATAACACATATTCTTGACATGTCCATGTTGTTGGCAATATCTACAAATAATATTTTTATTTCCATATAAAGAGGATTTTGATCTTACGAAACACAAGTCATCCCTTCTAAACATGATAAAAATTTTGTTGATTAATACATATCTTTTTCTTTTCAAATCAACAACATTTTCTCTCTTTCTAGTCAAGATAGCATTCAAATCATCCAATCTTTTCTTCAAGGAGGCTTGTTCTTCCTTGACCTTTGATATCCCACATGCATTCTTTTCTTCAAGTCACTATTTTCTTGTGATAGTCTATTATTTTCATTCACAAGTTTAGAGTTAGCATTCAATAGAGCATTTGATTTCTTCACTAACTTCTTATTTCTAGCATATGATTCCTTTAAGCTATCATGCAATTTTAAAATGAAAGCATCAAGATCATTTTCATCATTGGTGTCATAGTTAGAATTTGCCTCATCATCTCCAATGGCCATAAAGGCCATTTGTGCCGACTCCATTTATTCTTTAACTTCTCCTTCGGATTTGTAATCATCCCATGTGATTTGAAAGTTATTGAATCGAGGATTTCTTCCTTCCTTGATTTTCTTAGAAGGACACTCATTTGCAAAGTGTCCGAGTTGACCGCATTCAAAGCACTTTTCATTTTGCTTCTTCATTTCTAGCTTAGTCTTTCGTTTGAAATTATTTGAATTTGTAGCTCCACATCTTCTCATTCTCCGTTTGTTGATGTAATTTTTAAGAAATCCTTTCCGGTGATGAGTGCAAGATCTCCTTCATCAAGATCTTCGTCTTCTAGATTGATGGAGCCATTTTCATCCTCTTCTTGAGAGGTCTTTAGTGCAATGCTCCTTCTTGGTCTTGCTTCTTCATCATCCACCACTTTGGCCTTCAACTTCAATTCATAAGAGGTAAGAGAGTTGATTAGTGATTCAATAGGCATTGAATTTAAATTCTTGGCTTCCTCTATAGCGATTGTTTTGGCATCCCATTCTTTGGATAGAGCATTTAAGATTTTTCTATTCTTTTCACCCAAAGAATACTCCTTACCCAAGGCTTCAAGATCCTGAATGATGTCATTGAACCTATAATACATTTTGTCAATATTTTCATGTGGTTCTATCTTGAAGGACTCATACTTGGCAACAAGTAAGGATTTATTTTGCTCACGAACATCGTCGCTCCCTTCATGGATTTCCTTCAATTTATCCCAAATTTCTTTAGCAGAAATGCATCTCTTGACATGAGTTGATTCATCATTAGCATCCAAGGCATTATATAGCACATTCATGGCTTTTGCATTTAAAGTCAAGTTTGCCTTGTCTTGTGGAGTGAGCTAATCCCTTGTCTTTTCTTTTCTTCTATTTGTGTGATCATCAATGATAGTAGCTTCAAAGGTACCTTCATTTACAACATACCACAAGCCAATATCAATAGATTGCAAAAATATTTTCATTCTATCTTTCCAACTAATAAAATTTGCCCCATTGAACATAGGAGGGCCTAGTAATGGACTGACCCTCAAAAAGTAGAGCATTGTTGGTTGCCATAATAGTTCTTTTCTCAAAAGCAATTTAAGCAATAAAATGAGACCAAGCTCTGATACCAATTGTTCGTCCCAAAGCAGCCTAAGAGGGGGGGTGAATTAGGTTTCTAAAAATATTTTTAGAAAGATTAAACTTAATGAAAAATTTCAACTAACAATTAATATAATGAAGATAGAATCAATGAAACTGTAAAGAAAGAAAGAGAGGAAATTAATGACAACCAATACTCCTAAACTAACATGCTCGAAGTATTAATCCACTAGAATGCTTCACACAGTTGGTGAGCCAATAATCTTTACAAAGTAGGGAAATTCTTGCTCACACTAAAAATCTTTTAGTTGAGCCAAGAATTTTACTCACAATCTCACTTTTGTACAAGATTATCACTCCACTAAAAAATGAATAGCACTCTAGGCTACACTCTAATACAATATAGCACTTTAGCCAATTTGCACTCAAATGGCTCTTTTATAAGGCTTGTATTCAATGTATTAGATTATTTTTACAGAATAATAGAGCAGGTATTTATAGGAGCAATAAATGGTGGTTGTAACTACTTCCTAACGTCTAAGTAATGAATGCACAAAAACTAGCCGTTGAGTTTTTGGACGTTCGAGATAAGTATGATGCGTCCGACACAGCGTCCGATCTCCGTGTAGTTGGTAAAGGATATCGTTCAGACAGCCATGCATGCGTCCATTCCATCGTTCGAACAGAACTTCGGACGGTCGTGTTCGTCCGAAAGAAATTTTGTTCATAGAGAAGCATTAAGAAATGTGCTTTCTGCCTGTTAGTTTGGACGATGAAATGCGTTCGAGAAGCCTTACATAGTTCGGACGGTGTGCTGCATCCGAACACCCTATTTCCAACAGAAAAGTAACAGACCTACAAAGCTTGTTTTCAGAGTTTAGTGCTAATGTCATCATCAAAATAAGGTTTGGAAAACATCAAGTTGGAGGGGATTTTAATATTATAGAATCCCTAGCAGAATATGCAATTAGAACAAGGCAAAACAAACAAGCGATGGCTGATTTCTCATAAATGATTATGACTTGTGGGCTCAAGAACCTTCCTTTTTCAGGCAGTAATTTTACCTAGGGGGTATCAGGAAGGATTGCCTGATCTAAAAAAGCTTAATCGCATTCTGGTTGATCAAACTTGGCTGAATCTTTTTCCAGATTCGGTGATCACTCATCTCAACCGCACATCTTCAGATCATTCTTCGCTGTTGTCTGTCCCTTAATTCTTTAAAGGACGATTAGCCTCTTTCATTCCATTTCCAGAATATATGGGTTAGACATCATTGCTTGTTGTCTACGGTTAAAGATAATTGGTGTGAACCTATTATGGGTTCAGCTATGCTGGCATTCAGTTTAAGCTATGGCGTCTTAAGGGGATGCTTAAGCAATGGAACAAAGATGTGTTTGGAAATATTTTTGAATCAAGTAAGATAGCTGAAGAGGATGTGGCTGCACAAAAAAGAAATTTTGAGGCGCTCCAGATAGAGGTAGCAAGTAAAGAGTTACATGAAGCACATGATATTCTTTTATCGCATCTAAAGAATGAAGAGCTATTTCTCTAATAGAAGGCTCGAATCAAATGACTGAGAAAGGGAGATTCTAATTCAACATTTTTTCATGCCTCTAAGTTGGATAAACAGGCAGCTTTATCAATCAGGAGAATTAAAAATGGTGATGGCACTTGGCTTTATGATTTGGAGGATATTAAAGTTGAGGGGTGTCCATTTCTTTCAGTCTTTGCTTACGGATGAGGGGATTTACCCTCAAGCAGTGGATACCGTTTTGGATAATATTCCATCGATTGTCTTGCTAATTATAATAGAGATTTCATTAAATTTGCCACTGTGGATGAGGTTCGTCAAGTGTATTTCAAATGGACAAAGATAGTGCTTCTGGACCCAATGGTTTCTCTGGGGTCTTTTTCACTATTTGTTGGGATATTATGGCTGAGGACCTTTTGGGTGCAGTTCCTGAATTTTTATCAAAGTTCCTATTTCTAGGTCTATTGCCAATGCTTTGATTGTCTGACTTCCCAAAAAAGATAATCCAAGCACTTTTGCTAACTTTCGGCCAGTTTCGTTATGTAACTTTATCAATAAGGTTTTCTCAAAGATTTTAGCTAATCACTTATCTTGTTTGCTTCCTCAGATCATTTCTTTAGAACATGCAGGTTTTGTTAAAGGACGCACTATGGCAGAAAATATCTTGTTGGCTCAGGAGATGTTGTGATTTTCTCTTGACAGAAAGGCCCATGGGAATAATATCATTCTCAAATTGGATATGATGAAAACCTTTGTTCGAGTATCTTGGATGTTTCTTGAATGACTACTGGTCAAATTTGGATATAACTTTCTACATCTTGGTCTTAAATAATTTGTAGAGTAGTTGGTTTTCATTGTTGTTTAAAGAAGAATTGGCCAGCTTCTTCAAATCCTCTAGAAGTATTAAACAAGGTAATCCTTTATCACCTTTACTATTCATCATTTGCTCAGAGGTACTTTCTAGAGGACTAAATAATTTGGTCAATCAGAAGAAGATCATTCCTTTTGCTTTGCCGAGGAATTGCACAGTCATTTACCATTTAGCTTTTGCAGATGAAATAATTATTTTTTTGAGGGGAGATACTAAATCAATTAAACCGCTTTGGGATTTTCTGATTATGTATGAGCAGGGTTCAAGACAAAAAATCAATTTGAACAAGAGCTCTCTTTTCACTTCTCAGTGGGTGAGGCTAAGACAATAAGACCATTAGATCTTCTTGAATGGATTCTTGGAATCAAGCACATGGCATTTCCTCTGCATTATCTCTTCTTTTTTCTTCATAAGGGCCAAAATCTTTTGTCACTTTCAATATCTTGTGGAGAAAATTTAAGGTTGGCTAGCTGGTTGGATATAGAAGATTCTCTCGCCGAGAGAGGTTAATTCTTATTAAACATGTCCTCACATTAATACCTATACATATTTTGGCTGTAGAAGATCTCCCCAAAGAAATCTTATCTCACATTCAAAAAATCATGGCTGATATTTTTTTTTGGAGGAATTGGATTTTGGGGTGTGTCAACATTGGAGAAGTAGGAAGAATCTTTGCTTCCCTGAGTAAGAAGACCTCAGCATTCATAATCTGGAGGATATTATTACTTCTTTGTTGCTTAAGTTATGGTGGAACTTCCATAATTCTTCATTTATGGTTCAAATTTATGCAGATCAGATATGGGAATGGTGATGCAAGTCATGGTTCACCAATTTGGCTTCGCATATACCTTATCGCAAAAGGTGGCAGATTTCTTTCGAGACTTCACTCATACCCCAATTCATGATGGTGAATCTTTTTTCTGGTTTGCTAATTGGATAGGAGATGGCCTGATTTTGGATGAGGATAATAGATTAATAGGTTATGATATATGTGTTAAAGATGTATTTCAAGCATCAATCGCTGGGATAAAAACTTTCTCCACACTAAGGTCTCAGGCCGACATCAAAGAAAGGATTCTCTCAACTAATTTGTTTCGGTCGGATGAATCAGATGGGTTGATTTGGAAATCCACAACATCTAGTAATTTCTCTGTCAAACATGCTTACTAGAATGTACGTCATTGTAGTAACAATATTATGTCCACCAAGTATATTTGGAGTCCAAGAATTCCCATAAAGATGTCAATTTTTATGTGCAAGTTGCTTAATGGTTTTCTTCATTTTCTAGACTAGTAAATTTTGGATTTTATAGCCCATCTATATGTCCCGTTTGTGATCATTTGGACACTATAGATCTATTGGTTTTCTTCATGCAATTTTGCAGCTTCGATATGGCATTTCTTTACTGTCAACTTCAATATTTTAACTTTGAGCAGTAGTCCTTTGAATTATTGGTTATATAATCAGTGGCCGGCTTCAAAAAATAATGAGGAAGGTGAGTTGTTCATCTTGGTTTCTGTACTTATTTGTTGGTACTTACGGACAACTCGGAATAAGTTAGGTATACTTCTACCCTCTTCGGCCATAATTAATAATATTATGGCTGCAATATTGATGCTTGCTATGTGAAGGGGTCCAAACGCCACTTCATTTGCTTATGAGAAATTTCTAAAACTGTGCTTGTTTTGAAAATTGTTCTTTTTTTATGTCAATTGAAAATGCAATTTCTGGCGGGAGGAACTTGCATTTGAAAGATACAAGCTCATTGAGCTCGAATCTCCTGAATGCGAGTTCAAGGATTATTAATTCGGCGAAAATTAAAAAAAAAAAAAAATTCTGACCTCGCATTAAGTGAATACGAGGTCTAAGATTTTTTTTTTTCAAAATATCGTATTTTATGACCTCCCATTCACTGAATGCGAGGTCAGAATTTTTTTTTTATTTTTTAAAACATTTGACTTTGTATTCTGCGAAGGAAATTTTTTTTTTTTGCACTATTACAAAAATAGAAAAATGTTTGATATTTTTGTTAATTAAACAAGGATTTGGCTCTAAGATAAAACCACTTAAACGCTAAATCGTAAACAATTATTTAATACGATATATAGGAATACTAAATCATTATCTTTAAACCATAAACTATAACATTAACGAAATATTACACGAATGAAATGTTGTAAGAGAGCAAATTTATTAATTTATCATATTTTTTTATAAAATTTTGACATTAACCTCCCCTATTTTACGAACATTCTCCCTGCCAATAACCATACCCAACAAGGGCAACAAACATCCATAAAAGCTCGACAAGGGCTAAAAAACAGAAATAAAAACCTAATAATAATAAAAAAATACCCGACAAGAGACGGGGAACAATGATATACAAATAACAGATATCAATCACACATGATTGGGAGAAATAATAGCAAATGTCGATGTCCATGATCTCCAAATCTCCCCCGCACCACACTCTCTAGGTTTAGGCACCTTTTTTGATCGACGGACATAAAATAGAGGAGTGTCTTGCTGTTGAGTAGGGTGAGCAATTTGTGCCTGCAAAGCTATGTTTTGTTCGTGTTCATGTTCTTCATCTAAAACAGTTGGGCCAGTATGCTCTGGATTTGGTCAAGTGGACGACTGTTCGAAAGAAGATGGTCTCACCGGAGTGCGCATTGACGAAAGTATTTGTGAAGTGTCACCCTCGAATGGTATATTAACATGAGGGGATCCAGCATCTACATCCCCTTGAGGCGATGGAACTCGACGACGTCGACGACCACCTCCGTGTTGCTCGCCTCGCCGCGGAGCCTTATCTACTCTATGTGGATCATGTGCCTGGTGTGGATGTCGAACGTAAGCAGGATGTCGGATTTGGTTAAAAAAAGATCAAGACGAGTAGATTCGCCTACTGCATGTAGTGACTCAGAAGCGATATGTCTGATCTGTGCCCAAGTACTATCCGGAGTATCGTCCTCAGTCAGGTTGTCTAACGACATGTAGTACAATCTAGCCATGGTATCCATCTACCATAAAAGTTAAAATTAGTTTTACTACAGTCATTTGAAAAAGAAAAACAATAGCAAAAAATGAATAATTACTTACTAGATAATCTGCACATGCACCATCGCCATGGTACCCTTCTGGAAAAGTTGGGCGTTGACTCGGATTGGATATGTACACCACCGTACTTGGTCGGTACCATTGCATATAATCAGCCGATGCATGTGTAGAATCAACACATGGGAGACCAACCTCAACTGTATCCATTCTTGCCCCCCAAATATCTATATAAGGTCGGTGGGTCAACTCCCAATCATTGTTCGCCCGACCACGGCGGTCTATCAAATGAAGTACACCTTGATTACCAATCAATATCTGATCTGGTATGGATCTGTTGGTGCAACCCGAACTGTCGCATAACCCGATGAGGTAGGTAACATTCCACAATCTCCCAACATATCAAATAAGTAACTGCACGCCATATGTCACGACCAGCAGTGTAGTAATGAGGAAGCATATCAAGTACCTCTGGCTGTCATATAAACTAATACCAAACAATTCGACAAAAAGTTAGTAAATAAACAAAATATGAGGACGACAAAGTGCAAAAGAAATGTAATCGACGGATGTACCTTATTGGGTCGCAAACTATGTAACTGATCTCAAAAAATAGATAAAACATGACGAGTAGCATTGCGCAAATCAAATCCAACATCCCACCTACAATACAAATTAATAAATATCAAATCCAATGTAAATATGTTTAATTAAACAGTTTAACAAAACATATATACCGAGATCCATATGCTCCGTGATGCTGGTGTGTGGGCTCTAACCGATTAGGACACAGTATCGGCATGCGCTCCCAAACCCATAACTGTAATTCTTAATTAGTATGCTACATTCTACTAATTTTGATGGAAGTATACAATAAATGAATATAAAGTATTCAAATATACCTGTACTAATAGTACTGGTCCGCAGATGTTTCTAGCTCTGGGTGAAGTAGCATCACACAAGCTGCGATACAGTGTGCCTAAAACTGCTGATCCCCAACTATAACGGCCCACAGTCTCCAAGTCCCTAAGCAAGTGTAGATACAGTAATGGCACTTTATTGCTTGAATTATCCGGAAATAAAATGCCTCCAATAAGTACAAGTAAATATGTACGTGCCGTCTACCGACACATGTCATCAGTCGCATCATCGGGAAGGGGACGATCTAATGCAGCAGACAAACATCCAACTTTCAAACGACCACCATCAATGTCTGATCTGATAGGTATGAAACCCAATAACTCCATGCATAACTGGCTTCAAGTATCTGCAGAATGAGTAGTATCTCTACCCGTCACGGGCGGTCCGTCAATATGTAAACCCCATAGTATCTCTACATCCTGTAATGTGATAGAATGGCCTCTCCAATGGGCAAATGAAAAGAATGTGTCTCAGGTCGCCATTGCTCGACAAGACTGGTGATCAAAGCATGGTCCACTGAAATACGTCCTAAAGATGCGATGCCCTCGAAACCTGCCAAACAAATATAATCCCATACCCGATCCGGTATGGGCATGTGATCCCAAAAAGACCCATCACAACGCTTAACCTATAGTGTGGAATCATCAATAAGACCGTCAAAAATAGATCTAGCCCTATGCGGCATCGTAGGTGATATAATATCATCTATATATGGTCTAGGATGAACAAGTTCTCGCGACTGATCATCCATACCTAACAAAGTAATATGAAAAGAATGAATGATAATACAACATTTTTTGATAGTAATCAATAATAATACAATATTTTTTGATAATACAACATTTTTTGATAAACGAATACATTAAAAACAAACTACATTCATAGAATACAACAAGTACATAAACAATTCAATAGAAAAGACAAATCATTGTTGTCGCGACGCGGCAACTCCTGCGATTATGTCCCGGTTGATGAAAATTTGTACACCTTCTGGGTTCATGGGGATCCCTAATATCCATCTCGTTTCGGATGCGCCTTACACGTACCCGGCCTGCTCGGCGATCTACGAACATACTATCATCACCACGTAGCTGCCACTGAATATTAGAGGCAACTCATCTGGATTAGATTGCAGAACAAATCTACTAACGGTGTACTGGTCTCGATATATGTGAGTGGTGTAATGGTCCGCAAGCAGTCACGTAGGTTCATCACCCTTAAGCCTGCAAACTGCCAACACATGCGAGCATGGTATGTTTTCCATTTACCACAAGAACATGTCTACTGTACATAATTGACAGTTTGTACATTCCCACCACGACCAGTCACACGACGAGGTTGTCGATTTGTTGTGTTGTTTGATGTCAATGATCAAAAACCATGACTATGTGTCCTCCACCCACTTTGTTTGCAGTCCACATGCGCTTCCAATTCTTTGGTGTAATTGATGCGTGACAATGTTCACCCCGTGCAATATTATCAACAAATACTTTTGAAATGACTGCAGTAAAACTAATTTGGAGGACACTTAGTCATGGTAGATGATCCTGTCTCTTATACACATCTAGATGTGTATAAGACACAGTATCTAGATGTGTATAAGAGACAGGCTTTGATTATCTTCTTTTCACTGGTAAAGCCCAATATCTACCAGATATCTCCAAGCCTCTGGATGTTGAAGCTGTATCGTTTGTTGGTGCTTATTCCATTTCCTTATACACATCTTGACATGTGTAGAAGAACACAACTTCTTCACTTCTACATTCTTGTATTTGGTCATCAAATTACTCCGAACGTGACGCAGACAGAATCTATGATATGCAAATGGTTCTTGCCATAAAGGGGACTCACTCATAGCATGCACAATGCCACGATGCCGGTCAGATATTATACAAACGGTCTCCAAGTCACGCACAACATGTGTCTCAACTGCTCCATGAACCAACCCCAACTTCACTTGTTGTATTGTTTCCTCATCAACAATTGCATAGGCAACAGGTAAAATCTGATTGTTAGCATCCAAAGCGACGGCAATAAGTAATTTACCCCGATATTCCCCTCGTAGATGGGTGCCATCAACAGATAGGACAGGTCTACACATGTGGAACGCATCAATTGATGGCCGAAATGCCCAAAATATGTATTTGATATTTTCACAACCTCGCTATTGTTGGGATGATGTAGCCATTGCACCACAGTTTGGGGATTGGAGCGTAGTACTTCTGCAACGTATTGGGGTAATTGTTGGAAATTAGATGCCCAACTTCCATACACAAGCACAATCGCTTTCTTGCAAGCATACCAAGCTTTCTTGTAAGTGATGTCAACCTTGAAACTTTTCTTAATATATGCTTGAATTTGTTTGACCTTGTGCCTTGGATCATTTTCAATTAAGTGCATAATTTGGTTAGCAATGCCTGTAGATGTAAGATTTCTGTTGTTGTTACCGAATATTTCACCTAGACATATACGTGATCTTTTACCCATTTCGTGACCTTCTACATAGTAAGAGATTCATTTCCACGTACCCGAATACTCTAATCACAATTTTCGGGAGCTAATTCTACCAGAGGACGCAGTCTTGCATTTAGCTGCCCATGTCCTCTTCCGATTCTCTATGAGTTTGAATTCTCATTTTTGAGCTATAGACAACATTCTAACTACCTTACTAACTTGCTCTTGCTATCAAAGTACATGTGCAACCAAATATCATTTTTTCTTCATTCTAATAAACCAGCCCATCTTTATCACTACGGTCCATGGGATCGTAATCACCGTAGTTACCAATATCATTGAAAAAAGCCATTCCTCTGGGTTGATAAACAGGAACATCCTCTTGCTTCTGACATTCACCGTTATTTGTCCCCAAATCCTCTTTAGAATCATCATCCGATACATCTTCTGAGTCTGACCCTAACTCGTAATCCTCGTCTAATGCATGCCACGACGAGTCACTATTAGCATTATCATATGATGGTCAAACTCTCATCTACGAGACCTTTCTCCATATGTTGATATTGCATGGTACTTGGGCCTTCACCTGTTGTGGTGTCTCTATTACACTGCGCGCCAATAGATTGATCAGATTGCATTGAGTTTGACATTGAAAATGAACACGTTGGGTTGGAAAACTCAAATGACCAAGGATGTTCAAAGAGACTCCGCACATTGGACTGCAGTGGCTTGTCGTCCATGGTCGAATGCATGAGAGACATCATTGGCCCCATACCATACACTCCTATATTGTTGGTTACAGGTACTTGGGAAATTTCCTCTGTCTCAATAAACAACTCAGCATAAAAAGTAGGATCGGCATCAAACAAATCAAAAATACCATCCATACCATCATCATCTGTCAATGGAATGTCAGAGTAAACACCACAACTAACTATATGCTTGTACAAAATATTCAATTTCAACTGATCCCTATCAACCTCCATGAATTCGTATATCTTTTCAACTAACTCAACAAACCTAATCTATTGCTTTATTCGAAATAGTTTCTTGCACACCATTGGCCGGTAGGACATAGTACTGCCTTCATAAGTTATATCTCTTTCCCAATAAAGGAGAATGTGACGGGGTCTATCAAATGTCATTTTCTTATAAGGATGTAACATGTTTAGACCCCAATTTTGGATACGGAATATATTTTTTTTAAAAAAAAATTCGACAGAGTTCCTCTATATCTTCAGGATTCTTTCTTACGCCGGTCATACCCAATAAGGGTTACAAACAACACAACAAATCGACAACACTTACAAGTAATACATGACCGACAAGGGCTACAAACAATGCAATAACCCGGCAAGGGTTACAAGTAATATATGGTCGACAAGGGTTACAAACAATGCAATAACAACCCTTCACCCCATATACCAAATCATTTACATTCACAATAGTGACTAGAATTTTGGCCAATAGATCACAGGGAAGCATCTTTATCACCTATACTTTATTGTCAAAAATGGAGTTTAGCTTATGAATCTTATAACCCTAAGCAAGACAAATTATATGTTGAGATCTAGTACCTAAATCATGCTATTATCTGGATTTTAGTCCTTTCAAGCAAGCAAAATTTGTTGGCCAAAATTATCCAAACATGGTTATTCTTGATCATTCAAATCAGACAAAATTTTTAGGTACAAAACCAAGAACAGCCCACAATTTCAGTAAAACAAAGAACATAACCACAAGTTTCACCACAATCAAGAGAAACCAAACATACAACATAGATCCCGAGCCAAAGACCATTCTCTCAAAAATATTCAGACAGAAAGGAAGATAATCAAAGCAGCATATTATTACACTAAAACACAAAAATAGAAAAAATATAAGCTACCATCACAAAATATTTTTCTAAAATATTTACATTAACAAAATTAATTAACTAAAAAAATTAAAAAAATAAATTAATTAAAATAATTGGATAAAATAAAAAAAATTTAATTTACCTGAAATATGTTGGTAGTGTTTGTTGAGGAGGAATATGGTGGTGGTGGGTATAGGTGGTGGTGGTGGAATGGAGGTGGTGGTTGTTGTAGAGGGGGAAGAAAAAGAGATGGTTAGTGGTGGTTGTTGTAGAGGAAGAGGAAAAGCAGATGGGGCTGATTGTGAATGAAATTGCAAATGGAAGGAGGAGGAGGAGAACGGGGAGGTTCTGCGAGGGAGAAGAAGAAAGGTTCTGCGAGGGTTGCGATTGACCCTCGCAGAATCGATTTAAACCCGATTGACCTCGCATTCGATGAATGCGAGGTCAGTCAATCTGTTTGACCTCGCATTCACCGAATGCAAGGTCTGGGAAATCTTTTTTTTTTTTAACATTTGAGCTCGCATTTAGTGAATGCGAGTTCCCCTCTCCCGGTTATCCTATTTCCAATAGACATGAAAAAAGAACAATTTTAAAAACGAGCACAATTTCAAAAAATTTTCATTTGCTTATAGTGCGGTTGAGAGTTAAACATCAACAATTCTTGGTGATAGCATGGAAACCTCCTTCATCGGGAGGTTATAAACTTAATATTGATTTGGAGGGTCATCATTAGGGAATCCCGGGCAGGCAGGGTGTGGTGGTATTATTCAAAACTCCCAATGCCAGGTGTTTGTAGGATTTGCTAGCTCACTCGGTTATGCAATAAGTTTATATGCAGAGGTAATGGGTTTTCTAAAAGACTACAATTGCTCCCAAGTCTCGGCCTACATACTAGTTAACAGGAAACAGATTTGTTGGTACTTTTTGAAATGATTTCAAGAAGATCCTCTGTTGCATGGCGGATGAATCCTATAGTTTACCACATTCAGCATTTGCTCACTACTGGACCCTTCAAGCTTCATCATGTGCATAGGAAAGCTAATTCTGTAGCTGATGCTTTGGCTCGGATCGGGAGTGGTTCCTCTTCTGTGGATATGTATTTGCATTTTGAGATTGCGAATGACGACATTACTTGGTTTTCTTCGATTATATGAGATTGGTCTTCCTTCACTTAGAAAGATTACTTGATGTTTTTATTTTCTTTCTTTCCATTAAGCTATGAAATAATTGTTGGAGGTTTTGGTCTAGTCCCCCTCGATGAACATTCAATAAATTTTATTAATAAAATTTGAGAGTAGTGCCCCCTACTAAGGTACCAGTGGTTAGCTAGTTAAAAAAAAAATAGTTTATAATAATATCTAAATTTTCAAAATATATAAGCCAAAAAGAATAAAACCTGCTTTGATACCACTTGTGTTGAACATCCATACCCCAACCAATTAAGATAAGATAAACCGCCCATCTAACTCTCTCTAGAGATCAAATAACACACTTGGTTAAATTATATATAGACTGATATTCATATATTACAATAGAATAGAGTAAAGGATATAGGAAATATAGAGCTCATGTGGATGGTTAAATTACATAAGAACAACTCCCACGTTCAAGCCACTTCAAACAAGTTAATCTTGTAGTTATTGCTATTCCTCAGTAATTAAGCTTCCACAAACCAGTATTAAAACTTATGGTGAGCTTTTGGCTCAATGAGACTGTGCGCGTACCATTGCCAGAAATCACATTTTCTGTAATAATTCTTCTATCCTTTAGTTTGTTTAAACTTGAGTTTTTATAGCTCAAATAACTATTGAATTAAATTTATGAATAAATCAACCAGCCAATATATAAAATGGTCTATTATTGCCATTAAATTTATTTTGCAGAAAATCTTTAGGTGTCAAAATATTTTTCGTGAGTACTAGTTAAAAGGGCAATAAACAAGGATCAATAGTATATTTAATATGGTTAAGCCCAAATTAAATGTTGCAGCTGTATCGTGTGTAGTCTATTATCTAAACTTGGTGCCACGATGCCGGTCGGATATTATGCAAATAGTCTCCAAGTTTTCATCAACAACTCATATAGTAATTTACCCCAGCCTTATATTCCCTCAACAGCACGTGCACAACGTATTGGGGTAATTGTTGGAAATTAGATGCCCAACTTCCATAGCAAGCACATTGCTTTCCTTTTCATACAGCTTTCTTGTAAGTGATGTCAATTATTTGTTTGACTGCCCACAACATTGTCAAGCCAAAATGGATATCCAAAATATCCCAACAAATTATGCCAAGTTTCATCTTTATG
The DNA here is from genome assembly GCA_025175665.1 of Cinchona pubescens. Taxonomy (NCBI): domain Eukaryota; kingdom Viridiplantae; phylum Streptophyta; class Magnoliopsida; order Gentianales; family Rubiaceae; genus Cinchona; species Cinchona pubescens. The sequence goes on along the minus strand of JANKKI010000068.1, from coordinate 30,278 downwards.
AACCTGAGTATCTTGAACTCGACTCGTAATCCTCGTCTGCATGCCACGACGAGTCACTTTTACCACTATCCACGACAAACCCTCAACAACCTTTCTCCATATGTTGATATTGCATGGTCGTCACCTGCTCTAGTGTCTCTATTACACTGCGCTCCAATGGATCAATTGCTTGTTACAAGACTGAGATTGGTCTTATAGTTGGCCACTAATATTGCACGGTAGTGAACTTCTGTCTCTTCTCTTGTTGCCAGACATCAGCACAAAAATTTGGATAGGATAAGGTCCCGACTAACTATAGACTCTCTGATACTCAGGTTTATAAAGATATACAAAATAATTTAACAATATGATCCTCCCTGTCTCATCATACACATCTAGATCTGTTTAAACTTGAGTTTTTATAGCTCAAATAGAACTCGCATTCTCACCGCCCTGCAATTGAATATAAAAGAACTAATTTATGAATAAATCAACCAGCCAATATACTTATACAAGTAAGTATCACAATATACCTATCATATTAGCCAATCAAATTCCTTTGTTTATTTATGCACCTATAGAACTACATATTGACTGTAAGAATACATCTGGATATTCTTGTTCAAGTCTTCTAGCCATTATTTTAATATTAGAGTAAATGGCAAAAAAGAATTCTACTAAACTATTTGTAGTTTGATTGTTGATCATCAAACTAATATTTTCACAAACTTAGTCCCTGAACTCTAAAAAGATGTAAATCTGAATCATTCCATCAATTTAGACGTGATGACAAGCTTTTTCAAGGGTATATTTGTCAACCTACGATTATGGGATTATGTCCCTATGAGAAAACTACAACCCACCAACTGAAATTTTTTGCAAATTGTTGATTCATCACTGGATCCACCAGTACTATAGACCCACCAACTACTCGATCTCCTCAAAATCACCTCCACAAACCACCCGAGCCCTCCCATAACTATCCTACAAACCATTTCAATAGCCTCCATCAAATCCCAATCACTCACCACCCACAACTACCTCCAAATCCACAACCACAGGAAAAGGGAAAAAAAATTAACGAATGTCGAACTTTTTGGATATTAAGAATTGTATGGGGATAGAGATGAATAGAAAAATAAGGGAAAATAAAAGAGACATTTTTAAAGTTACATGTAAGCAAAAAAGTGGAAGCAAATATTTTTTTTTTTTTTTTTTTGAAAAAAATGGCAGCAATTTTGTAACAAATCAAAAGGAAATAGAAAGCATATACTCATTGTAGGTGCTGTACCTCCCAAATGTTCCAAGAAAAAACAAGCAAAAGTTCAGAGCATAATTTAAATAACTAAAATGGTTCATTCTCTTTATCTAGCTTATATTTTTGCTAGCCGTGTTTTAGAACAATTTGCCTGCCTCTCCCAAGACCTGTCTCTTATACACATCTAGATGTGTATAAGAGACAGCTTCTATCCATCCTTTGTATTATAGACTTCATTCTTTCATGTGGAAATTATCACTCAATTTGTTCCTTGATTTGTGAATCAGGGAATGGATAGAGGAAAGAGATAAGAAGGACAAGAAAGAATTCTGACCAGAGGATTAAAAGAAGGGGAAGAAGAGTAGAGTTCTCAAAGTTCTAATATTATCTTCAAACTTTTCTATGTTTTTTTTTTTTTTTTTTCTTTTGACCTTTATTTATTCTTTTGTAAATTTTGTGATGACTTTACCCCTAAAAAAATACGGATTTTAAAACTACTGTAATGTTTCAACTTGATGACAACTCTTTCTAGAGTTTGATGGCCAAATTTGCAAAAATAATACTTCGGTGACTTTAAATCAAAATGAAAAGATTTTGGTGACTTTTTTGCCATTTTCTCTAAATGTTATAATATAGTTTCTAAATCTCAATTAGGGTTGGACTTTTTATATTTAATTTTAGACTAATTAAAGTGAAGTCTATGGTTACAATATTATTGTACTTAAATCCCATAACTTATTTGGCTGATACCTCATTTGGTTTTAAATGTTTAAGGCCTCCACTTCCTTTGTTTTATTATTTTATCTTCTATTCTCTTGTAACTAAAATTAATTTTTTTCCATTTATTTCATGTTTAGTAAGCTATGGGCCTTTCTTGTAAGTAATCATTCATTGGTTCCTTAAAAGGTCATTTTAGATAAAGTATTATGACTAACTCGCTTGTTTACTACTAAAAGCTTTAAATCACATCACCTAATTAAGTCACTAACTACCCTCGAAGACTTATTTACTTGAATATTTTCTTACTCATTGGTTCAATTACTTTCCATTCAAACATGATTTAAGTTGTAGGGAGCAAAGACCATTGAATTTGTTCCAAATTAATCTTAATTGCACAACACATAAAAATGCATGTACTGCAAACTAGATATGCACATTGTATTTTCTTCTAAAATTGGATAAAAGCAAGTAAGGATATTATTATTATTATTATTATTATTATTATTATTATTTTAGAGGAAAAACTTTATTATAGGAAGGTCCTATCAAGTGGCATGTTAAGTGGTATCTCTAAATTAATGAGATTCTAGCATTTTAAATAGTAGTCCACTAATTTATTTTATTTTTAGACCCACCACTTTAAATAGTGTATGTGAATCTCATTTTTTTGGTGATACTACTTAGCATGCTATTTGATAGGACATTCCCATAATAAAGTTTCTCCTTAAAGAGGATCTATAGTGGATCTTGAACTAGCCCCTTGGGGACTCGAACCAATGACTTAGATCACAAGGAAAATGTGGTCTTATTATTTGGGTCACACTTTGTTGACAAAGTTAATTGATATTGAATCATGAAAAAAAAAAATCTTATTTTGTTTCATGCCAAAGTATTCAAGGATCGGAGTTCCACTCTTCCTTAATCACCCAAGTTAGTTGTCTCTCATTTTTTTAAGAAATATTATCTTAGAAACATAGAATTCTAAATTTAAACTAACAAAATGTTATGATTTAGAAGTAAAATAACTCTAGTTTACTAGAGTTATCACACCTCCAAACTTAGTATTTTGCTACTCCCGAGCAAAATAAGAATTAAAGAGAACCTTACTAATAAACAAACAAAACAATATCACTAAAATTGACAAAACACTTGATGAACAAACTGGATGTATTTAGAACAACTAAGAACCGTCTCAAGGGACCTCCAATATTATATGATACTCAAAATATTTCAATTAGTCATTCCAAATTTTCTAATTTTTTCAAGAAAAATATGTTCATTTACTATATAAAAATTCAAATTACTAAGAATTAACCATGCTAAAAGATGTGTCAAAATTTGAGTTATGTTCATTCAAATAAGTTTTTTTTTTTTGAGAATCACAAATATTACAAAATTATCCAATCATCTCAACAAGGTTGTGTGGAAATATAAGTTCATTAGGAATTTTACCTAAATGCATATGTCACACAAGTTGGGAACATTAATCTTATAAGGACTAAATAGTATAATATCAATGGTAAGTATTACAAACATTTGCTCTTCAACTTGTTGGTTACTAAAACGTTACACCTAATGGCCTAATTCGAAAAAATAACATAGGTACATGCTGGAATCCTGTACTAGCCTTATTACTAATAGAAAATTATTATTAGTGTTATTATTATTATTGAGTTATTATTATTATTGTTATTATTATTATTATTATTATTATTATTATTATTATTATTTTAATATCCCGGCCCCAAACCAAGGAAGAGGAGTAAAACGTACTTAAGATTGATCTCAAATACCAATCATTCACAAATTAGAATACCATTTCCAATACAAACTCACAAAATGTCCTAATTTTCTCCTACTCCATTTAACCTAATTTTTCTAAAAGATAATCGACTAACAAAGTAATATTTGTGATTTAATGAAAAAAAATATTTCAAGTAAAATTTTCCCAAAATATTAGTACCTCTTTTAAAAAATTAGGTAATACCAAGTTTTAAAAATCTTTATGTTGTAAAAGAACCATTCACACACACTTAAATTCATGAAATGACCTATTTAAATATTTCAATCATATAATATTATAAAAATATCATTATTGAGTACTCAATTGATCATTTTTTCATCCAATAGTCATCAAATCACACAAATAAAAGTCAAATAACCATTCCCAAAACAAGAAACTAAAAACCCCTAAACTTGACTCTTCTATTCTAATTGATGAGTAAACTCATCCTATCACTCACTCAAAATTCCAACATAGCAAATAAAATCAAATTTAGGACAAAAATAACTTAAACCATGACACATTCTTAATAAAAAGAACATCACTAAGTGAAACTACTTAAGCACATCAAGCCATGCCATGCAGGTAATCTCATTTTCATCATTTCCAATTTTTAAGCATCAATAAAAATTCACATGGCATCACCTTAAGGCCCTTTTATCACCACTAAAATACATAAACCAACTAAGAACACACTAGGCATCAAACCAAATTTTCAACCATGAAATTGAAATAGATAAATTTCAAATCTAACATCAAGATGAGTAACTTGGCATCAGCCTAAGGCCCTTAGCCAATCTAATCAAAAGCAGTTATCCAAATAAACATATCCAAAAACATAAAATATAATAAACTGCTAAAGTACTAAGAATAAGAGTAAAAATGTCTCCCTTGAAATTCTGTCCCATAAAGTCTTTTTCTTCTTGATGTCATATCAACTGTCATCCATGCCCTCCTGGTCATCCTCATCTTCATCTTGTTGGCTCTCCTCAAAATCCTCATCTTGGGCCCCAACAGGTTCACCAGTCTGTTGAGCTCTTCCTTAATTATAGGAATCGTTGGTGGTGTGTAGTACTACCCCCAAGGTAGTCAATAGTGCCATTGTGGAGGCAGCAGTAGTTGCATCCATATGCAAAGTAAGGTGGTCCAGAGCGAATCTCCTATTGCTGCTAGATTGTTGTGCATCACTAATTGACTGTACGTCCAATAGCATTGTAACTCATTTCACTCCTCTTCTGTGATTAGTGCATTGAATACATATCTGCATAGTAAGGGAATAGATGATATTCTTGGGGGCGATGGTGGAGGTATTTGACCTTCTGCAGGATGATGTTGCTCATAAACATAAACCATTTTATACACTTAATCTTTATTAAATCTATCTCTCTGATGAGTCTATTGATGGGTTCATCAACAGAATAAAGACACCCTGCAGTGATAGTAAATGAGTAATTAGACTAGAAGCATAAAAGATAGGATTGCCGAACCTTCCACTATCGAGAAATCTCAGTATAATCAACCCACCAACGTTCATTAGTATCCCTATCATGATAGCATAAGCAAAAGCACCTTATATTTTTTAATATAACTTAAAGAATTAGATCCCAAATACGAGAACTTATGAAATAAACCCATAATATTGCTGTATGGAATAAACCATGGCCAGGAAATTTCAATTCAACTATTTTTGTTGTATACATTACCCAAGCAACATCCATATCACAAATCATTCTTTTGATTTCATTCATGTCCTTGTTCTTGTTATACAACAGCTCATGACATTCATCAGAAGGGATAGAAGGTATATTGAAGTAAGCATTTATCACATCGGCACTAAAGTCAACTAAAACTCCTTGAACTCTCACCTTACCATCCTCTAGATCACATAAGTTGTAATGAAACTCTGAGCATTAACTAATTGGTATAACTAGGCTCAATTGCCCTATCAAACCCCTTTAATGCCTTGCTCTAATTTGGGTTTCGATCTCTTTTCTTGCCTCTTCATAAGCCCCCAAATGCATAGACAAATCAAATCCACACTTCTTTATAATCTCGTGTTGTCCATTGTTTGAAAAATACCTTAGCATGCTCGCTAGTGAATTGGGATTCAATAACCTTTTCACTACCTTCACTCGACTCACCAATTCCTATTTCACTACTAGTCCCCCTCTGCACTTTTTTTTCTTGAACCATCACCTCTTCCCCTACCTCCCATTCTAGCTCTCCTCTTAGCACTTCCAAAAAGTCACCTCGCCATTTTTATCAGTCAAAAACAATCAAACAATTGCCAGCAATTCCTCAATTATCAATTAATTAAATAGTCCCAACACAATAAAAATCTCAAACATTTACCACACGATTTCCCAACACAAATTGTCTTCAATTGAACCACAATCATATTAACAAGAAATTGTACACACAAAAATTTGCACCAAATTCTTCCACCAATTGTTCAAAAATGTCCAATAATTTACAATATCAATTACCCAAATAATCACCAACAAATCAACCAAATTTCAGCAATTTCATTCCTCACAACCAAAGCACATAAAAATTGGTAGTTATTACTCGTGTTGTGAAGAAAAATCCTTGAATTTTTATGAAATTTCACTGGTTGAACATCAGTAAATCCCTTGAAAAAAATACAAGTTGATTTGTTTGTGAAGACAATGTATTAGAGATATGAATTAATAGCATTAGAGTCTCAATTGATGGAAGAATTTTGAGAGAATTTGGAGTTAAGAGAGGAGGGTGTACAATTACGGTTTGAAATTGGGAAAAGAATGGGAAAAGAAGAAGAAGAAGTTGTGTTTTTGAATTTGCCCGTATTCGATGTCACGACATCAACTTTGGTGTCGTGACACCAAATTGAATTTGAAATTCAAATCAGCACTTTGATGTCGCGACATGGAATGTGTCACTCATGTCTCGGTGTCGCGACATCAAATCTGATGTCCCGACATCAACTCGAGGTTCAATTTTTTGTTTTTGCTGAAGTTTGAGGTTGATGTTGTGACATCAAATTCGTTGTCTTGTCATATAACCAAACTTCTGTAAACAGAATTTCAACACTTAGCCAAATTTTCCAACTTATTTCTTACTTCAAGCCACGTCTTCTTATGTCTCTTATATTACATCTAGATGTGTATAAGAGACAGATTTGAATCCATTTTTCAAAACTCCAATTCTCTTAAATAAATCAGAACTGTTTATAACCTCAAGTCTAAATTAAACTAAATCACACTTAATTGAAATTAAACACAAATTAACACTAAAATTAAGTAAAAACATGAAACCAAATTTGGGTTGCCTCCCAAGAAGTGCTCTTGTATAGTCATTAGCTTGATTATGGCAAAGATTGATCATTTTGAACCTTAAAGGTGCTTGGCCACCCTTTGCCCTTGGGCTTCCATGGAAAAAGCTTGATCTTCATTCTTCTCCATTTTTAATGCTCTATTCTTGGCTTGAACTTAAACTTGTCCCTTTTTCCATGCTTTTGCCAGCGCTAGTGCTCCGACGATAACATCCAATTGCTTTTCAAATAACTTTCTCTTCTTTATGCAATTTTTCAACTTTTGGCCAAAAGGAATTTCTCGATCCTTTTTGCATACAATTCTGAACCTTCATAACCAAACATCCATTATCAAGTGGTTCTTCCTTCAACTCAAATTTTGAATATTCTTTTACTTCAAGAACTTCTTTCATGATTTTTGCTTTCAGTGACCTTGAGATGCTCTTTAATTGACCTACCACAAAGAGAATTAAGAGAGTAATTAGCAATTTTTCTTAAAAATTTGGGACATTATCATTATAATTAAAACATCAAATTCAACCAAATCATTTTCAACTTGTAAAATCAACTTCCTTTCATTGAAATCAATTAATGGATGAGGGGTTGACAAAACGGCCTCCCCAATATCAATGGTACCTCAATAGCTTCCTTCAATAGTATCTAACACCAAGAAATCTACTGGAAAAACTAACCTACCAACTTGAACAAGCACGTCCTCTAACAAGCCATATGGTTCCTCTTAGACAAATCTACCAATTGGAGGGTGATTGTAGTTGGTTTAGCATTAGAAATTCCCAATTTGTCATAAACACCTTTAAGCAAAATATTAATGCTCATCCGCAAATCACAAAGTGACCGATGCAACGTTTTACCAACAATGTTCACTGGTATAGAAAAACTACCAGGATCTTTGAGTTTAAGGGGTAGTCTTCTTTGGAAAATGACACTACAATTAGCATCAAGACATACTTTCTCATCATTGTCCTATTTCCATTTCTAACCAAAAGATCTTTCATGAAATGAACATAGTTGGGCATCTTGGTGAGGACATCAATTAAAGGAATGTTGAGATTAATATTTTTGAACATATCCAAGAATTGGTTGAATTGCTTCTCTGTTTCCTCCTTTCTTGGATCAGTGAGATTATTTGGAGTGAATGACACTTTTACCAATGAATCCAAATTCAATGGTTATTCTAATTGTTTCTTCTTGGATACGTTGATCTCATCCTCTTATTCCTTTTTGTCTTCATCACCAACAACTTCCATTTTATTCTCAATGGCCTTAGATGGAGATTGACAGGAATTGGCTTGGAAGTTTCTTTAGTATGGGGGTTGATAAGGTCTTGAAGAGGAACTTGGGGCTTGATTTGAAAGTTTTGAGGTGGAGAATTATGTTGGTATGGAGGATTTTGTTGTTGTTTGGGTTGCTTCAAGAGAAGTTAGGATAGTTTCTCCATGAAAGATTGTAAGTGTTTTCATAAGCTCCTTGTGAGTTCCTTGAAAATGAAGGTTGATTTGATACATAATGGACTTGCTCATTTCCACCCATAGAAACCTCACATTGTCCATTAGAGTGTCCACTACCACAAAAGTCATTTCAACAAATTTGTTTTGAAATGATAAGCCAACGGCATTTACGGTATTTGTACTTTCCAAAGTTCTCCAACACTCTTTTAAAGTTGTTCATAACATTCATAAGAATGCTTTGTTGGGCAAGAAAAGCATCATTAAGATTCAAATTCATCACGCCACCTTATTGAGTATTGGTTTGGTTGACTTGTTGTTGAACCACTAGATGAGTCATGGGCCCATGATAATAGTAGTTTGAAGCCATTCGGTTAAGCAATTCTTGGATCTCTTCTAGAGTTTTTAATGAAATGGGGCCGTCGATAGATACATCAACTATAGACTTTGTTTCTTGAAAGATCCAAGCCAACCTGTTGTAAAATGTTTGAATTTGCAACCATAACAGAACGGCATAGTGGGGACATTTTCTCAACAACTCCTTGAAGTGTTCCCAAGCCTCACTTAAATTTTCACCAACATCTTGTTTGAAAGAAGTGATCTCATTATGAAGTTTGGTAGTCCTTGAAGGTGGGAAAGGCTTTGCCAAGAACTCTTGTGCTAGTTGATTCCAAGTAGTGAAATTGTCTTGAATGTGTGCATGAGATTGAAGCCACGTCTTTGCTCTATGCTTTAATGAGAAGGGAAAAACTCACATACTCTTGCAATCCAAATGTACACCATTAAATTTGAATATATCCTATACCTTCTCAAAGTTAATCAAATGAGTGTAAGGATCTTTATGAGAACCCCTTCAAACATAGCGTGTGATTGCAACATTTGAATCAATGCAGGCTTAATCTCGAAATTATTTGCTTGCACGGGCATCCTTGTGATACTTGAATTGGCCCATCAAACTTAGGCATAGCATACTCTCTTAAAGGACGGCCATTCATGTTCATCCCATTCACCTTTCCAAAACCACCAATTCCATGATTTCAGGCAACTTCTTCTTGTTCATCATTCTTATTATTCAAATTCCTTTGATTTTGCTTGACAAGTTCTTCTTGTTCATCATTCTTATTATTCAAATTCCTTTGATTTTGGTTGATGTAAGCCATTACACTCTTTTCAACTCTTGTTGAACTCTTCTTTGCTTCCAAATTTCTCTAGGTTCCTTCTCTCTTTCGTTATCCAAACAAATCAAAGGCTCATTATCCTTTCTTACTATGTACTACAAAGATAAAATCCAAGTAATTAGTCACAAGTTCCAAATCAATTCAAAAGACAAAATCACCAACGTCGATAACAACTAATGAGGGACTAAAATTAATAACCAAATAAATAAAAATGCCTAATCTATGCAACCCGTAAAGTGTTCAATATTGCTAAAAACAAAGAACACTTCCCGGCATCGATGCCAAAAACTTGATCCATGGGAAAAATAAAATAATTCAAAACGTCAAGTAATAAAGCCACACTAATTCCTAACATCTATCATTGCGCCTATAAGTAAACGGTGATTGATAGTAGTATAGAATGAGCGGGATCGTTCCCATGAGGATTGTTGGTTAGCAAGTACTGAGATTCATGAATCTTTATATAGTTAGGCAAATCAAGTAATGGAAGAGATTAGACAACAAAATTGAAAGACTAATTAACCTAACCTTATGAAAGAAAGTAAAATTACTTCTAAATTAAGTAGATTAACTATACTAAAACTGAAAGACAAGTAATTCTAATTTGACGAAGGAAAGCAATTAAAAGACATGGAAAACAAGTAAACTCTATTTACTACTAAATTTGACTATTGAAATTTGCAAAGGAATTGAGATTAAAACTAGATATTTCTGGATTTTTAGATTAGTAAAAGAAAGTCCAATGAAAATTACTAGCAATTAGAACAAGGAAATGAAAATTTTAACTGGAAATCATTAAATTATCAAGAAACCTAAGAGAACTTGATATGGAAGCAACTAGATGTTAAGGAAATTTAACTAAAAAGCAAGTAAAAATTATATCTACTTGTAGATAAAGATTAACCCACTAAGATTATCTAATCAAAATTAGAACTTGTAGGAAATTAAAAACAAGAACTAAGGAAAAGTAGAAGAGAATTTGTATTAAACTAAAGACTTAAAGTTTAAGCTAACTATCAAAATCCTACTAGCTACTATAGTCTAATCTACACTACCTAAAATGCACAAAATCTATATAAATGGAGTGCTTTACAAGTTAACCAATTGAAAATCTAGTAAATAATTACAAGTATGCCATTACAACAATTAGTGAATCGCGCCTCGATGTCATGACATGGAATTTAGTGTCACGACATTGAGTTAAAATATAAAAATTTAAATCCCGCCTCGATGTCGCGATAGGATACCTCGACTGTTGAAATGTTGGGGAATTTGTCATACCTATTGCCTGTCTCTAGGACTGATAGTGCATGCCCTGTTGTTGGTTGTTTTCTATCTGTTGCTGGCTTGCACTTCCTTGTCTCCATGAAAATTTCAAATGGTTGCGACATCTTTGATTATATGTGTTGGAGAAAAGGTTTCCTTAATTCAAGAACCCTTCTATAAAATTGAATTACTCCTACATATATTCTAGAAACTGTGAAGAACTCGAATATTCAAATTAGTTATATGCATGGGGCTCGCACATGGCTATAGCACAAATATCTTTCGACACAAGCTTTTCATTAGTAGAATGAAATTGATCAACTTTATGTGTCAATGGATCAACCTTAGACAGAACATCTGCATGATGACTGGACTGTGTGTGAGAAATAACATACTGCCCTTTTGTGTCACTGGCTTACTATTGCTTAATCTAGTTGGCATGTTATGTTGCTGGGAATTTTCACTCAAGTGCTTAAACAAGTCCCATGTTTCATTAGGGGTTTTGTGAAGAAATGTCGCCCTACATGATGCATCAATCATTTGTCTATTCCGCTCATCTAGACTTGAAAAAAAGTTGTTTACTTGCTGCGACTTGGGCACTTACGATGAGGACAACTCCTCAACATGCTCCTAAAATGCTCCCAACTCTCATCAAATTGTTCCCGAGGCAATTGAGAAAAATTTGAAATTTCACACCTAAGTTTCGTCAACTTTCCTATTGGAAATACTTTCTCTAAAATTTAAGGACCAATTGGTCCAAATAGTAATCAACTCAAGAGTTTTTAACAATAACTTAGCTTTGTCTTTTAGAAAAAAAGGAAAAAAGCTAAGTTTTGTGTCCTCTTCAATTAGGTTAAGAATTTTAAATGTAGAATACACTTCTAAGAACTCCTTGATATGTCTATATGGATTCACAAAGCCAAAACCATGATATGAGGGAAACATTTAAATTTAGGCGGCCGGTTTAATTTCATAATGATTTACTTGGGTCCAAGGCAACTAAATACCAGTATGAGGCACATACACATTGGGTATGAAATATTCTCTTAAAGTTATTTTTGGCATAATTTCCTCATTGTTTGGATTGATGGGAACATCATTTTCATTAGCCATAATGTCAGGTGCAGGCTCACAAGGTATTGTATATGGCCAAAATACAAACGCCTACATGCACATGTGGATCTACCAATCTCAAAATTTAATGCAACAAGTAAAGGTGAATGAGATCGATAATCAAGCATAAACCAAGAGTCAAACAAAATAAAAGTAATCTAAAAACTTAAGAAACTACACAAATGCAGTGTATGATATTAAGGGTTAAGAAAACTCCCATATAGTAAATAACTATAAGAGACTGCTGATCTAATCACATGGAAGGTAGTCTCTCTCAATTAGTCCTACAACTAAAACACAACAAAAATGTAATAACAGCAAAATATAGTTACAAAGTAAAAACTACTCATGAAATATCTATTTTTAAAGAATACACCGTGCATTCCCCGCAATGACGCCAAAAACTTTGGTGCGACTTAAGTTAACCAAGTTTCAATTAAACTAGCCTCTTACTCGAAAGTATACGACATTCAATTGTAGAGTGGAAGTCAGGTATTGATCCCATGAGAAAGATAGTTTCTACAAACAAACAGACATTCAAATGCAAGGATGTACCAATAGAAAGATATTAGAGGAAATTGGCAATTTAATTAAGTTAACTACAAATCTAGATGTGTATAAGAGACAAATTTTTAGAACAATGTTTTTTTTGATTTTGCCTCCAATCAAGCTGTCAATTAATTTATGCTAGAGCAACAACAATTCCAATTATTTGATACTAAGATATTGGAAGCTACATGCCCAATTGCCCTGGAAAGATTAGTTTAGTTTGAACTATTGATCATAATCTATCTAACTAAAGTACAGACTATATGCTCATTCATACTTAAATCTAGTGACTACCAATTTATGATTCTCATGCATAGAACTACAAGAACTACACACAGATCATTCTAATTAGCACAACACTTGACTAAAAATCTACAAGTATAATCAGTAAATAATTGCAAACTCCAATCAACCATTCATATAAAGAATACAGAGAATAAAACATAAATTCATACAAAAATAATAGAAAATCATGCCAAGAACATAAACAAATAGAAACTAGGGCTCTATCGAGTCTCTAGACTGAAAATTAACTACTCAAAATGAAAAGATAGTATACAACCTGAAATACATGAAGCCTCCATAGTTGAAGATCAAGAATATTTCGAGATTAGAGAATAATAATAGACAATGAAAAATACGATGAAGAAATACTCTACTTTTATTGAAAATCGAACTATGACAGCTTAATATATGCTCCAAGTCTCTCTTCTCTTGACATGCTGCAGGCTTTGGTAAATGAGTCTCAACTGCTACAGAATCCCAACCTTGAAAGACAAGTTTTCCACAGCTAATAACTCTTTTGGTACAAATCTAACTAGTGTATTCGTTGTGGCCACCACGAGTCTTTGTCGTAGCTAATGAGCACGAGACAGGGGGTAATAAACTGCTAAGGAAAAAGTATTATTTCTTTTGCCATTACTTTGGTCATTGCGGCCATTGGACATTCTCGCCGCAACCATGCCACTTGCATAGATTTGACATATGAAAAGAATACAGTGGTAGAAATACTCCAAAAATAATAAATATTACTTTTCTCGTTGCGAGTAGAGCTAACATTTTCCGTGGCTAGAATTTCCAAAGTATTTTAACCAGGTTCTTAGCAATTTGATTCCACTTCTAACAACTTCAACATAGCACTTAGCCATTTCCTATACATATAACAAAACAGTTATTCATACAAACAACTATTTATTATTCAATAAATAATACTAAACTAATAAATACTATGAATCAATAAAAGTAAGATAAATTCCTAAAATGCAAGGAAATTATTCTAACTAAGCACAATTAAATATTATAATAACCCATAATTGTGGAGTTAATACTTTTTCAATATCAATGGTGAAAAGTCAAGTTTTGTAATCCTTTCCATAGGGATCAAGCAAAGGGGATCCATTGTATCCTTACATTTTTCTTACACTGTGTTGAAGACCTTTAAACATTTTGAAACAAGTCACTAAAAATAAAACCTGGGAGTTAGAATTTCCAAAGAGAACCCTACTATTTCTCTTTTTTTTTTACTATGATTCTCTTACATTTTGTAAGATGCTATTGCACAATTTACATATGCACGCACGCGTATTGTTACAAGTAATAAAGTGATAAGTAGAGTTCGTTCCCATGAGGAATTTGTCTTATATTAAATATACAAAGTACTAAAATTATAACAACCTAACACTATCCGAAGGATTAATTGATGAATGGATTTTAACAAAACTAACTAAAAACTTGAATGTAAATAAAATAGGCAAGATTAAACTAAGCCAATAGAAGGTCTTGTGGTTTATTCTTCTTTACCAATCCAATTGAAAAATTTATACACATTATTTAATAAATTTTTTATGTTGTTTACTACTCAAGGGTTTCTATAGTAGTTGCATGTTCCTGTCGAAATCATTACAAATCTACAAACCTTTACTAGTCCACTACATGTATATGTGAATTAAAGCCTTGATTAATGAATAAACGTGACCCTAATTGACTTCCAAAGATGAGCAAGTATATTTCTATCGGTAACCACCAAATGGTTCAATCTATGAAATATTATTCCAAATAAAGGTTATTGAACTCATCCTAACCATATGTTTTCTCTGTCAAATCAAAATAGGGTTTACAAATCAATGAAAGGGTGATCAATCATTCTAGAAACATTAAGATCAATTCAAATAAGCAATCAAATATAACCAATTAAATAGAACAATCAAACCATTCAAAACAATCTCCATGATAAAATTTGAATAAAATCTTAGGTATTAAATTAATGCATCATCATAGTCATAAATACATCAAGGATAGGTATTTCAATCATTCTAGAGTAAATAATCACAAAGGAAGAGAAAGAGAAGAAAAAATAGCAGCAATCGCGTTTTCATCCTTTGCCTGTTGATTTTCCTCCTCTGAAAGATTGATCAACTCCTGATATTTCATGGCTACTCTCTACTCTAACTTACCCTAACTTATGTTTATATAATGAAGAATATGAAGATCCTAGTCCAAGACTGTCAATCTTGAGCCTCATCTTCAATTCATCTTTAAAAAACTAGAAAACCTTAGTCTAATTTACATCTCCCAAGAGGGATTGTGAAACCCAGTATTTTAATAGCCTTGTTCTTTGATTTTTAACTGGTTTAAAATGTTTTTCAATATTATTTTTAGTCATAAAGTACTTCAACTTATTCGTTTTTCCAACCGGCAAATTTTTCGGTTTACGCGATTTCGGTTCCGGCGGGTAAACGGGTCAAAAATTAGACTAAGTGTTTAGTGCAGAATGATCTGTGTGACTTTGTACACATGGCTGAATTATTCAGAAAAAAATGATAATTTAGTAGCAAAAATTAGTTTTTGGGTTAAATAGTCAACTTGGAGACTATTTGGTCAAATGGGAGACTATTTGGGTCAACCTTGAAATCTTTTTAGTCTTCTTCTTGCATTGTTTCTTCCTCATTTCTCCTAGCTGCTGGCCGAACTCCTCTTCTCCATTTTCCCCCAAAATTTTCTTGGATATCAAGTATAAATCACTTGGAAGGAGAGATTTTATGTATTTTAGCACTTATGGCTTATGGGCTTTATGATTCAAGCTTTAATTTCCAGTTTTGTAGGATTCTTTATGGCTGAAAAACAAACCCTCTTTGCAGCCTTATATGTTATGATAATTATGTATGTTATGGGTTGTTTTTAGTGTTTTGGAGGTTGGGAAGTGATTGGGGTTGATTTTTAACAACTTTCCATGGTTAGATCACATATTTTAAGATTATGAGTTGGGGTTTTGTCTTCCATATGTGGCCTAGAGTGTTATGCTATGAATGCTTATGTCTATGCACATATTGATGTTTTAAGAGTGTTTTAAGGTTAGTTTGGATAGGAATTGAGACTTGAAACCAAGTGGAATTGCATGATTCAAACATCTATTAAAGATCCTTCAAACATAACCAATTATCCAAATCCTCCATACAATTCCTGTCTCTTATACACATCTAGATGTGTATAAGAGACAGGCATGTTCTTATACACATCTAGATGTGTATAAGAGACAGGCTAATCTCTAAAATATGTCATCTCATACCGTATTAAAGATGTAATTCCAAGACATAGGTTGTTGCTCTAATGTTGTAATAGAGTTAATTGTAGTGGTTAAGCACGTACACCTGTCTCTTATAATGAATGCTATTGATATAGTCCCGGCTATTGCTCCGGTGAATCTTTCCGTTTATGGATTTTGTTGGTTGGTTGAATATGTTGTTTTGAGTTAGTTGTAACCAAGGTCCCTTGAATACCTTGGAATTGGATTTTGTTGGTTGGTTGAATATGTTGTTTTGAGTTAGGTTGTAACCAAGGTCCCTTGAATACCTTGGAATTGGATTTTGTTGGCGGGGAGGATAGCCTACTTCTAGCCTAGGGAGGGGACGAAGTTTTTCGGTTTTCTGAAAATCGAGCTTATTATCTCCTAATCTAGTGTAATACGAATTTGAGGGGTTAACTAAGTGTTTTGGACCGGGGTTTTAGCTTGTCGAAGTTGGTCGAAATTGTGAAAAGGTCATTTTGACCAAAGAGCATTGTTAGTGTCGTTTTCTATCGTTTCGCCATTTTCGCTTCCCTAGTCATTCTTTAACTTCTACATCTCTTCGAGAGTCCTTTTGTCTTTTAGGTACCACGCCACCTAAAGAAACTATAAAGCAAACTATCTACTAAAACAAGTAAATTGAACAAGTTTAACGACTTTCGAAATATGTTTGGATGGATTTTAGAATGTGTATGATGTTTGGAACTGCACTTTTACAATGTTTTGGAACTATTACATATGAAATCGGGACCAAGCTATTTTATGTAAATCAATTGATATGTTGCAAACTCTTTTGATATGAAAGCATTTTATAACTGTTTTGGCTCATAGGTGACCTAGGTATATAATTTTGGATGTGTTTGGAAATGTTTGATTTGGGGAGAACCGGTTCTATAGTCATCAATGGGATAGTGTAGGTCAGTGACTGCTCACATTTCTAAAATGTCTAGATGTGTATCAAAGAACAAGGCTATTAAAATACTAGGTTTCAAATCATTGGAAGGGGTTAAAAACATAGTATGCTAAAGCATAGCTCAACAAGTACCCCATTGACCAAATAATCCAAAGTTGACTAGGAGTACCCAATTGACTTTCCGGATAAACTGTACTTGGATTTGTTAGCTATTTACCCAGCATACTATGTTTTGAAATGATTGGATCTTTTTGGCTATGTTTTGGACATGCCTGACGTTTAAATGGCATGATACATTTTAGAAACAACTTATGATTATGGTTTATTGACGTTTAAATGGCATGAGATGTGAAACCCAGTATTTTAATAGCCTTGTTGTTTGATTTTAACTGGTTTAAAATGTCAAACTGTAATTCATATTATTTTTATGTCATAAAAACTTCAACTTATTCGTTTTTCAATTCGGCAAATTTTTCTAAAATTCATGCCATTTAAACGTCAATATGTCCAAACAGGTCATAAGTAGCCAAAATGTATCATGCCATTTAAACGTCAGGCATGTCCAAAACATAGCCAAAATTTATCCAATCATTTAAAACATAGTATCTAAAGCATAGTTTCTACAAAAATGTCATTTAAACCAGGCAATGTCCAAAGTTTCTAAAATGTATCATGCCATTCAAACTTGGTTCTTAATCTAGTCTGTAAATGCAAAGATTCTTCTTCATTAATCTTAGCTACTGGCCGAACTCCTATTCTAAATTTTCCCCATAAATTTTCTTGGATTTCAAGTAGAAATCACTTGGAAGGTAAGAAATTGTATTTTAACACTTTTTGGCTTATGGGCTTTATGATCCAAGCTTTAATTTCAAGTTTTGTAGGATTCTTTATGGCTGAGAAAATCCTCTTTGCAGCCTTATACGTGTTGATTTATGTATGTTATGGGTAGTTTTTAGTGTTTTGGAGGTTGGGAAGTGATTGGGGTTGATTTTTAACAACTTTCCACGGTTAGATCACATATTTTAAGATTATGAGTTGGGGTTTTGTCTTCCATATGTGGCCTAGAGTGTTATGCTATGAATGCTTATGTCTATGCACATATTGATGTTTTAAGAGTGTTTTAAGGTTAGTTTGGATAGGAATTGAGACTTGAAACCAAGTGGAATTGATTTCCCTTCTTTTTGTAAGTAAGCAGAAGTTTGGCGCAACTAGGATAATTTGGATAATTGGTTATGTTTGAAGGATCTTTAATGATCTTTAGATGGTTTTAAGTGTTTCCTTGGTAGTGGGTTGGATAGGAAGCATGTTTGAATCATGCGTGTGGCTAATCGGTAAAAATTTCAGTTTGGTAGTAAAAGACAGACGCTTTTCAAGCAACATGTATTCTCTAATGTTGTAATAGAGTTAATTGTAGTGGTTATGGGGTATGGATTGTTGTGGAATGCTATTGATATAGTCGGCTATTGCTCGGTGACCCACTACCAAGGAAACACTTAAAACCATCTAAAGATCATTAAAGATCCTTCAAACCTGTCTCTTATACACATCTAGATGTGTATAAGAGACAGGCGTTGGTATGCCTGGGAGGCCTCAACCACACCCAGCTGCTGTGTGAGTGCTCGGTTTTTAAGGAAAGGGCTTATTATCTCTAATCTAGGCATAGTACTTGAGGGGTTATACTAATCTGTTTTGTACTGGAGACAGCTTGTCGAAGTTGGTCAGAAATTGTGAAAAACAGTTTTTGACCAAAGAGCTGTTCAAAAGAGTTTCTTTCGATAAGAGTCGTTTTCGCTTCCCTAGTCATTACTCTAAGAAAACAAGTAAAGGAAGCAATTAGATTAAAGCAATTTAACTAATTAACTAAAGGAATATGAAATTAAAGCTCGCGCCTACTGTGATCATTTGTGCAGTTTGCTTTGATAGGTGGGTAACATAGACCCTCTTCCACTTGTATTTTGTTTAACGACTTTGAAATATGTTTGGATGGATTTTAAAATGTGTATGATGTTTGGAACTGCACTTTTACCAAGTTTTGGAACTATTACATATGAAATCGGGACCAAGCTATTTTATGTTAATCAAATGATATGTTGCAAACTCTTTTGATATGAAAGCATTTTAAGACTGTTTTTGGCTCATAGGTGACCTAGGTATATAATTTTGGATGTGTTTGGAAATGTTTGATTTGTTGTTCAAAAGGTTCTATAGTCATCCATGGGAGGCCCACAGTGAAACTGTAAAGATTTCGTCGCTATGCTTTAGCATACTGGCTTTTGAAATGTATTGGAGAAACGTTGGCTAATTTTGGACAGGGCCTGGATTCGAAATGGCATTCCGGAGAATAGATCTACTTAGACTATGGTTAGTTGACATTTACAACATTAGAGCAACAACCTATGGGTGGAATTCCTCTTTACTACCAAACTGAAATTATTTGGATTTTATTTTCATCGAAATGCTTCTCTACTGTCTTTAACAGCTTCTAGATTGGATACATAAAGCCCATGTATAAGATAAAGCTGTCTCTTAAAAACGAGCACCTAGATGCCATATAAACGACAGATGAACTCCCATCAGAAGCAGACTTTTAGATTTTCTCCAGTTCCACATTCTTGGTAGGACTGCGGATAATCTTCCAAGCTTCTCTTTTGTTTGGAGAGGGGTAGTGTATTAGATAGGTTATGTATTGATGAACTTTGTTTTTGTTGTAGCATCTTTTGTACTAAGAAGAAATTTTGTAATTCGTATTTTTTTGTGTAAAAATGAAATATTCGGTTTTATAGTTAAGAAATGGTTTGATGGTTCTATTACATAGCGGTTAAGTTTGTTGCTCTGTTCGTTTGTGCCTTGCGCTTTGGGCCGGTGTACCATTAGCGCGGCGTGTTACGGTCCCGTTTTTAGGGCGTGACATGAGACATTTTAGCTATGTTTTGAAATGAATGGATCTTTTTGGCTATGTTTTGGACATGCCTGACGTTTAAATGGCATGAGACATTCAAGCCATTTTCTAAAATGTCTGGATGCCATTTAAACGTCAATAAACCATAATCATAAGTATTCTAAAATGTATTTCTTAGTACAAAAGATGTGTACAACAAAAACAAAGCGAGAAGCTCAATACACATCTACTTTCTCGGATGCTATCCCAGTATCCCATCTCTTCGACATCTATGCATACAGCTGTCTCTTATACACATCCCCGTGATTTATAATTTTTCGATTAGGTGCTCGTTTTTGACTCTCCATAGCGTTAGCAACTTTTAGATTTTCTCAGATTCCACATTACTTGGTAGGACTGGGATAATCTTCAAGCTTCTCTTTTGTTTGGAGGGTAGTGTATTAGATAGGTTTTGTATTGATGAACTTTGTTTTTGTTGTAGCATCTTTTGTACTAAGAAGAAATTTTGTAATTCGTATTTTTTGTGTAAAATGACTTATTCGGTTTTATAGTTAAGTAATGGTTTGATGGTTCTATTACATTGCGGTTAAGTTTGTTGCTCTGTTCGTTTGTGCCTTGCGCTTTGGGCCGGTGTACCATTAGCGCGGCGTGTTACGGTCCCGTTTTTGGGGCGTGACAGTAATAATCGGGATACTAAAAAGAAAATGTGTTTTTCAGGTCCAAGAGACCCTTATTTATAGGTTTTAAGAATCACAAAGTGAATGGCTCTGAATAATGTTCGAAACACACCGAAACGAGCCCAAAATAGACAACGGTAATCTTAGAAACACTCAAAATCGTGAGAATACATGTTGCTACCGCAGCGTGGGGATGGCTGAGGTCTTTCAAGTGCACTAGCACTCACACAGCAGCTGGGTGTGGTTGAGGCCTCCCAGGCATACCAACGCCTGTCCCTTGTGCTAGGTTTTGCCGTTTTTCTTTGTTTTTGTTCTATTTGACCTTCGATTGATTCAACACCTATCAAAACACACTAAAACACATAAGTAAGTGTAATAAAAAATTAAAAACATATAAATTAAATATTTTGAACAACAACCCTAAAATGATCAAAATAACCTTAATAAACAAGATACCTCAGAAACTGACTAAAACCCAACCTAACATGCATGTAAATAACCCTCTTTTTTAGAGTTAACACTACTTCCAACTTGAACTTTTACTCATTCTAAGTAAAACAAAAAAAGTAAAAAGAAAAATGCAAAGCCTCAAAATCTGATTAAAATCTAAGCTAAAATGCATGTAAATAGTTCTCTTTTGATAAGAGTCAACACACCAAACATCATACATTTTATTAAAATCCATCCAAACATATTTCGAAAGTCGAGATGTGTAACCTTCTTGATGCATAATAGTCGTAACAAGATAAACTAAACAAGTAGTCTATGTTACTCCACCTATGTATAAAATAACTATTGCTAATACCATTACAGCATTTATCATCTTGACCTACAATCTTAGTTTTGATGATGACAAGATCCAGTCTAATGGTTTGTCTCTGATACTATCAAGAAGTGTATATAAATTCACTTAATAGGGCATTTGGAAGGATGAAGTGCACGTTGCGAAACGATAGCTGTCTCTTCGAACGCATCTAGAAGTATCCGAACAAGACCTATCCTCTCAGCACCTGTATTGGTAAAAGTGCAGTTCCAAACATCATACACATTTGAAAATGGATCTCATCATCGTCCGAAAGAAACTATATCAGACACATATGTCCATTTGAAGGAAGAACAACTAACGTCAAGTTTCAATCCTTCCGGATGCACTACACTGTTTGATGTTCAACTAGACAGACAATTAGCTTCGACAAAGGAATAGATGTAACCACGTCCGTCGAAACGAAGATCTCAATTTTTCAGACGCAGTAAGGTTTCTCGGATGTTCGAAATCTCTAATGGCTAGTTTTTCAGCATTAAGTACTTAGCTGTTGAAAGGTGGTTGGAAGCTCATTTACCACTCCTATAAATACCAACTAACCTAAATTTATGAATAACAACTTCCACATTGAATACAAGTAAGTACAAAAGCAATTTGAGTGCAAATTAGCTCTTTAGAAGTGTTCTATTAGTGGAAAATGTGTATAATTAAGAGTTCTATACAGGAAATTCATGAAAAAGAACTCTCTTTGGTGCAAATTTCTTCTTGGAAAATATTGCAAAACTCATTCACGCCTACACGTAGAGACACCTTGAGACTCGTTCACTTGGAAATGGATGCTACGAAGCCGAAGCGACACTGAAAAAGAGTTCATCTTCCTAATCAGGTATGGAAGCTCTTCCTTTTGGTTCCATTCATGGCTGTTTCAGGGTCCCATATTCAACAAAGTAGATCAGATTTATGATAAAGACTCACCATTCGCCAAGTATGGGTCCCTAATGGCTGGAATCTATCAACCTGCGATGCCTAATTTTTTGGTTGGGGATTTGGATAAGATTGTGAAACAAGATCAACGGGAGCTTATACACATTAAATGAAGCTAGGAACTAATTTTATCAATGTCATTTATAGTGTAATAGCTGTCTCTTATACACATCTACCGTGTCCTCTACATTCCCTTCCCACAAGGAAAGCTTTATAAGGAAAATGATTTGGGTTGACAGATTGCAACTCAAAAGCTCAATTTTCATGTGGAGACTGCTAAACAAGCGACTTCCTCTTGATGATCTTATAACCAAAATTGGAGTGGTAATATCTTCTAAATGCAGATTCTGTGACAACCAAGAGACATTAGATCATTATTGTTGGATGTGTAAGTTGCTCACGCGGTGTTATTTCAAATCCTGGCTTGAGATGATTTTCTCCTTCTCTTCCACACTACTTGAAAAGTTGAATTCATGGTGGTTGCAAGACATTCCTTCAAGCACTATAGGGGAAATTCATAAAATTATTCCTAGCTTAATTTGCTAGTTTATATGGAAAGCAAGGAATTTGGTGATTTTTGAGAAGACTAACATTAAACCACAATTATCATAGACATTTGTTCGTACTTGGAAAATATATCCATCATTCCCCCTTTTGCTAGGCATGGAGTAGCTGAAGGTCTATTACTAACACGAGGTATTTGTCATCACTTGATCAACACTAGACCAAGGACTGGTCTAAATGGTATGGGGGGATCCCTTGACCGCTTAGAAGTTCCTTGGTCACAATACTGTTGATTAAGAAAAATTACGAGACTCACAAGGAAACCTCATTGGTGTCGTCGTATCCATACAATATCCAATCCAATTTGCGGAGTGGAGGCTAAGGCTTTGTGTATAAGAGACAGGAGTATGTGCCAAGCTGAGACTCTCAGCTGTAAGTGGAACTTGACTCCTCAATTTTAGTGCATATGATCAACGGCAGAGTTACTCCATCATGGAGTATTGACCAGAAGTGGAGACATCAAATCATTTTTACAAAACATAATTTATTACTTTTCTCATGTATTTAGAGAGGCTAATCAAGTAGATGATTGCTTAGCAAATGAGGGTATAACACAATCTTCCTATTTAGAATATATAACCAAGACA
The DNA here is from genome assembly GCA_025175665.1 of Cinchona pubescens. Classification (NCBI taxonomy): domain Eukaryota; kingdom Viridiplantae; phylum Streptophyta; class Magnoliopsida; order Gentianales; family Rubiaceae; genus Cinchona; species Cinchona pubescens. The sequence goes on along the minus strand of JANKKI010000068.1, from coordinate 6,725 downwards.
TAATCCCTTCTTCAATAAAAGGGTTGCTATTCATGGATGCTCAAGGCTGCCCTTATATTTCGCCATTGTAGAGTATGATTTTATCTTAAATAACACTCTCAAATGTTAATTAATCAAAAAAAGAGTGTGGTATTTTAGAGTATCTTATGGAGTGATAATTATTATATAAACAGTGAGATGAGTGTAAAATCCTTGGCTCAACTAAAGAGAATTAGTGTGAGCAAGAGTGATCCTACTTTGTGTATAACTTGGATTATTGATTCACCAACTTTGAAGAAGCACTTTGGTGGACTACTACTCCAAACTTGCTAGCTTGGGAGTTTTGTTTGAAAATCTCTCTCTCTCTCTATTTACTTGGTTCATTTTTTGTGCTTAATTGATCATATTGCCATCAAATTTACTTGTGATTGTGAAATGTTTTATTGGTGCTTCATTTGCAAATTTTTGTACAACCTAATTCACCTCCCTCTTAGGTTGCTCTGGGCCAATAATTGGTATCAGAGTTTGGTCTCTTTCCTTTTGCTTAAATTGCATTAGAGTAAAGATCACTGTGGCAACCAATAATGCTTTGTTTCTTGAAGGTCAATCTATCACTAGACCACCTATGTTTAATGGGATAAATTTTATTAGTTGGAAAGAAAGAATGAAAATCTTTTTGCAATCTATGTGATATTGATTTATGGTATGTTGTTAATCAAGGTCCTTTTGAAGCCACCATTATTGATGATCACACTAATAAAAGAAGAGAAAAAAATAAGAGATGAACTAACCTCGCAAGATAAAGCCAATTTGACTTTGAATGCTAAAGTCATGAATATTTTGTATAATGCTTTGGATGCTAATGAATCCACTAAAGTAAAAGGTTGTGTTTCGGCTAAAGAAATATGGGATAAATTGAAAGAGATTCATGAAGGTAGTGATAGTGTAAGAGAATAAAAGAAATCTTTGCTTGTTGCTAAGTATGAGTCTTTCAAGATGGAACCTCATGAAAACATTGATAAGATGTATTGTAAATTCAATTATATCATCAAGGACTTAGAAGCATTGGGTAAGGAATATTCATTGGGTGAAAAGAATAAGAAAATTTTGAATGCTTTATCCAAATAACGGGAAGCCAAATCTATACTATAGAGGAGGCAAAGAATTTGAATTCTATGCCCATTGAATCATTGATTAGATAACCCTCTTACATCTTATGAATTAAAGCTCAAGGCTAAATTTGTGGCTAACGAAGAAGCAAGACCGAAAAGAAGCATTGCCTTGTGTAAAGACTTCCCAAGTCTCTTATAAAGTAGGTCCATCAATGTATAAGAGACAGACTTCGATGAAGGCATCTTGTACTCATTACCAAAGGATTCCTCAAACATTACATCAACAAGAGGAGAATAAGGAAAGGATGAGCAATCGACTCCAATAACTTCAAGGGGAAGACCAAAGTTGAGAAAAAAGAAACCAAATGATAAATGCTTTGAATGTGGTCAACCTGGACACTATGCAAATGAGTGTTCATCCAAGAAAAAGAAGGAAGAAAGGAAGACCCGTTTCAACAATTTTCAAATCATATGGGATGATTGCAACCTCAAAGGAGAAATTCAGGAAGAAATGGTGATACGAGTATGGATAGGCTAAGAATGTACCAAATTCAGGAGATTAAAACTAGAGCAAGGTTGGACTTAAGCTCGCCAAGATTAGAGCATATTCGTGGTGAGCAATCAAGTTTGATTAGACTATCCTCAATTCTTTACTACAGTAAAGTCCAACTGTCTCTTAGTAAAGCACAAGTGGCCAAATAAAGTCTGAGTCCAAGAGTTTTCGAGACCAAGAATTGAATAGCTCCAAAAAGGGTTCAAGAAAACAAAGAGTTCGAGAAAAATCCTAATTTGGATCAAGACCCTATTCGGCCATCCATTTCTAGTCAATATTTATTTTTTTTCATTTGGTATAGGATTTTTTTTTATTTGGGGTGAAAATATCAGCTTATATCAATGTTAGTTCAGTTGATTTTATGTCAAGTATTCCAATCTTAATCCTGCAAGGATTTGGTAAGGATATTTCCTATTAGTATTAGGTCTATTTTGTAGGGTTTGGCTAGCCCCTTGTTACATTAAAAACACCCCCCAACTGATTATTCACTAATCAATATTTAGAAAAAAAACTTTGTGAGAAAATTCTCCTACTTGTCTTTCAAAGACTTGCGATATTTTACAAGATTGATTTTTGCGACTACCTATTTTGAACACTATCGGTTTTTGTCTCATTGTAGATTACGTGTCGATATCTCGTAGCTCAAGAATAGATACTTCAGATTCTTGATTTCTTAATCAACAGGTTTGAATAGTCAAAGATGTTTAGGCATTCTTGGGTTTCGCATCGATCTCGATGATGTCGTCAATTAATCTGTGGGGTTCACATCAGAGTGGTATCAGAACTTTGGCTCCTAAACATGTTTGTTTTCTTGTTTCATACATCTTTAAATTGTTTTCTTATTATTTCTATCAGTTTATAAGATAAAATCTTAATGCCTAATTAGAAATGGATGGCCGAATAGGGCCTTGGTCCAAATTAGGGTTTTTCTTCACTCTTTTTCTTGAACCCTTCTTGAGCTCTTCAATTCCTGGATTCGATAACTCTTAGACTCGGACTTTATCTAGCCACTTGTGTTTTACTTTAAAGAATTGGACTTTATGTATTAAAGAATTGAGGATAGTCCAATCAAACTTGATCATAACACCACGAATATACTCTAATCTTTGCGAGCTTAAGTCCAAGCTTGCTCTAGTTTTCAATTCCTGAACTTGGTACATTATTAGCCTATCCATACTCATATCAAATGGAATCGGGACAAATAGCATTTCAAAGTATTGCTAATGATAAGGTAATGACTACTTATTCTAATTTTGATGATTCAAGTGATGAAATTGATAATAATGATGCTCTTGAAACTTTTATCATAAAACTGCATGATAGCTTAACGGATCCATATGCTAGAAATAAGGAGTTAGTTAGAAAAAATAATGCCTTGTTGAATGCTAACTCCAAACTTGTGAATTAAAATAATAGGTTATCACAAAAAAAAATGATGATTTGAATAAATGATTGCATGTCAAAACAAATATCAAGGAAGAACAAGCCTCCTCGGAGAAAAGATAGGATGATCTTGATGTACTCTTGCATAAAAAAAAAGGAAAAAGTTGTTGACATGAAACCAGAGGAATAGAAATACGTTGATCGACAAGAACTTTGTCACTTTTAGAAAGAATGACTTATGTTTTGTAAAATCAAAATATTCTTTGTATGGAAATAAAAATATTATTTGCAATTACTATCAACAACATAGACATGTGAAAAATAATTTTTATGTCAACACTTTCTTGGGTCCGTAAGATGTGTATATTGAGACAATATCCTTAGTAGCATTCAACCTACAAAAAGGCTTAATAGATATCTATTAATTCTTTGTGTCTTGGTTGAGAACACTACTAAGAATGCTAAGTAATCCTGTAATAGTGGGTGTCAAGACACATGACTCGGTGATGTAAGCTTGACAATTCGGATGAGAAGGATCGTCCGACCCCAAAAGACCAAAAAACATGACATTCTGACAAATTTGATATTTAATGTTATCTCCAAATCACACTTTCCATTATTAGATGTGCTTAAGATTGGTGAAAAGAATTATAATTAAAAAGATAGAAATTTGTATGTGATCCTTACTAAGCATGAATATTTAATTCTTGATAAGAACTTTGATATTTTGTTTAAAGGTAAAAGGCATAATGATGTTTATGTGGTTTATCTTAATACTATTGATATGGTAATATAAAGTGCTTAACCTCTTTTCAAGATGATTAATGGCTTTGGGATAAAAGACTTTGTCATTTTAACATGGATTTGATTGATAACCTTGCTAAGAAAGAATTGGTAAGAGGTTTGCCAAGATTGAAGTTTGGTAAAGCCCTTCTTGTTATTGCATAGGGTCTGTCTCTTATACACATCTAGATTCTTTTAAGAGAAAAATGTGTGTCTACTTCGAAACCTTGAAATTATAGCACATGGATTTGTTTGGTTCAACTCAACTGTTAGTCTCAGTGGTAGTAAATATGCTTCTGTACTTGTTGATGACTATTCTAGGTATACTTGGGTGCTATTTCTTGTTCACAAAATGAAGCTTTTGAAAATTTCGTAAAATTAATTTTCAAAATACAAAATTTATTGAATTTGAAAATTATTCATATAAGAAGTGATAATGGAGCCAAATTCAAATTTGTCAGTTATTCCAAATTTTGTGATCACAACGGTATTTTGCATGAGTTTTCGGTTGCTAGAGTGCCTCAACAAAATGGTATTGTTGAAAGGAAAAATAGAACTCTTCAAGAGGCCGTTAGAACCATGATTAATGAGTGTGATTTATCAAAATGTTTTTGGGCTGAAGCCATTAACACCGGTTGTTAGTGTATGAATCGAGTTCTTTTAAGGCCAATTTTAAACAAAACTTGTTATGAGCTCTTGTTTTGCAAAAAACGTTGTGAGTTATTTCAAAATTTTTGGTTGTAAATATTTTATTTTGAAAATTAAAGAGCATCCTAGAAAATTTGACAAGAAATTGGATGAATCTATTTTCTTAGAGAATTTTATAAAAATTGACGAGAAATCGGATAAAGGTAATTTCTTAGGATATTCTGGTGACAAGAAAATATACCGAGTGTTACAATAGAAGAACTCTTGTGATTAAAGAAGTTGTACATGTTACATTTGATGAAACTAGTGATGTTATTTCAAGAGATGTTTGTGAAGATGAAAATGTAGGTGAGCAAAAGAAACTTGAAAGCTCACTATTCAGGAAGTGCATCTTAGAAATCATCTAAAGATGAGGAGAAGAGACATCATTTGGATGGAGAAGGAGAAAAACAAGAAGAATCACTAAAAGATCTTCCAAAAGCTTGGACGTTTGTCTCAAGTCATGCTCAAGAATTGATCATAGGTGATTCATCCAATGGGGTAAAAACTCGCTCTCATAAACCTTTAAATAGTAATTGAGCTTCACTTTCACAAATTGAACCTAAACGTGTGGATGATGCTTTAAAAGATGAATTTTGGATTCTTGCCATGAAAGAAGAACTAAGTCAATTTCATACAAATAATATGTGGACTTTAGTTGAAAACCTTCAAAACGCAATAAATACAAATAAAATGGGTTTTTAGAAAAAAAAAAATAAATGATAAAGGTGAAATAGTTAGAAATAAAGCTAGATTAGTAGCTAAAGGTCATGCACAAAAAGAAGGAATTGACTTTGATGAGACTTTCGCACCCGTTGCTAGATTAGAATTCATTCATATGTTTGTCGCATATGCATATTTCAATAATTTCAAATTATTTCAAATGGATGTGAAAAGTACTTTCTTAAATAGTTTTATTGATCAAGAAATTTTTGTTGAACAACCTCCAAGTTTTGAAAATAAAGACTTTCCAAATCATGTTTTTAAATTATCAAAGGTTTTCTATGGTTTGAAACAACCTCCTAGAGTATGGTATGAAAGCTTATGTGGTTTTTTTATTCAAATTGGTTTTAAAAGAGGAATTGTTGATACCACTCTTTTCACCAAAAACTTTCATAATGTTTGTTAGTTGTTCAAATTTATGTTAATGATATTATTTCTAGAGCTACTAATGAAAGTTTGTGCAAGAAATTCTCGTGTGTGAGGCAAAAGGAATTTTTGAAATAAGTAAGATAGGAGAATTACAATTCTTTCTTAGACTTCAAATTCACCAAACAAAGAAGGGAACTTTCATCACACAAACCAAGTGCACAAAAAAACTACTCAAGTGTTTTGGAATGGAGGATTGCAAACAAGTTGGACCACCAATGTGCACCTCAACCAAGCAGTCTAAGAACTGTCTCTTATACACATCTCGAAAAACAATATAGAGGTATGATCGGAAGCTTACTATATTTAATTGCTAGTAGACCGGATATTACGTTTTCCGTTTGTTTATGTGCTAGATTCAATCATGTCCTATGGAATCATACCTAACAATAGTTAAAGAATTTTTAGATACTTAAAAGGGACAATGAACTATGGCTTATGGTATCCTAAAACCACTAGTTTTAATTTAATTAGTTACTCGGTTGCCGACTTTGCCAGTTGTAAAATTGATAAAAAAAAGTACTAGTGGTATGTATCATTTTTTGAGTAATTGTTTGGTGTCTTAGTTTAATTAGAAACAAAGCTCTATATCTTTGTCCACGGCGGAAGCCTAGTATATTGTTGTGGGTAATTATTGTGCTCAACTTCTTTGGATGAAGTATACTTTAAAAGATTTTTATGTTATTTTTATGTGTATAAGAGACAGAATATGATCGTCCTAGTGCACATCAATCACATAATTTTCCAATCAATCATTCTAGAACAAAACATATTGATGTCAAACACCATTTCATAAGGATCTTGTATTAAAAAGGAAATATGTGTTTAATATGTGTGCACTAAGGATCAATTGATTGATATTTTAACTAAAGACTTGCCTTTGGATCGTTTTAAATATCTTAGAACTTGTTTGGGAATGGATTGATTCTAAAATTATGTGATTTATGTGTTTTTGGACGATCATATTTGTCAGAACTGTCATGTTTTTTGGTCTTTTGGGGTCGGACGATCCTTCTCATCCGAATTGTCAAGCTTACACTCTCAAGTCTCTGGAAAACCTACCGGACGATCCTAATCGT